>OZ025292.1:266640333-269040333 GCA_964019185.1 Maratus speculifer
ATATATCTGAAAAGTAGTAATGCCGGCGCATATCTTTCGATTATCTCAAAAACAGTTCAAAATCAAGGTTAAAAAAAAAAAAAAAAAAAAAAAAAAAACTTTCAATATTGTTTTCTTATGGTGAGCCTTATTACCAAACATGTTATTTGAGACATTATCCGTGGGGGCATTTTGCTATGCTTATCAGACTAGAACCTTTCAATTCACAGATATATTTTAACTGAAAATAAGAATTTAATTCCGAAGCATTCAACTTTTAATTAATACAATTATCATTTTTGAAGTTATAAGGATGTTTCTTTCACGTAATTCGTTACTATTTGTTTATTTGTTTACTTGTACTACTTGTTTTCTTGTTTACCTTGTTTACTCCGTCGACCAAAAGACTAACGCCAAATTATGAGATTAAAGGTCAATAATGGCTTACCGTAAATGTTACATTCATTTTAAATATATTATACGCGTTTGTAACGTCGTCAAGCGTTTTTTACTTCGACATTTTATTTGTGTTTTATTATTCTTTTATTAATGTATTTGTTTTATCGATATTTTTAAACAAAAATATGGCAATTTATATAATTTTGCGAGTTGTTTGAATATTTAAATAATTTGTCAGAACTGAAAGATGAATAGAAGGGTAGTATCTGCGTTTCAATAATAGAACATTACTATAAATTAAAAATATTTAAATATAAGTTTGAGTTTTATATTGGAACTGCAATACATTTTATGAATAGTTTACACATGTTTTATTTTCATATTTTATATTATGCATATGCATGATGTGTAAATATTACGGTGGCTCCCAAAGACTAGTTTTATTTTGTGAATAATCAAAACTCGCGAATATCCAGGGACTACTGTGTTGCTATCAAGTTTATTACGTACTCTGCTTTCCCAGTGCTGTGTTTTTTCAGAAGTATGAATAAATTATTTACCCCTAAGAAAGGCTTTTTCGAAAACGGTACTTCATCGGAATTACACCGGATGAATTTGAGGGAAGATGTCCATCTGGGATCTAAATTATACTCTTGAAAGGATGTTTACTTTATTTCTCTTACAGTTTTGATTCCTTTACTATGAGTTTATGTAACTTGTTTTTTGCAGTTTTAAATTTTACAACAATGAAGTAAATCATGAATAACATATTCATAGATTTTGATGTTTCCTACATTATCTATAAAATAAAAAACAAATGGTTTTAAAATTATTTAAGTGCAAATGAAAGACATAAGGACTCAAATTTTTGGAATTTTTAATTATTCACCTTAAAAGCTAATTGATTATTGTGCTGAACTATTATGGATTCAAATAACTTATTATGCTCGCATGATTGAAAATAATATATTTTAAGCACTGTCAATCTGTATATACATTTTTTTAACTTTTTCTACAAAATATTCTTTTTATGATTTGGTACATTTTTCTAAAATTCTATTTTAAGTTACCGGTCAATTTTTTCAAAATTGTGCAACTAACTTTTTTCTGTAAAAATACTAACATTTTAGATCAGAATGAAAATTTCCTTAAAATAATGGGGCCCCACCAGTGGCCGTCAAACTGGTAGACGGTAGGTGCTGGGTTCGTATTCAATCGCGACCGTCCGCCTAACCGTTCGAAGTTTTCCGTGGTTTTTTTCGAACTTTGCGTAAATACGGGTTAGGTTCCCTTAGAAAGACTCCCACGGAGGGCCTATATCCCATAGCGTAGATAATCGGCCGCCAAAAATACACCATACAAACCTTAAAATAATGGAAAATGGGTAATTAGATTTTTTTGTGATTTTCAAAGGTTTTTAGCAAAATATTTTTATTTTTATTTATTTTAAGCAAAAAATGAAAATTGCTTACAATTTTTGAAATGTTTTTTGTTTCCGCATCATATTTTAAAGTGATATATTTGAAAGTTTTCTAGAGAAGTATACCGAACAGATTCAGAAGATTGTCCAAAAAATAATTAGTTCTTGCAAGGAAATATTTTTTTTCTGATTTTTATGTGGGGTATAATGCGTATGTGTATATTCACTGAAAAAAGACATTTCTATAAACAATTAGTATCGCAATTCAGGAATAGACTATTACTATGTTTTAATAACTAGTAAATCTGCAGATCAGGAGCCTCAACGTCAGCTTTGCACATCATTGTTTTTAAACACACTTTGGGTAATATTCAACTTCCTGGAAACTGTAATTTAAAATTTTCAAATTACATAATTATTTATAAGAATAAAATAAGAATAAGAAGTTTTCAACCATCAAAAGCGATAAATTAAATATTTAGTTATGTTAGTATATTCTGAAATTTTCATGATCTATTATTTTTGTTTTTTTTATTATAACATAGTAGAGTTCTTCAGGAGGGGCTCCGCCCCCCTCAACCCCCCATAGTCTCCTTAAACTTAAATTTGTAACTTTATATCAATTTGCTAATGGTTATCGTATATCTTGTATTTCTTTATACATTTTGATTTATAAGGATAAGTAACAGTTTTAATAAGCATTTTTCATTATCTTCATACTTCTACATACCTGCCCACCACAAACACCTAAATCTGATGTATCAGGAACTTTTGAAAGTGTAAACTCAGTAATCTAGGGTTTTACAATTATGTTTCCGAAAAAAGAAGTTTTGATTGCATTTTGTGGCACTTATTGCGGACAGACAGACAGACAGAACAGACTGACAGGCGGAAAACAATAAATTTTGTGTCGCCAAAATAAGCCGCCTTCACTGAAGTTTCGGCAATGACGTCATTATTCATGAGTTATTGCTATCCATGTTTCTAATATTTTTTACGACTGCTATAAAATACCTGTTTTATTTCAATTATGACGTCAAATTTTATCAGGTGAAATAATTATTAAAAACATAATTATTTTTTATTTCTTTTACTTCTAATTATGGCCCCATTTTTTGTCAGAAAAATACTTATTAACGAAACAAATTTCCGTGTTTAATGTTTAATAAAGTACTATATTTATTTTTATTTTAATTCTGACGTCATATTTATTTTTTCTTAGTTTAATTTTTCGAATGGAAATTGCTCAATTGAAATTTATTGCCGTTGAAAAATTATTCCATATTTTGATTTTTTTTTTGGCAACGATAAAGGAAATTCGTTAAATTTTATCTAAAAAATCGCTATTAATTCTGCATGAAAAAGAAGGAAATTTTGAATTATTAAGGCAAATATGTGAATGAAATTAATAACACATAGCCTATGTTCTTTTCTGGGCTATGTTATAGTGATACACAAAGATACAAACACATTAATTCATCAGTTTTGACGTTGACTTCATTTAAATTAACATTATAAAAATAAGGATATTGATGAATGGTTGCTTAGCAACCATTAAGAGAAAATAAAGAAAATGAAATAAATGCATTTGAAATAAGTAAATCTCTAAAACAAATTGGTTTATATTATTGGAACACATTTATAAAATATCTTCAAATTTTACAGTAATAATTTAAAAAATCTGACAAATGTGTAGACAAAATTTCAAAACAATACGAATAATTTAACTGGTAAATTTCAGTATCCCTTTATCATTGAATTCCATTAATGAAATGTGACATTTTTTCTCAAGAAAAAAAAATTACAAATCATTGGATTTGCCATAGAAAAGCATTCATGCGCAAAATAAAATATTCTATATTTTTCGAACGAATGAATCAAATCTTACAAAAAACTATACAGCTTAATACCAGTGTCTCACTAACATACCCACTTAATTTCAAGCCAATCGGATACTTTTTACGGAAGTTATCGCGGAACAGACAGAGTGACAGACAGACGGACACAAAAAAAGTTCGTGTCTCCAAAGTAAGCCTTCACTGACGTTTCGGCAATAATTAAATACACGCTTAAGTTTGATTTTCGATCTACAACAATTTTATAAATAATTTACACGTTTTATTTTCAGATTTTATATTATGCATTTCCATATTGGATAAGTGTTACGGTGGACTCGGAAGACGAGTTTTATATCGTGAATAATGAAAACTCTCGAATGTCAATGGACTACTGTATTGCTATCAAGTTTTTTACGTACTCATTTTATCCGATGCTGTGTTTTTCCAGAAGCATCCATAAATTATTTACCCCTAACAAAGGTCTTTTCGAAAACGGTACCTCATCGAAATTACACCGGATCCATTTCCGGGAAGATGTGCATCTGGGATCTAAATTATACTCTTGAGAGGATGTTCATTTACTTTCTCTTACAATTTTGATTCTTTTAGTAAGAGTTAAATGTAACTTGTTTTTAACAGTTTTAAAATTTTACAACCACAAAGTAAATTTTGAGTAATATATTAGATTTTTAATATTTCGTAAACTACTCATAAAGTTTGCTTTAAAATTATTTAAGGACATATGGAGCATAAAGTTCAAATTTTTGAGTTTTAATTAATCACCTATAAAGCTAAAAGATTATGATGCTGAACAATTAAGGACCTAATAGATTATCATGTCGGAAAGTTAAAAAATAATATATTTTAACATTGTTAGTATGCATGTATATATATATATATATATATATATATATATATATATATATATATATATATATATATTAATATATATATATATATATTTTGTTTTCGAAATGTCTTTTTTTCATGATTTAGTGTATTTTTCTAAAATTCTGTTTTAACCCATTACGGCGCAGAGCAAATTCATTGCGTAATTGCTGAAATTTATGACTGACACCGGAATTTGAAAAACACTTTTGTTTCCAAATAAGTAAAAGCTATATTTCACACATTCCGTAAACTAAATGCTTTTTTAAAAAAAATCCGGTGTCAATGTGGTGCTTGGGAATTAAAATAAAATTGTTTAATATATATAACTCCGCCCCTCATGGTGTTAAGTGAGCAAATGAAATATTTTTAAATTTAACATACTATTGTGTTACTATGGAATTACTATGCCTTAAAAATATTTAAATATATGTTTAAGTTTCAATTTGGAACTGCAGTGCATTTTATAAATAGTTTACACATATTTTATTTTCATATTTTATATTATGCATATTCGTAGTGGGTGATTATTGCGGTTGCCCTTAAAGAATACTTTTATTCCGCGAATAATCAAAACTCCAGAATGTAAAGAGACGACTGCATTACTTTCAAGTTTATTACGTATTTTTCTTATCCGGAGCTGTGTTTTTTCAGAAGCATCCCTAAATTATTTACCACTAACAAAGGCTTTTTTAAAAACGGGGCTTCATCAGAATTACACCTGATGGACTTGCGGGAAGATGTCTATCTGAGATCAAAATTACAGTCTTAAAAGGATGTTCATTTTCTTTCTCTACAGTTCTTATTCTTAAACATATGCTGGACAATTGCACCATAAGATTTAACTACACTGTAAAAAATATCCGTTAATATACACAAATTGTTCCGTAAAATTCTACGGAATAGTTTCATTTTTCTGAAAAAACAGCATAACTTCCGTTACTGATATTTTGAGGTTATGATAACAGTAAGTTTTCCGTAAAATTTTCTGAAAACAGAGAAGTTCCTTATTACAACAGCATAAATTTTATAAATAACTCCTGTGTTGCCACCTATATCTAGGCTAGAAAAACATTATAGAGTTGTCTTATGAACAACTTTCTATAATAATTTTCTTTATTTCTTTCTGTTTTAATAATATAAAGCTAACATATTTTTACAATATTAAAAAAATAATAAAAATTATGAAGCTTTATTAATCTCTTTTCAGTTTGACATTAGTTAGTTAGTTTATTTCCATTATCTTTTTTAAATAACGTTCAACATATTTATAGCATATTTTTTAAAATGTGAGTAGGATAATGGAAAAAAGTTGTACTTTTAATATTAATATATTTTAATAAAAGTAATAATAAGATATTAATAAAATAATTTTAATTTTAACATATTTTAATATTACTTTAAGAATATCCTTTCAAAAATAAATATGTAAATAAATATGAATAATATTACAATAAACTTTTATAAATCTTCTTAAAATGTAGGAAACAAAAATTTTAATGCATTCAACTTTTAATACATATAATATTTTAAAGTCTAAAATTTATTTTTTATAGAACTGAAATTAAAAACTAAATATTCGATATTATGGAAATAAAATCTGTTAAACATTTCGAACTGTATACTCATATAGAAAATAACTCTCTACAAAAATTAATGCTGCGTTCAACATAAGGCCTTTGCTTTATAAAATCATTCGAAATAAGTAAAGATATTTGCAACCTTTGTATGCGTAAGTATGGCGTAGTGGCATTACACTACTGCAAGCTGCCACGGGAAAGGTGCTAGGTTCGATCCCATCGAGGGTAAGTTACAATTCTTCACTGTTGTTTCTTCACTGTTCTTTTTTTTTTTTTTTTTTTTTTTTGGCTTTCAGTCAAAAATTTTACATATACAGGAAAAAAAAAAAAAAAAAAAAAAAAAAAAAAAACGGAAATACTTAAAAAAAAGGAAATTTTTTTTGAAAAACGGATTTTTTCCCCGCTAATTAACGGAAATAGTACTGGCGTCTAGATTACCAGTACTATTTCCGTTATTTAACGGAATTTTTTTTTACAGTGTACTAAGAATGTATTTATTAAAAATACAACACATTGTTCAATGGTGCACAAAACAAGAACATTAATTTAACTTGTACAGTTAAAATAAAATAAAAATATCAATGTTTCGCACTGTCTTCTGCGGTCGTTTTCAGGAAAATATGATAATGAAAGGACTAAAATTTTGTTTTTTGATCGAGAGATATTTCTAATAAATTAATTTTATTTGAATTTATTAGAAATCTCATTTGAATTTATTTGAACTATCTCTCGATCAGGAAGCAAACTTTTAGTACTTTCATTATCATATTTTCCTGAAGACGGCCGCAAGAGACGGCGTGAATCGTTGATATTTTTATTTTATTTTATTTGTACAAGTTCATATTAAAGTTCTTGTTTTGTGCACCATTGAACCATGTGTTGTATTTTTAATAGATACACTCTTAGTAGTTCTTATTATTTTACTAAGAACTGAATGTAACTTGTTTTTTGCATTAAAGTTTTGCAATAGCAATGTAAACTATGAATAATATATTCTTAGATGCTGATGTTTCGTAAACTACGGATAAAATTTGGCTCTAAAATTATTTAAAGCCACATGGATCATTCGGGTTCAAATTTTTGATTTTTTAATTAATCACCTATAAAGCTAAAATATTATGATTCTGAAAGGTTAAAGAACTAAAAGATTATCGTGTCGGAAAGTTAGAAAATAATATATTTTAAACACCGTTGGTGTGTCTATACATTTTTTCCCTTTCTTTTTCGATTTCTTCTTCTTTTTTATGATTTGGTAAATTTTTCCAAAGTTCTATTTTAAATAAACAAATGAATTTTTTTCAAACTTTAATCCAACGCATTTGATTGAGCGTTCATAATTAAAAATATGATTCATATGTAGCATTTTTGCAGTTATAAAGAATGTTTCTTTTACCGAATTCGGTACGACTTGATTGTCCCAGAGTTTTGATTATTCACGAAATAAAACTAGGCGTCGGGAGCCATGATGTAGACGTGACGAATCTTTTGAACTCCATCCCAAAGAAAGACTTCTTGCGAATTTCCCAGGACATGTATAGCAGATCTCAGCAGTGCATAGTTATGGGAGGTGACTATTTCGAATGATGGTATTGCAACTTTCGCTAATATTTCATCTACATTAATGTTACAGGACTACTCACCGAACTTTATTGTCAGAGGCAGTTTATTACTAGATTTTAATAATTCGTATACTACGTATAAAGTTTGCTTTAAAATTATTTAAGGACACATGGAGCATAAGGGTTCAAACTTTTGAGTTTTTAATTAATCATCTGTAAAAAATTATGATGCTGAACGATTAAGGACCTAAAAGATTTTCGTGTCGGAAGATTTAAAAATAAATTATTTTAAACACTGTTGGTGTGTGTACATATTTTTCCTTTTTTTTTCGATTTTTTTCGATTTTTTTTTTTTTTTTTTTTTTTTTTTTTTTTTTTTTTTTTTAAAGATTTGGCACATTTTTCCAAAATTCTATTTTAAATAAGCAAATTATTTTTTCAAATTTTAATCCAACGCAGTACATTGTGCGTACATAATTAAAAATTCATATAGTTATCATTTTTTCAGTTATAAAGAATGTTTCTTTTACCCAATTCGGTAGAACTTCATTATCCCGTTGATCAAAAAATAATGGTTTGCCGAAAATGTTCCTTTCACTTGACATTAAACATTTTACACTTTTTTCTTGCGTCATCAAGTGATATTTAATTGGACGGTTTATTTTTGTTTTATTAATTTATTTGCGTCTTCGTTATTTAAAATAAAATTTACGCCAACTTATGTAACTTTGCGAGTAGTTTGGCAATTTAAATAATTTGTAAAAATCGAACATCGGGAGATTTTAGATGCACCCGCAATTCAATAATAGAACATTATTATATTTTTAAAATATTTAAATTCACGTTTAAGTTTCATTTGGGAATTGCAATATTTCTTATAAATAGTTTATATATGTTTTGTTTTCACATTTCTTATATTATGCATTTCCATGGTGGTAAGTATTACGGTGACTCCTAACGACTAGTTTTATTTCGTAAATAATCAAAGCTCTGGAATGTCAAGGGACTACTGTGTCACTATAAAGTTTATTACGTAGTCTTCTTATCCAGTTCTGTGTTTTTTTCAGACGCATCCATAAATTATTTACCCCTAAGAAAACCTTTTTCAAAAACGGTACTTCATCCGAATTACACCGGATGCACATGCAGAAAGATATCCATCTGGGATCTAAATTATACTCTTGAGAGGATTTTGATTTACTTTCTCTTGCAGTTCTTTATTATTTTATTAAGAGTTAATGTAACTTGTTTTATGCAACTTTAAAGTTTTACAACAAAAAAGTACATTATGAGTAATATATTCTTAGATTTTTAATGTTTCGTAAATTACGTATAATGTTAAGAACAGCTGGCTTTAAAAATATTTAATAGTACATGAAACACATAAGACCTTTTAATTATCCACCTAGAAAGCTAAAAGACTATGAGCTGGATGATTATTGAGTTAAAAGGTTATTGAGTTGAAAGATTTTAAAATAATATACAGGGTGTTTCTAAACTCATGGTACAAGCTTTAAGGGGGGATTGTACACATCAAGATAAACAATATTGAATAGGAAACTAAGGGTTTCAAACGTCTTCCGAAGGCGATAGGCGCCATTCAAGTTTAGGGTCTAAAAATTCAAATGATTATAAAAAACAGAAAAATTGGTCGATTCGTTTGCGGTTTTCACTAAAACTATTCTTTATGTTAATACTGTCTTGAAAATAAATTATAAAGATAAATTTCAAAAAATGCCGATAGAGGACGCTTTAGACTTTGGAGTAACGAACAACTATTTTTTACCGTTATATTCTGCATCTCATTAAATTTTTTTAGGAGCTTAGACATAAACTTACATTTTGAGCTCAAAATCTAAATCGATGGGAGTGGTTAAGTAGCGCAAACTGAACTGTTAGAGGAGGTTCAAATTTCAAATGGTTATAGAAAACGTCAAAATTGGTCAATTGATTTGCGATTTTCACTAAAATTATTCTTTATATCAGTGTTATCTTAAAAATAAATTAAAAAGATAAAATTCAAATAATGCCGATGGAGGGCGCTTAAGACCTTGGAGTACCGTACAACTATTTTTTGAACAACTGACATAAAGAAAAGTTTTAGTGAAAACCGCAAACGAATCGTCCAATTTTTCTGTTTTTTATAATGATTTGAGTTTTTGGACCCTAAACTTTAATGGCGACTATCTCCTTCGGAAGACGCTTGGGATCCTTAGTTTCCCATTTATTATTGTTTGTCTTGATGTGTACTATCACCCCTTAAATTTTGTACCATGAGTTTAGAAACACCCTGTATTTTAATCACATTCGGTGTGCATACATTTTTTTTCTTATTTTTTTCAAGATCTGGTACATTTTTCTGGAAAAATGAAAATTGTTTATTGTTTTCGAATTTTTTCTGTTTTAACAAGGTATTTTAAGGTGATATGTTTAACAGTTTTCCAGAAAGTGTACCGAACAAATATACTGTAAATATGAAAAAATAACAGTTAGTCCATGAAAACTAATCAATGTAAGAAATTTATTACTGCTGATTTATATATCGGCTATAGTGCGTATGTGTATATTCACAGTAAAAATAATAATTTCTATAATCCAGTAGTACCCGCAATTCAGTAATAGAACATTACTATGTTTTAAAAATTAATTAAATATACATTTAAATTTCATTTTGGAACTGCAATATATTTTATAAATAATTTACACATTTTTACTTTAGTTTTTTATATTACGCATATCCCTTATGTTTAAGTATTACGGTGGGCCCCGACGACTAGTTCTTTTTTTTCTTTTCGTGAATAATCAAAACTCTCGAATGTCAAGGGACTACTGTATTACAATCAAGTTTATTACATACTCTGCTTTCCCAGTGCTGTGTTTTTTCAGAAGCATCCATAAATTATTTACCCCTAACAAAAGCCTTTTCGAAAACGGTTCTTCATCGGAATTACACCGGATGCACTTGCGGGAAGATGTCCATCTGGGATCTAAATTATACTCTTGAAAGGATGTTCATTTTATTTCTCTTACAGTTTTGATTCTTTTACCAAGAGTTTATGTAACTTGTTTTTTGCAGTTTTAAATTTTACAACAATGAAGTAAATCATGAATAACATATTCATAGATTTTGATGTTTTCTACATTATCTATAAAATAAAAAACAAATTGTTTCAAAATTATTTAAGGGCAAATGAAAGCCATAAGGGCTCAATTTTTTGAATTTTTAATTATCCACCTTTAAAGGTAATTGATTATTGTGCTGAACTATTATGGATTACAAATAACTTATTATGCTCGCATGTTTGAAAATAATTTATTTTAAGCACTGTCGATCTGTATATACATTTTTTAAAACTTTTTTTTACAAAATCTTCTTTTTATGATTTGGTACATTTTTCTAAAATTCTATTTTAAGTTACCGGTCATTTTTTTTCAAAATTGTGCAACTAACATTTTAGGTCTGAATGAAAATTTCCTTAAAATAATGGAAAATGTGTAATTAGATTTTTTTTATGATTTTCAAAGGTTTTTAGCAAAATATTTTTGTTTTTATTTATTTTAAGCAAAAAATGAAAACTGCTTACAATTTTTGAAATTTTTTTGGATCTGCGATCTAAATTACAGTCTTGAGAGGATGTTCATTTTATTTCTTATACAGTTTTGATTCTTTTACTAAGAGTTGAATGTAACTTGTTCATTGCAGCTTTAAAATTTTATAAAAACAAAGTAAATTATGAGTAATATATTCTTGTATTTTGATGTCTCGTAAACTACATATAAAGTTTGGCTTTAAAATTATTTAAAGGCACATGGAGCATAAGGGTTCAAATTTTTGAGTTTTTATTAATCACCTATAAAGCTAATAGATTATGATGCGGAACGATTAAGGACCTAAAAGATTATCGTGTAGGAAAGTTTTAAATAATATATTTTAAGTACTGATGGTACGTATATATGTATATATATATATATACATTTTTTTTAAAATGTCTTTTTTTCATGATTTAGTACGTTTTTCTAAAATTCTATTTTAACCCTTTGCGGTGCAGAGGAAATTAATTGCTTAATTGTTGAAATTTATGACTGCCACCGGAATTTGAAAAACAACTTTATATTTAAATAAGCAAAAGCTATATTTCACGCATTCGGTAAAGTAATTTTTTTTAATGAAAGTTCCGGTGCCGTGTTTGATAATTAAGGTTAAGATAGTTTAATAGTTATTACCACCGCCACTCCAGGTGTTATGTAACCAATTTTTTTTTATTTAACATACTGTTGTGTTACTATGCAATTACTATGTTTTAAAAATATTTAGATATAAGTTTAAGTTTAATTTTGGAACTGCAATACATTTTATAAATAATTTAAACATGTTTTATTTTCTTATTTTGCAATTATTATTTTACATTTCTTATATTATGTATATCCGTGGTGGGTGAGTATTACAGTTGTTCCTAGCAACTAGTTTTATCTATATTATAAAGATCAAACGTATCTGAGCGTAACGCATACGTCATTTTTCGAATGACAACTCTTTCAAATTTTAAATGAAATTTCGGTATTGCAATTTTTGCTACTAATTTTTTTTTTTTTACTTCTATATATAACATACTTTCAATTTTTACACCATCATGTAGGAAAAAAAAATTCATTTAAATGAAATTTAATTGAAAGCTGTATCTTAATTTGTTTTTGAAATACTAATTTTTTCTTGTAGTTTTTAAAACCGTTTTTCTAATCGTGGCAACAGGCAATCGTGGCAATCGTGGGAACCATTTCTATTTAAAGCTAAGGAAAAAGGGAAGAAATTGATAACTGTATATTTATGTTGCCATTTTCTCATTAAAAGGTGAAAAAATTGAAATTTAAATATTTTTTGTGATAAAACCCGGTGAATTTTGATTTCATTTACAAAATTTTATTTACACGTAAAAGAATATATACAGTTTAATAAATAGTTTCAGCTAATAGCATTTTGAGACTTCAAGTTTTGAATCAAAATGATCATATTAAAAGGTCAATTTTTTCTGAAAAGGTGAATACAGATACGAAATGTGTATCTGTAAATTTTGATATGATAAAAATGATGCCGGGTTTAGATTTCACGGGAAAAAAATTCAATGATTGAGTCGAAGTTGAATAAATTTTCCTTTTTTTATTTTGGAATTCTAGCATCAGAACCTAAATTGATAACTTTATCATGATAACACATCTTTATTATTTTTTACTGCTTACATGCATGATTAAAGATTAATTTTAACCATTTCTGCAACTGAGTTTTATAGAAATACTGTTTTCTAAATTTGACGTTTAATATCGTTTGTTTAAGAGCTAGGCTTACCAATATAAAATGCATTTTTTATTGTAACTAATTTTGTAGATTAATTATAAATGAATGAAACAGTTCCTTTGTAAACATTTTTTTTCGTCGAAATTCGACGAGTTCTACCTTATTTCGCTAAAAATCAAAATTTCAGAATGTCAGGGGACTACTATATTACTATCAAGTTTATTACGTATTCTTCTTATCCGGAGCCGTGTTTTTTCAGAAGCATCCATAATTTATTTACCCATAAGAAAGACCTTTTCCAAAACGGTTCTTCATCGGAATTACACCGGATGCACTTGCGGGAATGGCGTTATGAATAGAAGGAAGGGACATATAATACATTGTCAGTTGCGAGTGAAGTAACTGAGGTGGTTGTTATAAGATTGCTGCCGTTTTTTCTTAATCGGATCCAAAGTTTCTGATTACCGCATATGAGAACATCCACCAGAAGGCTTAAATAGATTTTTTTTTAATTCTAGATCTTTAATGGTGGACGTTGCTTTCAAAAATATCGTAAAATATTCTATTTATTTTTACTGGTGTCAATTTTCCCCAGTATTATAATAGTTTTATTGACACAGAATGTTGCCTTGTTTGTCACAATGTGGAGGAACTATTAATTTCAAATTCAAAATATACCAGTAAAAATGAATAGCAATTTTTGTTATTATTTTTGATTGAGATTTTCCATTAATGAGGCGTTTATATAAAGAGAGATTTTCTGCATACATTTAATGGTGGGAGTTTACAGTCGTGGTAATGAACCCTCTGCGAAAACGGTTACAGTTGAAGCTGCACTATTTTAAGGAAATAGCAGTTCCTCTTGCTTAATGGTTCCATGCTTGAGGGAAGATGTCCATCTGAGATGCAAATTACACTCTTGAGAGGATGTTCATTTTCTTTCTCATACAGCTCTCATTCTTTTACTAAGAGCTGAATGTAACTTGTTTCTTGCAATTTTAAAGTTTTACAATAACAATATAAATTATGAATAATATATTCTTAGATGTTAATGTTTCGTAAACTACGGATAAAATTTGGCTGTAAAATTATTTAAAGGCACATGGAGCATAAGCGTTCAAATTTTTGAGTTTTTAATTAATCATCTATAAAGCTAAAAGTTTATGGTACTGAACGATTAAAGACCTAAAAAAATTATCGTATCGGAAAGTTTAAAAATAATATATTTTAAGCACTGTTGGTATATATATATACAGTAGAACCCCGATAATCCGGATCGGGTTTTTTGCTTTTTTTTTCAAGTTTGAGAAGCGATTGGCTAATTTCTTTAATATTAACTTGTTGCATCGTCGTACTCTGAATAATAAAACAAAAACTTTTTCGCCAATCGCTTCTCAAAGTTGAAAAAAAAAGCGATCCGGATTATCGGGGCTCTACTGTATATTTTTTTCGTTGATTTGTACATATCTCAAAATTCTTTTTTAATTTAGCAAATGAAATTTAATCCATTGCAGTAAACTGTTAGCTAATATGATTATCATTATTGCAGTTATAAAGTATATTTCTTTTACCCAATTCGGTATAACTGGATTATCCCGTCGAACAAAAAATTGTTACCATACTATAAGATTATATGCCAATTATAGTTTACTGAAATATTCCATTCACTTGATTGAAACATTTTACACGTTTTTGTTACGTCATCAAGAGATTTTTAATTCGACGCTTTATTTGTGTTTTATTAATATTTTATTATTTATTTGCTTCTTCGTTATTTAAAATAAAATTTATGACAATTTATACAATTTTGCGAATAGTTCGGCAATTTAAATAATTTGTAAAAATTGAACATTAAGTTAGTATATATGCACCAGCAATTCAATAATAGAACATTACTATTGTTTAAAAAGATTTAACTTCACGTTTAAGTTTTAATTTGGAACTTCAATGCATTTTATAAACAACTTACGCATGTTTTATTTTATTATTTTGTATTATGCATATGGATAGTGGTAAATATTATGGTGGCTCCCAACGACTAGTTTTATTTCGTGAATAATCTAAACTCTGGAATATCAGGGACTACTGTATTACTATGAAATTTATTACATATTCTTTTTATCCAGTGCTTTTTTCAGAAACATCTATAAATTATTTACCCCTAACTAAGGCTTTTTCAAAAAAGGGGCTTCATCGGAATTACACCTAACGCATTTGCAGGAAGATGTCTATCTGGGATCTATATTAGACTCTTGGAAGGATGTTCATTTTCCTTCTCTTACAGATCTTACTCTTTTATTAAGAGTTTATGTAACTTGTTTTTTGCAGTTTTAAAGTTTTACAACAATAAAGTAGATTATGAGTAATATATTCTTAGATTTTTAATATTTCGTAAACTACGTATAACATGTGCTTTAAAATTACTGAAAGACACATGTAGCATAAGTATTCAATTTTTTGAGTTTTTAAATAATCACCTATAAAACTAAAATATAATGTGCTGAATCATTATTGAGTTAAAAGGTTATTGTTCTGAAAGATTTTAAAATAATATATTTTAAGCACTGTTGGTGTGTACAAACATTTTTTTATCTTTTTTCTTCAAAATGTTCTTTTTATGATTTGGTACATTTTTCTAATGTTCTATTTTATGTTAGCAGGTCAATTTTTTCAAAATTGTGCAACTAACTTGTTTCTGTAAAAACACTGACAATTAACGTCTGAGTGAATATTTCTTTAAAATGCTGGAAAATATGTAATTAGGTTTTTTTTTTTAGAATTTTCAAGGGTTTTTAGTAAAATATTTTTATTTTTATTTCTTTTAACCCTTTGCGTCGAAGTGCAAATTCATTGCATAAGGATTGAATTTGATGATTCACACCGGAATTTGAAAACAACTTTATTTGTAATTAAGAAAAAGCTATTTTGCAAGAATTCAATAAACCGAAAATTTCTTTGCCGAAATTCTGTTGCCAATGTGACGTTGTTTAATTAAATTTAAGTGGTCTCATAGATATACCATCGCGCCGCAAGGGGTTAAGCAAAAATGAAAATCGCTTACAATTTTTTAAATGATTTCTGTTTCCTCATCATATTTTCAAGTGATATATTTAACAGTTTTCCAAAAAAGTATACCGAACAGATACATTATAAATATGTCAAAAAATAAATAGTTCTTGCAAGAAATTAATTTCTTCTGATTTATATATGGGATATAAACAGTATGTGTGTATTCACTGAAAAAAAATATTTCTATAATCAAGTAGTATCGCAAATTAATAATACGACATTACTATGTTTTAAAAATATTGAAATACACACTTAAGTTTCATTTTGGAACTGCAATACATTTTATAAATAATTTACACATGTTTTATTTTAATGTTTAAATTATGCATACCCATGGTTGTTAAGTGTTACGGTGGACCCTGACGACAAGTTTTATTTCGTGAAGAATTAAAACTCCCAAATGTCAAGGGACTACTGTATTACTATCAAGTTTATTACGTACTCATTTTATCCAGTGCTGTGTTTTTCCAGAAGCATCCATACATTACTTACCCCTAAAAAAGACCTTTTCGAAAACGGTACTTCACCACGGGATGCACTTGCGGGGAGCTGTCTTTCTCGGATCTAAATTATACTCTTGAGAGGATGTTCATTTTCTTTCTCTTACAGTTCTTTATTCTTTTATGAAGAGTTTATGTAACTTGCTTTATGCAACTTTAAAGTTTTTCAACAACAAAGTAAATTAATTATGAGTAATATATACCTAGATTTTGATGTTTCGTAAATTAGGTATAAAGAAAGTTAAAAACATATGGTTTTAAAGTTATTTAAAGGCATATGGAACTCATGAGAGTTCAATTTTTTTATTTTTTAAACTATTCACATACTAAGTTAATAGATTATGTGCTGGATGATTATGGAGTTAAAAGATTATTGAGCTGAAATATTTTAAAGTAATATATTTTAAACACTTTTCGGTGTGCAAGCATTTTTTTCCTTTTTTGTTCTTAATTTTTTTCAAGATTTGGTACATGTTCTAAAATTCTATTTTCACTAATTTTTCAAAATTCTGCATTTAGCCTGTTTGTAAAAAAGAAAAAAAACTAATATTTTAGATTTGAGTAAAAATTTCATAAAAATAATAAAAATATGTTTTTTAATTTTTTAGGATTTTTAAAGTTTTTAATAAACATTTTTATTTTTATTTCTTTTAAGCTAAATTGAAAAGTGCTTCTTGTTATTTTCGTATTGTATGTATTTTGTTACCACAACAAATTTTAAGGTATTATATTCAACAGTTTTCTAGAAAAGTGTAACGAACAGATATATTGTAAATATGCGCAAAGTAAATTAGTTCTTGAAAATTAATTTATGCAAGAGATTAGTTTCTATTGATTTATGTATGCGATATAGTGTATATATTTACTCAAAATATTCTTTCTTTCTTTATTTTTAAGCAAAATACATTATGTTAAATATTTCGCAAAATCTGCTTCATTTTACATTTCGAGGTGCAGCATATAACTTTTCAAATCTAAAACGCATCTGTTCTGGAAATAACTCTTTGGTGTGGGGTTTTAGTGCAATTTGCGCCTTTCTATTAAAATAATTAAGGGTATATTTAGATTCAAACTGATTGTTTTCCGATTTATTTTTAAATTCATTTTTGCTCTCAAATGCATCAAACAGGCAAATTGTCTTATTTAGAAAGTACACAAGGTGCCGTGATTGTCGATTACTTGATAAATGCAGAAAATATTGCAAAAAAAGCAATCAAAAACGGCATTTTGAACCGATTTTCTCCAATCAGGAGATTTGTTAACAAAAAAGGGTCATACTGAGAAGATAATTGTTTATAAATCAAACTCTAATGAATTGAGCGTAAAATGACATCACACAACACCTTATACGTCTCTTCAAAAATCACTTCAGCAAGTTTCATATTTCTACTTTTAAAAATATGTCTGAATTTTTATCAGAAAATTTCGAGTTGCTAAGGTGAAAAAGCGTTTTTTTTTTTTTTTTTTTTTCGAATGCACCCTTAATATGTTTCTATTTAATTGTTAAAATTTTCATTTCTATGAATTTTGAACTATAATCAGCAAAATGCTTAAAACATCTGTAGTAATTAGAAACTTTATAGAAACATAAAGTTTAGAATAAAAAATTACTTTAAAAAAATCAAATGAAAAATACCCACTATTTAGGTTATCATTGAATTTTAAAGAATAGCACTTTATGATTAGCATATTTTTAGTTACTGAGTAAAGTCCTTTGTTAAGATTTAGGCTGTGGTATATTGGATTTATTTATGTTTTGTTCCTTCGCTGCAATTATAGAGCTTCAAAATATCATTATTTTTATTTTTTTCTGTTCTTTTTATTTAAAAAAATACAAATACAATCATGAATTTTAAACTTTTCAATTTCAAATTAACCCCTTAACTGGTTAGTTCCTTTCCGTTCAATAAATTGAAAATAACGGGCTCACACCACTATTTTTTAAATAAAATATTTGTAATATTTAGACTAAACATTTGCGCCATTAAGTTGTATGAAATTATTTAAAAAAAATAGTGGTGTCAAAAAGCATTAAATGATGAATTAAGCAAATTCGTCTTGCCCAAATGGCGTACGGACAAATCAGTTAAGGGGTTAAAGTTATGTAATGTAAAGAAAATGAGTGAAATGATTATATTATTGTATTTTAAATAATTAATGAAATACGAAAAAAATGTCGCGGTACAATATTTGGCGATGGCACAATATTTGCGCCAGGCTAGTTTAAAAATACTGAGTTCTTGGATTATCAGATGTCATATACGCATCCCATTGGCGCGTTATTTTTCTGACGCCATTTTGGCGAAAACTTCGTTTTCAAATACCAGTTACATACATATTTTTTAACTAATTTCTATTATTATAAAAAAGAAACAATGATAAATAAAAAGGTTTAGTTAATACTTATAGAATAAAAAAATTTATATTACTTTAAAAAAGAAAAGAAAATGAAACAAACAGTTTATGAATAAATAAATAACAATACCCCGGTTACCATGTCAGGCGTACATAATTGCCATTTTGGTACAATCGCGTCAATGTAGTGCGTATATGGCATCTGTGTATATTTCTCTAGCGTAAACTTTTAAATTTGGCACAAAATTGAACAATTAAATTAAATTATTAATAAAAGCAATATGATTTAATGCTTAGTATACATTCAAGGATGACCAAAGTGGTCGCCAAGGGCGGCTAGTTTTAAAAGAAAGTGTTTAAAAATTCGCAACATATTTGTTAGAGCTATTTGTAATTTATCTTTGAAATGTGGCATCATATAAGTTCGCTAATGTATGTAACAATAGAAACGCAATTTGTCTGTTTTTTCTTAGTTGTTGTTTTGAATCGCTTGAAGAGCAAGCAACGCATCGCATATCTTAAAGTATGTTACAGTCTACTAAAGCATGTGAGTTTATTAATTACGTTAATACGCATCGCCGCAACATACATCTGGTCGCATCAGCCGGAAAGTATATATTTTTTTCTTCACTTTGAAAAGAAAAGTTCGAAAATAATGAACTGTTTTCGTCATTGAATTTTAATAGAACATTATTCCACAAGCTGGCCTGATAAAAGAAGAAAGAAAGAAAATCGTCTGCCGGCAGTAATCACGGTATGGATAATTTATTATTCTTTTTCCTGTTATTATAAATTTTTGAACATGGAAATTATTGAAAAATGAAAAAAAGAAGCGTGCAACATTACGCAGTTCAATTACGAAATTAATTACTAAATTAGAAGCTTTGATAAACGGTAAAAATATTGATATTGATAGTTATTTAGAAATTTCAGAACAATTAAATGACAGAGAACAAACTCTAAAAAACCTAAATAAAGAAATAGAATCTGGTATCAGTTTAGAAAAAGAATATGAAATTGATATTAACGCTAGCGAGGAATACCAGGAAAAAATTATAAAGGCCAAATTTCAAATTAAAAAGCAACTTAAACATTTAGAACAAAGTAAAGTTTTCAATGAAATTCAACCAAATTCTACTCAATTAAACAACGCGATAAATATTAAATTACCCAATATATCTCTTCCGAAATTCTCCAGAAAACCAGATGAATGGGGTCTATTTAAATTAAAATTTAACAACTTAATAACTTCAAATGAACAACTATCAGATGCGCAAAAGTTGCATTATTTATCAGCAGCATTAATAAGCGATGCAAGAGCTTTGATTAGCACAGAAGACACTTTTTCATTTTTATTTCAAGCATTAAAAGACAGATACGAAAATGATAGAGTAGTAACAGAAATACACATCAATTCAGTCTTAAACGCAGATAAACTTACACAGCCTTCCGCTAAAGATCTTCTAAATCTAGTCGATAATGTAAAAAAAAGCATTCGCGCCTTGAAGATTTTGAATTATAATAGAAATAACATTTCAGATGTTTTAATATTGAACATCATTCTCCAAAAGTTAGATAGAGATACTCGAAAAAATTATGAAATGACGATAAGTTCAAAAGAAATTTCGAAGTTTGATGAATTACTTTTATTTTTAGAAAAACGATCGAACCGAACGAACGAACGAAACGTATGAATATTTGGAAAATATTCATACAGTCACGTTTGTTAAATCTTTCAGTAAGGATCAGAAACGTTCATTTAATTCTAAGTCATTGATTTTGTTAGCAGAAGGTCCACACATTTCTTCAATGTGTAAAGGCGATCACGTTTTAATGAGATGTTCCCAATTCTTAAATTTACCTCCAAAAAAAAAAGACTTAATATTGTTAAAATGAAAAAAATATGCTTCATCTGTTTATCATCAGTTCATAACATCAGCCAGTGCAAAAGTTCAAGCACGTGCAGAAAATGCAACAAATGTCATCACACATTGATCACCTGGAACGTGATGAGGAAAATATTGATACAAATCAGACTATAGCAAACCAAGATGAAAATAATATTAGTAGAAATGTATCGCCAACCGCAAACGCATTTACTCCTCATAGTTACACAAATAATCAGATGTCTGTTACCGCTTTGGGTGAAAATACACATTCATTTGATAACACGCGTTCAACTATTAACAATACTGTAATGAGTATGACGTCTTCTTCTAGTAAACAAGTACTGCTTTCAACTGCGACAATATATGTACAAAATGCTAGACGAGAATTAGTCCCTTTTAGAGCATTGTTAGATTCAGGATCGCAAAATAACTTTATAACGAAGGAATGTTCTGAGTTATTGTTCTTGAAAGGAAGGAAAATAAACGCATCAGTTTCAGGGCTAAATGGTTCATTTATGAATATAAAGGAAAATATTATAACAACCATAGCAAATAACAACAGGAGTTTTAATGAAACATTGCAATTTTTTGTTGTTCCTAAAGTTACGCGCATAACACCAGCTACATATCTAAACATCATGCCTATTACACATTTACAAACTTTTCAGTTAGCTGATCCACAATTTGATAAACCAGGCCCAATACATATTTTATTATCAAACGAAGTATTTTTTAAATTAATTGGACAAAATAAAATAAATATGCAAAATTTGGTTTTTCAAGAAACTGTTTTTGGCTATGTTGCCAGTGGTTCTATGTCTATTCCGCAACAAAATTTTAATAATTATTGTGGTCTTGTTCGATCGGTGGATGATGTATCCAACGCTATGCAAAAAGTTTGGGAAATTGAAACGATTCATGATAAAAACCCAATAAAAAGTAAAGAAGAGCAGTATTGTGAGGAAAATTTCTTGCGTACACATACAAGAAGAGAAGATGGTAGGTATATTGTGGAAATGCCAATTAAAACTGGTGGGCTTGCATGTTTAGGAGAGTCAAAGGAAAACGGACTTAAACGATTGAATCACTTACTTAAGCGATTTTCGCACAATCCAGCCATGAAATTGTTATACGAAGAATTTATAAACGAATATAACGATTTGAGACACTTAGAAGAAACCTTGCTGGAAAATAAGCCCGAATTTTCCTATTATTTGCCACATCATGGGGTATACAAACCCGAGAAACCAAGCACGAAATTAAGGGTTGTCTTCGATGCTGTTGCAGCTACTACCAGTGGTGTTTGTTTAAATGATATTTTATTAAACGGAGGATTAGTCCAAGATGATCTCTTCGGTATCATTCGTCGATTTCGAACTCATAAATACGTCTTTACTGCTGACATCATAAAGATGTATCGCCAAATATTAATTTCGGAAAATCGGAGAGATTTGCTTCGATTTTTGTGGAAAACTGATGAAGAAGAACCAGTCAAAATATATAAGTTAAAGACGATTACATACGGTACATCGAATGCGCCTTATCTGGCCAAGCGGACTCTGAATCAGCTTGCAATTGATGAAAAGGACAATTTTCCGCTAGCATCACATGTAGTTCTTCAAGATATCTACTTGGACGACGTATTAACAGGAGCTAACACTTTAAATAAGGCTCAACAAGTGCAAGCACAATTAATCGCATTGCTTGAACGTGGTGGCATGAAGTTGCACCGATGGTGTGCTAATCACCCCAACTCTTGAGAATCGCAACTAGCAATCAAGAGTATACATTCAATGATCGTAATGCGGACCAGAGCACTAAAATTCTATGATTGTTATGGAATCCCGTTCGTGACTGCTTTTCGTTTAATTCGTCAGTTAAGGAACCAGTTGTATACTCAAAAAGAACTGTTTTATCCGACATAGCGCGTATCTACGATCCATTGGGATTGCTCGGTCCTGGAATACCTAAGGCTAAGATTTTCATACAAAGACTCTGGCTATTAAGGCTAGATTGGAACGATCCACTTCCAGATACATTAAAAATGAATGGCGAAGCTTTATGAGAACGCTTCAGAATATAAACAATTTAAATATCAATGGTTCGTTTTAAATGAAGGACATTCGGAAGTTGAACTGCACGGCTTCTCCGACGCATCCGAGCTCGCATATGGAGCAGCCATTTATCTACGCAGTTTCACAAAATTTAATACATCTTTAAATTTACTGTGCAGCAAGTCTAGAGTTGCACCATTGAAACCTTTGACAATCCCACGATTGGAATTGTCCGCAGCTGCCTTATTGTCTCAACTCGTATCTAAGATAGTGAATGTACTAAAGTTGAACATCAGTAAAATAACATTATGGTGTGATTCAACAATCGTCTTAGCGTGGATTCAGACTCCTCCTCATCTACTTAAAACTTTTGTGGCCAACAGAGTTTACAAAATTCTAGAATTGACCCAGACTTTTCAATGGAGACATGTACGCTCAGAGGACAATCCAGCAGAACTTGTATCTCTAGGACTAACCTTTGACAAATTAATTGATTGTGAACTTTGGTGGCATGGCCCTCTCTCCTTAAGAAAAAGAGACACTGAATCAGATCAGAATATTGATTTAGAACAAGTCAAAAACAATAGTGACTTTTCAGCAGAATTAAAATTAAAAAACAGTACAGTATTAATAAGTTTAAATTCTAGTGAATTTGTAAATGAAATTTTAAGTATCAGTAACAATTATACTAAAATATTACGTGTTTTAAGTTATATTTTCAGGTTCTTATATAACACAAGAAAATTAGCTGAAAAAAGAAAGGGACACGTAAGTATAGAAGAATTATCACGATCATAAATATTTTTAATTCGGGAAATTCAAAAAATTTAATTTAAGTCAGAATATACTGCATTGTTAGAAGGTAAGCAAGTTTCAAAGAAAAGTAAATTGCGATTGTTAAATCCCTTTTTAGATGCAGATAATGTTCTAAGAGTAGGAGCGCGTTTAGATAATGCAATTTTTCTGAAAAACATCAATATATTCTGGCAGCTAAGGGTAAATTGTGTAGCCTAATTGCAATTTACTATCATAAAAAATATCTTCATATAGGTGCACAAGCATTATTATGCTACTTGAGGCAAAAATTCTGGCCGCTACGGGGAAGAAATTTAGCTAGAAAAATAACGCATGAGTGTGTAACTTGTAGTAAAAGCAACCCCATAACCATACAACAAATCATGGGTTCCCTACCCAGAGAAAGAGAGTACGTCCTAGCGCACCATTTAATTACGTGGGAACAGATTTTGGTGGCCCCTTTTTCATAAAATATAAGGGACAGAGAAATAAGGTTAAAGTAAGGTTAAATTCTTAATAAGGTGTATTTGGCAATCTTTGTTTGCTTTCTAACTGAAGCAGTGCATCTCGAACTAGTGTCAGAATTGACTACAGATGCATTCATTGCCACCATAAAAAGGTTCATTGCTAGGCGCGGAAGGTGCGGAGTAATCTTTTCAGATAATGCAAAAAATTTTGTTAGTGCTAACGCCTAGTTACAGAGACTCCATAATTTACTAAAGATATACTGAGGAGAAGTTAGCGAATTATTTATCAGAAAAGAATATTATTTGGAAATTTATTCCACCCAGAGCACCTAATTTTGGCGGGTTGTGGGAGGCAGGAATAAAATCGGTAAAATATCATCTAAAGCGAACGGTAGGTAATGCAAGGCTAACGTTCGAAGAGTTATTAACTGTAATTGCTCAAATAGAGTCTATATTAAATTCACGGCCAATCATTCCATTGTCTTCAGAGTGAATGACTTGGAGGCCTTAACACCAGGCCATTTCTTAATCGGAAAGCCTATGACAGCCATCGTTGAACCAGAATTAATTAATGTTAACGAAAATAGACTATCTAGATGGCATAGAATTTCAAAATACATTCAATTGATATTGAATCGTTGGAACAAAGAGTATTTAAATACTCTCCAACAACGCTCCAAGTGGAAATTTGAAAAAAAATAGTGTTAACATAGGAACCCTAGATAAAGGAAAGATATCTAAGTTGATAAAGGAAGATGACCTCCTTACAAATAAATACTTACTAGGACGCATTATAAATATTTTCCCAGGTGCAGATGGTAAGATAAGGGTGATAGAAGTTAAAACCGCTAGGGGATTAGTTAAAAGAAGTATCTCAAAAATTGCGTTATTGCCACAACTAGTTTCGGAAAATTAATTATGAAATGTAAAAACAAAAGGTTTTGTTATGTATTTCTATTTTTAGTTTTCCTATTGTTTTATGTTCATAATTGTATTTTCATCTCAAAATAAAATTGCTGTATTGTATCATATTACTTAAGCATTTGTAATGTTAATATTTTGTATTGTATAATTTATTGAAGTTGACCCTTCAATGTCGGGGGGGGGGGGTATGTTAGAGTTATTTGTAAATTATCTTTGAAATGTGGCATCACAAAAGTTCGCTAATGTATGTAACTATAGAAACGCAAATTGTCTGTTTTTTCTTAGTCGTTGTTTTGATTGATTTGAAGAGCAAGCAACGCTTCGCTCATTTTTAAAAAAAGTATGTTACAGTCTACTAAAGCATGTGAGTTCATTAATTACGTTAATACGCATCGCCGCAACATACAATATTTGAAATTAGAAGGTTGATGTGAAAATGTATTACTTCATTTTACATTTTAGATTTAAAAATTATCAGTTTTGCATATTTTTTTTTTATTTCATTTTAGAATTTGAATATTTTTCAAACAAAAAATTATGCATGTAATGAAAAATTAAAAAAAAAATCTGCGGTAGCACTTAAGATTTTGTGTCTGTTACCTTTTGAAACGTTTAGCATTATCAATATATTTAATTATTTTATAAATTTTTGTTATTATAGAAATTATTATTTTTTTAACTTAAGTGTGTGCTTTGTATAATAAAGCATTCTAAAAGATAAAATTGAGATGAGATTTTCGACAATTTAACTCATAAAGGAAGTTGCTAAAATAACATAAAAGAAGCCTCTGCAAAATATATGAAATTTAGTAGTGGTGAAAATCTTATTAGATTTTCACATAAATGTACTAATGTAATTTTATCTTTTTTTCCACACACATTAAGTTCATATATATATATATATATATATTATATACATATATATATTTTTAAAATTTGATACTCTCTATATATAGTGCTATGTATTCTACAACAAAGAAATATGATTCTCTATCTCTTTTAAAACCTCTGATAAAATCAGAATACGTGAACGTAATATTAATAATAAAAATTATATTGTTACAGGGTTTCTATTAGTTTAATTTAAATGTAAAGACATGAAAATATCGTTGGTTTAAAATTGAGCAATCTTTAAAATAGAAAATCTGATGAAATAAAATGTTAAAAAAGGCTCTACGAATTGCGTGTTATCGGTGTTATACATTTGCCACATTTGTTTTTCAAAATATCTATCACTATTTTGAAATAATGATCTTCGCTTTTTTAAATCACGGTATAGCTTAAGTTTAACAAATCTAAAATTAAAGAAAATAGCTATAAATATTTTGAATAAAAAACGAGCTTAAATGGCAGTTCTAAATAGTATATGATTTCAATGCATCTTACAGTGATAGACGTAAAGTCCATGTTACAAACCACGTGTGAACGAAGAGGAAGGGCGCCGTGCGGTCGGCGATGGAAACCCAATGACGCAATGTTTTGCTAAAAAAAACAGAAGTTGTTCCAAATTCATGAAATGGACAAGAAATCGTTACTTCCTGGTAAAAAGTATATCTTTTTACGAGTGTTAATAATTGTTTTAAGTGTTAGTGTACGTTCCACTATATGTGTGTGATGTCAAATAAAAAGGAAAAATGTCACGTGGATTATCCTTTAAAGAAAACAATCACAAACTTCTCGAATATAGCTTCTAGGATTAAAAATATTCTCTCGAATTTTCATTTTCGACAGCCCATACGGTTCAGGAATTCCACGTGCATTTAATTTTCAAAAATAAATAAATAAATCCTAACAAATTTAAAAGTGAATTTTTCTTATCGTCTAAGAGCCAACAGCACAAAACTCTACGTTATCAAGCGCAAGAAAAAATCCTTTATTTTATGGAAGAGTAGTAATAAGAGAATCTAATCATCCATGTCTGTCGGAAGTAGTGCATAATCCAAAAATGAATACCACTAGTGGTTGACTGGTAGGCTTAGCATTATGTTTTCCTGCACCCAGTTTCTCATCTTTTCATACTTTGGATTAAGGGACAAACGCGATGCTAAAACTACGAGTCCACCAGTAGTGGTATAAATTTTTGATTTATGCACCACTTGACTTCCGGCAGACATGGATCATTAGTGTATCATAATAATAATAATATATATTCTACAACGAAAAATTAAAAATATATGCTAAAAAAGAATATTTTGCTTATAAGACGTTGTTGATAAACAACAACGACGAATGAGCAAATTATTGATTTTTAATATATAGTCGTTGAGCCAGGAGCTTGTGTGGTTTCATGTCTGGGGACTTGATAAACTATATATTTTTGGATTTCTCACAACAACAGCACTTCATTTATCCACGATACTTTCAAACGTAGGATAGCTTTTGGCCGCCATATTGAAAAATGGCCGCAGTCGTTGAGTTAAGCCGGCTTGTGGTTTCATGTCATGGACATGTCGGACATGGCAAATAATACATTTAAGGATTCATCAGAACATCAGCATCTCATTTGTCCATGATACATTCAATATTAGAGTAGTTTATGAACGCCATATTAAGAAAATGGCTGCCGTCGTTGAGACAGGGACTCTTGTGATTTCATGTCATCGGACTTGTTAAAACATACTATTTTGGATTCACGGCAACATCAGAATGACATTTATCCATGATATTTTCAAAAAAGAGTAGCTAATGGAAGCCATATTGAAAAATGGCTGCCGTCGTTGAACCATGGGCTCGTGTGATGTCATGTCAGAGGACTTGTTAAATCATACACATATATTTTTTGGATTCACCACAGCATCAGACTGACACTTATCCATATTTACAAAACCAAGGTAACTTATGTGCGCCATATTGTAAAACTTCCGCCGTCATTGAGCCAGGGGATTGTGTATTTTCATGTCAGTGGACATAGTAAATATTTTTGAATTCACCACAACATCAGCCATAACATGACATTTTCAAAAATAGAGTATCCAATGGGCGCCATATTGGAAAATTCTTCCAATAAGCACAATGATAGAAAAGATTTTTTTGGTTTTACATGCTGCAAAATTAACAGGACGATTAAAGAAACAATAAGCAAAGACACACAGGGGTCAAAAGCTACAACAAAGTTCAGTAAAAGACCTGCCGCAATTAAAAGAAATGTTTGATACCATGGCAGAATTTCTTCACATGATTTGTGAAAGGACCAAATTCAGAAAACTCTATTCTACATCCAGATCAGTCTTTGAGCAAGATCCAAAAAGACGAACGTCCTATCTCATATTTACAGAACATGGTTATCAATGAATAGATAAATATAGACAGGCTAATAGAATCAACTAGAGCAATTACACATCCAGAAATTTTTGAAGACATGATCAAAGCTCATCTGATGACTGAAGAAATTTACCGAATTTCCAAGAGAATATCTGTCTGAAGACTCAAAGGCAGAAGGATATTTCAAACATCCAGTAAGTTACAAACATTTTGTGATTTGAAAAAGAAAGAGAATTTGAATTTAAAGAAATCAGAGTTTGTTGCTATTAGAAATGAAATTCTGTTTACTCAGATGACGATCCTTTCAGAGTGAATAAATTTGGATTAAGAACTGTCTTTTCCTACCATCTAGGGCTTCTTCAATTATCCTTAACAGCACTTGATGGTTCAATGCAAAAAAACTGAAAGATCAAACTGATGGATGTTATGACAAAGTTGCGATTGCTGAAAGAATGCAAATGATGGTGTTGTTAATATAAATGACAGAATGTGCTTTGTTTAAAGCTATTATAGGAGCTACAATCATTTGGACAACTAGCAAAGAATCTGCTTTTTGTTAAACAATACATGATTATACATCCTCTCAAAGGATAGATGTTGTATTTGATACATACAGGCAGTTGTCAATAAAAATAAATGAACGAAAATATAAACTATTGGTGATGTTTAAAAGTTATATATTCCTGGAAAAACAGTACAAAAATGGAAGCAGATTTTATCTGATAAGGAGAACAAGAAAAGACTTATGCACAAGAATGCAAAATAAATTCAAGAAATAACTTGCTGAAGAATTCACTAAATTGACCTGCTTAGAAGAAGCGGTGGTACACAACTCATATTTTAAATACACCATGCCTTACCGTCTGGATTTATAAATATTATCAGTATCTCAACACTGTTTTCTTTAGAAACGATTTGAAAAACTAGGAAGGATTAATATATGCGAAATTTGGATCCAATGATAGAGTAAAGAAAAATACTGCAATTTGAGTGAGATACAGGGACTTTTAATTAAAGAGATATATAATGCATCCCTTGAAATGCATTCAATGTCAATGCAATGAGTGCTTTTGCAGGCAAGGGAAAATGATGAATCAGAACACAAATTTCGAGTTGCGATGCGCTTAAGGCATTTTATACTGAAGCTGATTTATCTGAAGAAACAAAGAAACAGCTTGAGTCTTAAGTTTACCATCTCTATCATAGAAAGCAAAAATACTCAAACATCAAGGAATTGCACTATGTTCTATGTATTTTTTCCTCCAAAACAAAAAGTCTGTGGAGTTGCATTGCCTTTTGTCATGTAGTAATACACTCTACTTATAGGTAATGAGAGCCAATTACCACGGTCTTGTTCGGAAGAGGTACCTACAGGCTGATCCTTATCTTCCATCGCCAGATAAATTTGATTGGAAATTTTTAACAGATAGTGAGGGAAAAGGCTTTTCAGAGATTCAGTGGAATGGCAGACCTCTTGCTCCTGAAGCTGCTTTGGAACTGGTGTCATTCTTATTCAAGAACATGTGCCACACTATCATGTGCGTGTCTATTGAATAACGTAATGTACAAGCATATGCAGAACTGTTCTATGTCGATTGAAGTTATTTGGATACAGGAATGTGAACCAACCATGATATAAGTGCAGAAGACTAAGATTACTGTTATTTATTAATTCGTTTGAGACCAGCATCTTTTACAATAATTTAATTTAATTAACACTATTTTTTGTCAAACAATTAAATTAAATTTAGATGATGTCTTAATTAGATAAGAAAAATTTTACTTCTTTAATGGTATTAAAAACAAGTGATGGAAGCACATTTTGAAGTTGCATATATGCACCCGTGGTCCCGAAAGGGTTAATTCTTAATAGACTAAGTGCAGTAGTTTCATCAGTACTACTTTTTTCTTGAATTGCTGTATCTTATCCACCTGAAAATAATATGCATTAAAATGCAGAACACGATTTCGATTTTATTTCATCGCAAATGTCTTTTGATCGGTTTATCTAATTGAAAATGTCATAAAATAATGATATTCAAAATGTCAAATCATATAAAATAAAATCTTAACAAATATAGAATTTGTATAACATTATATGTTCAATAATATTTGTTCTCTGCATTTTTTGATTGAAATTTAATTATGTGGTAATATTTAAAAAGAAAAAAAAATCATTTGTATCCAAGTGCGATAGATGGCGCTCATTTTTTCAATATGGCGTCTTTAAGCTACCACCAATTTAATAGTATCATCATAAAATGAACTCCTTGGACCATTGTGAATCCAAAAAGGTATATATTACCAAGTCCCCAGAGATGAACCCAAAAACCCTAATTTTGGCTTCTGGCTCAACGACTAATAGACTCTTACTCTTTCGCTGTGGAATATATATTCTTACTATTACGATATAGTTATTAATGGATGTAAACAAGATTTAGGGTGATATTTTTCACATTGATATGAATCATTAGTTTCCCCCATTACAACTCTTCCATAAAATATTTTTTTTTTCTTTTGCTCGATGACATAGGGTTTTGTGCGATCGGCTCTTGGACTATTAGAGGAAAGCTATCTCAATAGTATTTGTAAAATAAGCAGCCAGAAACCTTAAACGTGCTTAGTCTATAGTTATTACAAACTTAATTTGCATTTAAAAAAAATACAAATATTATTGATTTAAAAGAAAGCAGCATTTAAAATGGATATTTATTTTAAGAAAAACTAATGAAATGAAATATTATAGAAGATGCCAAACGAACTTTAAAGTGCGATGTGGCTCTCAGGGTCGCCGCGTTCGATAAGCTTTAATTTGAAAGTAATAAGAATATGCTACATCAGGGGTGCACAACCTCTGGCCCGCGGGCCAAAATGATACCACTATTTTTCTGCAGAATAATTTTCCTTATAGTAATGACAGAAAATTTGCCATTCAATAAAAGAAACTACACTTTTCAAATATTCTGGTGTCAAGCGATTTTCTGGTAAAAAGGTTGTGCATCACTGTGCTACATCTTTTATTCCCTGGGAGGCGGTAGATATATTATCTTCCATGTAGTTTTTAGAGCAATTGCACTTAATTTTATATTTTATCGCAACCACTACTTAAAAAATGCTATAGCATATTTCTCCTGCCGTTGCGGTTCTGTTGTGCGTAAATTTATTTTGCTTTGAAAAAGTGGTGTCAATAATATAAAAATAGACGCCAGTGGGAGCCTTGAATTTTATATCTGATGACAAGTCCACAATGACACCAAAATTTCAGAGTAAAATTGTGGTTTTATATTGTATGATAAAAGAGTTTGAGTTGCTCTCAGCAAAATTTCGTAATTCCTATTGTTAGTCATTCTTTTCAACATTTTTCTAATAGAATTTTAAATTACGACTCATTTAATCTCAAAATAATTAATTTGAATGTTACTACTTGAACTATTATTCGGGAATATTTTTGTTTATCTCAACTAATAACAAAATTTACTAAATTGGCAACGCTTCTAGTTCCTTTATAGTACATTTTACTGAATAAATAAATTGCTTTATTTATTATTTTATTAACTCATTATTATAAAATTACTTTAGATGTTTTCTAAATTTCATTTTATATTTTGTAGAATATATGTTTAAAAAATGCCACGAAGGACGTATTTCTGATGTCATATTTAAGTTCGTTTTTCTTTTTCGAACAAATATATTAGCGTCAAAGTTCTTTTTCGTTGTAGTTGTAACTACAGCTTAATTATTCAGTAACAGTTTGTAAACAGCTTACTTTATTCGAAAACACCTCTTTGATGTAACCTATAAATAAAACCTAATTGCTTTTTAAATTATTCTAATAAATGTTCTTTCAACAATATTAAATGAAGCCTTTAGGGAAACTTTGTTCATTTTAGATGTTGCATAACTTGCGACAAAAGTTCAAAATGAAGATCGATTACTTCGATTAGAATCACATCATATTGTGACCTAACGCAGATTTAAAAAAAATTACTTTTAGTTAACGAATAATTTCCTAAAATGTATGCTATGTAAATACGTTTCTAGATGTTTTTAGGTGCGTTCATAGTTATGTAAATAAGTATAGGACCTATTGTCGTCGTTTAAACCGTCTGTCCGTATATAACAGAGCAAAAAATACCCAACTGAATCGTTTTAAATTTAAAATATATAATTGTTGCATAATTTTGTCGAGTCATTTCAAATTTATTGAAAATCATATGCAATGTTTAATTACAGGGGACAACCAAAATTGTTCCGTTGCTTTACGGCCAATGGGAAAAAATAGTTTCAAGTGCATTTTTATGATGTTACACTCTTTCGAATATAATAAAATTGATATGCGTCTTATGTACTACAATATACTTTCTGAACAATCTGTGGTGCAAGGAATATCTGTTATTCATTTACAGGGCCACACAGAAGTATTTCAATACATAATAGTATAAAAGGAACAATTGTTTGGGGCGCGTTGTAATTATATTATACAATTTCACAGTTTATGAAATTCATATACATTGGTGTATTTTTCTGCTTGTTATTTCCTGTATAATAGAAAGCAGTTGGTGTTTACAGGGACACACAAAAGATTTCGGCTACTTTACTGTATCCGAAATATTGCATAATTTTACACCAAGATTTGATTATTTCTAAAACTTTGTCATAATACGAACGCATCTGATTTGCTACGATTAATGTGCGACTTCCGACTTGTTTAAACTGTAACTTATTTTGAAGCATTTAACAAACGTTCATTTTTAAATGTTATTAACCCTTAAGGTTGTTAGTCACTCAGCTTCTGAGTCCTGAATTTGTTGAGTCTTTGGTCGTTTGATATAGTCTTACATTCAAAATATATCTTAAGGAATTAATATTTTTAAATTCTGTTTTCTGTGTTCTCTTCTTAAAGGATTCCTCTTTTTTCGTTGTTTTCAAAGTATTTCTAAAATCTATGCTTATTTCAAGAAATAAGAAATATTGATATTGTTACACGACTCTGATATTTCATGGAAGTACCAGTATTTTTTTTTTTATAGAAAAATAAGCTTAACTTGATCTTACGAAATTTTGTCTTTTTCTAACATGAACATTTTTATAAGAATATATTGGTACTAAATAATTTTTTATCTTAAAAAGCTGACTTTCGAACCCATCATTACGTAACATTTATTATACAGTGTGTCCACTCTCAATGGTGGTCAATGGCTAATTTCTAAACTGTTATTCATAGAGTAGTTTAAATAAAAAAATCGCATACTTATTTATATCAATGACAATGCCATATTAATATGATTTTAGGCTCTTACCATTTATTTTTTATAGGACTACACCAAATTCTATTAGCTAAAGTAAACTAATAGAATTTTTAATACGTATCATTTTGTAACGATTGTGACTATAGCTTTCCATAATTTAATTTAACAAAATTTCTGTTATTTTTAGTACAAGTTGTATATTTTACTTTAATATGTAAACATCAAAATAAGGTACCCTGGAGTAATAACGTCACGTTAAGGTTCTACCAATTTTCACGGCTTAGTTTTAGATTGTATTTTTCAAACAAATATAGGATTTGATACAGCAACTCATTGACTATCTATATAAAATAAAATAATTTAACAGATATGCATCCATAAAATGTAATGGCGTTATTTCTTGACCAATGCTATTTGGCGTTAATACCCACCTATATGGGTAATAACGCCATGCAAACAAAACTATAAAATAAGATGGAATAATGGCATGTAGATTGCCCAATTCTAAAAATAGAAACTCTACAGCTCTAGAAATTGACAAATTCCATTCTAATCTATCGAAAATGTTCATTTATTTTGTGACAGTGTAAGAAAAAGAAAGTGTGGTGGTGGGGGGGGAGGGGGGAGAGGAGGTAAAAGAATATCAGATTCTAAGCTACGTTTTGCTTAAAAATGACCGTTTAAATAGAATTATTAGAAACATTGCACGGTTTACAATTGTATTTATTTGAATCAGTATTTATATTCCCATGTATGCATTCCATGCGATAGAAAATATTCATTTTTTGTGAAAGTGAAAGAAAAAGGAGTGAAGGGGAGCTTCAACAGAATGTAACACCCTGTGTCTCTCTTTGCTTAAAAAGTCCCACTTAAATATGATTATAAGAAACATTGCATGGTTTTAATCATTTATAATGTAATATTTTAATCATGTGAAGTTTTATAATAACTAGAGTTATATGTGATAAATATTTTTGTTAATCCTGAACTGCTCTTAGCGGTCTCAGATACCGCTGAGTTTTTTAAGTTTCAGAGTTTAACTTGCAATTTTTAGTTTAACTATAGATACCGGGCAAATTTTGTTTCATTTGGAGTCCTATTACTATCTCTATAGACTTTTGAATCACTGAATTTTATTTATAATAGTTCTGTATATAAAGTTCAATATAAAAAAGGATATTCTAAGAGTTAATTTAACATTTTATTCATATTTAGATTAAGCGGTCTGACAGGCCGCTCACAATACTTATGCGACAATTTTTGTCACAGCAGTTAAGGGTTAATACTATTATAGTAGTCTTGTAAACAGTTTTTAACCCGTAACTCCACACTAATGCGGATTCTCCAAACCTAAAGTTAAATTGTCGGCGTTATAAAGAACATGCTTTAATAAATTTTTAATGAATCAAATAAGATTTTTGATAAAAAATATTATCCCAATGAGATCTCTTATTCAATTTTTATAATTGATTCATTTGGTTATAATATCATTATCTCTATATTAGCAACAAAATTATCCTTTAACTGCTGTTAATAATCTGACTGAACACTCCCCCCCCCCCCCCCAAAAAAAAATAGCATTTTACTTGTATTTTCCAGTTTAAATATAGCTACAACTGAAATTCTCTTTCGTTTGGAGTTCTCGTACTATTTTTAGAAATATTTTAATAGATTAAATTTAATTAGAATCAATTCTGTACAAAAAGTTTAGCGCAGGAACAGTATTCAATGATTTTTAATCATGGATCGCCTTTTAACCTTTAATAGTTTAACTTGTAATTTCCAGTTTAACTACAAACACAACCGAAATTTTGTTTCATTTGGAACTTTAGTACTATCACCAGATACTTTTAAATAGGTGAATATTAAGTATAATAGTCTTGTATAAAAAGTTTAGTACAAAAACACAATCCTATTAGTTATTCCCGCCTTTTATTCATATTTCAGTCTTGCGGTCTCACAAACCGCTTCACATTAATTACGTTACAATTTCTGTCACATCGGTTAAAGGTTAAGCTTTGAAAAACTGAATTCTGAGAAAGCGGACAGTTAAAATTTCGAACTCAGTTGAACAATCCAGTGGAAATTTAATAGAAACTTGATTTTGAAGATGTTCGAATTTGAATGTCGAAAATATTTTGATATAGTTTTATTTATAAGAGTTTAAAATTATTTTTTACATTAGTAAAAAAATATAAAAAAATAAATATATAATAAAAAATAAAAAAATAAAATAGAGAGATTAGTTTTAGGTATTGGATCCCCCCTTTTAATCTTACCATTTCAACAATGATGATAATGCTGTCTCATATTAATATATAAACCCCCTTTGGATATAGTTCGGCCACTGTTGGGAATCAACCGGGATAATAACGCCAATACTTGACTTTATTACCCCGGTATACTTATTGCGCAGTAAATTTTAAACTACAAATTATCTCGAGAAGATATCCAAAATTTTCTACAACATTTTGAAAGTACATGAAATACTCTACAAATTTATGCAATAAACAAAGTATTTCCGAATAAAAAATACAGTCTTCACATTACAAAACTTATCTCGCAAATTTTAGATCAAACGTTAATTTTAGTTGCTTGTAAAAGCAATAAGACCTACAAATGAAACAAACTAACTTTAAGCTGTTTTTTGCGATTTATATGACTCAAAACCCTTCAGCGGAGAGCACATGGGTGTCATTTACCCGATTATTTCATAATTATGCTAAATATTAGCATTTGGCGTTATTACCTCACCTGGCGTTATTACCTATTATACCAGAACACCTTAGATTGTAAAATAAAATTAAAAAACTATTTTACTTTCAGTATTTAATCTTAAATTTTATGTCTGACGTTTATTTTTATTTCTATTAAATTTGTAACTAACCCCTATTTTGCAGAAAAAAAAAGATGCCTTAAATTTAAACAGATATTGCTCTGTCAGTTTTCATCGCAGAATAATGGGACTTTTTGTGTTACTTGTTAGCGTAGTGGTAAAAATTACTAAATAACACTTAAAAAACGGAAAACCGTATAAAAATTTAATTTTCTTAATTTTTTAATAAACATTTTTTTAACTTATAACGTTTAAAGAACAATTCTTTACCTTTTTTAAAGCAATATTGCAATTGGAATTATATGTCTATGACTAATGGTTTAGAAACTATCCATTGGTCACTTTTGAGAGTGGACACCCTGTATAACTGTGAAAGGTATATTACTTTAGAGGTGACGTTTTGCAAAGATATAACTGTGTGAATGGCTATTTACATAGAATGTGGCTGAAATCAAAATGCAGCAACCATTAATTTTGTTTCGATGTTTTATAAAACAATGTTAGCAAATTTTAGCACATTTGGATACCAAGTTTACGGGACTGCAGAAAAGCTTGAAGGTGGTCTTTTGCAAGTAATAAAAAAATTCAATGACTTGCTGTAGTTATCGCATCCATTTTTGTTAAATTAATAACTTTTCTTTCAGATAAACAAACCACTATTTCTGAGAAGCAATGTACGCCTTATTTAATCTAAAAATAAATAGTCGAATGTTATTAGCATAATTATTCGGACATATCTGTACTTATCTCAATTATAAACATACACTAAATTAACAACACTTCTGGCCTTATAAATTTAATGTTTTGCTAAATATAATTCATGTATTTAAAATTATATTAAGTTTATAAACATTTTAAATGAAACACTTTTTAAATTTCATGTTATGTGTTGCAGAACATATGACGTGAAGAGATTAAAAACTGTTACGACAACCGTATGTTTGATTTAATATTTAAGTTGTTTTATTTCTTTTTAATAATTACATTAGTGTCAAAGTTCTTCTTAGTCACAACCTAATTATACAGCAACAATTTGTAAACAGTTAACTTTACTCGAAAACTCCTCTTTGAAGTAACCAATAAATAAAACCTAATTGCTTTGGAAATTATTCTAATAAATGGTCTTTGTAAATCATGAAATAAAGCCTTTATGAAGCCTTGTTTTATTTTAGAAGTTGTTGAACTTGCGACGAAGGATCAAAATGAAAATAGTTTATTTCAATTAGAATCATATCATATCGTGACAAGTAATGCAGAATTAAAAAAAACCCTTTATTATTAATAAAATTAAATCATTTAGTTGAAGAATAAATTGCCATGATATTTATGTAAAAAGGTATTTAATTGCTTTTTAAAGTGTAACGTGTTTTCGGACGTTTCACAAATTCTATATTTTCTTTTTAAATATTGACTTAACTTTTTAAATAATGACTAATTATAAAATGACGTTCAATGGGCATAATGGTGAGATTGTTTTCAAGTATTATGACTATATACATAATATGTATTTTCATAGAAAGGCGGTAAATATATGAGTTATATAGAAAGATGCGATTCGCACAGAACTGCTTAAGAGCTTGCGAGATTTCTTTTTTTAATGAAAAAATTATGTTATATTAAATACACTTTTTGATAACAAGTGGCACAGAAATTGATAGCATAGTTTTGCTATGGTACGCTACAACCGGGGTTTTATAGGTTTTGACCATGGGGTTTTAAACCACTGGTTTAAATCGGTTTTAACAGTCCTGGTGAAAATAAAGTTTCACCGTTTTGACCAACTTAAATTCATTATTCAATTTATTTGCTACTAACTAAATATTTTTTATTAGCATATGTTAAAATTAAGTTAACATTATTTAAATGTGTAAAGACAATCATGGATATTACACCACCGATCTTGCATTAAGGTTACAATTTTTCCATGAAGCTCATTTTGCATTATAACTTCAAAGTGAACATTATCTTGAAAGGCACACCCAAGTTTAACACAATTAGATGGCGCATAACCAGGTCTTAATTTAGAAATTATAATACCACTAATTTCAAAGTGTGTGAAAGGTGTGTTGCATGAGTAAAAAATATTGTGCTATTTGCACATCAGTGTTTTGTATTGCTGTTGCTATCACAAATCCTCCTATACTAAATTATTTTGTTTTACTTGGAGCAATGGGAGTCTGAAGATGATACCTACACTCATGCCAGTTTGTTCAGAATTATATAAACAAGTAAGTTTCAATTGTGAAAGAGATCTGTCAGTCTCATCTAGAAACTCTCTTCAGCAATTAACATGTTATATTCACATTTGTCTAAATGTATTTTCAACCTTAATACTTTTGCTCTTGAAAGTTAAGTTGACCACGTACTTTACACTCCTCACTTAGCAGGTTTTACTTTAGAATTGGAGGATACAATTTTCTTTCTAATTGTATTGAATAAGGATATTTTACTAAAGAACCTCATTATCTTGTCAGTGTATTATTTTTTAAACTATACTATTCCTTTTTTTACTTATTAAGTTACTTTTAATTGCAAAGAAAATTTAATTATTATGATTTAGATGGATTTTATGTTTTAAATCCTTTTGACCAATTTTCGACGGTTTAAACTATTTTTAACCAGTGTCCTGGTTAAAATAGATTAAAATTACAACCTAGTTACAGCTCACTAAAAAGAAAGAATCAGTGTCCAAGCGGTACAACTTTTCCATATGATGTCCTTACGTCAAAAATACCACCGTGACCCCATGTGAAACAGCTTGCTTAACATTAAAGAACAGTTCAGTGGGTATCTCTGAAATGCGATGGTGTATAGTACCTTTCATCTGGGTGTAACTTCATAACCAAAAGTCTCAAGTTGTAAGCAGGGATGTAGTGGAGTGTACACGGGGATATACGCCGTATACCCTCTGGATTTTTTAAAGGAACACCGTATACCCTCTTTTCTAAAGAAAGTTATAGTTTACACATTCTAGGGTATATCCTCTGACTTGAGCGTATACCCTCTGCTTAGAGCGTATATCCTCTGCTATTTTTACGACTACACCCCTGGTTGTAAGATCTGGAAACCTAGGAGTTCATTCGTTCTGAAAAGAGCGACACGGTATGTCCAAATATAGGCCTTTAGGATCTTGATGACACTTGAAATAATATGGGGAGGAACTTCATCCTGCATGTATATTCTGGAATGGAGTTCTTTTTTCCTTTGAAAATGAGGGATGTCTTTATGCCGTAGAAGCCCTGCATATGCATCACTTGTTACGAAAACTCTTTGCAATCTACCGAAGGAAATTTACTCGAAGAAAAAAGCGCCAGTGATAAACAATACTATCAATTTTATGTTATGAAGAGGTTTTTCTACCAATGAATGTGGGTTTTCTTTTGCCCTCGTATGACTATTTTGTTGGTTCACGCTTTCACATACAGAAAATTCTGTCTCATCTGTCCACAAAAACATTTGAAAGCGAATCCGCATCATTCTCCAATTTATCGAAAACTCAATTAGCAAATTCCTGACGAGCTACAAAATCAATTGATTTTAATTCATTGTGAAATAAAAACTGTATTGCACTCACTATGTGCTGAATATGTCGATATTCTACAAACATTTCATAATAAACTGAATGCAGTTCAACGGAAAAATGCATAACTTACTTAAAAACCACTTCTAAGTAATTGACGCATATGTTCAGTAACCTTTACGAGCTCTTTTGTGTAGCTCTGTATATCAACTGTCTGTATATGTGTATGTATATACCTATACTGAGTAACTATCAGCATTTATACACACCATATGATCTGCATAAATCTAGTGAAACTTAAAAGCACATATCATAATTAAAATCGCGTTTCATACATCAATAATATACAGTACTTCGGATAGAATATACTATTTAAAATCTTTTGTGTGTCCCTGTAAATGCCATGAGCTTCGTATTTTGTGTGAAATAACTTATATAAAGGCTCTATGACGAATATTAATTTTATTATACATTGAATAGTTTAATATATTTAAAATATGTTGCAAGCATATGTTGCAAACAAAAGGGGGGATCCCCTTTTGCCATTATGTAATGGAATTATTTTGTGCTGCCCTGTGTATGAATAATATCTATTCCTTTCACCTTATATTTTACAGAATGCATTTTTAGTGCACTTCGTAAATGCAGATAAATTTTAATATGTTTGAGAGGATATAACAGCTTTAAAATTCATTTTAAATTATTTTCCCCATAGGCTGTAGTGTGAAGAAAAACTTTTGATTGACTCTATAATTAAAATAATCCTGCAAGAAACTTCATATGAATAAAGGTTCATGCTGCAAAAAAACGTCAATAACTTCAAAAAATTTCATGGGAATCTTAGTATATTTATAAGAATTAGAGTACAACCAGTCGGCCATGCAAACCGAAATTCTAAATATTTTTCAACATTTAAAGGTTTTTGGAAAGTGATAAAAAATGCCATCAAACATGCTTAAAATTTCCGAGAGTTTCGAACAATAATTTAAATCACATACTTTCTTAGAATACAGTTTTCTGTAAATTACTTGTATTAAGTCTAGAGAAATAAACTGCAATGAAACTATTCGTATACAGAAGACATTATTGTATCTGCGGAATATAAATTGAATCAGATATATTAAATATATATTAGTACATTGCTTATTTCATTTGTTGTTTGCGTTACTAAATAAATACACTGATAATAGACTACCGAATGTATATAGAATTCCCTGTAGAATTTTGAAAAATATGTTAGTGGACTACCATAAGATGTTTGTGCTATTGTTTAGTGCGAGATAAAATACTGAAAAGCATTTCGTGTACTACAGTGTTCTGGAATATATTACGGACTATTGAATCATCTCAGGGTGAATAACGCAGTTCTGTAACTTTTGTAAATTAAAAATGTGAGTTTTAGCATTATTTAGAAACATTCATTTTATGAAGAACTATAATTTTATTTTTTCAATATATAAATAATTTAATACAAACACATACGAATATATACACAGGGTGGTTATTTATTAATGTGAGGTGTTCAGAGTCCTCTAGCGAGTAAAGTATTCCACGAAACATAACCAAATTTCATGAGCATGCATAGTAGACCATGGGATTTCGAATTCTTAAAAACTAATAAATTAAATAAAAAATAAAAAATCGCTACTAGGGACAACTTTAGCGTTGTTTACCGACTGAAATGCACTAATTTGCATAAAATCAGTTCTGTTTAGCGATTATGAGTATAAAAGGAAAGGCTGGGAGAGTTCTCATCATTATCAACTCTCACCATACGGGACCATGCTTTGCTAGTCATGTAGTGTTTATCAGCAGAACGAGAACTGCAATGCTGCTCTTCTTGAATTTTGCTGATTAAAGAATTTTCGAAAAGGACCGATGAGCATAACAAATTTACAAAAGATGATTCATCAGTTTGAAACTACGCGGCAACAAGGACAAGGACGCAAAGTGACAAGTCAATAACATTTTGACAAAGTTGTAACTGCTATTGTCGAACAAGTGATAAAAAATGTGCATTTTTAACACATAGACATGCTCTATTAATGAATTGCTGATGAATCAATTTCGACAAATTGTATAAAACGCCAAACTATTCAAGTAATACTGAATTGCATAAAAGAAACATCCTTATAAATCCAAACATAATAATCATATTCACTAAAAATTTATTGCTTTGGATTAAGCGTCTCATTTCCAATTAAAGTATATCTTTGAATTGAAATTTGAATAAAATACAGGGTCATGAAAAATCGAAGAATGTGGAAAACAGGATTAGAAATATCTCAACAACTAATAATCCGATCGACTTCGTTCTTGGTGCAAAATTTGTGTTTTTTTATTGTCGTTTACGTCCATACCTTAAAATAAAAAAAAAAATGAAATTTTTTATGTACCTTTCATCAGAACGAATTTTTCGAGAGTCCGGAATAAATAGTGTCGGATAATCGAGGTTACTGATATTAAATAGGCTTCGTCCCATTCTTACATACTAAACAAATACAAAATTTCAAGTCTCTATCTTAATTTTTTCGGGAGATAGAGTGGTTACAGACAGACAGACAAACAAACAGACACACAGACGGACGGACGGCAAAAGTTTTTTTTTTCTAAAAGTATGTTTTTCGGAATCTCCAGTACCTGAAACGTGTAAATCCGTCAAAAAAATTTTTTGATTTTAAAAACGATTGCAAGATTTACCCTATACTACGTATGATGGGTAAGTAATATTTTATAATTCTTAAGACTATTTTTATAAAATACAGTGTGATAAAAAAAAAACGAGGACAAAATTATGTGACAAATTAAGCATGCAACAAGAATAAAAATCACCTAGAAACATGGGGTCGCAAACTACTTATTGAGTCACAAATACAGGGTGTTTCATTCTACTATATCCGGTTTGAAAGTAATAATTTCGAGGAAAATAAAAATATTGTAATGAAAATGCAACGATATGTACCTTATTTTGCGTCAAATGTGATAACTTTACGAAAAGATCTGGGAAAACATATTGCTCAAGCAATCGGTGATAGAGTATAGACTGATTATCACAATCCAAAATGTGAGGTGCCATGTGCATATTGCTGGTGCGCATAATGCAAACTTCTCCCACTTTTGTTTGGTGTTATCACATATAAAACAAATGTGAGAATGTCTATTAAATATTTCTTTATAATATACTCCAGTTTTCTGAAATTTATTATCGTCAACCCAAATTGAGTTAGGATGAAACACCCTGTATTTGTGACTCAATAAATGGTTTGCAGCCCTATGTTCCTATGTGATTTTTTTATCCTTGCCATATACAGGATTTGTCATATCAATTTGTCCACGTTTTTTTAACCACCCTGTATATACAAAAAGCAATTATAGGGCATTAATTTAAAAACATCAAAAGAATTCTTTTATTAATTACATTATCAGTTTTGTATATCAAGTAATTAAAAATATGTATTTTTACACCGGTTTCTTTGATATGTATTTTTTTTATTCCGACTTTCTGAGGATTTGTAAGTCAGTGAACCCCAAAATATGTTTTTACAAAATATATGTCTGTCACTCTGTCACTCTGTATATGAAAAAAATTGAATTATTTCCAGAATTAATATATGGAATTTCACAAAACTATACAGGGTGTCCCCTCTCAACGGTGGCCAATGGCTAATTTCTAAACCGTTGGTCATAGACATATAGTTCCAATTGCAAAAATGCTTTAAAAAAGGTAAAGAATTATTTTTTAAGCGATTTAGGTCAAAAAAATGTTTTACTAAAAAATTACGAAAATAAATTTTTATACGGTCCTCCGGTACTATAAGTGATATTTAGAAAATTTTTACCACTACTTTAACAAGTAAGACAAAAAAAGTCCCATTCCTCTGCGATCAAAATTGACCGAGTTATAGCTGTTCAAAGTTGAAGCATATTTTTTGCTGCAAAATAGGGGTCAGTCACAAATTTACTGGAAATAAAAATAAACATCAGATAGAAAATTTAACTTTCAACATTGAGAGTAAAACATTTTTTTACAATGTTGTTTCTGAATTTTTGTTGACATTTACATGTTAAAGTAAAATATGCAATTTGTGCTAAAAATATAAGTAAAAAAATAACAGAAATTTTGTTAAATTAAACTATGAAAAGCAACAGTCAAAAATCGACCTAATAGAATTTGATGTAGTCCTATAAAATAAATAAATGGAACGCACCTAAAATCGTATTATTACATTGTCATTGGGTTTTAATAAGTATGGGAATTGAACCTCAATCAGATATTTGGAAGTGAGTTAAAATTTGAATATAAGTTTTGAACTAAGAAAATTTCCATACGAAAACTATGAATAAAATAAAAGCTTATCAAATAATATACCTTTTTAAAATAAAATCACGAAAAGAATCAGCTTCATTTGCTTACAAAATAAAACATACGTAAAAATACAATTGAGAATATGAATTTCAAAACTCGACTTACCGCTTTTTGATTTCTCTGTCAGTCTATACAAACCTCCACTGTTGTAACAATGCAATCTCAAAATTTATAATGAAAACCAATAGATGCATTTAAAGTTTTTTCGCTATTTCCCAAAATTTGATTTTTTTCGATAAAGAGAATTTTGAAATTTATATCTTCAGTATTTTAATAACCAATATAGAAGTTAATTAATTATAATTAACACTACCGTAAAACTTATACGGTGACAGCGCCTTCAGTTAAATCGCTCATTTAAAACACTTTGTAATTGGAACTATATGTCTGTGACAAATAGTTTAGGAATTAGCCATTGAACAGGTTGGAAATGGACGCCCTTTATAATACTTTAGCACTTTGTGTACGTTCCCTTAAAGCTTCGCCCAACTCATCCATTTTCAGTTGCAGAAAAGTGATTTAAGTCAAGAAATTTAAAGTTTCATAACTCGGTCAATTTTAATGTTACATGAAGGGGACCTTTTCTGTATTACTTGCTAGAATGCTGAAAAAATTTTACTAAATATCACTTATAGGACCGGGGGACCATATAAAAATTTAATTTTCGTAATTTTTAGTAAAACATTTTTTTTGACCAAAATCGCTTAAAAAACAATTCTTTTCTTTTTTTAAAGCATTTTTGCAATTGGAACTATATGTCTATGACCAACGGTTTAGAAATTAGCCATTGGCCACCGTTGAGAGAGGACACCCTGTAGATTCAGTTAGGCCATGATATAAACTGGAGCTGATTAGTTTTTCTTGGATATCGCCCAACAGGTGGTGCTAAAATGAGGCATTATTTTTATTGCGACAATAGCTGTTATCTCAGGATTTAATTCATGAATTTTCACCAAACTTTAGATTCAGATAGTTGCTGAAATAAGTTAATATTTTTAAATTTTTGGAGTAAGTGTTTTGGACCGTACAATGTTTTAAAAAATTCGTCTACGACAGCAGCCATTTTAGTGTCGGCACTCAGCCCTATTATTCAGGGGGACGGTGACGTGCCCCAACAATGGGAAAATAGATTTCTCTGCCTATGCGAAATTAATTATTTTTTAGATGTTAAATTCTTATCTTATATGAACATGTTCCTATAATCGTTTCCTTAATATTCCTGTTTTAACAGAAGTTGTGTCTTTTAGAAACATACTCGCTCAATAACTGAAGCGGTGTTTCCAAAACCTTGAAATCATTTTTAGTCAAATGACTTTTGGGGTATAACGCGCAGGGTATTCAAAAATTCAGACTATTTTTATGAAGTTTTAAAAACATATGTTTCATATTATTCTGGTGATTATATTGTTGGAAATTTTCAAAATTTTGTATTACTAAAATACAGCTTGTATTTTTGTATATGTATGAACAGTAACAATCTGGAATTGGGTCAAACCATTTCGAAGTGAACCAATGAAAATCTCCATAGATACCACAAAATCATAGGAAGAAAGAAATGGTTTTCTCACCAAAATAATCCTATATTAGCAAATATAGCGACCAAAATTACTGACAAAAACTGACACCAACTTCGCGTTTTTTCAGGTATTTTGCCAAATTCCTATAAATAGGAGTTTCTTTCAGATGCAGTTTTGTTAATAGTAGAGAGCGTCCCCACTCATGGAAAGTGGAACTAACATAACGCGAATTTGGTAAAATTTGAAAATCTAACAAGGCAGTATGATTTAAACTGGATAATAATTTGTAATACATGATAAAGAATTATAAAAAGAAATACACACACATATATATATATACATATGTATAATTATTTTTTGACGGGGGGGGGGATACGAACAAAATTAGAAATATGACAAAGTGATCCGTTTGAAACTTTAAGATAGTGTACAACACATACTAAAAACTTTTAAAATGAGGATGATTGAGGAAAATTGAGAAGAGGGTGGAAGTATGTTTTTACCAAGCAAGTTATACAAAATTGAATGCACAGAAAATAAGGGACATAAGGAATGTAAGGAAAAGAAGCGATTTTGAATGAACGCGCGAAACAATTATTTCTGCTATTGTCTAGAAAATTGAGATTGCTTCCCGATATCATTCGGTACCGCGAAAAGGGTTGATGAGCCTAGCGAGCATGGGAGTGGAACCCACTTTGTATTAAAATATAATAAGGCTTTAAATACAAATTTCCTCAAGTTCAGATTAATTTTTACAATCTGAAGTGTCTAGGCACAAAAAATTTCATACCATTCGCAAAATGTATTTTGTAATCCTGCGCATTGTTGTTGTACCCATTTTCTGCACGACAAATGTCTGATACTTTGGAGAGCCCTATACTACTAATTCTGCATTTTGCAATTTTTTTAAACACATTAAAAGAAAGAGCATATTTATAACTTTCATCCTAATAAAAATGTGCATTAAAATCATAAATATTTTAAGGTATTAAATGTTGAAAGTGGTCTTTTTTTAATTTTAAGAGTCCTGAGATATCGTAATTTTCATAAAATCCTTGGTTATCTCATGCTTTTGAATGAGTTAGCTTTTATCTCGCTATCTCTTAACAAGCGCGATATAACTAGGAACTTATGCAAATATATTTTTTTCATTGAAAATATTTCCCCATATATATATATAAACGTAAATTAAATCATTTTTATACATTTAATTAAACTTAGAATTACTTCAAAAAATTAATATAAGGGAAGTTTTTAATATTAAAAAAACAATTTGTTACAAAATGATATTTACTCAATAACTACCGCATTTGCTGAAATAGTAATGAGATTATTCTCATAATACATATTAAAATGGCGGCAAAATTTTGTTACATTTTCTTTTTATTAGTATGAATTTTTGATGGCTATAATGCTTATCGTTTAATTTGTGTTTAAAAGCCAAAAGTAAATTAAAATATTATTCTTGTATAATTTTAATGAACAATGAATGATTTCAATAAGCCAAATCCTTATACTACATTTTTTATTAATTTATTTTTAAAAACGTCTTTATACTATTAAAAATTTAGTTCTAAAATTATAAAATATAAAGTTTATGAGTTGGAGCTAATTTTCTTCATATATTTATACTTATTGTAGTTTAATATCTTAAGGAGAGTGTACATTATATGAGGATTTTATCAGTATTCTGATAGAAGCATGGAAGATGTCTAAAATTTCACAAAAAATGAAAGATAAATGAAAATTTGATATTACAGCTTAATTACAGATTACAGATAGAAATTACCGATCTGAAAATTACAGTTTAAGGGGTCTCAGGAATCTTACTTTTTACCTTGTACTGCAATTTAGCAACGTGTCACATTTAATTTTTTTCACAGTCCCTATGAAATATAAATGCATGAAATTTTAAATATAGACAACTTAATTTATCTTTTATTTAAAATGATTTAAAAAAAAACTCACAATGAAATTTTATTCTTTTTTATGTTTAATTTTAACAAAATATTTAAAATTGTTTTTTGACTTGTATCCACTGCGCGCAAGACTGTAGCAAAACTATTGGTTAAAGAGCCCAAACTATTGATAATGTTGTAAATCTAATGTATGTTGTACTTATATTTCATTTTAAAGCAATTTATTTATTTAGTTTTTAAATTAAAATTAAAATTATAAAATATTGAAAAAAATCATTTTTTATTGAAAAAATCCCAATTTTAAATAATTAGTGCAATTTCAATATAAAATATGAAATATTAGTTATAATAAATTGAAGATATTTACTAAGTTTTCTGCAAATTGCTTTATTAATGTTTGAGAAATGTTGCGCGCAGTTGATACAAATCAAAGAACAGTTTGAATTTTTTTTACCAATATTAAACATCAATAAAAATAAAATTTCAATACAGAATATTAAAAAAAATATTTTAAATAGAAGAGATTTTAAGTTGACTATATTAAAAATTTTATACATGTATGTTTCATAGGAACTGACAGAAACATTAAATGTGAAATGTTTCTAAATTGCAACATAAGGTAAAAAATAATACTCCTGAGCGTTAGATCCTAAGAATACTTGTTATAAGTCTTTCAATTTCTTAATGTTTGTCTGTATTTAAAAGTAATTATGCCCTTTTTTAGCCATCTTATACAATCATCATCCCTTAGGACTATTAGAAACAGGGATTTTTTTTATGTGCAATATATTTTTTATTCTTAAACAGGTGCGATATTGAATATTTTAGAAATTTCTCTCAATTAACATTATTTGAGATTTGTTTCTCTTCTAAAGATTAGTTTTAAAATTTTATGTTTACAATATTATTAATAAATCATATTATTTTGGAATCATCAAAAACATCTTATTGTGAATTAAATACAAACTAGAAATTTTGGAATTTTATTGAAATAGACTAATTTCGCAATGGTAATTTAGAGCGGAAAATGCAGATTAGTTTTCCTAGGAACAAAAGTTTCGATCTCTCAGCATTCATTTGTCATTCAATCCTTACTGGGTATATTACTATGCCGAACATTGATCACATTTTAGAAGTAAGAATCAATCACAGGCGATAATGCAAGGGCTTGTCAAGGAACGTATGTTACGTGATTGATAGAGCTAACATTTGTCAACATTTTGGATAGAATACTGGTCATAACTATGAGAATTTTTCAGAAGGCATACCTGAGTAGACGTCTAGTGGTACATATACCACACAGCATAGAAAACTTCTAAGAACTATTACATATTGTCCCGATAGTGGTCCTACTTTTGTTCTCTTTTTAGCATTTTCTAACAAAGTTGAAAAGTGTTTATGATTTCGGTTTTCAGTCCGTCTGTCCGCACTAAAATTCTCTTAAATATACTTGGCCTATACAATAAAAGTGATATAGGTGGCTGAGATTTTATATAAGTTATTTCACGTATATAATACGAAGTGCACAGTATTTACAAGGACACACAAAAAATTTCAAATAATGTATTCTATCTGAAGTACTGTATATTATCGATGATGGCTTACGGATGGATGAAATGCCTTTGTAATTATGATATGCGCTTTTAAGTTTTACTAAATTTATACATTTTATATGGTTTGTAAAAATGCTATAGTTGACATATAGGACTACACAAAAGAGCTCGTAAAGGCTACTGAATAATTTACTTAAATGTTGTTTTTAAATAAGTAATGTGTTTTTATGCTGAACTGCATTTAGTTTACTAAGAAATGTTTGCAAAATATAGATAAAATGATATACAGGGCCACGCAAAGAATTGGATACATAGTGTCCTATGGATTGTAATTTCCGTAGTCTTAAGGGTATTTTCGTTTGAACAAAATTTTAGCTAAATAAAGTCGTGCAATAAAGATAATAGGTAAACTACAGGGCTCAACAAAAGTATGCAAGTATGCTTGCATCTATTAGTATAAGTTGCCGAGACAGAAATTTCAAATTGTTACCCCTTTACTCGCTAAACTAAATTTTCCCATTATGTAATATATATATATATATATCAACCGACAGATCAAACACATGGTTATTCAAAAGTGTTAAAAAATATATTTAGATAGGGACAGTAACACTTAATTATTCGAAATAGCGGACGTTTTGTTAAAGATTTCAGAAAGGTATGGAAAGTGTTTCATAATGTATGCTTAACGCATGATATTTTTTAATTGTTCTTTTTATTTTTTTTACTTGTTCTTTTCCTTGGTGATTAAATTAGTTAGTCGGTGTGTAATAACCTTTTACACCTAGAGATCTCCACTTATCTTTAAGTTCCATGTTCTATTATTCAATAAAAATGTTTGTGCGGTCTCAAAACATAATTCAATGTTACTTATGATCTCTTATTGGTTATATAGTAAATTAAAGACTTTATTTGTAAGGAATTTTCATTACTAAATATAACAATCGAAATTTCTCGGTATTGCATGTGTAATTGTTTTTCTGTCCACAAAAGATTTATTTTTCTGAAAATACTTGAATCTTAATATAATCGTTGGTTTGTATAATATGAAAATGGAAATATATTTTCTAACATTTTTTAGAACGCATTTTATAAGAAACTCAATGGGTTTTGCCAATGCTATATAAAGAAGCACAAAATACGAGGGCTGTAAATTAAGTAATGGCAACATTGGTATAAATCAATTTTTAATGAACTTACAAGTGCAATTGCATTACATTCCTTCTATGTAATTCCAAGCAACGTTTGTAACCTTTTGCCAAATGTCGGGAAGCCGTTTTAGACCAGTGGCTGGGTGTTGATTGTTGATGTGAGCGACCGAGCGCCCTATTGTGTGGAGTACAGATGAAACGTCATGAAATCGGTGACCTCGGAGGGGTTCCTTCAATTTCGGTAACAGATCGTCTATGGTAAGGAGACCGCTCACGATGTCAATCTACTCTTGAAGAATGGTAGGCCAACCTGTGCGTTGCAAATCCGCCATCTTATTCCGACCGAGCGAAATGCTAGAACACATAGTGCTACTGTCCTATACGGTAAAGCATTTTAGCCACACGCTTCCACTAATCCTCGATAGCATTCTGTTGCATTTTTGCTAGCGGCAAGCTTGATTTTAAGCCACGACCGCTGATCACCTTTTAAAAACATACTTTAGATCGATGGAAACGAAAGTTTCCATGGAAACGATAGTTTAACGCCACACAAAACTACCCTTTTAAGCAGATCGATTGTTCTTTGCCCTCTACACATCGACAACAACGCCCCGTCACAGCTTCCATATCCTGTTTGCTCATTCCCGCAATTCTGCGAGTTTCAAGCTTAAGTTGCCACTATTTAATTTACAACCCTCGCTCGTAGAATCTCCTGGATTTTTCCGACTAGTAAATTCTCGGGTACCAGTATTTTCTGGAAAAAATCCTCATTAAGTAAAACAAATTTCAAGCATTTAGCTTAGATTTATTTTTCTATAAAAAAAACTGGTATTTCTCCCTGAAAATTGATTGAACAATAGAAGCTAATTTCATATAAAAGAATATTCTGCATTTTTACATTAATTTTAAATCTTTAATAATTTTAAATTGCTAAACTTTATATTAAAAGTATATCATGTTAAAAAGTAATTTCGATTACTTAAATAAATCAAATTTCCTTTTAAATAAATATAGTCACTGTAATCGCTCTCTATCTATATTGCTAAAAATAAAAAAAATACAATATTGTTAACAAATGATTGTATGAATTGTGTTTGATATTACTGGATATCCTTGGCATGGCTATGAAGAGTATTAATATGTTCTTTTGATTCTCATTCTGTTTTGGTAACTAACCAATGTTCTAAGCATTAAAGATATTTAACTTTTCTAGTGCATTTTAAAGATATTATGTAAAGATTTTTAGATCGATATAAATCTGAAAATTGTTTTGGAATTTTATTAGGGAAAAAAATTACAATTGAAAAATAATTTTATTTGATACAAAACATAAATATATACATCAAGTTTTATGTCATCCTTTCGATAAAATAAACTTAATTAAAAGTTGTCCCACAGAGCTGTCAAGTCTCCCACTTTTAGATACCAGTAATTTAATAGGAAAAAAAAATACTTATTTAATTTAAACATTTTGGAGGTTTAAATTAACCAGATTTTCTCAAAGATAATAGTGGTGTGAAAAAAACTGGAGCCTTTGCAACGCTGTGTCGGAGTAACATTGAACAATTCCTTTTAATTATTTTAATATATTTTTGATTTGAAAAATATGTTATTTCTTTTAATATAGTACATTAATTATATTATTATTTTGATCATAAATCCGTAGTGGAAAGTAGATAACAGGAATCAATATTGAAAATTTAAACAATAAATAAAAATGTGAATGTTAAGGAAAATTTAATATTTTTTATTTGTTAAATATACAATATTTCACTCAAACCTTTTATATTTTAAACACAACCGTATTATATTTCCTGAATCTGGCCAATTTGCTCTGAAGAATATGAGCTTATTTTAAAAGAAAAATCGTTCAAACTAATTTTTGAAAATGCATAGGTTTTATTATTTTCCCATGAATTATTATCAGATTTACATCATCTTGCCTGAATCATTCGATATAATTCTCTTTTATTTAAAACTATAAATTTAATTTTAGAAAATAAGAAGGTAATCTTCAGATATTAAAAAAATCATTGAGATATATTTTCAAAATTTAAGCATAATAATTTTCTATCGTGTAATATATGTTTTCAAAAACATATTATCAAAGATTTCTACATGTAAATGCTTTATTTTAATAATCTGAATGTTTACATGTCATATCATTTTTAATTTGAAAAACCTAAATTGTTTTTAATGACATTTTCTTAAATTAAAAAGAAGAATAATATTATAAGAATTCTTGTAAGCTTCGCATGCATGAAATTGAATTTAAACTGCTTGAAACTGTTATTTATCTATGCACTTACGTTAAATTAAAGTATTTATTCTTTTGTATGTGTGTGTGTGTGAATTTCATTTTTATACAGGATTCGTACGGATCCTGAATTCTACTACGTAAAATGTATTTTCTTATACAAAATATCGCTTGAAATAATGCAAACTTTCGTGGATCTCCATTAAATTTTGTTAAATAAATAAATATTGATGCATTTGACAACCGAAATTTTAACAACTGAAGTGCTACTTTCTGTTTTCAGATAAGTAACTTTCTAAAATCAAACTAATCTGATCATAAAAATAAAAATTATTAAAATTATTTATTGAAACTTTCTGCTTCTGAACCACTTGACAACACAAGCAAAAGATATTTAAAAAAACAACATTTTTTTCGGATATTTCATAACATTCTACTTTATTAGCTTAATTTAGATATTTTTATGGCATAAATCCGGCATCTCTTGCTTTCAATATACGAAATCCTTGGGTAACGTGATTTCTGTTCCAGAACGTAGTACTATACAATAGAAATTTTATTTAATAAATTATAATTTAAAAAAGAAATCTCTAAAATATGAAAAAAAATTGAGTTAAAACTTTTTTCCTCACAGCTCAATAAAAACTTTCTTATCTCGGAATAAAGCCTGAATCTTCTCTCGGCAGTATGCTGTGTAGTAACTTTTTGCCTGGCACTATTTCCAACCAATTACATTTTAAATTTATGTTGCAGACTTTTATAGAAATCGCACATGGAGTTTATTATCTAAAAATAGTGATAACGAAAAATAAACGCGCGAACATTTGATCCGATTATAAGATTTCACAGCATTGTGAGTATAATTTAGATTTGATATAAAGTATGATTTTGAGAACTTTAGACAAAGGCTGCTTCAAATAGAATGCTTTTTTTCATTGAGATTTTTTTTCAATCATAATGTAAACTTGTACATCAAAAGTAAAATGATATTCAGATTACAATAGTAAACAATTATTTTAGAAAATATAGTATATATACGAGTGGAATCCCGTCGAATTTGGCGAATGAAATGTTTAAAAGACCCGATCGATTTGGTTTTAAAAAAAGCAAAAGTAATTACAAACTTGAATCAATATATAATAAATATATTTCCAAACTTAATGTCAAGTTTGCCAGTTACAATTTTGCATGCAAATATTCTTACATCTTCAGTTGAAATTGTAATCTGAGTGCCGGCGAAATCCAGAAATTTTATTTTATATGCACTCACAAAAAAATAATTTTATTAAAAAAAAAAAAAAAACCTAATTTTATTTTTACTTTGACATTATTTTCACTAACAGAAGTCATCTGAAAGTAAAATCTCAATCTCAGTGTCCATAATGAAAAGAAATATTAAAATGTAATATCGTTATGAGTAAAAATGCGATGTTTTAAATAGTGACGTTGTGAAAACTATTTTTCGTTCATGTTTTTAGCGAAGGGGAATTACAGTTTGTTAACTGCTTGAGACGTATAAAGAAACAGCCGTGACTATTAATATTACATTGCGTAAAATAGCAACAACTCAAGTAGGAGAGACTCAAGACCAAGATCTGACTATGTATGTGGCATTTATTGATGAAAATTAAAAGAGTATTACACTCTTATGGGGTGACCCCCGGTAAACAGACAAATACTGGGATACTACATCTTGACAGCCGGACGGTCAGAGATTGAATGAATCCTGACATCAAATAAGGTAGCCGAAATGCGTCGAGCTAAAATTTGGTTGCCTTTAGATGATAATAACCCTATACGTATAGTTCATAAGGAAAGTTTAAATTAAAAACGTGCCAACCGGACCGTTAATTTGTCGATTAATATATCAGCGTACAAATATGCATGCCAATACTGATTGCTGGGAAAAATATTTCTATATGCATAACACAGATATCAGACGCCGCTTTAATATAAACAGAGCGTTAGATTTTAAGCCGAACAAGGAGTTGTAATGTCTGTTAATTTCAAAAGGAATTAAGATATTGCCGCAAATGAGCATATGGTTTTAAACTATCATTCTATGTACTCTTTGAACAAACGAAAGTATGCAAGCTCAGATAATAAATTTAGGATGAGAAAAGATTTGATTTTGATTTATTTTATTAACGGCCTCGGTTAAGGATGAAAATCTACATAACCGCAATTTAAAGGAAAGAGATAAATATATTCTTTTTAGAAAGTAAAAATGTTTAATTGATTTGAAATTGGGAAAGATAATTTAAATTTTAAATTTAAGAATTTAAATTAAAAAAAAAGAAGCTAATAATAATAATATGTGATGTTATGTTGCTTTCGACATCACATATCTCTCCCCCTTTCCCGGAAAAGCTATTATAACCCACATGAATTTAGCTCGATACACTTAGTGAATAGACACACTTAGAATAACAGTACAATAGCACATACATACTAGAAAATAAAGTTGCAACAAAATGTATATCATATGGATAAATGAGCTCATAAAAATATTTTTAAGCATATGCATTGATTAATAAAATATTGAGATTTAATTTCTCAAATAAAACAACATATTACACAAAATCTCTTTATTAAACTAGAGATCTCAATCTGGATTTTTTTTTTTTAAATTGTGCACCGGTGACTTTAAAAGATTATACTTCCAGATCTTTCATCATGCTTGATTTCAAGTCCTCAAGCTGTAAATTTTTGGTGTCCATGACATGTTGAATAAGTCCAAACAAAAACATTATGTTGAAATGTAATTATCAACACAAAAATCTGTGTTATGAAATTTTTTTTTTAAATTCAATAAGCATACATATATAAGGCATAGCTATAATAAAATACAAATGACACATAAAATATCTAGTGTGGCTAGAGACATCAACGATTAGGAATAGTAAATTAGAATTAGTAAACACATTAAATTTACTTAATGAAGACAAATTTTCACTTTTTTTTTAAGTAAGAAAATTAAAAAGGTGGTCACAATCTGTAGCATGTAAATGAAAACTGAAAATGTGAAAATCTAAAGCATTTGTTCTGATGAAATGTACAAGTACTGATAAAGGTAAAATTTCTCTTGAATGTGAAGAGAGTGTGTTTGTAAAATCGGTGAAATAGAGAGTAAATATGTGCAGTTAAACTGCAACCATTAACTGGGCTTCCACTGAAGATACGGCTGGTATAAATACCAACAAGGTTGCATTTACATTTAACTTTTTTTATAAAATACTCTCAACACCAAAAGATTAGAAAAAAAGTCTGAATTAATGTTTATAAAACTACACCTTGTCTAAAAGAAGTTATGTTAAATTGAATGTAAGTTAAGAATTACATTAAAGTCAAGTGAAAGAGTTAAATAGGCATACAAGAATACAAATGGGTTGAGTTGATGACTTCCTTATAAAGTAACTAACATCTTCAAATAAAAATTCAATTTAGAATATTTAATGTGACATTTTATTGTAATAGAATATCTTTTTTAAAAAAAGTAAAGATTTTAGAAGAAACCAGTGATCTAATTTTGATGTATATATGTCATGCCGATTATAAATGCATATGAATAAAAGATTACAAAACAATTTACAAATTGAAATATCAGATGCTGTATTCGTATATTTATCACAGCAATATGCATCACCATTGCTAAACTGTACTGTAATCATAAAGATCATCCTAAGTTTTCAGTAATGCATAAATATATATATTTCAAATGTAAATAAAAAGGTAATGTAAAGAAAAGCATTGTGTATTTGTGTCATTCCCCATATTAAAAAAAAACAACAACAAGTAAATGTAAAAGAAATTAAAATGTAAGTGTAAAAAGAGATTAAAATGTAAATGTAAAGAGATTAAAATGAAAGTTATTATAATGTATCATGTTGTAAAAAAATATAAACATTAATCAACCATTATACAATACGCATACTATTGCAATGCAATAAGTAAGTAAGTACAATTGTTCATCATTTACGATGTTAATAACTAATATCATGGAAACATAACTAGTTAACTAGTACTTACAAGGAATATGCGATTATTAAATGGTGTTAATGTAAGATGGAAGTGTTCATGTTAAACAGTATACGTGATGAAAGAAAAAAATGAAAAGGTCGTGTTAATACCCTAGAATGAAAACCTTGATTTACGTAACGGAAATGATACATTGATTGACACATTGATTCGTAACATTCATTCGCACATTGAATAAAAGATTGATTAGCACATTGATTGAAAACTGATTCGAACATTGATTGAGAAACCATAATTCGCATTTGGATTAACACTTTGAATGAATTATAATGTATGTAACATTGACCAACAATGTATATAGTGTTTGATAAAGTAGCTCATCCATAATTTCGACAAAAATTAACTAAATTGGTCTACACCAAATAAGAGTTCACAAACACTATGGCAAACATGAAAAAAAATGTGTAAAATTTTAATGATATGTCCTAAAATGAAAAAAAAAATTGTATGTGATAAAGTTATATCTCCTATATAATCTGTAACGGCGGACTTGAAAAAAAAAATACATGAAAAAGAGGAAACCGTCACATACTGCCAATATGGCTATAGGCTATGGTAAAGCAGTATAAAATCTAAGTGATTTTTTTTATATTCTCTTTAAAAATAAGAAGAGAAACTACTTTACCAAGAAATAACTTGCGAAAATGTCAATTGGGAAGTGTAAAAAAATGTTTATGTCACCTACTAAAAATGTGTATAGTTTCCAAAATCATACAATGCATGTTATAAAAATATGAATGCTAGTGTAAATAACCTTGACTTGTAACATTCCATAATAACATTAATTGAAATTATATCTAATGTGTGTAGTGTGATTTGCAAAATTCGCAAATAATGTCTACAGAAAATTACAGAAAACGGCATCTTAACCTAATTAAATTTTTGTAACCTTACGAAAAGTTTAAAAAGTGATGTCAATAGATATGTTTATTTTAATAACAAGTGTGATTTCAAAAGCAAGAGAAGATTCAGAAAGTTATATTTCCTACATAAATATGCAACAGTGCGCGTGTAAAAAAATAACCATGAGTGGATATATTAAATGTTAATGTGTGTAAAATGAAAAGGCACGGTGGCATGTTACCAAAATGGTTATAGGATATGGTAAAATAGTATGATAAATCACGAAGATTATTGTACATTTTACATCTGAGTAAGTGCATTAAAACTACTTTACCAAAATAATAACTTCTGAAATTGAAATGATAACGATGATGAACTGTGATTTAAATTAATGATAGAAAAAAAATGAGAGTGTGTCATTTATTAACTTAAAAAAAATATCCAGAAGAATGAAATAAACCAATATCATTTTGACTTGGCAAGCATTGGCGACCAGCGCCATACGGTAACAACCAAGTACAAAAGATAAACACTTTCAAAAAAATTATTTCCGGCCACGAAATAACCAAATGAAAGGGTTCATAACATTCTGAAATATTAGATATTGCATTATAATATGCATTTTTGAAAATTAATTTTAACGTGTAAAATAGTGAACCTGACACTTCAAAATAGTTGTACCTGTAATAATAATGACACCTGCATTGTTAATTGCTTGAATGATAGAAAATGTTTCTGTGTTGTAGTGAAAGAATAAAATGAGATGAGCGATGAAATGTGTAAACCTCGTTAACTGATATAGCACTGAAAATACATTTAACAATCCTCTAAATTATTCCTGTAATTATTTTTCTCGCAAAAGTTGTCCTGTATGCTGAAAAAATGTCAAAATCTCTAGTGTTAAATGTGCATTTATATCTAGTCGAAAATTATAGTCAGCCAATTATTGATAATTACAGTACGACTGATAGTATGCATACTCTAATGTGGAAAATGCAAAAGAAAAGTAAAAAAAAATATTTATAACTTCTTTATGTCTAGACCGAACAAAGTATTAAATAGATGTTCTCTAGCGCACACTATGTGTATATTTTAAAAAAAAATAACGTACATAACTATACATGTAGTATATTTAAAAAAAAAATGTGTACATGAACATTTTCACTTTCAGCTATACTTGTAGTATTAATTAAAAAGATAAGTTGTAATGTAGTACCTACAACAAATGACAAAATACAAAATATAACTAACTTTAAGGAATATGCACTTTCTTAAACATGATAAAGTAACTTAGCTTTAAAAATATTCAGAAGTTTTGTATATGCAGAAGTAAAGAAAACGATATAAAACAAAAGGACAAAAGGTAATTTGTGAATTGTTAATGAACATGTGTTTAATGACTTGTTACCATTATGTCATTTTAACAATAAATTATCCACTGTAAATAAGAGGAAATTTCTATGTCAGAAAATCATTAAAATGTGTGGTTTAAAAAGCAAAAATGTAAATTAATTTGAACATTATTATGAAACTGAAGTGAAAGATGATAAAAAAAAACTGAGAACAAATTTAAACCTACAATATACGGAATTGCCTGGCCACAACTTGTACATAAGTATAAATGCTATATCATGTGTCTACCTAAGCGGTTCATAACAAAGTATGTGTACCCTAAAATAAAATTATTTCTTTGGCAAAATAATATTGTAAGTGAGATAAGGAAGAAAAATATAACAAAGTCTCAAAACACTTTTTTTTTTTTTTTTTTAGTACAAGTAAAGTTTGTACTGTTATATTATAAGCAAAAAACTGTACAGTGAATATTGAAATTTGCAGAGGAGGAAAAATGCATAATGTGTAAACATCAATATAAATACCAAAAGTTAGGAGGGTACAGCAACACACATGTAAATTGATGAAACTTACGAAAATAATATTTGTCAAATGTAAATATGTGTGTAAAAATAAGGAGGCATCGCTGTACACAACTAACTGGTTAAACTTATAGATTTTTTTTATGATATTGATAATGATATTAAAAATTTATTAACTTTTCATCCAGAAAAGAAAATTTTATTCATAACACGTGTCAAAATTATAATAATTCACCAACACTGTCGACTTACCTCGACAAATTACCTCAGTGAATAATCTAAAGTTAAACTATAAACACCATGGTTCGTACGGATACCGTTATTTTTCATGTGGAATACCAGCATTTCTTTATAGAAAAATAAATAAAGTTCAAAAGCACAAAATTTAGCCTTACTTAATGAGGGATTTTCTATAAGAAAATACTGGTACCGAAGAATTTCCTGGTCATAAAATTCCAGGATCCGTACGAACCTTGAATACATGCAAAAATTGATTCTCTCTTTTTTTTTTTTTTTTTTACCAAAAAAAAGGAAAAACATTTTTGTAAAATTATTTTAGTACCAAAAATAAAAGTACCTCTTTAAAAAAAAAAAAAAAAAAAAAAAAAAAACCCTGAATAATAATATAAGTAAGTAATTATTATTGCTAGTCTGGTAGCAATTCGATCATTAATTAAATATTATATTTCCATAAAAATCGCTATACTGAAAATATAGATATTATACTTCTGAAATATAATAGAAAATGTAAAAAACAATGTTCTTAGTATTTAATAATAATATCTGCATTAGATTTTTCTTTCTTTCTTTTTAATCTCTTTATAATCACTCAATGGTAACATTAAACAACTTACCCTGTATATTAATTTAAAATAATCAAGAACCTGTTTGCAAAATATAATATAAAAATATCTATACTTTTAACCCGAAAAAAAAAATTCATAAGTATTATTTTTTAAAAAATAAATTCTGAATGATTAAAGAAAACTAAACAACACTTCTGGTCATAACTTATCAAATATTCGTCCGCTGAAAATAAAAATAACTTAGTTTTCTACTCAGATTCGGCGAGCAATCACTCAATGGCACATAAAGACTCGAAACGGTTTGTCCCGACCTTTGGCCTTGAAAAGTTTCTGATTCAGTTACCAGCTGATTAAAAGATAGCTGAGATCAGCTGAGAAAAAAAATCTTGAACTTTGAGTTGAAGTCCGAACATACGTCGCATACACAAAGTGTTCTTCGATCTTTTTGAAGAGCTTAAATAGAAGTGTAAAGTCATTTATTTTCTTCTACCAGGGAGTGTCGTAGGCAAAATAATGATCGGAGTAAATATAATTTCTTTTTCTTTCATTTTCTTTTCACGATCATTTGATGATGATTTTCAAGTAATATGAATGTGAAGTATTTCAAGCCAGGCGATATTGTAATAAACCTATAAATGGGCCGATAGATGCAGCTATGTTTTTTATTCTTTGGTTAAATGCACACCGTACCCAAAGCGATCATCAAAATAGCATATTTCACGTTTTTCTCCTCGCGGAGGGAAATTTGTCTTAACACACGGGAAGCATATTTCACTTTTTTTTTCTTCGGTAAGTGTTATGCGGGAGGAGGGAATCGAAGAATCATTAATCCTACTACAGTAGAGTTCACGATTGCAGGAAAAATCAACATATCAGGATCCCAGTTGTTACACAGTGATTTAGCACTTTTTTTTTCGTAAACATTCAGGACGATCCAACATGTGTCACAAGTTTGAATGATTGCAGAGCATCTTACTCAACGTAGTATCTTAATCCTATACCGGTGGTAAATTCGGAAACATTTTCCGCGCTCCATAGGTGAAGTGTCTCACTGAAGCATAATACACATAATAGAATTCCTCTAAATGGAGGATATCATATAACACCAATCCACAGTGATGATAACGAATGGCAAGTAGGGGAGATTTCTGTCTTATAAACAGTGAATTTCACAAACATTCTCTCGTACTGCAGTGTAGAATCCATAAAAGTCCAACGTAACTTTGTAAAAAGTTCAATTTATGACGAAATGATAGTCTCCACTTGAAAATATAGTCCGCAAATAGCAAGAAAGATTAGTTCAGAGGGGTCACCCTAGCCACATTAAATCATATGAGTCTCCACTGGTGCTAGGCACCAATTTATGTGAAAACTATTTTTCGTTCATGTTTTTAGCGAAGGGGAATTACAGTTTGTTAACTGCTTGAGACGTATAAAGAAACAGCCGTGACTATTAATATTACATTGCGTAAAATAGCAACAACTCAAGTAGGAGAGACTCAAGACCAAGATCTGACTATGTATGTGGCATTTATTGATGAAAATTAAAAGAGTATTACACTCTTATGGGGTGACCCCCGGTAAACAGACAAATACTGGGATACTACATCTTGACAGCCGGACGGTCAGAGATTGAATGAATCCTGACATCAAATAAGGTAGCCGAAATGCGTCGAGCTAAAATTTGGTTGCCTTTAGATGATAATAACCCTATACGTATAGTTCATAAGGAAAGTTTAAATTAAAAACGTGCCAACCGGACCGTTAATTTGGCGATTAATATATCAGCGTACAAATATGCATGCCAATACTGATTGCTGGGAAAATATTTCTATATGCATAACACAGATGTCAGACTCCGCTTTAATATAAACAGAGCGTTAGATTTTAAGCCGAACAAGGAGTTGTAATGTCTGTTAATTTCAAAAGGAATTAAGATATTGCCGCAAATGAGCATATAGTTTTAAACTATCATTCTATGTACTCTTTGAACAAACGAAAGTATGCAAGATCAGATAATAAATTTAGGATGAGAACAGATTTGATTTTGATTTATTTTATTAACGGCCTCGGTTAAGGATGAAAATCTACATAACCGCAATTTAAAGGAAAGAGATAAATATATTCTTTTTAGAAAGTAAAAATGTTTAATTGATTTGAAATTGGGAAAGATAATTTAAATTTAAATTTGAGAATTTAAATTAAAAAAAAGAAGCTAATAATAATAATAATATGTGATGTTATGTTGCTTTCGACATCACAGACGTCATTTTCTTTTCAAATGTTTTTTAAAAGTTAATGTTATTAGTAATATGAAAAAGGCATCCGTAATAGTATTGTAATCCCCATTTATCTGGTTGCTGAATGACAAAATTTTCCTCATTTGAAATTTTTCTTATTTTGTTCAGACATTAATTTTTATCATAAATTATTTTCTGTTATTTTATTTACATTATTAATATTATTTCTCAGTAAATATATTTTTTTACCTCAATTAGTGCATAATTATACGCATTCATTTTATTGTGGTTAAATTTTACGTAAACAATTAACTGTTTTCTTTTAAATGCGAGGACATGTTCACTGACGAAATAAAGCTTCTGTCTGGTGGAAAGTGACAATAGAAAAAAAATTATGATCGAGAGAAAAGCTAAACTCAGTTGCCAGATTTTGAAGAAATATCGTAACAAGCATTTAAAATTAAAAATAAAATATAAAAATGGAAATAAATTAAAACATAGCTAAAATGGGCACAACTACAAATAAGTAGCTTTCATTAAAAGAAAAAATAATTATCAAAATCGGTTGAGTAGAAAATTCAGGGTTGATAACTAAAAAAACAGCCATGTCTTTTAAATATATAGATATATATATATGTGTGTGTGTGTGGCGTAGACTATACTTCTTTTTTTTTTCAACTGTCGTATACTCTCATAATCACCTTACTAGCTTTCATCGAAATCCCAGGTGGCTCGTTTTTTCCCACTCTTTTTGTTTTTGAGTATAAAATCTCCGAAACAACCTGAAATAACGTGAAAAAATATCCAACAAGGAATTTAGAAACCCTTATCAGAGAAACACCCTGAAGGTCATACGCCTGTCTCCTCTAAAGATAATATAATTGAGAAAATTCGGCCGTATGAAAAGAACACTAAGTTATTTTACCGTAATTAAAAAAAAATCCATTTGAACCGAATCCGAACAAAATTCCATCCAACCACAAACAGATAGAGCCAGAATTTTCAATTATCTTGCAATATAAAGATCCAATACGCATTTTTTGACAGTCCCTATCTGTGATGTAACATTTTAATCCAAAGCGTGACAAATTGTTCTTCTCTTTTAACGTAATGATCATTTATTCATTTTATACTATCGAATGGCACATGTAATGCAATTATAAATACTCAGATGTTGAAACAATTTGTTCTGTTTAAAAATTAGCCTGTCACATTCTGAGAAAAAACACTGCTCAAAAGAATTAAAGGATATTTGAAGTTTTTTATAAAATAAAGATATAAACGAAATTTTTTTTGCCGAAAATAGAAGAAGAGAATCACAAATGCTAATTTTTCTGGTTTTCAAACTGTGGAGTATGCAAATTTTGAGTTCGACGTCAAAAACTTCGCTTCAGCGGCAGCGAATGAAATTTGACTTTCAACTGGATAAAAGAGAATGAAGACAAGGATAATCGGCATTCAGTGATTGCTTTGTTTCGATGAGTACGATGTCTCAGCGAAGTCATTCGACAGATTCAGAAGCTTGGAGAATTGTTGGTAGGTTAGAAGGGGGCCAAACTCAAGCCGAAGTAGCGCAAGCCATTGGAGTGTCACAAAGTGTCATTTCCAGGATCTGGAACCGTTTTTTGGAGAGTGGATGTGCAGCCGAAGTCCAGGGCAAGGTCGTAGACGGGCAACAACGCCCAATGAAGATCGGTATTTAGCGTTAACAGCTCGGAGACACCGAAACATGAACGCTACTCTTCTCCAACAACACCTTCGCTCGGCTACAGGCACCACGATTTCAACTCAGACTGTCCGAAATCGGCTCCATGCTGTAGGTCTGTATTCTCGGCGACAGATGGTATGTGTTAGATTAACATCAAGGCATCGTCGCGACCGCAGGGAGTGGGCAACCGAGCATGTCAACTGGAGGAGAAATGAATGGAGCAATATTCTGTTTTATGACGAGTCCCGTTTTTCTCTGCATCCGGATAATAGACGTATTTTCATCTGGAGGGACCGTGGCAGTAGGAATAATCCTGTGTTCGTGCACGAAAGTGTCAGATTTGGCGGTGGAGGAGTATTGGTATGGTGGCATCTCCACTGACGGGCGCACTGACCTCTACATCATTCGAGATGGAGCTCTGACTGGTCGCCGATATAGGGATGAGATCCTCAGACCTATTGTAGTCCCTTACGCTGCAGCAGTCGGAGATAACTTCATTTTAATGGACGATAACTGCAGGCCACATCGTGCAAACCTGGTGGAGGATTTCCTTTTCGAGGAAGGAATTGTTCGAATGGAATGGCCAGCGTGTTCTCCAGACATGAATCCAATCGAGCACGTTTGGGACGCTCTAGGTAGACGAGTTTCTGGCCGCCAACAACCCCCACAAACTCTCCAAGAACTGGAAAGAGCTCTTCTGGAAGAGTGGGGCGAATACCCCAACTCGTCATTAATAGCCTCATTGAATCCATGCCTCAAAGGTGTTCAACGTTGCTGGCCGCCCGTGGAAACCATACTCCCTACTGAAAATGATTTTCTTTGAAGAAAACACCTTTTCTTATTCTTTTTTTTCTCATATGCACAAATTGTGTTTTTTTCCTTCTGTACACAAATGCGCAATAAAATGTATTTTTTTCTGCCAAACATGTGTAATTTATTCTCATATAACCTACTATGTCTTTCGACCATGTATCAATCAGCTAAAAAGTTTCCCAGATACAAAACCCCCCTAAAACTGCAATATCCTTTAATTGTTTTGAGCAGTGTATTTACAAGTAGAAGGTCTGACAATTCTTAACCTAAATGAAAACTGAAAGTGCATGCATTATCATTTTAGAAATTTTAACTGTTATCAATGTTAGCAAACCACTATGTACATATTTTTACATTTACGAATGAAAAATGTTGATTCAACGAAAGTTAATAGTTATATTCTTACTTTAATAATCGCAACATCATTTCTATTAAACTTTTAAAATGCATTCTTAAAATTTACGTTTAAGCGTATTGTACAATTCATATTTAAAGTCTGTTTAAAGACATAGCGATATGAATTCATACTTAGGATATCAGAAACATTAAAGCTCGAATTTAAAAAAAAATGTATAATGAGATTCTTATTGAAAACCAAGAAATCTAACAAATTTAAACGAGTGAAAATTTACTCAAGGCAATCAAAATATATTACTAGTATGCTAGAAAAATTTTGAGGGAGTGACCTTTGTCATAAAGGCACTCTAGTATTTCTGAGATCGTGACGTCAATAATTTAACATGTGTAAGCGTGAAAGCGACATCTATCCTCTCTTTTACTTTAATTTTCTAAAGCGTGTGTGTCTCTTTCGGATTCTACAGTTAGGTCGCGGTTAGTAGTAATATGTAAATTTGAAATAGCTCAGTTTGCAACATATAAAAGCTTGGAGTTTGAGTGTGTGTGGTGTGTCTTTGGCGACGTTAGCCAGCAGAGTGTGTCTAGCGACATTAAACAGCGAAGTGTGTCTCTAGCAGCGATTTCCCGCTGGTGTCTAGCAGAGTGTGTCTAGCTGCGTTGATTGATCCAGACCAAGCGATATTGAGTGTTAGCGAGCCTCCAGTGAGTTGCTAAGGAGTTTTGGAATTTGACTCGAGAAGTTGGCCAGTGGTAAGAATTTAATAGTAATTACGTTGATCATCTCAAAGTTAATAAAGAAATATATACAGCCACGGGCTGTCTAATAAGTTTTATCTAGCAGTTCAGCCGAAAGATAGCTGAGAAGTAATCTGAGGTGCCCTGATTGAGCTAGTTCCGGAGCTGTGAGTATGAGTTTAATCTTTTAATAGTATTCTCAGTTGTGAAAATTACAGACTTGCTTCACTCCCCTTGAGCCCTTATCGTTTTTAATAAACTGTTTTTAGCTTATGTACTGAGTTATGTCTGCATTTAATACCCAGTACGAGCACCCGACCGTTACAAACTTAAATCAGTAATTTCAGAGAACATAGTTTTGGCCAACGACTTTTAGATTTAGTGTTATTCAGTTCAGATTTTTATTATATTTTGAATATGAAGTTCAATGCACTATTTTTTAACCATTTAAAAGATAAATGTTTTTGAAAAAATTTTCAAATAATGCCTATATTTTCAAGTCTTTTACTTAATTTTTAATCCTCTATCACTGATTTTTCAAAACAGATTTTCTTGCCTAATTCAATCAGAAAAATGCCTGGATTAATTAAAAGTTTTCCGGTGAGAATACTAATCTATGATTGGAATATGGATACCTGTATGGTGTACGGGTAAATGATGATTGGCAAAAACACGTTGACCGTATGACGTACGAACAAATCAGAGAAGCGGTTAATACGTTTGTCCTCAAACTATACCGCTAAGACAAACCCTACAATGATGAATAGATGCCTGAATATATTTTAATCAAATATCAATAACATGTAGGAAATATTTCAAATAAGATCAATAAGGTCACGTAAGTAGTTTCTCATGCAAAGCAATAAGTAAAATAAATTTTCAAAGTGGGGTTAAGTACACGAAATCCTCTCGCGGAATGTGTTGCTCTCATAAATACATGAATTTTCTTGTGCTGTTAAAAATCGATAGTGGGAATATACGTATATATGAAATCTTATTTAAAATTTCAAAGTTATACAAAAATAAATACGTAGACATCCTTTAACCTTAAACTTCACCGTATATTGTAGATTCATATATAAATAAATTAAAATTTAGCTTTTAATAGATGAATTAAAATATCTGCTACCTCTTTATTCATTCAAAATACTCTATTCATATAATTGCGAAACTATATGATGTAAAAAATCACTTTTAAAAATTTGTAGTATTGAACTTTATAAATGGATATTAAAACACGTACTTGCAAAACAAAATGTGCAGTGTAGTGTTAAATGAAATGCAAATCTAACAGTATTTTAGAAAATCACAAAGAAGTAAAATTGTTTTAATAATTTTCTTTTACGTTTTTGAGAACCATAACTATGAAATGTTTTCCGATTTCGTTTTATTTTTCACGAAAAAATATAATAAATTGAATTTAAAATTTAAGAATTGCTTTAATATATTTTCCTGCAAACAATGCATCAAAGGACGAACACTTCAAAGATGAAGATGTCTTATAATATTTAAATCCAAAATCAATGTGGCTCAGAAAATATTTCAAATAATACCACTTGAGAAAATCGTCAAGCGAAAGCACTAAAATAAATAAACCTTAAAATTGATATCGTGTATACGAGAACAACTCAAGGCACGTTCAGATGATGAGTTTCTTCCATAACACGTCAATTTCCTATTTGAATTATACAATCGATACAGGTATTTTTCCTTCTTCTTTTTGACAAGGCATTACATAAGTTTCTTTACCCAGTGTGAAAAATTCTGTCGTGAATCGAGGAAATATTGAACGAAAATTTTATCTATTTAGAAGTATACCGAAGTAAAAACATTTGGTTGTTTGAATTTGTAAAAAAAAGAAAGAAAGAATCCAGCATGTTATTTATGCTCTTCTGAATGTTTTTTTCTTGTTGTTGATTTATGTTCTTTCTCATTTCTTCAATAATACGCATTTCAATTTTGACGTCATTCTAATCAATAGTTCATTTCAAAAGCGTTTTGAAAGTTAAACTTTAATTATAATCACCCTGTATATTCAGAAGAGCATACGCCGTCCAATACGCCGTTCAATTTTGACGTCATTCTGATCAGTGGTTCGTTTTTTAGAATGTTTTGAAATTTAAACTTTAATTATATTTACCCTGTATGTTATTAGAAATTAAGAAAAAAATAGAGAATCACCATAATAAAATTATTTATAAATACAGTAGACTCTCTCAAAGCCGCATATGTCTAAAATCCGCACAATCATCAATTTTTAGTTCATCTGTAAGAACAAAATAACAGAATTTATTAGTTTTATAACATTTCATATGTATTTTAATGCATAATTCTTGATAATATGATTAAATTCATGCTTTTTTATGAAAGAAATATAAATTAATTTCAGAAAAAAATCAAACTATTGTTATCAATGTGGTTCAGGAAATATTTCAATAAATGCCACTTTAGAAAATTATCAAGCGAGAGCACTTAAATAAATAAACCTTGAAATTGATATCTTGTACCCGAGAACCTCTCAAGGCACGTTCAGATGGTGAGTTTCTTTCATCAAACTTGAGTTTCCTGTTTGAGGTATACAAACGAGGCAGGTCTTTTTCTTCTTCTTTTTGGCAAGGGATTACATAAGTTTATTTACCGAGTGTGGAATATTCTCTGGTGAATCGAGGAAATGTTGGACGAGATATGTATCCATTTAGAAATATACATTGTGAAACTTTTGTTTTTTTGAATTTGTAAAAAAAAAAAAAAAAAAAAAAAAAGAAGGAACGAACATTATTTCTGTTATTCTGAATATATATCTAAAGAAGTTAAGAAAAAATAGAGAATCTTTAAACCTTGTCTTAATATATTTTCCAGCAAACTATGCATCAAAATACAAATACAGCGAAGATGAAGATGTGTAATAATATTTAAAAACCAAAATCAATGCGGTTGAGAAAAAATTGTAAATAATGCCACTTTAGAAAATTGTAAAGCGAAAGCACTAAAATAAATAAACCTTGAAATTTATATCTTATACATGACAGCCACTTAAGGCACATTCAGGTGATGATTTTCTTTCATAACACGTGAATTTCCTATTTGAGGTATGCAATCGATACAGGGTATTTTTATTCTTGTTTATTCTTGTTGACAAGGGATTACAAAAGTTTATTTACTCAGTGTGGAAAATTCTGTAGTGAACAGAGGAAATACTGGACTAGAAATGTATCCATTTAGAAATATAGATCGTGAAACTTTGAGTTGTTTGAAGTTGTAATATTATGGAAGGAATAATTGAACATGTTATTTATGCTCTTCTAAATATAATTATTATAAGAAATTAAGAAAAAAATATAGAATCTTCGAAATAAAATAATTTATAAATGGATAGAGAGTCCCTTATTCTAAACTGCACCGTGAAAGAATGACGTCACAGTATATCCATATGAGTAAATTAAAATTTAACTTTATTAATAAATTAAATCCTCTGCTACCATTTTATTTATACAAAATACTCAATTCAGATAATGCTGGAACTGTACAATTATCTGATGTAAAAAATTATTAAAAAAAATAGGATTGTTAATATTAAAACTGCATATTTTTGTAACACGTTCTTGTAAAACAAAATGTGCAGTGTAATGTTAAATGCAATGAAATTCCAACAGTATTTTAGGGAATGGCAAAAAAGTAACATTGGTGAAAATTATTCAATTTTACAATTTTTAGAATCACAACTATGATTATATTTTCGGATTTTGTTTTATTTTACATGGAAGCCATAAAAAGTTCAATTCAATTCAATTCAATTCAGTTCACAATTTAAACCTTGTTTTAATATATTTTTCTGCAAACTATACATCAAAAGACAAACATTGCAAAGATGAAGATGTCTTATAATATTTAAATTCAAAATCAATGTAGTTCAGAAAATATCTCAAATAATGCCACTTTAGAAAATCGTCAAGCAAAAGCACTAAATTAAATAAACCTTGAAATTGATATCTTGTATACGAGAACCACCCAAGGCATGTGCAGATTATTAGTTTCTTTCATAAAACGTGAATTTCCTATTTAAGGAATACAATCGATACAGGTCTTTTTCTTCTTCTTTTTGACAAGGGATTACACAAGTTTATATTAACACAAATTTACTTAAAGTCAAAAGTCTTCGTAATAAAATAATTTTTAAACAGATAGGGAGTCTTTTACTCTAAACACCACCATATAGCAATGCACTCTATATTCATATATGACTAAATTAAAATTTAACTTTATCAATAAATTAAATTCTCTGCTACCATTTTATTTATACAAAATACTCAATTCAGATATTCATGGAATTGAACAATTACCTGATGTAAAAAAATATTTTAAAAAATTGTGATTTTAAAAATTAAAATTGCATATCAAAACACGTACTTATAAAACAAAACGTGCAGTGTAATGTTAAATGCAATGAAAATCCAACAGTGTTTTAAGGAATCACAAAAATGTAACATTGATGCAAATAACTCTATTTTATGATTTTTAAAATCACAACTAGGTAATACTTTTGGATTTTATGTTATTTAAACAGAAAACCATAATAAGTTAAATTCAGAATTAAAACTTTATTTTAAATATATTTGCAAAGATGAAGCACATCAATAACACTGCAAAGATGAAGGTGTCTTATAATTTTTTAATCCGAAATCAATGTGGTTCAGGAAATATTTCAAGTAATGCCACTTTAGAAAATCATCAGGCGAAAGCACTAAAATAAATAAACCTTCAAACAGATATACTGTACACGAGAACCACTCAAGACACGTTCAGATGATGAGTTTCTTTCATAGCATTTGAGTTTCCTATTCGAGGTATACAATCGATACAGGTATTTTTCCTTCTTCTTTTTGACAAGGGATTTTACGAGTTTATTTACCAAGAGTGGAAAATTCTGTAGCGAACAGAGGAAATATTGGACTAGAAATGTATTCATTTAGAAATATGCATTGTAAAACTTTTGGTTGTTTGAATTTGTAAAAAATGAAAGAAATAATTCGGCATGTCATTTATGCTCTTCTAAGTGTTTTTTTTCCATGTCCTTTTCCCCTTCTTCAGCAATACGCTTTTCAATTCTGATGCCTTTCTAATCAGTGTTCTTTTTTACAGCGTTTTTAAACTGAAACTTGAACTATAATCTCCCTGTATATTCAGAAGAGCACGCGCCGTTCAATACGCCGGCCGTTCAATTTTGACGCCATTCTAATCAGTGGTTTCTTTTTTAGAATGTTTTGAAATTTAAATTTTAATTATAATTACCCTATATATTATAAGAAATTAAGAAAAAAATAGAGAATCATCGTAATAAAATTATTTATAAATACAGTAGACTCTCTCAAAGCCGCAAACGTCTAAAATCCGAACAATTATTACAGATGTAAACTATGAAATTTTCAGTTTATCTATAAGAACAAAATTATAGAATTTTTTAGTTTTACGACATTCCATATGTTTTTTAATTTATAATTCTTGATAATATGATTAAATTAATGCTTCTTTTCATGAAAGAAATATAATTTAATTTCTGAAAAAGAAATCAAAATATTGTTATCAATGTGGTTCAAGAAATATTTCAAATAATGCCACTTTAGAAAATCGTCAAGCGAAAGCACTAAAATAAATAAACGTTGAAATTGATATCTAGTACACGAGAATCACTCAAAGCACGTTCAAATGATGAGTTTCTTTCATAACGCGTGAACTTCCTGTTTGAGGTATACAATCGATGCAGGGTTTTTTTCTCCTTCTCTCTAACAAGAGATTTCACGAGTATATTTACCCAGTGTGGAAAATTCTGTGGTGAATGGAGAAAATATTGCACAGAAATGTACCCATTTAGAAATATACATTGCGAAACTTTGAGTTGTTCGAATTTGTAAAAAATGAAAGGAAGAATTGAACATGTTATTTATGCTGTTCGAATACAGGGTTACATACGTTATCTATCACCGACCTTTAATTTCTCAACCGTTAGTTTCAGTTACAAAAACTTTTCAAATTAAGTAAATATTTATGTTGTGGAATTGTTTAGTATAAAAAATCAATTTTATAAAAATTATGAAATCTAACTTTTTAAACGATCCCTCAGTTGATATAGTTATATTTAGTAAAATTTGACCCGTATCCATAACAGGTCGAACACAAAAATTTGACTTCTGTTCTACAAAAATTGGCAAAGTTATTAAATTTGAAATTTTGAGATTTTTGCACATAATTTTGTCTTTCATTTAGATATCAGTTAAGAAATGAAATAAAATCTTGGTGGTCGAAATCAGGGTGTAATGTCTTTTTTTACGGCAAAACCACCTTTAGCAGGTGTCGTCAAATCACGGTATTACCAAAGAGGGATAGAGGTCAGCTTAAATTTATAAATGAATTAAGCCTCTTTTTTAACCGACTTCAAGGAGGAGGTTATGATTTAGACCTGTATGTATTTCTTGTTCACTCATATTTTCCCTAAATATGAATCTATTTTAATAATTCTTTTTTTGTTTGAAAGTATAATATAACCATGCTGTCCCATTTTAATTTCATAAAATTCTGATGATTAGAATTTTTTTAAATAAAAAATATGGATTTAATAAAAAATAATAATGATTTGTCGCAAATAATCTTTCTTTGTTGCAACCGATTTCAAATCATAAGCATATTAAAACTATGCATTCATATGCGTTAGCGCCAAGTTGCCGCCAATCTTGATTTTTTTTTTTTTTTTGAAGTCGGTTAGTATTTTTCTTTTAAGCATAATTATAGATTCGCTGATTTGGCGATACCGAATAAAGGTTGTTTCGCCGTGAAAATGACATTGCACTCTGACTTCAATCTTTAAGTGATTTAATTCATTTATTAACTGATCTCTCAATAAAAGAAAAAATAAGGTATAAAAATCTCAAATTTTGAAATTTAAGAACCTTGTCAATTTTTGTAATACAGAAATCAAACTTTTTGTGTTGTATCTGTTATGATATGTGTAAAATTCTACTAAATAAAACTATAGTGACTGGAGGACCGTTTAAAAAGTTAAATTTCACAATTTTTATAAAATTGACTTTTTTAACCTCATTTGAAATGTTTTTGTAATTGGAACTATATGTGTACGACACCAGTTGAGAAATTAAAGATCAGTGATGGATGACAAATTTCAACTGTATATTATAAGAAATTAAGAAAAAAATTGAGAATCTTCGTAATAAAATTATTTATAAATAGAGTAGACTGGCTTAAAGCTGCAAACGTCTAAAATCCGCACAATCATCACAGATGTAAACAATGAAATTTTCAGTTCAGCTGTAAGAACAAAATTACAGATTTTTTTAGTTTTACATTTCGTATGTATTTTAATATGTAATTCTTGATAATATGACTGAATTCTTGGTTTTTCGAGAAAGAAGCTATTATTATCTCTGTAAAAAATCATAGCTCACATCACTGGTGATCATTATTATTATAAAAAATATTAGCATACCTAAAATTCAAAAATGTACACTTGTATATGGAACTGCATTCTTAATTATATATTTTTTAATGCCTGGTGTCCGATAATACAAGAGAGATGAACAATACCTCATTATGATAACTAATAAATGGTAATAAAATTAATGAAAATAAATATTACATAAGTTTATTTATCCAGTGTGGAAAATTCTGTGGTGAATATAGGAAACATCGGACGAAAACTGTATCCATTTAGAAATATAGACGTATGTATTTGTATGTAATATAAAGGTTTGTTTGTTTGAATTTGTAAAACAAATGAAACTAAGAACCGAACATGTTAATTATGCTCTTTTGAATATATATTATAAGAAATTATGAACAAAATGGAAAATCTTCACTATAAAATTATTTTAAAATATAGCAAAATCGATCAAAGCCGCAAATGCCTAAATTCCGCACATCATCAAATATGTAAGCAATGAAATTATCAATTCAGTTGCAAGAACAGTTACAGAATTTTTTAGTTTATAACATTCCATGCGCCCTTTAATGTGTAATTCTTGATAATAAGACTGAATTCTTGGTTTTTCAAGAAAACATTTTATATTATCTCCAGAAAAAATATAGCTCATATCACTGGTAATAATTATTAATATTAAAAAAATTATTAGCATATCTAAAAATTTGAAAATGCACATTTGTATATTGAACTGCAATCTTAATTGCATATTTTTTTAATGCCTAAGATAATACAAGAGAGATCAATTCAATATCACATTTAGGAGAGCTAAAAAATGGAAAATAAATATGCTACTTGTTTAATACTTGGGCAAATTAAAATGTGTAGACCATTCTTTTAGGTAGATAGGTATGCAACATTACATTTAGGATAATTGAAACCTATAAAAAAATAAAAAAAAACTATTCGTTGTTGGCCACCGTAATACTTACCCACCACAGATATGCATACTATAAAATATGAAAATAAAACACGTGTAAACTATTTATAAAATGCATCGCAATTCCAAAATAAAATTAAAACGTATATTTAAATATTTTTAATACATAATAATGCTCTATTACGAATTTGAGGATATTACCTGATTATCCCTTCGATCACTTTTGATATATAAATCACCAAACTATTAGTAAATAATGCAAACTGGCATAATTTTTAATTTAAATAACGAAGTACAAATAAATTAGCAAAATATTAACGATACTATAAATAAAATATCGAATTAAAAATCACTTGATGTGACGTGTTTAAATTTGACATTTGCGATAAGCTATTACCGGCATTTAATCTACAGTTTGCGATAGATTTTTCATCGACAGGTAAATCAAGTAATACCGAAGTGCGAAAAAGAAGCATCCTTTTAACGCCAAACATTATAATTATATTAACTCACAGTTTACTGCGTTGAGTTAAGCGTCTTATTTATAATTAAAATATATCTTTGCATGGATATTTGAGTGAAATACAAGTCATAATAAAATCGATAAATGTGGAAAATAGAATTACAAATATCTTGGTGACTAATTAACCGATCAACTTTATTATTTGTGCAAATAAAAAAAAAACTGTGACAGAAAAAAATGTGAATTTTTTTTTACTGTCTTTTGCATTCATTCCTTAAAAATAAAAAAATCGAAAACTGCTATATACCTTTCATCAGAACGTATATTTCGAGAGTATGAAAAAAATAGCTCCATATAATCAAGGTTACTGATATTAAATAGGCCTCTTGTGATTCTTACGCACTAAGCGCATACCGAATTCCAAGTCTCTATCTCAATTTGCTCAGGAGATAGAGCGTTTACAGACACACAGACAGACTGGCGGTAATTTTTTTCTAAAAAATATATTTTTCGGAATATCCAGTGTCTGAAACTTGTAAATCCACTAAAAAAATCGATTTCCAAATCGATTTCAAGACTTGTCCTATGCTACGTATGAAGCGTAAGTAATGTATCATTTGCATTGTAGTATTTGTTTATAGAAAAAAGTGAAATACGTAGAATATTAATACAAACATTTAAAATATATTAATTTTGAAAAGACTCTTCAATCAACAGAACTTTAATTTCAGACTTCTAGAATTTCAGTTTTATTTTTATAGCTTAAAAGAAGAGAATGGAAATTTCTGCAAACTCTACTTTAAAAAGATAAACACTACAAAGATGAAGATACTTATATATATTTAAATCCAAAATCAATATGATTCGGAAAATATTTCAAATAAGTCCACTTTAGAAAATTTTGAAGAAAAGTATTAAGATAAATAAACCTTGATAATTATGTCTTGTACTCGAGAATCCCTCAAAGCTCCTGCAGATGATGAGTTACTCTCATAACACGGTGAGCTTCAATTTGAGGCACACAATCGATAGTGAAATTTTGTTCTCATTGTATTGAACAAGGGATTACATAGGTTTATTTACTCAGTATCGAAATTTCTGTGGTTAATGTAGAAAATGCTAAAAGAGGAATGCATCAATTTCAACATATACTTAGTGAAACTTTCAGTTGTTTGAGTTTGGTCAAATTAAAAGTAAGACCACATTAATTACATATGTTACAGTAAATACAATTTGTAATTGGTTCACAACTACGAAATCTTAGAATAAAAATTATTCATAAACGTTCATTCTATAATAGTAGTACTTATAAAAATTTTAACATCATTATTCATAAAAGAAATCGTCATTAATACACGTAGCCTTATAATTTGCTAAGAAAATCACATTCTAAAATTTCTCATACAATTTTTAAAAGTTCCATGTGGTTAGTACTGGTTTAAATGGGACAATCAAAAATCGTTATAACTCGTAACTTTTTTTTATCGGATTTCAATTACTTTCCATTTAATTAAAGATGAAAATCTGATTTTAGTTTTGTTCCAAGGTTTTTTTTTATATTAATTTTGAAACTATTAAAAATGTTTATTGAAAAAATAATATAACTTTTAAAAAAATAATATTTTCAAAAGCAAAAATTTTTTCAAATTTGCCGAAACAAAACTAATGTAAAAAAATCAAAAATGACGTGTTTCAAGTTCTTTTTCCTTTTAAAAAATTCTTAACATTTAATAATTTAAAGACAAGAAATAGAGGATAAAAAATTCATTATGCAGAAAAACGAAGTGTATTGTTTAAATGTCCGCCAATTATTTAAAAAAATGCTTTTTCGAAGATGCAGATTAAGTCTTTTTTTTTTCTTTTTAAATTTACCTCTGAAAACTTCAGGATTTTATCGTCTTCCAGAGGATGTTAAAAAATCTGTATTCTAGGCCCAGGTAGGGAAAGGACCGAGATGTTACTTTTTTCTTATGACCCGTCAGGCCGGGCGTAGCGTACTTTTCATAAAGGAGGGGACTACTTCCTTCAACTTAGGTGCACTCTGGGATGAAATTTTCAAACCCGGTCTCGACAAAACCCGTATTAAAATCACTGTCTCTGATTGACTTAATCCGTGCATAAAATAAATAAAATTCGGCTCAATCGAATATTTTATGAAAAACATATAGATTTTAAAATCTTTATTTCACAAAAAAAAAAAAAAAAAAAAAAAAAAAAAAAAAAACACTTTAAAATTTACTTTTTAAATAGATTATTCAAAGGCTAAAAAAATTAAATACAATAAAACCAGTGAAACAAAAATCTGCCTATGACGGAATTTTGTCTTAAACGGAAAATATGTTGATCCATGCAAAATAAATGCAATAGCACTTCAAATGAAAATAAGCTCCAATTACATCTTCTAGGGAGAGCATCTGTCTATAACGTATTTTTTCTTTCCTATGTGATTCCGTCTTAAAAAGTTTTAGTGTCTAACATTTTTCAGAGTCTCCAACGCATGGGATATGGATTAACGATATTAAAATATAAGCGAAACATTTACATATAAATAGAGATTCATTGATAAAATAAATAAATTACAGCCTTTGGCGCTTCTTTAATAATAAAAAGTATAAATATAAAAAACGAAAAGCGATAAATGAATTTTTTGGTCAGAACACCTCCATATGAAACATTTTTTTCCCACGCCGAATTAAAAAACTATGTAGAAATTTCCGACTGAGCCGGGCTATGATTTAAACTATTTTCCAGACCGGTCCGGGTTATGATGTTGCAATTTTTTCAGGCCACGCCGAACTTTTTCCCCTATGGGTCGGTTTGGGACCTGACCTAGATATTTTGACCTGGGCAGACGTCTGGTATACCAATTTAGCATAAAAACTATACGCTGCTATTTTATGTAAAAAAAAAGCGCTATCTTAAACCGATTTTTATTAAATTGCAATTTGTGAATATTCCCTAACAAGCGTTCAAATTGAGTTTAGAAATCACAGTTTAGAGGCAGGGAAAAGTGGTGTAAAAGAAGAATTTTTGAGGATTTTGGGATTTAATATGTCTGTGGGATTTTTAGATACAGAGATGAAATTTGTTTTGTTCAATTTAGAAATGGATAAGGAATAATTTCCAAATTGGAAATTTTGCCCTACGGGGGACTTATTAAAATTTAATTTTCGTATTTTTTCAAATAGACCCAACATGGAGTTGCAACTTATCTTATCAGAAATTTCACCTTTTTTACGAATTTTTGCAATTGGAAGTATGGGTTTAGGGGCAATATTTGAGGAGATAGCTTATTGTTTCGATATTTATGACTCACCCTGTATAAGTTTATACATATTTTAATCACTGTAAATTTAGCAAAAATTGATTCAGAAACCTTTAAAATGAAAAGCTATCGAAGTCTTTCCAAGTATAAATGAGTTTTATCCCATTACAACATATACCTTGCATTGTAATATCGGTACAATAAAGTTGCTTCTTTAAAAACAGTCACATTAAAAAAATTTACAATAGAAATTAGTTTATGCCTAATAAAAATTTACCCCTAAGTATTTATAATTTAACTTGTTTAATGTTTTATATAAAACATTTCAAATACATTAGAAGGACAAAAAAAATATTAAAGAACGAAAAAATGCATTTTATTACAATCCTTTTAGCATGTTTAAATTAGCTTGTCCAATAGGAATTTTTTTTTTATTATTATGGTCATATGACCCACAAATATCGAGTCTTGCAAACCGTCTTGGCGATACGAACGAATGACAAGAGACTCTTTTCCGAAACTTTTTTTCCCTTTACAATTGTGATACGTTCGAGGATATTTGTACAAAAATATTTTTTTTGTTATTTACGGTTAATTATTTGATGTGATATTTCAAATTACCATTGGGTCGTAAAGCTTCAACAAAAATTGATACTAGGAAAAAGAAATACGATTTAATTTTTTTTCTTATTATTTTAATGTAAACTTTTGTGTATATATCTATGATGTATAATATAATGTAAGATAAAATGTGATTTGTATCAAAAACTGAATCAGTGATTTTATCCCTCTATAACCAACCTCAGAGTAAAGCACACAACTTGACGTAAATACATGCTCCAGGCAGTAGCTCTATAAATAATAAAGAAATATGGCTGAAACATACAAACTAGTAGATTTTTCGATATCTGTTTAAACAAATTTCGCTATTTCTTGCAAAATGTTTAAAAAATACTAGATTAGGATGCTGTTTTTCATTATACTTTCTTAATTTTTAACCTTTGTTTTTAGTCAATTGAAGAAGAAGCGTAATACGCAGTATAAAGAAGAAAAGGAAGCTCCAAAATTATGAAACGATATCACTATCGGTGCAAACTTCATTTCTAGACATTAAATTTGATTTACAATACTAGGAAAAGACTCGTATGGTTGCCTGCCTTAAATGCCCCCTATTTCTTTTCTTTTTTTTGTATATTAATTACAGTAAAACCCCCATAACAGACACTTCCGAATAGCGGACACCTCTATTTAACGGACAATTTTCCAATCCCTACTCCCAAAACCTACATTTTTGTATGTTTAACCTCTGAATAACGGATATTCCGAATAGCGGACACCATTTACGGCGATAAAGGATGAAAAAGTATTTTTTTAAGGAGAATAAAGGAAAAAGGTCTCTATATTTATCAGAGAATTTTATGATCACAGATAAATGATTAAAATAGCAAATAAAGTCTTTGTGCACAAATGTTTAAATATAGAAAACCAACGATTATAAATGCACAAATAAAGTATAAGAAGGTAGAAAATAGCTATTTCGAATCTACTATCGAGATTCTTCATCAGTGCAAAACTCAGCGAGCTAAAAATAGCAAAACTTTGCTCAGTTTTGCTATTTTTAGCTCGCTGAGTTTTGCACTGACGAAGAATCTCGATAGTAAATTCGAAATAGCTATTTGCTACCTTCTCATACTTTATTTGTGCATTTATAATCGTTGTTTTTCTATCTTTAAACACAGATAAATGGGCTGGGACCCCTCCTCCTAACGTTCAGTGTTGAATTGAAGTGGTTTCCTAAAAGGGACATCTTCTAAAGCATTGAAATATTTCCCCGGAAAATTTTGAGATTTTATGCTTTTAACAGTCAAAAAGTGCAATCCCCATCCCCGCCCGGAACTCTATAATGTCACTTTGAAAAACAAATTACATGTAGTCGCAAGCAAAAGTTAATTTTTGTAATAGGTTTTTGTTTTCATAAGAATGTAATAAACAGTGGATAAAAGTGTGTACAGTTTTATTTCAATCCTATTGCTTAAAAAATAATTTTAATTTCTGATTAATCACATAACAGAGATTTTAGGACATATAAAAATCAATTAATGAAATGTTAAGCATTTCTTAGCGGTTTTTGAATTTCTGAGGTTTTCCCAATAGCGGACACCTTCGAATAGGGGACAATTTATACGTTCCCGAGGTGTCCGTTTAGAGGTTTACTGTATTTGTAGGGCACATTTAATCTATCTACTCACAATTTTATTCAGAACGTCTTAAAATTGTTTTTCTAATGTAAGTATTAGATAAAATGGTATTTGCATCAAAAACTGAATCAATGATTTTATCCATCTTTACTCAACCTCAAAGTAAGGCGCGCAATTTGAACTGAATAGATGCTCCAGACAGTAGCTTTAGAAATAGTAAAGAAATATGGAAGAAACCTACAAACTAATACGTTTTTTGATATCTGGTTAACCAACATTCACTAACTATTTCATGCAAAATATTTAAAAATTACATTTAATTTTTATCTGCTGTTATCTGTGTTGTTTAAAAACAGATAAAAAAAAACTTAAATCTAACATTTATTTTAACCAATAACTAGCTCTAGATTCGTTTAGCATTTTTTTTACGACTAACAGTAAGGGAAAATCACCAGCTCCATTACAAGTCCTTAGCTGAAATACAGTGGCTCTAGTAACTAACCCGATGAAATCTAACGCAGATTTACCATGCAACTATTTTTATTCGTTTTACAATTTAATAAACATTTTTATTTCCATAAAACATAAATAAATAAATACAAAACAAATTCTTAGTCTAAGTTAATTACAATGATCCAAATACACGAACATTCTTCTGTCAACTTTCGTCGTTTCAAACTGTTCTGGTTGTTTATATTTTTATATTTTATTTTTTTTTTAAATGTGCCTTAATATTTAAAAAGATTTGTCAAATCTTTTCAGAAAAAAGTCACATTTATACTTAAATATTAAAAATCCTCCGGTCATAACATTTTATTTGTGATCATCTCTTCAAACTTCAGTATTTTTATTATACCTTTACAGAGATTTTATTTTCACATACGCAATCAAAGAAGAGTTTTGACAGTCAGTTTATTTTCTACTAAATATTTCCAAAAAATCCTTTTTAATAGTAAAATGAGGTACTTGATATTACAGTATCAAAATTTTGATAAATTTGTTTTAGGTACGTTCCTTATTATATAAATTCGCAGCAGCTATAGTCCTCGTCTGATCTGTTTGTCTGTAAGTTTGTCTGTCTGTCTACATGTAACAGCAGAAAAACTACCTAAACGAATGCTTTAAAATTAAATTGAATACATTCTAACAAAATATTTGATAAATAGTTTCTAATGCATTTTAATGATGTTACACTTTTTCAAAGATGATGAAATTGATGCGCATTTATGAAGTTCACTATAATATACATTTTATAGGCTATACGGTGCAAATATTATTTATTATCTATATATAGGAGCACACACACACAAAAAAATCTATTACATAGAGATATAAGGGAAAAATTGTTTACTGCGAGTTTTAATTGTGTTAAAGTACGTTTAATAAAAAGCATTCCGCAAAAAGCTATTTTATTGTAAATTGTTTAATCACACGAAATCATCAAATATAATGGAGATATAGTCTGTCTCAAAAGTATAAGTACTCTGCAAATACTTGAAGCACTTAAAATACTTAAAGAAGAAAATATTTTTTGCTAATTTACAATAATTACTCGACATTTAATCAAAATAAAGTAAAATAAGCTATTTCAGATGGTTAAAAATGTGTATTTATTCTTATTTAATTTTTCTTTTTTTGAACGAACGCTGTCTCAAAAATTTAAGCTCTTCATGCATTTTTTTTAGAAACAAGGGATTGGCCGTGTGCAATGACGTAGTATGACATTACATTGCACTCTTTTATAAAAGTATAAAAAGTGGAGAAATTAATTCCTCTTGCTTTAAAAATGCCGGATGTTAAAAAAAATCACAAAATGTGAGATTTTGAAGATTTGAAAATTGAAATAGCAAAATAAAACTGTTTCTAAATTGTAAAAGTTTTAAATCAAAGAAAACAGGATATATATCAAGTACTTTCTAGAAATGATAATTTTAAAGGGAAATGAAAATATGGACGACCACACATGACGACTGTTCAGATTGATTGGAAAATATGAAGATTGGTATCTAGACAAAATATGGCCCATACGACAAATTAAAAATAATCTCAGTGTATAGGTGTACAAAGACACTGTACGTAGATGTATTAAACAGTGTCATTACACCATACTAAAAAAATGGCTCACAAATCATCTCTCAAATTACATCACAGACAGGTAAGAATGAATAGTGCTAAAAAACACATGTCCTAGGCGAATTACAAGGCTTACTCTCTGGCTTTTATAAAAGGAAGGCAAGTTTCTAAACAGTATCAAGAGACGCTAAACCAACATTTGCTTCCGTTCGGTGATATTTTTGGAGTCCTGAATCGACTTTTCATCAAGACAATGCCTCAACCCACGTATCACATTCTACAAAACTTTCGCTCTCTCAAAAAATTTTTAAGTTTTTGTCTGACCATCTTTAAGTTCCGACTTAAACCTCATTGAGAATTATGGGGTATTTTTACTCACCAGGTTTATGAAAATAGAAAGAAATATGACTCTATTCAAGAACTCCAAAAGACCAATGTGAAAACACGGTACTCATTGCCACCAGAAACACTACAAAAACTAATAACTTCGATGAACGCACGTTTATTTGAAGTTAACAGAAATGACGGAAAAAGAATTTGTAAGTAAAACTTCTGTAAAAATTATAAATCTGATTGTTTTTAACACTAGGCATAAATTTTTGAGACAGTTTTTCATTTTTTTACATTTTTTAATTATATTTTTTACACTTAAATAATGTATTTTTTTTCTACTTTTGACATAATTTATTTAAATACTAGTGCGAAATCTGCAAATAAAAATGTTATTCATTCTAACATTTTATAATTCTTTGAAAATCGACGTTTATGCTTGTGCTTAAACTTTTGAGACAGGCTAGTAACATCCGTTCAAATGTACAATCGTCTGGCATTGTTTTGGCAACTTTTCAAACCCTTCTGCGAAAAATTGCGGCGTGCGCGAGTCGAGAAAAAGATCGAACTCATTTATAACTTTCTTATTTGAATATAAGATTCCTCCATCAAGATAAAGCTGCAGATGTGAAGAGAGATAGAAATATGTAGGGGCCAGTCGGCTCTGTATGATGGACGTTGTATCTACTCCAGCTTGTAAAGCGTCCAACCGCTCATCATACTAATGTGGAAACGGGCGTTATCTTAATGAATAAAAAACACCTTCCTTCTCATTTTTCGCGAATAGCATCGGAAACATTTATTAGCATGTTGCTGTACATTGCACTGTTTATAGTCTGTTCACTTTTCAGGTACTCTTTGTACAGAATTCCATTATAATCTGGCCAAACGCACTGAAGCATATATTTTTTTTATTTTGAGCACGTCTTGCAACAGAGCTTGTTGATTCCCCATGTGCTGACCCCCTACTTTTAAGGTATTGTTGTAGTACACAATTTTTTTTTATTACAGATCAGAATTCTCCACAGAATTTTCTGTTTATTTTATCTCTGGGCTGAGCCAGAGATAACAAAAATTACAGACTTTCTCTTGCCCTTGTATTCAGCAGTCAATTCGTGAGACACTCGCGGTTGAACTTAGAATATAGATTTATCCGTTTCAAAGCATTAACGGTTGGTTTTCGGCAAACTTTAAACTCTAAGGCACGTGTTGAAACATTTCTGTCTTGATGAATGAATTTTTTTAATTACTCATAATATTCTTCAATAAGGAGGCTTGAATATTGATCATCTTTAGTGTCACGATTTCCAGCTTCTTTGAATTTCCGAAATCAAACTTTGTCTATATCATAAGAAGAAGTATTGATGCCTAAAATTTCACACATTCTTTTGTGGCATTCTTTCGCACTGAGTTTGTTACGGAACTCATAGTACATAATCGTCCTGATCTACTGACCTGATAGCTCAATTGTTTTCAGTTTCTTTTAAGCACAAGATAATAACATTTTGACAAACAAATTACATAGTCATGTTTTGCGTATGCTATGATTTCGAATGAAAAAATTGGTTGGTGTAAAGGTAAAAACAGCGTAAATGATAGTTGCTTGCACGAAGTTATATCCCCTTGACGGGAAACTTTATACTCAAAGTAATATTTTACACATAATGAATCTGATGTACGTTAATGAGCTTTTATACATATCATGAGGATGTAATGAAGTTTACTATAAGTTTCTTTCTGTATAATAGAAAATGCATAGTATTTACAGGAACACACAAAGCATTTCGGATAATATACTGTATCCGAAATTCTGTATGTTAGCGATTATTGCTGGATGGGAATTTTTATTTGTGATACGAGTTTTTTATTTATTTATTTATTTAATTTACTGCAAATTATGTTTTGTACATAAATGCAGCAAACTGCACAACACTATAATTTTATAAATATTGTAGCAAAAATTAATTTTAAAAAGAAAAAACTTTTATTACTAATACAGTTTTTAGATCTTGCACATTTTACACTACGATTTATTAAAATTTTACCCATCGCTTCGAATTTCTATGATATTTTTGTACCACATTTTTGAAGCATATTCATCTCTTTTTTTTATATACTTATTCAATTTATTAATATAAAGATAGTTATTATAAATTAATGGTTTCAAACACCGTAGTAGTTGACAGCTATGATTCCAAAGATAAATACCATACTAAATATGAATAAATCTTATACGACTGACATTTCATTAAAATTAAACGCGGCCGTACATTAAATATTGGTTAAATGCGTTTCATACATTACTGCTTGTAATATATTAGCTCTTTCTATGAAATTTGTTACCCTTTTATGAGTCTAGTAATTGTTGAAAGGCATGTTTGGTGAAAGTGTTAATAATTACATTCGTGTGTGTAACTAAACAAGTACTGTCAATGCATTCCTATACAAATATTCATATTCAGAAAATTATATGCTTCGTTGATAGTTAAAATACCTTTAAATATATTATTACGTTTAAATGTTGGGTATCAAATAAGGATTTATTCATATTTCTAAAGCATCACCATGCTATTTTTTATATATTTATATAATACAAGGATATTTTAATATTTTCTTATAATTATATTAATTCGCTATTTTTAATATATTGTTCACCCACAAGAAAAGTGACACAGCTCGACAAAAATAAAAATATCAGAAGAGGCAAAAAAAATTGCATGATTTTACTATAACATGAAATTATAGATATTAGCTTGTATGCAAGAGTAAAAACTTGCATAAAAGCATAAAACCCTTAAGACTGAAGACGTGGAATGTGTTTATAAGGATTAGAAAAATTTTACCTCCCCACAAAATCCACCCCACTTCTGTGGTCACAAATGGACATATAGCATAATAAAAGGATTTTCCATATAACTACACTTATGAAACTGTTTGTGCACCAAGATACACCTATGACAGACCTAGAAGTGGAATAAAACACAAAATGAATTTTTGCGACATGTGTCACTTATCTTCCGGGTGAGTGATATAATCTTGATTTATTCATTAAAGAGACAAGTAAAATAAATGAATGAATATTCAGTTTTAGAAATTAACTTAGAAAAACTCTGCCACAATTTTAGAAATAAAACACTTATTAAGTTTTACCTCGTTATATAATATACCAGTTGATCCGCCTGGCGTTACCCAGGGCCATAGATGTTTTCAAATAAATTGCGAATATTTAAAATCTCCGTCCATGCTAAACTAAAAAAAAAATAATATGGAGAAAATTTTAAATTTTAGAATATTTTAAATTTTATCTAAGTGAACACAGGTATGTATTTCTGTTACAAAAACCACGTTTTGGGAGAATAAAGAAGTATAATCTTTGATTTTAGCTCTTTTGAAACACAAAAATTATGCAATAATTGATTTTTTTTCCCTTCAATGAGACCTATTTCATGCAAAACCTGAGCACGCGAACGACGTGTGCGATGTGCGCAGTACATCTGAACAAACCAAAAGAAAACATAAAAGGATTAATTACCCAATTTACTACTTTTTTGAATTGTGCTATAGATGAATTTTGAAGATCAAATTTAAGTCAATCAGGAAAAACAAACTCACCAAAACAGAAAAATTAACAAATGCGTGTACAATTTGTTGCTAGAATTCAGCCGTGAAATGCAGTCATTGAATCCCATATTTACCGCTTGCTCTCATTAGTTGGCTGCTTCGTTGCCGCGGGTTAATGGATAGCTACAAATATCCTCTAACCTGGCTGCTTTATTGTCGTGAATTGGTGGAAAGTTGAAAATATCCTCTTACCCAGTAAGTTTTATATAAAAAAAATCTTAATTGAAATTTAAAAATTCGGCTACGAAGTGCACTTCCCGGTATTAGCATCCACACATGACAAAAATTTCAAAGACTTGGGTGTTATGATTGAGGGGTTATCTGCGGTCAGTCAGGCAGGCAGTCACACATCTCTTATTTTATATATATATAGACAATGTGTGTCTATTAAATTCCAGGACTGAGGCTAATACAACGGAATGAATAATATAAAACAAACATATGCGGTGTAGTCCTTAAAATAATCCCACACTTTTGGGCACGGAAATACAAATTCTGGGAAAATTCTTCGTAGTCTTTTGAAGTTATGCTTCGAAGTTGAGCAGTTACGTTTTTCTTTATGTCCTTTACGTCCTGAAATTGATGCCATTTCATAACAGCCTTAAGTTTGGGGGACAAAAAACATGCATACCATTCTTAAGTACGGGAATAGGACATAGCAGTATTTCTATATGCATAGGTGCCAACCTGACATTGGTTATCCGTAATACGTGCGTTAATTTGACCCTGGTTTAATCAGTATCAAACCAGAATTTTTTCAAAGAAATGAAATCAAGTATGTTTCAGTAACAATCCTAAAATTAAATAAAGATTCATGAAAATATATTTTCTGGTTTGAAATGACGTTAACCTGGATCAAACTAATCCAGGTATTACGGAAGATTAGTTGAAAGTTGGCAGCTATGTATATGCAATTTTCAGTAACTCATAGGTTTAACTCGGCGTTTTTTCAATTAAAAAATAAATAAATAAGTGAAAAGTAACTACTTTTTGATGTTTAGACTTCGGATTAAGCTTGACTTTTGTCATTTCCACCTCCTTTCTGTCTTGATTAATGTTCGTCAGTTATTTAAAACAATGATTTTTCTAACATGCAAATTAAGAACTTTTTCATAATTTTAGATACTTTTCACAAATTTAGGGTTTTTATTGAGCTGACAATGCTGTTAAAAAAGGTCTGTATTCTGTGACCAGGATGCGCCAGGACCCGGACGTTACTTTTATCTGAAGACTCGCCAGACCGTGTAACGTATTTTTTCTTACCGTACCGGGACTGTTTCCTTTTTCATAATTCTGCTAGAGACGAAAATTTCAATCCCGGTCTCGGCACAACCCATATTAAAAATCATTGTCTCTGACTGATTTAATCCGTGCATAAAATATGTAAAATTTGGCTCAGTCAAAATTTTCACGAAAAACGTATATGTTAAAACGCCTTTATTTTACAAATAAAATTAAATTAAAAATAAGTAATTAAAAAAATGTAATTTAACAAATTAATACTACTATTTGGAAAATAATATTTTCAAAGACTATAATGTTAGACTTATAAACGATTTCTATACTTAAAAAACAATAATAACATCATATTTATGATGATCTAAACGTAGCTTACGTAATAACAGAGTCACATTAATATGCCTGGATATTTAGAGTCGGGCCATTTTCAAATTTCTCTTACGTATGCTGTCCACGAGAAAAAGAAGAAAATTTAAACATAAATTAATATTTAAAGTTTGATTTCGGCTATGTATTAGCGAAAGAAGATTATATTGAACATTTCTAACATGAAAAATTAAAAGAAATCAATAAGATATATTTAGAGACATAAATCTTTAAAATTGTGATTCTAAGCAAAAATGCCTGTCCCATTCCAAGCTTTATGTAATTAACTGTTATTTTTTAAAACCTTATTAACTTTTCTAAATAAAGAGATTTAATTATTTTAAATATGAACTGTTAGTGTTCTATAATAATGAAAAAATTTGTTTACAAGAGATATTCACAGAGAAGAAATTCACAGAAATTCTTTGTCCCTCACTTTGCGTCAAGTCCGTTACCTTGTGATTATTTTAGTGAAAATAGGTTTCTAATTCTGAATAAAGTGAGCAGCAAATATTCGGCGATATAGTTGAACTATTTACGCAACTAATACTTGCTATTTTTTACTCTTCAATTGTGAAGCAATGTAATAGTGGAAAGAATAAACTTTCATCATGTTGATATTTTTTTCCACTGTCAAGTCTGTTACCGTAAATTTTAATATTAAAATAATGATTTTTGCGCTTTTGTAATTAAATATTGTTTGCTAAATAATTTCAGAAGGTATTATTTTTTAATTTAGAAATTATACAAGCTAGTTCATTTCTAATAGTTTTATTTGAAATGTCAAGTCCGTTACTTATCAAGCCTGTTACCATATTTGTAAGCGATGAAATGTAAGCTGCTAAGTAAATTTACTAAATAGTTTTAAAAGCTATGTAAATTATTATCTAAGTTAGAAAATAGACAAGCTAGTTCATTTTAATAGTTTTATTTGAAATGTCAAGTCTGTTATTTGCCAAGTCCGTTACCATGAAATGTAAGCTAATGGTGAAAACAGCTCAGTCGCGTTTATATTCCTGAATCAGTCATAAACAAATAGTAAATGAAATTTCAATTTAAAAATTTTCGGTACTGTAAATTATTAAAACTTCCAAGCATCGCACATTTTCAATTTTTACACCGTCGTATAAAGAAACAAAACTACTTTTACTTGTTTGAAACATGTATCTATTTTTTTAGTTATTATTTTATTAGTTTTTAATACTTTTATTGTCATCGTAAGTACAGAAGTATTACATTTCTAGACATGAAGCATGGATCAACCAGAAAAGGAATGAGTTGCGGAATTCAACCAATAAAAAGATTCAGATATACTTCAGATTTCCCAATTCTCTACCCAGAACAACAACTGTTTTCCAAATAGTTGAAAAAATTGGCCGTGACGCGCGTTCTAGTGAATCACTTGCGTTTACCTTCTCTAAACCGGAAATGCTAAATCAGTCATTATACATTTGTTCCAACTTCGCGCCTCATTGGTTACGATATCACATCCCCATACTGACGCGTTCTTACAGGTTTTAATTCATTAATTACACGTAAAGTCCTAGAATTTAATAGATTCAACTTATATATATATATATATATATATATATATATATATATATATTTATATATATATATATATATATATATATATATATATATTTATATATATATATATATATATATACATACATATATATATATATATATATATATATATATATATATATATATATATTATAAAGAAAGATTGATAAAAAGCAAGTTAAATCAAAAGACTGTAAATCAGATTAATTTATAACACAATTTTCAATCGGTAAATCAATTATAATAGAGTAAATTTTCCAGGTGTGTTCCCACATGGTTCCCTGATGGAAAATTTACATCCGTTATAATTGACTTAAGAATTGAAAAATCGTGTTATAAATTAATCCAATATAATTTCGTATGCAGCGTTTTAAAAAATTTAAATATATTGGCATTCGATTTATTCTGTTGAGCTCATCCATGCTATCAGACCAGATCATGGGATCGTTAAGGTGTTTTGTGTAAAATAGTCCGCCAGTGTTCGTGTCCGGAATGACTTAGTGTGAAGAGCCTTGGTTGCTTCAGCAAATACATCCCTGGGTCTAATCCTGGCCGGATTTTTTTCACCCACATGGAAAATTTACCTCTGTTATAATAGACTGTATATCATTCAAGAATAGAATAGAACAGTGAAGTAACTGACATATAAAATTATCATTTTGGTGGTTTTCTTTCACTTGCTTTAAAGCTTTATTTAAAAATAATAAAATGTTTAATTATAAGAACTGTCCATAAATGATAATATAACTTCAAAGGGGCTGTCTATAATTGATGTGACACGTTTTTTTTTTTTCAAATTTCGACCTTCCTCTTTCTCTTTCTAACAAAGTGTCACACTTCAGCAAACCTACTCCCTAATCACATGACACTCTACATTACATACACGTGCAATTTACACTACATACAATTCGAAACAAAGAAAAAGGTCATATTGAAAATTGAATTTTTTAATTATAATTATGTGTTTTAATGACTTTTGTGAGCACAACAATAAAAATGGGTTTACTTATTTTGTATGAAATAAAATTTCACAACAAAAAACATTTAATACAGTAATAAATTATTTATATGAATAAGAGCAACTGAAAACAGTAGTATTGTGGATTATGAAATGAAAATTAATGAAATAAATTTGGCTTTAAAATTTTACCTTTACTCAATGATTCATAAATTATTTTGATTTTAAAATATTTTCAAAATTTAATCTGCTGATTTTTTAATGATTTTGTTTTAAACAAAATTTGTGACATCGTAATTCTTCTTACTCCCTCCCATCCCCTTGTCACAAGCTGTTACAATTTCACGAACTTCCCTCCTCCCTTCTTCTTCAAGCGTGGCATCATTTGTGACGGCCCCACAAGCTAGTTAAAGGCAGAATAATTGAAGACAAATAGAAATAGATAATGTATTTGGAGCAACTTACTACTATATTTTAACCCTTTCTGGCATACTGTGCCCGGTCTGGGATACCTAATTTTAATTCTAATCTTGCAAACGGCACCATTAATATTTAAGTAAAATTTGGCTTTTACCGTAAATGCTTAAAATAGGGGTTTCAAGCTATCTAAAAAAAAAAAAAAAGTTTGTGAATTCCGGTGTCAATCGATAATTTCTCATTTTATTAATAGATTTTGCCCGTGCCGGAAAGGGTTAATGCGTGTCTCATTATAATTCGAACCGCACATAAGTAGTGATACTAGACTTGGAATTATTAAGAAAATGTAACTGAAACATCCAACCCTCTGAGCGTCATGCAAATGGGTAAAACTGTAATGTTGTTTTCCCTGCACTTTGTTCTAAATACTCAGAAAATATGATTCTTTCAACATTATATAAAAATTAATAATTACAAATATGAATGCAATCTTTGAGTGTGTTATCATTCTAAAATGTATTGAAAATGTACTAAATATATAGAATTACATTATCTTAAATATTGCTTACATCGCAATGATATCTGGAACTTAGTAAATTGCATATTATGTTTTAAATACTTAGAGGGTTAAAATAATGAAGCTTCAACTGTAATCACTTTCGAGGGGTTCATTACTATCGTGGAAAACTTCCACCAGTAAAATTTAACACGTTTGATACCACATCAGGCAAATTTGACTGGCACTGAACTTTCCGTTTGGGCTGGATCAGTTACCGAGGATTGACATTATTATTGGAATTGTGTAACTGGAATCTTATTTAGCGAGCTAAACGGAAAGACAAACTAAATAGACTTTTCGCATTGAATGAGTTAAGTAGAAAAATTCTATTTTTTTAAACGACTCATTAATAAAAAAATTCAATAAAAAATAATGGTGAAATATGATATTCATTTTTACTGCTGAAATTTACTTCAGCACAAGAAATTCCGCAACATTATGACAACCAAGATAACCTACTGTTTTTGTCAGTGAAAAGATAATAATACCGGGTCAAACTGTAATAATTAAAAGCTAGTCATTTGGGGGGGGGAGAAGGGGGACCGTCATGTATATGCATAATATAAAATATGAAAATGAAAAATGTTTATAAAATGCATCACAATTCCAAAATAAAATTTAAACGCATATTTAAATAGTTTTAACACATTTTATTGTTCTATCAATGCATTGCTGATAAACACATTTCGACAAATTATATAAAACACCAAACAACTCAAGTAGTACCGAATTGCGTAAAAGAATTATTCTTATAACTCCAAAAATAATAATCATATTAACTAGCAGTTTACTGCGTCGGATTAAACGTCTTCTATCCAATTAAAATTATATCTTTGAATTGAAATTTGAATGAAATACAGGGTCATGAAAAATTGAAGAGTGTGGAAAATAGGGTTACAGATATCTCGGCAACTAATTATCCGGGCGACTTCTTTATGCAAAATTTGTGATATTTTATTGTCTTTGACATTCACTACTTAAAATAAAAAAATAAAAATCGAGATTTTTTATATACTTTTCATCAGAACGAATACTTCGAGAATACGAAAATAATAGTTCCGGTTAATCGAGTTTTTTTTATATATTCAATAGGATGCTTTCTATTATTAGATACTAAATTCACACCAGATTTCATGTCTGTATCTCAATTTGTTCCGGAGACAGCACGTTTACAGACAAAGAGTCATGCGGTCGGCGTTTTTCTTTTTTTTTCTAAAAATATGTTTTTCACTCTCTTAAAAAGTCAGCCACAAAATAGCTCAAGTTGAGCTGAAATCCACTGATCTCAGTGTGGAAAGGCAGCTTCTCAAAAAAGAGTTGAAATAACTCGAGTTTTAACCAATTTAAATGAAGTTGAGCTGTTTAAATAACCAATTTAGATCAAGAAGATATAATCGTTTGAAAAACAACTCTTTTATGATCGAAAAAATTACAGCTCTTTCATGAGAAGCCAAATCAGCTCTTTCGTTTTAAGAGTGCAGAAATCGCCAGTGTCTTAAACGTGTAAATCTGTCAAAAAAAATTTCGATTTTCATAACGATTGCTTACCCTATGCTACATATGATGCTAAGTAATAAATGGAATTTTTTTTACCACATTTGTGTATCACATCATATTGTGTGCCAACATTTTCCGGTCAATAAGGTACTTCATTTAGACACAATTTTCTATTAAAGTTTGCTAGTGGAAAGTAAAACAAATAGCCGTCGCATTATGTAAACCTCCTACGCATACATATTTCATTCGCAATTGCTAGACAATATGTTACGTGTTTCCTCTTCTTTATTCATAACTCCATTATCCTATGTAGAGTAGAAAGGTAACATATAAAATATATAAAATTTGATTGGTCAATATCATTTTCAACAAAACCAAATCACCAAGGCATCTTGGCAATCCACGATAAAAGGTGGCAAATATTATTTAACTAAGGTGAAAGTCTTTTTTAACACTTTCCAACAAAGTTGAAAAATGTTTATGCAACCGATTTGTCTGTCCGTCTGACTGGATGGCCGTCTGTGTGTGCTCTAACTCCCGTAAATATACTCGGATTGATATGAAGTTTTTATATTTTATTGATGTTTACTTTATCACGATCCCTATTGAAAATGAAGTTTCTACTGTAATTATTAATTCTACTGTAATTACAGTAGATATTTAATTAATTATGTTATATTATATTAATAATTTATGTAATTATTTATTCTACTGTAATTACATTACGGCCTATGGGAAAAAATCGCTTCAAATGAATTTTAAAGATGTTACTCCCTGTCAAAAATATTCAAATTTACATGGATTCGTAAAGTGCACTAAAATGTGCATTCTGTAAAACATGCAGTGAAAATAATAGTTACTATTCATTTACAGAGCAATTCAAAAGAATTCCATTACACAGTAATAAAGGGGGGTATTGTTTGTGACATATTTCAATTATGTTACATGATTTCAAGTATCATAAAATTGATATACGCCGCTGAGACTTAATATTTAATGCATAATATGAAAGGTATAGCATTTACAGGGACACACAAAATATTTCATATCTTATATTTTTATCCGAAGATTGTATATTATCGATGATAGCTGATGGATGATTGAAATACATTTTCAAATGTGATATGCGTTTTTAAGTTTACTAAATGTCTGTGCATTATATGGTGTGTATAAATGTTATAGTTGATATGCAGGGTGTTACACAAAAGAGCTCATAAAGATTACTGAATGTGAGGATAATTAACTTAAAGGGGTTTTTTAAATAAATTATGCATTTTTACGTTGAACTGTTTTCAGTTTACTAGTAAACGTTTGTAGAATATAGATAAAATGATATATAGGGTCATGCAAAGAATTAGCTATATAGTCGCCCATTAATGATAATTTCTGGAAATGTGATTTAAGTAATTTTAAGGGCGTTTTTGTTCGAATTAAATTTTGGTAAAATACTGGCGTGTAATAAAGGTACTAGGTAAATTATAGGGCTGAAGAAATGCATTCAAGTATTTTGCATACATTAGAATAAATTGCTGAATGAGAGATTTCAACCAATTAGGCATTTTCTTGTAAAACTAAATTTTCCTATTATACAGTATGTAAATATTTCAACCGACGCGACAGATCAAATGCAGGGCTGTTCAAAAGTATTGGAATACTTATTTGGCTATGGAATGTAGCATTTTATTTCCCTTAACAACAATTTTTTTTATAAGATTTCAGGAAGTGCTGAAAAGTGCTTCATAATCTATGCTTAAGTCATAATTTTTCTCACTTGTTTTTATATTCAGATCTGGCAAAACACAAACACTTTATTATAAAAATATTTTTCCTTTCTTTCCAGTTATATTGAATGTTAAATAAATAAATCAAAATTTTATATAAAAAAAATCTAATAATATATTGTGAGCGTTCAAAAATCTGGCATTCAGAAATCCGCCCCACTAAAAAAAATCTGAAGAAAATCTATAGCTTTTTGGCCTAAAATCTGTGGGAAATCCGAAGGTATTTGGCCCATTGTGAAGATATTTTTAAGAATATCTTAAAAAATTCTGCAGATATTTTAAAGATAAAGCTAAGTCTGCAAATTTCCTTCAAATTTCTGTAGAATTTCTGTAGAAAATGGCGATTTCTTCAGATTCTTAAGATTATCGTCATCTTCAAAAAACCTCCATCAAAACCATCGTTTCGCTCTTTTTTCTCTTCTTTTATACTTTCAAGTCATAGGAGAAGGAAATAGTTATTCTTTGTGAATTAGACACTTCAATATCGAACGTAAAATTGTAATAGTGAATATTTGTCTTTTTTTAGATGCGTTCGTAATTATATAAATACGTAACACATATAGTCGTCGTTCAGTCCGTCCGTTCTCATATAACAATGCAAAAATTACCTAACCAAATCGTTTTAATTTTAAAATTCATATTTCTTATATATTTTTTCGAGTCATTTCAAATTTTACGAAAATCAGATGTATAGTTCAATTACAGGGATAATCAAAATGATAAAGTTACATTATGGTCAATGAGAAAAAATAGGTTCAAGTACATTTTAATGATATTACACTCTTTCGAGCATAAGAAAATTGAATATATACTAAAATAAACATTCTGTGCGATCTGTGATGCAAAGAACATTTGCTATTCATTTATATGGGCACACAAAAGTATTTCATTATATTATGGTATAGGAGAAAACATTGTTTGAGACCCGTTTTAATTATATTAAATAATTTCACATTTTATGAAATTGATATTTTTGCCGAGGATTACTACAATTAACTTCCGGTATAAGAGAGAACAGATAGTATTTAGAGGGTCACACAAAAGACTTCGGATACTATATTGTATTCGAAGGACTGTATACCATTACATCAAGATCTGAACATTTTAAAAATTTCGTTATAATATGAACGTACATCATTTCCTACGTGTGATATGTTATTCCTGAGGTGTTTATATTCAGAGACGATTATTTTCTGAACAATTTTTCTGGAAGCTGCGTTGTTGCTTATTAACCTACCATAGTTAAAGGAAAAATTTGGTAGATGAAATGTACAATATACATACCGAATGAATTTTCGGCAACGGCGTCCTCTATGAAGAGAAAGAATTTTCATGCTTTCACATTTCCTCTACAAAAACCGCAATTTATGAGCTGATTGAACACGCAAAGTCTGAAAATGCATTAAGTGCCGAAAAAGGGACATAAATGATTGGCTTAACATTGAACGAAAATATTTTAACAACGAAATAGATAACGTAAGTGAGATCGCTGACGCTGCGCTAAATGAAACTGCCGATAATGTTAGTATCAGCTTAGAAGACAAAGATGAACAATTGATATAATAAAAGCTGTTACTAGAAAAATGTATATATTTGACAGGAGAATTAATGTGTGGCTTAGAGAGCCAATACTATATTTCCGAAATAAACCTTCTTATTTTTTTTTTTTATAAAATTCAAATAAAACCTTTACATTAAAAAAGGGGGTCCAAAAAATTAAATTAAATTAAATTAAGTTAAATTAAATTAAAAATGAAAAATGCAATTTAACAATTTACAACGACCTTTCGGAAAATGACTGTTTCAAAATTTGAATATTTAGTCTTATAAATAAATTCCATGTTTTAAAAAAGTATTAATAATAAACATTATATAATAATAAAATACATAATGATAATTAAAACGTTGATGCGTAATAACAGAGTCCTATATTACGTACAAAATGGACTATACATTAATATTCCTGGACAAATTATAAACAAATTTTAAATGAAATTTCAGTTTTACAATTTTCGGTAGTTATTTTCTATGGTCATAGATTACGCCATTGATATATATCCACAGGCATAGTTATTTATCTGTTAAATTGTCAAAGACATTGATGATATTTGACAATACAAGCTAATTTGGCAGATGTTTTATGTCGCCTAATATCATAAAATTTTTCACCGAAAAAGAATCCCCTGAAACAAGAGAGCTTACTGAATGTACAGGTAAAAAAATGTCCTTTTTAAATGTAAGCAAAGCAACATTTGTGTAATTTATTAACACGCTTTGTAAAAGTAATTTATAAACAAGCTTTTTAAGGGTCTTTCCAGTTAATTAAAAAAATTCTATTTTATTTTAAGAAAGTGTTATAAATAGCCGTCCAATTTCTGATTTAAATAGCATACATTATTTTATTTTCATTGGAAACGATTTTAAAATCATTGAAATAATAAATAAGAAATTATACGAATAAAAATTCACTATCATAAGCATATTAGCAGAAACATTAAAAAGAAAAAGTCGAAACACTTTATTTGTACATATACAAAAGTAATATATAAAAAATAATGTTTATATATGAATTTACTTTAAATTTTCATTACAAAACAAAAAAAAATCTAAAGGAAGACACCGTAAATATCCACTTGCTCATTTTGTGGGAGAAGTTAGGCTTGAAGCAAAATCCGAAGGACTAAATGACATTTTCAGTAACAAAAATCTCTAAGTATTATATAAATTTTATTTTGTATCCCTTAAAAGCATTTCAACTCCGATTTTTTCCCTCTTTATCTTCATAAATCGTCTTTGAGCAAGCACACAGAGAACAAATAGAAACATATTTTCTTTTTTGTTAAAATCCTTTGATGGAGAATTATACTTTTAGAAATCCGATATTTTATTAAGTAATTAAAATTTATTTAAAATATAGTAATTCAAATAGGAGCACCATAATTTCAAGATTTTTATATGATATTGAACTCTTTTTAACAAAATTTAATTTCGATCTAATTTGACAAAAAAAATCAATGTGTAGGTATTAAAGTGAAAGTTAAAACAATTTACACTAAATAAGACTGAAACGTGAGCAAGATATATCATGCAAATTTCATGATATTAACATAAATCTTATATTAAAATTACATTCTTGAGTACAATTTTAAGTAAAATTTTTATAAATGTATAAAATTGAAGCTGGTGTTATACACAATTGAAGTGAAAAAACTTCTTTAAACACTTTAATATAAGTTAACTGCGCAAGGCCTTCCGAAAGATCTTAGTCTTTCTTCGTCAGGCGCAAAAAAGACGTGCGTCTACAATGAATGTAGCGGCACGACTGAAGGGGAATGCGGGAGGGAGAGGGAGCAAGCAGAAGGAACAGCCAATAGGAAAGTAGAAGGCAACAGCCAATCACGGAAGAGCATAAACAAAACTAGATAAACAATGAAGGAGAGGAAAAGAAGAAGGGGGGGGAGGGAAATGGGAAAAAAGATAGGTAAATTAAAAAAATAACTAAAAGAAAAGATTAAAATGAAATAAAATGTACGCAAAAATAAAAAAATTAGTAATAATAATAAATAAGGAAAAAAATTAAAAATTAAAAATAAAAATACATAAAAATAAAAAATTGTTTACAATTATAAACACACATATATAAACCTGAAAATTGTATACATAATATATTGTATATAAAAAAAAATAATAATAAACTAATTTATGAATTAGTGCTGAAAAGATTCTTCCAGGCAACGGAAAGCGTTTAAGAATCAGATTTATCATTAGCAATAATATCACGATTAATATAAATAGCTAAATTTTCAAGAAAATCTAACTCAGAGGAACTATTGGCATTAAAGATAATTTTAGCAGTTTGAAAATTGAAACTATGGCCGGAATCCCAAGAGTGTTTAGCAACAGAAGATTTAGAAATTTCTTGATTAATGACGTACCGAGAGTGTTCTTTCAGCGTTTTTCGAGATTTCTTTTAGTTTGACCAATATACGATAAATCACAGCCATTACAAAGAACATTATAAATACCCCATTTTTGGAGGTCAGGGACAGGACATTTCATGGAAGGAAATTTTAATTTATTGACTGGTTTAAAGATAACATTAAAACTGAAACGTCTTAAAACTTTAGCTAATTTAAAACATAAAGGAGGATAAAAAGGGAGGACGACCAAATTATCAGGTTTACTTTTATCAATATTAGAAAGAGTGGAATTGTTAGGGGGTCTATTGAATTTGCTCACAGCAGTATTAATGATAGAAGGATTGAATCCACGTTTTACAGCAACAGATTTTGAGTAATTGAGTTCATTCTTAAGAGATGCAGAATCGGAACAAATTTTGAGAGCACGATAAACATATGTATAAAAAACACCGATCTTTTGATTGACAGGATGATTTGAGAGAGCATGGGGTGGATTAGAGACAGAAAAAGGTTTTCTATAAACACAAGTTTTGAAAGAAGAATCACATTTGGTAACTAAAACATCAAGGAAAGGGAGTTTATTACAATTCTCTAACTCAAAAGTAAACTGAATATGAGGATCTATAGAATTGACAGTTTGAAGAATTGTAGAAATATCAAATGGATTATCCAATAGGACGAAAGTATCATCAACATAACGTATCCAACATTTAAAATTCATCAGATTTAATAATTTATCTTCAAAGTAATGCATATAAATATCACAAAGAATGGGAGATAAAGGATTACCCATACTTAAGCCTTCTAACTGTTTGAAAAATTTATTATCGAATTGAAAAATAGTAAGAGTTAAGCAAATTTTAGTTAAATTAACATAATCTTTGACCTCAATATCAGAGAAATGAAATTCACGTAATCTTTTTTCCAAGCAAGAAAGAGCGCCTTCAATCGGGACATTAGTAAATAAAGATTTGACATCAAGAGAAAGCATAGAACAATTCGATGGATTAATACTTTTTAATTTACTAACGAAATCATAAGAATTTTTTACAATATGAGAATTAGAAATGCATAAAGGCGAGAATATGGAAGATAAAATTTGGTAAGAGGATAACAGTACCAATATTAGAGACAATAGGTCTTAAGGGAATATTGGTTTTGTGAACTTTGGGTAAAGCATAAAAACGAGCACAAATGGGTGCAGAAGGAATAACACAATGTTTAGTGCTGTCATTTAGAACAATAGAATTCTTAACAGCTTTAGTGAGAGTGGCAAGATGCGAATTAGTGGGATCTTTTTTAACTTCAATATAAGGACCTTCAGATAAGAGAGCATGAACTTTATCAGAATAATCATTTTTATCCATAAGAACAATTTGACCACCCTTATCAGCTTTAGTAATAATAAGATTATCATTTGACTTAAGCTCATTCAGAGCAATATGCTGAGGACGTGCGAGATTAGGTATATATTTAGAAACATTAGAAGAAATAGTATCAGCAAGAATGTGACGAAGGGTTTTTTTTTGAAAAGGAGAAACTTTACTATGTTTAAAGGAAGACTCTTTTTTCCCCTTATTTATTATTATTACTAATTTATATATTTTTTGCGTACATTTTATTTCATTTTAATCTCTCCTTTTAGTTAATTTTTTAATTTGACCCCGCTTTTTTCCCATTTCCCTCCCCCCCCCCTTCTTCCTTTCCTCTCCTTCATTGTTTATCTAGTTTTGTTTATGCTCTTCTGTGATTGGCTGTTGCCTTCAACTTTCCTATTGGCTGTTCCTTCTGCTTGCTCCCTCTCCCTCCCGCATTCCCCTTCAGTCGTGCCGCTACATTCATTGTAGACGCACGTCTTTTTTGCGCCTGACGAAGAAAGACTAAGTTCTTTCGAAAGGCCTTGCGCAGTTAACTTATATTATGGTGTTTAAAGAAGTTTTTTCACTTCAATTTTTATAAATGCTTAATTAGATTAAGAATAATTAGTTTTTAATAACAATAATGAAAAAAAAATATAAAAAAATTACAAATATTTAACTATCTATATGCAATTGTTTTCATTTTAAAAACAAATGCATACCTCTGGTTCACCTTGATGATTATATGAACATTTAGGGAAGTTAAAAATTTTGAAGCTATATTTCAAACGGTTATGAAGTTATCTTGCGAAGAAAAATAATAAAATGCATTAACAAAAAAGAAAATTAAATTGTACTTTTGAAATAAATAATTCATAATAAAAAAGCAAAAATAATATATATGCAACATATTCAACATTAAGAATAAAATCAAATACTAGTTTAATTTCAGAAACATGAAAAGTTTAAAAAATACTGCAAAATATACAAACTAGATGAATTTGAGTCAAAAATATATAAATAGGAAATGTATTATTTATCCCTGAAAAAAAGTATTAATTTACAATTTTGTTTGGTTGTTAATTTTGATTTTTAAATGCATAAATGTGCATTTTTTATAAAATTAAATATTTTATACAAACTAAATTTGTTATTGAACGTAAGCATATTTTAAATGTAATATATAATGTCCATTTTTACACAACACTTCTTTTTATTATTATTTCTTCAACTTTTGAAGTTTTTGTTGTATGTCTAGCTCTCCGAGTTTTCTGAACCACATTATTTTACAGCATTTCTTGCTTCTTTAATCCCCTTGTTTATAATCTCTATAGGCTGTTTCGAGAGCATTTTGTCCTACACTAATAAGATTATGAAAATAACTAATAACGTTGTATATATAAATATACATGTATATCTTTATTTTTTGTCAACAGTTGCTTGTAACCATGACAGTCTATTTTTTGTTACACCATTTGTAGAATATTTACACTGCCTGGTATGTTTCTCATTGGAGATGAAACCACACATTTTATTTGTAATTCGAAAGTATTTGTGGACCAGATGTACTTTGTTTCTGCAAATTTCAGTTATACTAGATTTAATTTATGTTTTCCTTGTTTTAATTTAGTAAATTGCATTCCATATAATGGTTATATAGATATGGAATGATTTTCATATCATTATAGTTTAACTCCACGAAATCACTTCATTTGCACATATTTAATAAGAATGAAAAAATATGCATACTAACATCGATTATTTATAAATTAATTTTTTTCCATAAAAGGGACCACTTAGAGTCAAACGTTGGTATGCTGATCAGAAAATGATCAGCTTGGGCCAACAATCAAGAGTTCGATAAATGCGAGGTATATTAAAGATGACTGAGATAATTTTTTAGAATTTTCCTTAATAGAGAACAATAATTTGGCTGCTTTCCCTACAAATATCTTCTTGCTTACAGCAGTTTGGCCAAAATTACCCAATGCCTAACAAAAATTCAATGAAAACCAATTTCAAAGTAAAAGAATATAAGAAAAAAAACCAAGTAAATATCGATAAAATCAGTATCAAAAACGTTATTAGCGGACGTTGTGCCAATAACGTAATTTTAATAATATAATATTAAAAAAAAGTCCTACTTATAGTTTATTTGAAGCAAAAAGCATAAATTTTAGGAATCAATTATACTTTTATAAGAAAAATATAACTTCCGCATTAACAAATCTTTGATGATATTTAATTAGAAATTATTGAAGATGTCATAATAATTTTTAAGAATAAATTAATTCTGTTATTATTTCTAATATGTTTAAAAATATATAAATCATTATAATTAAAATGACTCTGTAGAAAAAAATAATAATTATGTCATATATTAGTAATAGCTTCGATTTTGTTTTTTATCGAATTGGAAATATCAACACATTGTGCTATAAGAATTTAAAATAGAGAACATTTAATTGTAAATTAAATAACGTTTTATTTTAATTTAAAATAAGAACGTTTAATTGTAAAGCATAGTAGTTATGACAGCATTAAACGTACCTTCCTCAGTGAAAAGAGTGATGGAAAATTGCTCAAAAGTAAATAAGAAAAACAGATTCAATCTAAATGTTTATTGGCCAGTGAGAAAAAAGGAGGTTACGGGTAGTAGCCAAAAAAAAAAAAAAAAAAAAAAAAAAAAAAAAAAAAAAAAACAATGGAGTTGTGGATGAACCTGAGCATGTGAAAAATTCTGGAAGGAATGAAGAAAAAGAGCTTTTTAATATAATATTTACCAACAATTTGATAATAGGAAAATAGCGGATTCACAATTATCAGAATGCAGTATATGTATTTTTAAAAAATCAGTTGCTTTGTGATTTTTTTTTTCGTTTACAGTGAAATACGTTTAAGGTACGAATCAAAGTATTAACGATATTTGTATATTAAGCGAGATCGTATCATATCCGGGTAATTTTACACAATTTTTTAAGGGTCCACAGGTAATTCATTCTTAAGCGGGATTTTATATTAAACGGCCGTATCTTGTACGAATTTCATTATTGTATTGTATCGTTTTATTAATGACAAAAGTATCTGCTTGATTATTTTCTTTGAAAATTAGAACTTAAATAAAATCCAAAAAACTTAAAATAATTTTGAGGCACAAAAAACCTTTACTGAATAAATTTTATTGTCTATTCGAAAAGATCTCGAACCGGCTTTATTCGTTCATTATCTTCATAAAATATCTTGAGCCAAAAAAAAAAAAAAAAAAAAAAAAGACAAATAGAAAAAAATTTTCTTGTTTGATAAGGTATTTTAAGGAGACAGGGACACTATCTTTAATACAGTATGGCAAACTATCTAAAGATAATATTTAAGTAAGACGCAAGAGGAAGTTTTTTGATCTGAGAAATTCTGCGAAAAAAAATGTACTTTATAAAAATGTCTAATATTTCCAAGTAATTGATTTTATTTTATCAGAAGCATCTTATTTACAATTTTGTTTAAAATAAAATATAGAAATGAAAGGAATAAATAAATAATTCATTATTTTGTAAAAATAAAAATAATAATTTTCGAATTATACTTTAAATGTTATATAATAAAAAATATAATTTTCGCATTCATGATTTATTTATTAGTGCTCGATTGAAAAAAAAATATATATATTTTGAAATTTGAATGCTATAATTATATATTTAAGACAAATGTTTACTTGTCAAAATTTAACTAAGCAAAATAACAACTACATTTAATTCATAAAATAATTACTTAAAAAAGAACAATTATTTCAGTAAACTATTTCCTGTTTCATGAAAAGAAAATTTCCTTGTTTAGGAAATATCAACCCAAATACAAATCTTTGGCTAACATTAATTATAACGAAATATTTACGAAAGGTTGTTATTTACATGGTGTATTATTTAGCTGGTTTTCTCTTTTAACTTTGAACAGACTATTCCAGTATCAGGCTGGCAAGTCGTCAGCGAAAAACATAGTGAAAAATATGTTATTTACCAGCATTTTGTAAAAGAGAATTTAACCTTCTTTAATCCCTTTAAATTATTTGAAGTATCTTCTATAAATAAAACTAATTGCTGGTGGACATCGTAATTCTTACTCATCATGGATATGAAAATAAAAATATATAATAAAACATGTGTAAACTATTTTTAAAATGCATTGCAATTCAAAACACTATTTAAAAGTATGTTTAAATATTTCTAATATACATGGTGATGCTTTATTAATGAATTACGGATAAACACCTTTGGACAAATTATATAAAACGACAAACCACCCATGTAGTACTGAATTGCGTAAAAGAAACATCCTTATAACTCAAAAAATAATAATTCTTTTAACTAACAGTTTACTGCGTCGGTTTAAGTGTCTCAATTCCAATTAAAATATAGCTTTGAATCAAAATTTGAATGAAATACAGTTTCATGAAAAATCAAAGAATGTAGAAAATAGAATTACAAATATCTCGGCAACTAATAATCCGACCGACTTCTTTTTTTATGCAAAATTGTGTTATTTTATTGCCCTTTTCTTACATTCCTTAAAATAAAAAAATCGAAAAAATTTATATACCTTTCATCAGAACGAATTTTTCGAGAGTCCGAAAAAATAGTTCCGTATTTTCGAGGTTATTGATATCCAATAGGCTTCTTTCCACTTTTATATATTAAATACATACAAAATTTCAAGTCTCTATCTCATTTTTTTTCGGGAGATAGAGCATTTACAGGCACACAAGCAGACACACAGACGGCAATTTTTTTTTCTAAAAATATGTTTTTCGGAATCTCTAGTATCTGAAACGTGTAAATCCATCAATGGTAGTATTAATAAAAAAAATGCTGATTAAGCAGTGTTATTCTCTGTATTTAACATAGATCCGCTATATATATTTTAAGTGTAATTTTTTGCAGTTTATACTTTGTTATTTAAAATTATAAAAATAGTTTTTAAAAAATGTTTATATAATACATAACTTTATATTTTAATGATTCATTTAAAGAATGATTGTTTTTGTGCTAAATGCCTTGCATGTTTGGGTTGATAGATTATAATGGATTGATGTCGTTGCGTCAAATAATTTTAATAGTTTTGGTTAATTTAATTTTTTTTAAGAAAAACATTCTTAAAAATAACTTCTTGTCATACCAATAAATAAATTACTAAATATAACTTAATTTGTAAAATGCGAGCAATCCAATCAATCCAATTAGCGCTCATAAATACATTTAGATGACTTGTTTAAAGTAATGTTTAAAATGTTTCTCTTCATTTTAAAATATTTTTGTAGTTGCTATTTATGTCACACTGTAACTTTACAATATGATGCTTTTTTGTGATGTGATGTCCATTACATTGAGTAACCTAACAGTGATGTCCTTTTTTAATTTCTTATTTATTTTTTTTTATATTCCAAGATAAATATTTCTTACTGCAAATAATATCTTTTTAAGATTTTTTTTATAATTTTTAAGAGTTTTTTAATAAGTTCACACCTCAGTCCCAATATGACATCACTGAGTGTGTCATTTTGGTCACAGATGTGACGTAACCACAGTGACTTACAGAAACTTACAATAACGTCACAATGACGCCATTGTACTTCTACATGTTATGAAAGTTACGCCTTTAATTTAGATATTTTCTCCAAAATATACAAAATACGGAACCCAAATACTAAACCTCAAATATCATCGTGATTAATTTTCGGAAAGATTAGAACCTAAATAATATCCCAACAGCTAAGTGACAAAGTTTTTCGCTACAAAACATTTATAATTTTTTTCTCCTTCAAAAAATACATCAAGTTGAATTATTTCTCTCTTTATCTTCATAAAACGTCATAGGAAGACAAACAGAAATATATTTTCTTGTTTGATAAAAGATATTTTAAGAAGACTGTGACACTATCTTTAATAGTGTATGGCGAAATATATAATTATATTATATAAGTATGGAATTCTTTTGTGATAGGAGAAAATGGACAGTTAATTCTAAAGTGTAAGAGAATTCTACTGGATAATTTACTTTTTACTTAATATTAAAAAAATCCTACTTATAGTTTACTTGGAAGCAAAAAGCATAAATTTTAGTAATCAATTATTGTTTTATAAGAAAAATATAACTTTCGCATTAACAAATCTTTGATGATATTTAATTAGAAATTATTGAAGATGTCATAATAATGTTTAACAATAAATTAATTCTGTTATTATTTCTAATATGTTTAAAAAAATATATAAATCATTATAATTAAAATGACTCTGAAGAAAAAAATAATAATTATGTCATATTTGAGTAATAGCTTCGATTTTTTTATCGAATTCGAAATATCAACACATTGTGCTATAAGAATTTAAAATATAATAACATTAATAAACATATTTTACATTGTTATGATTTTTTTCTGAAAATATTCAAAATTCCTTTTTAAGTCTCTGTAATCTATACGTTAAGCAAAACTGTCCTAAAAATTCGTTTACTGAATATCAGTGTTTTCTAAGAATATTTTTTCATTAAGGTTTCTATAAAATTTTTAGCATAAATGCACATCGGGTTAGGTTTCTAAAAAAATTTGAAGAATAATCTGAAATGAAGATTTTAGTTTGAAAATACTAGTATTAAAAATGCGGACACTTAGGAGCCCTGAAACTGTTATATAAAATATATGTACATGAAATACGAAATTTATTTTTTTAGTTGATAAAATTATTTCGAAAAATTGACAAGCTATCCTTTATACTAAATGAAGAAATATGTAAAGATAATATTTAAATATTAAGTCGATTTCTGTGGCAAATACTGTGCAACCAATCGGAGTGCATCAAATAAATATTTTCTAAATAACTGATTTTTGCATCTTAAAATATACTGTATCATCTGAAACAAAATGCACAAATTAAACGAATGGCTTTGTGGATACTTATTTTACTTATGTTTCAATAAATCCTACAGACATCTAAATAGATATATTTAGAGAAGCTATTACAACATTTAATTACAAATAATTTTGTTTTCTTTTTTATAATAATATATAATACATAGGAGAAAAGCCCCAAAAATAAACCACTTTTTGTTGATGTATTTTTTTACTGTTTTTAAATGCTCTTTTTTGAACAAAAAATACTAGTTGTAAATCCATCTCTCCGTATAAGATTATAGGGGTTAAGTTTTTTCAAAAGTTAACACAGCTTACGAAAAAAAAAAGTATGTCGTATGTCATTTGCAGGTTTCAGGGAAAAGGGTTAATTGTGTCCCTAATATGCTATCCAGAGCCATAATCGGCACCCACAGTAAAATGCCTAAAAAAATCAAGATTTCAGGGTATTGACATAAAACGATACATCTTTCACATAAAATAAATTTATTAGACTAGAGTATTTAATAATAAAAAAGTATTTTTTTAAATATAAAATAAATCGGGTGCAAAGAATCACATAAAAAATTTCCTAACATATAATAACTAGCTTAAGATAGGTAATCAACAATAAGTACTTATGAAGTAATATAAGTAAACAGAAGAAAACAAATAATTGACATAAAAGTAGAAAGCAAAGCAGGAAAAAAATTAGATAAAAGAAAGTTCGAAACATGGAGTGCACAAAATCAAGTCAGTTTTCCTCTCTCCACAATACTCGTGATATTACCTAATACACTAGGTGCATCTAGTCCACTTTTCTTTCATGTTCGAGAACATTCTTCGATTTTTTAATACTAGAATTTTCTGGAATCCCCTTGTAAAACCTGGAACAGCATTTAACGAATTTCCATGTCGTTAATGAGGGTTACCATAGGAGGAGTGGGCTTTCTGTCGCCAAATGTCGCTAAAGTTTCAAGGTTTGTAGAGAACCTGGCGATATATCATTAAATTTGGCAACCAAAATTAATCTCCAAAAGTTACGCCAAGTTGGCGTTTCTCTAATATTTCATAAAATCCCACAGTCTTCCATTGTAAACCAATATGGTTTACTTGATTGATGAAAATTAAGAAATTTAGATATTTTAATGCAACGAAAATTAATATTAGCTTAGGAATCTAGCTTAAATAATTGAATTATTTACATTATTTTTGAGCACAAGCACTAACTATAAACAAAATCCGCAACAGTGTGTTAAGATAAAGTAAATAGGTAATACATGAAAAAAGGAGGTCCAAATGTAACATTATGCCCATGTTTAGGAATCCTTGGTATTGTCATATTGGGAATTCCACATGGATTGCTTATGCTTGTCACTGACAAAAAGAAAATGAATTTCAACCTGAACCAACAATTAGCAAACATTAATAAAAGTAAACTGAAATTATAGATATGCTCACATGTTTCAAAATCATTTTCCGTCTCAAAAAACTTACTGTATAAAATGTAACTTTAAAAGTATTCCATACTTGTAAAAAACAACTGGTGGAGTATCAATGTTAAAATCGATAGAATGAATGCGAACGCACTGCACCTTGTTGAGTAAACTTGAAAAATTATTGTTTGAGAATTTTCTCACTGAAATGCGACTTCCCTTTACAGAATATAAAATATTATCATATTAGGAAACTATAACATATTTGGTTGGTACATTGATATAATCATTATACCATATATGTACTTTCAAGACTATAGAGACCTATAAATTTTAGATTTAGATAATGTTTCTCATTTATGTTTGTATCATCTATCCCTGGCAAGAAATAATTAAGCTATGCCTAAAACCAATAGATGGGGGATGTAAGTAATAGACGCTAAATACCAGCCCAATCTTTCGATCTGTCTTTTTCACCAGAATCGATGTGAAAGGAGGAGATTAACTAAAAAGATACACGAAGGGGATTGCTGTATATCATACAGAAATAAGTCGCAACATGCTCTCTTCCGTATTGCTACTATGCTATACAACTACGCTGCTTCCGTCGAATTTTTTTCCTGAATATAATTATTCTGCGATTCAGTAAAGTGCCTGCATTTTCTTTTTGATCATGTTTTGTAATTTCTATTTCATGTTATCTAGAGTCATTCCATAATCTAGGTCCTATAGCAAGATTCTATAATATAGATTCTTCTCGAATATTAGGAGGACATTCCGCGATAATTATTGTGTCTCTGTCAAAAATCTTTACGATTTCGAGCAAAATAAAATGTCATTTAATTGTAATGTAAATTTATTTATAGATTTTTGTTAACTTCAGTTTTCAATTTATATTAACAGACTAATAGCTAAGAATAATTAAAAAGCGAAAAACAAATTTAAGCTCTTCAGACCCGAGGTGCACATTTGTGTACCTTTGATTTCAACTGCGTATCTCACTTAATATTTGAAATATTGTTATTGCGAGGAAAGGATGTTATTTGTGTACGTTAGCCTTTTCTAGTTTCAGCAAGAAATGGCGCTAGCAGTTTTAATTCATATGATTTTGGAGAAAATAAACAAGCAATAGCGAAAAATATAAATTTAAAAGTACATTTTTATAATTAGAAAATTATTGTTTATTCATAATAATTTTTAAGAATGCTTATAAATTTTTCAGTATTGCATAAATCATTTAATTTTTTTAGCTAGATCATAATATCTATTTAAATTAGATGTAATTTGTAAGGTGCACGTATGTGCACCTCCGGTTTCAATTCTGTGTTTTTGGAAAGAAGTCATCTCACACAAAAAAATTATACTGAATGATATCTAATTGGTGCAGTGCTAAAGTTGTTGAATTATTAAAAAAATATATTTAATTACAAATAAGAATTCATTTTGTTGATGTTTTAAATTAAACATTAATTTTTAAAAATCATAATTATTATATCTTTCTAAGAGTAAATAAACTGATGAGGCCAATGGTGATGGTGAGTCTTCTGTCAATAAAAATTTAGATGGCACAGATATAACCATTGAGATTATTGCTCCAGTACCTATCCCGAATCCGTGTAACAATAAAGTGTAACCTAAAAGGCCTTTGTTATGGAAATCTGAAAATAAGTAAATTTTTAAAACTTGCGTTACAGCACACTAGAATAATAATGCTGAGACTAAAATTTTATCTTTCCGCATATATTTATTTAATCTTTTTTTCTTCTAATAGTATTCCAAAGATCATTGATTGATGAAGATTATCTAAAAGCAGATTTTCCAGCATCATAAATCCTTTTGAATCATTTCTAGATTAGTTAAATGAAGAATTTTGGGAAAAAGTTTCATATAAAACCAATTCCGTTCAAACAATTCCAATTCCGTTATATTCCATTCAAATACGAAACCATCGCTCAATAAATGCATCTAAATATGAAATTGTAAAAGTTGCAGGCGTACACATAGTCATGGAAACTTTAAAATATTTCCAAGCAAGCTTCTACTGGCAAATAGACTTGTCAGTACTTAGAATTGCAGCTACTATGTCGCTTGATTGATTTTTTTAGATTAGTAAAATTCTTCATTTTGCAGATAAATCAAATGATCTTTAAGTGGATGAAAAATCATGGAAAGTAAATCTTATTTTGAATGCAGGAAGAATTAAATGTTAGTCCCTGCCCCGGCCAAAACCTTTATCACTAGATAAACAGAGATCACTAGATCCCATTTGCTGGACGTTGGAGATCTAGACAGTATGAGCCATTAAAAGCTAATCCGTTGGGATTAAAAAACTTTGTTTTATCCGCCAGGGATGGGCATGCCCTTGACTGCCAAATATATCATGGAAAAGGAATTGTACCAGCTGATGATTTAAAATAATTATGATTAGGTCTAGGTGGAGGCATTGTCAAATTGTTTTTTAAATTTATACCAAAAGACAACACACGTTTGATTTACTAGGACAGTTTTTTTACTAGTGTAAAATACGTCGACTTTTTATTGCGGAACAATATCTACCAAACTCGAATGATTATGACAAAAGACTTGGAGAAGCAGATAAAAAAAATCAAGTATACTAAAGTGGAAAGAAAGCAAATGTGTAACTTTGCTTACGATTTCCATCGATAGCGATCCCTAGAGCAGTTATGTTAGGTGGTCTGAAGATCAAAACTGTTAAATTAATGTAACACAACCTGCAATTGTAAATACAAAACGTGTATGGGTGGTACAGATTTAAAGAATAGGTGTTTAGCTTACGAACGTTGTTCTATTCACACAAAAAAGTAGTGAACAAGTGTTTTTATACGTCTTATAGATTTGATTATTTCCATTTGTTGGATAATGTATATCAGAAACTTCAAAACAGGTGAAGTTCCTCGAAAAGACAGATTGTCTCTTTTGCGGTATTTTTAGAGATTGCATATGTACTGATGAAATATAAGAACAAAGTAAGTGAACAACGACGACCATGGAGACCACGCAAGATTTAATCATCTGAAAATGATTTTGAAGATAATCCCGCAAACAGACCACAGCCAAAACAACGTAAGGTTATTTAGAAGCCAATTTACTATATTAGATACGACAAAATTGGACAGTTTCCTCGTTCGACAAATAATATCTTTGCTTCAAAATGTAAGTATGAAGGCTGCAAATCAGGAACAAGAGTTTTTTGTACAAAATGCAATATATAGCTCTCTATATAAAAAAAAAAAATTTCGAAAATAGCACGTATAGTAAGCTTATATTTATCAATTGTGCACCATATTCCTCGTTTAAATAAATTTTTGAAAAATGAAGTTTTTTTTGCAGTAATAACTCGACGTGCACATATGTGTACCTGCTAGTAAATAAAAACTAATAATAATTATTTTACTTTTTATTACAAAATTATGTTTTTATACCTATAACTAGATGGAACAAACAGTGAAATAATTTTTACGATGCCTTAAAATGTGTCAGGTGTGAAGAGGTTAAATTAATTTTTTGCACATAAAATTTGATGCTACACAGGGAGTCATAAACACATTTTTTTTATAATTTCATGGAACATTTATCTTGATTTATTCTTTTTGCTTTATAAAATCTATGAAAAAAATGAAATAACCATAGATTTAATAAATTTTTCTTACTAATGAACTCTACAAACGACATCTTAACACACAGAAGAATTGTTTATGTTTTCAATTTTGTACATTTCGTACATTTTTGTTACAACCCTTTATAATCTAATGCATATATCGCTAAAAAAGCGCTGTAAAAAGCGAATTGCTATTATTATTTTTTTTTTTTTTTAGTTTTGATATCTGTTAGACTCCTTTAACACCAACTTCTTTATTTTTAACAATATTTATATACGTATTTATATTATTTATACAATAAAAAGTTGTAAAGGTGTGTATTTATATCATACACCAGGTTTGATATGGTTAAAATGACAACTACCAATGCAAAGAATTATACTGAATCTTGAGCGACAAATAACAGCCATGATTTTCTTCAACTTACAGTAATACAGTTATTAGCTCTTCCCGTTCTGATAATTTAAAAATCATACGTTGTATGTACCTTTAATGCTATAACAGGTGTGCTAAGTAATAATTGATTTCGATGACTTTTTTAAAATTCAAGTAAAGAAGAAAAACATACTTTAGTTCTAAAAATGGAAATTTAGGATGGCTCTTTAAAGAAACCCTCAAAGCATTAACTTTGCCTTTTGTATCGTTATTTATTTTTATTTACCAAGTAAACGTAGAAATTTGTAAAACACAAACCACTTTTACGAAAAAAATGATTAAAAATGCATTTATTGATTAATTATTTTAAATTAACTAAATAAACCCAACAATAATTGTCGCTCATATTAATCAAATACCCCAATGTGTGCAATTTAATCGGGAAGACAGATTTACGCCACTAAAAAATTTTAGTCTTAATTAAGAGGGAACAGGAACTTCAGGCTAATTTATTTATTTATTTGTAGAATTTCACTTTAAATACTATTCAATAGCACACTATATATCTTATGGCATACATTTATTACACAAAAAATTAAAAAAGAAGAATGTACCGTAAAATGGGGTGAATAGGAACAGCGGGGTGAATAGGAACGAAACTTCCCGGTCATACAAATAAATTTATTATAAATATATGTGATGATATTTTTAGTTGCCAATTTTTTTATAAGAAGGTAATAACATTAAGAGTTGGTAAATTCAGTTTCGACATGTTGGTACCACAACTGGGTTATATAAAGAAACTTCAAGAGGATCCTCAAAAACCTCATTTTTTCAACGTCTTCAAATCTTTGTCTGTAACTATACAGTATTTTTCGTATTCTAAATCTAAGAGAAGGGATTTTTAATAATGACAGTCCTGTAAATGATATGCTGTATTAAATTCTACTTATTTCTAAATTACATAATGAAAAAATGAAAAATGGCTTGTAACATCAGAGGTTTAAGATATATGGGGTGAATCGGAACACGTTTTTTCTAATGGTTTATTTTTTTGTAAAATAATAGTTTCATGTAATACATGAAAATATATGTGTGAATATGTATTGTAACAATATGTTGTTTGTTCTAATTACTTGAAGAGTTTAAAGATGCCAAGAAATTACTTGGTTAAAGAAAAAAGTCAACGAATAATCCAACAGATATGGAACACACAATAAAATAATTTAAAAATAGCAAATTAGAAAAACTGCACAAAATTATTCTCTGACATCCACAACATTACACAAATATCTCAAAACGAAAAACCAATTAAAAAAAGGGAGGAATGCAAACAGTACTAAGGACTGGGGATGAGGGTGTATTAGTAGATCGCATTAATACATGCAGCGATTGGGGCTACTCAATATTTTCATTAACCAATGACTACTAGTAAAGGATAACACAGAACAGGGCTGAATTTGTATTAAATTCTACTTCTGCAATTCGAATATAATTTCTTAAAAGATATTTTAATTTCTCTTGATTTCAAAGTTGTTTTCTAATTTTTTAAAAGGCATATCTTTACTTGTATATAAAATAAAGGGTTGATTTACAGTAACTATGCGTTCCTATTCCTCCCTTGTCATTATTACCTGTTTTTACTAACCCTATTAAAGTGTGAATCAGAATAATTAAAATTTATAACATTTGTTCATATTCACCCCTATCTGCGGGGCGAATCGGAACTCCATTAAAGAATTATATAATATATGTATAAACAGTAAAAATGTTTCGTTTTTGCTTAAAAAGTAAAGAACAAAACAAGACCGAAGTTTCTAATAGAAAAATATATAAATTAAAAAATCAGTTGTTGCCTTTTTTAACGTTAAAGTTGAAAAGTGTTCCGATTCACCCCAATTTACTGTAATACAAATACAGAATTTTCCTGATTTTTTTCAAAGGTTTAAGTGTTATTTCTTTAAAGAGCTTTTTAAAATTACAAATAAACATTCCATATCAATTAAAATCCCCAAAATTTTTTTTTTACAAGTTTCATTTATATATACAAATAAAAGGGTGCATAAATGTTTCTATATTTGAATATAAAGGTATGAAAAACATTTCGAAATTTTCTCAAATTTTCAGCATTTTTCCATCATATTTCTGCAATTAACTAACTTTAACTTTTCCAAAAATGTTTAGTTCGAAATAAAAACAAAACTGACATAAAACGTATTTAGGATTTTAATTAATTCTGAATGCGCAAGGCGCATTTTGGAAAGTACTTCATAAGACTTTAAGTATTCACCGAAATTTCGTATTTTTATTCGCAAAGTTTGTATTTAATTTCTTGTGCAATACATATATGACAAAATGCCTATAGTGTGCCCTTGAATATTATTTTATGTGAAATAAAATTTTAAATAAAAAAATGAGCTTGAAAGTTCTTCATTCCCTTAAAGAACGTTATTAAATAGCAATGCGTCTTGGGGTAATAACGCTTCGTGAATGTTCTACCAATTTTTACGGTTTGTATTTTTTTTTTTTTTGCAATCAAATATAGAATTTGATATAGGCACTTACTAACTACGTATACAAGAAATAACTTTTAGCAGCTATGTATTGACAAAATGTATTGGTGTGATTTCTTGACTAATGGCATTTGAAGTTATTACCCACCTATGTCGGAAATAAAACCATGTAAACAAAACTATGGAATAAGAGGAATAATGGCATGTAAATTGTCCAGTTCTAAAGATGCATACTTTACAGACCTAGAAATTAACAAATTTTTCTGACTTTCTATTAACTGCGATATCAGGATGCAGTTATAATCAATCGATGTTTTATTCTTCTGAAATGAAAAAATTAGCAGAACTTAAGACATAAAAATTCCTCTTTATCCTTTTTGGTTTTCAGCATTGACAATTAATGACTCTCTCATGGATAAAATAAAAGAAAAACCGTCTTCGTATGTAGTTCCAGCACTGGAAAGAATCAACCGTAGTAATGACACAAATGGATGGCATTATTACCCCAGTATACTTTTTATAATACACTATATATTTTAAACTACGATCTACCTATTGAATATATCCAAAATCTTCCACAATATTATGAAAGTGCATGAAATGCACTACCAATTCATGTAACATTCAAATTATTTCCGTATAAACATATAGTCTTCAAATCACAGAACTTACCAATCAAATTTAGATCGGACATTAACTTTTACGTGTTTCTTCCAGAAATAAGGTCTATAAGAGGAAGAAATTTACTTTTAACGATTGTTTTGATTCAAATGACTTTCAGCTATTCTGTGTTCGTTTATTTTCCGAACCCGTATGTTCCATATTCCGGATTCCTTCATAATTAGACATTATATTAGCACTTAGCGTAATTATCCACTTTGCTGGAACACCCTTGGATACCTTACATTCATCTGATTCTTATGAGTTGCTCTACTTTTACACACCGACAAGTTGCAGAAATACTTTGCAAATTGAAAGTCGCTTGAACTATTTGCAAATTTTAATGGGACGAAAACTTTTTAATTAGTTTTCTGAATATGTTAAGTCTTGGCGCAGCACGTCCTTGTGCTTCGTACTTGTTTTTCTTCCCATGTGCATGTGTGCCTTAGTTCACCTATTTATGCACATTGCTGAACGACTGATATCACTTTACAAATTCATTCGCATCTTTTCATTGTACTTTTATTTATAAAGTTACTGACTCAAAACCAATTTAGATTAGCAACAGCAAAGGCACAGACTGGATATAGTGATACGTGTTTCTCGCTATCGTGAATCGCTATCGATGTACCGGCATATTGCTGGTAAAAACAAAGACAAAATTATTCGTATTAAGTACCAAATCAAGAAACGTTCTGCTGGAATATAATGTTAAAATTAGCTATTTGCCATACTGTTTATTACTTAAATGTAAAGTTACATTGATCGATCAGTTTCTGTTATCTGTTAGAGCAGAAATTTCACAGCAACTTTTAGTGTCCAGTTCCACAATGGTAAGTCAAAGACTGCTACTTTGAATTTTTATTTACAGTGCTAAAAGAAAATCTGAAAGATTTAAACATTTAGGTGGCATTTAGAATTCTCATATTTTTAATAGTTACTATATCGGATCACCGAATTTGTAATTTCTATTTCATTACAAAAATTCAGATTATTTTACAATATACAGTGAAACCTCCAATTAATGGACACTCCGAATAAGGGACACCACTATTTAAGGGGCACAAATTCCGGCCCCAGTCCCTTGGTATAGGGAGTATAATGCATTTATCTCTGAATAAGGGACACTTGAAAATGAGATTAACCCTTTGGACTTGGGCGTTTTTTACACAAATTTTATTTCGTTAGCGCCACTATTTTTAAAAAGTTTACTTCAAGTAGATAATCTTAAAAAAGTTCTAATTAAATATTTCAAATTTTATTTTTCTTTGTTACTGATGCCAAAAAGAAATTTTGTAAAGGAATATGCTGTCCGGGCACACTGGATATACGAGTGCAAAGGATTAAAGGATTAAATTTTTGCATTTCAGATAACAAAGTAGTCTGTGATGGAAATGAAAATACAGAATTTTGTGAACTTATCAGACAGTCAGCCATGTTGATACAGAGGTATACACCACAGTTAATGAACATTTATTTATCCACAATTCAGATGAAGACATCAAAGTGCATTTGTCCCTATTGAAATTTATGCTAAAAATTGTGAGGATGACTCTGAAAGTGACGGAGAAAGAAAAATTGTGAAATAAAAAATTTAACAGATGCTTTAAAATACTGAAAGCAGTTGAATACTTTTTTAAGTATGGTAAATGAATATCTGAAAGCTTTTCTATTAGAAAAATTGAAATTTACAAATCACTTTTTTACAAACGATCACTTTCTTTATTGATGACTTTAAGTAAGATTCTTTTAAATATTACTGTACTTTTTGCATGTACACAAACATTTATGCAAAAAATAAAAATTAATAACTCTACAAGTCATTTAATGGTTTAGTTATTGGTTGAAAATTTGAATTAATTAATTCTTTTTTCTTTTTGTGCGTGATTACTGTAATTTATAATCTTCGGGTACTTTTAAACTTTAATATTTCATTATTTTTATGTCATTCTGAACGATTAATTGAAAAAAAAAAAAAACAAGAACTCTGGATAAGGGACAAAAGTTCCGGTCTCATAAGTGTCCCTTATTCGGAGGTTTCACTGCATTAAAAAAGCGGTATAATAAGGAATTGAAGATAGATTTTCCTGTGTTTCTCGCCATAAAAACTTTGCTTACATTTATATTAATTACTGTTTATCTATTACTGGTTACTGTTTTTTTTTTCCTTATTCGCCAAATCATTACCCTACAGGGATTTAGTGGTGAGTATATGTTGGTATACGCCTTTTACTTTCTAGATTTTTTTTTTTTTTTACTAAACCGTAAATACTGTATTTTTCAAAAAGCTATCATATAAAAAAAGCAGGATATATCCTCTGTTTCACCGTATACTCTTTGTTTGGATAGTATACCTACTTATTTTTTTTAAACTTATCATTACTGCAAACATTGGTGAAAAGTAAGTGAGAACTATGTTTTGGTTAATATATTGCAATTCAGATTCGTTTCGAAAATGAATTACAAACTGTTTATATTTTCTAAAAAATTATCTAAATGCAATTTTTGAACTTCTTAACAGAAGTGGATTTTGGAAAATTTTAATGTAAGGATATAAATTTGTAGTTCAATCTCTGTAATAGTTCTTGAGTTGTGTTTAAAAACCACTCACATTATAATTTTTTTTGTAACGATTAAGAATTCGATTTACATCAGGAGTTCCCGTTTTTAAATCTTCATAGTTCGTAAACTATTTTTTTTCGAATCACTTCCCCATGGCTGCCAACTTCTACGCCTTTTTACAGCCAAACAAACCCATTCGAACCAGAAATTCTATTTAACAAGTTAAAAGACAATGCAATACTACAAATCATGAAATAATTTCAGGACTTATATTATTTAATAAATTTTTTGGTTAGAAACACGTTTATTCCATTTAAAAAGGCGTAGAAGTTGGCAGCTCTGCTTCCCCACACTGTTAAAACTAATGGTGACACATTGCACCTTTTAGGGGTGAAAGGCTTGTCTCACTGGTGACACCCCTAGAGGAGCTAAAATGGCACCCTTAATTAGGGTGAAAGGATGGCACCCCTAATCCAGGGTGTTTCAGGGGGTGAAAGGACGGCACCTCAGGGAAGAATAATGGCACCCCTTATCCACAGTGTTCAATAGGGTGAAACGATGGCACCACAGGGGAGAATAATCTCACCCCTTATCCAGGATGCCCCAGGAGGTAAAAGGATGGCATCTCAGGGGAGAGTAATGGCACCCCATTAACCAGGGTGCCCCAGGGGGTGAAAAGATGGCGCCTCAGGGGAGAGTAATGGCACCCCTTATCCAAGGTGCCCCAGAGGGTGAAAGGATCGCATCTGAGGGGAGAATAATGGCACCCCTCATCCAGGGTACCTTAAGGGGTGAAAGAATGGCATCTCAGGGGAGAATAATGATACCACTTATCCAGGGTGCCCCAGAGGGTGAACGGATGAAACACATTATCCAGTGTGACCTGTGGCATCCTACAAGAAATAGCACTCACAATCTATGGCCCATAGTTGCAACCCCCCTCCCCCCACCCTGCTTGTCAAGAAATTGTATTGGTTTGAATCATGAAATACAAAGTGTTTACCCATTTTTAAATTGAATTCTGCAGAGAAAAATTATCATGATCAGTCAATATTTTGAGTCTTTTTTTTCTTTTAGATTGATGGAATATTATATTTTTAAACTCAATATCAGGTGTCCAAAGAAAAATTGTAGCATATTTTTGTAACTCAGAGAGGGATAATATGAACTACAAAAATAATCATAGAAAGGCAGATAATTCAAATTGTACTTTCATTTACATGGAGAATATTTTAAGAAAAATTCAAAATTTTAACTTTTATACAGTTTTTGCATTTCAAAATCACCAATCATAAGTCACCACTATTGCATTGTTAGTCATACCCAAAAGGTTTTGTTAGAATAATTAGCAAAATTTACACAACCTCTACATCTATTTTCTGCCTCTAAAAATCACTGAGTTAGAGTCAAATATTGTGACTTTGTCATGCAATTTGAAGCCTGATTTTCAATTTTATGTTTTGAAGTTCTTATAAAATGAAATAAATCATGATTTTTGACTGTCTCTAACTCATATGTTTGGATCAAACTTTTTGGGTATATTTAAGAAAGGGCCAGTAACTATTTTTGTGATTGGGCATTTTTAGATGCAGGAACATTATAAAAATTTGATGTTTTTTGACTCCAAAATAAGAGAAAGTACAAATTGAATTATCTATCTTCATATGAATATTTTTATAATTTTCTTATAGTTTCAGAAGTAATCCGTAACCATCTTTTTTGACACATAGTATATTGCTTGACATGTATTTTCATTATTTTATATACAGGCCAACTGAAAAGTATGAGGACACAGAAAAATGCTATATCCTTTAAAATATATGCCATAATTTAATAATAAAAAAATAAAAGAAATAACAATATTTTAACAAATTGTTCACTGGCTTGATATTTATTTTTTTTCACAAATTTGAAAATGAAAGATCACAGAATTGACAGTCCGCTGCAGATAATTCTGATTTAAATCATTCTATGCCTTAATAATTTCGCATCACATACAATGCAAACTGGGGATTTTCTATTTCTAGCTTTTCTACAGTAGTCAAGTGAGTTAAGATCTGATTGTTCGAAGGCAATACACCTGTTATTAAATATCCACGCAGATGAGTGTTGAAGGTCAATGTTGTTTTTGCTCCATGTGAACGCCCCAAAACTGATGGAAGTTCCATTAAAATTATTTTGCTTCCATGAGGCGAACACTTTGTTGAACATATTAGTTGCTGATCATTTTGACGGTTGTGAACTTTTCGGAGGATTAAGATTTTCATATAATAGAAGAAATGCTACAAAATTTTAAAATAAGCATTTCTCAGATTTTAGTTGTGAAATATCAATGTCAAACAACACACCAATATTTTTTCAGCAACCCTGCTGTATCTAATTAAAAAATTTTAAAACACAAATTAGAAAAGAATATGTAATAAATGCTGTGTAACTTTTAAATTAGTAAGAATACTTCATATTCTTTAAAATTCTTCCAGAAAGTTAGCCATCAAGCTACGAAATGAATTATAGAAAATAAGTTCATTTTATTGTTGTGGTAAAATCACAGATGAAATTGAGTAAAAAAAAAAAATCATTTTTACAATATATGTAGTATTTACCTTTATAGTGAACTTATGCAAATCCATATTTTATAGCATATATCCACACAATATTAGAAATTAAGAACTGTATGTAAGGTGTCAAAATAATGCCTACAATTTTTTTTCGATGTGCCAACTGCATTTCATATTTTCTTATTTCTTTTCACAACCATGTTAATAGTAATAATATTGCATTGCATATTTAATTTTAATGTATTGAAGGGAAGTGGGGAGGAAACTTTATCTATTAAACACTTTTTCTTACTAAACAAAATAAAAACTGACTTTCCATAAGTATGAAGCCTGATTAAACTACAATATTTGGATTCTGGAAAAATTTATTCTTTTTATAAAGCTAATATACATACAAAACAGATAATCAAGCAAATATGTCCACAGAGAGAAAATATGAGCTTCAGATATAACTAGGGATAAGCTAATTTTTAAAAAATCTGAGACTAACAGTACATCAGAAAATAAAAAGTAAGCAAATAATTGAATCTTTGGTTGCCAATTATAGTGTGGCATTTAAAACATTTCTAAATCACACATATTTTTTTTGTTTGTTTGAGGAAGGGAATGCAAAAATTTTAAAACAATTTTAATACAGTTTCTTATTTTAGGAACATATAAGGATGCAGAAATATATCATAATAAAAGAAAATCTTGTTTACAGGGGTGTAATATCCAAGGACCAGTTTTATCAGTCATTGGTGAAAGTGAAGTTAACTTACAGGTTATTGAAAGGTTCAAAATTTTTAAGATACGTGCTGATGTCATGGTGCAGAGGGGGGGGGGGAGGATGTATGCTAAAATACAAATAAAAGCATTTGCTAAAAAAAATTAAAGTTAAAGAAAGCTAGCTATTACGATTTGACGAGTAGGAATAATTTTTCTATAATTTAGTTTCATTTGACGACTAACGACTGCTGATTTCTAGTCCTGTACCCACATCAAAATGTATGCCAAATTGTTTTTGTGTTTTGACTTATTGCATCTGAAATTTTAATCCAAAGAGTAATTATAATGAAAGGAATAAAACACTGAATTAAAAAAAAAACCTTTTAGTTCAAATAATCTTTTTATTGTAAACACCAAGAATGTATTAAATATTATTAAACAAAGACTTAACACTATGTGGAACTGATGCCACTGAGAAAATTTTGAAGACATAAGTATCTAATAAAAATGATAAAAATTTAAATTGGCTTTTGCTGTAGTTAACGTTAAACAACCAAAATAATGCATACCACAAAGTAACTAAGCTTATAAAATTATCAGTTTTTGTAATTAACTGTTTATATAAAATTAATACATAGTATGAGTAATTTAACAAGTTGCTTGAGTTGCGGAGCACAGTAACAGGTTGAAACACAGAAATTTCTGCACCTTCTTCATGATAAAGAGTCGGAAACTTTTCTTGTATCAAGCATGGTAATGTAAGTACTATAAATGTAAGTTCACGATCTGAAATAATAATAATAACACATTAAGGAAAACACACAACAAGACAGTCCAATTAAAATGTATCATCAAAGTGCAGCAAAAATGGTAGATGAGCAAATATAGAAAGAATAAAATTTAAATAAAATTTAAATTATAGCTCACAAGGCTATCAAAGCCTGACAGCTAATGTGCCCGCAGGTTCTGTATGTAACGTGATAATTCTTTATATAAATATCAGATTTGCTTCAAATTTTATATGTAGGTTCATTCTGATAAGGTTCTTCACTGATTAGCATTGGAGGTTCATTGGTTAAATATGAAGGGGGAGGAGAAGAGAGTGCTGCCCTCCTTAATTTATATAAATATGCAGAAATCATGCAGAATTATCACATTTTCTTCAAATTTTGTTAATAGGTTCACTCTGATAAGGCACTTCCCTGATTAGTTTTAGGGACTCATGGTTAATTATAAAGAGGGATGGCAATTAATCCACTGTCCAATAACTTACAGTTGATTTCTTTTATTTTTGGAAGGGCATTATTCTTTGAAATAAGAGTATAATATACAGTTGTTTGTATAGCCTGCGAGCTCAATGCCATCAGTTTAACTCGGTACTTTCCTCTTTATTGCCCATTTTCGGACAGCACGAGAAAATTACATGACCTACTCATACTTGTCATTCAGATATTCTTTTCCTGTATTATCATTAAGAGTTACAAACTATTTACATTATTAACCATATTTACAAAACATATCCTGCAACAAACTGTCTATTCCAGATTAGCAACGAATTTCCCTAATATGTACAGGTATTCCATACCAGTAATAATAATAAAAACAAGTTGGAAATTGCACGTGAATGTAGCAAATGAGGTGCGTTCGTACGATAACGAAGTTTTAAAAATATTCAGATCTTGCTGATATAGTAGAGCGTACTCCGGATACAGTATAGTAGTCGAAATCTTTACGTTTCTATAAATATGCAGGAACTAATTTTTATTACACCTCAGCAACGTATATCTTATTCATAAATGTGAAATAGTCGAATATAATTAAAACACGTCCCAAACAATATTTCCCCGTATAGCATTATATAGTGGAATACTTTTGTGTGGCCCTGTAATTTAATAATAAAAATTCTTTGCATCACAGATTGTACAGAATGCATATTTTCGTATATATTTCATAGATTCATGCCAATTCTATTATGTTCGAATGAGTGTAACATCATTAAAATGCGGTTGAAACTTTTTCCCCATTGACCGTAATGTAATGGAATACTTTTGATTTTCCCTGTAAATGATCTATGCATCCGACTTTCATAACATTTGAAATGACTCGACAAAATTACGTAATAATTATATTTTTAAATTTCAAACGATTAAAATGCATTTGAAACTTTTTTTTGCTATTGACCGTAATGTAACGGAATCCTTTTGATTGTCCCTGTAATTGATCTATCCATCCGATTTTCATAAAATTTGAAATGACTCGACAAAATTATGTTATAATTATGTATTTTAAATTTCAAATGATTCGGTTGGGTAGTTTTTTGCGTTGTTATATGCGGACGGACAGACGGACGGACAGACAGACAGACAGACGGACAGACAGACAGACGGACGGACTGAGCGACAACAATAGGTGCTACGTATTTACATAATTACGAACGCACCTAAAAATGAGGAATTTTATTAAAATTTATTAGTACGCATTATGTATCCTATATTGACACTAATCAATCAATATATGGATACAACCCCTCGTGTTTTTCCTTCATTTTGGGAATAACGAATTTTCAACGTATTCTATTGACGATTATTTTCAAAATTTTCAAGATGTGATTTTGCGACTTTCACAAAAGTTGCTCTATACATTTAGCTAACATAATATGCAAATGAAATTTTGATATCTTTGACGCATGCGCAGTGAAAAATTATTTAGTAAACCTACTCAATATTCGAACAATTTTTATTATTTTTTAATTCTGATTACAGGGTATTGTGTGCAATATTATTTGTCACATTTTCTGAAAAGAATGTTACTTTATATTAAGAACTCTTCAAATTATAAGCAAAAATCTTGGGTAAATTCGAGACTGTTTTTCGGATTCGTAGAAAACCTTAATTTTTCTACGAGTATACATGCTATCGACATAAAAATGAACACAGTTTATTACAATAAGCCACTTAATCATAATCTACAGTTTGAGCGCTTTTGCTAAATTTGTTTTGACAGGGTTATCCAAAAGATATCCAAAAGGTATTCATTCTTTTTTAATTTGTTGACGATCCCCTATTGGAGTTTCGGAATAAAACCTTCAGGGAAATATATGACTTGTACTACACTACATGGCCATTGATTATCGTCCACTTGCGATTTTAGACATTTTGATAAATATCTAGAAAAATACATGAGGAATTATCCTGAAACTCTCAGTGTATACACATAATAGTACAGGTTATATATTTCCGTGAAGATTTTTTCCAGAAACCTTATAAGAGACCGTCAAAAAATTAAAAAATAATGAATATCATTTGGATAACCCTGTCAAAACTAATGCAGCAGAAGCGCTCAAACTGTAGATTGTGATTAAGTGACTTATTGTTATAAACTGTGTTCATTTTTATGTCGATAGCATGTATACTCGTAGAGAAATTAAGGTTTTTATAAAAATACTCCCAAATTTTCCCAAGATCTTTTGCTTATAATTTGCAGAGTTCTTAATGTAAAATAATAATATTTTCTGAAAATCTGACAAACAACATTGCACATAATACCCTGTAATCAAAATTAAAAAATAATAAAAATTGTATGAAAGATGAGTAGGTTTACTAAATAATTTTTCACTGCGCATGCGTCAAATATCAAAATTTCATTTGCATATTATGTTACCTAAATGTATAGAGCAACTTTTGTGAAAGTCGCAAAATCAATAGCTTGAAAATTCTAAAAAATAATCGTCAATATAATAAGTTGAAAATCCATTGTTCCCAAAATGAAGCAAAAAAAAAAAAAAAAAAAAAAAAAAAAATTGTATCCAAATGTACTAGTAAGTTCCGTATTGTGTATTCTATATTGACACTAATCAATGAATATATGGATACAACCCTTTTTGTTTTAGCTTCGTTTTGGAAATAACGGATTTTTAAGTGATTCTATTGATGATTATTTTCAGAATTTTCAAGCTATGTTTTTGCAACTTCCACAAAAGTTGCTCTATACATTTAGCTAACATAATATGCAAATGAAATTTTGATATCGTTCACGCATGCGCAGTGAAAAATTATTTAGTAAACCTACTCATTTTTTATACAGTTTTTATTATTTTTTAATTCTTTTTACAGGGTATTATGTGCAATGTTGTTTGTCACATTTTCAGAAAATATTATTATTTTATATTAAGAACTCTGTAAATTATAAGCAAAAATCTTGGAAAAATTTGGGAGTATTTTTATAAAAACCTTCATTTCTCTACGAGTATACATGCTATCGACATAAAAATGAACACAGTTTATAACAATAAGCCACTTAATCACAATCTCAAATTTGAGCGCTTTTGATGCATTAGTTTTGACAGGGTTATCCAAAAGATATTCATACATTTTTTAATTTGTTGGAAGTCTCCTATTAAGTTTCTGGAAAAAATCTTCACGGAAATAGATGACCTGTACTATATTGTTTATACACTGAGAGTTTCAGGATAATTCCTCATGTATTTTTCTAGATATTTTGCAAAATGTCTAAAATCGCAAGTGGACGATAATCAATGGCCAGGTAGTGTATTATATTTATACACTAAGATTTTCAGGATAATTCCTCATACATTTTTCTAGATATTTAACAAAATGTCTAAAATCGCAAGTGGACGGTCATCTCTGGCCATAGAGTGTATATTAGGAGCTTTAGGGAACTGGCTAATTCTTTATTTCCCCTTTTGCTATATGGGGGAAAGTCGGGTGGAATGGGACTGTAGGTTTTTCTCTTTGTGCATTAGTCTAAACATTTCATCGATCGCATACAAGATGAAGCAATAGTAATTCATTCTTCAGTTTACAAAAAATATTGATATGCATAGACTTGCAAAGTATGAAAGAAAAAATTATTTCAAAAAACTAATTTAAATTTGATTTATTTGCTCTCAATATATTAAAGGCTTGTTTATGTATAAATGTAATAATTTTCCTATTTATGGAACATTATACTGTATATTATCCATAATTTAAACTAATCCTAAAGCAGCATTTTTGTTTGAACAAGAAGTTTAACACAAACAAGGAAGTGGCGAGGAATGGGACATGCCAGAAAAGGGATGAATGGGACGCGCCCAGTTCCTTTTTTTAATTAATAATAATGCCAATTGCTAACATGCAAATTTTTTAGAGGATAATATATTAATTATAACATTGATAATATATGCATTCATACTTCAAAATGTAAATAAATTGATGATTATTTAAGACGCAACGCTAGGCACAGAAAAAGACCCGGATGATAATGCAGAGTCTATGGGGGCGTTCTTTTCAAATATTTCGCCGAAATTTTAATATTTTTACGTGATTGTTTTGCACAAGATTGCTGAGGGCGATCCGCAACCGGCGTAGTTTTTACTTTTTCAGTTTTGGTTTCAGATTTTTTTTTTAAAAAAAATTACTTTTAACTTACGAAATTGGTTTAAACCGGTTCTGAAATTGAAACTATCGTTATACAAAAAATATAAAAGCAAAATCGAAAAAAAAAACTAGGCCGGTTATGGATCATCCTCAGCTGTCTTGTTCAAAAGAATCGTGTAAAAATATTAAAATTTGAGTTAGGTATTTCAAAAGAACGCTCCTATAGACTTTTACATTATCATCTTTACATTCTGAGCCTAGTGTGGGGCCTTAATGACACCTATGACAGAGAATTCTGAATTTTCATTCCAGTCATGAAGATACTGGAATTTTATATTGTGGCATATACATTATCAACTTACAACGTTTGTTTGATTGTTTATCTTACCGACACTATAGTTTATTTTGTGCCTTATAGCTTTTTTTTTTATTATTGCTGTCCCATAACTCTTAATGAGGAGGTATGAGACACATTATGAAACTTACGTTCTCTTTAAAATAAAATAGTATTTGCACGTTATGTTTCTATATTGTTCAGGAGGATTAAAAAGTGTTTTACCTTGCATGCTATAAATTGAATTTTTACTTTTTGTATATAAAAGAAAAAAAAAATCTTACTTTTATAAAAAAAAAGTCCCACACCACCCCACTCTCCCCTATATAGATATTACATATTAATACACCAATTACATGAAAATAGAATTTTTATCAATAGTATTAAAATACAGTTTAATAGCTAACAGTTTATTGTATATCCTTAGGTTTTTACCACCTTCTCCCCAGGTTTTTACCGGTAAAAAGCCAACCCTGTTTATTGGTCTTGTTTCAGAACGGGTGGAATGAAAGATTGTTAAAAATTATGTCATTAGAAAAATGTTTAAGATTTATAAATGACAGCGCAAAAATCGCCTTTAAAACACAAGATCACCTGCAGAAAATTTTCACATTTGTGTAAAATTACGATATAAGTTTTTATTCATTGTTATATTTTTTGAACACACACTATTTCTGTAAACTATTCTGAAAGTTCAGTGGAGTAAATACAGATTGTTTTCCTTTTATAATTTGAATGTTCTTGACTACAAATTTGTCATATCGGATGATGTTGATGATTGAGAAAGGGGGGGGGGACTGATTACGGTCTAATCAAATTTAAATTACTATTATTGAAAAAAAAATATTTTATTTTATTTAACCCAAAAATTCTACTACTATATAAGGTTTAATACGAAAGAATACTTTCGAAAAAAATGGGTGTAAATCTGCATAGCCGATAATCAGATCATAAGGTTTATTCAATTCAATACCCTAACATTTTCTCACCTTTTTGAAAGAAAATGAAACCAAAAGTATAAAAATATGAAGAATTGGAAGTAAGAAAACATAATGGTAAACCCAAGATACCGCTAAATTCGAGTTTTTAGGCATTTCCCACCAAGGTATAACTTGGCTGACTAATAACGTTTTAATATGCAAATCGAGGTTTTATCCGTGATTTTTATCCTTAAATGAGACTAAATGATTGTCCGTGCTACCGCCTCCCGATCTAATCTTATTATGAAGAATATTTTGGAAATAATGGTGGTTAATAAGGAAAATATTAATAATGAAAACCATGTAAATAAGTTTTGATTACTTTAAGACTTGCAAGTATTCAATTGTCTTAAATGAAAAAGTTACCCCCCCCCTCTCAAATAAAGACACATCAGGTATACTGAAACAATATTAGAGAAGTTACGCGAGGCTGCTATATGGTGTGAATTAGCCTTTACAGGAGGGGTCCGGATAGCATCTATCCGACAATATATGCAAAGCCGGCCAGATGCTGTCCGAGATCCCGTGTAAAGGTTAAAATTAAAACTTCGCGAATAAAATTAATTGGTTTTAACTGTATATAGACGCAAAAACATATTTTAACCTTAACTGCTCTGACAAAAATTGTTACATAACTACTGTGAGCTGTCTGTCAGACCATTTAATCTGAAGATGAATAAAATGTAACATTAATGCTCAGAATACTATTTATGTATTAAACTTTATGTACAAGAATATTATAAATCAAATTCAGCTATTCAAAAGTATTTAGAGGTAGTAATAAGACTCCAAACTAAAACAATTTGACCAGTATCTATAGTTAAACTAAAAATTACAAGTTAAATTGTGAAACTTGAAAAACTCACGGTGTCTGAGACCACTAACAGCAGTTAAGGGTTAAATCTAAACAGTTGAGTTTAAACACAATGTAAAATGGTCATAGGATATTCCGATTGCAACAAGATTCGTCTATAGTAACTTCAGGCCCGTAGCTAGACCATATTGCCAGGTAGGGCAAAAGCTTTTCCAGGAGTGGCAGATTATTTTTGTACCTTTTTTCAGTCTTTTATCGTATTTTTTTTTTTCTACGTAGTTCATCACACTCATGTACTGCGTTTTTATGGATTTTTTTCACTTAAAATCTCAGAAATTTCTAAAGCCAGCGTGACATTTTTAATGTTTTTTCAAAAAAGCACGAAAAAAATATATTAAAGTTAAAACGTATGTATTTGGTTTAGCGCAAATAAATTGCTTTTCTTCTGATTAAATAATTTAAATATATGCATGTACTATGTTCGTTTATATTAATAATACTTTTAAGTACAATTTATTAAATGAAGGTTAACTAAGGTATCCTGGGGTAATAACGCCACGTTAAGGTTTGACCAATTTTCACGGCTTAGTTTTAGCTTGTATTTTTCAAACAAATATAGGATTTGATACAGCAACTCATTGACTATCTATATTAAAAAAATAATTTAAGAGATATGTATTCATAAAATGTAATGGCGTGATTTCTTGTCCAATGCTATTTGGCGTTATTACCCACCCATATGGGTAATAACGCCATGCAAGCAAAACTATAAAATAAGATGGAAAAATGGCATGTAGATTGCCCAATTCTAAAAATACAAATTCTACAGCTCTAGAAATTGACACAATGCATTCTAAGCTATTGAAAATGTTCACATTTCTTGTGAAAGTGTAAGAAAAAGAAACATGTGGTTGGGGGGGGGGGGGGGGGGAGAGAAGGCAAAAGAATATCAGATTCTAATCTACCTTTTGCTTAAAAAGGACCGTTTCAATAGAATCATTAGAAACATTGCACGGTTTTAACTGTGCTTATTTAAATCAGTGTTTATATTCCCATATATGCATGCTATGCGATAGAAAATATTCAATTTTTTGTGAAAGTGAAAGAAAAAGGAGTGAAGGGGAGCTTCAACAGAATATAACACCCTGTGCCTCTCTTTGCTTAAAAAGCCCCGCTTAAATACCATTTTAAGAAACATTGCATGGTTTTAACCACGTATAATGTAATATTTTAATCATGGGAAATTTTATAATAACTAGAGTTATATGTAATAAATATTTTTGTTAATACTGTTATAGTAGTCTTGTAAATAGTTTTTAACCATTACTCCACACTAATGCGGATTGTCCAAACCTAAAGTTAAATTGTCGGTGTTATATAAAACATGCTTTAATAAATTTTTAATTAACTAATTTAGATTTTTGATAAAAAGTATTATACCAATGATATCCCTTATTAAATTTTATACATGATTCTTGTGGTTATATATCATTATCTCTATATTAGCAAAAAAATTAACCTTTAACTACTGTGAGCAATCTCACTGAACGCTGCTCCCCCCCCCCCAAATTTTAGAGTTTAACTGGTACTTTCCAGTCTAACTATAGCTACAACTGAAATTCTCTTTTGTTTGGAGTCCTCGTTCTATTGTTAGAAATATTTGCATAGATAAAATTTAGTTAGAATTAATTACGTATAATAAGTTTAGTGCTGGAGCAGTATTCTGTGATTTTTAATCATTCATCACCTTTTAACCTTTAACTGATTTTACTGGTCTCACAGACCACTGTTTTTCTTTTAATTTTTATAGTTTAAATTTAGTTTAAACTTTATAGTTTATAGTTTAAACTTGTAATTTTCAGTTTAACTACAAACACTACCGAAATTTCGTTTCATTTGGAACTTTAGTACTATCCCCAGAGACTTTTAAATAGGTGAATATTAAGTATAATAGCCTTGTATAAAAAGTTTAATACAAAAACACAATCCTGAGTTATTCCCGCCTTCTATTCATCTTTCAATGCAAGGCCCCCTTATCATAATATCAAGGCCTCGCATTCAGGAGAAAATCTGTTGTTGAAATTGTCCCTATAATTGCCAACTTATTATATGACTTTGTCTCATAAGTAACGCCACCTGGTGCATACTACTGCCAATAATCCCATAGGAAAAAGTGAAAAATATTTCAGTTTCTCACATTAGATGGCGCTACCAACGGTAAAATCATGTAGTTTCAGCGCCCCCTGAACTGCGGTCAAAGGAAACTTGGCGAATGATAAGCCTTGATATTATGATAACGTAGACTTGTTTCAATGTTGTGGTCGCATAAACTCCTTCACGATAGAATGTTACAATTTCTGTCACATCGGTTAAAGGTTAAATTTTAAAAATTTTTAAAAACCAAACGCTGAGAAAGCGGACAGTTAAAATTTAGAAATCAATTTAACAGTCTAGTGGAAATGTAATGGAAACCTGATTTTGGAGATGTTTGAATTAGAATATCGAAAACATTTTTAAAAAGAATTATTTATAAGAGTTTAAAATTATTTTTTATATCAGTATTAAAAAAATAGAGAGATTAGTTTTGGGTATTGGACCCCCCCCCCCCCCGATTAATCTTACCATTTCAATGATAATAATGCTGTCCCATATTAATAAATAAACCCCCTTTGGATGTAGTACGGCTACTGTTGGAAATCAACCGGGGTAATAATGCCAAGGATTGGCGTTATTACCCCAGTACACTTATTGCGCAGTACATTTAAAACTACAAATTATCTCGAGAAGATATCCAAAATCTTCTACAACATTTTGAAAGTACATGAAATGCACTATAAATTTATGTAATAAACAAAGTATTTCCAGATAAAATATATAGTCTCCACATCACAAAACGTATCTCGCAAAATTTAGATCAAGCGTTAATTTTAGTTGCTTATAAAAGCAACAAGACCTACAAATGGAACAAATTAACTTTAAGCTGTTTTTTACGATTTATATGACTCAAGACGCTTCTGCGCAGAGCACATAGGTATCATTCACCAGTTTATTTTATAATTATGCATAATATTTGCACTTGGCGTTATTACACCAGAACACATTATATTTTCGTTCTACAATAAAATGATAATAATAGTGATAATAAAAAAATCAATGGAATAAATAACTAATGTGTCTTACTCATGATTTAGAAGCAGATTCTGTTTTAGCCTATGCTTATTGTATAGATATTAATAGTAAAATATAACTTGTAGTTACAGCTGAAGTAATCCGTTCGCATGCACTTACATTCTCCAAATACATAACAATGAAAAAGAAAACCACCCTTTTTTACACTGTCACCAAAGACTGAATAGCATCTAAAAATCAAAATGGTTTAACTATGCATAATGCACAAGTAAGGTTTTATGAGTTGGTATTTACTCCTCAAAATCGCTGTTCAATAACTCAAAAATTTCCGGAGCGGTTCGACTCTGTACAAACAAAGGACCGCACGATCACAGGGATGACAAATTGGATCTAGATCGTCCCTTTGTACTGGTGTTTTATATCAGAATTATACTATTGTCCACTCAAAATGATTACTGAGGAAAGTAGTCAATAGAATGTATTATTATCTTGTCTCAAATCAGTTAAGCTCCACAACTCTAAACTAATATAAATCATGAAGTAATAATTAAAGTATAACATTAATATAATCAGGTTGTTGAGGAATCGATGTAGATAAATATGTCTGAACACAAATATTTAGTATATGGTTGAATCGTATCTGTTCAAGGTTTTGTGTTTACTTGGAGTATTGACCTTCCACTTATCAAAACCGCTGGAATGGAATTGTGCCCACACTTTGTATTGAACGAACTGTTCTCATACTTCATTACATCAGCCTGTAACATATAGTTATGAACCCGAATTTTAAAACTGATTATAGATAGTTGAAATATGGAGTGAGTTAAAAATGCCTCTTATTACCTGATTTATTTTAAGGCACCAGTAAAGCTCAGTCCTCATTTTCAGCTAACAAAAATTTGGTTATTTCATGAGCTTTACAGATCACCTGATTCCATTTCTTTTCTACGCACATTTTTAGATTGAAAATATTTCCCAATTTTTACTATAAAAAATTCTATAGCAATTTCTAGAGGTTTTTTTTTATTCATTTGTACTACCAACTCCCTGGAGTCAATGTTCATGAAGGATTTAATTTATTATGCTGTTCATAAACTGTTTTTTTATGCAGGAAAAAGTATGAGATTTTTTTTTTAACCTACTTGTACCATATTGTATGGATATTTGCACATGAATCCCTTTTAAAGAAAATTTAAAAACCAACAATTTATGAAAGAGAAAGCATTTTATCATAAAATCAAAGTTAATGTTAATTAAATCATATAGTTACATTTTTCCATTTCTTCTTTACTTTACTATTGATTAATATTGTTTCATTCCTTGAAAATGTTTTTACTTTAATATAAAAAATTATTTATTTTATGTCACATAAAATTCATGTAAAACGAAATACATGCAGCATGGGAATAATTTCCTTTGCTAATTTCTACTTGTAAAATCTCGCAAAAAGAATGAAAAGTGTAAGACATGCATGTGTATTAAAAAATAATTCTGTAAATTTCTTATTTGTAATTTAAATTTATATTATTTAATAAATACGAAATTTGATGTTATATTGATTAATGATAATTTTTCATAGTAATTACATTTGATTACGCTGAATAACACCTATAATTTTTGAGTGTGTTCATTAGTTTCACATATGTTTATAGATCTTTCATATGTTCATGAATGGTGAGAAGATGAAAGGCATCAAAAAGCGTATTGGGTTTTTTAAAGGACCCTCTTCTAAAACAAACAAGTAAGCATAACAAAAAAAAAAAAAAAAAAAAAAAAAAGTGAGAGAAAAATTTGAAAGTGGGACGTTTGCTATTTGTTGTAATCAAACCAAGTTAACATGAAACAGGCAACTAACTGTCATGTATAAAAAATTCAAGTCACGGAAACAATATAGTAAAGTGGTTCACCGTAATTTCAGAATTTCCTGGTTATAGCCAGCCTTCTAACGATAAATTTCGTATGGTGACAGTTGTACAAAGAAACCAATCTTTATCTAATTAACTAATCCATATTTGTTTAGTTTGTAGCGGTGTGGGACAATTCCTACAAAGCGAAAAAGAGGGGAATCAAGAGCGCCTCAATTTTTGACAGAAGTCTGTTAAAGAGAGAAAGAAAAAAGCTTAACAGGTATGTTTTTTTGCTGTTTCCAGACTAAAAACTAAATTTAGGGGTAGAAGGGGAAATCTGGCTTGAAGGAAGAAAAACGAGAATTTCATTGTTCTATTACATAAAAGCTTTTTAAAAAACAATACTGAGTGATAAATGTCGAATTTCATTCTATGTTAACTAAAAAGTGGAAAAATATAAATTTAATATATTTTTCCCTTGTTTTTTTAGAAATTTAATGCAGAGTTTTTGCGCTAGGTCGGGCAAAACTTTTGCCAGGTCGGGCTTTGCCCGACCTGGCCCACCCCTGGCTACGGCCCTGAGTAACTTATTTGTAATGAAAAAATATGTAAATATTTTTACAATCTTTCATTTCGCTCTTTCTAATTGTGCGCCCTTAGGATTCCCGTGCCTAGAGCAGTTTGCTCCAATTGCTCCTCGGTAGCTAACGCTTCGATAAATCATTTAAAAATATTGTAATTGAATTGTAAAATAACTACCTCATAGGTTTAACATTAGCAAGCGAGTATTTTGGTGAGAGTGTAGCTTGTAGCTTCACATAATAAACTTAACAATCAATCATACTAACAAAAAATCTAATTTACTGCTTTTTTATGACATTACTTATAGGCATGTACGATAAATTAACGTAACATTAAAATAAAATAAAATAATGTTAAATCTTACCTTTAATCAGACTTTGCCCGGTTCACTGGTCGCGCAAATCGGATCGTTAAGTCCTCATTGTTGTTTCATTGTAGCTCAGTGGTTAGTCCTCAATTAATATCGCCAATTTACGCACTGCCATGTTTTGATTTGCTCACATTCGTAAACTTTACTTGCCGACACCGAAAGCAGAAAGACACGCGTCATAGCGCATGCGCAAGTTGCCAGTCACCCGATGAGGTGGTTACGAAGTGCATGGCACCTTATTTAGCTCCCATCATCCAGTAACAGATCTGTCGTCACCCCAACCACATATTCAAGCTCCTATGACACCCTAGGTTTCCAAATGGCACCGCCCTTTCACCCCTGGGTCCCAAATGGCACCGGTTTGTCACCTTTATTTTTAACAGTGCATTGGTTTTCAACGGTAAAATTTATCGGAAAATCCAAAAATGATTTCAAATGTTCAGAATGTAGTTATGTTGAAAATTTTACATTTGGGAAACTATTGCAATATGAACACCACCTCCAAAGTTTTTTTAAGAAAAGCATAAATATAAAAATGAAAATATCATTTCCTGCCGAATGGCTATATCTTTCCTTCAAAAGATAATTCGGAAATTAAAACTATGACATTATACCGCCTTATTTTTTGCCCTGACATTGTTTATTTTACTGATTTTTGACTGAACATTGTTTAATTCAGTACTTCACTACCAAAAATATCTAGGAATTCATAAATTATTACTTAAACTTTAATATTTCGTTTCATTTTCGATTAGATATGATAATATATATGTAATTTTTTTAATTTAAATGTTTTCAAGAATATATAATTACATTCACACGAGCATGTAAATTTGAATAATGTTTACTTTTATGTAATTCAATTATGTTAAAATTAAATTAAGTAAAACTTATGTCATAACGATTTTCTAATTAAAAAGTGGCACAAAGTTTCCAGATTGAAAAATAATTCGTGTTCAGTTTACTCATTATGTAATCAAATAATATAATCTTTGGGCAAACATTTCGATATTCAGAAAAGCAAATTTAATTAATTTTATGTGCAAATAACAGAATTTCAATTTCATAAAACTAAATGAAATACGTAATATAGTAATTATTTTAAATAAAGATTGCGCATTGTACAGTATGTATTTTAATAATAGAGATTTTTTTAAGTTTGAATTTATGTAATTATTTTTTTTCTAAAAAAATCATTGCGTAATTTTTCATTAACGATATTTATCACGAAAAAAATTTAATTTTCTATATCTTTTTAGCATGTAATATTTAGAGTTTTTATTTAAAGAAGCATTAAATAATCATAATATTTAAAAATTTTTCACAAAATCATAATATATGTAAAAAAAAAACATTTTTTTTTTACAGGGTTTAGAGCTTTCATGCATATTTACCAGAAATTTTCTAATATAATATTTGCCTTTTTTAATGAAGCAGTAAAATCTGTAATTTGGTATAGCAACCAGTATTTTACGAAATTTCTGGTACTAAAACACCGAAAATCCTTTGAACTTCTTGATGCGTAAGAACGCTGTGATAATATTACACGTATAGTTGATCTTTCCGACTTTATGGTACATATCTGGGAATCTTTTTAAGATAACATGCTAATAGTCCAAAAACCGAACGCACAAAAACCCTAAGTCATCGAGCATAAGAAAAAATCATTTATTTCATGGAAGAGTAGTAATAGAGTAATCTAATGATCCATGTCTGCCGGAATCGAAGTGGTGCATAAGCCAAAAATTAATACAATTAATGATTGACTCGTAGATTTAGCATTGTGTTTGCTGTACAATCAAAAGCAGGAAAACATGGAAACTGGGTGCAGGAAGACACAATGCTAATCCTACGAGTTAACCCCTAGTTTTATTAATTTTTGGCTTATGCACCACTTCGCTTCAGGCAGACATGGGTAATTAGATTCCTTTCTTACTACTCTTCCAGAAAATAAAGGATGTTTTTTGTACTCGATGACTTAGGATTTTGTGCGGTCGGCTCTTGGAGTATAATTTTGATGTTTAGGTTAAAATTTTGAAAAGAGTTATGGTAACCTGACTTTAGACATTAATCTAAATATCTGATATAACATGTGAATTTAATTCATTTGTAAAAATAAAAAAACAAAATTCGACGTGTTTTAAAATCTTGTAATAGTAACAAATGGAAATAACGTTTAAGTTCAGTATCTTCTTCTAAACCTGAGATGACGTCATGACTTTAATATTTTACGAAGAGTTTTTTCGGTGATATTTATAAGCTAGTAGTAGCTAGATTTGCAGTTTTGGGACATAGAACTACGGCTTTAAGCGTGGTTTGTGGGACATTGTTGATTAAAAAAAAAAAAAGAAAATAAAGATGTTTTTGCATTGCGGACTCACTGAATAGATAAATTTAAAATTGTTGCAAACAATTTTCTTTATGATCCTGTGAATTGTGTTAAAAATAATAAAAGCGAGTAGCTATAAAATTTCTCACCCTAATGTAAAGGAAGATTACTAGCATGGGGGGTCCCCGTGGCTGAGTGGTTAAGACATCACGCCGCTAATCGTGAGGTTGTGGGTTCGAATCCCACTGGCTCCATTGCACACACACTTTGTGTGGAGCTCCTGGTTGTACTTCTCTTGTGTTGTAATATTTCCATGTGTGCTATTTCGTCCCTGTATATTGACGATGTCTTATAAGCAGGCTTCATGTCGAGAACACAAGTCAGATGTATGTTGTTCAATAAACAAACAAACAAACTAGCGTGGCGATTCAAAATTGTGTTTATTCGTCTTCAAATAATTTCTAGAACTCTCAGTAACGTCCACTTTTGTTAGACGTAAATTAACTCTTTGAGGAGCAAACAGTTATGTTTGTATAATTCTGAACTCTCACGGGAAATTTGAATAATTTTTTTTTTCAAATATGGAGAAGCAGTTTAGTGACCTGTTTTGACCCCTTAACCCTTTCCGGCGCACTTCTCTTTAAAGTTGGAATTTAAAGAAAAAAAATTAGGCAATCTATTTAGGCCTAGCGGAGTACACGGGTATCGTTTTGTAAAGATTACACTAACCATTTTAATTATACAGCTGTTGCCGAAGTGGTAACCGCCCATAAGTAAAGCATTGATAAGCGCAGTGAGAAGAGCATTGCTGTGAAGCGCGTATTACAGTAAAACATTTTACCTATTATTTAAAAACAGTAAAGTTTGATCTCTGTGGTGCTGCCATCTAGAACTCATAAGAGAGATTTAAAGTAGCCATTAGAGTAGTTTTTGAAATATTCACGGAGTTTTTGTGTCTCTAAACAGGGGGAACGTTAGGTGTTGCCGACCCGGCAACACTGCGCGTTAAGGGGTTAAAGGGCGGTAAAATAAAATATATCCCGCATAATTCCAAGGTAAATTTCCAGGAAAATAATACAACCCAATTTCATCTGATGAGAAAAATATTTTTTCTAAATGGAATATTTCGGTAGTTTCTCACGATTCCGTCTCAAAAAGTATAATACTGTATATATGAAAGAGAAAAATAATAATTGCATAACTGAATAAAGATGTAAAACGCTTACTGAAACCAGAAAATGTACGATACGGAACCTGTCTGTCAAGGAAACTAGCATTAAGCCGGCTCTCAAAAGCATTTTCCCCCGCTCAACATCGCAAAAACTTTCTAGCACATTCTATAGACCCAATCTAATGCATAAAATCATAAAATTTACATTGATGACTCTAGCAGTAATAACAAATCTATTAGTATTTTTCATTTTTAGATAAGCGTAATGAAGTTAAATTTGTAATATAATGCTTTTATATGATGACCCTTCAAATATAAATATTTCCAGAAATACTTTATCATCATATATATTAAAATAGTAGGCTACTTCTTTAAGATCAACTCAAATTCAGGTTTTTGCGTATGCGCGAAGTTGAACTTATTAGCTCTTCCAGTTAGAGGAAAGTCGACGCAAGTCTGGTTAGCTCAGTGGTTTAAGGGATATTTATAGCTTTGAGCTTTTCTAGAGGATCAGGGTTCGATTCCAACGCTCGGCATTTTTTTATAATAATAATGATACATTTTACTACGAGGGGAAGTTATGTGAATGTTATTCTTTTGTTATTTTATTATTTTGATGCTTTATAATTAAATAAAATTTAACTCTCAACAATGATTTTTTAAGTAACAATTTTATTTTAAAAATATTTTAAGTAGTTAAAACATAGTAATTATTAGATATAAACAGCCAATTTCCAATTCAGGACTTTAGAGACACATTTGTAAGAATAAAATTAATGAAAATCTTTACAAATTGCATTCTTAAAAAAAAAAAAAAAAACAATAAATACAACACACACAAATAAAAATTGTAAACATGTCGTAATTGTTAATTTAACATCTAGTAATATTTTTTTAAAAATTATTCTAATTTTCTAAAAAGTGTAAATATTTAAACATTATTTTGTCGGTACGTAGTAGCAGCAATTTTCCTCTTTTCTGTCATGTACGTGGAAGCTTAGAAAAAGTAATCCATTTGTAAACTGTAATATACGTGAATTATATAAATAAATAGATGTTATACATCATTTAGACAATATATTAAATGATTTTTAACTAAATCCCCGAGTGCCGTTATGAAGTAACATCTAAATCTTTAAAATTTTGAAGTATGTAAAATGTTTTACAAATAGTTTAGCAATTTTAACTTAAAATATTTAAGTAAAGTATTTTTCATTTAATTATCTTTTAAATATATTGAACTAATCTACAATTTTTGTTATAGTTCGTATGAGCATTACAAGGAAGATATATGTTTGTGTGCATATAAGGAAAATTATTAATTTTTTTTCCGGGGAAAAAATTAAAATTAAGAAGAGAAAACAGGGGGAAAGAAAAATAGTCATGTAAGACTTAAAATTGAACTACTTTGTGATACTCATGGTTTAACAATTAAATAATGTATGAAACGTTATGAAAAATTCGAGTAATTCAAATATATTATAAATAGTTACTTGGTAGCATGAAATTTTAAGTTCGGGATTTAAAATGAGACTGATAAAAATAAAATTAATAAAAACTTTTCAATATGGTTTTAAAAATTAGAAAATACTAAACATTTTTTTAAACACTGAGAAAATTCACTAAAATGAATATCAGTTCAATTAATTTTAGTTATCCTTCTGCTAAAAAGCAAGCGCTGTTAAAATTCTTAAAATTCTGCTTAAAGTCTTTCAGATGATTACTTGAGTAGGTTAAACTGACAGAACCATGAAACTCTTTGAATTTGTTGGAATCACATAACATTCAAATAAATCAAGTTTTCAAAACTCTATTTACAGGTTCTAATTAATCTTTTAACATGTTTACCGTCAAATCTTGACGGGTACCATTTAGTTCTTTAAATAAGCTGTAACGAATATTTTATTCTACTGTAAGCTTCCGTTCTTTTTTTTGTGAAACTGTGAGAAATTTTAATAGATTAAATGAATAATTAACATAAAATTAGTTTAATTAAAAACTTAAATGATAAACAAACGTTTTATTATTATTATTATTATTGCTTAGATCGATGTTTTTTTTCTAATGGAAATGTTAACACATGGTATGGTAATAATCCTTAAATACTTTTAAAAAATCGATATTGCACTTTATATCTGAAACAAAAAAAAGTACATTCTCTAAAAGAATAATCTATCTCAATCGTTTTTCTAAAAGCAATTTTTCTGCTATTGACCACGCGACGTCAAAAAATTCCCTCCTAATTCGCACTTACATATTCAGCAAATGAACGGATGCTGAAATAACGAAGCGACTAAATAAATAAAAAGAATATTGCCCAGTTAAACTGATGGCATTTAGCTCACAGGCTACGCATACTAATTGTACATTACAGCCTTGTATTTTCGTTAATTCGTTCGAAAAAAAAATAAGAAAGGGAAACAGTTCTCCCCTTTCTTCTTTTTTATACTTAATCATTGAACCTCCTAAACTATCAAGGACATGCTTTATCATATAAAAAATCTATATCCAAAATTCAGAGCAAATCGGATAAGTCTTAATAAAAACCCATTTAGCATTTATATAATTTAAGAGGAGTTATTTCCTTCTTTTATACGTAGCCATTAAACTTCCAAAACTATTCAGAGATTTGAACGAAATCTAACAATTCTGCTTGAAAAATTCATTTATACAAGTTAAGGGTAGGGGCATTAGTGCCACTGTTTATACTTATTCAAATGAACACCTAATAACAGCCACGAACTCGCTTCATCAGAATGATCCTATATCTAAATTTTGAACGAAAACTTAATTCTGCATGAAAATCCCGTTTATATCAATTAAGGGGAGGGGCATGAGCCCCCCGTTCCCCCTCTTATACATATCGAATGAACTCCAAAAACTAATCAGGGAAGCGCCTTATCAGGATATACCTATATACGAAATTTCAAGTGGATCCGATATTTTTATCATGACTTATCGTGTTACGCACGAACGTACGGACGTACATACAGAACGGGCGGGCACATAAGCTCTCAGGCTATGATAGCCTGTGAACTAAAAACCTGTATGTGATACTACAGTGTCTAGAAGTATAGTTTACTTCTAGACACTAAAGTGATACTAATACAGGAACATCTTATTCCGAACTCTAAAATCCGAGGAAAAACTCTCATCTTCCAGACTTTCCGCTTCTGAGGAATCCGAAATGAAGGTAGCGTTTGAAGTTTGTTTCATTTAGTTTTCAATACACTGATGCAGTACCGCGCAACGAGATAATTGAAAAGTAACAATTCTGCATTTCGTATTAAAGAAAATACACGTTATTTAGTAACGGACACATGCGGTTTGCAACATCTCTAATTATGTTCCTTATTATTAAAATTTTTAGGGAAAATTATGTTTGCTTTGTCTAAAAATTGAGATTTTTGGCCCAGCGTTTTTATTATTTGACGTAGCGTTACTGTCGACGAGTTGCATTAGAAACAAGGACTAAACTAGCTTTAACTTTGACTGAGCCCAATGTATTTTCAATGTTTCTTGTTGTGGTTGATTTAAATACTAATGAGACTATGCGATGTCATAGTGTGACGTACACTGTGTATGATTTTGAATTTAATTAAATGTTTTTATGTATATATTTTAAATACAATTACTTTTTAAGCCTTTCAGGGGCAATATACTTCCATTCGTAAATCAAAGAAATGATTGATTGACTCCAGAATCTCTAATCAAATTTATTTTTAAATAAGCAACAGCTTTTGTTCACGTAAGCAATAAAAGAAAAATTTCCTTTGCAATTTTCTAGTGTCAAAAAGACATTTACGAATAAAAATTAAGTAGTTTAAAAATGAATGACCGATCTCGAAAGAGTTAAATGCATTCAACTTCACCTAATTTTTCAGGTTTGTTTTAAGTAAAAATAATGTAATTATAATTTTTTCATAATTTTCGTTGCCCTTTTAAAATAAAACTATCCGCATTTTTATTTTCCTTTCTACATCGAAAATCATATTATATTTTAATAAATAAATATGAAAAAAGAGTATAAGCTTAGAAACCACTTAAAATCTACTGCATATGAAGTTACATTCTAATGAAAAATTAAAATATTAGCATTTTGTATAACTAAATTCTCCAATTAACATGAAAGGATTCAGAAATAAACTAATTAAATTCACAAAATTGTTACATTTCAAGTAATATTGCAATTACAGGAATTCAATTAAGCATGAAAGTTTATTTAATTGCACTTTATGTTAACATAAAATCGAAATGGAAACGTTTATCAAACTCAACTGATTTAAAAATAATTAACTTTCAATTTATCAATGAATAAACAAATAATTTAATATATAAGTAAAGAGACAAATAAAGTACTTAGTTGAATGATACAATATAATTTAATTGTATTTTTAGAAGTTCCGGAAGTGAGCTTAATTTAATAACTCATTTAGTTTCATGGCTCTTGTGTTTTATGCGTGTGAGTTTAATGTAATTTTGGATATTAATAAACATATATAGTGAAAGAAAAAAGTAATAAATATTATTCTATGTATTTTTACCTTTTTTTAAAAAACATTTTTTTCACTATTCAAAGTTTTAAACTATGCAAAGTTTACAAAAAAAAATCTTACAAATATATAAATTGTTGTTCGATTGATATTTCCTAAGCTGAAATTGTAACATATATTATGAAAGGTAAACAAAATTTCTGGATAGATAAATGTGTCAGAACGTTTAAGATGGGCATATAAACATGTCCAAAGGACGACTGGTGAATGGAGGCGTGTTTGCTTCCCGAATTAATTCTGGTTTAGCCTCCAAAATGATAGTAGACGCTGTTTGATTTTGAGAAAACAGGAAACACTCTATCATCCATAAAATATTGGTGAAAGAGATTCGTAACGAGAAGGCAGTGTCTATGTTTGGATGGTATATCTTACGGTTGAACAAACGGATCTCCATCTAATTGTTATAAAAACTTCTTAAACACGCTATAAAATATAATAAAAAGCACGAGGCTTTTCGAAAGAATTGAGTCTTTCTTCGTCAGGCGCAAAAAAGACGTCCGACTACTATGAATGCCAGAAGAAGCACAATTCAAGAAAATAAGGTGTTATTCAATCGAACTGCAATAAAAACGTTTGAAACACACCATAAAGTATACATTAAATGAACAAATCTCCATCTCTTTGTAAGCGAAATTGTGAATGCTCAATTTTATAGGGATGATATTATTGATGTTTATGTGCGCCCTCATGTCAGCGCAACAGGCAGTGATTTACTGTTACTGGATGGTAAGGCTTGAACTCATATGGCTCGTATCAGAGAAGATTATCTTCAAAACATAAATATTCAGCCCATGGAACAGCCAGCTCGATCACCGAATCCCATAGAACTTTTTTGGGATGCTTTAGGAAAAAATGTCGCTACTCTGAATTCCCCTCCTCAGATCTTTGCCATGCTTACAACAGCTTTATAAGTGCTATAGCTAGCACATCCCAGCGAAATCATCAATCGCACGCCGTAATTTCGCGCGCATCCGCCGCACCTCAGATATGTCGTTTTCCTCCCAAAAATTATTTTAAATAAAATACTACTTTCTCTTGGTTAGCATTTATTTGAATTCATTTTTACAATATAATTTACGGTCTGAAAAAGGCTTAACAAGGCCGTGTCATATACGCGTGAAACTACGGGGATTGATCAATCATCATCAGGATCACACATAGCTGTACTGCTGTCTTACTTCTAGAACTAATCATACTTTATATTAAAGGTAATGTTCCTATATCATACTCACATATTTATTTCAAAATTGTATTAATTTCTGAGCAATCTTAATCGTCTGGTAATTTTTTTGAATGTTACTTTATATCTCACTATGTGTTGTGCAGTGTGGCTCAGTTTTATTAAAATTTTGAGTAATTGCTATTTTTGCTGTTTTTCTTAAATTTGGAAACAAATGTATTTTTGTTTGTTTTTTTTTTCATTTTTTTTTATTGTTTGGTTCTATACAGGGTGTTTCTAAATTCATGGTCCAAACTTTAAGGGGTGATAGTACACATCAAGACAAACAATATTTAAATAGGAAACCAAGGGTCCCAAAGTCTTCCGATGGAGATAGGCGCCATTAAAGTTTAGGGTCCAAAAATTCAAATGATTATGAAAAACAGAAAAATTGGTCGATTCGTTTGTGGTTTTCACTAAAATTATTCTTTATGTCAGTATTGTCTTGAAAATAAATTATAAAGATAAATTTCAAAAAATGACGATAGAGGGCGCTTTAGACTTTAGAGTAACGAACAACTATTTTTTACCGTTATTTTTTGCATCTTATTAAAGGTTTCGTAAGCTTAGACTTAAACTTAAATTTTGAGCTCAAAATCTGAATAGTTGGAAGCAGTTAAGTAGCACAAACTTAACTGTGTTCAGAGGGTTTTAAATTCAAATGATTATAAAAAACGGAAAAATTGGTGGATTGATTTGAAGTTTTCACAAAAACTATTCTTTATGTCGGTATTTTATTGAAAATGAATTATAAAGATAAATTTCAAAAAATGCCGATAGAGGGCCCTTTAGACTTTGGAGTAACGTACAAATTTAATTTAAAAAGTTGTAAAATTTTTAAAATTTTTAATAAAAAAATGGTAAAATTTTTAAAATTTTACCGTTATTTTTCGCATCTCATAAAATTTTCTTCGTAGCTTAGACATAAACTTAAATTTTGAGATGAAAATCTGAATCGTTGGGAGTGGTTAAGTAGAGCAAACTGAAATTATGCTAATGAAACAGGCACAAAAAAAGAATAAAAAAAATCGCGCATCAATAGAGAACCTTAATTTAATCATTTCTTCCTATATCTGTAGCTTAGACTTTGATTTTCTATAAGAAAAGTTGCTGGTTCGGATTTCAAAGCTAAATTAATATTTAAATTTAAAAAAAACCCGTAATTTATTGTCATATTAAAGGTTTCATTTTTCTTTTAAGGTCATATAAACTGAAAAAAATTTCTCATGCATATATCAATATCTCAATTAGTAAACAAATACAAGATAGAGTTATCGTTAACTTTCAATCGAATTATTCAAAGAAAAATAAACTATACATAAATCAAATGAATTATTAAAAATATATATTATGTTTTTTAAATTTTTTTGTTCAAAGTATTTAATTAAAATATATTTTGTAACTTTTTTTCAGTTTTAAAGATTCCTAAATATTTTTTATTTTGAAACAATTCAATTAAGAAAAAATTACACGTAACTGAATTTAATAATAATAATAATAAAAATAAATACTTTTTATAATTTTCACTATGCAGTATTATTATTGTCATCAATAATTATCATTGTAAAAATGTTTACGTACACTTTTTTTTCTTTAAGTACTATTGATCTAAACCAACTCTCATAAGTATATCCAACTATAAAAGTTTGCATGAGGAAAATGGAAAGAGTCATTTAAAATTATAAAATAAATGAAAAATGTAAATGATGTGATGAGGATGCTTATTATAACATATATTTTTAGAGATAAAGAGTATCCAACCTGCGAAAATAACCAAATTAATTTTATACACAAAAGTATCATGTTTTAATGATGTCCTGTTATATTATACCCTTGCAAAAATCGATTTTGGGAAATGATTTAATTAGCATCGAATCAAAATTCGCATCCCAACAATCAAATTTATCAGTAAAGCAAAATGTATGGGAAAATTAATGTACAAACTATGATTTATTTCATGCATCAAAACCCTGAACCCATGTGCAAGCTGTATCCTTAATGGTGTATAAATTTTTTAAAAAAATTATTATATAAAAATATTCTTTTAGCTAGAAAAATTTGCAAAAAAATGTGCCAAATGATATTTTAATGATAATGTACCGCGACAAAGTATGTAAAAAAATGTTACAAGAAGCTTATAATAATCATGATTGAATTCAACCAAGGCACTTTGAGTTCTTGCTAAAATGAAGTGTGAATACATGTATGCATGTAAAGCTTGGTCGAATATTAAACAAAAACAAATATGTATAATAGTTGAAAACAAATTCTACTTACTATAAATTTATATATGCTTAACGCGTTAATGTGCAAAGCGCGAGGTAACGCAGAGAATAGCGCATGAAAGCTTCCTGACAAATGCATAAAAGTCGTTTTATATAAAGAAAAAAAAATAACACGATAAATTACATAAAATGTCACACTACTGTAAATATGTTAACCATATGATTCTTGTAAAAAGACATGTTCCATTTCTGATTAAGTAAGCGACGAATTTACTCAACAAAAACATGGAAAATACACATCCGACACTGTGCAACTTATGGTCTCCATACGGTCACACTCCGAAATATCTGAAAAAATTACAGAAAGTTCTTCTCATGAGATATATACGTTTATATATATGTTTGCTAACAGTATGTAGATTATTGCCACCGTAGGCGCCATTGCAGCACTTATCAATTGCAACAAACATATATATACAATCCCAATTTCATGAAAATATTTATTAAGCACCAGGTGCATAATGTATAAACATTATTAAAAACAGTGAACATTAAAATAACAATATTGAACAATATAAAAAGTCACCCGCAGAACCAAAAGCCATCACTCTTCAGCAGGCGGAATGGAAAGCCATTCCGCCTGCTGAAGAGTGATGGCTTTTGGTTCTGCGGGTGACTTTTTATATTGTTCAATATTGTTATTTTAATGTTCACTGTTTTTAATAATGTTTATACATTATGCACCTGGTGCTTAATAAATATTTTCATGAAATTGGGATTGTATATATACGTTTATATATATACAGTGGCGGTCAAAAGTTTCCGGCCAGTTAGTTTCTTCGATTTATTTACCAAAAGGTTTCAGCAAAGAAGAAGCGCAATTGCTTCAAAAGTTAGGAATATGTGAATGACCTCTGAACACGTGTTCATTTTGATTGGATGCTGAAGATGCTTCATGCAAAGGGATAAAATTCGAAGTCCGCCTGTGCAAAAGTTTCCTTCCACTTATCATTCTTTAGTTCTTTTCTATCTGTAAACCGCTTTTTGGTTGTGTTTATGAATGAATCAGCGTGCATAGCATAGTCTGAATTAAAAATTAAAAAGTTCAACAATTATTGTTTATAAATGAGTGATTAGTTTGTCGTTAAAATGCCAATCTTCTCGAGATATTGCGGCAAAGTTATAGATCGGTAAAATCGACCTTAAACGATATTTAAAAATTACATAAAGATGGCCCTGGCCTTCAGGACTTTCAGAGGTCCGGGAGATCCCGGAGAATTACAATTCATGTGGACAGAATCATCAGGAGAAAAACAATTGATAATCCCCATAAAAATTCCGCTGCAATTTACTGCGATTTACAAGATGAAAATATTGTGGAAATAAGTCCGTATACCTTATCAACATGCTGACGTGATGCATAACTTTATGGAAGAGTCGGTGTTAAACTTTTTTCAGAGTTCAAAAAAATACGAACGTACCCGTTTGGCGTTTTCCAAAAAACACAAAGTCTGGTCAATTGAAAACTGAAAAAAAAATTTATTTTCCATCAATCGAATTCGAAACAGTTTTGGAAATGATGGAAGACACAACGCCCGATGACGTAACAACAAAAGATATGATTTGACCTATGTTATTCCTACAATGAAGCATGGAGGAGGACACGTTATGCCGTGGGGGATATTTTTTTCAAAAAGTGTCGGTCCATTATTTGAAATTCACAGCCAGGTGAATGATATAATGCATAAGGATATATTGCAAGACTATTTTCTGCATTATTAGAGCAAAAAATTTGTTCGCAACTATTTTTCTTAATATGATAACGACATAAATAATGTATGCAAAACTCGATAAGCAATAGTTTTCCCCCAAAAAAAATTCGTTTTTGAAATGATCAGCCCAAGCGCCCAACAGGAATCCAATAGAAAATCTTTGAAAATAAGTTGACAAAAGTCTGCGGAAAGATAAATATTTCAATTCAGCCGAAATTTCGCCAAAATTGCAAGAAATGTGGGAAAACGTACCATAGACGATCTTTAACCGTTGATTGTATGAATGACACATTGCTGGGCCGCAGTACATATTACTAAAGCTAATACAATAGTAATACGATAAAATACTAATTTTAAATGTTGTTGATCACAATAATTTTCTATTACAATACCACTTTTCTACAAACTTGTGAAAGTGGCCGAAAACTTTTGAGAACATGCGTTTTCCTTTATGCTTAATTTTGTCAGTTAAATTTATTGATATTTGCATGTTCTTCTAAAATAAGTTCCTAACTATTATTTCAATAAAATGTATAAATATCACTTTGAGATTCCTCTTCATATGGGTATATTTACAAACTAACAGAAAAATTTTTGCTGGCCGGAAACTTTTGACCGTCACTGTATATATATGAAAAAAATCAGCAGTACCTGCATAAAGTGACTGCAAAAAAAAATAATGAAAATTTTGTTATTTATCGATTTTTCTTTGGTTAGCGATGGAATGCAATCTCAAAAGACACTTTTTTATGTCAAGGAATGTTTAAGGGAAAAAAGTTTCAAGTTGAACTTCTTTAGATAAATTTAACATAAATAATTTTCCTTTTGTCTGTTTTAAGTGTAATTTTGTTATACCGATATTTATCTGTATTTATATTAAAATTTAACCATAAAAATTTGCGATTTTAAACAAATATCATTATTTATATTAATTAAAATTGTTTCACTCCATGGAGGAATGAGAAAGGTGGAGATGGAGAGATCCGCAAAAAAGGTTTGCAATATGAAACCATTTATCACTCAAATTTTAAGATCTCAACCATACATTTAAAAAAAATGAGCTACGGAAAATAAATTTAATTTAAGATTTAATACATAAATTTAACATAAGATTTTAGTAAAGTAACATTATTTTCAAGGGGGCAAATATCAATTAAAAAATACAGGAAGAGATATTTTTCAGAGCATCGATTTCATAAAATATCGTCATCTCTAAAAACCAATGTTGCATCCAGATACTTTATACCGTTAGGGATTTTTATGTGACTCGGGGGCGGAGGACAATTCATGTGGATTGCACATTTTGATCTTTGAAGCCATAAAATATTAAAACATTCAGTCGGACATATGGCTCCATTGGAAAATGTCTCCCCGCCGTCATCACTGTTAAAAAAGAAATGTGTGTATCGCGCGAGTGTAATAGCAATCACAACCGCAACAGAAATTTTATTTTTAATATGAAAATAATGATTTAACAGCCATACGCGCTATAAAACAACAGAAAATAGTTAAGAAACCATACAAAATATTTAATTTAGAAGTTAATTTATGTATCAGACACGCTGACTTACAGTTGATTTAACATACCTTAAACAAATAAGAATATTGAAAAAAAATCTCTAAATGTTTTCCTCTTCTGAAAATTTTATAAAAAAAGGCTTTTTATTTGTATTTTTTTCGAAGTCTACTTGTAACTTTAAAACAAATCTGAATCTCTATTTAATCAAAATACAATATGCAGTACAAAGTAAATAAATAAATGAATAAAAAAATGATTAAATTTTATACAATGAAACCACAAAGGATTTTTTTAAAGAAAAACTGTAGTAAAAACAATGAAACAGAACTTGAATATTCAAATTTATGTTTTCTCTTGTATTCCATCAATCAATTTCAACTTTACACAGGATGGATTTTAACAGGATGAAAGAAAGCTTTTTTTTGTCATAAAAAGGTTTTTCTTTCGGTTTTAATAAAATACGACAGTTTTAAACGAAAAAACATCGCGAATACCGTACCTTTTTTTTTTACTATAATTTGTTGTATGTTTTATTTGTTTTGACGAATTGAAGAAAATGATCCATTTTTAAAGTATTTAACTATGTAACTGTCGTTTTAGATGAATGCTTGAATGTTATTTGAATTTTATTATGTTTATTGAATTGGAAATGAATGTAATTTTAAAAACAAACGCGAGTTTTGTTATGGGAGAAAGAAAGATAATATATTTTTTAAATGTTTAGATGTTTTATTTTTACTTTATTTTTGTTTATGTTGTTGTGAAAACAATAGACATAACGAAAATGACAAGGATATAGTGTTACGAATTTTGTAAATAGTTAGTGTTTGTACTGTAAAATAATGTAAATAATCTTATTAAGCTCCATTCCTTTACTAATATTAGTTTTTGTTACATTGTCTCTGTTATCAAGCAAACTTGTCCATTATTTTCAGTGTATGTCTATGGCAGATTGGCGAAATAATGAAGATATCGCCAAGTTGGCGTCACTTTTGGCGACTAATTTTGATCGCCAAATTTGGCGATATATCGCCAAGTTGGCGACAAACTTGGCGATTGTTGGCGATGGTAACCCTTCCCTATTTATGGTAACCCCCCTTAGGTCTACTGATACATTGTTTGTTGTTCCGTGGTTTTCCAGGTTTTTCTAGAAATTTCTAGCACATGCTACGAGACTATATATAAGGAGAGCGATACGAGCTGTTGTTATTATTTACCAGTCAGTCATTGAGTGAGCTACTAGAGATTGTCCAAGCAAGTTTGCTTGATGTATTGAGTTTTATCTACGTTGTTTTGAATGTGATATAGTGTTGAGACATTGTATAAAGAGTCTCTGCGACCTATATTTGTACTTGTTCGATAGATTTAAACAGTTATTTTGGAATATCTTGTAATATTTGTGAGTTTCGAAGACTCTGTTGTTCTGAAGATCTGTAAATAAATTATTTTCTACTTTTCTAAGAGAAAAGAGTTTGAAGTTGTCTAACCATAAGATCAAAAGAACCCAATATACGCTGCAACATTTGGTGTCAGGAGTCGGGATCTTATGGCGAAAACAAGAACAATGGATGGTCAACTGAAAGAACTGTTAGAAGCTATTAATGGAATAAAGGCAGAATTGACGAAAGGCCAAGAAGAGTTGGCGGAAAAAATAAATAAAGGCCAAGAAGAGTTGGCGGAAAAAATGAATAAAGGCCAAGAAGAGTTGGCGGAAAAGATGAACAAATGCCAAGAAGATGTGACTGAAAAGATTAATAAAGGCCAAGAAGAAATGAAGAAAACTTTAGAAGAAAAGTTCTCGTCGGTAGAGAGAAGAATAGGCTCGGTAGAAGAGAAAATAGAGGAAGTAGAAGAGAAAATTCAGAATGAAGTTAGTAATGTTGAACAGAAAATGGAACGGAAAATGGCGGAAGTAGAAGAGAAAATTCAGAATGAAGTTTGTAACGTTGAAGAGAAAATCAGTAACGTTGAAGAGAAAATACTAGGTGAAGTAGATGAAAAGCTAAATAAAAAAGTACAAGATCTTGAGAAGAAACTTTCAGCGTCTAGTGGTAATTATGAAGAATTTAGGAATCCGCCTGCTTCTCCTGTGCACATTAAGCTGTCGACATACGATGGAAAGAGTTCCTGGCAAGTTTACAAGACCCAATTCACCATTGTAGCTGAAGCGAACAAATGGAGTGACGAGGTGAAAGCTTGTCAACTGGCAGCATCTTTAAGAGGAGAAGCCGCCGACGTGCTGCAGACATTGCCCGATATGACGCAACTCAATTTTGAGACTCTAAGTTGTGCACTTGAAATGAGATTCGGCGAAAAATTCTTCAAGGATTATACGAGAATACAAATGAAGAGCCGCCATCAAAAATCGAGTGAAACCCTTCAAGAGTTTGCCTCGGAAATTGAACGGCTTGCAAATTTAGCCTTCATCGACTGTCCAACAAATGTACGGGAAATGCTCTCACTGCAATATTTCGTAGACGGAATAAAAGATCCAGAAGTGCAGAGAGCGGTACGAATGGCAGATGTACAGGATTTAAAAGCTGCATTACTATATGCCTTAAACTTGGAAGCAGCTACACAAGCCAGCCGAAGAGATCGTCATTCAGTCCGAGGGTCAACGGTGAACAAAAGCTCAGACACTGAGAGCGACGTCTTGAAAGAAATTAGGAAAATAAATCAAGAGCTGGAAGCTTTAAAATATGGAAGAACAAGCTCAAGAAGACAGAATCTCAGGTGCTGGGGATGCGGTGATACAGGACATCTCCGAAGAAACTGCCCCAAAGTCCACGAACGTGAGATGAATTCAAGACCAGAGAATAAAAAGCCCCACCTGAAGATCCTTCAAATATCGAAAATGAGTGGCGGCAATAATGAATTATATGTGATAGGCTTTATTAACGGAATTCAGTGCCGTATGATTGTCGATACAGGAGCCAATGTTACAATAATAAGAGAAGATTTGGCTCGAAAATTGAAATGTAAACTCATCTGGAACCCTCCATGCGTTACCCTGCAAACTGTGACCGGCGACAAAATAGGCATATATGGAAAGGCAAATTTAACTATCAACTTTGGAGGAACGAAATATTACCATACGGCATATGTGGCTGACATAACAGATCCTTGCTTAATCGGACTAGATTTTCTGAAGAAATTTGGCTTCAAACTTGATTTCAAAAATAATAAAATGCTCTCTAAATTTGAAGAAATAAGTCTTTTTGGATTAAATAACGAAATTGAATGTAAACAAATAGTAACAGCCAAAGAAGACATCCATCTAGATCCAAGAACAGAATTTTTGGTTCCAGCTGTAATTAACAATGAAACTAATTATCGATTTGGCCATATAGATTATCCCGAGGACAATAGTAAAAAAGCAGGAGTATTGGTGGCTTCATCTGTGGTGGACCTCTCGAAGAAGACCATTCCAGTCAGAATTGCTAACATCAGTGATAAGACGAGGACTATCAAGAAAGGAGAGGTGATAGCATCATGTGCTCCTGTGACGTGCATAAGTCAAAATTCCAGTCACTCTGAGAAATCTTCAGATAATTTAGTCAAGGATTTGTTACAAAATACGGACTTAGATCCAAATCAGAGAGATGCTGCTGAAAGTTTAATTAGAGAATTCCAAAGTTTATTTTCCCAAACATCTGAAGACTTTGGACGAACTAAAATGGCACAACACCGAATTGACACGGGAGATCACTCTCCTATTAAACAGCACCCTAGACGATTACCTTTTGCCAAGCAAGAAGAGGTGCAGAATTTAATTAAAGATATGGAAGAAAATGACGTCATCGAACCATCAACAAGTCCATGGGCATCTCCGATTGTATTAGTAAGAAAGAAGGATGGTTCTACAAGATTTTGTGTAGACTACCGCCGACTGAATGACGTCACCAAAAAGGATAGTTACCCTCTGCCAAGGATTGACGACACTCTTGACACACTTGCGGGCAACACTTGGTTCTCGACTTTAGACCTGAAGAATGGTTACTGGCAGGTAGAGATCCATCCCGACGACCGCGAGAAGACTGCCTTTACAACGGGACAAGGATTATGGCAGTTCAAGGTAATGCCTTTTGGTCTATGTAACGCACCTGCAACTTTTGAACGCCTTATGGAAACGGTTCTTCAGGGACTGTCATATGAGGCATGTCTTGTTTATTTAGACGATATCATAATCATAGGAAAATCTTTTGATGAACATCTGAACAACCTCAGGCGGGTGCTACAAAAGCTAAAGGAAGCTAATTTGAAGTTAAGCCCTTCGAAGTGCAGTTTGTTTCGCAATGAAGTCGCCTACCTTGGACACATCATTTCGGCGGAAGGAGTTAGGACTGATCCGGAGAAGATATCGACCGTGAAAAATTGGAGTCGTCCAGCAGATGTTCACCAGCTTCGGAGCTTTCTAGGATTATGCACCTATTACAGAAAATTTGTCAAAGGCTTCTCCATGATTGCAAGACCACTTCATAAATTAAGAGAAGCCAATCAAAAATTCATGTGGACACAGGAATGTGACTCTGCTTTCGAAAAGCTTAAGGAGGCCTTAACATCCACTCCAATTCTGTCATATCCTCAAATCGATAAACAGTTTATACTTGATACGGATGCAAGTAACGAAAGCATTGGCGCTGTACTGTCCCAGGAAATCGACGGCCAGGAGCGTGTTATCGCCTATTTCAGCAAGTGCTTATCAAAGGCAGAGCGAAACTACTGCGTAACAAGAAAAGAGCTTCTTGCTGTAGTGAAAGCCATAGACCATTTTCATCACTATCTTTACGGTCGAAAATTCCTGATCCGAACTGATCATGCTTCTCTAACTTGGCTATTGAATTTTAAGAAACCTGAAGGCCAGATAGCCAGGTGGATACAAAAGCTTCAAGAGTACGATATGGAGATACGCCATCGAAAAGGCTCATCACATGGAAATGCAGATGCTCTCTCAAGAAGACCCTGCTCAGAGAATTGTAGATACTGCGACCGGGTTGAGAAGAAATTTAATGTCAAAGGTCCTATAGTAAGACAAGTTACAACTGGGTCTACATCATCGCAAGATCCGTGGAGTGACGAGAGCCTGCGTAAAGATCAACTTGCTGATCCTGAAATTAAGCCAATTCTAGAGCTGAAAGAGGAGTCCAACAGGAAGCCCAGCTGGCAAGACATGGCCCATTACCACCCTACGACTAAACGTTATTGGGCTCTCTGGGATTCCTTACATTTGAAGAACGGCATCTTGTACCGAAAATGGGAGTCTGACGATGGAAAGACATGTAGATGGCAACTACTACTCCCTAAGTCGAGAATTTCTATGGTCCTTCAAGAACTGCATGGTAGTCCCACAGGAGGTCATTTTGGTGTAATGAAGACCCTGCAAAAGGTTCGAGAGCGTTTCTACTGGAATAATGTTCGCAGTGACGTAGAGAAGTGGTGTAGAACTTGTGACACCTGTGTAGCACGTAAAGGTCCTAAGAGGCGAACCCGTGGGCGATTGCAACGTTATAATGTAGGAGCTCCTTTCGAACGAATTGCTCTAGACGTCCTGGGACCACTTCCTAGAACATCTGATGGCAATAAGTACATCCTCGTTGTCATGGACTACTTCACTAAGTGGCCTGAAGCCTATGCCATTCCTAATCAAGAGGCGGTAACCGTAGCAGACATACTAGTTCAACACTGGGTTTCCAGATACGGAGTTCCTCTTCAAATCCATTCCGATCAAGGAAGAAACTTTGATTCGGCTGTGTTTAAGGAAATGTGCGGACTACTCGGCATGGACAAAACTCGAACTACACCTCTACATCCTCAATCGGACGGCATGGTGGAGCGGTTCAATCGTACCATCCTAAATAGCCTCTCTCTCCTGGTGTCTAGAGACCAACAGGACTGGGACAAGAAATTGCCTCTTTTCCTGCTTGCCTACAGGAGTGCCACTCATGAGGCCACTGGTTACTCCCCTTCTCAAATGCTCTTTGGTCGTGATCTTCGTCTGCCTGCTGATCTTTTGTTTGGCCGTCCTCCTGATACTCCTTCATCGCCTGAGGAATATGTCGATGAACTCCAGGCGCGGATTGAGGAGATTCATTGCCTAGCGAGGAACCGAATCGGACTGGCATCGGAAAAGATGAAGACACGGTACGACACAAAGGCAACAGGACATGAGTTCAACGAAGGTGACAAAGTTTGGTTGTGGAATCCGATACGTCGTAAGGGACTGTCGCCAAAATTACAAAGAAACTGGGACGGTCCTTACACAGTCGTCAACAGGCTGAATGACGTCGTTGTACGCATACAAAAATCGCCACACGCCAAACCCAAGGTCGTACACTATAACCGGCTAGCCCATTATTTTGGCCAAAGTGAATAGAAATTCAAAACTGGAATTTCAGACCATGGTCATGAAAATCACTTTTTGTAAATATGTAAATAGTAATTAGTTCTTATTTATGTAAATTTTATTATTATTGTTATTATTTATTTATTTATTTATTTATTTATTTGTTTATTTATTTTAAGTGTTTTCCTCTAACTCAAGGATTGCACTGCCCGGGACGTGCAGTCTTTGAGGAGGGGGTAGTGTTACGAATTTTGTAAATAGTTAGTGTTTGTACTGTAAAATAATGTAAATAATCTTATTAAGCTCCATTCCTTTACTAATATTAGTTTTTGTTACATTGTCTCTGTTATCAAGCAAACTTGTCCATTATTTTCAGTGTATGTCTATGACAGATTGGCGAAATAATGAAGATATCGCCAAGTTGGCGTCACTTTGGGCGACTAATTTTGATCGCCAAATTTGGCGATATATCGCCAAGTTGGCGACAAACTTGGCGATTGTTGGCGATGGTAACCCTTCCCTATTTATGGTAACCCCCCTTAGGTCTACTGATACATTGTTTGTTGTTCCGTGGTTTTCCAGGTTTTTCTAGAAATTTCTAGCACATGCTACGAGACTATATATAAGGAGAGCGATACGAGCTGTTGTTGTTATTATTTACCAGTCAGTCATTGAGTGAGCTACTAGAGATTGTCCAAGCAAGTTTGCTTGATGTATTGAGTTTTATCTACGTTGTTTTGAATGTGATATAGTGTTGAGACATTGTATAAAGAGTCTCTGCGACCTATATTTGTACTTGTTCGATAGATTTAAACAGTTATTTTGGAATATCTTGTAATATTTGTGAGTTTCGAAGACTCTGTTGTTCTGAAGATCTGTAAATAAATTATTTTCTACTTTTCTAAGAGAAAAGAGTTTGAAGTTGTCTAACCATAAGATCAAAAGAACCCAATATACGCTGCAACAATATATTAAATACGGGAAACAATAGTAAAAAAAAAATATTAAAAAAATTAAACTTTTATGGAAGATATTTTGTATCTGATATATTTTTTTTTGAAATAATTAAAATGTATAATACACAATTGTAATCAGGATTCGTGCACTTCAAGAATCTTTTACCAGAATTTTTATAAAGTAAAATTTGCCATATTCAATAGCAACAATTCTATCTTCAGATATAGCGACCAGAGAAAAAAAGTCAGAAATACTTTAAGAAACTTTTGATGCTAAAACGCCTAAAATCCTGTGTATACCTACATGTGTGCAAACTGGGGCATCCGTGGACGAGTGGATAAGGCACCACGCCACTAATCGCTTACAAGCGTAGGAGCTTGTTTGGGTTCGACTCCCACTGGCTCCATTCCAAGCGCTTTTTGTATAGAGCTCCTGGTTACATCTCTCTTCTGTTATAAAATTTCCTTGTGCTATCTCGTCCCTGTATATTTACGTTGACTTGTAATCAGGCGTTTATGTCGAGCACACAAGTCAAATGTATGTTGATCAATAATTAAATAGTTTCCGACATGTAATTATGTATCTGAATATCGCAATCAAAAAGAATCACTGATATTTGTCTTACACTGTAAATATTACTCCTGCTTAGAATAAACTTTTTATCGAACATTTTTTTCATGTTTACTCACCGCAACTTGTAACAATATTCAGCGAAATCGTTTAATACAACCACGGCTAAAAATGGCACAACAACAAAATTTAAAGCGAAACTTTATAGTCCAACTGAGCGAGTGGTAATGGTTGTATGTATTCTAAGAAAGTTGAAACTGACTGGGCGAGTTTGTGGAACTCTCTCTGTGAATTCAGCAGCTAAAAAACCTTATGTAACCGATTTGAATGAGGTATAAGAATAGCAACCGAATTACGTAATGGAACATTTAACCCTTTTCAGTGCGGTATCCTTGAAAAAGGACGCCTGATTTAAATTTTACTTAAGCAAGAATTTTTAATTAAAATTTATTTTCTTTTTATCGTATATCTGAAAATAAGCAAGTTCTTGTTTTCTAATAAATTCGTTTTCAATTCTAGTGTAAATTAATTATTACCAATAAATTTACTCCGTGCCGGAGAATTGAGAAAATATTTATTTGCTCCTTTCACTATGATTGGACTCTGGAGATCATGTCTTTTATTGCACCACTAAAATTAAAACTAATTTATGTGTAAAATCAATGGCTCGAAAATTGCAATGACTATTTCAATATTAGCAGAGTTTTTCGAAGAACTTAATGATAATGATGTTAATTTTAGCAGTGATTAGCTAAGCGCAATTAATAGTCATAATTACTTTATGTATGCGTTTTTTAATTTTATTATTTTCATTATATTTAACATAACTAGAGATAACCGTTAATATAAAAACTTTTATAATGCCCTCCCCTCTCGTTTTGACGAAGTTAGACTGTACTTGCTGTTCTGAAAATGTTATATTATGTGAAGAAATCAAATGAAGAAAGATATGAAACATGGCATGTTTATAAAAATAAAATAAAGTATTTAATTACACTTATCTCTAAAAAATGTACCTCAGAGAAGCAAGGACTATTTTCCTATTTTCGGATATTGGTCTTTTACAGGCAGCATCAAAAATTGCATTTTCGGTTCCATTAGTCTTTATTTTAACAATGACTTCCAATAACGTACGAAATTAAAATGTCACCATCTTTATAGACACTTTTCCAACACGAATTTCACTTTCTTATGAGAATGTGACTTAAGGTTTGTTAGTTACGTTGCAATTACTCGTAACCAGGACTTTCATTCTGAAGTTAGCAACTTTTCCAATAAATCATAGAAAAAGTCCTATTAAAAGTCAAATGCAGTAGTGGAAAAATGTGGAGAAGTATTTAGATTATTCCCATTAAACTTTAAAAGCTATTTTCGCCACATTTGAGAATGGATTTTCGTGAGTTAATAAAAGAAAGAAATTTCAAATCAAAAGTCCAATTAAATTTTTGTTGACAATCGGCCTACTACTGAGTATATTTTCACGTATAGAATTGGATAAAATGATGATTGTATCAATTTTACTTTCTCCAAGATTAAGACTGTGCAAAACATTTTACGATATTTGAGCTTACTTCGCCTAACGGTGAACAAAGAACAAATTACTATGATTTCAGATACAGTTTTCTCTCGTTAATTCGAAATCGGATAAATCTAATCTTTGCATAATTCGAACTAAACATGATGTCCCGAAATTTTCAATGACAGTATAACGTAAAAAATTTTCATTTGTTCTAACTCATTTTCTCTTAATTTCATTTATTAGAACTAACGAGAATGCCGATTTTTTAATTTTACTTTCTTTCTTACGAATTTCAGATTCTTAAAATAGCTTTCTTTCTTTCATTTTTGTCAGAATTGTTCTGAACCACTATATATATAATCCGATGCATTTGATATCAGCTTTCTTAATGTCCCGTCTGTCCATCGATGCACCTCCACTACTTCTTTCATTGTGTTTGGTCCTAATCCCTTAATTTGTTTATGTGCAGTAAACTTTGTCTAAAGCGGAATCAATCAACACTGAGAAAAATTCCCATAGTAGAAAATATTCCACCTTAGACAAATTTTAATCTATGCCAATAGGTTCGTAGGGACTTGAAAATATTTCCGAGTTACAAAGAGCATTTATATCTTTTAATTTAATTTTAAGTAATATTCTAATGATAACAGACGAAAATTGTTTATAACTATATACTACAACATTAATTTCTTTGTAATAGTATTCTTTTAAACATTTTTTTCTGTCATACTCCTCATAATTCAAACTCTGGATAATTTGAACATTTTTTGTGATTCCAATGAGTTCAAATTTACGAGGGCCAATTTTATATGAAATTTATCTTCGTGGGAGTCGAAGAGAAATTTTGGCATGTGTGTTTGGGGTCATTTTTTATAGATGCATAGTATGTTAGTGAATAATTAAAAAAAACGAAAAACGAGGTAGAATCCGTTGAATTTCGACGAAAGAAAATGTTTATGTAGGAACTGTTTCATAGATTTATAATAAATCTACAAATTAGTTACAATAAAATATACACCTTATAATGGTAAATCTAGCTCTTATACAAATGATATTATGCCTAAAGTAAACAAAATACTATTTCTATAAAACTCAGTTGTTGAAATTATTAAAACTAAATCTTAATCGTATGTGTAAGAATAAAAATATGATGAAGATCACACTGTTATTATGATACAGTTATTAATTAAATCTAGAACGCTTGGTATTCAAAAAGGAAAAACAGAAAAAATTATTTCACTTTCACTCGGACTTTTCACTTGTGAAATCTAAATCGATATCATTTTCATCATTTCAAAATTTACATACGCACCTCTCATATCCGTATTCACCTTTTTAAAAAAGTTGATATTTTAATTTGATTTTAAAATCATTTTAATACAAAATTTGAATTATTCTTATTAGCTGGAGACAGATACTAATTTTTTTTTAATTCTTTTAAGTGAAAATGAAATTTCTGAAATAATCTGCATGCAATAAATACGATAGACAATATTCCTGTGATGTAATATAAGGTAAAATAGCAATATTTAAAATCCCGTACTCGAATTATTGGAAGATCATTTTTTTTTTGCTTGTCTATCTCGCCAAAGTGAATTCATCCAGTCGAAAATCACAAAGCTCTGTTTTTCGAAAATCGCTATTTTTCGGACAAATACTTCCAACCACATGCACACTGTACACTAGAGACCTTTTATAAAGACGTTCTAAAATTTTATAAAACATTGCGTTTTATCTATGTGTGATTTCGATTACGTTATTTTGAAAAGTGGAGTATTTTCACCTGTGAAGTATTTCGAATTTGTTATGGTGAAAATTCCGCATTTCTACAAAATCTATTCCAGTTTTAAGCATTAAAATACGCGCTTTTTCTTAATAAATTGACGTCATTTGAATTCACTAAAGCATTTCTGCATTATGATTTATTCTTAAGCAACATCTGTAGAAAAGTGTACACATGACATCATTATGGCCGAAACCCAGCAAAAATGCAATATCGTCATTCCAGAAGCAAATTGGCTATCTAATGATTCGCAAGCGTTCATTTGTTTCTTTATAATAGCTACATATTTTATTAAAAATCATTCTTTGATATTTCTTCAAAATTCAGAAAATGATTTTATACACGTATTAATAAATTGGCAGTCCTTCAGCTATTTAATACGAATTAAGTAAAAGCGGAAAAAATAAGTCACAGAACTGTTCTTCAAAACACATTTTTGTAAAATAAAAGCGTTGTATCGTGAGTAAAGTAAATCTGAAATAAACTGAAAATCATTTAATTGATAAATAAAAAAAAAGGAAAAACAAAATTCACTTGGTTTTATAACAGGCGATTTTTTTTTTTTTTTTTTTTTTTTTTTGATATAAGTTTTAAAATTTTTCACTTTTTCAGAGAAAATGGAAATGAAACGATACAGTAATCTCCGACTTTTCTCCTTTTACTTTTCATAGGAATGGGAGTACTTCTGTTGCCACAATAACAAAAAATAGTTTTAAAAACTACAAAAAAAATCAATATCTCAAAAAGAAATTAAGATACAATTTTCAAACGAATTGCATTTAAAAGTGCACTTTTTTAATATACGACGATGTAAAAATTACATAGGGGAGAGTGGGGATACTTGAGCATAGGGGATACTTGAGCCACCCCTATTATCTTTACAGTTGGTCAATTTTTCTTTCTAAAACTGGCAACATGGTAACATATTTATAGTTCTGAACATGTAAAAAAAGAAATCACATACCTTGGTACCATTTTGAAAGTATGGTGATTAACCCTTTGAGCTCTGCTGGTAGAATTTTCTACCACATAATTTTAATTCTGAAATGTCACAACGACACCAGAAAATTCGACCAAATTTATTTGAAAAAGGTTTAATGCATTTTTTCGCGTATATTGTAAATCGGTTTTTTTCTTTGCAAAATACTGGTGCGAATATGACATCTGGCTCAAGTATCCCCTCCATGGGGATACTTGAGCCACGATGTAAAAGAAAAAGTAAACATTTTTTAGACATAGAAAAATAGTTCAAAATGAATTGAAAGCGGTTTTCAATTGAAGAAAAAATATCAAATTTTCATTTTCAATATTTTATTTTGTTCCAAGAAATTATAAAAAAATTAAAAAAAATTAAAATTTTAAAAATGGCTCAAGTATCCCCATCTTCCCCTATATGCGATGTTAAGAATTTCCAAAATTTGTAGTAGCAAAAATTGCAAAACCAAAATTTCATTTAAATTTCAAGTGATGCCATTCGCAAAACGACGTATGCGTTACCATGGAGGGAAAAAATAGGTAAAGATGAAGTAAGCCTCAAAAAAGATTTGCAATATGAAAACATTTATCGCTGAAATTTTAATGTCCCTAACAAAAGCAAGTAAAAGGGGTTTTTTTATTAATAAGAGGAATAGTCCAGTCATTATAGTAAGTTCACCTCGGAATTCGAGATACCAAGCTGTAAGTCTGTAAATACTTGTATATTGACACCCTAAAAGTTGTCTCAAAACCTACATATGGTAGGGTGTACGCAACTATTAAATTCCAAGGTCAAAGGTCACAAAAATCGGTTTTTTGCGCTTTTTTTTGTATATATGTCTTTTCCTATATGTTTTTTGCTATTTGTATTTATTATCAATATTGTAGAATACAAAATTCTCTACAAATTTTGTTTGAAAACATTTTTCATACGTCGAACTGTTTTCGAGATAGAGGGCGGAGAGCGCGCGGTCACAGCATCACTTCAGGTCAAACGGTGCCTCCGGTCGAAAACGCGTCATATATCATTTTTTTCCTAATCTATCCACTTTTTATTCAGTATTAATTTATTTAACAACACTTACCTGTCCATGTAATTGCAGAATTGTTAATGAAAATATAGGAATTATATTTGAATTTTAACCTAATTAATATAATATTAATAACTTCTTACATGATAAAAAAGAAAAAAAATTATGAATTAATCGTTTTATTAAAAAATACTGTTCAATACATTTATTTTTATTAAAAGTAAAAAAATGGAATAAAGGGTACAAAAACTATAATTTATGTTTTTAATCATCTTCTTCCTCTTCATCGTCGTCTTTCGGCTGCTGGTAAATTTCAAACTGGTCTTCATTATCGTCTTCAACGACATTTGCCTCAAGTTGTTCCATGATTTCGGCGTCAAAGGTTTCATCTTCGTTAATGTCGCTCTGATATGGTTCTGCATTGAGACAAGCTTGCCCATTACATTGGAAACAAGCTAAAGAGCATTGCAAGCCCACTTTCCTGCATCCGCATCGCGAACCACAACCACTCTTGCAGTTGCAGAAAATTGTATTTAGCAAATCTTCTGGAGCAGGTGGTAAAATTGGCATGATAGGCTCCAGAAAATCGTTTTGCATTGCCCAACCCCATACCTGGGGTTCAAAATCATACCCTAACCAAGTTTGAACTTGATAATATACACGTGTAATCCATATAACGACGATGATCGAGACTTTTCACAGATTTCGGAGCATTTTAGACTGCCAATAAGATTTTAGTTCCACTCTCTAATAATCTCTGGGCCGAACTATTTTCTTCCTTAAATGCTGCAGCTAGTTCATCCAAATTCGTCAGTTTCTCAAAAACTTATAAAAATGATTTTTTCCCCTTTTTAAAAAGCGCAGAAGTTGTGTCACAGCCACCTAATGCATGCAGAAATGAAATATGTGTTTTGGAGTGAGGTTAATTATCAAAACTTTTAGTCGAGTATATCTCCGTTTTTACATTTCCTTTCCCAACTTTTTTAAAGAAAATTTCTTGTTCGTAAGACAGTGTACGCCCAATTAAAATGACAAGTAAATCAATATCTTGTCCTATTATAACTGCAGTTTTTTCAGACTTTGATTCTTCAATTGCAGTTTCAACAATAAGAACATCCGCATCATCTCAGACTTGTTTAGTAGTAATATTTGCAGCTTGTAATTTTTCAGTTAAGGTATTAATGAGCATATCTTTGTTATTTCGATTTGATAAGAATTTTTCTTGAGTAACTGGTACAACCATTGTTTCATCTAAACAGACTTTATACGTTTTTGAAAGTGCAGCAGTTCTTCTCTGCTACTCCATAGCTTTTACGTTCTTACTGTAGTCTGAATATCCGTCAAATACAACAATTATTTTGGAACTGTAATGCCTTTTTAAATAATTAATGTATTTATCAAAAATAATAGATAAAGTATCTTCTCTGCTCCATACAACATGTTGAAGAAATCCGCCATCAATAATGAACGTCACATTATTTTCATTGAGAAAAAAATCAATTGGGCTCATGTTGTCATACAATAACGACTTTGTTGTTTTTCTCATGCCATCATTATCAAATAGAGCTGTTGGATACGGACTCAATTCATATTGAAGATATTCCTCAAGATTACTTTCAAATTGTTTGCTGACAGTAATTCTCTGGAAGAGTAATAATGGAGCCACTGCAACTTTACAATCAACAACTTTACAATGCATAAAGAAAAAGATAAAATATAATATAATAGTTAATAAAAATTGATAAATATTTATAATCATTGATTTATCGATAGTTCATCAACTATATATGGCGCGTTTTCGACCGGAGACACCGTTTGACCTGAAGTGATGCTGTGACCGCGCGCTCTCCGCCCTCTATCTCGAAAACGGTTCGACGTATGAAAAATGTTTTCAAACAAAATTTGTAGAGAATTTTGTATTCTACAATATTGATAATAAATACAAATAGCAAAAAACCTATAGGAAATGACATATTTACAAAAAAAGCGCAAAAAAAAACGATTTTTATGACCTTTGACCTTGGAATTTACTAGTTGCGTACACCCTACCATATGTAGGTTTTGAGACAACTTTTAGGGTGTCAATATACAAGTATTTACAGACTTACAGCTGGGTATCTCGAATTCCGAGATTCTTACCTAATTTAAGCTTAAATGACTGGACTAGAATTGAAAGTAATGAATTACAACTGAAGCATATTTTAAGAAAAAGTAGTAAATTTTTAAAATGGTTTTTGTTCTATTATATTACTTATTAAAATAAATATTTGTTTTTTAAATAATTGAAATATTAAATTTAGAAGTAATTAAATGTCAAAATAAAGTAAAATTTAATATTGAAAACATCTATTTTGAACTCAAAATTTTATTACTAAAAGTTTTCTTTTTTTTCAGTACTTTTTAATAATTTACAACGTAGATGAAAAATGTTTATGACTTAACAACGTTTTAATAATTGCATGTAAATATATAAAATATATTGATGGAAACATTCTTTCAAAATCATGCATGAGAACTTAAATAACAAATATTAATCTAAAATCTAGATTTTAGTGTGGACACGATTTTAAGACATTAACGAAAGGATGTTAACTTTTCAAGCAAAATCTTAAGTGACGCTTCTATATTGATATTTCAAAGACATCTGATAAAAATAATCAAATAATTCTTGCCTGTGATCGATCAATTTGTTTCTTTTATGCATTTCAATCGTGTATTACAGCCAATAATGCCACAAATCATCATTTTTTTAACGAAATTTTAATCGTCTGTTCAATTATAGTTTGAACAGTAAAAAACAAAAAACAAAGAAGTACATGGTTAAACCAGTTTGATTTCATTGGCGTGTCAAAGCACGTGGTTTTGTTGGGACTTAATTGTACTTCATGTTACGGATTTTAGGGTTACATTTTTGGCGTCACCACTTCCATTCTATTAATTTCTCTTTACTCTATGATGTGTTAAGCACAGATACGTTTGGTCTTTATAAAATAGATAGCATTTTTTTATAGCCTCTGTTTCTTCTTTTCAAATGTCCTAAGAAAAATTAACCAAAAAATTGAATTAAAGAAAATAAAAGTTCTTTTCAAAAATTACATTACGTTTTCAAAGAAAACGGTAAGAAACTTCTGTATAAGTGGTAAGAGTCTCTAAAGACATACAATTTTTTTTTTACAGAATTAAATTTAAATTAGTATATTGTTCAAAAAACTAATGCTGTTGTGTCATAGCCTCAGTTTTTTTCTATATTTAAAGAAAATATAACCAAAAATTTGAAAAAAATATATGTATTTTTATTAAAAAATCATTTTATTTATTCATGATACACGACGATTAATATCAATATGAGTGATGGAGGTGGAGTATTTAAAAACTTTTAAGTAGATATATAGTATTCCAGTGGATTGTTTCGAAAATCAATATTGTTGTCCCGTAACCTCTGCATTTCTCAAATATCTAAACAAAAAATAACCAAAATTTTAATTTAGAAAAAAGGAAAGTTTCTGTTCAAAAATCACTTTATTTCCATATGAATCATACGTCCAAATCCATGTATTTGTCATCAGTCATCGCGGAAACTACAAATACAGCGTAAAAAATATATATTTCTCTTTGAAAAATCGATAAATAACAACAATGAAAATAAATTTCTTTACCAGTTTTCTTTAGAGACAGATTCAAAAACTTAGTATTTAAAAATGTATACATATGTCCAAGTGTGAATTTTTGTAATATATGTTTAAAAATATCCATAGAAAGGTAAAATGCCTATGGCTGTCCATCATCTTTCATCCATACTATATAAATTTCTGTCTAAGATCAATACGTATTTCTTTCAAAAATAAACAATACGAATACAAACATGCCAAGCATGTTAAATTTCAAAGACTTACGAAGTCTAGGAAATATTCATTGATGTGTTATATATCCAAAAAACAATATATGGGAGGAACTAAATCAAATAATTTAGACCCCGAAGTCATCAAAACCTTTCCGAAAGTTCATTCGTGTGCTATATACAGTTTTATTACATTTGGGAAACACCCTTCATCCCCAGGTTAGTCTTTGAGGAATGCCTTACAGAAAAACAAATTCTATAAAAGTATGGAAAGTTCTTGCAAATAGTAAAATAACCTTCTGAATTTCGAAAGATAAAAAAGAAAAAAAAATGAAAAAAATTCAAGAAATAAATATGAAGTTGCATAGCTAACAATTTTTTCTTTCTTTAAAATTCAATATTCAATAATAAATTTGGATTTATTATAATCACGGAAATCTCACATTAAATTAAGCAAACATGTGTATTAATTTCATGGAACTATTAAGAAAGAGAGACCGACTTAACCGTTCATGCCCTATGTGCCTCAACTTGCACCTAATTAAAAAACACTATAATTCTCATTAGCTATCTTAAATTTGGCCACTGTGAGCGTTATAACTAATCAAGAACACTCCAAGTAATGGAATAACACATACAATCGGCTCTCGTTAATTCAAACTCGTCGGGACCACAAGAAATGTTCGAACTATCCACAGTTCGAATTAATAAAAGTATGAGTGGAAAACATGTTTAAAGGGACACCGTTACAAGGGAATTAATGTTATGGTATTCGGCTAACATCATTAGATTATAATTTAATATTAAATTAAGGGTTATAAATACATAAACTAATTAAGGGATTAGGAACAAACAGGAACGAAGTTATGATGGACAAAGAAAGTACTAAAAAAGTTGATATAAAATGCATTATACTATGAATGCATATATGTTCAGAACAATTATGACAAAAATGAAAGAAAGAAAGTTATTTCAAGAATCTGAAGTCCGGGAGAAAATAAGGGAAAATAAATAATCGGAATCCCGTTAATACTAATTAAAAGAAGTCAAGAAAAAATGAGTTCGAATAAATGAAAATTTCTAACATTATTCTGCTAATGAAAATTTCGGGATTTCATGTTTAATTCGAACTAAGCGAAGATTCGATTTATCCGATTTCGAATTAACGAGAACCGACTGTAATTTGTTCATGTCATATGGCTGCATTTGTCAAGAAACTAGAACTCGTTATTCGGAAACAAAACAAAACAAAAATAAAAAATCCCTGTCGACTTGGCCTATAGGCGGAGGTAGATTTCGAAGAGTGCTCCTTTCAACAAGAAAAAATAAAATATGATTAGAGATAAACCCAGTTTACAACTTTATTTGGCTGCTTTGCAAAAAAAATTTCTTTCATTTTTCGGTAAGAACTGGTTTTATCAGAATCATCTTAAGCGAATTTTTACACCACTGAATCGAAATAAAAATGGATTTTTAACGAAATTTGTTTGAAACCTTTATCATAATTTGTTTCGAAATTATTATTTTTTTTTTTAAGTTTTTATTACTTTTTTGTCATTGTGGGAACACAAGTATTCAATTTTTGGACATTAAACATAAACCAATCAGGAAACGAATAAAATAAAATAAGTTGTGGAATTCAACCAATAACAAGATTTAATAGATTAATTTTGAGCACGATTATTCAATCGCTTAAATTAATTATCACAGATGTAAATTTTTCCATTTTTCAATTTTGGGTGAAAAAAGTCCTGGACTATCCTGGCCCGGACTTTTTTCACCCAAAATTGAAAAATGGAATAATTTACATCTGTGATAACAAGATTCAGATACACTTCAGATTTCCCAATTCTTAACCGAGAACAACAACTATTATTTTTCAAATACTTAATAATTACAGCAACGCAATACAGATTACACCACTTGTAAATAATACTAATGCCTGTCAACCGGTTAGAAACTGGTCATTTACCGTAACGTCATGTAACCTTTGTAGGTAGCTATGTAACCTTTGTAGTGTCATGTAACCTATGGTAGCTTTGGTTAAGTCTGCTGAACGCGTTTTCAAGAATTGCTGAATTGCTTTCAAGAAATGTTTCAATTTACTTGTTATGTGAAGAATGCACATCTTTTACAAATAAATCTCTTTTTAATTCAATACTTTAAAAATACTCGAAAACAATTTTTTTTGCTGCTTTCAAAATTTGTTGATACATCTGTCTTGATACATCTGTCAAACTATTTTTTTTAGAAATAATTTGCAAAACTAGAGATAAATAAAACAGTCACTTGAACTCGCAAAAAGCAAACAGAAAATGGCGAAGTGTGCTAATATATATATATATGTAATTTTTATAAACATATTGCTTTCAAGAAATGTTTTATATTACTCTTTATGTGAAGTATACATATTTTAAAAAACCTTTTTTCCAATTCAATGCTTTAAAAAACTTCAAAATTAACTTATCTTTCTTATTGATACTTTTCCTCCCCCCCCCAAAAAAAATCTTCATAGTTATATCTATTAAGTTATATTTATTTAAAATAATCTGCGAAACTAAAGATAAAATATGCCTTTTGAAGTTGCATCATGCAAACATAAAATGAAGAAGGGTATAATCAAACATTTCCAAGAAAGTACTGGATTTATTGAATGATTCGATTTATTTCTTATGTAAAGAACTCTTCATTTATTTTAAATTTATCCATTTATTTTGCTTATATTCAAGAACCTAAAAGAACTTCAAAATGAATTCTTATTCGCTTTGAAAAAAAATTCACTTTACGAAATGAAAAGGTTGTGAAACATTCATCTTTAAAATTATTTATTTAATAAAATATTGAGCAAAATTACAGAATAGTATTTTCAACTTACTCCAAATGAGTAAAATATTACGAAGTGTTCGATGAGAAATTTCAGAATTCATTACAGTCGACAAAGTTCTGATTTATTTCCTATTGAAAGGATACGACATTTTTTAGATACTGGGGGTTGGAAATCCACACCCCTACTCCAACATCCCTCTACATCAAACTATTTAGTGTAAAATCTTCAAATTTTGTGGGTATATTATTAAAGACGTTGAAATATTGATCACGCGAAAAAACAATTTACTTGCAAAATAATAATAATAATAATAATAATAATAATAATAATAATAATAATAATAGATGACGCTGCATTAGAGAAGATATAAAAAAATTATAATAATAATATCAATACTCAAAAATTTGCGAAATGCACTTTTTTTTCTTTAATTCCACTTATGGTAAAAAAGTAAAGAAATTTAACTGTTTAAGATGCACTGCACTTTGATTTTGAAAATTCTGAAACGACCAAATGACACCGGAATTAACATACAAATTTATTTGAAAATATGAAAAAAACTATTTTTTATACATAATAAACGGAACGTATTCATACTGTAAAGCTCCGATTATCTGGACCGGTCGGAAATGAGGCCGATCCGGTTAATGAAAAATACGGATAATTAGACAAATTAAAAAAAAAGAATTTGGCAATGTCTTTTTAAGTAACTTCCACTCATGTTTTTTTTCAGGCTTAGGACTATCAATTGAGGTATATAACAAATGGCCTGTTAAAAGGCGTTTTTTTAGCTTTTTTTATTTTCTACAAAATTAGTACAAAGTTGTACACAGAAGAACACATAGTAATTATTACACATGCATAAACCGTTCAAAATTTTGTGATACTTCAACAAATTTTTGGTGCTCCAGTAGCCAGCCATCATTAGATAGTAAAATCTTGAAAGCATTCAGGGCTAAGATTCAGCTGGAGTTTCAAATCTTCAAGTAACTTTTCACCATATTATGGATTTTTAACATGGTACACTGTGCAGTACATACATTTAAAAAAATCATTCGGATAAGGAAAAGAAATTCTTGTTATTCTTCTGCTTCATAGAGGACATACTTTATTCCTGAAAAGGACTCTCGACCGAGTGAAACATTTTAGATCAGCTGATTTTATGTATTGCTGTCTTTGCATTTGTTGGCTACTTTATTAATTCAGGATTAGGAAACAGGTATTTAATGCTTAACTTCTGTCACATCTAGCTCAACTTAGCTTACCACGCATACAGAAGTTTCACTTCAAAAGTTTTGGGAAATTTTAAAAAAATATATGAGTCTTGATCAATCCGGTTAATTGGACATTCCGGTTAATCGGCGCTCTACTGTACCAGAATTTTTGTGGTATTGTGACATTTCGGAATCACTTTGGGTGTTTGTGTGTAATAGAGCATTGAGACACAAATGATTAACTGCTATTGTAGCTGGGTTTTTACACTAAAATATAAAACCTGTCCATGAATCCATGAGTTGCAGCCCTATTCTCTAATACAAGAGGATACAGACTTGAAAATATCATTTTTGGCAATATTTAACTCGTTATCTACGGAATTATTTATCAAGAAATTGATTCACCTCAATATTTATCTTCTTTAATATCGGAAGGTATACTGGAATTTTTAGATAATACTAATGTGGAATTTAGATATGTTTTTTCTATTAAAACTGATTAAATATATTAGTAGTTATAATTTTTTTGTGAAAGATTTACAAAAATAATCAGATTAATTAACCAAACTTACTCTTTTGAAAATATCTCAGTTCTTACAAAAGCAATGCGTTTAAATGCATCATGATCTTCTCTATAAATGGAAACGCTTTTGCAATTGAATATGTTTCATATAACTTTATTTAAAGAAAAAAAAGAAATACCTATAAAAATGAATAATAAAACTCCACTTTTTGAAAATATTTAGCTTCGACTATTTCACTATTCTATTTAAATTTGATTGAGAAGATTGTTTTGTGTGAAAAAAAACTTTTATTAATAGACAGAAAAAGTAAGTTTTATATAAAGTTTTCTTCAATGGTACTTCAAAGTACCGTCAGTAAATAAAGGGTAAAAAAACAACATTGTAACCAATTGTGTATTTCCGACAACCTGACTAACTCATTCTGCGAATTAGAAATATGATTTTTCGTTGGAGGAACTTAAACATTCTCATGTATCGAGGACTTCTGGTAAATAAAGAAAACGTGAAGACATATTACAACTCTGCCGTTAGCACAGAGTATCAGAGATATTTTACCAACTCACTACTTTATCAGTGAAAGAGTGCTAAAATAATAGACTTGAGAAAAGTAATATGACGTTGAATAAGTTCACCAAGTAGATTGTAGTCAAGATAGCCGAGCGGTCTAAGGCGCCTGATTTAAGCTTTAGTTCTCGAAAGAGAGCGGGGGTTCGAACCCCACTCCTGACATGCATGTACACAATAACCTTTTTCCGCATTATAATTTTTACACATATATTTTACAAATTAAATACTAATTATGCTATTAAGAATATTTTTTTAACCATTAGCACAGAGTATCAGAGATCTTTTACCAACTCAGTACTTTATCAGTGAAAGTGTGCTAAAATAATAGACTTTCGAAAAGTAACATGGCGTTGTTCACCATTTAGATTGCAGTTAGGATAGCCGAGCGGTCTAAGGCGCCCGATTTAAGCTCTGGCTCTTGAAAGAGATAGTGGGTTCGAACCCCATTCCTCACGTCCATGTATAACATATAGTATTTTTTCCGTATTATAATTTCTTTAACTGACTTAAAAAAGGAGAGAAGGTTATCATCAATTCGACCGCGTATGTACTTTTTTTTTATATATGTTCACCGATTACACAGCAACTATCCAACCGATTAAACTAGTATTGGTGTTAAATGAAAGAGCTTAACGAAAGTAACCGTGGGTTTGAACTCCACTCCTGACATACGTGTGTACAATACTCTTTTCCGTATTATAATTTGTATACATATATTTTACAAATTAAATACTAATAATTATTAACCGACTTCAAAAAACGAGGAGGAGATTATCAATTCGGCACGTATATATATTTTTTTATATGTTCACCGATTACTATGAAACTATCCATCCAATTTATATTATTTTGATTTATTGAAAGATGTTGCTCTTGAAAAGTTACCATTTCCGTTTCATCAAAATTAGTTCAGTATTTTTTAAGTAACGAAGCAAAAACTAATAAAATTAGTGATTTCTCGCGAATTAATATTGATTGTTGCAGCCGTTTTCTCAATCATAAGCTAATATCATACAGCACGATAATGGTGTATAGTAGAGCTCAGCTGCATCTCTAATGTTAAAGTCCAAAGTTTGCCTCTTAATAACTTTGGATCCAATCATCGGATCGCGACGAAACTCTAGATTTCAAAGTTTACAAAAATTCATCCAGATCCACCGATTAGTTTCGGAGATCCAGAACCCCTGTTTTGGCACTTTTTGCTCGTGAAACAAAAAAAAGAGAAACAACTCAATTATAACCCGAACCAGGAAACATTCAGCGACGTGTAATAGCTTGTTCGAAAGCTTTTAATTTAGGGATGTGCCTTTCGAAGGTCCGGTAAAAAAATATAAAAAATTATGGAAATGGCACCCATTTAAAAGATTATATAACGCTATTCCTTTCATAATTTGACATTATAGAAATCTCTCCTTTTTAATTGCTAATTCAATTGTTGCTTTCGAATTGCCACCAACTAAAAAACAATTCAATAATTTAAAAAAGAAACGATAACACGTGTTCTTTTTTTTTATAGATAAATAAAAATTCTGATTCTCCTGATAGTTTTGAACCTTTGAAATTGACGTCATTCGAAACAGAAAATGCATATTTTTCATAAACATATGTATAAACTGTAATTAAATATGTGTTAAAACAACATCGCACCTTTATTTAAGTGTTTTCGAAGTAAATAGATATTTCAATTAAAAAAGGATAATTAGGAAAAAAATTCTTCTATATTTATAAAAATAACTATTTGAAAATGAAGCTATGAAAATCTGTGTAGACACCTATCGTCATAAGAAAATCTACGTAGATACCGAGAAACTGCAGTGGGACTACTATCTGGGAGGGGGCGGTTCTGTCTACTAGAGATAGAGAAGATACATAGGAAGCATACTAGAAATGTGCCGCGGTAGCATGTCTTTTTCGTTAGCCTCGACATAATTAAGTATTACGGTATAAATAACTAAAAAGTAAGAAATAAAATAAACTTTTTCAAAAAAAAAATATAACCGACTTCAATCAACGCTCTAAAAAGAGTTAAATAATTCTTTAAAATACCCTAATGATGAATTGTTATCTAATAACCACACATCAGATATCATGTACCGACAAAAAAAATGGTTATAAGTTTAATACATAGAATTTAATATCCAGCAAACATAGTTTTTCGACAGAATATTTTTTACAAGAGATTAATTTACATATTTTTGATTTAATTTATGAATATGGGATGAAATTATTTTCCTATTCTAAAATATAGATATTGTAACACTGTATTCAAACAGTGGGAATTTTTAAGTAGGTAGTGAAAAAACACCGATAACACTGGCGATAATTATTAATTACAATGATATACTTTCTATAAATCGGGGACAGAGTTAGAGATAAACATTTTATCTCTAACTCTGTCCCCTTATGGAACGTTTTTGAAGTAGGCAGTACGTTCGAATCAGAATTTAAACAAGGGTTTTCAGGAGCAGACACTCAGCTATGCTTTACGATGCAGGAATTGTGACAACGGGGAATAAAGATTCGATAAAGAATAGATTAGACAGAAAAAGAAACTTTGAAAGAAGATAAAGGATGAGGAGTATCTTGGTGGATGAAAAAATCCATCCATATCCTTTGATGGTAGAAAATATAAAAAGATGTTCATATAAAAAAGGGTACAAGAGTCACGATCGAGATAAAGACAAATCATATATCACTAATGCATGGTAAAATGTACATGTCACCTAATTCTATGAGCCGGCTCTTGTTTCATGGACTTCAGAAATGAAAAAGTCTCCAAATTTAAGTGCTCTATTAATCTAACTCCTGAGTTGGTAACGGCCTTAGGTCAGGATATTCTACCGCCTAGTTTAAACAAATGATGTCTTAGTCGGTGTGAAAATTCATCCGTATGAAAAATACATATCAAATTTTGCAGTTCTGTTATTAAATTTTCAAAAGCAGGCTTCGTGCAGGCTTCGCTCAGAAAATTATATATTGATTTTGATATTTCTTCGCAGTGATAAAAAATAAGTGTCAAGTGATCCAAATATTTGGAACCACATTCAGAAAACTTGGTGATACATGTTTCGTCATTTTGTCGACGGCGCCGCTCATCTCCTCTTCTTCTATGGAGATCGTTAACGTTTTCTGCTATCAAAAAGTAAGAAAAAGTACCCAGTGTTTGATAATTTTCAACAAAATTACTTCTTTTAAAATTTACAGACTATATAGTCATTTGTTCTACATTCATGTAATAGTTCATGTATTTTTCTTCCTTACATATAAGTTTTGTTCTTCATCTTTGAGAAGTTGTTTTGGAATTAACACATTTGCTGCCGATCACGCGACAGCACGTGATATGGAGCCCAGGTTAAGAAGTCACTCACTCGCCAGTGCGTGATGTGGGGCGACGTCTCAGTAGCCAGTCACGCGCTAGCGCGGGAAAATCTTTCACTGATTCTTTGTTTTAAAAATTAAATCGGCTTCTGGAAAAACTCACTTCTACAGTGCGGCATTAACCACCATCACATCTTCATGTAAGCGGCAGCGAACGTGTTAAGTTGCTGGAAAGTTAGTCATAAGTCTGAAGTCACTACAGTCATATGTTATATAAAATGTGAGGAAATAGTTTTATTAAAGCTATTGTCATTCTTGACATTTTAATAACTGGGTAATAATGGGACATACTATTGTGAAAAGCTTTAATTTTTTATCTTATGGCCCAAGTTTTAGAATTCTAATCTTAACCTCAAAACACAGAGGGCCTTTCAATTACTGGTTTAGAAAACTTTCAATTTATCTGGTTTTTGATAACTATTATGAAACTCTGTTTTTTGACTTTTTTTAGTGATTGAGACTTTTAATTTTACTGTTAAAATAAAAGACTTTTGTTGCTTATAAAGTATTAGACAAAATGACATAATTTTATGTTTCATGATAAGCTTGCCAGGGCTGGTTATCATAGAAAAATTTCCTATTTCATGATTTTGCGAAAGAAAAATTTTGACTGGCCCTAAATTAAAAATTGGCTAAACTTTAAAATTGTTGGCTATCTAAGTTAAACATCGCATTTAACTGCCTACTCTTAAAAACCATCTATAAAATTTTAAACTTGTAAATGTAGGCAACAGCACCAGTATTCGTAGACTTTTGGGTATTCAATTTTTGAATAGTTCATAAGCAGAAATATTTCTGAAAATAATCATTTTCTTGAAATTCCATTTGACTGAGAACCTAAATAAAATGGTTATTTGCTTTTTAAATGGCTATTTTGAAAGAAAATATCTGATTAATAGACATTAAAATACCTATCAAACACTAGATACAGCATATCAATCATTGGGTACAGCATATCAAAAATTGGGTATATATATAAGACATCTTAAACTTTAAATTTTTTTTATAAAAACGTTCCTGTTTTTTTTTAAGAAGTGCAATTTTCAAAAGAAAATAATCTAAGGAATTTTTTTAAGTTGAAAAGCAAGGTTTAGTTCAAGGTATAGTTAAAGCAAAGGTCAAGTTTAAATGTTGAATTACAATTTCGATTTAAGTTATTAAATACTGGGTACATTACCCTAAGCTTATAATTTTCCTTTTTCTAAGATCTTCTTTCTCCTGTATCTTTTTCCAAAGTTTCTTTTTCTGTAACCTCACTTTGTTTTTATCATTGACCATTTTTTCAAAACAAAATTTTTTTTTTCTCACACCTAAATATTTTCTTCAATGATTCAGAGGGATGTACTGTGAAATGTGTAATTTAAAAATAGAGCATCGAACAGAATATAAAAATAGTCACCTGGTAGGACTATGTAAAGTAAAAAAAAAATATTCAAAAGCAAAAGTGTATGAAGATTTCTTTTTGGGAATTTTTCTGTTTTACATTTTTTTAAAGGTTATCAAAATGAATATAAAGTGGAAAAATGCATTAGAAATATTTTTAAAAATTAAATTAAAGTGAACAAATGTTTCCATCCCTTTTCTTGTAAAGAAAAAAATATTCAATCAGAAACGTACGAAGTTAATTTTTCGAGAAATTTCCTGCTTTATATATTTTTATTTTTGAAGTTATCAAAATTAATATAAAGTTGAGAAATGCATTAGAAATATTTAAAAAAAATAAGCTAAAGTGAACAAATGTTTCCATCTCTTTTCTTGTAAAGAAAAGATTTTCAGCCAGTAATGTACAAAGATAATTTTTCGAGAAATTTTATGTTTTACATATTTTTATTTTATAGGGTTATCTAACTGAAGAAAAATCTTGTGATAAAGAAATAATTATATATTAACATTCCACACTCTAAAAAATAAAAGTGTAAATTTACACACAAAAATGTGTAACTCGATGATACAAAAACGATTTGTTTATATGTGTAAATTTGTGTGTGAATCGCCAAAATACACGCCTAATGTGTAAATTTCAAAACACATATTTCAGTGTGTAATTTGATGATAACACTAAGTGTTTAAAAGTTATAGTGGTCACTCATGAAATACCCAGATTAATGTGTAAATTGCACAAGAATACACACATATCTGCGTAATTATCTTACTGATTTATCTGTGTAATCTTCAGTGATCACACGGATAAATGCGTATTATGCAAAAAACACGTATTATTGTGTTATTATAATTTACACAGTTCTTTGCGTAATATGTAAAATACGCATATTCAATGGAGATTCAATAACTGTTATGTCTAGCGTATATAGAATATCTGTACTGCAATGGGTGATGCATAATATCGAAGTCTAATGTCTTAGTTGATTTTATGCTTACAAGGAAGGTCTCCATACGGGCATACTCAGAAAAATCTGAAAAAAATATAGAATGTTCTTCTCATATAGTTATACATGTTTATAAAAAACATTTCGGCGGAATCTCCTTATAACGTCCGTAAAAAAATAATAAAAATTTCGTTTATTTGGCGATTTATCCCCGGTTGGCGAAAAAACGAAATTTTGAAAAATACGCTTTTACGCTTCGAATACTTTTTAAAGAAAAAACTTTCTATGTTCAATTTATTTAAATAAGTTTAGTTTAAGTAATTTTAGTTTTGCATTTTTACTTTACTTTAAGTGTAATTTTGTCACATACGTTTATACGTACTTAAACAAAATGAAATTAATATATTTTATCATTTAAAACACAATTTAAATTGATTAAAATTGTTCCAAATTGAAAAATACACTGTTAAAAATTTGCTGCATTTTGTTGCAACGGCACTCCCTTGCTTGTATAGAAAACGGTTACTTGGCCGTGAAATGGAGCTTTCTCATTGGTTGGAATAGAGATATTATATACAAGCGGAGGAGTGCGTTGCAACAAAATGCAGCAGATTTTTAACAGTGTATGACACGGCCAATTCACGGTGCTATGGAGCATTCTCATTGGTCAGAAGAGAGATATTCTTTAAAAGTAGTGGAGTGACGTTGCAGTAAATGCTGCAGATTTTTAACAGTGAAGTCAATTGAAATCAATTTTCAGATTCGTTAAAATCGTCTGCTTTTGGCGAGGAAATGCACTGTACGCCAAATCCCGCGTCGCTTTCAGCTTTTCACGCCAATCATTCCAAACTATTTTATTTTTTTTACATATCTAATAATGTAATTCCGCCGCTAATTTTCACTGATCCTTTATTACCTACATGAGTAGTTTAATTCGTATTTTTTTCAAAAAATTCTGAGTATGCCCCCAATGGAGACCTTCCTTGTTAGTTTCAACACCTTAGCTCTTATTTATATAGTTTTGAATGGAGAAGTGAAATGGGGGGGGGGTCTAGTTGAAAGCCTGATTTTTAAGTTATCGGGCTAGATTTGTGACAGTGGATGAGATAAAGTTACTGTTGTTTGGACTCGGGATCATAGTGATATACCCACTTCTCATCCACTGTCACAAGTGCAGCCGCATAAGCTCCAAATCAGCCTATCACACTCACCCCCCCCCCTTCTTGAAAACTCCCTCTAAATAGGCTTTTAGAACTTCACCCCTTCCTCTAAAATTATGTTATTACAGCAGGTAAGGTTCTAAAATTCAGCATACTGCCATTTAAGACATTAGGTTTTGATAGTCCTCATCAGCCGTCGTAGTACAAATATTACTTCTCTGTTAATGGGAAAGTATGGGACACATTTTGAAATTTACAATTTCTTTAATTATAAAATTGATTCTTCAAATTATGTTTCTATATTGTTCAAGGACATTAGAAAGTGTTTAATTTTGTATTCTATAAAACAAAATTTTTGTATTTATGTCAAATAAAGCTGATTTTATTATTTTTGTAAAAAGTGTCCCATTCCTCCGCACTCTCCTCTAAATATACACATAAAAACTGCTGGGTTTTTTTCTATATTCTTCCTTGCTTCTTAATTTTATTTTCCCTTCAGTTAGATATTATTTAGTACATGCAATTAAAAATTAAGATAAAAGAAATAATTAATGATAGATTTTAGACTAGTCAGATGGAATAATGATAGTTGGTAAACCTCCAATCTTCGCACTTTTAATTTTCAGTGTTCAGACTAAATTTTTCCCTTTTTATTTTTCAGACTCAAAATACAAAGTGAATTATACTCAAGATACTGTGTTACATACAGTTATAAAAGTAAAATTAAAAATACTATAAAAAATAGAAAAAGGTATGTAATCTTCATTTCACACACACATACATATTACCTGCAAAAATTATAGCTGATTTGTTTATATGTGACATGAATCACCTCTATTATATGTTGAATTGTTTTCTTTTTATAAATATTCATCATTATAAAGAATTTACTTAAAAAAATTATCAAGACTATCAAAAAGGCTGTTGAATCATTAAAATAACATCTTTTGCATTTAAGATTATATTTAGAAATTAGTGTCTTTAAAAAAATACAAATATATTTTAACGTTAATAAAATAACTCGTATTTTCATAAATGAAAATTTCAGATATTCTAATTAAAATTTTAGATATCAAACTAATTAGTATTTTTATTTATCAACTATAATAAAAAATAAGAAATACTGTGATTATATCGAAATATCAATTGACGCTTATAAATTTTCGAAATTAATGCTCGTAGAATTTATTTGACAATTACATTTGTGTCTTAAGTGTATAAAACTCACCCGTCGGGGAATATTTATGTAGTGGAGGGGGGGGGGGACTAATAAGTTTCATTTTGAATATTCATTATGACAGAAGTGTTATAATTTTTTCTGTAATACAACCATACGTTTTAGGTCACATTAATTCTATAATAATAGGCAAAATTGCAATGGGAAAATATTTATTTTAAGAAAAAGCCATTACTTTAATAAAAATTTTCTTCAGAATTTTTGGTTTAAGGTTACTTTAAATCAACGTATTTGTGCCCTTTTGCAATTTACTTCTGTGTATTTTTATTAAATCTATAATTAATAAGCAAAAATTATGTGTTTTTACTATGATTATTTTAGTGGAACATAGTGTTTCTGATGTAATATTTTCAAATTAAAACCTAGCTGAAAATTAAATGTAATTAAGATAAATAAATATTTCAAATTTCTCAAAATTGGAAAATGTAACGTAGAAATTCAAAAACAACGCTATAGTTTTAACCGATGATAAACTTAGTTAACATTATAAGTTTCATAATAAAAAACTTACAATGAAATTTCAATAAAAAAATAAAACTCAGATGAACTGTTTAGCTTATAAATCGAATATATAATTTATAGATATAATATACATTTGTACAATAGTTTATAAATAAACTATAATATCTTTCACACAACCGACCCGAAATTTAACACACCCCCCCCTCCCCACAAAAAAAATGATTTTAACCTTTATTTTGCTACTGTTAAAATACATTCATAAATTCTTTTTAAGATGAAACTTTTTAAAGAAATAAATAACTTTAGATACAACAGTTGTTATATTAAGGAATAAATTTCAGGAGTTAGGCAATGTTGACATTTTTTAAGGCAAGTAAATTACTCTTGAAAAAAATTCTTATATGTAAAAAAAAATCCAACATATAGAATATACATTTATACGTAAATGTAAACAAATCAGATAAAAAGAATTAGAGGTAATACGAACGTATGAGATTACGTACCTTATATTTTATAGAAGAATAACTTCTATATTTTTCTCAACGCAAGTGCTTGCATACAGTTTGCCACCACATTGTACGTGATTTGCTTTCTATGCGTGCTTGGTTGAGAAGTTTCATTTTCGATCCCGGCGTTATCAAGATCAAGTTACTGGACCCACCATTAGTTTTCAACTTAAACCTGATGAAGCCAAGTCGGCGATGATTATGATTTTAGTTTTTGATGCTAGATTCGCGTAGTTCATGAATAGAACCATAAATTGTACAGCGAACTAAAGTTAAACTAAAATTACAAGTTAAACTTTGAAATGGGTAAATAGTTACAAGCTTTATAATTTGGATTTAATAATTTAGAGTAAAATCGAGCATACTTATATTCGATATGCTAAATGTATAAATAACTCAGGATACGAATTTAGAATTATCTTAATTACATGAATTATATTTTATGTTACATATTAAATGAATTCAAATAGTTTTTAGATTCTACTGAAGGATAAACTACTGCCCTTTAAATTATGTGGGAGGGGGGGGGGAGGGCAGCAGAAAATTACCAACAGTACAAAAAATATAATTTAAATTTATGAAAACATAAAGTGGGATTATATCTCTATTATAATGCCTCTTTATGCAGTCTTTCTAATTTCATTTTAAGAATGAAATCTAACACTATTACTGAAAATTACAAGTTAAATTGTGAAAAAACAGCGGTCAGCGAGACGCTGAAAGAAATTACGATTTAACCAAATTATAGAATTATAAAATCAAACATTCTTATATTTGATGTACAAATTTCAGAAGGTAATTCGGAAAACGAAAATAACTAATTAAATGAATAATATTTTACGTTACATGTAACGAAATTTTGTTACATTTGTCGAGATTAATTTTTTTAGCTTCTTTTAAATGTTCATATGCTGCTGAAACGGGGAATGTGAGAGAGGTGGTCAGAGTATCTTATAAAAATAAATAAATATATTGGTCTAATATTTAAAAATGCTGTTAATCAATGCAATGAAATCATGTTATTTATGGAATGGGGTTAATGAAATAAATAGTGTAGCTCTGAATAATATGTAAACCTCCCATCCATTTCGTAACGTCTACTTTAAAATTCACGCATTTATAATTTTTGTAACACATTAATTAGCGTAAATTCAGGAGTTATCTGCATTTACACATTTTTCTGAGTTTATGAACTCATAACAACTTACAAACTTAATGCCATAAACTAAACACACATTAAAATAGGTATTTTTTTCATAGGAAAAGTGTATTTTTTTTGCCAAGTGCGTGATTTTAGAAATTTACACACTTACCTTTGTATATAGCATTATGTGTAAATTACAATAACATACCAATATAAGTAAATTCAGGCATTTTTCAGCATTTACACATTTGTTTGTGTCTTTCAAGTGATAACAAAATACATACTTAGTATGATAAGATAGAATACACATAACAACAGGTAAAACTTTGCAAAAAGTGGGTAATTTTCATGTCAGGTGTGTAATTTTAGGAATTTACACTTTTATTTTTTAGAGTGCAAGTATAAAGAAAAAAAGAGAAATTCATCAGTTTAAATTACGTTGTATTTTGAAGATATAAAGTTAGATTTGATTTAATTTTTTACATCAAACATTCCTGAATATTTTGTTCAAAATAAAGCTCAATAATGTAAACAGGGTGGAGGCCCAAAACTAGTAATATTCTAAAGTTTTCTTCTCCTTGATTCATAGAACAAAAATTTCTGGTTAAATAAAGCAAAAATTCCCTTAAAAATTACACTTGGGCACCAAAACTATTATGGCACTGGAGCTTGTATCAAAACATAAAAATAATATATTTTGTGCTCGTTGTTTTTTATAAGAGTTACATAAAAGAGTTCCCCCTCCCCCTCCTCCCCGAAAAAAAGTGCGTAGGTGTTTCTGTTTATCCTGCATTAGCTCTTAAACGGATAAAACTAGAATACTGAATTAAGTGTTTAAATACAGGGTTAGCCTATGATTCACTGAGTTTCAAAACATTATGCATTTAGATGAGTACGATCTAAGAAGAACGATGATACTGATTAACATCCTTCCTCTTGGCATCCTTCCTTCCTCTTATTAAAAGCCTTCCTCTTGGCTCTCGCGCAGGAACGCATCACTGCTGCTTTGACGGACACTGACAGACACATGTTATAATACATATAGACAGAACTGGAATATTGTTGGGATGTGTGCCACCATGGCCGTATCTAAGGGGACGCTATGGGCGGCTCATCCCCCCCCCCTAAAATATTTCGAATCTCCCCTAGAAAAGATTCCAATGTCACTCAATGAATTTCTGCTTCGAAATTTCAAATAAAATTATGTTCAAAAATCTAATTTAACTTTGAAACCCTTTCACAGTTTTGCTGAATTACTAAATTGCATCTAAATTTAGTAATTTAACATTCCCTCATCCTATTTGAACATATGAAGCTAACCTGATGCTTAATTTTTCACCAGTTATATACTCAAAATTTTCATTATCCTATACTTTTCTTAGCATACAATGAAGTTATTACAACAGTTTAATAAGAAACATAGTACCTACAATGTGAATATGCACTAATTTATCTTTCTGCGTCAGAATGAGAAAAAAATTATGAGCCCCCCCCCCCCACTTTCAACTTCTTGAGGTCCCCCCCCCCTATACATCACTTCTAGCTACGGCCCTGTGTGCCACGTGCCTAAGGGGGAAAACATTGAATATTTGTTGTACGTAATTTTCAATGCTAAATCACACCACTATTTTCAAAACAAAACTCTTTTACATGCACTTACAACAAGAGAAATATTCTAAAAAATGTACTTTTTAAAAATAGTATTGCTAATAGAATATAAAAAATGTCACCTGTAATTTAATAGTTTACGATATCCGACGCACATTCATATGTTTCACCCTTCTTTGTACGTTGTATACTTGGAAAAAAAGTGTCTTTTGAAACCCGATTAATCATTTAGTAGGCTTATCTTGTATATCATAAAGACTAATTATAAGACACTGTTTATATCATAAAACGGTGATAGTTATAAGACGTCTGAGCTATATTTTTAATTGCCATTTTCCATCATCTCTCAATGTTTATATAAAAGAAAAAAAACTGTAATTTAACAAATTAGAACGACTATTTGGAAAATTATATTTTCAAAGACTGAAATTTTAGATTTATAAATATATTCTATATTAAAAAATTAATAATAAACATAATTTTTATGATGATCAAAGGTTCATGGTTTACGTAATAACAGAGTCCTATATTACGTACGCCATGGATTAAAAATTAACATTCCTGCACCAATCATATACAAATTTTAAATGAAATTTTAGTTTTACAATTTTCCGCACTGCAAATTTTTTAACTGCTAAACATCACATATTTTTAATTTTTGCTCTGTCGTATAGGAGGAAAAATTTATTTTTAAATGCAATTTGTTTGAAAGCTCTATCTCAATTTGATTTTAAGTTATAATTTTTTTTTTAGTTTTTTTAACACTTTCTTCGTCACCGTGGCAACAGAAATGTTTCATTTCTGGTCATTAAACATGAACCAATAGTAAAACAATAAAATAAAAAACATAAGTATTCCATTTTTTTACATTACATGGGCCAATCAGAAAAGGAAAAAAATAAAATATGTTGCGGAATTCAACCAATAAAAAGACTCAGATATATTTCAGATTTCCCAATTCTCTACCGAGGATGATAAGTATTTTCCAAATAGTTAAAAATAGGATATATATCTTTCGAATCTCACTACTTGGGGCTGCTGTAGTCACTCTCATATGACAGAGCTCATTCATTTTTTTAAAGAGTTGACTGATTGAATTTCATTTTAGGCATTGCCATTTCAATTCTAAGAGAATAAACGTTTTTCTTTTGTTTTAGGTTAAATTAGGAGAAATTTATACAATAAAACCATCTATTTCTAAATGTCAAACATTAATTGACGATATTTTCTCTTTATAAACAAAAATTATTCCTAAAATTTGGATCTGTAAAAATATGTTTTTTTTTTCTTTTAATTTTCTTATAAAATGTAATTTACTCAAGATACTGTTTTATTAAGATCTATTTAAATTGAAAATATTTTTTCATTTTAAATTGTATACATTGCGGTGCACTTTTGGTGCCGTATTGAGAGAAATGCGTTTTCTATTTCATATATGGTTATAAATTTAATATTTTTTCCGTGTATAAATTCCATACCTCGCATACAGAGCTGCACAAAATAATTATCGTACTATTCTCCTTGTCAGCATAAAGGGGAATTTTCTGCAGGGGAATTATCAACTAAGGTATGTACCGGGTGGTTATAAAATAAGTATTCTTATTTGGAGCTGTCTGTAGCTTGAAGGAATAACCCGAATGAAGCCAAAATTTGTACACATACTATTTGAGAATGGAGGAAAAGACTGGAATAATAATAAAAAATAATTACAATAATTGTCGACAGGTGGCACTTTTGTGTTTGAAATGTAATGTGCAATACAATAACTTCTTGAGTGCGGAGAGGTAATGGATTCTTCCCTCTTCCACATTTTACGGTAAACGATCCAGTCTCCTCGAATTTTTTTACCATTCTTCTCACTGCACACGGCGTCAAAGGACCTTATCCTTTACGCATTCCTTTCACACGCCTAAATTCAGGTAAAGCAGCTGCACTGTTTGAACTGTTAACGTAGAATAGTTTTAAAATTAAAGCGCGATCTGGTAAACTGAGAGCCATGTCGTACAACAATAATGGCAGAAATGACCACGTTTTGATTTTACTAATGATTCCAACAACGTTTGCACCGACAGGACCCGTAGCGCCATCTGTTGCCGATTATTGTAACTATCTTTTTTTTATTATTCCATTCTTCTTCCCCCATCTTGAATAGTATGTGTACCAATTTTGGTTTCATTCGGGTTATTCCTTCCGGTTTATAAGGTTATTTATATACCTTAGTTGCTACAGACAGCTCCAAATAGGGATACTTATTTTATAACCACCCTGTATTTCCCATCGGAACTAAATTTTTGTATATAGTTTATAGATAAAAGTCAATATATCATATACTACTCAAAGAATTTGGATACTTTTCTGACTATAGATGGAAATAGTTGAAATTGGGTTATTAAATGTGTTATGCGTCTCCAAATAGTTTCGTTAGACATCTTATTTAAACTTATTAACCATTTATGCACTGACGGTTCTTTCAAATACCATTGAAGAAAGTTTAATATAAAATATATTTGCTTAGTCTATTAATAAAACTTTTTTTCTTTCTACACATTATACTCTGTTCAATCAAATTTAGATAGAGTAGTGAAACAGTCCAATTTAAATATATTGAAAAAGTGATAATTTTCCTAATGATTTCCATAGGTATGGTAATGATAGGTAAACATTTCTTTCTTTGGAAAAACTTGTATGAAAAATTTTCAACTGCTAAAGTCTTTCCATTTCTACAGAAGATCGTAATATATTTGAATTTATTGATTTTATAAGAATCATGATATTTCCATAAAAACATTTTTGGTTATTAATATAAGGTGGTCTAGTGTGATAACGACAGGCGGGGTAATAATGCCAAGTGCTAATATTTTGCATAATTATGAAATAATCTGGTAAATGACACCCATGTGCTCTGCGTAGAAGGGTTTTGAGTCATATAAATCGAAAAAAAACAGCTTCAAGTTAATTTGTTTCATTTTTAGGTCTTATTGTTTTTACAAGCAACTAAAATTAACGCTTGATCTAAAATTGGCGAGATACGTTTTGTGATGTGAAGGCTATTTGTTTATCCGGAAATACTTTGTTAATTACATAAAATTGTAGTACATTTCATAGACTTTCAAAATGATGGTGAGGATTTTGGATTTCTTCTCGAGATAATTTGTAATTTAAAATGTACAGTGCAATAACTATAACGGGGTAATAACGCCAATCCTTGGCATTAATACCCTGGTTGATTCCCTACAGTGGCCGAGCTACATCCTAAATACTGATTCAAATAACCACAGTTAAACTGTGCAATGTTTCTAATAATTCTATTTAAGAGGTCCTTTTTAAGCAAAAAGAAGCTCACGGTCTGAAATTCTTTTGCCTCATTCCCCCCCCCCACACACACACACACACCACACCTTTATTTTTCTTACACTTTCACAAAAAATGAACATTTTCAATAGATTAGAATGAAATTTGTCAATTTCTAAGTTTGTAGAGTTTGTATTTTTAGAATTGGGCAATCTACATGCAATTATTCCATATTATTTCATAGTTTTGTTTGCATGGCGTTATTACCCATATAGGGGGGTAATAACGCCAAATAGCATTGGTCAAGAAATCACGCCATTACATTTTATGAATACATATCTGTTAAATTATTTTTTTTATACATAGTCAATGAGTTGCTGTATCAAAACATATATTTGTTTGAAAAATACAAACTAAAACTGAGCCGTGAATATTGGTAGAACGTTAACGTGGCGTTATTACCCCAGGGTACCTTAATTATTTTTGTAAATATTTTCCAGAAAATTACAACTATCGATATATTTAATCAATTTTAATGAAGGAAAATATTTAAAGTTTACATAATTATCATTTAAAAATTCCAAATTTATGTTCAGATATTAAAGAAAATAATTATTAAGATGAAGCAATTTCTTGATAAATAATTCGGTAGATAAAGGGTTAAGGGGTGAAGTTTTGTTATATTATTCTGAATGTGTTACATAATCTATGCTTCACGCTTTTACTTTTTTTATTTAAGATTGAATCGTATTTACTCCAAAATGCATACAGTTTGCAAAAAGTCTAGTACCATATTTTTAGGAAAGAAATTTTCTATTTTATTTTAAAACCACAGAGGTCATAACCTGCTGAATTTATTTCTATTTTATAATAGTTTTCTGCAATGAAATAAGGTTAAAAATCGAATTGAAAAACTGTAATAAAATTATACGTACTTCGTTACTCATATAATTTAGGGAGACGCATATTTTTGTGTGCTCCGTACTTATGAAAGTAAATTTCATCAACAAACAGAAATGCGTGTATTTTTGGATGAACATGTGAGCAATTATAATTTACTGAAACGCTGTTTCCTCCTTTTAATCCATTTGCATATCATATAAGAATATTAAATACAACCTCCTGCATATCATATAAGAATATTAAATACAACCCTTTATCTACCGACGGTACTTATAAGTATCATTAAAATTGCTTGTTATAAAATTTTTTAATACGTCGGTTAGTTGTAATACTGTTTAGAATGAGTTACAGACACATTAATTTATTTTTTTCCAAAAGCATTATTGGTTACACAAAGCAAAAATATTTTTAAAAGGATGATTTCTTTTGCCCTTGTATCTTTTCAGCAGACGGTACTTATAAGTACCATAATAATTACTTATTATAAAAAAATTTTAATACGTCAATTAGTTGTAATACTGTTTAGAATGAGTTAGAGACACATTACTTTATTTTGTTCCAAAAGCATTATTGTTACACAAAAAAAAAAAAAAAAAAAAAAAAAATATTAAAGGATGATTTCTTTTGCCTTTGTATCTTTTCAGCTTTCTTGGCACTGAGGGAGGGGGATGGGGATTTTTCAATTCGGAAATATTTCTATATTTATGTTGTAAGACCATCGTATTTTTACATTTTATAACTCTACAAAATTCCAATAAAACAATTTAAAATAAAAGATTTGAGTGGGGATATAATTACTGCACAAAATATCTGTAAATTCAAATTTAATTAATCCTTCTAAATCGTTCAATCCTTCTAAAATCCTTAAAAAATATTAAATGATTATGTACATCTTTTAATTTAGTTTAAATAATCTACGTAAAATGCTTTAGAATGTAAAATTTTTAGGAATTCATAATTCTGTAGATAAAGGGTTAAAGCATATTTCTATCTCATTCTAGATGCCGCAAATAATCTTAGTCGCTATATCGGGATTTTTTTATTTTTACAGTAGAGGAGGGATTTTTTTTAACCAAAAATTTTGCATCATGAAATGTGTGGTCAATGTTCACAAATATGATTCGATTTTTATTTAGAAATTAAAAAGCATAAAATAAAATTGTGTTTAATTATTTTTCTTTTCTACATTATTTTTCACTTTCTATTGTTTAGCAATTCCAATGCTATTTAAAATGCTAATGTATTTATAAGGAAAAACTTATCAAAATGTAATTTAGTAAAATTATTTATAATATTGTAATTAATAGTTTAAAAATTTGCTTAAAAAATATAATTTTCTTTCAAACTATCATCTTTAGTCATTCGGACCTTTCCTCTCCTCTCTCTCTCTACACATGCACACACATACATTAGCGGAAAACATATATATGTTATTTTACTCAAAAATTTTAAGCCCACCCAATATTTTTGAAAAGTTGGCGCTACTGCATAATATTTTTTCAAACAATAATTTCCTAAAATGTTTGTTAAAATATTAAAGACGAACATTTAGAATTTTTGATAACGCACACTTTTAAAAATTTGTAGTAAAAACTAACAATAAGCAAAATGTAGCTGTTTTTTAATTTTTAATTTATTTATTTATTTATTTTGATAGGCCTATTGCTTGCAGCTCCTTACTTCTTGCTTTTCAGTGTCTTTAATTTGTGCAATTTGATTTTTAAAGGTGTCTTTTTTTTTAATTTTATTTCCATTCTTCTAAAGGGTTGGAAAATTCTGGTCGATGGTAGGTATCGAGTACAAAATTTAGCCACTTTCTCGGCGGTTACATGCTCAGGTTAAATGTCTAGTCACTCGAAAGATTTCACAGCAAACTTTTCCATAACCATAATTAAATGCTATTTTGACCATATTATTTCACGTTTTATGGTCAGAATAAAGTTAAATTACTGTTATGTAATTGTTTTGTATAAAAACGGTCGAATGACTGTACAGTCTGTTGCAAATTTTTAACAGAGTATGCCTGAATTCAAATTAACAAAGCTATTAAATATGTCTCAGCTTTTAAATATATCATAATATAACAAACTAGCTGGGTGTACCAATCCCAAAACTTTCTTCTATCTCATACATATAGTTTAATATTGCAGCAGTAGGTACACATGTTAGTAACTGGTAGTAATATCATTAATTCGTATAATTTTAATTTAATACTATAGCATTTAATATTATTAATTCAGTTCTATAGCAATTTGGATTTTCACCTTTAATTTTTGCATCAGTCAAATAATCGGAGTCAAAAAATGTTAATGTAGATCATGATATTTATGTAAATCAATAGTTTTTGCTTATTCTGTAATTATCAGCTGTTTGGAAATAGCTAGCTTAGCAGGATGTAAGTTCCCGTCTCTGCATGAGTCGATAGACAATAGATAGGCATATTAGGGCGACGAAGAATAGAGAATAAGATATAATAAACGCTATCGCAATACTCCTATCCCATGGAAAATGTCTAAATTCAAGGAAGATCTTCTAGCTACAGCCATAAATATATACAAAAATTTTTGTTCATTTCTATACATAAATTTATAGACTTTTCGGAGGTATAATATTGAAAACGGCACAATGATCGCTATTACGGTGCCTGCTTCCGGTGATTTTTTTTTTTTTTCAAATTCAGGGAAGATCTACTTGCCATACCTAAACACATGCTGACAAAATTTTACTCAATTCAGTGCACAACGTTATACACTTTTCATGATAGAATATTAAAAGGGGCACAAAGATCACCGTTGCAGCGCCCTTTACCGGCAAACTTTTTTTCAAATTTAGGGAGGACCGATTAGCCATAGTCAAACATTTACACAAAAAATTTGGTTGAATTCTATACGTAATTTAATACACATTTCGATGGTACAATTTTGAAAATGGCACAAAAATCGCTATTACAGAACCCGCTTCATGCGGAATATTTCAAAATTGAACTAGAATCAGCTTACCACAGTCAAAAACATATACAAAAAATTTGGATTAGTTCTGTGCATATTTTCATGTACTTTTCAATGGTAATATGGCGACATAAGTACACACACAGGCATACGAACAGACAGACAATTTGCAAAATCAGGTTTTCTGGAATCTCTGACCCCCGAAACATGCAAATCCGTCGAAAACTGGAACTAGAAAAAAGAATTTCTATCGAAGATAGAAAAAAGTAATAACATCGAACAATTTCTTATGATATGTTATGAAAATGCAGTTTTGAATTTTCACATTAATTAAAACGAAAAATATTTCTGATTATTATTTTAAATAAAAAAATATTTCTACACATAATAAACTTCTTTGTGAGCTTCATTTTTTAATTTATGAAATGAAAAAGAAAAATGTGAAAAAACATCTATATAGTAACTTAAATTTATTTTTCTACATACAAGAAGAAAGCCAAAGTAGATGTTAAATGAAATTTGTTCTTGAAAAATATTTCTTTTGCACATATCTTTTTTACCTGATAGCAATTGACCTTTTATTTATATTTTACCCTAAAATATCATAATAAAAATATCTTGTATGGTGGAAGTTAAATAACAATCATACCTTATTCAGTAAACAAAAATGAAAGTGGAAATAATTTTATTTGAAGTATTTTCATAAACTGAAACCAAAATGTACACAACTTTAAAAAAGTTATAATGAATGCAAGTATTTTTAGAAGCATTTGCAAGTAGGTTTTCAAAAAAAGCACCAAGAAAAAGTATTATCAATCGGTGAATTGAATTTTATTTTTCAATACACTCAAAAGCTTTTTTGTGAATAGTTGATTTAAATATCCCATTCAGCATCACTGAAAAAAGTAAAATTATTAAAAAAACATTTAACAACGAAATGTTTCTTTTGTGCTTTATGATTAAAATTATAAAATCTTTTCAGAAAAGTAATTTAATATCAATAGCATCTTAATTGATTTCGGAAGTATCTACGATGTTCCGTATTTGCTATTATAAATTTTTTCCAAGTTAACATTATTATTTCTAAAAAAGTAAATTGTTATTATTACTGAATATAAAGCTTATTTTGAATTATCTCACATGCTTATGATATTTCACAGGATATAGTGGAACACTTATTTCAACTTTCTTAAAATAACTTTCATCTTGGAGTGCTTTCTCGGATTGAAATGTTCTCTTGATTTGAAATAACGAGATATCTTTAAATTTTTGCTTTCTTTTCTCTCTTTACATTTATGTACATTTTTCCGAATAAGTATTTTTCATGCCATATTTGTTATTCAACTGCTCTTTTGCTATTTTTTTCTATAGAGCAAATTGCAATATGTTTTGAATCCTTAGCGATTTTTTTAACTATTTAGAAAATAGTTGTTGTCCTCGGTAGAGAATTGAAGAATTTTAAGTATATTTGAATCTTTTTATTGGTTGAATTCCGCAACTTATTCGTTTCCTGATTGGTTCATGTTTTATCTCGAAAAATGGAAGCCCTTTCTTATTTTATTCGCTTTCTGATTGGTCCAAGTTTAATGTCTAAAATGGAATACTTCTGTTCCCACGATAACAGAAAGAGTAATAGAAACTTAAAAAAAAATAATAATAATTTAAAAAATAAATTGTGATAGAGATTTTTAACAAATTTCATGAAAAAGTGCATTTATTTTTCTACGCAACGGTGTACAAATTTACAATGGGCGATATTTGGAAGTTCAAAAATTTGAAGTCCCAAAAATAGTAAAACTGAAATTTCATTTAACATTTGTTTGTGATGGGTCTAAGAATATTAATGTTTATATTCTCATGTCCTACGTAGTATGAGTAGTTTAGAAGTCAGTCTGACTAACTCTATCTAATAAAAATGCGCATTTTAAACAATTAAAGTTGTTTATCTATAAACTATTATTCTATTTTTTAAATATTTGTCTAGTAATATATATGTTTAATACACTGCTTACGTAATATATGACTAGTTATACTCATCCTAAAAATGATGTTTATTATTATTATTAATTTAAATATAGAATTTATTTATAAGTCTTTAAAATTTTAGCCTTTCAAAATATCATTCTCCAATTAGTCGTTGTATTTCATTAAATTACAATTTGTTATTTTTATTTTTATTTTACTGAACATTGTAAATTCATGGCATACATAATCTTCATATATTTAGGCTGGTCTTAGTAATGATTATAAATTAAACTGAAATCTGCAACATATGACATGCAGCTTCAGAAATTCTGATTTCACAGCAGAAAATGTTTAATAGAATTTGTTTTATTTAATTCATGGAATAGTTAATACTCCCTCTGTCCCACATTAATTGCGACTATTAGGTTGAAAATTTTGTCCCAAATTAGTTGCTACATTTCATATAGATGGAGTCAAAAATGACTTCTGATGCAATTTAGTAGATCGACACCGGTACAATTATACTAGAATGAATATAAGGGTGTATACAAGGTGCCAGAATCAATGCTAACACGAATTTCAAGCATAAGAAAAAGAAATAATAATTTAGAAAATTCTCTAAATAAAGAAATGAGTAATATTGTGCGCAACACTGTACTGGAATGTTTGAAACAATATTTGAAAAATTGTAAACTAAGCTCCAATGCCGTAAATGCTGCAGCTATTAAATTCAAAGTACATCATATGTTTATCATCCTATCCCGTTTGCAGAAGCAGCAAAGACGTCAAATACTCCCTCTGTCCCAAATAAGTTGCTACATTTAGGTCGAAAATTTTGTCCCAAATTAGTTGCTACATTTCAAGTAGGTGGAGTCATAAATAATTTCTGATGCAGTTTAGTAAGTATATACCAGTAAAATTATATTACAATAAATTATATATAATATGTTAGGTGTTAAAAGGAACCTTCCCTGAATGTGTAAATATAAAAATAACATATGTGACTCGATTTATTATAAAAATGACGATAATTGTAAATATGAATAATAATTTAAACAGTATGCTAAAGAAGAAAATGAATAATAAAAAGTGTAACGCTATATTGCAATTTTTACTGCAACATAAAAAAAAATGATTAACTAAGCAGTACTGCTGTAAATGACAGAAAAAATTGAACCTTTGACACATCGCAAAAACAAAAGCTTTATTATTAAAGTAATGTTTATGGCAGAGAGACGAAGATCGGGCACGAAGAAAAACAAAATGATTGGTGAAAAAAATAGGAAAATGGCATTTTGTTTATTAAAAAAAAAAAAAATGCCAGTTAACAAAGAAGAAATCCGAAAAATGATTATAGAAAAGGTGTTGCCAGCTTATGTGAAAAATTAACCAGAAGTTAAAAATCGAGTCCTATATACATAGAATAATGCTTGGCGAATAAAAGATGGATGGAATTTGCAGTTGCAACGTTCTAAGGAACGTTGGAAATACAAAATAAAATGGTCGTGGCTTAAGAGCGTACGAACCCTGATTTTTTTATTACTAATATGGTACTGATTTACAAAATGATGGGGGGGTGGGGGGTTCTTGGTAAGAAAATGTTGTCGATTGAAGCATAGCACCCTGAAATCTCTGAAAAATGTTCAAACATAATTATAAAATCATCAGTATCAATAAACAGTGTTATAATATTCAAATGTATCAACTAATTTGGGATAGAGGAAGTACTAGATTTAAAAAAAGTATACAGTTTATTTACCCCAAGTGCTTCATCGAAATAGGTGACAAAATAGGACAGAACTTCATAAAAAATTGTGATAAATTTAACTATACATCTGCTGAAGGGATTTTCAGTTTTCCTGTATGTCTAATTAATGTTCTTACTATTCTTCAAACAAAACTTTTTTTGAGAACGTTAATAAAACGAAATTTCATTTCAGCGTTTAAAAAAAAAAAAAAAACGAATTAAATCAAGTGAAACTGGGTGGGTGGGGAGATCAAACTATTGGATGGGTCCGTGCCCTATGGCCCCATATAAGTTAGTGCCATGGATATCATGTATTTTTTAATGGAGTTATGAATAAAGAAGAAAGGCCATATAGTGTATTGTCTAGCATTTAAGAATAAAGTAACTGAGGAGGTTGTCACAGGACGACGGCCGTTTATTTTAATCGTATTACCAATGTTTTGAAAACTTTTTAGATTTTCGCAATACTTATTTTCGTGTAATTAACAAAGGGTCACATAAATACCATTTTATATCTGCTAAAAAAATGCATACCGACATTTTTTTACTGATTATATAAACTATTATGCAAAGTAATACGATAATTATGCAAATTGGCAGAAGTCTCATCCGGCATATGTCATAAAGAATAATACTTATGTGGAAGATTTCTAACTGTTTGATAAAAGGTGCTTGGTATAAGGTATTTAGTAAGTAGTTCTAGACAATTAATGATTAAATTACACGCCAATGGTGACATTAAAAAATATAAGTGTCTTTCGCTTAATAAGACTACTTTCATTTTCGGAACCGGTTCCGAAACTGAAGTTATTTCACAAAATTATCTGAAAAAAAAATGAAAACGGAAAAACAAAACCAACTGGAGTCAGATGCATGCTCTGCAAAAAGAAGAAAAGATTTTTTAACATTAAACTGCAATCACCATATGTGGAAAGATTGCTCACAGAAGTTTACGCAAATAAACTGAAAGTTAATACAAAGGGAGAAATATTTTCAGATTTCTCACTTTTAAAATTATTTTACATTTGTTTTTTTCTGTAATATCACTGGTTGAATGTGCAACTGAAAAAAAAATGCGCTGTAAGGTTTTTTGGTTATTTTGCTGTCACAGTTTAAGTTTAGTTATTTTGCTGTTTAGTTACCCAAATTTCCTGCCTATAATCCGCGGCTCAAACGATTTTTTTTCGACCCAGAAATTTCATTTTGTAATCAAAGCCAAATATTTACCGCGATGTAAAAAGTTACATACAATTTTCATATATTTCTGGGTCGAAAAAGAATTGTTTGATCCGCGGATTTTACGCAGGAAATTAGATTATTTTGTTGCTTTTGTTTCCTGCAATAAACTGCTTCATATAAACTAATTCTTAAAAATGTTATGCTCTTTTGCTCTTTTTTCTTTGAAAGTTTTTGAAAAATTAAATTGATTAAAGTTAATTTTTTCACCTTCTCTAGAAATAAAAATACTGTTATCTTTTCCATTTTAAAGGAAAAAATAGTTTCTTGTAAAATGTAATCTAACGTATTATTTCCAAATTTCCCCATTTATTTTTACCAATAAGTAATTTATTTGCCATAATTACAGAAATGTTATTAAATATTTTTGAATTCAAATAAAAAAATCAGAGAGTTATTATGACATTCGTGAATGCTTTCGTGTATCTGGTCATCTCTTGAATCTTCATTATTTGAAGGGCATAAAAAAATCATTTATACCAGCTAATTTTAATCCTTTAATTCCATAATTGCACAGTGATTTTGAATAATTTTTTGTTTTTATAATGCGTTTTGGGTAAAAGAATTTTGAACAAATTAAAATGGGCGAAAAAGAATAAATTTCTAAAGTTAAGAATTTTCGAATTTAAAACACGAATGGCAGATTTTAAAAATAAACCGAATAAGAAGAATAGGATATTAAATGGTTTTAAAGGTACTTACACCATCTCCAAATAAAACAAAATATTAGCGGGAATAGTAAGTGGGCTTAAGCTACTAAAAAACACTATATTTATTTACATAGAGCATCACTCATTTGAGTAATCATAGGGTTACACTCGGAAAACTTCGACATAGAGAATGAATTTAACATCTCGAATTTAAATAGAATGTAGATTTTATTTAATTTTATTTTATTGTAAATTGAATAATCTTTTATTTTACGCACTATTCTATTTTCACAAGCGAGAAACTATTTTCAAATTCGAATGAAATCTGTTTAATTTCTCACATTGCCAGAATAAATTTTTTAACACAGAATAAACTTGGTAGTATGTAGACTTAAAAGTTGATCATTTTAAAAACTTTATGTATTTTTCACTTAATTTCAGAATATATGGATTAGAATCGTAGTGTACAGACTTTAGGTTATAAACAGAATAAACATGTTTGCGTGGTCATCACAAGTCAGAAATTTTTTTCAAATCAATTCAATTGCGCAACCGCAGATGATAAAAAATAGAAAAAAATATGGTCAAGGCGGTACTCATGATAATCTCGCCTCGTTTTTTTTTTTTTTTTTTTTTTTTTTTTTGTCGTATACGTAGTAAGAAGATTCTTGTTGTTTTTTAAAACCTTTTTCTATTTTTATTTATTTATTTATTTTTATTTTATTTTTATTTTTTATTTTTTATTTTATTTTATTTTATTATTATTTGTTTTCTGTCAATCAATCATTTTAGCATATTCGAAAACAGAAGTACTTCCTGTTTCTAAGGGTTAGATAAATCTAATTCTAAAGAAAGTTATTTTGAAGTACAAACATACAGTAACATTTTGATACGAAAGATTCTAAAAAAAAAATTACCATCGTTCCAGAATTTAAGAAATACAACTGTATCGGAATAAGCCAACCTAAAATTTACAGATATCAATTTTTTAGAGGATGACAAAAAAACAGAAAAAAATATATATAAGAGAAATCTTTGATCTGGAGATGCATATTTCAATTTTCACCGTTTCTTCCGTCTGATAAATGAATTTTGAGAAATGTACCGGCTGCTTTGAAAATATATCTCCTTTTTCTTTTGCATCAATTTTTCTTCTTTTTTATTGTTCCGCAAGACTATAAAAAGATACTTTGAATTAAATATATTTCTACTTCTGTAAATCATTGAAAGAAATAATAATATTATAATGCACACATTTTTACTATTGCATTTATATATATATATATATTAGATATATGACATTTTGAGATTGGGAGCTAGTGAAAACGTCGTAGCATAGTTATGTTTTGTTAAAAGAACATGGTTTCCCCATTATTTTGCACAGGAATTGTGGTTTAATCAAAGGAAAAATATATTGACAGCTTCAAATTACTTTATTTATGCTGTCATATCATCAGAGAAGTGCTCTAATTTCCCGGCTAAATCATTTAAATTAAAAATAATTAACGTTCTATTCTAAAAAGCAGCCATCCGTCATAGCATTGCGACGACTCGGTCAAACCAACTATTCGAATAATCCTCTCATCTGCGGGCCTCCTAGCTTGAGTAAAAAAAAATGTTTCTAGAACCTTCAATAATTTACAACACTATCCCTTTAGGTAAACAGAAATTAGTGTCTAGCGCCGAGGTTAAAAGTGGCAGACTTAATTCTTCTACAAATAATAATTTAAGATTCTTATTTAACTTATTTATAATCGAAAGTAGTTAAAATTCGAAAGTATTTCACAGACGATAATTTCGCAAAAAAGTAAAAAAATGAATTTATTGATACGTAATAAATATTAAATGCGAAGAAAGAAAAAATAGCAAGTTGGAAATTGCACGTGAACGTAGTAAATGAGATGCGTTCGTACGATAACGAAGTTTTAAAAATATTAAAATCTTGCTGATATAGTAGAGCGTACTTCGGATACAGTATAGTAGTCGAAATCTTTTTTTTGTGTTCCTCTAAATATACAGAAAGTAATTTTATTACACCTCAGAGACGTATATCTTATTCATAAAATGTGAAATAGTTGAATATAATTAAAACACGCCCCAAACAATGTTTCCCCGTATAGCATTATGTAGTGGAATAATTTTGTGTGGCCCTGTAATTTAATAATAAAAATTCTTTGCATCACAGATTGTACAGAATGCATATTTTAGTATGTACTTCATAGATTCATGCCAATTCTATTATGTTCGAATGAGTGTAACATCATAAAAATGCATTTTAAACTTTTTTCCCATTGACCGTAATGTAATAGAATACCTTTGATTGTCCCTGAAAATGATCTATGCATTCGACTTTTATAACATTTGAAATGACTCGATAAAATTACGTAATAATTATATGTTTCAAATTTCAAACGATTAAAATGCATTTGAATTTTTTTTCCAATTGACCGTAATGTAACGGAATCCTTTTGATTGTCCCTGTAATTGATCTATGCATCCGATTTTCATAACATTTGAAATGACTCGACAAAATTATGCAATAATTATATGTTTTAAATTTCAAACGATTAAAATACATTTGAAACTTTTTCCCCATTGACCGTAAAGTAACGGAATCCTTTTGATTCTCCCTGTAATTGATCTATCCATCCGATTTTCATAAAATTTGAAATGAATCGATAAAATTATGTTATAATTATGTATTTTAAATTTCAAACGATTCGGTTGGGTAGTTTTTGCGTTGTTATATGCGGACGGACGGACAGACGGACAGACAGACAGACAGACGGACTGAGCGACAACAATAGGTGCTACGTATTTACATAATTACGAACGCACCTAAAAAGAGTGATATTTTGAACTAGTTTGTTTTCGGAATAAATTTAATACGAATTTTAAAAAAGGCTGATAAAAAGAGGGGAAAAGTGAGTTTCATCAGGAATTTTCAGAAATAAAGTTTAATTAATAATATTTTTATTTTAGATTCATTCCTTAAATTTACGCGTATTGGAATAAATGTTTTTTAAGGCAAATTAAGAATTTGTATCGTTTCTATAAAGATAATAGATTAGATCGAATAAAAGTATTTTAATTTAATAAATCGGAATAAATACGGAATGATGTTAAAAGGAAATTAATATACACTGCTCAAAGCATTTAAAGTATATTGCAGTTTTAGGTGGATTTTGTATCTGAGAAACTTTTTAGCTGATTGATACATGGTCGAGAGACATAGTAGGTTATATGAGAATAAATTACACATGTTTGGCAGAAAAAAATGCATTTTATTGCACATTTGTGTACAAAAGCAAAAAAAAAACACAATTTGTGCATATCAGAAAAAAAGAATAAGAAAAGATGTTTTCTTCAAAGAAAATCATTTTCAGTAGGGGGTATGATTTCCACGGACGGACAGCAACGTTGAACACCTTTGAGGCATGGACTCAATGAGGCTATTAATGACGAGTTGGGGTATTCTGCCCCACTCTTCCAGAAGAGCTCTCTCCAGTTCTTGGAGAGTTTGTGGGGGTTGTTGGCGGCCAGAAACTCGTCTTCTTAGAGCGTCCCAAACGTGCTCGATTGGATTCATGTCTGGAGAACACGCTGGCCATTCCATTCGGACGATTCCATCCTCGAAAAGGAAATCCTCCACCAGGTTTGCACGATGTGGCCTGCAATTATCGTCCATTAAAATGAAGTTATCTCCGATTGCTGCAGCGTAAGGGACTACAATAGGTCTGAGGATCTCATCCCTATATCGGCGACCAGTCAGAGCTCCATCTCGAATGATGTAGAGGTCAGTGCGCCCGTCAATGGAGATGCTACCATACACCAACACTCCTCCACCGCCAAATCTGACACTTTAGTGCACGAACGCAGGATTATTCCTACTGCCACGGTCCCTCCAGATGAAAATACGCCTATTATCCGGATGCACATAAAATCGGGACTCGTCAGAAAACAGAATATTGCTCCATTCATTTCTCCTCCAGTTGACATGCTCGGTTGCCCACTCCCTGCGGACGCGACGATGCCTTGATGTTAATCTAACACATACCATCGGTCGGCGAGCATATAGACCTACAGCATGGAGCCGGTTTCGGACAGTCGGAGTTGAAATCGTGCTGCCTGTAGCCGAGTGAAGGTGTTGTCGGAGAAGAGTAGTGTTCATGTTTCGGTGTTTCCGAGCTGTTAACGCTAAATACCGATCTTCATTGGGCGTTGTTGCTCATCTACGACCTTGCCCTAGTCTTCGGCCTGCACATCCACTCTTTAAAAAACGGTTCCAGATTCTGGAAATGACACTTTATGACACTCCAATGGCTTGCGCTACTTCGGTTTGAGTTTGGCCCCCTTCTAACCTACCAACAATTCTCCAAGCTTCTGAATCTGTCAAATGACTTCGCTGCGACATCGTACTCATCGAAACAAAGCAATCACTAAATGCCGATCATCCTTGTCTTCATTCTCTTTTATCCAGTTAAAAGTCAAATTTCATTTGCTGACGCTAAAGCGACGTTTTTGACGTCGAACTCAAAATTTGCATACTCCACAGTTTGAAAACCAGAAAAATTTGCGTTTGTGATTCTCTTCTTCTATTTTCGGCAAAAAAAATTTCGTTTATATCTTTATATTATATAAAACTTCAAATATCCTTTAATTGTTTTGAGCAGACATTAATTATAAATAGAAGTTTTCATATACGTCCATTAAAAACATTTCAAAAATATGCATTAAAGTATTTAATTGCTATAAAGGACGTTAATGACGTTAATGGACGTTAATGTACGTTAATGTTTTTATTAGTATTTAACGTCCTTTATAGCAATTAAATACTTTAATGCATATTTTTGAAATGTTTTGAGCAGTGTAGAATAAATTAAATTTTGGCGAAAAAAAATTAAATTTTACATATTAATAGAAAATTCTTATTTCCTACCGAAAAATACAAATAATCAAATTTCAATTACGATATGCAGTTTTATTTGATAATTTTCTTAACTAAAAAACTTATTGACCTTTACCAACGATTTTATTACAATATATTTTTGCTGAATATTGTACTGATTACTATTTGTTTAAAATTGAACGTTATTGAAACTTTTATAAAATTTATTGATTGACTTTAAGAGCTCAAAACAATGTGTTATGTAATTACATAGATTTCGCTCACCAACAGGCAAAATGATACATCTCGCAAAATTTCATTTTGCGTTTTATTACACTAATAGCTCCTTCATAAGTGCATCTCGCTACACAATAAGTTTAATATGTGTATTTACACGGAAAATCACGTTATTATGCTATTTGTCCATAATAACGACAGAAGAGGGAGAGATTGTGGGGGGAGGTAAGTTTGCCCAACCCTCTAACACTACATCATTTGTCTTCATTCTTAAGGGCTCACACTACTGAATGAAAAAGACTAGGATGATAATGCAAAGTCTATGAAAGCGTTTATTTTCAAATATCTCGCTCAAATTTTAATATTTTTGCATGATTTTTTTTTACATAAGATAACTGAGGATGATCTACAACTGGGCTAGTTTTTTATTTTTTCGATTTTGGTTATATATTTTTTGTATTATGATAGTTTCAATTTGTCTAGCGGTTGAAACCGGTTTCAAAAATCACGCAAATTTTCTTTTGCCCTTCCTGTAAAATTTTGGCGAAGACGTATCGAATTTTGTTTACTTTTGTCTAGATGCGTCACTTTTTTTGCGAGTAACGATATGCAAGTATTCTACCTATCTATACTATTAACCCCTTCGGGAGGAGCTTCTTTTACAGAATTCTTAATCTTTTATCATCGGTTTTCCAAAAAATTTTATTTTTGCCTAGTTGAATCGCGGAAATTCTTGATTAAATTGGGCAAAATATGCAATCGAATTTTACTCTGAGAATAAAAAAGGATTCTAAGCTCTTTATACGACACGTATACCGATCGCTCGTACCCAAGTGGTAAAGTCATCTATTTATTTATACATACAGTAGAACCCCGCTAATCCGGACCCCACTAATCCGGATCTTCGGATAATTCGGATAGGTTTGGTCATTTTCTTTTCAAGTTTGAGAAGCGATTGGCTAATTTCAATAGCATTAACTTGTTTCATCGTCGTATTCTAAATTAAAAAAAAAAAAAAAAATTCTGAAATTTTTTCAGAAGAATTAAGCAAAGTAAGCATTTTTACTGTCTGTAAATATTCAATAAGTTTCACATAAAGGTGATTTTATGTAAGTATGTTTTATTTTATTTCATTTTTTGTAATTCTCTGGATAGTCCGGATTTTCGATAATCCGGATTGGGTCCGGTCCCAATTAATCCAAATTATCGGGGTTTTACTGTACTTCTTTTATTTCAAGAATAATTTTCAAACACAATATGTGGGTTCCATTTTTGTATGTTCGAGTAGTATCCATTTGAAAATATTTTCTGTATCGTTGTGGAAGGTTTGTAAATTTTTTAAGAACATGCAATTATACAATGATAAGCTTTATTATCATATTTATAAAAAGCATTCACTTCCATTAAAAAATAATAGCGAAACTTTTTTTGTACTTATTATTTCATTATTCAAATAAAAATATAGATAAATAAATTAAACTTGTTTACGATATCATAAAATTTGAGTAACAGAAATAAAAAAAAATTACCAAAAATCTCACTATTGATGTCATTTTTGTTTTTCTTCAAGTATTGAAATAAAAAGCGAATACAAAAGAAATCAAACATTTCAATTTGTTACTGGTAAAAAACAGAAGTACAAATTTATCAAGTTGATTATTTTTAAGTGTAATTTAAGATAAACATTGAATAGTAGTTTAACTTACATTTTTAAAGGATCATATAAAATTATACTTCACGCATAAAAAATACACATTCAAATACACACATATTTTCTAAGAAATGTTTGAATACAAAATATTAGAATCATTTATTAAAATCCCAAGGGAGTATAGTCATTAATAATTTTATCAAGACAATTAAAGAAGATATTAAAGCAATTTAGTTCGTTAAAATCTTAAAAATGAAACCTCTTAACCTATGAGAGTTGCACATAAGGAGACAGGAGAATTAATTGCTACTTAAAGTCTGTACAAATTCTTTGAGAAATTTATGTATGTCTTCTACACTTTATAACTTCAATAGTCATTGGCTTTGTACTAAAATAAGTTTTTCCGGCAAATTACTCATTTAAATGTATAATTTCTTGATTATAGCGTCTTTCAAATATTTAAAGCTATGTCTGCTCAAAATGAAGTAATGTGTTATTTGTATATATGTTACCGTTAAAGCATAGAATTCAGTTATTTCATGAAATACCTAGCTATTCTATGAAATAATTAAACAAGTTATAATAAACAAAAATAATTAATTGTTAAAGTGTATAAAATCGTTGGATTCTATGATTTAGCTAGTTATTTTATCGAAAAAGGATTGCTTACCATATTAGGATATAAAATAAACAATTTGTCATTAAAACAAATCGTTGTTTTATAAATTAACGGATGATAAATAGTTAAAGTCATTCGAAAAATAGATTTTCAATTATATCAATAGATGATTTGATAAATTATTTATAAAAACAGAATATATATTACTATTTTTATTTACTTCTGTCTTTACAAAATAAAAATAATAGATTCGTGAAAATTTTCGAATTCCGATTTTTGACGGGTTTACACGTTTTTGAGGTCAGAGATTCGAAAAAACATGTTTTAAAAAATGTCTATCTATGAGTCTGTGATTCTGTGAGTCAGTAAATCTGTCTGTTTGTATGTGTCATTTCTTTTACGGACGCTCTATCGAGGCTCCGCCGAAATTTCTTCTATGAATAATTATATCCATATGAGAAGAGCATGTAATTTTTTCCAGATTTTTTGTGAGTATGTCCGTATGGAGATCTTCCTTATCAAACATACACTCATTCATGGTTATTTCGAGAATGTAAAAATCCGAAATGTAGAAATATAACTCACATTTAAATTGAATGATTGTTTTATGGTAAACATAAATTTAAAGCAATAATATTTATAATTCATGAACAAAAACACCTTCTAGTTATTGATCTTTGCAGTGGCACGACATAATTTAGTTCAAATGCAAAATGAAAAAAATTCTTGAAAATAGCTGTTTGATAAATTTTGTAGTTTCTATTTTATTCGTGAAGAGATATTTTATGATATATTTAACTCTTATTCTATTTCCCCTCTTTAAATACCATAGAATACAAAAAAAGTAAAAATAAAATTATTCGAGCTTTAAAGGACATAATGTTATCAAAAATTTAGTATTTCTTTCGTTTAGAAGTTTAGAAAATGTTTAAAAAAATTAAATCCAAACACATTAAAAGCGTGAAAGGTATATGTCGTTACGCTTCTTTGTTACATATCTGGTAATATGAGAAAATAATTCAAAAGTAATATGAGAAATTGTCTAGAAATTAGTTTCTTTGTATAGTTTGTGTTTCCCATTTTTCTTATGTTTCATTTTGTCCGTTCACATAATGTAGGATAGGAAAAAAAATAAACAGAAATTTTTCCGGATATTTGATAGCATTAAGACGTCAAAAGCTGCGATATTTTTTGAATAAAAGTTCTCAAAATATTAGGAAAAATAAAAGCAAAATATATTTTTATAGATTTAAAGAGATTCATCGTTGAAATTTTACTTCTAATTTCTATTATTTAAAGCAATTGAAACGTAAAATGAGAAGTTTCTTGAAAATAGCTCATTTAGAGATGATTTTAAAATGTACTCTTCTGAAAAGAAAGATACGAAAGAATAAAAAAAAAGAAAAAAAATCATCGCTTAAATCTTAACAAAGGACTTTTGAACAGTAAGCCATAAGCAGTGTTTCATTTAGATGTTGCCATTAAACAATTAACAAATAATCGGGATTTTGTGTCACATATGTTAGCGTAATATATATAGAGATTGCTACACATGTTAGTACATCAATGTTGTTACTCAATGCTGCACTAATTTTCATTTTCATCTAAATATTTTTCTTCATTTTTTAATCAGAGAAATAAACAGTTAATTTCAGATAATTCCTAAATTCCGTACTTATTTAAATCTAGAATTTTATTTATTGTGTTTTACGACAGAAGCTTAAGAATCGGCAGGTTAGTTGGATGCAAAATGCCCATCGTTGCATAAACAAATGTATACAATTAAACCAATTTAGTTACAAAAATTTAGAAACTCTCACCAAAATCGTTATTATAGAGCCCTTTCCAGGGAAATATCCTCGTTATATTTCGAGGACCTGTTATGCATTATAATATACATACAGGGTGAGTCATAAATATCGAAACAATAGGCTATCTCCTTAAATATTGCCTCTAGACCCATACTTCCAATTGCAAAAACTCATAAAAAAGCGAAATTTCTGATATTATAAGTAATTCGTGTAAGAGAAAAGAATTAATGAAAGCTTTTCCATGCTTAATAGAATATTAAACTGTGGGAAAAGGGCGTAATGAATACCTACTTCCTAAATTTCAAAGATTAACTAAAAATACAATTTTATAAAAGGATTAAATTTTGACCCAAAAACTATATATAATGGAATCTCCATTATAACCCCCATAGAGCAAAATTCCCAATTAAGAAATTATTCCTTATCCATTCCTAAATTGAACAAAAAAAATTTCATCTCCCTATCTGAAAGCCTGACAGGGATATCAAAATCTAAAATTCTCAAAAATTCGTGACTTACACCACTTTATCATACCTGTAAACAAAGTGTTTTTCATCCATTTTCAAAGCAAATAAGGGATCGTCCACAAATTGTAACGTTATTATGTGTCGGTTTAAGAGCTGATATAAATACTGATGAGGCTATGCGGTGCATAGCGAAACGTTTGTTCTCATTTTAAATGTTTTGTGTATTTTTTTAATAATTGTATTAAAGTCTGTCTAGTGTTTCCTAATTGAATATTTTAAATTCAGACGTTAAAATGTATGTATATCTTAGAAATTTCTACATAGTTTATTACTTCAGTATAGTTAAAAATTGTTTTGCGTGGAGGAGTTCTGACCAAAAATACTTAATATAGAATTTAGTTTTTTATATTTATACTTTTTATTATTAAAGAGCCGCCAAAGGTTGTGATATATTTATTTTATCAATGAATCTATGTTTATATGTAAATGTTTCACTTATATTTTATTATCGCTAATCCATATCCTGTGCGTTGAAGACTTTGAAAAATGTTATACTGTAAAACTTTTAAGACGGAATCACATAGGAAAGAAAAAATACCTAATAGACAAATGCCCTTCCCATGAAAATTAAATGGAGTTTATTTTTTTCTCAGATATTATTGTTTTTATTTTTCATGAATCAACACATTTTCTGTTTAAGACAGAATTCCGTCATAGGCAGATTTTTTTTTCTCTGGTTTTATTTTGTTTAATTTTTTAACATTTAAATATACTATTCTTAAAAAAAAATAAATTTTAAAGGTTTTTTTAATGTTTTGTAAAATAAAAGCGGTTTTAAAATTTATGCGGTTTCGGTAAAAATATTGATTAAACCAAATTTTATTTATTTTATGTACGTATTAGGTCTGTGGTTTTAATACGGATTGTTCGAGACCGGGATTAAAAATTTCGTCCGGTGCAAGTCTGGGAAAAAGGAAGCAGTCCCCTCCAATATGAAAAATACATTAAACCCCGAACAGGCGAGTCTTCAGAAAAAAGTAACGTCTCAGTCCTGATCTGACCTGAGCCCAGAATACAGATTTTTTAACAGCCTCTACACGAAGATAAAAAGCTTGACTTGTGAGAGCTAAATTTTTAAATAGGACTTAGAAAAGCATTCTTTTAAATAACTAATGGGCAGTAAAACAGTACATTTCGTTTTTCTGGTATAATGAATTTTTTTTCCGACTATTTCTTGTCTTTAAATTATTAAAAGTTGAGAATTGTTAAAGAAAAAAAGCACAAACTTGAAACACGTCATTTTTAATTATTTTACCTTACTTTTGTTTGAAAAAAATGAAAAATTATTTACTTTTGTAAATATGATGTTTTAAAAGTTATTATTTTTTATATAAATATTTCTAATAGTTCTAAAATAAATATTGAAAAACAAAAGCCTCGAAACAAAACTAAAATCAGATTTTCATTTTTAGTTAAATAGAAAGAAATTTTAATCCGATAAATAATGTTTGGAGTTATAATGATTTTTAACTATCGCATTGAAACCAGTACTAACCATATGAAATTTTTATAAATTTTATGATAAATTTTAGCATGGAATTTTCTTGCAAATTATATGGCTAACATACACAAAAAAGAAAAAAATCAAAAATCTAACTCAAAAGATAGATTTTTTACGCGTTTCCTACAACTGTTAAAGTAACATTGTCTTTTCAATTGAGCGCATTTCAATTTGTGTCTAATCCCTTAAAACTTGATGAATTATTCAAACGGTTATAACTCTGCGAATTTTTAAGATATGAATATGTAACTTTTTGTGTATTATTCAGGACTGGATGAGGAAAGTTTCCCTAATTGGAATTTTTATCCTACGGGGGCCGTATAAAAAGTTAATTTTCGTACTTTTTCAAATAGCTCCCCCATGGAGTTGCAACTTATCTTATCAAAAATTTTACCTTTTTTTAAGATTTTTTGCAATTGGAAGTATGGGTCTAGGGGCAATATTTAAGGAGATAGCCTATTGTTTCGATATTTATGACTCACCCTGTATATGCATATATACACTATATTGCCATTGATTAAAAAAAAATCGTACATATGTGTGTGGCAGCAGGTCTAATTTGAAGTTCGAAATATTCGTCCGCAGTGGTGTTATAATAGCATTTTTGTGTCATTTTCATTATTATATTAGCGAAAAGTGTATGAAGTTATGCTTAGAATTGAACAAACTTCATATATATACACTATATTGCCATTGATTATGGGACACTTGCGATTTTAGACATTTTACTAAATATCTAGAAAAATACATGAGGAATCATCTCGAAACTCTTTGTGTATAAATATAATAGTATACGTCATACATCTCCGTGACGATTTTTTACCGAAACGCTGTAGGGGACCGTCAACAAATTAAAAAAGAATGAATATCTTTTGAATAACCCTGTCAAAACTAATGTAGCAAAAGCGCTCAAAATCTAGATTATGATTGAATGCCTTATTGTAATACACTGTGTTCATTTTTATGCAAATAGCATGCACACTCGCAGAGTAATTAAAGTTTTTATAAAAATGGTCCCAAATTTTTCCAAGTTTTTCCATTATAATTTTCAGAGTTCTTAATATAAAACAATATTTTTTTCAGAAAATATGACAAACAACATTGCACACAGTACCCTGTAATCAGAATTAAAAAATAATAAAAATTGTATGAAAAATGAGTAGGTTTACTATATAACTTTTTACTGCGCATGCGTCAAAGATATCAAAATTTCATTTGCATATTATGTTAGCTAAATGTATAGAGCAACTTTTGTAAAAGTCTCAAAATCATAGCTTGAAAATTCTGAAAGTAATCGTCTATAGAAAAAGGACAAAATCCGTTGTTTCCAAAATGAAGCAAAAAAATGAGGGATTTTATCCAAATGCAGTAGTACATCCCATATTGTGTATTCTATATTGACACTAATCAATGAATATATGGATACAACCCCTCTTGTTTTTGCTTCATTTTGAGAATAACGGATTTTCGACTTATTCAATTGACGATTGTTGTCAGAATTTTCAAGTTATGATTTTGTGACTTTCACAAATGTTGCTCTATACATTTAGCTAACATAATATGCAAATAAAATTTTGATATCGTTGACGCATGCGCAGTAAAAAATTATTTAGTAAACCAACTCATTTTTCATACAATTTTCATTATTTTTTAATTCTGATTATAGGGTACTGTGTGCAATGTTGTTTGTCATATTTTCTGAAAAAAATAACATTTTATATTGAGAACTCTGAAAATTATAAGGAAAAAACTTGGAAAAATTTGGGATCATATTTATAAAAACATTAATTACTCTGCGAGTATGCATGCTATTTGCATAAAAATGAACAAGGCTTATTACAATAAGGCATTCAGTTACAATCTAGAGTTTGAGCTCTTTTGCTACATTAGTTTTGACAGGGTTATTCAAAAGATATTCATTCTTTTTTAATTTGTTGACGGCCCCCTTTGGAGTTTCGGGAAAAAATCTTCACGGAGATGTATGACTTATACTATTATATTTATACACTAAGAGTTTCGAGATGATTCCTCATGTATTTTTCTAGATATTTAGTAAAATGTCTAAAATAGCAAGTGTCCCATAATCAATGGCAATATAGTGTATATATATGAAGTTTGTTCAATTCTAAGCATAACTTCATATACTTTTCGCTAATATAATAATGAAAATGACACAAAAATGCTATTATAACACCACTGCGGACGATTATTTCGAACTTCAAATTAGACCTGCTGCCACACACATATGTACGATTATTTTTTTAATTCTACACTTAACTCCATTAATTTTTCGATCATATTGGGGCTGCACACATAATGACAGACAGACATTTTGTAAAAACATGTTTTTCGATGTTTTTGATCCCCAATTAGTGTAAATCCGTAAAATATAGGAAATCCAAAAAATTTCGATTACACTACTTACTTCTACTATAGATAAAATAAAGAAAAAAAAATCTTGGAAATTTTTATTGATAAGTTTATTAGTTTTCATTTTATTTGTGAAGAAATTCTATCTTATATTGTTATTTTATCCTCTTTTGCTGCTTTAAATAGCATAAAGCAGGACAATATGAAATGAAATTCCTTTGGACATTTGATATCACAATTACACGAGAAAATTTCTTTTTCTTGAATGAACGTTTACAGAGCTTTTACAAAAGTGGAACATAAATCTATGGAATACATGAAACTAAAAGAAATATCTTTGCCATTGCCTTTCACAGTCGTATGATTAAAATTTATTTTAAAAGTAAAATGAGAAGTTTTACATTAAATATCATTAAATATCTATTATCGTAGTTAATATTGTTTAATAGGATATTCTGTAGTTCCTTTTTCCTTTTCGAAGAGTTTTTATCTGTTATTTGTTTTCACTGTAATCCACTTGATAACATTAAACAGTATAAAGTTAGATAAAATAAAAAAAAAGTGAAGGAATTTCTTTTATATTTAAGGGATCAGGACCCTTTGAAGAATCCATTAAATCGATTTTTCAGAAAATACCTTTTAATTAAATATGATTCTTTAGAAACATTTAAAAACAAACTGGATACAAAAATTCGCATTAGAAGAGATGTCTAAAGCACTTTAAGGGGGTAGTAAGGTATTTTTTTTTAATTTTTTTGCATTTTTTTTTAATTTTTTATATTAATGTACAACATCTTAAGATTATTCTGCGAAAATTTGAAAGCAATTGAAGTAAAACTGACCGAGATATACACTTGTAAGTCTCCGCCCTCCGATTTCACACTGAGGAATGTGGCCGCAACAATCAGCTACCAAGTAGCTGCTACTGCTTGACCAATCTATTTATGAGGATTTGCTCAAGGTAGGGAGGAGCTCAAACCTATTTATGAGGATTTAAGCAAAGATGCACTTCTGGAACGATGTGTTGGAGGTTTCACTCAGAACAATAATGAAAGCCTTAATCAACTTATTTGGAAAATTACTCCAAAAACAGTGAATGGCACCTCCAACGTCGTTGAAATTGCAGCTAATGTTGCAGCATGTACATTTAATGAAGGCTGTTTTTCTCTGCTGTCATTTTTGCAAGAAATGGGCATATAAACTGGAACAAGTTCTCATGAATGGGCGCGAACAACAGATAGTCTTCGAGTATGTAAAGCAGAGCGAGAGGCTGCAAAAGAGGCAAAGAAGGCAGGATTCGTCGTAGACAAGAGCAACAAGATGCTCTGGACATCATCTCCGACAGCTTTTCGCTTTATGGGCCTGGCATTGATGATTCTGTGTAAGTATATGAAAAAAGCAGTAATTTACAAATATCTATTTCGACAAAAACGTCTGTGAAACTTTAAACGTGTTTTTCTAACACTTCGCTTTTTCGAAGCCGGTGAACTCTGTAGCTCAAAATCTACTGAACCGATCTTTTTAAAATTTTACACACTCTTTCTTTATATAAATTACGAGATAACGCTGTCGAGTTTTTTTATTTTTTTTTATTTTAACTTACTTTTAAAAAACAAAATATCAGATTTTTTTGATGAAAAATCAGTATTTTGACTTCCGAGCATTGTAAAAAATTGAAAAATCAATAAAAAAAACAAACTCGACGGCGTTCCCTGAGGAAACTTATCAACTAATTAAATCAATTTGGTTTTTTAATTTCAGTTGATCCAGTCATGAGTTATGGGGTTCACCGCGAATCAACTTTTTTTTGGGACGTCTTCGAAGATTCGCTGTCATCGGCTCATTTTTAAATATTTCTTAATGAAAATTTCACAGAATACTCTTTAAATGACATATAATTATACTATAATTATACAAATAAATAAATATTAATTGTATCCTTACAAAAAATGATAGAAAATATGCTTTTTTTCCCTCGAATTAACCTTACTACCCCCTTAAGCTTTTCTTACATGATCAATGAGTGATTAAATTTTTAAAGTCAATTTTCTCAAAACAGTGGTTTTTATCATTGCGCGCACTATTTCTGAAAAACGGTTGTCAAGAATTTTTCAAAATTTTTACTGAATATATAAAACATATAGAAGCACAAAATGACCAATTATTATGTCTATCAAGTTAAAAGTTTAGAATTCACCACTATTTCGAATTTCTTTAAATTCAATTTTTTTTCTCTGTATCTAAAAGTTTTTTTAATTGTAGGTCATTTTGAAAACACATGATATCTGTATTCATTAAAAAAATATTAGTTTATTTTAGCCTTTCAAATTTGAAAAATCATGCACGCAATGCATGCAAAAATAATTATTTTGCAGAAAATGTATTATCTTTAAAATTGGGTGTGTACTTTTTTTGTATGTATACTTTTTAAACATTTTTAAACGATAAAATAAACGCCTTTAAATGTATATTTTCAATTCTATAATTAAAAATCAATTAGATAAAGGGTGACTGAAATTTTTACAGAGGTCAATTTTTCACGTATATTATTAGCTCAAAGGATATTTGAATTCCTTAATACTAGAAGTGTTCAAAAGAAAAGGCAGAAAACGTCGTAATAGCCAAACCGGTTTAAATTCGAATATGTGACTTTGGAATAATATAGACAGACATCGAGGGAGGCGATTGGAGTGTCTTTTTGTTTCTGGCGTGCTTGTATAAATGCGCAGGTGCCCGTGAATGAAGAAGGAGCACAGCCAAAGAACGTAGAAGAAAAGAAGGAAATGCATTGAACACCGTAATTAAACGAAACAGTGCAAACAGTTCTGCTGAGAAACTTACTCAAAGGGGAGATGCAATCATAGGCATTCTTCATTGCATCCTCTAATTCGAGACATATTTTTATAGTAAACGTATTTGTACCCCCCCCCCCCCGGCGAGAATTCAAAGCGACATTTCTTTAGCAATTTGTTTTCAGACTTAGAAATTGTGAATTTCTTTTTATGACTTGTTGTTATGATATATTTTCTACAGGGTGTCCCAAAAAGTCGTTTACAAACTTAACATGCTGGTCTGTCATATCATGATGAACAAGATTTACATAGGAACTTGTGTCCGAAAATTCAAACTGCGACCGCTAGAAGTCGATAAGTGCACAAAAACGGGAGAGTGGGAAAAACAATCATTTCAGGCGTGGACTTTGAAGGAAAAGCATTAATGAGTTTAGAAAGGCAGAAATGGCCGACATGCATTACATGTATTGCGCCGCTGATGGAAATGGACGAGCCTCGGCACGGATGTACCTTGAGCGCTTTCAAAACAGACGTCAGACCAGTCATGTTTTGTTTGGACAATTGCACCGCAAATTGCGTGAAACAGGAACTTTCCAAATATGTAGCCACATCGGTCGAGAACGTACTACAGTCACGCCTGTCGTAGAGGACACGGTGCTACAGGAGTTTGCCATCAACACGCAAACAGGTCTCCGTGAAGGAGAACGTGTCTTGGTTGTAGGTCGTTCCACCATAATTCGCATACTGCACGAGGATATGCAACACCCTTACCACTTCCAAAAAGTACAGGCATTGTGCGCTGACGATTATCCCAAACGCATTGCATTCTCAAACTGGTATATGCAGCAGCGGAGAGCACAGCCAGATTTTCCTTCGGGGATTTTGTTTTCTGATGAATCGTGCTTTACACAGGATGGTGTCCTGAACTTGCACAACATGCACGTATGGGCGCATGAAAACCAAAGATGTACACGTGCCCATGCACATCAAAAACGTTTCACCGTAAACGTTTGGGCTGGTATTATCGATGACATTTTGATTGGCCCTAACCTTCTACCTGAACGCCTCGACGGAAATACCTATTGCATTTTTTTAGAAAGAGTTTTGCCGGATCTGTTGGTTGACGTTCCATCTGCTACACGCCGAAACATCTGGTTTCAGAATGATGGAGCGCCTGCATTCTTTACGTATGCTGTTCGAGAATACCTCGACAGGACTTATCCTAACTGCTGGTTTGGTAGAGGCGGACTAGTCCAATGGCCTCCTCGATCCCCCGACCTGACTCCCCTAGATTTCTACCTGTGGAGACACATGAAGTCCATGGTGTACGAGACACCCGTAGCATCGGACATGGATCTTATCGCCAGGATCGCGGAAGCGGCAGCACGTGTCCGTAACACTCCTGGACAATTTGAACTGGTACGTAAATTCATGCGCCGACGTTGTGAAGCGTGCATTGTGGCGAATGGAAAGAATTTTGAACATTTTCTGTGATGTAATGATGTTCTGTAATAAAAATCATATTAACACCGCTGTCGATATCATTTTTTTTCTCCTCATCCAAACCTGCACTTATCGTCCTCTAGTGGTCGTAGTTTGAATTTTCGGACACAATTTCCTATGTAAATCGTGTTCATCATGATATGACAGACCAGCATGTTAAGTTTGTAAACGACCTTCTGGGACACCCTGTATATTGCAAGTAGATATCTTATGAATACGTACAACTGAAAAATCTTCCGTGATGCAGGACTCGGTAAATAACAACAACGAACTGATTCATCTGATATTCTGAACCGAACGTTATGTATGAGCTTTAACTTAATTCTCAGGAACGAGATTTTGATTCTGACCACGAAAGTGATGGGGGGGGGGAATGAATTGTTTCCATGCGGATAGCGATGACTGTTAGGAATTGATAAATTAAGTTATCCCAGTTTATTCACAGAAAATCGTTTGCATATTTGCAATTGTGATATTTAATTTATTTATAAGACGCGACTCGTTGCTATGGAAGCGAAGCTGTTTTTTCGTCTGCTTTGCTTTTTATATTTTTTATCTTACGAGATGAGTTAAAAGTTTAGATAAAAAAGTTGGCATCAATTTTTGATGGAATGAAAAAGAATTTTTTGAGAGGGAATGTAAAAGAATTTTTTGAGAGAGAGAATGTTTATATTTTTTGTTTGTCGTGCGTGTCTTGAGTTTTATTGAAGAATTATGTTAATTTTATGAAAAGGCACGCAGAAATGCATAAAGGATCATCTTTCCAGTTTTTAGTATGATGATCAAAAATTATCAAGGTAAAAGCATTTATATTTTGTACATATTATACATTTTGTACATAGTATGTAAATAATTTGAATTCAATATTTCTTTATTCTATAATTCTAAGTATGCAATAAAATTTTTTAAAAGAAAATTCAAGAATATTAAGAAGATTTTTGAACCCAAATAAGTTTTGATTGTTTACAGAACAAATCTGGCGCCCCGAGCACGGACATTTGAATAATACTGTTGAGATATTGAATTGTTTTTATAGCGTATAGTGTTTTCATAAGCTGTGCATTACTACTTAATTTTTCTAAGATGAATAAGCTAAAGAAAAAGCGTACACCACTACGTTCGTCATTTACCAGAACTTTAAATGTTTTGAATGAAGAAATTAACAGCGAGTCATTAGATAAGGACAAAATTTTAGACGGTTTTAGTAAATTAGAAAATTTGATTCATGAAATTAAAGCTATTGATGAAGCTATAATTGAACTCATGTTAGATGATGATAAATGCGATGAAGAGGCTATTGAAAATGAAGTAGTGGAAAATGAAAGTTATTCAGATCAATTTATTACCATTAAGCGTAAAGTTAGCGAAGCATTGGGTACAAATAAACGTAATCAAGATGATAGTGAAAAAAGCACAGATCACGGTTATTCCAAATCAAAGCATTATAAATTACCTAAACTAAATATTAAGCCATTCGATTCGCAGTTAATAAATTATCTTTCATTTTGGTCTCAGTTTCAGAAAATTCATGAAGACATAGATTTGGATAATAGTGACAAATTTCAGTATCTTATCCAATCGGTAGAACCTGGAACCAGTGCCAGGCGCTTGTTAGAGAGCTATCCAATGACCGCAGTTAATTACCCCAAAGCTGTCGAGGCATTTCAAGAGCGTTTTGGAAATAAAGATTTACTAATAGAAGTGTACGTTAGAGAATTCCTAAAATTGATTGTAGCTAATGTACAGGCGCACGGCAAAGATAAACTTCCCTTATCAGATTTATTCACGAAAGTCGAGGCATATTTAAGATCGTTAGAATCAATGGGTTTAAGTTTAGAAAGCAATTCGGCGTGGCTCTATCCCATGATAGAATCTAGCTTATCGGAAGATGTATTAAAAGCATGGCAGCGATATAATATTTCAATCACATCAAACACTGTTAGTAATAATAATGCATTGTCAACAAAAGCAAATATAGTAAGTTTGATGGAATTTCTGAAACAAGAAGTTGCAAACGAGGAAAGATTCAAATTAGCCAAATCGAGTTTTATAGAGCTGGGCTTTAAAGACAAACCTAAAGAAAAGTTAAGAAAAGCAGAAAGTAAAATACCTACTGCGGCAGGGCTATTTAGCGCAAAAGAACGCCTTTGTTTATTTTGCAGTAAATCTCATGAAAGCAAGGACTGTGTTAGGGCTAGATCTCTTTCCTTTAATGAACGGAAGGCCAAAATTAAGAATAAAAATTGCTGTTTAAAATGTCTTCGTTTTGGTCACCACGCTAAAGTTTGCAAAGTTTTTATTCGTTGCCACGTTTGTTCTAAACCCCATACCGAGTTATTATGCCCTGAAATTTCAATGTGTAAAGAACCAGAAAATACAGTTAAGACCCCAGAAGTTATTCAAAGCACCATAGCAAGTAAGCAGTGTTCTGCTGAAGTAGCCCTTATGACTTTAGAAATAGTTATTAAAGGTCGAATAACAAAGAAAGTACGAGCGTTACTTGATTGTGGGTCGCAAAAGAGCTATATTTTAAAAGGTACAGCTGAAGAGTTAGGTTTACATCCCATTTCTTCTGAAGCTATTGTACACACTTTGTTTGGTGGTACGCAAACAGAAGCTAAATCTCACAATAAATTCCAAGTTGAGTTAAGTTCTTCTGATAGACAGAAACAAACGAAAGAAGTCTTAGAACTTTTGGATCAAGATATAATTTGTAATAATATTCCTCGGATACCGAAAGAATCAGTAATTAAAGAGCTTAAACAAAATAAACTATGGATCACAGATTTAGGAGCAGGAAGTCCAAAAATTGAAATTTTGATTGGAAGCGATTACTACGGACAACTTCTTACAGGTCGAGTAAAACAGTTAAAGAGCGGTCTTACAGCAATAGAGACAAAGTTTGGATGGACACTTTGTGGTCGTTTAGAAAGTACATCACAGTCTTGCCTAAATTATGGAAATATGTTTATCACGAACCTAGCTTTAAAAGATATGAAGATTCCAGAATTATGGAAGTTAGAGACAATTGGTATAACAGATCCCTGTCAAACTTTGTCTAAAGCAGAAGAAGAAGAACTCGCTCATGATAATTTTATAAAAGAAGTTGATAGAAATATAGAAGGTCGCTATATTGTAGGTCTTCCTTGGATTAACGGCAAACGTGAGATTCCCTCAAATAGACACATAGCTGTAACCCAAGGGATCTTCGATCCAATAGGATTTTTAGCCCCAGCATTGTTGCCAGCCAAACTGATAATTCAAGACGCCTGGTCGACGAAATTAGATTGGGATGCTCCACTTCCAGAAGAAATCCGGAATAATTTTCAAAAATGGTATAGCGAACTCAAGTATTTAAATGACGTGAAGATAAATAGACGTGTAGGCTATGGTTGTAAAGAAAAATGGTCTATTCATACATTTTGTGATGCAAGTACCAGAGCTTATGCAACAGCAGTTTTCTTACGTTGTGAAGATAAAGACGCAGTCTTTGTACAACTTTTAGGAGCTAAGTCTCGTCTTGCACCAAAGAAAAATGTAACCATACCACGTTTAGAGCTTCTTGCTTGTATTTTAGGAATAAGGTTGACTAAATTTGTTTTGAAAGCCTTTAATTGTATTTCCATACCAGTAAAGTATTGGACCGACTCTTCGACTGTTCTCGCTTGGATTCGAAGAAATGATCAATGGGGAACGTTTGTAGGCAATAGAGTTAGAGAAATTTGTAAATTTTCCGAATCTCAACAATGGAACTTCGTACCTGGTCATCTCAACCCTGCTGATCTACCTTCTCGCGGATGTAGTCCTAAACAGCTGCTGAAGATGAGATGGTGGGAGGGACCAGAATGGTTGAAGTTATCAGAAGAAAATTGGCCACATTCAGAAACAAGCCCCAACGAAGAATTAGTAATGATGGAAAAGAAGAAAACTTCAGTACCTTCTCTTTTATGTTCTAATTTACATGAATTTATGATAAATAGTAGAATTTCAAAATTTGGTAGATTTATTAATGTCGTATGTTGGGTGAAGAGATTCATAATGAAGTGCAGAAACAGAAATATATGTTTTCCATCAGAATTGTCAATTGAAGAAAAAGAAGATGCGGAAAGGTCGCTCTGGTCAATAATACAATCTGAAATTTTTGGTAATACTACTGATGCAATAAAAGGATTAAAGGTTATGAAAGATCAAGAAGGTTTGTTAAGAGTAAAAACAAAGATATTAGAGCGAGATGACGAGTTTTCTTTCAGATATCCAATTTTATTACCATCGAAACATCATGTAGTGAATTGTCTGATTCAAGAATGTCATTTAAAGAATTGTCATGCTGGACTTCAAACAGTTGGATCCATTTTGAGAGAAAAATATTGGATAATTTCTTCTAGACGCATCATTAGAAGTCAATTGTCTAAGTGTTACAGATGCAAAAGATACTCTACAAAGCCATATACTACACCTCCAATCCACCTACCTCTAGATCGAGTCAGAGATTCCAAAGTTTTTGAAGTTGTTGGAGCTGATCTTTTTGGCCCTCTTTTCGTAAAGCAAAGATCCAAAGTTTGGGTTGTACTTTTTACATGTGCAGTATATAGGGCAATACATTTGGAACTTGTATCCAATCTCTCAGCGGAAGGATTCATTCAGTCACTTCGAAGATTTATATGCAGGAGAGGAAGGCCGACTACTATATACTCTGATAATGGCTCAAATTTTAGAGGAACCAATAACCTTTTAAAATCATTGGATTGGAATGCAATAGTTTCTTCAAAAGAACTGTCTCCTATTAAATGGAAGTTCATCCCTCCAGCAGCAGCTTGGTGGGGTGGATGGTGGGAGCGTCTGATTAGATGTGTTAAAATTCCCTTGATCAGAACACTCGGCACTTCAACTTTAACTTTTGAAGAACTCATGACTGTTCTATGTGATGTCGAAGCAACAGTAAATAAAAGGCCTCTAACCTATATTTTTGAAGAAACAGATAAATTTATACCTTTGACTCCATCATCATTTTTGCAAGACATTGAAGAAATAGGTGTTCCTGATTTAGATGCAATAGATTCAAAGAAACTTCAATCTAGATATAAACACTGTCAAAATATTCGGCAACAACTTAGAAATAGATTTAGAAAAGAATATTTAGCTGAATTGGTCCAAAAATCAAAACAGAAAGGACAAGCTGTCAGACTAGGTGAAGTAGTCTTGATAGAACTAAACCAAAAGAGACTTTATTGGCCTATAGGAAAAATTGTAAAGATTTTCCCAAGTCGAGATGGAGCAGCTAGAGTGGCTGAAGTTAAAACAAGTTCAGGGACCTTGGTGCGTCCACTTCGTAAGCTGTACTCATTAGAGATATCAAGTCCTGATGACCCTGTAATCCAGACTGTGAGTAACAGTAAAACTAGAAGTGGTAGAGTAGTACAGAGACTTCTGAAATGACTTTTTCTAGAACTCTGAAATGACTTTTCTAAAACCCTGAATTGACTTTTCTAGAACTCTAAATGTTTCATTATTATTTTATTATTGTTTAGTTATTATCTTTATTTATTTGCATATTTTTTATTTTGAATTAGGGCTTAATTTGATCAAAAGTGATCTTAAGTTTAATTTGGCTTCCGCCTAAATTAAAGGTGGGAGTATGTTAGGAATTGATAAATTAAGTTATCCCAGTTTATTCACAGAAAATCGTTTGCATATTTGCAATTGTGATATTTAATTTATTTATAAGACGCGACTCGTTGCTATGGAAGCGAAGCTGTTTTTTCGTCTGCTTTGCTTTTTATATTTTTTATCTTACGAGATGAGTTAAAAGTTTAGATAAAAAAGTTGGCATCAATTTTTGATGGAATGAAAAAGAATTTTTTGAGAGGGAATGTAAAAGAATTTTTTGAGAGAGAGAATGTTTATATTTTTTGTTTGTCGTGCGTGTCTTGAGTTTTATTGAAGAATTATGTTAATTTTATGAAAAGGCACGCAGAAATGCATAAAGGATCATCTTTCCAGTTTTTAGTATGATGATCAAAAATTATCAAGGTAAAAGCATTTATATTTTGTACATATTATACATTTTGTACATAGTATGTAAATAATTTGAATTCAATATTTCTTTATTCTATAATTCTAAGTATGCAATAAAATTTTTTAAAAGAAAATTCAAGAATATTAAGAAGATTTTTGAACCCAAATAAGTTTTGATTGTTTACAGAACAATGACCACAGCATTACTCCTTATTTTGATAATTATGACTACTGGCGACACACCAAAGTACTCCAAGTGAACCCGGTTTCATGTTTCGCTCCTGTATGATATTTACACTGCTTAGATGTTTGGACTGTTTTGCTGACAGTGGCAGATTTACATTACGTCTGTGTAAGTTACCTATATTTACTTGAATCAATTGATCAGAGACAAGCGAAGGAGCTCAATAGTAGATGCCCTAGTAAAAAGAGCAAAAGAACTCATTGAATTTAAAAGGAATAGTCTACGAAATAGGTGGAACTGCTAACAGGACACTGTAGACTTAATAAACACCTTATCATTATGAAGGTAGTCAATGAATGACCCTCTTTGTAGGGGTTGTACAACAGATGAACAGATGAGGACATGTAAAGCAGATGAGACTGCTTTACATGTCCTCTGTAGCTCTGAAGTATATGCGGCTTATCATTTTGAGCACCTGGTTCAACATTTAATTGAACCGTGGGAAATGCAGGATATTCCTATCAAATGCCTGTTGAATTTTATGTCAGCTACTGGTCTGTTTAGGGACTAGGTGAAGATATTATTTCCTCTTTAATTCTTGGGGGATAGTACAATAGACCCATGGTCACATTGCTTTGGCTTAGGCCACCCTCCTAGTAATACAGTAATAGAGTAATACTCTTCTTTATGCTTCATTTTCTTTGGTACTGCATGCAATTATATGTTCCGGCCAGTTGACGAACCAGTGCGTCTGAGAACATCGTTGGTTTCCCCTTGCAAAATCCTGCGATTAAGGAGCGGCGAAGTGTATTCAGGTTTCTCGCTGTACCAGGCTTTGATCAGACACCTCCCTGCTTCTCAAATGTCGAATTTTGAAACAGAAAAGCCATTATGTTCTCACATCACTCACAGTCGGGAAAATGGACTGAACACACAACAGCCTACTTTTTTCCGCCTTTGAATGCCTTAGAGGGACTGCTTAGACAAGGAAGCCTTGTCTGTAAAGGGCATCTAAACATGAGCAGAACATGAGCACGCGAGACTCTCCAATCCTGTCCCTCGATGCCTCACTACATTATACGAAAGCAACATATTCAAATTTTAGCATTTATGACGTTTTGGTAGTTATGACGTTTCATACCTCTGAACATTAGGGTGTATCATGAAAAAAATTTTGTTTTTGTCTATAATTTTTTATGTCTCCCGGAATCTAATTAAAAATCATATTATTTCACCAAATACCCAAACTTTTCAATTTATTTTGTTGATGATTTTAAATTCCATTATGTTGATGGTTCAAAAATTTTTCGGTGAAATTTCAAATTCGAAATTATTTTTTCATCTTTTGGTTCGATTTCTTAATACTTGTGGTTTTGGTAGAAAGCTCACTATAAATACATGCAAAATATTTGCAAAATTCTTTGAGCTTAAATGAAAAGTGTTAAGAAAATTCTAAAAAAGTATGTCCTTGTACAATGACGTCATGTGACGATAGAAATAAATAGAACTGAAATTTAATTTAAACCTAAAAAAAGAAATTTGTTGATTTATAAATACTTATAAACATTATAAATGATTTATAAATATTTTATTGATACATGATATTGGATGATATATTTTGCACACTGTAAAAAAAATCTGTAACGATACTAAACTTTTTCTTGGAAACTGGGATTCCAAGAACTTTTCTTGTAACGGTAACAGCAAAATTTCAAGTTTCAGAATCGATTACATGATTTTTTTCTGTTATCGTTACATGAAAAGTTCTTGGAATCCCAGTTTCCTAGAAAATATTTAATACCTTTACAGAATTTTTTTTAACAGTGCAGTTCCAATTTTATTTTTAAAGGAACACTGTGTCATATGTTATATTTATATTATCGTTTATTCTCCTTTGCAACTTTAAACATTTTAAAAGAGGAAAAATGAAAATAAATGTCTCGATACTATACCCCATGGTTGTGGCGATACTATACCCCATTGTTGACAAAAGCTTTTATTCCTCAAATAAAAGTTTAGAAAATGTTAAAAATGCGATCCACATGTTTTGAAAGCATAAAAAAGATATACCGCGGCTATTGGACGGTACACCTTTTCAATAATTTATGCACGAGAGAGTTATATGTTTAACCCTCTCGTGCATAATTATTTTTCATTATTTTGCATTATTCACTAAAAATATTTTTTTTTTGATAAATGAGAACACTTTATAAAATAATTTTATTATTGTACTGCATTCCAGCTAGTATCTGTCCACCAGTCAGACCTCTATAAATAAATGCTTACCTTTTTTTTTGTTGTTGTTTAATAATGCAATAATTATCTGGCCTCGTATGAGGTTCGAATGCATGAGAGTGTTATATATATTTTAAACATCATATCAAATGATAACAGTTTAAAGTAGTTTATAGATATTTTTTTAATTCATAGTATTTGTCAGGAAGAATTTTCTGATATCTTTCCTAATGCCTGCCGACATAGTAAAAAAAAAATACTAAAATTCATATTGTCTGCTATCTATCCGTCTATCCATCCTCCAATTCTCAGGTAAAAAGAAAAAACTTGGATTACCATTTACATTCATACATTTTTTACAAAATGTTATCGAGTTTCACTAAAAAACTGTCCCTTTCGAAAATTGTGCGAAGAGCATATATAATTCGTTTACAAGTATACACAAAAAATAGGGTTACATTATGGTGTATGAGGGAAAAATATTTTGCAATGCATTTCAAAACTATTACAATCCTTTAAAAATACTGAAATCAATATAAATATGAAAAGAGGCTTAAATCATGCCGTCTTTGGAATATATAATAAGGGGCCTTTACCATTCTTTTACAGGGATAAACTGAAAAATTCATTATCATTCATGAGGAAAAGTCATTTTCTGTGTATTTTAATGTTACGATACTTTAAAACTATCTAAATCGATACCTAATAGATAGAAAATATAGAAACCAGCACTAGTGTGAGTTTGAAAGCTCACTGGAAATAATTCGTGAAGATTCCACCATGGCAGAAAATATCAAAGTTTCATAAAAGTGGCGAAAAGTTACCCTTATTGACTATAATGATGCTTTGTAAACCAGAGCGTCAAATGTAAACATATAACATCTCGTATACAAATAAAAATCTGCTTTGAACTACATGAGATTCAAAATGAATACATTTTAGAAGTTTATTGACTTATAAATAGAACTTGAATAAATATTGAATGTCAAACATTTATTAATTTATAAGGTATAAGAGTGTTTCATTTTCCTAACATATTTAAGTAAATTAAATATATATCAAAATTCAAGGTATTTATCTTTCAGTGCAAAGCTAATAAATATTGAACTGCAACTTCTTGTGTTTAAGTGAATAGTATAATTATGTACTTTGAGTGAAGTAAATTCGTCCTTGTAATCAACTCAGATTCCTGTTTGAATGATTAAGAACCGTATCGAATTAATTAAGTTTGATATTGTATCGAAAAAATGATATCATCTTGTCTTAGATAATATATAGACATTGAAAGATTAATCAGGTAATAAAGCTAAAATTTAAGAGTGACTGGAATTATTATATAGTAAATAAGTATTCATTATATTCTACAATGTTTAGTTTCTACAGGCGTCAGTCTTTAATGAAGTGCGGTTGTTTGCAACGGAATGTGTTATTTTGCAAGACGATATCCAGTCATATGTCGGATTTAATAATCAAAATGTATACTTCACAGATTCTATGTACTAAAATTCAGAATTCCATAAAGTGGAAATTTCTCATGATTGCATTTAAGCAACTAAGTTATCCTTTTAAATATTTGAACTCATTTTCTATCAGAAATCTGTTCCCTAAAACACTTTTTGAAAATATTTAAAAATACATTTTAAAAATTATATTTAAATATTTCTGTATGATTTTTTGCTTCTATATTTTTTTGTACTTATATCCAGAGCATTATTTCAAAATTAACTTTGATTTTAAATCAACTATGTTTCACAGGATGAATAAAATAAAATGCAAAACATTTACCTAAAAAATATTTAACTAGTAATGGTAGAAATGATAGCATAAATAAGGTACCTAGGGATTTTTACGTGCTTCATGGGGAAAAAATAATGCTAAATACAGATTTCGAGAAAACATTTTTATATTTTCGTAATTTAAAAATAAAAACTGAAACATCGGTCATGCGGCTGTGTGTTTGTCTCGCACATCCTGTTTTCTTGAAAACTAAGGAATTTAGAACGGTCAAACTAGTGTTATAGACTAGTGTTATAGCCATTCGCAACAGCTTTCAACAATTTAAACGCCAATGTTCCCAAATGAGAACATAGCATTATTGGTATACGAAACATTAATTTTCTAACATAATAACGGTGTCGTTATTTTTCCTATAAAATATAAGGTTAATTTGAACTTTTGAAAAAAAAGATATTTTTAAGCATTTATCATAGGTATATAGAAAATGCAAATTCATTAATTTGCATAAAAAATATAATATTTGCTCTATATTACTTACATTAGATCGCTAGGAATCTAAATTTTTTTTGGAATTCGAGAAAATACTCCAGAACACTATACAATAGCATTTAGCGGAAATTAATTTGTTTTATTTCCATACGTTGTCAATCAATAATCACGTTCCAAAATGCGAACACCGAAATAAAAACAGTAAAAAAACTGCAGAAATGTATATACAGGGGGATTCAAAAAAGATGGAAAACATTTTAAGGGGTAATAGTATACATCAAGACACACAATATTAAATAGGAAACCAAGGGTCCCAAGCGTTTTCCAAAGGAGATAGCCGCCATTAAAGTTTAGGGTCCAAAATTTGAAATAAACATAAAAAACGGAAAAATTGGTCCATTGATTTGCGGTTTCCACTAACACTATTCTTTATGTTAGTATTTTCTCAAAAATAAATTATAAAGATACATTCTGAAAAATGTCGATAGAGGGCGCTTTAGACTTCGGTGTAACAAATAACTGTTTTTTGCCGTTATTTTTTGCATCTCATTAAATTGTTTCGCAGGCTTAGACTTAAACTTAAATTTTGAGCTCAAAATCTGAATAGTTGGGAGTGGTTAAGTAGCACAAAATGAACTGTGTTCAGAGGTTCAAATTTCAAATGATTATAAAAAATGGAAAAATTGGTCGATTGATTTGCGATTTTCACTAAATCTATTCTTTATGTCGGAATTTTATTAAAAATAAATTATAAATCTAAATTTCAAAAAATGACGATAGAGGTCGCTTTAGACTTTGGAGTAAGGAAAAACTATTTTTTACCGATATTATTTGCATCTCGTTAATTTTTTTTAGAAGCTTGGACATAAACTTAAATTTTGCGCAAAAAATCTGAATCGTTGTGAGTGGTTAAGTAGAGCAATCTGAACTGTGTTCAATGGGGGGTGGGGAGGTTCAAATTTCAAGTTATCATAAAAAACGGAAAAAAAATTAGATTCGTTTACGGTTTTCGCCAAAACTATATTTTATGCTAGTATTTCCTTGAAAATAAATTTTAAAGATAAATTTAAAAAAATTCCGTTAGAGGGCGCCTTAAACTTTAGAGTAACTAACAACTATTTTTAACTGATATTTTTTGTATCTAATAAATGCTTGTAAAAGCTTATAGTTAAATTTTTAGCTCAAAATCTGAATCGTTGTGAGTAATTATGTAGCTCAAAATTGAACTGTGTTTGAGGGCTGGGGAGAGTAACACTTCAACACTTGAGCACAGTTCAGTTTGCCCTTCTTATCCCCTCCCAACTGTTCAGAATTTGAGCTCAAAATTTAAGTCTAAGCATTTGCAAGCATTTAATTAGATAGAAAAAATAACGTTTAATAATAGTTGTGGGTTACTCTAAAATTAAGGGCACCCTCAAACGAAATTTTTAAGCATTTATCTTTAAAATTTATTTTCAAGGAAATAGTGACATAAAGAATAGTTTTAGCAAAAACCAAAAACAAATCGACCGATTTTTCCGTTTTTATAATCATTTGAAGTTTGATACTCCCCACCCCCATTGAAAACAGTTCAGCTTGCGTTACTTAACCACTCCCAATGATTCAGATTTTCTGCGCAAAATTTAAGTTTATGTCTAAGCTTCCAAAAAAATTTAACGAGATGCAAATAATAACGGTAAAAAATAGCTTTTCGTTACTCCAAAGTCTAAAGCGCCCTCTATCGCCATTTTTTTAAAGTTAGCTTTATAAATTATTTTTAATAAAATACCGACATGAAAAATAGTTTTAGTGAAAACCGTAAATCAATCGACCAATTTTTCTATTTTTTATAATCATTTCAAATTTGAACCCTCTGAACACAGTTCAGTTTGAGCTACTTAACCACTCCCAACTATTCAGATTTTGAGCTCAAAATTTAAGTTTATGTCTAACCTTGCGAAACCATTTAATGAGATGCAAAAAATAACGGCAAAAAACAAATGTTCGTTAATCCAAACTCTAAAGCGCCCTCTACCGACATTTTTCGGAATTTATCTTTATAATTTATTTTCATGAAAATACCAACATAAAGAATAGTTTTAGTGAAAACTGCAAATCAATCGACCTATTTTTCCGTTTTTTATGTTTATTTGAAATTTTGGACACTAAACTTTAATGGCGGCTATCTCCTTTGGAAAACGCTTGGGATCCTTGGTTTCCTATTTAATATTGTTTGGCTTGATGTGTATTTTTACCCCTTAAAAATTTCCCCATCTTTTTTTAATCACCCTGTATATATATATATATATATATATATATATATATATATATATATATATATATATATATATATATATATATATATATATATATATTGTTATTTTCCTAAATTTGTATGCATAAATTGAAACATTTGAAGCTGTAATATACGAAAAACAAAATTATAATTTCATTGCGATATTGATTTGGCGTATAAACGGTCAGGTAAAATTTAGGAAAGTAATTAAAATACGTGAAAAAAAAAAATCTGTTTTGTATCTCGTATGGGGTGTCGTTCAAAAGATCTTGTAACACTGAACACAAAAATATGGTTGTTTAAATTTTAGATTTGTTTCAGCGATAATGTCAAAATTTTAGTGCAAAAATATATATCGCCTTTCTCCTTTATTTACGAATCTACTGATAGTGGGCGTTTATCTAAACCTTGTGGAAAAACTAGAGTGATTATCCTAGATCACATAGTTTTTGAAAAAAAAATGCATTTATCCATTAGACACAAACTTACTTTGTTAGTACTTGGGTTTAGCTTTGTGTTTGTCCTACAATCAAAAATATGGAAGCCTAGAAAACTCGATGCAGGAAATCACAATAATAAGCCTACGAGTCAACCACTAATGGTATTCATTTTTGGCTTATGTACCACTTCGCTTCTGGCAAACACGGATGATTAGATTCCACTATTACTACTCTTCCATAAAATAAAGTTTTTTTTTTTCTTGTGCTCGGCAACATAGAGCTTTGTTCTGTTGGCCGTTGGACTTGTTGCAAACCATTACACAAGAATCTAGGAATTTAATGTAATGGTTAATTTTCAAAAGTAGATAAATATAAAAAAAATATTTCTTAAAAAATTAAAATTTCAAATGATCATTGACGTGAGCAAAAAAAGCTTCAAAATACTTTCTAAAATATAATTTATTTAGGGTTAGTTTTAATTTTTCTTGTTAGTTTAAGTCACATTTTTGTCTAGTCAAGTGTAATAATGAAGGTTTAGTCAAACTGAGGCTTAATTAGTATTATTTGTATTATTCCTAAAAGTATAATTTTTTCTAATAGAATTTAGATATTCAAATAACGCATAACATAATAACTATTACGCAAGCAAATCCGCTGGGTTTGGTAGTACGAAATTATTATCCAGAGAAATCTTTTAGGTATTTTTTTCAGACAGTAAAATGTATTTTAAAAAGAAATCCAATCCAAAATATTTTTCTTGATTTATGTACTTTTTATGTTCCTTTTTATTAAAAGACTTTTATTTATGCTAACTTGTTATCTCCTTATAAAAAAGAATTTTTCTAATTAAACAAGATTGAATAGCTTTTATGCAGTACTATAGTAGATACTGCGTACTTAAACATAAGTTATCAACTAAAAAATGTTTTATTTATTGGAATGTCAGATCTTGTCATTAATCTATATTTACACTATTCAATTATTCGTCTAAATCACATTCATAAATATCAATAAAATGAATCTTAAAATATAGTATCTAACAGTAAATTAACGAAGAGTATGGTTTGTATCATTGATAATTATTATCTCAAATCAATCATCTTTTATTTTATCACTTTCCACAATTTCATAGATAAAAGGAACGAAAGATAAACCGGCCTACACAAAATGTTAAAACTATAGATAAACTAATAAAAACACGTTAATTACCATTTATTTAATCAAACTCATAATTAATAAAAAAAATAACTATGAAATTTTAGTTTCTGCTTTGAAGTTTTTTTATAATTAAGACAAGTATTTCCTTATTAATCTACTTTATTATGTTCTTTTATTTTTTTAACACAATATAAGACAGACACAATCTTCTTTCTATACTGTGTTTAATCCGTTATTTTGCGTTACTTATTCTAGGATTTTTTTTTCTACTATGCTATTTAAAAATAGTAGACTTTTGTATTATAATATTTCTAGAAATACTTTTCTTCATATTTTAATCGAAAACTAATGAGAAAAAGGTAGAATTTTCTAATTCCATAAAAATATTTTAAAGGAATTGTAATCTTTCATATTTTGCAGTTGTGTATAGCTTTTTTCTGTATTTTAAATGACAAAAAGTCAAAAAATACACAATTAATTGCATATGAAAGAAAAGAAAACATTAATTTTTAAACTATGAAAGATTTCAAGATGATTAAAGATTTCAGAACTCATTTATTTTACCGATGCTCTCCTAACTAAATATTTCGTTCTCTATCAAGTTTCATTTACGGTATACATTTAGATATAAATGTAAATTCAAACCACTGGAATGAATTTAAGAAGTAAACCAAGATAAAATGGTTTTGGAACTTAAAGATAAAATCATTTTAAATCAAGTGTTTAGTATCGATTATTCTAGTTCGTCGTAATGTTTTTTAATGACAAATATTTTTATTATGAACATTTACATACTGCTCGGGTTTGAATATCAATATAAAATTCCGAATTAAAAGTTTAATCCCCTATATTTACTCTAGAGATCTAGTCATATATCTATATTTACATTAATCAATTATTACTCTAAAATGCATTCATAAATACCAATGAAATAAACCTAAAAATATAATACATATTGTGATATACGCTCTTCCTATTTCTTCACCACGACTTCACGGAACACCGTTGTAAAGTGTATATTCCGGAAATTAATAATCCAAGAGTCTTTGATGAAAACAAAAGTTTAATTAGAACGTGTAGGACAGAACGACGTCACAAATACAGATGAACACACAATTAAATATATATATGTAAATATCCGGATTTCGTATTTCTTTCAAGAACTTCTAACTACTCTTCTTTCACAACAGATAAACATCGTGCCCGTAGCACATACATATCCCAATTTCCCGGATAATATTTTAAATTCTTTTTACCTGCATCAAACATTCGCAGGTCTACCTATTCCCTCGGCACACACACCTCTCTCTCTGCGTTCGTACCCCTTCCTCTCCCACACTCTCGTCCGCTCGTCACGTGACCCAAGAGCGGCGCCGATAAATAAAACAAAAAACACATCATCAGTCATTACAGCCCCCACGCAAGATTGAAAATATGGTACACACTTATTTTAAATCTGAAATTCGACTGATGATGTTACACTATTTAACAATGATTTCCCAAATTATAATATGTATATATAAAAAATAACACAACAAATACAACCGTATACGGAAAAGGCACATCTTCCGGAGTTCTTCCTATCTACTAATATAAAATAGAATTAAATTAATACTTCATATACACAATATAACATACAAATAATAAAAGGCAATACACAAATACTTAGTAGACATTAAACAGGACACTAATAGCTGCTGAAAAAAAATATGTATATAGTTCATAATGTTCAAGGAATGTTCAAACACTGGGTGCTTTAAAAGTTTCTGAATGTTCTAAATAGTGTCCAAGCGAGATAATGCATCAGCATTAATTAGTTTGGCACCCGGGCGGTGCGAAATCTTAATATCATACTTTTGTAAGGCTAATGCCCATCGCTGCAGCTTTGAAGATTGAGGGGCATTTTTGGTAATAAAAGTTAATGGATTAAGGACCGTTATAAGTTCCACAGGTGAACCGAAAATCCAAGTTTCAAATTTTTTCAAGCTCCAGATCACTGCATAGGCCTCCCTTTCAATTGTTGGCCATGCCTGTTGAGTTTTGGTGAGTTTTTGACTGGCGTAACTTACCGGATACACTACTCCATCTCTTCTCTGCGATAAACAAGCTCCGATGCCGATTGCAGATGCATCACACTCTATGATGAAAGGTAACCCGATAATAGGAGTATGCAGACTGGGCGCTTCGATGAGACCTCTTTTTAACGCGTTGAACGCCTGGTCATGCTCTACTGACCAGCACAAATTCTCTGGACTGTCCTTTTTTGTCAGTTCAGTGAGGGGATATGCTGTTTCAGCATATTTTGGTATATAGTCTCTGTAATAATTGCACAATCCTAAGACACTTTTTAGTTGCTTCTTAGTTTGAGGCACAGCTAACTTACGGATGGCCTCCAATTTTTCCGGATCGGTCCGATGGCTGCCGGACCCAATGATATGTCCTAAGTATTTTATTTGGGGTTTTGCAAATTCACATTTTTTCAAATTAACGGAGAATTGTAACTGTGATAGTTTGGAAAATACCTTCTCTAAATGCACTAGGTGTTCCGCGAACGTTTCGGAAAACACTGTTATGTCTTCGATATATGCTCTAGCGAAGTCCTGGTATTCAGAAAGCGCTCTGTTGATTTCTCGTTGAAACGTCGCAGCAGCATTCCTGAGCCCAAAAGCCATGACCTTGAAGCGATATTGAGCTCTGTGCGTCTTAAAACAAGCTCATTTTTTACTCTCTTCTTCTAATGGTATGGCCCAATAGCCTTTGAGTGAGTCCAAAGTGGAAATAACATTCGCCCTGCCAATATTAAATAGGAGATCAGTAGAATTTTCCATAGGGAAGTCATCCACCTTGGTAATTGCATTCAATGCCCGGAAGTCTACGCACAGACGCAGAGTTCCATCTTTCTTCATCACGCACACTACCGGATGCGGTGCTTCTTCATCACTTTCCTCAATCAAACCTAATTCTAGTAATTCTTGAATTTGTTTGTCTACTTGAGGTTTTAGGGCCTCTGGAATTCGATAAACATAAGGTTTCTTCTTCTCATTATCATTTAATCTTATTTTGTGTGCCCAACTTTTGCTATTTGTATTTTCTTTGAAAATAATTCTTTATATCTAAACAATAAATCTAACATCTTTTCTCTTTCTACGTTCTCTAAATGATTTAAATTTACTTCTTCGATTTTAAAATAGTTCGAGTTATCCTTTGTACTAGGGGTGGGATGGACTTCCCCTAATTCTTCTTCATTCTCAAAAATTACCCCCACTGCTTGTACCCTAGGAGTAAATTTCCTTATCTTATTCACGTGAACATTTTTAATGTTTCCGTTCGTTAACCTGACTTTGTAAGAGTCGGGATTACACCGCGCCACTATCTCGGCTGGCCCTGTCCATCTAGCGTAAAGTTTATTACTAGAGTCTGGGATTAATAAATATACTTGCTCCCCCGGTCTAAATTCCTTATAAATTGCCCTTCGATTCGCATACTTCGCATACGCGCCCTGTTTAACCTCCGCTACTAGTGAAGCTTGTTCCGCCGCCTTTTCTAAGTTAATTTTTAAATCCTGAAGGTATTCGGTTGCACTTTTCCCGAGATTTATAGGTAGTGGAATTTGGCCCGACCATGTAGATTTTAATACCGCCAATGGCCCCCTGGCCTCCCTTCCATACATCAACTTAAATGGCGACACAACCGTTGTACAATTAGGAATCTCCCTATACGCAAATAATAAATAAGGGATGTGTTTATCCCAATTTTTAGGATCGCTCCGAATAATATGGTGCAACATGCGTTTCAATACCTGATTATACCGTTCAACCAATCCCGAACTTTGTGGATGTCCCGGTGTTGCAAATCTAGGAGCCGCCCCTAGCCTAGCATGAAATTTCTGCATTAAACCTGATACAAAATTTCCCCCCTGATCACTTGCTATTACGCGGGGTATCCCTGTCCGCATAAATATTTCTAACAGCGCATCACAAGTAGCCTTAGCCGAAATTGTTCTTAAAGGAACAGCTTCGGGCCACCTACTGTGTTGGTCAACCAAAGTAAGTACATATTGATGTCTACGCGCCGAAGGTGGTTCATTTTTCCCAATTATATCAATATTTACAATGTCAAATGGGAGCTCCGGTCTTTCAATCGGAAGAATCAGTATCTGATCACTGGCCCTCTCCCGGCTTCGCAATTGGCAGTCCTTGCACGATTTACAATACTCCTCTACATCCCATGACACGCCTGGCCAAAAAAATGAATACCGAATTCTTTCTTTCGTTTTCCTTATACCGAGATGGTTCGCAAAAATTGATTCATGTGCAATCCTTAAAATTTCCTCCCTCCTAATTTTAGGCACTACTAATTGCATGACTTGATCTCCCGAAACCTTTTCCCTATGATAAAGTAAATTATCCACCATAACAAACCCATTTTTCCCTTGTTTAGCATCTTTAAATGCCCCCTGTAAAGATTCGCAATTCTTTTGTTGCTCCCTGTAAATGGTCGTTTCCAAATACTGATTCGAATTTAAATCCTCACAATCATTTTTCGTTCCAATACAATTAATAATCAAATTCTCTCCAAAAGCTTCATTTTCAACTTGCAAACATAAATCTTTCTCACTCGTATTTTGCTCTTTATTCTTTTCCCCCGATGTATTTTCATCCCTCCTTTCCGATTTCGTCTCATTTGTTGGTGCCACACTGTCAGCTAATCTTTTCCTTTCTCCAATTTGCACCGATTGTAATAATTCATAAACCTTCGGAGTAATAATACATGAACTACATAATTTATCTGTCACTGCAAATAATACATCCACACTATTAAATAAACAATTTGATTCACTCATGTTTAGAAAAACAGGTAATGTTAGAAGATCAGCAGTAATTTGCTCGCCAAAAGCTGATACCAACTGAATTGATGAATTTTCATTATTTTTAAATGATTCTGGTACTTCATTCGAATTTATAACGGGAATCTCAGCAGCGCTGTCAATTAATGTTTTTATTTTTTGTTTTCCCACCCAAATTTCATCGTACTGCAACGGTTGAGTACTTATTGCGTCATTTTCGAAACATAAAGCTGTCACTTTCGCAATCAACCTTTCGTCTTTATTTTTTCCGGTAGAATCTTTTTAAATTTGATAATGAGAATTTCCCGACCTCTCTTTTTCTTTATTATTATTATTAGGACAAAAACGTAAATGAACGATTTGACGGCACAATTTATACACAGACTTTTTCCTATCATTACGCGAATTAAAATTATTTCTTAGATGCGGTGGAATATATTTGCCAGATGCAGAATCATCAGAACCGCGACAATTTGTCGATTTATCATATAACTACCTTTTGAATTAAACCAGTTATCGCATAATTCCGCAATTTCCCGCGCTTTTAACCAATTATCTAATTGTTTTATTTTGACATAGCTTCGCGCCTCTGAGACTAACGCATCCATTAATCTATCACTAACTATTAATTCATTAAGTGCATCAAAATCATTTACCTTTCTAAGCTCGCAATAAAAATCCCAATTCGCCCTTAACCTAGATGCAAATTGCATATGATTTTCATTTTTCGCCCTCTTTGCCGAAAGAAAATTTTGAAGACAAGTTTCAGGAGTGGGTTGAAATTCTTTTTAAAATAAAGCTTTAACCTTTTGATAATCCTTCATTTCATCTGAATTTGCATATACTAATAAATGCGCAGCTTTTTGCCCTACTAAATTAAACAGTATTTCAACTTTCAAATCTTCCGCGGCGTTCTTTAATTCAAACGCCCTTTCGAGCGAAGAAAAAAATAAATTCCACGATTCAGGTTTGGTAGGAATCGCAATAGTTAAAGTTTTAACGCTTTTAATTAGAGCTTCTAACGAATTAGTTTTGGGATTTTGTCCATCCCCCCCACTGTCAGAATTTTTGTTCTCAGACTGCAGTTTAGCCATTTCTAATTGGTGTTTAATAACTTCTAATTTCGTTTTTTTAAATTCTAACGCTGTTTTCTGCTCAGAATTAATATATTCTTTCTCATTTTTGAGGGCCTCTGCCTCTTGTTTTTCTTTTGAAATGCGGTCTGATACCGTTGTAACAAGGAATTCTTTTACGAAATCGAAATCCTTGTCATATTGTTCACTTCCTTCGATTAATGCCTTTAAATCCACTATTCTATGATCTGGCTCTACTTTTAAGCCTAATTCTGTGGCCACAATGACCAGGTCCTCTTTCTTTAACCCTTTAACGGTAAACATATTCTTTTTCATAACTATTACTATCTTTATCAATAATTATAATCACTAAATACTATAATCATTCACTATAATCATACACTAGAATACACTTAGAACAATACTTGTTTTCAATTCTAATACGATTATCTTTTTAAAATCATTGAAACATATTCATTAATCTAATATTCATGAATCTTCAGTTAATACACAAAAGTTATATTTTTCAACTTTATTTCCAGAACTATAAAAAGTAAATATTCCACTTACTCGATCGCGTCTCTTGTTCTCGTATGCAGAGCGTGTGATATACGCTCTTCCTATTTCTTCACCACGACTTCACGGAACACCGTTGTAAAGTTTATATCCCGGAAATTAATAATCCAAGGGCCTTCGATCAAAACAAAAGTTTAATTAGAACATGTAGGACAGAACGACGTCACAAATACAGATGAACACACAGTTAAATATATATATGTAAATATCCGGATTTCATATTTCTTTCAAGAACTTCTAACTACTCTTCTTTCACAACAGATAAACATCGTGCCCGTAGCACATACATATCCCAATTTCCCGAATAATATTTTAAATTATTTTTACCTGCATCAAACATTCGCAGGTCTACCTATTCCCTCGGCACACACACCTCTCTCTCTGCGTTCGTACCCCTTCCTCTCCCACACTCTCGTCCGCTCGTCACGTGACCCAAGAGCGGCGCCGATAAATAAAACAAAAAACACACCATCAGTCATTACACATATGATCATGTTTTGTTTCACTAATAACTATTAGCTTAATCAATTAACTCATTTTTCTGCACTGTTTCATAGATAAGAGGAAACAAAGTTAAATGGTATACACAAAATGTTAAAACCTTTGATTAACTGATGCAAATAAGTTAAATATCATTTATTTAATCAAATCTATAATATACTTAAAATATAACTATGAATGTTTAGTTTCTGCTTTGAAGTTTTATTTATTTATTTATTTATTTATTTATTTATTTACTAAGACAAGTGTTTTCTTGTTAATCCTCTTTATTGTGTTCTTTTATTATCTTTTTAATGCGATGTCAATGACTTTATATAAGATACTCACAACCTTCTTTCTATACTGTGTTAAATGGATTAACTTTATGTTGTTTTTGATTTTAGAATTATTTTCTGCAAAGCTACTTAAAAATACTATACTTTTAGTATTATAATGTTTCCAGAAATTCTTTTCCTGGTATTTTAATCGTACACTAATAAAAAAAAAGGTTGAACTTTCAAATTCCGTAATTTTTTTTTTATGAAATTCTTATGTTTCATTTTCTGCAGTCGTGTATATTTCATGATTTTTTGCCATTTCAATAATGAAAAAAATAAAAAAAAATCAATGTTAATTGCGTTTGAAACATTAAATTTTAAGCTACGAAAAATTTTAAAATCATTAAATATTTCAAACTCATTTATTTTATCGATGCTTCCGTGAGTGAACATTTCGTTCTATATCAAATTTTATTCACAGTGTACATTTACATTTAAATTTAAATTTTAACCACTGTAATAAATTTAATAAGTAAACCAAGTTAAAATGTTTTTGATATTTAAAGATAAAATCATTTTAAATCAAGCGTTTGGTATTGATTATTCTAGTTCGTCGAGATGTGTCTGACATATACATTAATTATGTACATTTGCATACTGCTCAAGTTTGTGAATATCAACATAAAATTCCAAAATAAATGTTGAATCCCTTGCATTTACTCCACATATCTTAATCTATAGTTACATTAATCATTATTACTGTAAAACGCATTCATAATTATCAGCGTAATAAAACTCAAAATATAATATATATCAGTAAAATAATAAAGATGGCGTTTTGTTTCACTGATAACTGTTAGTTAAAATCAATCTTCTCTTTAGTCTATACTGCTTCATAGATAAGAAGAAAGAAAGATAAAATGGCATACACAAAATGTTAAAACTATAGATTAACTAATGCAAACAAGTTAAATATCATATTTTTAATCAAATCCATAATATAATTAAGAAAATAAATATGAATGTTTAGCTTCTTCTGTAAAGTTTTTTTTTTATTACTAAGACAAGTGTTTCCTTGTTAATCCTCTTTAGTAAGTTCTTTTATTTTCTTTTTAATGCGATGTCAATGACTTTGTGTAAGATACTCACACTCTTCTTTCTATAATGTGTTAAATGAGTTAACTTCAAGCTATTTTTTATTTAAGAATTTTTTCTACAAAGCTACATAAAAATATTAGACTTTTGGTATAATATTTCCAGAAAAACTTTTTCTCATATTTTAATGGAAAACTAATCAGAAAAAGGTTGAATTTTCTGATTCCATAAAAACATTTTTATGAAATTGTTATCTTTTAATTTCTGCAATCGTGTACAGCTTTTTTTTCATTTTCAGTGGCGAAAAAGGTAAAACACATCGATAATAATTGCATATAAATATATATATATTAATTTTTAAACTATGAAAGATTTTAAAACCATTAGAGATTTCAAATTCATTAATTTTACCGATGCTCTACTAACTGAACATTTCGTTCTCTATCTAGTTTCAATTACGGTATATATTTACATTTAAATGTAAATTCAACCCACTGGAATGAATTTAATACTTAAACTAAGTTAAATGATTTTGAAACTTAAAGATAAAAGTATTTTAAATCAAGCATTTAGTATAGATTATTTTAATTTGGCGTAATGTGCCTAATGACGTATATTTTTATTATGTACATTTACATATTCCTCGAGTTTGCATATCAATATAAAATTCCCAATTAAACGTTGAATACCCAATATTTACTCTGGAGAACCTTCTTACAAATTAACAATAACAATCATAAAACGTAATGATCCATTTATTTGGTAATGTAATTCAAGTACACGGTTACAATTTTGCATCAACATAAAAGAAAATTTAAGATTTAAATATTTTCTTCTTTTTTACTCATGTTGGAAGTTTATCGGTATGTTCAATTGAACATAAAGTATAAATAAAGACATTATAAACCAATAAGCAATTCTTTATTTTTATTCAGTCAAAATGGTTATTGAAAACCTATTATCTGTGATTAAATAGCAGCAGCATATAAAAGTAAATAAAAAAATTATTAAATATAGAAAACCTAATAAATAATAGAATAAAAAATATTTAACAAAGAATTTGATTGACCAAAGTTTAAATTATACAAATCGTAATCATTATGATTTTTTGCTGCTTAGCTTATACACATAATTAAGAAATTAATCCATATTTTCAGAAATGATTCATATTATTTATTAGAATAATTTAATAATAGATTTAATTTCATATAATTTAATAGGAAATATAGTTCAACATTTTTGAAGACACTATGCATAGCATATTCGATGTTGTTGAATAAAAACAATTGGTTCCTTAAAAATACGCTTTTAGATTTTTTTTTTGGGGGGGGGAGATGTTCTTATAATAACAAAATTACTGTAGATAATATTTTACTAAGCAGATTGATATACAAGTTAATATACTACAAATGTCAACTTTGTACAAAAAAAGTTCGCGATATATCACCTTTAATGTGTTTTTTGAAATCAGCATCAAAATTTCTTCAAAGACATCTAAAAGACTCAAAAAGTTTGGATTCCTTTTAACCACTTAACAGTCGCGGCCGAGGCTTTCACGGGCTGCAAGCTTCACGGATTTTATTCAGAAATGTTTGATTATTAACCGGTTATATAAAATAGTGTAATTGATTTTATTCTAGTATCATTTTATTTGTCATCCAATAAGATGAATATTTTCTTTTTCAAAAATGTGGTGGAAATATTGATTTCTAATTTTTAAACCATAATTTATTGCGACCAGTAAGGGGTTAAATCCTGAATGAAAAGAAATTTTATTTAAGATCTAAAAAAAGACTATTGTTAATTGATCTACTGAAATATACCCACGAAATAATATACATAAAAGTTTTACCGAGTTAAACACGACTCCAAAAAGAGTTCTTTATTTTTATTGATTATTTTTTTATCGACTTATATTAATATTTTGTGAGCTTGATTTCTAACTGATGTAGTATTAGGGGCTGTTCATAAATGATGTCACGCGTTTTTTCATTATTTTTGACCCCCTTTGTCACAAAGTGCCACACTTCACCTCCCCCTTGTCACGTATTACGCTATATTACATAAACATATACTAACAGTTCAGAAACAAAGCAGTGTGTTGATGATATGTCAAACTTTATTTTTAAATTTTAACTGTGTGTTTTAATGACATTTGTGAGCATAGCAAAAAAAAAAATAATTCATGTACATATTTTGTACGAAATAAGATTAAGGTTTACAACAAAATCTTAATTAATAAACAATAGTAACAAAATAGTAATATGAAAGAGCAACTGAAAACAGTAGTGTTTGGAAATTTGAAATTGAATTTAATATATTTGGCTTTAAATCTCATCTTTACTTTATGAACACAAAATCCTTTGATTTTAAAATAACTTCAATATTTAATCTAATAATTTTTAATGTTTTTTCTTTTTTTTTCAAACCAAAATGGGAACGTCACATTTCTTCCTACTCCCACCCATCTCCATGTCACATTCTGTCACAATATCACAAATTCCCCTGTCCTATCTAAGAGTGACATCATTTGTCGATGACCCCTTGGAGTAAAATAGGGTTCAATATAATCAATATTAATTTCATTGAAAGTATAAAAAATATATGTATCAATAAAATGACGTTTAAATATCCGTATGATAATGTGATAATTTCACAAACAAATAAAAAAAAATTAATAATTATATTAGAATTTTTCATTTCCTGTTAGTCGATGTATGGGAAAATAGCTTATCTAAATAACAAGAACGAAAAAAAAAAACACGCGTCAAGCATAGATTATATAGCATCAATACATTCAGAATAAAATAACAAAACTGCACCGTTTAAAAAATTTAAATATCACGTCTCATTTCACCATATGGAAATGTATTACGCATGTTAAAACCGGATTTCAAGTGTTTTCATCTACAATCGGAAAATTATCTGAATTTTTTATCACCCCTGTGTATGATATAGAGATTTGTATCGATAAATAACATGCATTAAAAAATTTAGTTCATTTAACAGATACTCATGTATCACATAAAAATTCTCCTTCAGAAATTTCTTCTAATAAGGATAACGCTATGTGAATTTTTTATATATAGTGCTGTATATGAGGTATAGAATTTATATATAAAGAGTAATATGCAAAAACTTAATTAAATTTAAAAGTGCATATCTAATTTTAAAGCATACTCTCCAGCAATTATTAATCAAAACTGATTCCTTTTGTGTGTCCCTGTGAATAAAAAGAGTGCTATGAATGCTCTGTTTTAACAAGATCGTAGTAGTGAAATTCAGTAATTTATATGTTTTTCGATATATTCGAAATAGCATAATGCCATTAAAATATTCTTCAAACGATTTTTTCCCATAAACCATAATGTAATCGAATTCTTTTGAGTGTCCCTGTAAATGAATCATTAACCGTACATACTTCATATTCAATACCAAACATGCTTTGGGGACACTAAATAAGCTTTATCAATTGCTTAAAAATCCGAGTATATTTACGGAGTTACAGCATAGAAAGATGAGCAGTCAAAGCGAATGCATAAGCACCTTTCAACTTTATTGGAAAGTGCGATTTCAAAAGATAAGTCTTTTCAAGGAAATTTCAAAGACAGATATTTTTACAAGTGTTCAATAATGTTAATTCCTTTGATATATGTTTAAAATAATCAAAGTACAAATTATTTCTCAGAATTTCTTATATCTTAAAATTATCACCTTATATAAGCTCATAATTCGTGTATTCAGATACATATTTAACTAAGTGTTCTCATATAATACATTCACCTAAGTCAAAGTGTTTTAAACATAATACTTTGAGTGGTCCCATTGAGAAGTTATTACACCCTAAACATAAGTTCGGGGTAGTTTCAACAGGTTATTGGGATTTGAGGGGAGGTAAACTTGAGGCAGAAAAAAAATTTCTTTTTATTGCGCGCCAAATTAAAAAAAAACCCTAATAATCTTAATCTTAGATATTCTCCTTTAAAATATGTTTAAATAAGGACTTAAAAATCAAGTAACTTTTATACGTGACTAGGTGGGCGATAAGGACGAAACAAGAACTAAATTAAGAATAGTAAAGATTCCCCTTTGATTCTGTTGTCATGACAACAGAAGATCAGAAAGAGGGCAAAATGAAGTAGTGCACTTAGGGAAAATGGAATCCAGGAGGAGAAGATGTTAGACAATAATGTAGTAGTTCAGATCATTTCAAAATAATTCGCAAATTTTGAAAATTCTTTGAAAATTTATATATTTTAAAATCAATATTTCTCTATATAGAAAAAGCCATTTGGGAAAGACAAAATATGAAATTCTAATTTAAAATGTGAAGTGAAATACAAAGACTGTTTGGGATCCTGTTCTTAAATTACGAAAAATGGAAATTTTAAATTTTCAAAAGATTTTTAAGTATACCGAAAAAAATGTAATTGTTCTCTACAAAGGGTAAGTAATATAGTAATATCATAAGATATTACAATTTGAAACTTTAAAAGTTTCCTTCTTAAAATAAAAAAAAAACAATAAACTATTAAAAATTGAACACTTTTTAAATTAAAATGTGTTTAATTGAAAAATACTAAAAAAAGGATGAGGTACACAATATACTAAACAAAAAATATTTTTATCCTCTAAGGTGACAAATACTAAATACCATATACAGGGTGGTCATAAAAACTTTGCCGATATATGGAACTCTAGCGCCCAGTCCGTTCAACCGATCGAGGTGAAATTTCAGATATAGCTATTCAGAGGTATGAGTTCGAGATTCTCAGACCAGCAACAAAGTGGCGCTCACGGTTACGGTTATAGTTACAGAAACTCGAAATTTTCCAATGGCAACACCCATTTTTTAAATCTCAAAATGCTCAGCGCATGCGAAAACCCTAAAGAGCATTTTAACTGTATGTGTATATCAAGAAACGGACACGTTATGCATGCACAAAAAGTGTTCTACGAATCCCCATTAAAAAAAAAACACGATTGGGGCGCAAGGAGTAAATTTGCATATGACACAGAGTCAATACACTAACCTCTGATTACAACACAGATTGGAGGAAACTTTTATTTTCATTATTCATTTTCCACATGGGTGCCATCACAGTCAATTACACATAGCATGGTAGCGACTGTGGACATTACAGCCGAACGTTACATCGCATGAGGGATGTTTGCAACCTCACGTTTGATAGAATCTTTCAAATCTGAAAAAGTTTGCGGATGGCACTTGTACACTCTAGATTTTAGATATCCCCAGAACCTGAAATCCATAGGAGTGAGGTCGGGGATCGCGGAGGCCATTGATGTTACCAGTTTAGGTGAAATTTGCCTCACCCGTTCATAATGTGCAAAGAGGTCGATCGTTATCTCCATTATATTGGATAAGAAATTCATTAACAAAGTCTATATGTTGTTGATGGTCCTTCACTTCCAACATTTGGGCGCGCTGGTACCGGTAAAGAAACATGCAGATTTCAGAGAGCAGTAACTTTAAGACCATTGATTTTCGTATATCAAATACACGAAATACACCTTTTGTAGGTTGCATGCGTCCTGTGGTCACTATGTGATGCAATTCCATAACAATATCCTCAGGAACAGTTGGTCGCCCGGATCGCAGATTATCACAGGTGCAGCCAATTTCTTCGAATTTCGTTACTAAATCACGAAGAGCTTGTGTTTCGACGGTAAACGCGCCATGTTTTCGCAGCATTCATCTCATTTTGATAATAGTTTTAGCAACTCACCACGAACGAAGTAATTTTGTTGGTATCTGCAAGGTCCGAATGAAGAACTAACATTCCCACCCTACATTTTATCCGTTTTCTACGTTGACTATCTGGCAAACGATGTTCCATGATTGGTATTTTGTCTCCGTAATGTTAAAATTTTCTTCATGCGCCTTCGTCGTGTTTTTTTTTTGGGGGGGCCGTTCGTAGAGCTAATTTTGTGTGAACATGACGCGTCCGTTTATTGTAATAACCATACCGTTCCAACGCTTTTTAGGGTTTACGAATGCGCTGAGCATTTTGCGATGAAAAAAATGGGTGTTGCCATTGGAAATTTTCGAGTTTCTGTATCTATAACCGTAACCGTGAGCGTAATTTTGTTGCCGTTCACAAAATCTCGAACTCATACCTCTGAATAGCTATATCTCAAATTTCACTTCGATCGGTTGAACGGACTAAGCGTTAGAGCTCCATATATCGGCAAAGTTTTTTTTATGACCATCCTGTATTAAAAAATAACATTATTGCAGATTCTCTTTTATTGGGTGCTTTAAATTAATTAATTCCAATATTCAGATTGATATAAAACATATTTTTAAATTTTAAACCTTCAAGAAATATATCTTCAATTTATTTCGTTGTGAGGAACAGAAAACCTTTCACAGTTTTGTGAACATTATAAAAAAGATAAATCTTTTGAAGAACGTAACGTTGATTCGTTGCTTTAGTGTTTTTAGAAGCACAGATTCTGAAGAAGAACATATTGAATTAGACAAAATGCAACATTGAAAAAGAAACCATTTTCAGAAACTATAAAACACAGCTCATGAAAACACGTGATATTAGTGTAACAGAATTAATCCTTACGGGTTTGGTGTACTTATTAATAGCACATGACTTTTAATGGAGTATTATTTTGTTTTAAGAAATACTTTTGCTAATATTTAAATGTAATAATGTTAGTATATGTCTATGCATTTATTATATGATTTCATTTGTATTTAGGCATTTAGTAATAATAATAATTATTATTATTTGCGTATTCTCTTTGCGCCGTTTGCGATTCTTTTATTTTAAACATATTCTTCAGTTTTTAAATTAATTTAAAATAAAAGTTATTTTTCTGAAAGAGTCATGTATAATATAGCGCAAAAAGTAATAGAAATTTGTAATATAAGTTAAATCTTATTATAATACAACATTTTCTAAACATCTCCAAAAATTCTTCCTCAGCCTATTGTCACATAAATACAAATCGAATCGAGCCCAAAACAACAACATTCGTTTTTTTTAGACAATGAAATATTCTTTAAATACTAATTAATTTGTTTGGACAGCTAATATTAATGTTATTAAAGTAAAAGTGATTTTCTCTAAAAATTGAAAAAAAAATCAGACCCGGAAGGGTTAAAATACATTTTTTATGAACAGAAACATTATTTCTACTGCTAAACATGCTTAGTGCTTGCCGCAGATTAAACTTAGTACATAATTATAACAAATTACACTTATCCTTTATTGAGTATTTAATACGTAAATTATCACTTGCTAACTAAGAACAGAACGAACAGGTTCAAAAACTGTCCAAGACCGGGATTGAACCCGGAACCCTTGGAGTAATTAGAAGCACTTCACGTGGTCTACCATTTAAGCTATGAAGACAACGCCCAGCTTCGCATTTTTTACTCTCATATGTTGGTAAGGCTGCAATTGCAGCACAAGATGGAAAAATCTTCATGAGAACACAATATTGAGGCGTAACATGGGAATCCCTTTGTTATCATTTTATTTAAAAACATTTTGTTCCTATGTCGATTTTGTGACAAACAACGAATTCATTTTGGCATCTTCATATCTAATGAATATATTGCAATTTTAATATTTTAAAAGATAACATTTAATCTTTTAGAGAAACTTAAAAGAATTAAGTACTAGGAGAAAGTACAGATGTGATTTTTTCCAATTTCGTGAAGGATGGGGGGGGGGGGAAGTCTATAAAAAATAATTGTTATTTTTTTTTAAGTTTGTGTGTTAAAACATTACCTCAACGAGTTCAAGAGGCAGCTTTTTATTCACGTGGTGGTGGCACAGCTATTCTAATCCTTACCCAGCTTTTAAAATTCAATAAAAAAAAAATTATTTTCCCCCTATTCTTAAATGTATGTATCGTGTCATTCTATTTCTTCCTAAATTGGCTGCATAGCATTTTATACTGACATGCATAAAAAAGCGTATAATAGCATGTTAAAGTACCTACCTCTGGTTTCTTCAATGTAGCTTAAACAGCAAATAAGTATATGAAGCATGTACTTAGTTTGCTATGCTTTTCTCCCTAAATTGGCGGCATAATCTTATGCTGGCAAGCATAAAAAAGCCTATTATATCATGTTAAGGTACCTACATCTGTATGCCTTGGAAGAAGCTTATGCAGCAAATAAGCATAAGATGATTGTACATAACTTGTCATGCTATTTCTGTGTAATCTAGCTATATAGCATTCGATGTTGGCTAGCAATTTAAAGCATAAAATAGCAATAAAATCTAGCAGACAAACTACTACACTATATTGCCATTGATTATGGGACACTTGCGATTTTAGACATTTTACTAAATATTTAGAAAAATACATGAGGAATCATCTCGAAACTCTTAGTGTATAAATATAATAGTATACATCATACATCTCCGTAAAGATTTTTTACCGAAACGCCATAGGGGACCGTCAACAAGTTAAAAAAGAATGAATGTCTTTTGAATAACCCTGTCAAAACTAATGTAGCAAAAGCGCTCAAACTGTAGATTATGATTGAATGCCTTATTGTAATACACTGTGTTCATTTTTATGCAAATATCATGCACACTCGCAGAGTAATTAAGGTTTTTATAAAAATGGTCCCAAATTTTTCCAAGTTTTTCCATTATAATTTTCAGAGTTCTTAACATAAAATAATATTTTTTTCAGAAAATATGACAAACAACATTGCACACAGTACCCTGTAATCAGAATTAAAAAATAATAAAAATTGTATGAAAAATGAGTAGGTTTACTATATAATTTTTTACTGCGCATGCGTCAAAGATATCAAAATTTCATTTGCATATTATGTTAGCTAAATGTATAGAGCAACTTTTGTAAAAGTCTCAAAATCATAGCTTAAAAATTCTGAAAGTAATCGTCTATAGAAAAAGGACGAAATCCGTTGTTTCCAAAATGAAGCAAAAAAATGACGGATTTTATCCAAATGCAATAGTACATCCCATATTGTGTATTCTATATTGACACTAATCAATGAATATATGGATACAACCCCTCTTGTTTTTGCTTCATTTTGAGAATAACGGATTTTCGACTTATTCAATTGACGATTATTGTCAGAATTTTCAAGTTATGATTTTGTGACTTTCAAAAATGTTGCTCTATACATTTAGCTAACATAATATGCAAATGAAATTTTCATATCTTTGACGCATGCGCAGTAAAAAATTATTTAGTAAACCAACTCATTTTTTATACAATTTTCATTGTTTTTTAATTCTGATTACAGGGTACTGTGTGTAATGTTGTTTGTCATATTTTCTGAAAAAAAATAATATTTTATATTAAGAACTCTGAAAATTATAAGGGAAAAACTTGGAAAAATTTGGGATAATTTTTATAAAAACTTAATTACTCTGTGAGTATGCATGCTATTTGCATACAAATGAACAAGGCTTATTACAATAAGGCATTCAATCACAATCTAGAGTTTGAGCGCTTTTGCTACATTAGTTTTGACAGGGTTATTCAAAAGATATTCATTCTTTTTTAATTTGTTGACGGTCCCCTTTGGAGTTTCGGGAAAAAATCTTCACGGAAATGTATGACTTATACTATTATATTTATACACTAAGACTTTCGAGATGATTCCTTATGTATTTTTCTAGATATTTAGTAAAATGTCTAAAATCGCAAGTGTCCCATAATCAATGGCAATATAGTGTATACAGTGTGTCCCCTCTCAACGGTGGGCAATGGCTAATTACTAAGCCGTTGGTCATAGACATATAGTTCCAATTGCAAAAATGCTTTTAAAAAGGCAAAAAATTGTTTTTTAAGCGATTTTGGTCAAAATAATGTTTTACTAAAAAATTACGAAAATTAAATTTTTATACGGTCCCCCGGTCCTATATGTGATATTTAGTAAAAATTTTTCAACACTCTAGCAAGTAATACAGAAAAGATCCCATTCATGTAACATTAAAATTGACCGATTTATGAAATTTTAAATTTCATGACTTAAACCCCTTTTCTATAGCTGAAAACGGATGAGTTCCTCTGAGCTTTAAGGGAACGTACACTAAGTGCTTAAAGTATTATAAAGGGAGTCGATTTCCAACGTTGTTCAAAGGCTACTTCCTAAACTATTTGTCACAGACATATAGTTCCAATTACAAAATGTTTTAATTGAGCGATTTAACTGAAGGCGCTGTCACCGTATAAGTTTTACGGTAGTGTTAATTATAACTAATTAACTTCTAGATTGGTTATTAAAATAACTGAAGACATGAATTTAAAAATTCTCTTTATCGAAAAAATCAAATTTGGGGAAATAGCGAAAAAACTTTAAATGCATCTATTGGTTTTCATTATAAATTTTGAGATTGCATTGTTACAATAGTGGATGTTTGTATAGACTGATAGAGAAATCAAAAAGTGATAAGTCGAGTTTTGAAATTCATATCCTCAATTGTATTTTTACGTATGCTTTATTTTGTAAGCAAATGAAGCTGATTCTTTTCGTGATTTTATTTTAAAAAAATATGTTATTTTGATAAGCTTTTATTTTATTCATAGTTTTCGTATATAAATCTTCCTAGTTCAAAACTTATATTCAAATTTTAACTCACTTCCAAATATCTGATTGAGGTTCAATTCCCATACTAATTTAAATCCGATGACAATGTAATATTAATACGATTTTAGGTGCGTTCCATTTGTTTATTTTATAGGACTACATCAAATTCTATTAGGTTGAGTAATCTAATAGAGCTTTAAATATGTATCATTTTGTAACGATTTGTGACTGTTGCTTTTCATAGTTTAATTTAACAAAATATCTGTTATTTTTTTACTTATATTTTTAGCACAAATTGCATATTTTACTTTAACATGTAAATGTCAACATAAATTCAGAAACAACATTATAAAAATTTGTTTTACTCTCAATGATTAAAGTTAAATTTTCTATCTGATGTTTATTTTTATTTCCAGTAAATTTGTGACTGACCCCTATTTTGCAGCAAAAAATATGCTTCAACTTTGAACAGCTATAACTCAGTCAATTTTGATCGCAGAGGAATGGGACTTTTTTTTGTCTTACTTGTTAGAGTAGTGGTAAAAATTTTCTAAATATCACTTATAGAACCGGGGGACCGTATAAAAATTTAATTTTCGTAACTTTTTAGTAAAACATTTTTTTGACCTAAATCGCTTAAAAAATAATTCTTTACCTTTTTTTAAGCATTTTTTCAATTGGAACTATATGTCTATGACAAACAGTTTAGAAATTAGCCATTGGCCACCGTTGAGAGGGGACACCCTGTATAGCAATAACTAGCATGTCTTTCTTGCTGGTACTAGCATGAATTTTGACCTGTAAGATGCAAAAAAAAATTTCGGAATTTTTTATTTTAAGGAGTGAACGTTAAATACAATAAAAGACACAAATTTTACATAAAAAATGAAGTTAGTCGGATAATTAGTCGTTAAGATATTTGTAAACCCATTTTCTACACTCTTCGATTTCTCATGATTCTCTTTTTCATTCAAATTTCAATTCAAAGGTGTATTTTAATTGGATATGAAATTCTTAATTCGACGCAGTAAGCTGTTAGTTAATATGATAATTATTTTTGGAGATATAAGGCTGTTTCTTTTATGCAATTCGGTACTACTTGAATAGTCTGCCTTTTCATATAATTTGTCGTAAGTGGTTCATCAGCAATTCATTAATAGAGTATTACCACGTGTTAAAAATATTTAAATATATGTTTAAATTTTATTTTGGAATTGCAATGCATTTTGTTAAATAGTTTACATGTGTTTTATTTTCATATTTTATAATATGCATATCCATGATGGGAAAGAATTACGGTGGCCTCCAACGACTAGTTTACTCCTGCAGGCAGAGTTAAGTACTATAATTTCATGCCACAGAAAAATCATGAAAATTTTCCTTTGCCACTTTTTTAAACAGGATGAAATTAAAACGGAACAGTCAGATTCATTATAATACGTTTTCAATAGATTGTGTTGTACATCAAATTTATCTTTTATTTACAGAAATATGCAGAGCAATAATTTCATCTGTAGACAATTTTATAGTAGGAATATTTAGTTATGGGCACCATGTATTTAATTTCTATTTAAAGAACTGTTGAGTTGCTATTTCATTGTTTGGGTTTATCGTTTTTTTTTCAATATGTAACTTTAAATAGTATACAATAACGAAAGTTAAAAAGAAGTTTATTTCGAGCACCTGGTAACTTTATGCCATTAAATTATTTGCCCTTCTTCGTAAAAGTTTACGAAATGATTAGAAAAGTCAAAGCCGACTGTTAAGCCTAATTTGTAACTATTGTTTCTGAAATTTACATCTCTGAAGCAGAAAATGATCTTTTGTACACAATTTCAAGATAAAAAGACCACATATCACAAAAGAAGGAAATACTGCTTACAAGCATTATTGAGTGAAAAAAAATATTATTTTGAATTTTGTCGTAAATTTTATAAATAGCTTTAATCGCACAAAAAATAAAAAAAATCTCTACCTTTAATTTCTTTTCTTGGGAGTTCATTTTTATTTATTTAGTTTCATTTACAAGTTATTCATATTTAGGGCATACAAACTTCATAATATCTGTATGCAAAACCTATATACAAATCAAAATCTTTCCTGTATATCCCTTTCAGGTCCGATTTTGTTTTTTAATTTTTTGAAAAAATTACTTTTACGTTAATAACATAAACACATCAATATCCTAAGAGCTTAATTAAAAATTAAGAAATATTTCATTGTCTGAAACACAACGAATGTTGTTGTTTTGTATATTATTCAATTCATATCCATATGACAATAGACTAGGAAGAGTTTTTGGAGATGTTTAGAAAATATTTTATTTCAACGAGATTTAACAGATATTACAAAATTCTAAAAAAAAATCACAATCGGTGCAAAGAGCGTTAAGCAAATATTTATTATTACTATATGCTCAAACTTTAATGAAGTCATACATTTAATGCATAGACACATACTAACGTTACTACAAGGAAAAAATAACAAAAATATTTATTAAAACAAACAGTCTAAGAGCTGACAGCACAAAAACATAAGTTATCGAGCACACTGTAAAAAAAATTCAAGAGGTTACTAAAATTTTTCTAGTAAATTTGTATTCCACAGAAATTTTTAGTAACCATTACAAGATTTTTATTTTTTTGCAAGTGAAACAAACATTTCCTTTGTAAACTGAATAAAAGAATTTTTTGTATAATTAACATAAAACTGTTTAGTATGAGCCACCAAGCAAATTTTAGTAATAGATCAAAAATTATTTTTAGTTAATTAAAAATTATATTTAGACTTCTGAAGCGGAAGATTTTCGGCAAAACCACAATAGATGGCAGCATCAAACATTGCTACCTGCTCTATTTTGACATGTTTCTAAAGGGGAGGGAAAGTCCAGAGATCATTACCCATGGTAACTGCTACGACAGGATTTTCTAATTCCTTTATTTAGCGAGTACTTACATTGCATACTTTAGGTGCATATTTGATGGCGTTCAGCATCGAACCCGGATACTTTCAGTCTGGAGTTCGGTGCTATGACCACTAGGCTATCACGGCCACACCAAGTGAGTTTTAGTAATAGCTATTAAAAATGTAAAACTATTAATTTAATTCGTTTCTAGCTTTTTTCTACTGATTCTTACAGATTCCTCGTAACCGAGTAAGATTACTGAAATTTTTTTTGTAAATACAAGGACAACTAAAATTTATTTAGTAGATTAACCCTTTTTTTACAGTGCACAAGAAGAAACCTTATTTTTATGGAAGAATAGCAATAGAAGAATCTAATGAATCATGTGAGCCGTAAGTGAAGTGCTGCATAAGCTAAAATTTAATACCATTAGTGGTTCACTGGTAGTTTGATCATTGTGTTTACCATAAAATCATTTCATAACTTTCATTGCACTTAAAACTCAATGATGAACCTACGAGTGAACCATTAGTGTTATTATTTTTTGTCTTCTGCACCACTTTACTTCATGGATGATTAGATTCCCTATTGCTACTCTTCCATAATTTAAAAAGTTTTTTTCTTGTGCTCATATACCTTAGATTTTTGTAGTATTGGCTCTTAAATTAAAAATAATACTCAATTAAATGAATAGTACAACAAATACGAAAGGGATATCGTTGGTGGAATACTTATGATGACATTGGCAAGAAAAATAAGTTTCATTTTATTTTGCAAATTGATTAACTTCTAACATCATCAACATCATCTTCAACAACTACCTCCATTTTATTCATCCTCAATTAGGAAAATAATTACTTTCAAACGAAATTTGTTTGAAAACTGTATCAAAATTTTGCAATTTTTTATAGTTTATAAAATATTTTTTAAAGACGATTTTTATAAACTTATTCTTATCAAGTGCAGCCCTTTAATGGAAGACCGACCCGTTAGCACATAAAACAATAATAATTTTGCATTTGTTTCCAGGTAATATTCGATAACGCGATGAAATATTTCACAATAACAAATAAATAAAGAAATTGAGAAAAATGCAAATTTTATAGGCATGATGAAATGTATTCCTAAGCACTCAAATAGTCAGAAATAAATATCATAATAAATATCATTATCGGTTATTTTTTCGGCAATTAACTCCTGATATGAGGTTAATACGAAAGTATAGCAAATTACATATTTGAAACCCTTTTTTAATAGGTTATATGTTTCATGAGAAATTCATTTTTGATCTTGTTAAAAGGCAACAAAAATAGAATATTAAATGTAAAAAAATAATTTGCGTTATCATTTAAAAATGGCTTTCACTTATTTTCCATACAAAGGATTGCAAGGGATGACCACTCCGGGAACTCAGCTATCGCTAAGACCAGCAGTTCCCGAATTATAGGTCGCGGCGAGTGTTTTAATGAGACGTGGAAAATTCTAGATTTGCCACAAAAATATGACTTTCATTTTTCTGCTTTTAAAAAATATAACAATTTTAACTGCAAATAATATTTCAAGGAAAAATCCTTAATTTTCATCTTGATAAAGATTCAAGATTTTCTTCTTGAAATGTACCAGCGAAATATCCACACACATCTAATTCAATTTTGAATTCCTTGATGAAGTCCTACACGTAATTTTGTTGTTATACATGTAATGTGTGAATATGATTTTTCTACTTTGCTATTTTTTAAAAAAAGGTATAGAAACAAATTTTATGTAGAAACTGATTCAATATTAAAATTAATCAGTTTTAACCCTGATATAAATGCCCTCATCGGTAAACACCAGTATAAGAAATTTCACTGACTAATATATTTTCCTTTGATAATAATTAAGCGTATTTTTATTCGTCTCGTAAGCGTATTATTAGTTTGTGTGTTATCTCAATTATCATGCCATTTCCATACATAAGGATTATTATTTCTTGTTTTTGTTGGTAGTGTATGCTTTGTACAAATTTTAAAATTTTCCTTTTTCGTACGATAGGATGGTCAATAGTTTAAACTGGTAATACAACAATTCCTGGGGAAGGACTCAAATCCATCGCTCACATTGAACTACATTAACAATACAATCGAACCTATATTGCCAGTATTTACTGCATGATATTCCAGTTAATAATTTATAATGCTCTTTTGCAACCAAATTAACATTTTTATATGTAAAGGTACTTAAGACAATAGTGAAAATAATTTACATACAACGATTAAATGAGAATGTTAAGTAATTAACCCCTTGGGGACGAGCGACACGTATACGTGCCGCTGCCGCAAAAAGGCTTAAGAATCCTTGTCTATCCCCACCAGTAAAATTTTACTGTAAAACTTTTCTTATTCAATCGGAACATTTTCTCGATTTAAGAAAGCAGAAATTTCTGTTTTTAAAAACCCTTGACAAATTATTAAACATTTCGTAAAAGGCACCCGTCGCGAAGGGGTTAACAATCAAATATTGGATGTAAGTAATATTTATCTAGACTTCCATAATTTTGATACTTTGAGCCAGAAATCGATGACATTGACATATACTAGATATATTAATATTACATAATGCTACATTATGAACATTAAAATATTAATCCAATAAGACTGTTCTTAAAATCCATAATTTTCACATATTGTACTACTAATCACGTTTATCAATTGAAATTATGTTTTGTGTTAATCGATATTCACATATAGTTTCAAAATTATGAGTTAACTATATTAGCTATTAAAAAACTACACTGTTAAAAATATTCGAGTGATTTTACATAAAAAATGGCATCATCAGAGTTGTCACTAAAAGAAGAGTAAGGAAACACCACCAGTAAGTTAGTGTAATAAACCAACAACAATATACTGGTTTAAAGATATAATGCTTTTGGTGGAAACTTAGTTGCCACCATTTTTAATGTAAAATAATATGTTTAAAAATGTACGTTGTAGTAAATTGTCTCGATTAAAAGGAAGTTTAGTAACCTCTTTGGTAAAGGTATTTATTTTAAATAATGATTCTATTAAACTGAAATTTTAATCTTTAAATTATTTTTTAATTTGATCCACTTATTAAAGTACACTAAGTAAGTGGTAGTGTGAGTTGGTACAAAGCGAAAATTTCTAATATTTACATGACTTTAGAAACAAAAAATAAAATAAAATAAAATAAAGATTACATTTTAAATTTAACAGAGCCATAATTTAAAATAATTTGTTTCACTTAAAGAGGCTGCTAAACTACCTTTTAATTTAGATAATTTTGTTATAACGTACGTTTTAAACAAAATACTTAGTAATTAAACAATGTAATTTCTTTTATTTACATGCATAAAAATATCTTTATCATAAATCCCATAGAGTGTGTGGCGGGACCCAATGGAGCTGCAGAACCTCTAAATTTTGGTATCGTCTCAGTTATTATACATGTTTAACATTAAATTATGCTTGTTTTTGTGGATATGATAAATATTACTTACTGAACATAACCGCCTACATGGAAGTATTGAAATTCCCATTAAATGTAATCAAATGGGCGCTAATTATCAATTTAATTATGCATTGCTAATTTAATAAACAGAAAAATAAAAGTATGACGATCTCTTTAACTCTTTCAGTATCAACATCTAAAAATATAATAAATAAAAATTATGAAAATTTTACACGTTGTTAATATTGCTTCCAATAATCTAAAAGACATCAAAATAAAATACTAATTGGAAAACTATATTACTAAAATAAGGTATAACACTATGTTCATTTTATATTACTTAAGTTTCAAACTCACGAAATTTAAATCATGTAACGCTATAAAAACAAAACTAACTATTTCAAAACTCTGTACGAAAGTGACAATTTTACGTGGTTATATTATTAAGTAACATGTATAAATTATATGGAAATTCTAGTATATTTATGCAAGTTAGAACCATTACGGACAGGCACACCTATAAATAAATTAAGTTCATAAACACTTTTTGCCTATTTTCCAAAAAGTTAAAAATCACTTATTCATCAGAAAAAAAATCGTGACTTTTATAAATAAGGATTTGTCATCTGTTTCTCACTTCTCAAAAAACAAAAAAGATACAAGAAATTAGTAATTTACCAAATTTGCCACTTTAGCACAAAATTGTGACAGTTGACCGTCTCACGGAAAAGTATTGACAAATTATTTTCTCTACGATAAAAATTGTTTAGTTTTAGTAGGTTTCTTCGTATTAAGAGCGAAATGTTAATTATAGTATAGCTATATATTCTGAATTATTAATTTAATTTGGGTTCAAAATCTAATACAGATTCCTGTTTGAATAACCAATTATTATGAATTATCATGAAGTAAACACGTGTGACATTTAAAATCCCTTAAATTAATGCCATTTTACTGTAACGAAACACATTACATTTCAGTGATGTTGTAATATTAACTTGATAATAAAGCCAAGCTTGAATAAATATAATCATAATGCTGTAAATAGTAAATTAGTACTTAGTATATTCTACTATGTTTCAATTTCTGAAAGCTTAATTCTTTAATCATTTAAGGATGTTTACAATGAAATGTATTATTTTCCAACGTTAGATCTACAAATTTTACATTAGTTTGTAATGATTTAATACAGTTGACTTAATTTAAATTTAGATTATATTTAATATTTTTGGGTCTACGTAATAATGTATATCAGAAATAAAGAAATCGTTTTTCTTTAAAATCAATATGCATTGAAAAATACATTTGAGCGAATGTGTATTATTATTGGAAAATGGTTTTATATACACTCCTGGACAAAATTATAAACTCAGAATTTTTTTTAATTTATTTACATCCTAATGTAAATAAGGTTAGCTTTAAGTTAATGAAATAATGATGAATATTTATAATAAGACATCTAAATTTAATATAACTCATAAATAAAATGGAGCAAGTAATTTAAATAAGAAAATACATAACTTAAGAAAAATAACACTATGTGAAACCTGGACAAAAATATAAACTCAAATTAATTAATTTCTATATTCTGGCACATTTGATATAAATAAATGTATTTTATGATAAAAAACTAATAAATGGAGTCATTATGGATCAATACATTTCAATACATAAATACATGTTTTAGTTTTTCTCATAAAATAACATTATGTGAGATCTGGACAAAATTATAAACTCAAAGTTAGGAATTTCTATACTCTGGTATTTTTTATTTAAATAATAAATGTGTTTTGTGATAAGAAAATAATTCAGTGAAATTATTTTTCACATTGGTATTAATGCAAACGATAGTTATTCATATTTTTAATTCTCTCCATGATTTTATTAAAAATCATTTATCGTCTGCCTTTGAATTACTTTTAGAATAATTTTGCTTTCTTTTAATACATCTTGTTTATTGTGAGTCATTACATGTTTTTCTTAGAACAGTGAAAAGTCAAAAACTTTTCTAATTTCTAATGCCTCGAGGAAAAGTTCTCACAGAGGTACAAGTTGGTAAAATTTTGGCATTCAGATCTTTTGGAAAAACACAACGCCAAATTGCTTTGCTAATTAAATGTTCACAAGGAGCAGTAAAAAACGTTTTAAATAATCCGTCAATGTATGGAAAGTCGAAACAAACTGGTCGACGTCCAAAGATAACAGAAAGAAATCGAAGATCTATCTTACGAACAGCATCTAGTACTGGAGCTTCTTCTAGCCGAATTGTAAATACTTTAAAGCTAAATGTAAGCTTTCGAACTGTCAGACGAATTCTTCAACGAGCGCCGAATATGAAATGGAAGAAAATGAAAGCTAAGCCAAAACTTGAGCCCCATCACATGAATGCCAGACTTCATTTTGCACAACAGCACATGTCATGGACAACAGAGTGGAGCACAGTTGTCTGGTCAGATGAAAAGAAGTTTAATTTAGATGGCCCAGATGGCATAAGATACTACTGGCACGATATCAAACATGAAGAACGGCATATCTTCAGTCGAAATTTTGGTGGAAGATCCGTGATGGTGTGGGCTGGTTTTTCGCAGAATGGTAAAACTGCTCTGGCTTTTCTTAATGGAAAACAAAAAGCAGAAGACTATCAGTTAATGCTGGAAGATAATCTTTTGCCATATGGACCTTTGATTGCTGGAGTAAACTGGGTATTTCAGCAAGATAATGCAGCAATACACTCCGCAAAAAGTACAAAAGAGTGGCTGCAGCGCTGGCATATAAATGTCTTAAACTGGCCAGCCCGCAGCCCTGATCTAAACCCCATTGAAAATTATTGGGGTGCAATGGTTCGAATAGTCTATCGCGATGGATGTCAATATCAAAACACAAATGATTTAAAGATGGCTATACTTTCAGCTTGGAACCAGTTGTCTACGGAGCAGTTGGGAAAACTTGTTTAATCTATGCCGAGTCGCATATTCGAAGTCATACAGAAAAATGGCGGTTCAACACATTTTTGAATGTATGCATTAGTACTTTGCACCAGGATTCAAATGTACGTTCACTTCTTAAACTCTATAATTTTATGTTTTCAGTTTACACATGTACTATATTTATATTACTCATCTTTTTAAAAAAATATATATATAAATGCATTGATGTATCAAAACATATTCATCCCCAACAATTTCATTTATTAGTTTATAATCATAAAATACATTTATTTATATTAAAGATACCAGTGTAGAAATTCATAACTTTGAGTTTATAATTTTGTCCAGCTCCCACATAATGTTATTTTGTGAGAAAAATTAAAATATGTATTGATGTATTGAAATGTATTGATCCATAATGACCCCATTTATTAGTTTCTTATGACAAAATGCATTTATTTATATAAAATATGCCAGAATGTAGGAATTAATAACTTTGAGTTTATATTTTTGTCCAGGTTTCACATAATGTTATTTTTTTAAGTTATGTATTTTCCTATTTAAATTACTTGCACCATTTTATTTATGAGTTATATTAAATTAAGATGTCTTATTATAAATATTCATCATTATTTCATTAATGTAAAGCTAACCTTATTTATATTATGATGTAAATAAATTAAAAATTTTCTGAGTTTATAATTTTGTCCAGGAGTGTACAAATATATTTTTAACTATATCAGATTTTTTACAAAATGTTGCAAAAGGATCTTTTTAAATACATATTCATGATTTCTTTTAGTGACGGATATATTTACCCGAAAAAACATTTATTTGGTTTTATATCGCACTTATTTGGGAAGTATCAGGAAATGCAAAAAAGGCTAAAGATATGTTAAATATGTTATATATACATATACAGGATGGTCATAAAAAAAAACTTTGCCGATATATGGAGCTCTAGTGGCCAGTCCGTTCAACCGTTCGAGTTGAAATTTCAGATATAGACATTCAGAGGTATGAGCTTGAGATTCTGTGAACGGCAATAAAATGGCGCTCACGGTTACGATTGTAGTTACAGAAACTCAAAATTTTCTAATGGCAACACCCATTTTTTTCATAGCAAAATGCTCAGCGCATGAGAAAACCCTAAAGAGCATTGGAACGGTATGATTACTGCAATAAACGGACGCGTTATGCTCGCACAGAATCAGCTCTACGAACGGCCTAACAAAAACACGACCAAGGCACAAGCAGAAAATTTGAATATCACACAGACAAAATATGAATCGCGGAACGTCGTTTGCCAGATAATGCTCTTAGAAAACGGATAAAAAGTGCAGTGGGAATGTTAATGTTTCAGTCGGAGCTCGCAGATGCCAACAAAATGACTTAGTGGTGAGTTGGTAAAACTATTATCAAAATAAGATGAATGCTGCGAACACCTGGCGCGTTTACCCTCGATACCATCGCCAAATACGTGGCCTATTCATTTCACAAGCTCTTCGTGATTTAGTAATGATTTTCGATGAAACTGTCTGCACCTGTGATAACCCGCGATAAGGACGACCAACTGTTCCTGAGGATACTGTTATGGAAGTGCATCACATAGTGACCTCAGGACGCTGGAAAACTTCAAAAGGTGCATCTCGTGTTTTTGATATACCGAAATCAATGGTCTTAAAGGAACTGTGCTATGTAATTCGCATGTTTCCTTACCGGTGCTAGCGCACGCAGATTTTGGAAGTGAGAAACCATCAACAACATATAGACTTTGTTAATGAATTTCTTATCCAATATGATAGAGAAAACGATCATCCTCTTCGCATTTTATGAACGGACAAAGCACATTTCACCTTAACTGGTAACGTCAATGGCATCTGCGATCCCTCGACTTCACTCCTATGGATTTCAGGTTCTCGGGAGATCTAGGATCTAGAGTGTTACATGTGCAATCCGCAAACTTTGCCGGATTCAAAGGATTCTATCAACCATGAGATTGCAAACATCCCTCATGCGATGTAATGTTCGGCTGTATTGTCTACAGTCGCCACCATGCAATGTGTAATTGCCTGTGATGGCCCCCATGAGGAAAATGTGTAATCAAAATAAAAGTTTTCTTTTCTCCGATCTGTGTTGTAATCAGAGATTACTGTACTGACTGTGTCATATGCAAATTTCCTCCGTGCGCCACAATCGTGTTTTTTATGGGGTTGGGGAAATTCACAAAGCAATTTTTTGTGCGTGCATAACGTGTCCGTTTCTTGCGAAACACGTACGGTTCCAATGCTCTTTAGGGTTTTCGCATGCACTGAGAATTTTGCGATAAAAAAATGCGTGTTGCCATTGGAAAATTTTGAGTTTCTGTAATTATAACCGTAACCGTAAGCGCCATTCCATACCTCTGGATAACTATATCTGAAATTTTATCTCGATCGGTTGAACGGACTGGCCTCTAGAGCTCCATATATCGGCAAAGTTTTTTTATGACCACCCTGTATATATATTTCTTCGTGTGTATGTGTGTTGTGTTTATGGGCGTTTTTAAATTGTTACAAAATAAATTCGTAAAAATTGCAATTAATTTAAAAACTATATATATCTTTTTGTTTTACATTCAGCTGCAATATTTTCAGTAATGGAAAAAATACATTCCACACAAAATTTCACTTAATAAAATACTTTTGTAAAATACCGTAAAATGCGGTGAATAGGAACAGTGAGGTGAATAGGAACGAAACTTCCCGGTCCCACAAATAAATTCATTATAAATATATGTGATGATATTTTTAGTTGCCAATATTTTATAAGAAGGTAATAATATTAAGAGTTGGGAAATTCAGTTTTGACATGTTGGCACTACTAGTGGGGTATACAGGGTGAGTCATAAATATCGAAACAATAGGCTATCTCTTTAAATATTGCCCCTAGACCCATACTTCCAATTGCAAAGTTTCATAAAAAAAGGTGAATTTTTTATTAAGATAAGTTGCAACTCCATGGGGGGTCTATTTTTAAAAATACGAAAATTAAGTTTTTATACGGCCCCCAGAGGATAAAACATCCACTTAGAAAAATTTTCCTTATTCATTCCTGAACTGAACAAAAAAAATTTCATCTTGGTATCTTCAAAACTCAGAGAGTTATGACAATTTTAATAAATCGTGAGGTTTCAAGGGATCAGACACAAAGTGAAATGCGTGTAATTGAAGAAACAATGTTGCTGTAATGGGTCCAGGAAACATTTATTTTATTTATTTATTTATAAAGTTGGAATTTTTAATGTTTTGTGATGGTTGACCATATAATTTGTAAGCATTATCACATCATAAGACTTCTTAATATTTTTTTTTCAAAAAATATTTGAGTAAATTAAAATTGTTATAACTCAAAATATTATTTGTCACGTTGAATTTTTTTCTTTTGATTAAACGAAAATGTCTAATTTTCAATTTTAATTCAGCATTTTAAATAATATTTATTTAAAAAAATAAAAGTATTTAAAATAGCAATATTAAAAAAAAAGTAATTTTTGTAAACAAATCATATTTTTAAAAGTAAATTTTCTGAGCTGAAAAGTTACCGTAACCGACGGTTATTGACGTATGTCAGTTTAAATATAAGAAATACTGAAATAAAAACATTTGATGCAGTAAAGTGCATTTAGTTTTAAGATGGGCAAAGATGGGCTCCTAACGTTTAAATGCTGTATAGTTTCGATTTCAGATTTTGTTACAGTTTTGCCATTTTCACCTTCTTTAATTACTGTTTAAATGCGTCAGTTGATTTAAACTTTATTTTTTTATCACGTCGATTTCAAATTTTTTCATTGTGCTGTGACTCACAGACAGACATTTCATAAAAACATGTTTTTCGGTATCTCTGAGCCCTAAACATGTGAATCCATCGAAAACTGGAATTCAAAATTTTCATGAATCCGATACTTTCTTCTTGTAAAGATATAAGAAAGCAAAAATAGGTGTAAAACCTTCATAAATTTTGAAACTGAATACAGTAAAACCTCTAAATAACGGACACCTCAGGAACGCAGAAATTGTCCGTTATTCGGAGGTGTCCGCTATTGGAAAAATCAAAGATATTCAAAAAGTGCTACGAAACGTTTAACATTTCATTAATTGACTTTTATGTGTCCTAAAACCTCTTTTATATGATTAATCAGAAATTAAAATTATTTTTTAAGCAATGGGGCTAAATAAAACTGTACACACCTTTACCCACTGTTCATTACATGCTTGTGAAAAAACAATGTTACAAAACTTTCGCTTGCGATTACATGTAATTTGTTTTTCAAAGTGACATTATTAGACATTATAGAATTCCGGTCGGGGGGGGGGGGGGATTGAACTTTTTGGCTGTTAAAAGCATAAAATCTCAATTTTCCGAAGGGATATTCCAATGCTCTGGAAGATGTCCCTCCTTGGCAACCCCTTCAATTCAACTCTGAACGAGGGGGGCGGGGGATTTTCTCCAGCTCATTTATCACAAAATTCCCTGATAAATTTAGAGGCCTTTTTACTTTTTTTCGCCTTAAAAATACTTTTTCATCCTTTGTCGCCTTAAATAGTGTCCACTATTCGGAATGTTCGTTATTCAGAGGTTAAACAGGTTTTGAGAATGGGGATTGGAAAATAGTCCGTTAAACAGAGGTGTCTGCTATTCGGGAGTGTCCGTTATAGCGGTTTAACTGTAGTATAAAGTAGATTTTTGAAAATATTTCTATGTAATTTATTAAAATATATTTCCATTGATTAAGCTAATAGAAGAGTCATTTTCGCTATTACTATTTTTACTAAACTTATTGCCTGCGCCAATAAGTTTTTAAGACACTTTTAATGAGAGTTTAATTAATATCACTTAATTTGATAACACTTTTAATAAATGCTTAATAAGACTAATAATAATGCTTCAATGAGTCGTGCCAGTTACGAAGTTAGCGGCAAGGTCGAAATATTGCAGACATCTAGCATATTTCATCGAAGTTTAAAGCAAAAGCCTAAACCTAATTTTATATCTAAAAGTTTAAGTGTTGTCTTGGATCGACATTTAACAATACGTAAATTTATGATCGATCCCTTAATTGTACTTCAAATGAACTGATTTTGCTGCGCTCAGAGGCATGCTTAAGTGGTGTAAGTCAGGAATTTTGGAAAATTTTGAATATTAATATTTTTCGGAGATTTGCAGATATCGAGATGAAATTTTTTTTGTTCAATTCAGGAAGGGATAAAGAATTTTTTTCTAATTGGAAGTTTTATCCTCTGGGGGCCGTATAAAAATTTAATTTTCGTATTTTTTAAAACAGACCCCCCATAGAGTTGCAACTTATCTTATCAAAAAATTCATCTGTTTTTATGAATTTTTGCAATTGGAAGTATGGGTCTAGGGGCAATATTTAAGGAGATAGCCTATTGTTTCGATATTTATGACTCACCCTGTATAAAAAACTTGAAGAGAATCCTCAAAAACCTCATTTTTTTAATGTCTTCAAAACTTTGTATGTAACTACAGTGTTTTTCTTATACTAAACCTAAGAGAGGGGATTTTTAATTAATGATAGACCTGTAAACGATAAGGTGTATTAAATTCTACTTATTTCTAAACTACATAATGAAAAAATGAAAAATGACTTGTAATATCAGAAGTTAAAGGTTTACGGGGTGAATCGGAACATGTTTTCTCTCATGTTTTTTTTTTTCTGTACAGTAATAGTTTCATGTAATGTATGAAAACATATGTATTAATATGTATTGTGACAATATTTTGTTTGTCCTAATTACTTTAAGAGTTTAAAGGTGCCAAGAAATTACTTGGTTAAACGTAAAAGTCAACGCCTAATCCAACAGACATGGAGCACACAATAAAAGAATTTAAAAATAGAAAATTAGTTAGAAAAACTGTACAGAATTATTCTCTGACATTCATAATATTACACAAACATCTCAAAGTTAAAAACCAATTAAAAAATTCCTTTCGGCAATGCTGGGGGGGAAGAGGTAGCTTTCATATACGTATTTATTTATTTATTTATTTATTTTAAATTAAGTTATATTATTCAAACATACGAAGCTCAAATTAGTGGAACACGATTGTATAAGATTGAATGCTAGTTTTTGTCAAAACTGAATATTAATAGGAATATTTAGAAATTAGTCATATTTTATTCAACCTGGTTTCATTTTCAGCGATTTAGAGAGTCACCAAATTCCACGATATCATGAAGTGTATTCCATTTCAAAGCAACATGATGGATAAAACAAACCAATGCGCTTGGTCGAAATCTTAATTCATGTGCACACAGGCACGTAGTCAGGGAGGGGGCTAAGGGGGCTGAAGCCCCTCCCGAAAGTTTGAAAATACAAAATTATCTGTATGATAAAAAAATAAGTTTTGTTTGTTTTTATCTTTCATTACATTAAAATTAATTACATTTTTAGCTGTAAAAATATCCATTTATTGAATTACAGTTACTGTAATCCTTCATTATATCGGTTATTTGGATATATTGTTTTTTTTTTTATAGATATTTACTACTAAAAATATAAATTCTTTTTAAAAAGTAATTTTTACTGTCTTTATGCACAGTAAAATTCGATCAAGTGTAATTTCTTATCATTAATTTTACTAAGAAAAATTAAGTATAATACGCATACGGCATAAGAAAGGTCACGAAAAATTCGGAAGATTATTTTCTACATGTTTCAGTCATCATTGGAAAAAGGCTAAATCTTTTTCTTAAAACATATACAGATTATCACAAACCGTATGTCATTCTAACAAACAAATTTTAGATTTCTTCTTGAAAATAGAAATATAATTATTTCATTGATGAGTTTTCAAAGAGCTCCAGGAAAAGAAGAAATTAAAGAAGCTCTTGAATTAATATTTGAAACAATCTTATTTTGTGCAGAACAAAATAGTCACTGACCACGATGACGATCTTCTATAGAGAAATTGGTATAAAAAAAACTAGTTAAGAATTCTTTTAAGTTTTGAGAAAAGTCTGGAGCGAATGAATTAAAATGAGATATCATAAATATCCTTATAAATGCTATTTACTTCACACCAGAAACTCTGAATGAAATGATTCAAATATTCTAAGATACAGTTACCGAAGTCTTAAATATCAAAACAAATATTGCGATATATTTCAGCTTAATTGTTGATGAAACTATGGACATATCAAGTGCAGAAAAGCTTGCCATTTGTGTTAGATATGTGAACTATTAAAAAATTCACAAAAACCAATAATTCCGAAATTTTTTTCACGTGTTATCCCAATAAATGTCTTCTCTTCCAAAAATTCAAGAAAAGTTATTTTACAACATTGTAATGAACTATGTCTTGCCATGTATAAATGCGTCGCATAGGCGTATGACAAAGTAGCCAATAAGTTTGGTCATGTTAGCGGGGTTCATTGTAAAATTCATCAGAGTATCTAAAAATTAGATACGTCCTCTGTAAAATCCATTGGTTAAATCTTGCCTTGTCCAACAGCATGCTGATTCCCTTCATTCGAAAGTATCATGGACTTGTTAAAGCAGCGACAAAAGTTTTTAAAAATCACCTGAAGGCAAATTTAGCACTTCAAGAAGCAATTGCATCATATATCCTAGAAAACAAAAGAAAATAACTTCTCCGCATTTGTGATACACATTTTATCGAGAGGCATGAAAGCATATTGACTTTTGTTGAGCTACTTAAATACATTTGTATAAGCTCAGAAAATATTTCGAAAAACACATGGAAGATTTCTTCAACAGCTGAATCTTTTTTGGCAGTCAGGGAGAAGAATCATATTCTCATAAGCTTGTCTGTTTGTCAGAAGGTTTTCTGTCTGATAGTCATAATGAGTTCTTCAAAAAAATCTCGTGTTATAATATTGGCTGTAAACCATACTAAAGATGCCTAATTTTGTTTTACACAAATATAGAGAAAAATGCAGTATGAATCTTTTGTGAGATATTTTACTGTGCATCAAAACTATGGGAAAATATTTTCCAAACTGAAATAGAGATCCCAAGACTAACATTTAAACAGATAACATGTACAAACCGTCAAATTAAATCCATTGAAGAGTATTACAATATCACGGTCTTTAGTCTCCTTATAGAAAGTCTTATTCAAAATTTAAATTATCGATTCATTTCGAATGAAGACATTCTAAGAGATTCCCAGTTACATCTTCCAGGATGTGCTTCACTGGAAAAAGCAAGCACACTAGAGAATCCGATGCAATATTTTCAGGATAAAGTGTCGATGTAGCAAGTGAAAGCTGAATATAAATTAGGGTGCAAACAAGTTGCTAATGTTGACACCAACAGAGAGGTTTTAAAAGTTTTAGTACTGTAATGTGGTGTATTACGATAAAATCAAACACTTGCTGGCAGTTTTGGTTGAAAGCCGAGTAATGACAGTCAGTGCTGAAAGATATTTTTTGGTAAAGAGAATAATTAAATCTTTGACTCGAAGCGTTATTGTCGATGACAGACTGAGTAATTTTTCCATAATTTCCATTCTTTGGGAAATTACAGAAGATCTTGATAAGTCAATCAGCATCACGGCTGAGAAGAAATTATGATGATTGCTCCTGTTGCACCAGTAAACAGTGTTGAATTCAGGAGGTGGCCTGGGAGGGGGTCATTCCCCCTCCCCCGGAGCAATGAGACGTCCCACCCCGGAAATTTTGTGATTTTGTGTTTTCAATGGTCAAAAAGTACAATTCCCCCCCCCCCTCCCAAAAAAACACTATATTGTCCTATCTGGAGCCCCAAAAATCCCTCCCGGAGAAAAGTGCCTGAATTCAACACTGCTAGGTGAATGTGAAATACAAAAATATTTTTTATGTTTACATATTGCGGTAGCAAAAAAATTTTTTTTTCAAAAAAATAATGTGTGTAACTTATTTTATTTATGGATTAATAGTTTCAAGACCTCGCACTCGTAATGTCAGATTCTCGCACGTTAGCATTAATCCTCTGTTTTAAATCAATACATATTTTTTTGCATTTAAATATTTTACAACGTTTTTCTTCATAGGATAGGGAACAGGAGATCACAATTTGAACAATTTTTTTGAACATATTTTTTAAAATCAGTACATTTCTTATTTGAATTATATTATTTTGCATTTTATGTATTACATAATAAAAATAGTGCATTTCTTCATCATATGAACCAGAAATTAAAAAAAAATTGTGAGGATTTTAAAAGCTGAAATATTTCTGTTCAAACCTGACCCATGTAGGGGTATTTTTGAACTAGTAAGGGGCACCATTGAAAAAATGAATAAATATAAAAATATTGAAAGTTTTCATAAAACGCTGCATATGCTTCAGGAATAAAAAATTATATGAATAAAATTTAATAACTGTATTTTATTGAAACTAATAATTTTTCCATTATTTAACCAAACTTAAATCCATCAAAGTTGATCTCAAAAATCATTGTTGAAACAACACAGAATGTCTCTCCAGTTATGTTTGGTTGAGAAAACTTTTTAAAAATATCCTTATAGTACACCTTGTAAATGAAAGAGTATAGGCTTTGTTAGATAAACCTACTAAATCATAAATAATTATTGTGTATCCGGATTTTGATTAAATTATCAAATAAATTAATGCCATCATCAATTTAGGTTTGAAACTTCCAATCGCTGATACATCCAGAGATTGTAATATATGTGTGCAGTAAGGAAGGATTGTTAACAGTATAAGTTCATGTTCTTTAATATTCTTATTTAACCTCTTTTCACATAGAAAAAATTGTAACATTTAGGTACATCAACAACTCTTTACTTCAAAGGTTTAGATGTTCAATGATGCCCTATCACATGGAGTTCAACATTACAACTGTTTACTCAATTCGGTTGAAGATTTTGAATAAAACAAAACTTATAAACTAAAGATTACATCTTTATTTAAGTGTTGAACAATAAATCAAAATTTTAGGGATATAAAATTTTTAACAAAAATCTTACAACGTTATTTTCTTAAGTATAGATTCAAGAGGGAGAAAAATACATATCTTGCTTAGACAGTATTGTGCATACAAAATGGAAGAGCTTTGCATACTTATTGCACTGAAGCAGTAGTATACCATAGACATTTTAAAAAAATAATTTATTTATTGAAAATATTTAGAGTGTTCAAAGGCGCCCTCAGTTCAGACGTGCCCCCTCTCCCCTACTTGAGGCTCATTTCAAACATTGTTAGTTTGTGTTTTTTAAGTTTCGCAGAAAAGTTTTCTTGAAAACTCTCTGTTTCCGAATAGGTTTGGAAACTGGAAGTGCTCTTAAAAGTTAAAAATTGTAACTGAAATTGAAAAAATTAAATATGAAATGACAATATTTGACATAGTTAACAAGTATCCTATGTAGAAACACACATTAGGATAAGCCTAGATTATTTTTAATTTTTTTACTGAATGTTATTCAAATTACTTTTGTAAGAACAGGAAAAATTCCAAAACTGAGCCCCTCCCGAAAGAAAATCCTGGCTACGGGCCTGTGTGCACATGTCACTCATATCGAAATCGATTAATATATACGAGTGCTGTCGCGGGCAAATTTAGTTTTTTTTTTAATGTCACCCACAATAGAAATTCAAACTGCTGTATCTCAGGCGTTAAGATAAAGACAAAGCAAAAAATACTCCGGAATTCATTATTAAGATAAATACTTTAGAAAGAACCTTTTTTCAATTCCAATTTTTTTGTTTGTACATCATTATACATTTAAAAGATTTTTGACAAACTTAAATGGCCGCCATTTTGAAACAAGATGGCGTATGAAGTTAGATAGTGAACTCGGTCAAGACATTGATATGTACTATGTACACACGGAGTTATATCCAAATCAGCTTATAAATATGCGTATTATTGCGTGACAAATTTCAGACCGTTTCAAAATATTAACCACACTGGAAATTGAAAGTGCTATAACTCAGCCATATTTTAAGATATAGATGAAACAAAAAATGCTCTGGAATCTTTGTATGAAGGTCAAACACACTAAAAAAATATTTTTAAATTTCTTTCTTTCTTTTTTTTTTTTTTGCACTTAATTTTAAAATTTAATTTAAAAAAATAATATTCCGTCATTTTGAAACAAGATGGCGGATGGAACTGGCTAACGAACTCGGTCAAGGCCTCATAACTTAGTATGGACACACCAAGTTACATGCAAATCGTTTCATAAATACGCTTGTTTTCGCATGACAAAAATCAGATCGTTTCAAAATGTCAACCATAAGAAAGATTCCAAGTGCTATAACTCAATCATTTTTTAAGATATAGACAAAATAAAAAGTGTTCTGGAATCTTTGTATGAAGGTCAAATGAATAAAAGAAAAATTTTTTTCAATTTCTCACTTTTTTGTACCTAATTTTAAATTTTTAAATTAAAAAAAATAAATTTCCGTCATTTTGAAACAAGACAGCGGATGGAACTGGATAATGAACTCGGTCAAGGCCTCATAACTTACTATGTACACACCAAGTTACATGCAAATCGTTTCATAAATACGCTTGTTTTCGCATGACAAAAATCAGATCGTTTCAAAATGTCAACCATAAGAAAAATTCAAAGTGCTATAACTCAATCATTTTATAAGATATAGACAAAATAAAGAGTGTTCTGGAATCGTTGTTTTAAGTTCTAACACGTAAAAGAAAAATATTTTTCAACTTTTAATTTTTTCGCATTTAATTTTAAATTTTAATTTTTTTAAAAAAATTTAAATGGCCGCCATTTTGAAACAAGATAGCGGATGATGCTGGCTAACAAACTCGGTCGAGACATTTGTATGTACTATCTACATACCAAATTTCATTCAAATCTATTCAAAAATAAGCGTGTTATCACATGACAAAAATCAGATCGTTTCAAAATGTCAACCATAAGAAAAATTCAAAGTGCTATAACTCAATCATTTTTTAAGATATAGACAAAATAGAAAGTGTTCTGGAATCGCTGTTTTAAGTTCTAACACATAAAAGAAAAATATTTTTCAACTTTTAATTTTTTCGCATTTAATTTTAAATTTTAAATTTTTTAAAATTTTTAAATGGCCGCCATTTTGAAACAAGATGGCGGATGATGCTGGCTAACGAACTCGGTCGAGACATTTTTATGTACCATGTACATACCAAGTTTTATTCAAATCGGTTCATAAATGAGATAGTTATCGCATGACAAAAATCATATATATATATATATATATATATATATATATATATATGTCAACATTTAACGGAGGGTGATTTTGGGGTGTGGGGGTCATGATCGGTGAAAATATATCAAAATTTTCTGGAAGTGCTTTCCTCCGGACGGTTGCAATAGGTAGCTTTTTACTTTTTGTAATGAAAGCTACCTAAAAGGTAGGGATGCAAACAGTACTAAGGACTGGGGATGAGGGCGTATTAGTAGATCGTATGAATACATGCGGCGATTGGGGGTACTCAATAGATTCACTTACCCAATGACTACTAGTAAAGGATAACACGCAACAGGGCTGAATTTGTATTAAATTCTACTTCTGCAATTCGACAATTCGACAATTTCTTACAATACATTTTTATGTTTCTTTATTTTAAAGTTGTTTTCTAATATTGAAAAAGGCATATCTTTACTTGTATATAAAATAAAGGCTTGGTTTCACAGTAACTACGTGTTCCTATCCCTCTCTTATCATTATTTAATAATTTCAGGTAAATATTTTGAGGATGAAAATCATAAAGTCAATTACAACCTATTAAGTATATTTTTCTTTTATAGGTGGCCATGAGTTAGTAAAAGGAAATTTATATTTATAGATAAATAAAACGTTAAAACTTCATTTGGAGCAGGTGTGTTAATTTAATACGAAATTAGAAAATCCGATTCACTCCATTTTACGGAACTTTTCAAATATTTTATTGACAACACATGTGATTAAAGTTCAACTTTAATAATTAGGACAACTTAGTTTTAAAAAAATAGTATTTTGTTAATTTAAGGCTAAAATAATATTTGTTTGAGATTTAGACTAAAACATATAAAATGAATTTTTTACTGTAATTAATTTTGTATATTGATCATTAATAAATGTGGCAATTCCTACTTAAGCATTCTGTTCGTCTAGTTTCAACGTCTTCCACCTCGTTTATATAATTTCGAATTAGCTTAAAAAATACATAATTTTGATATTTGTAATTGAAATTGAGATCATTTTATGAAATATCAACTTTTACATTAAATGATGAAGCACCCGTGTGTGTAATGTCCTTTCATAATCTGGCGAGCATATTTGTTTTACATTCTTGTGACCTTATAAAAACGAGCAACAATTAGGAAGTTCTCCATGCACATCAAATGGCATTCTTCGTCACACAAACCACGATTATTTTTGTTTTTGTTTTCATTCCAAAAATATTAAATCTGTAAAAAAATAGTCAATAAATAAGGATAAAAAAGTTATTTCGGCTAGTTCCGAAAAGAAAGAGGTAGTTTTTATATTTCTTGGTTTTAAAATTTTGATAGTTTTACTGGAAGCTATACTTTTACTCAGATTTTAAGAAACTAAAGTACGACGAAACCGATAACATAATAATTGCTAATATTGTATTTGAATGAGAATTAAACCAAATTAGTAATTTAGCCCAGTTGACATCATTTATGGTTACTTATTTTCAATCGCCAAATTTGGCGATACTTAGCATTGCGGGGAAATGCATAGCGCAAATATCTGCCATTTTGAAACAAGATGCCAGATGAAGCTGCCCAATTAACACGGTCGAGACATTGAGATGTACAATGCATGAAAGCAACCTTGTCCAAATCATTTAATAAGTACGATAACGCAGAATAACGTAAATCAGATTATTTCAAAATGTCAGCCACCCAAGAAATTCAAATTGCTATATTTCAGCCATTTTTAAAGATAAAGACAAAAAAATACACTTCGGAATCCTGTATTAAAGTCGAATTATTAAAGGAAAAAATTCATTTTTTAATTTATTTGCAACAGTTTTTTTTTCAATCTCTTGAGAAAGCGTTTCGAACTAAAAATGTTCCTGAAGAGTTTATGGCAGAAATTCTGTTAAATAGTCTCGAAGAAAAAGTGAGCAATTTGATGATCTATTTATCAGAGGAAGAATCGATTAGTTATGATAAATTGAAAACGATAGTCTTAAGGTAATTTCAATCTACCGCACAAACACGTTTAAACAATTTCAGGAATGCGCAAAAATTACCATCGGAAAGTTACGTTTAATTTGCAGCTACGCTGATTCAAATTTTCAGTATTACTGTAATCTGCGTGAAGTAAATGATCTTAAATCATTATGCGATCTGATTGTTTCAGATAAAATTTTCAGTTCGTTAGATCGCAAATTAATGAATCATCTCGCAATTAAACAAGCAGAGTCATATTTTACATCACAGCAATTAGGGAGAGAATGCGATATTTTTTTATCGATTAAAAATGAAACTAAAGGTGAATGAAATGTGTATTCGAGATATACGATAAATGAAAATAAACATATAGCGACAAATAAATTTCAAAATCGGCCTCAAAAGAGCGTTTCAAATATATTTTTTTGAAAACAAAAAATGTCATATGTGTCTTGTGTAAATCTAATGAGTATCAGGGCTTACATTCTTGTCCACAATTCAAAAAACTGTCCATAAAAGATAGAGTATAAATTGTGCAATTAAATAAAGCAAGTTTCAAATGTTTAAATTATAATTGTTGCGTACAGAAATGTAAATCTAAAACTGCCCTAAATGTAAACTATTGCATAATGAATTAATACATTTTCCTACAGAAGAAAAGGAATTAAGTAAACAAAATAAAAATGTTGGTCATGTGTTTCAATCAGATGCAAGAATAAAAAATTTACAAAGCGAGGAAATCGTTTCCTACCTCCCGAGCCAGACTATCGCCTCTAGCTTTGTGAAAAATAAAACAAAATCCGTTTTATTAAATATCCTTATTAAAGATAAATTTTCGAAATGGCAGGAAGTTAGATGCTTACTAGATGTCGGTCACAATTCTGTTTGATTACTTCACAGTGTGCTAATCGGTTGCAGCTTAAAATTAATAAAACGAATACTTTATTTTCGTGTTTGGATGATTCTTCTATTACAATAAAAGGCTGCGTAAATATAAAAATCGCGAATAGAGATAAAAGTTTCGAAAGAGAATTGACTTAGCTAGTAATAAGGAAAATTACAAATTTAATTCCGCAACAAGTGATTAACATAAATGTTGAGGCATCAGATTTAACTATGTTAGCAGATTATAGATTTGATTACCCGGAAAGAACTGATATGTTGTTGGGAGCAGAAATATTTTTGAGCTTTTAAGACGGGACAAATATATTCTCAGAATTCAAATTTACTTTTACAAAATACAGTATTTGGGTATGTGGCTAGTGCACTGTTAAAAATCTGCTGCATTTTGCTGCAACGAACTCCACCGCTTGTATATTATATATCTATTGCAACCAATGAGAAAGCTCCATTTCACGGCCAAGTAACCTTTTTCTATACAAGCAGGGGAGTTCGTTGCAATAAAATGCAGCAGATTTTTAACAGTGTGGATGCATAGAACAGGAAAATGATGTAATAGTTCATTGTAGGCTAATTCGGGAGGATGATTTAAACAGAACGTTAAAAATGTTTTGGGAAGTTGAAAACGTCGAAGTAGAGTTATCAAAAAGTAAGGAATTTGAGATATGTGAGCTACATTTTGTGCGTACGCATTGAAGAAATGAGGAAGGGAGATACCCGGTGAGAATGCCTTTAAAGGAAAATTCTTCGTGTTTAGGCCAGTCTAAAGATCATGCTCTTAAAAAAACTCAAATCGCTCTGGACTCGCTTATCAAAAGATAAGTAATATTTTAATTTTTATAAAGATTTTTTAAATGAATATGAAATGCTGAAGCATATGAAACACCTGACGTTGCGTATTATGCTCCACATCATGGTATATTTAGACCAGAAAAGTCAACCACAAAACTCAAAGTTGTGTTTAATTGTCTTGCCACATTAATAAATGGCACATAACTCATTGCAATATAATGGCGGTGTAATTCAGAATGACTTATTTACAATTCTGATTAGTTTTCGAGAGCACGTTTATGCACTGACTGCGGATGTCCAAATGATGTATCGTATGATAAACATTGATCCTAGTCAGCACCCATTGCAGAGAAATTTGTGGAATGATAATTTTGACGAAGAGCCTAAAATTTGTGAACTACAGACTGTTACATACCGTATGATTAGTGCGCCTTATTTAGCACTGAAAACGCTCAACCACCTATCGATTGATGAAGGAGATAACTATCCTATAGGAGCATCAGTTCTTCGTGAAAATATGTAAATGGATGATAATTTGTGCGGTGCACCTACGCTTAAAGAAGCCAAAGAGTTGCAGCGGCAGCTCATAGCGATTATGCATAAAGCAGGTATGCGACTCCATAAATGGTGCACACATGATAAAAATCTTCCGCTGACACATGAAGAAGGGTATAATTTTAAAATGAAATTAAAACTAAACCGCTAGGGTTTTCGTGGAACCCAAGAGATGATTGTTACATATTTCAAGTTAAAGTGGAATTGAATAATTCCTATGCCAAACGTGAAGTATTGTCAACAATCGCCAGTGCAGCAGTGTTTTTAATCAAACTGATAAATAGAGTATTATCATCCATGAAAGTCATAGTGACTAATGTTTTCCTTTGGTCAGATTCAATGATTGTGTTAGCATGGATTCAAAAAGAACCTATCGACCTTAACCAATTTGTTCAAGGCGAACATTCAAGAAAACTCTAGTGCTGAACAATGGCGTCGTATTTTCTCAAAACAAAATCCTACTGTCAAACTTTCCCGAGGTATGGATCCTGACAATCTTATAGATTGTGACTTCTGGTGGAAGGGACCTTCATTTCTTCAGAACAGTAATTATCCTCAATGTTCAATAACCATACCAGAAACAAATGAGAAGCTCAATAAAGAGCTCAAAATTAATGTAAAAACCTTTAATGAATTCGGTGTTGTTAATTCTTATGTTGCCGAAAATTTTTTTGTAAATAACTTGGTTAATCTTAGTAATAATTATTTAACTATTGTGCGTATTCTTAGTTATATTGTCAGATTTGTGATGGATGTAAGAAATCCTCTGTACAGATGTAATAGACCATTAAGTACGTCAGAATTGGAGTTTGCAGAGAAACATTTAATTAAATTAGTGCAAAGGAAATAGTTCAATGCAGGCATACATACTCTGCAGACCAAAAAGCATAGGTAAGTCCAGAAAACAAGCTAAAAGGCCTCAACCCTTACTTAGATGAATTAAAAATTTTAAGGGTTGGTGGCAGGTTAGATAATTGTAATTTAAATTTTGTGAAAAATCACCCGGAGATTTTCCCAAAGAGTATTTTACTGTAGAGTGAGTAATTTTACTGTAATTGTTATAAATTATTATCATAAGAAATATTTGCATGTTGGTGCGTCAACTTTACTATCCTTAGTAAGAGATAAATATTGACCTCTAAATGGTCGTGCAATGTGTCGAAAGATGGTTCATCAGTTCATTCCATGTTTTAAAGCTAAACTTGTTAGTACAAATCAATTGATGGGCGATTTCCCCAGGGATGGAACCCAACTGGACTATTGCTTTAATATTTCGGGAATTGATCTGTGTGGGCCATTTATGATCAAAATTGGTTATGGACGCAGGACCATCTTACAAAAAATTTATATCTGTATTTTTGTTTTTTTTTGTATTTAAGGCTATACATATAGAAATTGTTTCAGATTTAACCTATAAATCATTTATTGCTGCACTGAAAAGATCCATTGCACGCAGAGGTAAATGTGCCGAATTGTATTCCGATAATGCGAAAAATTTTATTGGGGCAGATAAGACTCTTAGGATCTTTTATGAATTAGTAAGAAAAAATGATCAGAAATTAGCAACATATTTGTCTACTGAAGGCATTGAGTGGAAATTTAATCCCCCCCCCCAGATTACCCGATTTCGGAGGTCTTTAGGAGGCCGCAATAAAATCCTTTAAATTTAATTTTAAGATAATTGTGGGATGTGCTAACCTCACTTATGAGGAACTTCTTACAATAGTGATACAAATAAAGGAAATATTAAATTCGAGGCCTCTGAGTCCATTATCAGATGATGCAAATGATTTTGAAGTCCTAACTCCAGCTCATTTTCTTTTAAACAGACCATTAAATGTCATTATTGAACCAGATCTAACCAATATAAAAGAAAATCACCTCAAAAAATGGCAAATAATAACTAAAATTGTACAACTTTTTTGGCGCAAATGGCATCATAATTATTTAAGTGAATTACAAAAGAGCAGGGTTAAGTGGAGTTTTGAAAAAGGTAATGTAAAAATAGGATATCTAGTGTTGTTAGTAGAGGAAAATTTATCAACCAATAAGTGGCAATTAGGCAGAATTACTGAAGTACATTACGGTAATGATAAAAATATTTGCGTAGTTCAGGTTAAAACTGAGAATAGAGTTTTTAAAAGATCGATCAATAAATTATGTATTTTACCTATGACTGAAACTCATGATACTTAAAAAAATGCTAAATGTATATATATATGAGTGTTGTTTTGTTTTTTCTTTCTATTATTAGATTTAAGTAAACGTATATAATGACTTTTCATATTTATTTCTATAATTAGTGTACATAAAAAAATATTATATTGAATGTGAAACAAGTCAATGGGGGCCAGTATGTTACTTGTAGGCAGACCTACCGCGCCACCTATAGTTAAAATATCTGTGTCCAGAAACTGAAGCGAAGTGAAATGCTTTTTTTTTTTTGTTTTTATTCTAAAGTTATGTTTGAAATGTGTGCAGACGATATGCGGCAGTGAGCTGAAAAGTGAGTTATTCTATTTAATAAAGTGATTTTAATTAACCAACGCCTGTGGAATAATTGTGCAATGTGTGAATTTAATACAACATTGGACCGCAGAACCGTGAGGTGAGAGATTTAATTTGTGTGAGTGATATAATTACTGGCGTCGAATTCGAATTATATGGTTATGTGATATTAAGTGTTCTGTGAAAGATGATTTCTGAAACTTCCAATGTAAGATTCATCAAATAATATCCTGCTTAATAGAAGTGTTGTGCCTAAGAAGATAAATTAAGAGTTAGAATGTGTCTGCTTCGGGATTTTAACACTACTACACTATGCATACAATTAATCTTATCCAAGTCGGTTGTATGTGAGGTATCTCATGACTTTAAATTATGTATATACAGTAAAACCTCCATAACGGACACTCCCGAATAGTGGACACCTCTATTTAACGGACAGTTTTCCAATCTCCACTCCCAAAAAATAAATTTTTGTATGTTTACCCTCTGAATAACGGACATTCCGAATAGCGGACACTTTATTCGGCGATAAACGATAAAAAAGTATTTTTTAAACAAAGAAAAAAGAGGAAAAACAGTAAAAAAAAGGCTTCTGAATATATTAGGACAACGTGTCACAAATTTTGTGATAGCAGTTAAATGTAGATAAAGTGGTGGGGAAAATCCCCCTCCTTCCCAACGTTTAGTGCTAAATTCAGGGGGTTGCCCGGGAGAAATAATCTCCCAGACTATTGAAATGTCATACGAAAACATTTTGAGATTTAATGCTTTTAAAGAACAAAAAGTGCAATCCCTCCCTCCTCGCCCGGAACTCTAGAACGTCCTATAACGTCACACAGAAAAACAAATTACATGTAATCGCAAGCAAAAATAAACGTTTGTAACAGATTTCTTTCACAATAATATTATAAACATTGGATAAAAGGGAGCACAATTTTATTTCAATTTTATTGCTAAAAATAATTTTACTTTCTGATTAAATATATAATATAGGTTTTAGGACACATACAAGTAAATTAATGAAACATTAAGCATTTCTTAGCGGTTTTTGAATATCTGAGTATTTCCCAAAAGCGGTCACCTCCGAATAATGATCAATTTCTGCATTCCCGAGGTGTCTGTTATTTAGAGGTTTTACTATTAACGTTGGCTTATATATATATATATATATATATAAGCCAACATTTGGACAGAAGGTGGTTTTGGGATCTGGGGGTCATGATGGTGAAAATATACCAAAATTTTTCGGAAGTATTTTCGTCCGAGCGGCTGCAATATGTAGCTTCTTAATTTTTGTAATGAAAACCATTTGAAAATCTAAAAATAATCTTTTTTTATCGGACAAAAATCGTTACACTTTATGTCAATTTGAGATTAAAGAGGTAAAATTTTAACTTAACTTACTACTGGAAAAATCTTTGATTGCTTATATCATATTGCCTTAAGAACAGAGGATTAGAAAGCAAGCAGAATGAAGTGCTGTATTTAGGGGGAAATGAAAGAAAAAGAGAATAAGACTATAGACGACAATGCATTAGCACATTTCATTTTGGCAAAATTTTGAAATATTGGAATTTCTTTGATAGTTTCCCTCTTAAATAATCAATATCTCTCGGCACAGAAAGATATGAGATCAAATATAAAGACAAAGTTTCAATTTTCAATTCTATTGCAAGAATTTATTAAAATTTTAGAAAAAAGTTATGCAGGTATATCAGGATGTAAAATTCTCTAAGGAAGAAGTAAATTATATTTTTTATGTTTAACATTAATATTTAATGTTAAGTATTAAAAATAAAATTTTTATGCATCTTCTTTTGGTACTTACTTTAGCTAAATAGAGTACTGATTTATTTAAAATATATTTTTAAAATTTTTATTTTCTCTATATAACTTTTAATATTCTTTGATGCTGTATTACCGACATCATTTTAAAGTATGTTAATAGAATAATATTATGTATATGCGTCGTAACAATATGTACGGATCGAAATGTTAAACTGGTGTATGTATACATTATGATTTATGCACGTATACAAACATTTTTTAATTGAATAAAATATGTAGTTGAAGGTTAAATGCTTTGAAATACATAACACGAAAAAAACTTAACAAAATGAAGGTCTGGTTGACTCATAGCTTTACCATTATGTTTTCCTGCTCTCAATCGTCCATGTTTTCATACTTTTGGCTGCAAGATAGCACAATTGTAAACCGACGAGTCATTCGTTAAAATCGGGGTTTTAGATTTTTTTCCACATAGATATGATTTGGCAGACCGATTGCGTTTTAATGTGTGAATTGGGATTTAACTAATCCAAAATATTCATCCATGAACTCGATGAGGTAATTGCCTGTGCTGTCTCGTCCCGGTCTATGAAGGTTAAAGATCTTTGTTTGAAGAATTATTATTTTCCAAAATAGTCAAATTAATGTTCAAACTTTGAAGTCTAAATAATATGTTATTTTATATCAAATATTTACAAAACAAGAAATTCAGTGTTAATTCCAAATTCACATGTAAGCTATTTTTGTTCCAATTTTATAATATATTTTTTTAGTTTTATATAATTCACTCAATTAGCATAATACTTTTTTAATTAAAACCATTCATAATTTATTTTCTCCTTTACTTTCTTCATTAAATTTAATTTACTTTAACTGAACACATTTTAAATTAAATTAACTTCAAAGATCTATCAACAGAGCAACACAACTGAGATACTAGAAAAGGAACTTTATAGGTTAACACTTTATTACATAAAGCTGATTAATATTTCTGCAATACAAATACATTAAAATTTCAATAAATATATTAGTTTATTTCATTTACATTCATTTTTCCTGCAATCCATTATATATATGTTAATGTATGTTAGAGTTCCTCAACAAGTATGACGTATAATGAAGAGTAATGCAACTTGTTAAAAGTCGGGAACAGAAATGGATAACTGATATGAAATCAATCATGGATTGCTTTGGCATATCACGATGTTTCGGATGTCGTGAATTTGATTAACATTTTGTAATTACTTTGGTGTCCATACTCTCATAGTGACTCCATGGTCATAGTTTTATTTTCGTGCAAGCAATCACGAGCAATGATAAAAGGAGTAGTAGGGAATTTCTGGAATAAAATATGTGTTAAGTTTTTATCTGAAATATTTGAAGCTTCGTTTTTGTAAGATATTTAAATTATTTTTCACACGTTTAAATTAAATCGACGATGTTTATATTTTCGGGTAGAATTGATAGCATCGACATCGCATTGTTTGCGATATTTGGCGCCCGAACTAATAGAGACGTGGGAAAAGTAACTGTTTTTTATTAGTTAACAGAGCTTGTCATTGAAATAATGGATAGTTTTAAAATCAAAAGAACGCCTCTTAGAGCTGGATCTACGAAATCTTACAATGGTTTACGTGAAGCTTTAAACGACGCAAGTCCTGATGCTAATTTAATAGAGAATTTAATGTGTCAACTGGAAGATAAAAGCACAAGATTGCGAGCTGTAGATGACGAAATTTTGAATTTTATGTTGACAGACAAGATTATAGAAAAATATTATTCAAAAGAATTTGAAGCATGCGAAGAGTATACGGAAAAATGTATTGCTATAAAGCAAAAAGTAATGACATTTTCGTTTAAGCCTATCGAAGGACAACTCAGATCACATAATTATACAAATGTTGAAAGAACGCTGTCACGACCACTTCCCTTATCAGAAATAAGTTTACAGCCGTTTGATGGCGATAAAGATTATGGTTAAATTTTTGGAATTCATTCAGCAAAATTCATGAAGACGCCACTTTAGATGATCATTTGAAATTTGTTTATCTTTTACAGGCGATAACGCCGAAATCTAAAGCTGCACAGATTGTTAATAGTTATCCGGTTTCTGCTGATAATTATCCAAAAGTAATTCTACATCTTAAAGAAATATTCGGCAGAGAAGATATACTTATTGAGATATATGTTACAATCTTCAATTAGTATTACGTGTCTTCAATTAGTTTTGAATAACAATCGAACATCAAGCAAGAATTTTAGTTTATCGTCGTTATATGCTAATCGAGAGACAAAACTGAGGTCTCTAGAATCGCTAGGTGTCACAGAAGAGAAGTATGCCAGCATACTTTTTCCACTTGTACAATCATGTCTACCTCACGATGTGCTAAGGATCTGGGAAAGACAGCGTGAGAAGACTGTTCAAGGTAAGAACGAATAAAATTCTATCCTGATTTTTTTTAATGAAGTAATAGTTGAAGAGCGTGTTCTTTTGGGGCATTCCAATCTTGGTTTTGAAAAGCCCAAAGAAATATAGTAAATGTAATACTGAATATAATTCAATGCCCACTGCCACAGATTTATTTATAAGCAATAACCCTAAAGATAAGAATTTAGTTTAAAAACGTGAAGACTTGTGTATATTTTGTGACAAGTGTCACTTATCAGAAAAATGTTTTAAAGCTACTTCGCTTTCTTTTGATGAGAAACTTAACTTAATTTTGAAAAAAGGGGCTTGTTTTGTTTGCCTGAAGAAAAACCACATTTGACGCAATTGTAACTCTAAAATTAAATGCATGAATTTTGGTTAAAAACATTTTTTTATATTATGTCAAATTTTTTTTAATGAAGGTGTTAATGCGGCGCTAGAAAGTCGCAAACATGAATCAGGGAGTAGTGACACTGTCTTAACTACTCAAGTTTCCGATCCAACTGTGTTACTTCAAACTTTAAGTGTCCGTGTAAAGCGCAATGGAAAAGAGAAAATCGTGCGTGGAGTTATTGAAACAAGAGCAGAACGCTCCTATTTATCACAAGGTGTGATTAAATATTTGAATCATAAAAGTATTGGTGAAATTAAATTAATTCACACATTATATGGTAATGTTGAAACAAGTGAAAGAAAGCATAATAAATATAGAATTCACTTAAGTAGCATAGATAATAATTATAAATGTGATATGCATGTTTTAGATGTTCCTGTTATGTGTTCTAAAATACGAAAAGTGCCAAATGGGCCTTGGTTATCAGAATTAAATAATTGTGGTATTAAAATTTCTGATGTTGAAAATAGTTCATGTAAAACCGAAAATGAAATTCAATTATTGATTGCCTCTGATGTGGCCGGAAAATTACTCACCGGAATTATTAAAGTTTTAGAAAGTGGTCCGATTGCGGTAAAACCCCATTTGGGATAGACTCTAATGGAGAAAATTCCAAGTATTGAATCGAAACAAACGGGGCTGTTATGATTATTTCATCACTTTGGGACAACTGTTCCGTTGCTGATTTGTGGAAGCTGGATATTATCGCTATAACGGATCCAGTTGAATCCAAAATTAAATCTGAGATTGATAAAGAAACTATGCAGCATTTTAAGAATAATATAAGAATAGATTCAGATGGGAGATACGAAGTAGCATTGCCGTGGGTGATAGATAACGCTTGCTTACCTAACAATAGAGAACTGGCCGAAAAGCGGCTTGCTACAACGAGGAAAAATTTAATTAATTTAAATAAAATTGAGGTATATAGCGAAGTATTTGATTCGTGGATAAATGCAGAAATAATTGAAAAAGTGGTTGATAATAAAGAAACTAAAGTATATTATTTGCCACACAGACCTGTATTTAAAGAATCGAGTGAAACTACAAAAGTTAGACCAGTTTTTGACGCTTCGGCTCATGTTAAATGTTCCCCTTCTCTAAATGATTGCCTTGATAAGGGATTCAATTTGATTGAAATGTTTCCTTCCTTATTGCATCGTTTTCGGAAATATCCTGTTGGTGCAGTATCTGATATAGAGAAGCATTTCTACAAATTGGTAAGTAGAAGATAGAGACTATCTGAGATTTCTATGGGAAAATGGCATAATTTATAGACATAAACGAGTAGTTTTGGAATCAGTGGTAGCCCCTTTTTATTAGCGGCTACTTTGAGACATCACTTAGAAAGTGCGACTGATAATCTTGCTTCTACAGTCAAAATTTTGAATGAATCACTGTATGTAGATAATTGTGTTTGTAGTTTCAACACAGTTGAAGAATTAAATAAGTTTATATTTGAGTCCCAAATGTTACTATTCTCTGCAAAATTTAATCTCGGGGGATGGTTGTCAAATTATCCCATTTAAATTATTTCTGAAAATTCAGCAGCTAATATGACACCAGTATTAGGTTTAAACTGGGATCTGAAAAACGATACCCTATCTTGCAAAATCGGTTCTATTGAGGAAAAACAAATTATTCCCACAAAACGAGCTCTACTTTCATTCGCTCAGAAAGCGTTTGATCCTCTTGGATTTACCTCTCCTGTGACTTTGCTCCCTAAACTTATTCTACAAGAATGCTCGAAGTTGAAAATAAAATGGGATAAATTACTCCCAACGAATTTAGCTAAACAAATTTTAAAATGGGTGGAAGGATTGAAGATAATTTCTGACATCGAATTGCAGCGATGGATGTATTTTGATAATTATGAAAGAAAACATGTAGGCCTTCACATGTTTTGTGATGGAAGCAAACATGCGTATGCTACTTGCATTTTTCTAAGAGTAAAGAGAAAAGATAAAATTCTGGTAACTTTTATACAGTCACGCTTTTAGAGCAAGAGTAGCTCCCCTTAAGAACATAACAATACCCCGGTTGGAGCTTTTAGCATGTTGCATTGAAGCCAGGTAGGGAAGTCGAGTTATATCTGATCTACGAATTCCAAATTTTAAGATATTTTATTGGTTTGACTCAACTACGGCTTTAAGTTGAATAAAGCGAGACGAAAGATGGGGAACATTCGTTTGGAATCGAGTAGAAGAAATTAGATCCTTAGCTCAAAAGAACTAATTCCACACATTGCAGAAAAATTTAATCCGGCAGGTATCCCTTCCAGAGGTTGTTCGATTGAAGAATTTTTACAACTAAGATGGTGGGAGGGACCGAATTGGTTGTATCAACCTGAATATACCTGGCTTCAAAGTGTCGAAATTCCCGATGAAGAAATTATTAACGCTGAAAAACGGAAAAGTGTCATTTCAGCAATGAACAAGAACACAGAATCTAGTGATTGGTATTATCGACTGTTTTCATCTTTCAAGAAAATTATAAGATTGATCGCCTGGATTTTAAGATTCTTAAACAATTCAAGAAATCCAAATTCAAAAGCAGTTTCTGAACTTACGTGTTTGGAATTAGAACAAGCCGAAACAAAATTGATAACTTTGATACAGAGACACAGATTCAACGAGAAGAATAATCAGAAGATACGTAGCTTGAGACCAATCCTAGATGAAGATGGTATTATAAGAGTGAAAACACAAGTTATTTATAGAAAATCTTTATATAATATTTTTTTTTGCCTTCTGAACATCCTGTAGTCCACCGCCTGATCTCCTGGAAACACCAAGAGCTTTTGCATGCAGGAGTGGCTCTTATGATGACATCGTTAAAAGAAGACTACTGGATCCTAAAAGCAAGGAAAATTTATTCGAGCAGTAGTACATAAATGTGTACGATGCAGAAGATTCTGTGTACAAAAGACAGAATCGATTTCTCTTGCATTACCAGCATAAAGAGTTGAAGACACATCTATGTTTCAGATAACTGGAGTTGATTTAGCCGGCCCATTATATTTAAAGAATGGGAAAAAGGCCTGGGTTGTGCTGTACACTTGTGCAGTGTAGTGTTATACACTTAGAATTAATTACGTCATTATCTACAGATGCTTTCCTCCAGTCTTTCAGACGTTTTATAGCACGAAGAGGAAAACCAACCACCGTGTATTCTGATAGCAGCGGAAATATCGTCGGGGCAGACACAGCATTTTCAGCCATAGATTGGGAGCAAATCTCTGCCGTTGCAGCAACACAAAATATTCGCTGGAAATTTAACCCACCTACCGCTGCCTGGTTGGGCGGTTAGTGGGAGCGATTGATATAAATGTTGAAACGCATCCTGAGAAAAGTTCTACGTAGAGCTTCATTATCCTACGAAGAACTGCTCACAATTCTCTGTGATTGGGAACAAGCTGTGAATGCTAGTCCTCTAACATATATTACTGAAGATGTGAACGCTCTAGCACCGTTAACACCATCAATATTTTTACAGGACATAAGATCTTCAGATGTGAGAGATTTTGATGCAATTGACGCGCAAGAATTAAATAAAAGAGTTAAGTATAGGCAACATGTTCAAGAACACCTACGTAAGTGATTTCGTATTGAATATTTAGGACAATTGCCCCAGCAAAATTCTTTACAAAAGAATGTCAAGCAACTGACCATTGGTGATGTCGCACTCGTCGAATCTGATAAGAAACGTGCCTATTGGACTTTAGCCCGAATGCAAGATTTTATTTCTGGTAAAGATGTCCACCCAACAGTTGCACGATTAAAAACTGAAAATGGTGAACTTTTAAGGCCTGTGCAAAAGCTGTACAGTTTAGAGATTCCAAAAGAACTTTCTAGTGATCCAGTATTAAGAACGAGAAGTGACAGAATAGTGACTGTCCCAAAACGTTATTAACTCTAAATACTCTTTCAACTAAAGACTTTAGTCTTATTTTTTAGTATATTTCGTATTGATAATTTGAATTTGTAATAATATGTTTAATATTATTTAAATTTTGCAGAAGAAAATGTTTATTTACCTGTTTTGATAAAATGTAGAATTGTAAGAATTGTATGTTTTCACTATAATGTAAATATTAGTCATATTTTATTTTATTTTATATTTTATTGTACCCATTGTTGAGTTTATCTGCCGAAAACTCAAGGTGGGAAAATGTCGCGAATTTGATTAATATTTTGCAATTACTTTGGTGTCCATACTCTCATAGTGACTCCATGGTCATAGTTTTATTTTCGTGCAAGCGATCACAAGCAATGATAAAAGGAGTAGTAGAGTTTTCTGGAATAAAATATGTGTTAACTTTTTATCTGAAATGTTTGAAGCTTCGTTTTTGTAAGAGATTTAAATTATTTTTCACACGTTTAAATTAAAACGACGATGTTTATATTTTCGGGTAGAATTTATAGCATCGACATCGCACAGTTTGCGATATCGGAAACCACCTGGGATCCAATTTTCAATTTTCACGCAACCGTTCTATGAAACTTCCTATTTATAAGTGTCACGGTGGCAGTTTAGTTTATTAGTATAACGTCGTTATAACTTTATAATTTTTTTCTTTTTTCTACTTGGAAAAGTAATATTTTCTGTACATAGGAAATAATTTTGACCATATAAGAATACCTGTTTACATTTTAAATTCTCTTAGTTTTTTTTTTTTTTTTTTTTTTTTTTTTTTTAATGTGGTTATATTTACTCCATGAAAATAAATCACAATCACAAAAGTTTGCAGTAAATAAGACAATTTGAGGGGAAATTATGACCACCATATTTTCGCTTTATACTTCCCGATACACATTTGTCTGCGGTAATTGTTACCATTGGAACTTCAAACTGACAAATCTATCTATACTATTAACCGCAGTAAACGTCTGTCTGTCTGTCTGTTCCGCTAAAAACTTTTCTCAACGGCCGAGTGGAGTGGCGCTCTGGGTGTCTATCGACGCGGGACGATTCGGCCTTTTGTGACAATGAATTTCGAGAAAATCGCCCGGTAATTACCCGAGATATTAATTAAAAACTACCCGGGAAACGTGACAAAAAATCCAAGTTCCGAGACGGTTCTCTGACGGAGCTCTCCGGTCGAAACTAGCTTTCCGCGGATGAAGAACCACGAAGGTGTCGAAAATACGAAAATTAAGGAGTTTTATATAACGTCGCATCCGCGCTGCAGATTCACGGATTTTAAAACAAATTACATATTCTTGAAGGAAATTTAAAGACCTTTCTGACGGTCTATTTGGTTTCAAGAAATACGAACATTAACCTTTGGAAAAAAACGTTTTCCCAAAAGCTTTCATTTTCCATTTTTCTCCGCAGAATTTTCGACCGAAAACTATCGAATTTTAAAACGATTCCATCCTTTTTAATTTTGGAGGCACGACAAAGAAAAAAAAAATACCCCCTCAAAGACGCTTCTGTCTAATTTCCAACGGTGTGTTTATTTTTGAAATATTCTAATATTAACCCTTTGAAAAGAAATCGAGAAAAAGAGTCTCCGATCGTACAATTTTGTTTGCTTTTTCGACACTTTTTCCGCTCATATTTATATGAATAAAATCCCTAATTTTCAATATTTCTTTTCCATCTTTATACACCTCTTAGTGAATACATCGTTTTGAGTTGTGTCAAAATTTCAAAAAGATACAACAGTTAGAAGTATTTTTAAATCTATAAAAACCGCGAAATTACGGCGTAAAACGGGAGATTTTTTTTCTGCCATATTTTTAGGTAAAAGTAGCCCTTAAATCCTGTATTCTTCAATGATCTTTATATGTGTGTTTGGGGTACTGGTTTTACACCTTGCATAAAATTTTTGAAAAAATCGGGAGGCCGTAACTGTATTTTAAATCATATAATAGGCGAATTTTTTAATTTAAAATATTAAATGTGAAAAAGGAAAAAACTAAAAATTAAAATTTTTGTACAAAATATGCATATTTTTACACGAAAATTATACTCGAGGTTTTTTTCAAAGTGTGTAATAGTAATACATTGCGACCTCACTAATCCGACACTCGGTAATCCGTATATATTTAAAATATCGTTAGAGAACATTATTGCAAATAAATACATTTTAAAATTTGACATTTCTTTAAAATCTTCATAAAAGCAGTTAGAGAATACCGTGGTACAAGTTGCATCACTATTTTGAAACGATACAACAGTTAGAAGTATTTTAAATAAATAAAAACCGCGAAATTACGGGGAAAGAACAAGCTTCTTTTTTTTTTTTTTTTTTTTTTTTTTTTGTTTCATATTATTACGAACAACTTTTACTTACTGTTTTTTCTTTGTGGTCAGCGGTAACGATCGCCTAGTGTGCACTGAATCAAGACAGCCACAGGATTTTTGATGGTTTGTGGTCAGCGGTTAGAAAACGCAAGTGTGCACTGGGCCTTAGAGAGATTATTTTTTTCAGAAAGGGGCCGCTAGCGGGCGAAGCTCGCTAGTTTATAATAAAATTTGTTAAAAATTAGTTGAAATTCTTTACATGCACAATTATTCCGTTCACTTTCGTAAGTAAAGAGGCTAAAGTAAAACCTACTCACGCACACACACACAAAAAAAAAATCGTATAAAATAAATGTACGATGAATTCACAATATTTTGTGTGTAAGTAGTAAGCAGATACAAAATAGACGGGCACTTCGTGTTAGGTTTAATAAAAGTTATGGCTAGACTATCAGAAAATTTTTCCTTTCCACAAATGCTCCGTTTATAAAATCATATTATCAACTTTTAGAACATCATATCTGATAGATCGGTGCAAACGTACATAATAATATGCACAATTGTCAAAATCTGTTTCTTATTATTTTTAATACTATTATTGAGATCAAATGAAAAGGTATACTTTGCACGTAAAAACCTTAATATCGATTTTATGTTAATTTTTTGCAGTATAGGCATTTTATAAAATGCTCAAACATTTTATTCCTTTTAAATGTGATTTATATTTATGTTGTTAAAATTCCACGCTTTCGGACACAAATGATGTATACGAAACTTATAAAGCAACTTGTTACAAAAAAGTTTTATAAATGTATTACTGAAAGCAAAGAAATCACAAATTATTCTGATAACCAAGGATGTAGCGGAAACCACTCGGGATATACATGGTGTCCCAAAAGGTCGTTTACAAATTTAACATGCTGGTCTGTCATATCATGATGAACAATATTAAATAGGAAACTAAGGGTCCCAAACGTCTTCCAAAGGAGATATGCGCCATTAAAGTTTAGGGTCCAAAATTTCAAATGCATATAAAAAACAGAAAAATTGGTCGATTGGTTTGCGGTTTTCACTAAAACTATTCTTTATGTAAGTATTTTCTTGAAAATAAATTATTAAGATAAATTTCAAAAAATGGCGATAGAGGGCGCTTTAGACTTTGGAGTAACGATAAACTAGATTTTACCGTTATTTTTTGCATCTCATTAAATTTTTTTAGAAGCTTAAACATAAACTTAAATTTTGAGCTCAAAATCTAAATCGTTGGAAGTGGTTAAGTAGCGCAAACTGAATTGCGGGGGGGAGGTTCAAATTTCAAATGATTATAAAAAACAGAAAAATAGTTCAATTGATTTGCGATTTTCACTAAAATTATTCTTTACGTCAGTATTATCTTGAAAATAATTTATAAAGATAAAATTCAAAAAATACCGATAGGGGGCGCTTTAGTCTTTGGAGTAACGCACAACTATTTTTTCCGTTATATTTTGCATCTCATAAATTTTTTTTTAGAAGCTTAGACATAAACTTAAATTTTGAGATGAAAATCTGAATCGTTGGGAGTGGTAAAGTAGAGCAAACTGAACTGTGTTCAATGGGGGTGGGGAGGTTCAAATTTCAAATGATTATAAAAAACGGAAAAATTAGTCGATTCTTTTGCGGTTTTCGCTAAAACTATTCTTTATGTCAATATTTCCTTGAAAATAAATTTTAAAGATAAATTTCAAAAAATTCCGTTAAAGGGCGCTTTAAACTTTAGAGTAACAGACAACTATTTTTAATCGTTACTTTTCGTATCTGATTAAATGCTTGCAAAAGCTTAGACTTAGATTTTGAGCTCAAATTTTAAATCGATGGGAGGGTTTAAGAAGCGCAAACAGAACTGTGTTCAGGAATTGAAATGTTACCCTCCCCACCCCTCGAACACAGTTCCATTTTCCGCTACTTAATTATTCACAACGATGCAGATTTTGAGCTCAAAATTTAAGTTTGAACTTTTACAAGCATTTTTTTAGATACAAAAAATAACGGTTAAAAATAGTTGTTGGTTACTATAAAGTTTAAGGCGCCCTCTGACGGAATTTTTTGAAAGATATCTGTAAAATTTATTTTCAAGAAAATATTGATATAACGAATAATTTTAGCGAAAACGGACCAATTTTTCCGTTTTTTATAATCATTTGAAATTTGAACCTCCCCACCCCCATTAGACACAGTGCAGTTTGCGCTACTTAACCACACCCAGCGATTCAGATTTTTATCTCAAAATTTAAGTTTATGTCTAAGCTTCTAAAAAAATTTTATGAGATGCAAGAAATAACGGAAAAAAATAGTTGTAAGTTACTCCAATGTCTAAAGCGCCCTTTATCGGCATTTTTTGAATTTTATCTTTATAAATTATTTTCAAGATAATACTGACATAAAGAATAATTTTAGTGAAAATCGCAAATCAATTGACCAATTTTTCTGTTTTTTATAATCATTTGAAATTTGAACCTCCCCCCGCAATTCAGTTTGCGCTACTTAACCACTTCCAACGATTTAGATTTTGAGCTCAAAATTTAAGTTTATGTCTAAGCTTCTAAAAAAATTTAATAAGATGCAAAAAATAATGGTAAAAACTAGTTTATCGTTACTCCAAAGTCTAAAGCGCCCTCTATCGACATTTTTTGAAATTTATCTTTATAATTTATTTTCAAGAATATACTGACATAAAGAATATTTTTGGTGAAAACCGCAAACGAATCGACCAACTTTTCCGTTTTTTATAATCATTTGAATTTTTGGACCCTAAACTTTAATGGCGCATATCTCCTTTGGAAGACGTTTGGGACCCTTAGTTTCCTACTTAATACGACCTTTTGCGACACCCTGTATATCTCATTTTCCAAGGCAAGCATTCATTAAACATATATTTATAAGGGGCATGGTGACAGTTCTATTCTCAATTAAACGTCAAGCAGGTTTCTTTATTCAATATACATTGTCAATTGAAATTGAGTGATATGCAAATGTATTAAAAAATCCCCGTCGGCTTGGCCTATAGGCGGAAGTAGATTTCGAAGAGCTTTCATTTTAACAACAAAAAATAAAATATTAGCGATAAACCCAGTTTAACTACTTTATTTGGCCGTTTTTGAAATAAATTTTACTTCCTTTTTCTGTAAGAAATGATTTTATCAAAATCATTTAAACGAAATTCAGCTCAAATGCCCATTTCGAAAACATATTTTGAAATATATTCTGACTTTATTAAAAAATTGACCAATACGCACATTATATAATTCCTAAATAACAAAAAAAAAACTGTCAATTGAATGCGTTTGAGAGCAAAATTGAATTTAAAAATGAGTCATAAAATAACCAATTTGTTATTTGAATGCATCCACAATTCTTTAATCAAGATCGCTTTGGGAAATTTTGTGCGAAGTGCCCACTTTGACAGCTTTTAAAAAATATATATTTAGCCTTTATCAAAAAATCGATAGATACGCACATTATAAAGTTTCTAAATAACAAAAAACTGTCAGTTGAATGCGTTTGAGAGCAAAATTGGATTTAAAAATGAGCCATAAAATAATCAATTTGTTATTTGAGTACATCTTCAATTCTTTAATCATGATCGCTTCGGGAAATTTTGTGCAAAGTGCCCATTTTGATAGCCTTTTTTGAAACATATTTTGCCTTTATCAAAAAACTGGCTAATCTGCTCCACTATATAGTTCCTAAATAAGAGGACCTGTAAACTGGATGCGTTTGAGAACAAAACTGGATTTAAAAATGGCTCAGAAAAAAGAGCAATTTGTTATACTTTCTCAATTTTTTAATCGCTATAACTTCGAGAAATTCTGCTCAAAATACCCATTTTGGCAGTCTTTTTTGAAATATAATCTGCCTTTATCAAATCACTGGCCAATAAGTCATATTATATAGTTCCTAAATAGGACGATTTGCCATTTGAATGCGTTTAAAATCAAAAATGAATTTAAAAAGAGTCAGAATATAAGCAGTTTAGATTTGAGGCTTTTTTCTCCAACTCCAATTTTTGTTTAATTTATTTTTGCTATAAGAATTGGTCCTATGAAAAACATGTTCATATGAAAGTTGTAGATATTATTGAGAAGATGTAAAATAACTTTAATTATATTTGATTGCTTAAGAATTGAGTAAGTTATAGATTTTTTTCTTTCTCCTCCGCCCTTTTTCTTCTCTTTTTTAATTTTTAACATCGGTAAAAGTTGGTCCTATCATAAACTTGTAAAAACAAAAGTTTTAGATAATGTTAAGTACATTTATAAAAAATTTAGTTGGATTTAATATATTGAGAATTGACGAAGTTATGAATTTTGTTCTCCCAAAAATCCTGTTTTTTCACCCCTTGAGCCCATTTTTAACTTTACTAAAAATTTGTCATGCACAAACTTTCAGCCCGTTTTTAAGAAGTATTATAAACTTTAAACTGATTCGATATCTATTTTAACTAAGAAGTTATCGCGTTTTTTCAATTTTCACAAAAATCCTCCCTATTTCCACTCCCTTGGTCCGATTTTGCCCATTAACGAACTCTACTGAGATTTTATGCCCCTTGATTTTATGTAAAAGTTTGAAGAAGATCTAAGCATATTTATGGAAGTTACCGTGTCTAGAAGAAAGTGGTATACACCGATAGATAGATAGATAGATAAACTTTTTTACTGATGGTAGTTTTCGGGTCTAGGAGTCATAATCGGTGTAGATTTGCAAAAAAATTTACGAAATTCCAACATAATTTTTTCAGAAATTCCAACATGGGAGAGAATGCAACAGGTAGTATTTCATACGAAATCTACCTAAAAACCCTAAATAGTTTTTTTTTAATTTCCTAATCATGTAAATTTTGAACTTTTACAACCATTATTTGAAATAATCGTTAACATATAGTTTAATACACAAATTTCCGATGTAAACATATATATTATCAGTGTTATTTTTTATTATTGTATATACAGCCAACTTGAATTATCTATTCAGCACATTATTAGAGATTATAATCCGTATGTGTCATTCTTCTCATTAGATGAGAGGAGAGGAATTTTTCAGATGAAAGAGCAGGAAAGAGTTATATGTATTTCTTAAGAGCTCACGTTACTCAATGAAAAAAGACCCGGATGATAATTTCAAGTCTGTGGGGGCGTTCTTTTCAAAAATCTGGCTCAAATTGTAATATTTTACAAGATTTTTAAGCTATTGCATAGCTTTTATCGCGGGCTTTGAGTGAGGCGACCAAATCCAAAAATTCCACGAGGTAAATCGAGGAAAATCCTAACACATCCGTAACGAAAAAACCTAACACTCGGCTAACGACGTTTCAGTTCGGCAGACTTCGGCATGGTATCATTCGGCAGACTTCGGCAGACATTTACGCGGTATTTTTCAGATATTTAGAGGATATCAAGTCTCAAACTTATATTTCTTATTTCAGTTACTATAAATCTATAATTTCAATAATAAAAATTCCTGATAGAATGTGTATAGAAAAGAATCGTCTTAAGATAAAACAAGGTAGGATAATGTAGCTTTTGGTGATTGGAGACCCGCCCAATGGTGTTAATCGAAAAATTTAAAATGCTTATAACTCGCGATCTAATTTTCATAGCGCGGCCAAATTTTGTTTGGTAATTTATTATGAGACAGTGTTACTTTTGGTGACAGGCGACACCCCACGTTGAGGGTCGAAAAATTTAAAATGCTTATAACTCGCGATCTAATTTTCGTAGCGCGGCCAAATTTTGTTTAGTGATTTATTATGGAACAGTGTTAATTTTTGGTAACAGGAGACCCCACCCCCCCACGGTGAGGGTCGAAAAAGTTAAAATGCTTATAACTCGCGATCTAATTTTCGTATCGCGGCCAAATTTTGTTTGGTGGGAGAGTGTTAATTTTTGGTGACGGGAAACCCCCCACGGTGAGGGTCGAAAAATTTAAAATGCTTATAACGCGCGATCAATTTTCGTAGCGGGGCCAAATTTTGTTTGGTAATTTATTATGAGACAGTGTTAATTTTTAGGGACAGGAGATCCCCCATGGGGAGGGTCGAAAAATTTAAAATGCTTATAACTCGCGATCTAATTTTCGTAGCGCGGCCTAATTTTGTTTGAAAATTTATTATGAGACAGTGTTACTTTTGGTGACAGGAGATCCCACATGGTGAGGGTAGAAAAATTTTAAATGCTTATAACTCGCGATCTAATTTTCGTAGTGCGGCCAAATTTTGTTTGGTAATTTATTATGAGACAGTGTTAATTTTTGGTGACAGGAGACCCCCCCCCACCCATGGTGAAGGTCGAAAAATTTAAAATGCTTATAACTCGCGATCTAATTTTCGTAGCGCGGCCAAATTTTATTTGGTAATTTATTATGAGACAGGGTTAATTTTTGATGACAGGAGACCCCCCCCCCACGGTGAGTGTCGAAAAAATTTAAAATGCTTATAATTCGCGATCTAACTTTCGTATCGCGGCCATACTTTGTTTGGTAATTTATAATGAGACAGTTTTAATTTTTGGTGACAGGAGACCCCTTTCTTCACGGTGAGGGTCGAAAAATTTAAAATGCTTATAACTCGCAATCGAATTTTCGTATCGCGACCAAATTTTGTTTGGTAATTTATTATGAGAGAGTGTTAATTTTTGGTGACAGGAGACCCCCCACGGTGAGGGTCGAAAAATTTAAAATGCTGATCACTCGCGATCTAATTTTCATAGTGCGGCCAAATTTTGTTTGGTAATTTATTATGAGACACTGTTAATTTTTGGTGACAAGAGACCCCCACGGTGAAGTTCGGGAAATTTAAAATGCTTATAACAAGCGATCTAATTTTCGTAGCGCGGCCAAATTTTGTTTGGTAATTTATTAAGGTATTGCATAGCTTTTATCGCGGGCTTTGAGCGTGGCGAAAGAATCTAGAAATTCCGTAACGAGAAAAAAAACCTAACACTCCGTCTAACGTCGCTTCAGTTTGGCAGACTTCGGCACGGTATCCTTCGGTAGACTTCGGCAGACATTGACGCGGTATTTTTCGGATATTTTGAGAATATCAAGTCTCAAACTTATGTTTTTTATTTCAGCTACCATAAACGTATATATTCAATGGTAAAAATTTCTGATTAACGTACATGTATTGTAAGATAATAAAAATATTTTAAACGATTTTTGTTTTATTGAACTAATTCTCATTAGTTCAAAAAAAAGAAAAGAATTTTTTGTTATCGGTCATCACGCTCAAAAAATGTAACTTGAATTAATATCAAAGACAAAAAAAACCTGCATAAATAAAAAATAAATAAATAATTATAATAGCATAAGTTGATAAAAAATACTATGCATTAGCTTTACCGCGGCAGTCCCCGAGTGCCGCACGTATTTTTTTTTTTTATTGCATAGGACTGCTGAGGACGATCTACAGCCGGGCTAGTTTTTACATTTTTTAATTTTTGTTTCAGATTTAAAAAAAAATTGCTTTAACTTTCAAAGCTGTTTAGAGCCGGTTCTGAAGTTGAAACTATCATAATGTCAAAATACATAACCAAAATCGGAAAAGTAAAAACTTGCCCGGTTGTAGAACGTCTTCGACTATCCTAGGCAAAAAAAAAAAACATGTAAAAATATTAAAATTTAAGCGAAATATTTGAAAAGAACGCCCCCACAGACTTAACATTATCACCCGGGTCTTTTTTCAGTCATTGGTGTGGGCTCTTAAGTGAATTAAATTTTGGCATGCATGTAATTAATAGAACAAATCTACACATCACATATAGGGCTGTAGACAAAACTTGGATAATTTTCCGATAGTATATAAAAACAGTTGAAATACAGTTTTCAAATGTGTTTTGTAATTCCATAAGGTTGAATTAGACGTAACTTTTCAACTTATTAAACGGTGCAGCTTTGTTACATTATTCTGAATGTGTTTGAAAGTATTTCATGAAGCTGTGCTTCAGACATGATTTTTTTCTTTCTTGTTTTAGTTTGGTTCAAGTTTTTTTTTCACGAAAATTTCCTTTACAAAACAATAATTTAGCATGGGCAACAATCTCGATAATGAAAAATTTACTGTTTTTAATTTTTTGTTAGAAACCACAAGCTAGAGCATTTATTTACAATATTATATATATTTTTCTCTTTTTCTAATTTTAAATAAGGTAACAGGAAAGAAAAAAATGAAACATTATTTTTACCATCCTTTATAGCAATTCTAAATTTATTTCTCAACGTATATTCATGAAATAATATTAAATTACTGATTGATCAAAGCTTATTTTTTAAGGGTATATTCTTCATTTTTTTTAATTTATAGTTTATTGTCGTTTTTCCCTTTAAAATGTTCCATTGTTGCGGTTTTACAACTGTTTGGCCTACACTGGGAAGCATTTATTGCACATGATTAAATTCCTTGTTGTTTAATCTTACATACAAATGACTAAGTTAGAGTATGTTCGATAATTTATAGCTGTGCTAACTAAAAAAGGCTTTAAATTAATGTATTCATTTATAATTAAGTTTTAGAAATATTAAAATGTTGCATTGTAAGCGAAAACAACCTATAGACGTATTTTTTTTATAATATCAGTACATGAGGAAATGGATTATATTCGATTACAAAATTCTATTTTCTCATACATAAACCAGAAATGATCGTTGAAATACACATTACATTGGGATATAGAAAATAACAAGTTCGAAGTAAATTTGAAAAAAATCTTCTTAAAATTGCTTATTCTATACTTGATTAATAACGTTGAAAGTATGATAAACTAATACTTGCATGTTGTTACTAGACACACTAAATTTTCAACTTTCTCATTTTAATGAGATTTATTCACGAATAATTAAAAAAATAACTTTGTAGCATCGTTGTACATATAATGTCGAAATATCAAAACATAATATTAAACATGCAATTTAAAATACAGTTCGTGCATTTTGTATTTGTATGAAATCGACACAAGTATTTGCTTTTCATAAATTTATTATCTAATCAATAGAATTCATATCAGCAATTAATAAACTTTGAAGACAGTAAATCAAGATCGGAATTTATCCATATAATTAACCCAGATTCCTGATTTACTAGTCAATGATTATGATTTACCCAAATTAATAACCATTGTGACATAATATCCGCTGGGTAATACCATCTCTTTTGATGTAATGTAGAATGATTTCAATAACATAATATTAATTAGTTAAGTGCACTCGTACCCTTCATTTGACAAAAAATGAAGATAATATGGATGTTTTTATTTGTATGCTTAAAATAAACTTTATTATCCTTAGATTATTCTCATGAAGTTTCGTAAATATCGGAGTATTACAAATACAGATAAAAACAATATTATATGGCTGTTCATGTTCCATCAAATGCCACACACACTTTACTTTAAAAGTGGTACTTCTCAGTTTGTATTTTTTCGACGACTTAGTAAGTTCAAAGTGATAAAACGTTTTTGTATAAGGTACTTGTGCCTAATATGGACAAACTAAGGAAAATTTAGTTTTTTCACCCCCATGTGCACGTTATAGCACTCCAAAAATATATGACCATAATCCCTGGACTGTTGATTATCATTATTAAAATTAGCGACCTTGTAACTATTCCGGTTTTATTTAAATGATAAAAACAAAAAATGTTAACAAATGTCCATATAAGGAACCACCTGTTCCTATTACAGGTGCCTCCTTATTGACCTACTAAGGTACCCTGGGGTAATAACGCCAGGCGGGGTAATAACGCCAAGTGCTTATATTTTGCATAATTATGAAATAATCAGGTAAATGACACCTATGTGCTCTGCGCAGAAGGGTTTTGAGTCATATAAATCGCAAAAAACAGCTTCAAGTTAATTTGTTTCATTTTTAGGTCTTATTGTTTTTACAAACAACTAAAATTAACGCTTGATCTAAAATTTGCGAGATACGTTTTTTGATGTGCAGACTATCTTTTTATCCGGAAATACTTTTTTAATTACATAAATTTGTAGAGCATTTCATGTACTTTTAAAATGTTGTTGAAGATTTTGGATATCTTCTCGAGATAATTTGTAATTTAAAATGTACTGCACAATAGCTATAACGGGGTAATAACGCCAATCCTTGACTTCAGTACCCCGGTTGATTCCCTACAGTGGCCGAGCTACATCCTAAATACTGATTCAAATAAACACAGTTAAAACTGTCCAATGTTTCTCATATTTCTATTTAAGGGGTCCTTTTTAAGCAAAAAGAAGCTCACAGTGTGATATTCTTTTGCCTCATCCCCTCCTCCCACACCACACCTTTATTTTTCTCACACTTTCACAAAAAATTGAACATTTTCAATAGCTTAGAATGCAATTTGTCAATTTCTAAGTTTGTAGAGTTTGTATTTTTAGAATTGGGCTATCTACATGCAATTATTCCATCTTATTTCATAGTTTTGTTTGCATGGCGTTATTACCCATATAGGTGGGTAATAACGCCAAATAGCATTGGTCAAGAAAAAACGCCATTACATTTTATGAATACATATCTGTTAAATTATTTTATTTTATATAGACAGTCAACGAGTTGCTGTATCAGATCCTATATTTGCTTGAAAAATACAATCCAAAACTAAGCCGTGAAAATTGGTAGAACCTTAACGTGGCGTTATTACCCCAGGGTACCTTACACAGAGTGTAGAGAAGAGCCACTCTTCTATGGAATTTTAGAGGAGAGGGGGTAAAAAAAATATATCTTAAAGTATTGCGGGGGAGGGCACAGTAAATATCTTCAGAACATACACTTTAGGAGGGTGGGTTGTTTTTGGTTATGGCTCTTCGAAGATCGATGCAAAGCACCTCAGTTACTACAAAATATTATGAAATAATGTAGTTGATTTTGCTTAGCTTTCTATTCTTGTGAATCTGAAGATTCAGCTGCTGTACTTCCAATGTGGACATAAGGTGTCCATATTAGGAATCGGGAGTAGTTTTTTTGGGTATTGTAATAAATAACTAAAGAAATCTTTTTAAAACAATATATGCAATAGCAATCGAAAATATGTTTTAAAAGCTTTCTAAAACACCCCACTTTTCAATATTTAAAATAATTTTATAATATCTAATAAAAATTTAAACTTGCCTGTAATTACGATCAGCACACTACGAAACAACAAATTTCCTTCTAAATGGCAAACAATGCGTTTCTTTTTGTACATTCCAGGCTTAATTATCTTTTTAACTGCTTTTCTTCACGGATATGCAGCGCGATCTCTCTCTTAAAATTTTTACTTTTAAAAATATTAGGGGTGTCCATATTGAGAGCACTGCCCATATAAAGTACAAGTACCTTATTTTTCAATTGACTTGATTTTTTTCTGTTCCTTTACGGTCTATTTGATAAATCTAAGAAAAGGATTTACAACAAAGTAAAACGTTTTTATTTTTTACGCATAAAAATGTTATTTTACATTTTTTTTACATTAAGTTTCTTCTGGCATTTTATACGGATATTTTCTTTTTATTCATCCAAACTAATTAACTTATGGTAAACCCAATATTTAAAACTATGGAACAAACTTTTAAGACTAGTTTAAAAAATAAGCTCAAAATGTTCAAAATTAAGACATAAGATACATTTTAAAATTTACATAAGTTAGTTTGATTTATTTTTAAAATTTTTGCCGGAGGAGTTAAACAATTTCATGATATAATAATTTTCCTTCATTGAGTACTTTACTATTACGTCAAAAATATACCTTAAAATGAAAAATATTTAAAGGGTACCGAGTCCTCTGAAGCCATCGAATTTAAACAACTATTGTCTTTACAATCTGAACATACCCTCGTGCTAATATAGAGACCAATTACGGTTGTGCGAGGCCTAAGACCCATCGCATTCATGGGGCCTCTCGCACCAAAATAGATTCTATATTTTTTGGTGGGAGGGAGTTACTATTAGATATGATATGGTTGCAAAGTTAAACAAAATATATTTTGGTTTTTGAGAAAATAATTATAGACTGCAATTTTAAGAATTATTTTCCTACATTATTTAATTCAATTTGGGGCCGCAAAGAGTTGTGTACCCAAGGCAACGGCCTAGTTGTCCTATGTTAATATCCTGTACTATATTGAAATATATTCCACTTTCTGCTGAATTCACATTTAGCGAAGAAAGGAGTGTAAAATGAAGTATTTTATATTCAAAAACCATAAACTTTTTTTTCATTTATTTATAAGTGTTTAGAATATTACGCTGATTTTAAAAATCCCAATTTCAAAATAGCATACAGCGAGAATTTTTATTCATTCTAAATAGTATTTTTGCATTAAATAAACAATAAAATTTTGATCAAGGCCGTTATTGATATTTAAATATACCCTTCGTTCATTCTCATTTCTCAGAAAAAAGCTTCAGTTATCTATAGAGAACACAGCTATCCAAATTTTTATACAGTAAGATGTTCAAGAATCTTGTTAAATGCTCAAAAAGGGAATATTTCTGATAGAATGCGTGGAATGGCAGCTCAAATTGTAGACAGCATTAAGAACATTTAGTAAATGACGCTGCCAATCTTAGCAGAGGCTTTGAAGAGCATATGAATCACAATATGGAGAAATATTTTAATTTACGAAATTTTCTCACATAAGATAATGAGCAAGAGCAGAATATGCACTGTTAAAAATCTTGTAATAGTTTTAAACAGATTTGGTGGACAATAGCTGCAACTGTAACATAGTGAAATATTGAACCAGTATTTGGAGCTCTTGTTGAAGTATAGTTTCGATAGTTGAAATGATGTTCAAGTAGGAAGCTCGAAATGTTGGTACGAGATTTCACCATTTTATGGTGGTAGCCACTGAGCACCAAAATTTGGTTCAAACTAGAGCAAAATTTTAAAAGTGTAGTTGACACATGAAGCAGCAGTATAAATGAATTATTTCATACTTATTTCAAAACCAAGATCTTAAATTAAAGCATTACATAACCGTTAACTTTACTGAATCGTAATACACCTCGCCTCATCACCTCTATCGAAACGCTAGATAAAAATTTCTTGAGGTAAATAAAGTACTAAATTCAGTACGCTAATCAACTATAGCAATGTGATGAATATTCATCACAAATAACCATCCGTTTCACGGTTTATAGTGCATGTTATTTCTACCTGAATTCATCTATCTAATTTATCTTCAAAAAATTCAAACCTATAGTCGGAGACAGAATTCTAAACATCCCACTATGGAGTTTATATTTGTAGCAAACTCTTTGTATTTAAAACATTTAGAATTGGCGGAAATGTCTCTCATATAAAACAATAATAGCTCAGAAATATATACGTCAGTAACCCCTTATACAAATAATTTTATTATGATATTTTCTTTAATTACTGATGATCAAAATAAATCATTCTTTTCTTTTCTTCTCCATAATCATTGCTTCTAATGAAAAATCTGCGTGTTGGTGTTTTTAATTATGCATTTATCCCCTGATAATGGAAATGCTAGAAATATATTTTTTGTAAGTTAATAAGAAGGATGTATATGGTATTTATATGTACATATGCATTTTGATAATGTCTTATTGGTAATACGTTTATTTTTGGGTTTTTTTGTTTCGCATGGAAAACTATATAAAGATAAAAATATTTTATTTCATTGGGGCCGAAAATGTAAGTATTAGAATGGAGAAAACAATAGATATGAAAAATTCATTTAATCTATTAGATTTTTAAGGTCAAAAGATTTTAAGAATTTCATCTATTTATAAACATTTTAATAAACAAGTTATGTTACTCGAGAGAGATGATACAAATTACATAAAAAACAAATAACATTGAGATGAATATTTCCAGCTGAGCGAAAAATTGTCCAGGGCGGGAATCGAACCCGGATACTTGGCTTTACCAATAAGATTATCTGAGCGAAAAATCCCGACCGGCTATCGCCCAGATAGTTTAACAAATAAAGCATTGGCCTTGTAAGCCAAGTATCCGGGTTCTATTCCCAGCCTGGGCAATTTTTCGCTCAGCTGGAAATATTCAATTCGTATGATAACTTTACCAATCAGTTTGATTGTGTTAACATAGTAGTATATCTACGTATCCATCGTTATATGGAGTTCCATTACCTGCAGTTCATTCTGCGAGCTGTTTCAAATGACAGACCAGATGTTACGACCAATAATGTTATCTGAGCGAAAACTCCCGGCCGGCTATCGCCCAGATAGCTTAACAGGTAAAACATTGGCCTTGTAAGCCAAGTATCCGGGTTATATTTCCGGCCTAGGCAATTTTTCGCTCAGCTGGAAATATTCAATTCGTATGATAACTTTACCAATCAGTTTGATTGTGCTAAAATAATAGAACATTGAGATGCTTTACTCATGACAGAACTGGAGCCGAAACATGTCAATGTTATTTGTTTTTAATATATTTTATCGCATCTCTCTCACGCAACATAAATTGTTTATTAAAAAATAGATATGAAAGTTTTACTATCCTGAATTTAAGAAAGAAAGAGAAGTAATTTTTTTCTGGAAATTTCAGACTTAGTCAATCAAAGTAATGTGACTGAAGTTTTATCATCTAGAGCAGTTGACGTATATGGATCGTCAATTAGTGAAGTGCAATATCTTTCAGGCGTCTCAAATTTAAACTTTTAAAATTCAGTTATAGCATATTTTTTTAGGGGATTGCGTTAGACCGAGTAAATCTGAATAATTCTGATCTTTCTGGTAAAAGTAATTTCTCATGCAGCTTTCTAAGGATATTTTCGAGTTTTTCTTTTAATTCTATTTGCTCTACAAATATAGATTGACTATTTTTGTCAATGCTATTTCCAGAAATGTTAAACATAGTCTTTGGTCTCAGAGGCCCAAGTAATTGAAACAAAAAAACTTACTTTAGTAAAAAGGCAAAATGTGCTAAACAAACAGAAAATCCAACCTTACATTGTAATGACAAAAACACGAAAACTTATGCAGGGGGTGAAGATATGCGAGTCCTCATAAAAACTCAATTCCCATTTGTTCAAATGCAAAGCTGAATAATATTTCTTTAATGAATGGAATATTATAAAACTCGAACATTTCTATGTTGCAGAGTTAATAGTTCTCAGAGTTTTATTTTCTTTTGTTCTATTTTCCATTATTTTAGATCATTATTTAAATGTTGAGATATATTTAGATTCAACAAAAAATACGATTAATTCCATCAACGTTACGATGAACAAAACGACAAAATGTCATCCACATAATAACAACGGATCAAGGGGATCAAATATTTTCGTTGATTTAAAGATGTCAGACATGCTACAAAGTGAACTTTTGTCATTCCCATTAAACTGACGATGGAAATCTGATAGCATTAAAAAAGCGGCCAATTCCAATGGTGGTTTTAAATGCTGAAAACTTTATTATTTAAGTTTATTTAACTTATTATTATTTAACTTTATTATTTCAACTTTATTGTGATATTTCTGAGAAAGAAGTCTTTTTCTGTCTTCAATTCACGCGATGCTCTCTCAAATTATCCGGTCAACCAAAAGATCGATGTTTTTTACTTTCTTCTATCTTCAATATAAGAAAGTATTGTAATCGAAATTTTTTCGACTTCCGGTTATGGACGGACTTACAGGTTTTGGGGGTCAGAGATTCCAAAAAACATGTTTTTACAAAATGTCTGTCTGTGTGTCTGTATGTCGCCATTCTACCATCAAAAAGTGTATGAAGTTGTGCATAGAATTGAACCAAATTTTTTGTGAATGTTTTTGGCTGTGGCAAGCAAGTCCTCCTTGAGTTTTGAAATATTCCGCCAGAAGAGGGCACTGCAATAGCAATTTTTGTGGTATTTTTAATATTGTACCGACCAAAAGCATACGAAGTTATGTATCGAACTGAAGCATTTTTTTGTGTAAGTGTATGACTATGGCTATTTGGTCCTCCCTGAATTATAAAAAAGTCCGTCGGAAGGGGGCGCTGCAATCGCGATTTTTGTGCCATTTTCAATATTATACCGACCAAAAGTATATGAAGTTATGCATCGAATTGAACCAAATGTTTTGTGTTAGTGTATGACTATGGCTAGTTGGTCCTCCCTGAATTTGAAAATAATCCGCCAGAAAGGGGATCTGCAATTCCGATTTTTGTGCCATTTTCAATATTGTTCCGACCAAAAGTATATGAATTTATGCGCCGAATTGAACCAAATTTTTGGTGTAAGTGTATGACTATGGCTAGTTGTTCCTCCCTGTTTTTCAAAATAATCCGCCGGAAGAGGGCGCTGCAATCGCAAATTTTGTGCCATTTTCAATATTGTACCGACCAAAAGTAAATGAAGCTATGCATCGAATTGAACCAAATTTTTTGTGTAAGTGTATGGCTATAACTAGTTGGATCGCCCTGAATTTGAAAAAAAAATCCGCCGGAAGAGGGCGCTGCAATAGCGAATTTTATGCCATTTTCAATATTGCATCACATAAAAGTGTATGAAGTTAGTTCTAGAACTGAATTTTTTGTATATGATTATTTTTTGGTAAGGCAAGTAAGTCCTCCCTGAACTTAAAAAACAAATCTGCCTTTCTTTCTATTGTCCATCGGCTCGTGCAGAAACGGAAATTCGTTTTTACTCCGGCTAATTGATTGAAGCAGAAATTTCAGATAAAAATCAAAGTTGGTATGGTATTGAATTAAAATTATTAAAGCATTAAAATGAGTAACTTTTTTTTTAAATATTGAAATGTACGTAAGAGATAGAAGAAAGTTTTGGGATTGGCACATCCAACTAGTTCGACACATGTAAATTTGTTCCGATTTTGCATCCCTTAAGGATCAACTGAATTACTTGAAAAATGTTGTTACCAAAAGATGTTTCAATCCTTTTATTATTAATATTGCTGTGAACAAATTCAATAGACCGCCTAATAAATCTATTCTTTCCAATTCTGCTAAAAAAAATATAATACTTTGGTTGACGTTGTCCTCCCTTTTTATCCATCTTTATGTTTCAAATTAGCTAAAGTTTAAAGCCGTTTCAATTTTAACGTAATCTTTAAACCTGTGAATAAATTCAAATTTCATCCAACTAAATCTCTTGTCCCTGATATTCAAAAATGGGGAATTTATAATGTTCCTTGAAATGGCTGTAATTTATCTTATATTGGTCAAACTAAAAGAAACCTCGAAATCTGCTTAAAAGATTACTCTCGTTATGTAATTAATCAAGAAATTTCTAATTCTTCTGTTGACAAGTATTCTTGGGATTCCGGATACAGTTTTAATTGACAAATTCCTCAAATTATTTTTCGTACCAATAGTACCTCTGAATTAAATTTTCTTGAAAATTTAGCTATTTATCGCAATCGTGATGTTATTGTTAATGATATATCTGATTCTAAAGCGCTTTCCATAGCCTAGGAAACATTTTTAGCACTACCACATAATTAATTGCTTTTATTAATTATGTAAATAGCTATTTAGGTGTATGTGTATATGTGTGTGTATAATAAAAAAAAAATTTTCAATTGACCCATATTTGTATGTATTTTCATTTCATTATAATCAATTTTTAATTTTTTTTCTTGTCATCTTGCTTTTTCCTTCCCCTTCTTCACTGTACTTCTTCCATTGTATGTTCTGATAATATTCTTCCGTGATTGGCTGTTGCTTTCTACTTTCCTTCTGGCTGTTCTTTCAGCTTGTTACCTTTCCCGCCATTCCATTTTAGTTGTGCCGCTGCTTTTACAGTAGACAGGCGTATTTTTGCACCTGACGAAGAAAAACTAAGTTCTTTCGAAAGGCCTCGCGCATTTTAGTATATTTTAAGATGTTTTTTAGGAAGTTTTTATAACATTTCAATTGATTAACACCAGTTAAACTTATTTTCTTAAATAATGCTTTTATTACAGTGAAACCTGCAGCCTAGTGAACGGATATACCAGTTCCCGGCAGTGGGAAAGTAACAAGTCTGTCATAATGGAAGCAATAACTTCTTCAATTTTGTGTATCAACCCTGGAAAATCCTTAGATGACAGCGGAATACAGACACAATCGTTATAATGCCCCAAAGGAAAAATTCACATGACGTTATATCAGGTGACCATGAAGTGCAGCAATACAACGCTCTGTCTTCTTGACAACTGCGACCAATCCAACGGTCCTGGACTTTTTTCTAGTCTGGTTCAAAGAGGTTTCAATGGGATGAGGGTCTAACCTGTTGTCAAATAAAGTTTGCTGATTCATTCTCAACTAATTGGGGAAAGAGACATTAAAATGGCAAATAAAGCATTTGTTCAAAAATGTTTAAAAATAGAAAACCAACGATTACAAATGCACAAATAACGTATGAAAAGGTAGCAAACAGCTGTTTCGAATCTACTATCGAGATTCTTCATCAGTGCAAGACTCAGCGAGCTAGAAAAAGCAAAACTGAGCAACTTTTGCCTCAGTTTTGCTTTTTCTAGCTCACTGAGTTTTGCACTGATGAAGAATCTCGATAGTAGATTCGAAACAGCTGTTTGCTACCTTTTCATACATTATTTTTACATTTCCCAGGTCAAAATTCATGCTAGTACCAGCAAAAAATATGCTAGTTATTGCCATATATTGCTTTCTCTTCTAGATATCCCTGCTATTATATGCTTTAAATTGCTAGCCAGCATCACATGCTATATAGGTAGCTTACACAGCAATAGCATGGAAAGCTATGTACATGCTTGCCAACCTCCCGCTTTTTTTAAATTCTCAAAACGTAGTTTAAACCAGAAAGTTTATTTAATAAATGAAAGTGTTAGTTTTCAATTAACTACCACACCGAATCAAGAAACATTTAATTTAATACATTTTCTAGTGGAAAGTAGGTTTCTTTGATTGTAAAAAAAGCGGGAGGTTGGCAAGTATGTATGTACAAGCATCTTATGTTTATTTGCTGTTTAAGCTTTTTCCAAAGCATGCTTTTTTCCAGCATAATATGCTATGTAGCCAGTTTAGGGAGAAATAGCATGACAAGCTATGTACAAACATCTTTTGCTTATTTGCTGTTTAAGCTACTTCCAAGCACGCTCAATTAGGTACCTTAACATGCTATAACATGCCTTTTATGCTTTCCAGCATAATATGCTAAGAAGCCAGTTTAGGGAGAAATGGCATGACACGCTTTATACAAGCTTTTTATGATTGTTTTCTATTCAACCTTCTTCTAAAGCTTGGAGAGGTAGGAATATCATATGCTTTAGCATTATATGCTTTTCAATGCTCGCCAACATGATATGCTAGGAAAACAGCATGACGCAATATGTGCCAATAAAATATTTTAATTCACTAAACAAGAATAACAACAAAAAAATATTTGTTGGTTATGAATTTCTGCTAGAATAGCATAATATAACTTTTTAAGCAATACTTTGCATAGTTTTGCAAAAAATGGGAGATATTACACAATAAACACGTAAAGAGTAAGTATTTTTGAATACTGCAAAAGCATACTTTTTTGTGAAAACTATCTGAATTTTTTATGCTTTCGTATCAGTGTATATTTTCTGTTTCAAAAACTGGTTACACTCTTTGCGTAATTTAAGTGCATATTCAATGTTTGCAAAATATGTGCAAATATTTTTCAATAAATTAAGTGCATTTTCTATGTTTGCAGAAAATATGAATTTTTAGGGGAAAAAAGGCTGCGCAGTAAAACCCCCTGAATAACGGAACTCTTTGGAGTGCCAAGTGTTTCCCGCTGTTCGGAGATGTTCTAACACAGTAAAATAGAACCTTCTGTGAGAAGTTTCTAGGATAATCCCACATAATCTTTAAAAGAAAAAATTCTTTCTTCTTTTTCTTAGTATTTATAAATTTTAGCTTAACTTGAAAAGAAAAATGATATGCAATAATGTCTTTGAAAATTGGAGAAAAAAAATGTCGTTCATTAAAATTAAAGATACTCGAGAAGTATTGTTATCACCACTTAAATTTATGATTATCTTAAACCACCGATTTGGGATTAATTTTTAACTTATAAACAATTAAAGAAACAGAACTAAAAATTTATTTCCATAGCAAATTTATAAAAGTAACTCTTCTCCTAGCCTAACGGAATATTAGCTGACATTTTAACTGATATATAACTCCTTTTTTTCTTAGTGTTGAATTATTTTAACTTACATGAAAATTATAAATTTACCATGTCTTTAAGAATAAGATGAAAATAAATTTAGTTTATTAAATTTAAAAAGCTGGGCAAGGAGAAGAATAGCTGTGCACCACCATGTGAATAAAACGCTGCCTTTTGAACTCGTTGAGATAATGCTTTAACGCACAAACTTAACAAAAATAATAACAATTAAATATTATAGGCTCCCCATCCCCCTTCATGAAATGGAAGAAAAATCACCGTCACTTTCTCCTAGTATTTAAGTTACTCCAAAAGTAAAATTTTATGCGTTGATTAAAATAAGGGGAAAAAATATGTTTTTTAAATTTCAAAATCAAAGAATGGTAGATGTTCTTTTTGGGTTACTACAACGTAAATTCAAAATTCCCTTCGTCCACCCTTTGAGAAAAAAAAATACCGCATAAAACAAAATGAGAATTAATTTCCATGAAGGATTTTGGCAAATATGTGTTTTCCCCATTAGGAAGTTCTTAGATGTCAATTTTCCTAGTAATTTATCTTAAGTTATTAAAAAATAATGGAAAATGTTTTTCAAAATCAGTAAAAAACAAAATTTTGTCATTCGAATTTCAATATTCAAGAAGCACTCTTTCATTTAAGAAATATGTTTATAACAATCGATTAAAAATATGTATAATTCTTTCCCCTTCTTCCCAATAAACATTACAGTTTTAAAATCCCTCCCCCTTAATTGAATTTACCTGAAATTTATTTTATTAAAAATTATTTATTTAATTATTTTACTTGAAAATTATTTATTTCTCTTCAAAAAATAATTCAGAATGTGCTCAATTTATGTATTAAGCAAATAAAATTATTTTAATAATAATGACGAATTATATTAATCAAACCATATTCTAATTATCCATTAACCATTAATAAAACTCTAACAATAAATTAACCTTATTAATTGAAATTAATTAATTCTAGGAATTATAATTGCAATTATAAATTGACACTTTCCCTTATAAAAATATTAACGCACATTTGTATCAGCTAGGTCAACCATCACTTGCAATTACAGACATTCAAAATCACGTCCCGCTGGCAAGGTCAGGAAAACGCGCGCCTTCCAAACAACAGGTTATGAGTTCTACCCTCACCCAAGAAAATCCTATACAGTTTCTACCCCACAATACCTACAGTCGCTTCCGGTGCCGTCAATAGATGGCAGCACCAGTGTCGATTTTTTTTTCATTTCAACTAGCAACTGATGCTAGAATAGCGAAAATTAAAAGCAAATAATGGCAGAAAAATTATGCTAGACTAGCAAAAAATACAACCAAATAATGGTGTTGGTTACTGCTAGGCCATCAGTGTTGAAGCAACGCATGCTGGATTATGTTTGCTGGTCAAGCAATAAAGTGGGCCAATACATACCAGACTTGCATGTAATTCTGGTAGAACCAGCAAATATGTTGTGGTAGTTTATGCTATTTCAGTAGCTGGGATATAGCAATTAATGCTTCTCTAGCAAACAAATACCAGCATAAATTTTGACCTGTGTATAATTGTTGGTTTTCTATCTTTAAAGAGACATCACTTCAGGCGCTCAAGAGTCGTCTTTTTACGAATGCGGTACTGCAAGCAAGTAAATAAAGCAGTACTCTCGTATGCTTTATCTAAAACTGTTTGAATTATTCTTTATTTGTGACATCATTTTTTATTACATCAACATTCCACAACGCTTACAGTTCATATTTTTAAAATTAATATTTGGAACATTTATTTATTTACATTCTGAAGTTTTAGTTAAAAAGGGTTAGTAATTAACCACTTCCCTGATTTGACCGTACGTCGTACGGGAAACGTGTTTTCGCCAATCATGACTTATTATTCTAACCAGTAAATTTTCTATTACTAAATTTTATTTTTCAGAATCAATTAATCAAAGATTTTCGCTTTGAAAAACCAGTGATAAAAGATTAAAGTTTTGGTAAAACATCTGAAAAAAAAGTATTATTTGAATTGTTTTTCAAAAATATAAATAAGTTAAGTGGTTAATAAAAATAAGTAATTAGGCTTAATATTTGTACTATAAATGTTGAAATAAACACGCTCCGTGGATGACAGATTGTCTTGTTTCGAGAAATTTAATTATGTATCATTTAAAAATAAATAAAAAAAAACCTCACAAAGTCTTAATTTATAATATATATGTACGTAAATTTTTCTTTCTACAGAATATATAAAAAGAAAATAACATCAAAAAAATATTTTTACATGGTTATTTAAAAAATAAACACAATTAAATTTTAAATCATCAGATTGTAATTTGATCCTAATATGACAATCAAACGAACACATCTATTCTCAGACTGACATCGACGCATATATTGTGCACTCACTTCATTAAAATGTAATCAATGACGGCACGCTGTTGGTGCATCACAGGTGGTTATGCAGTAGATATATATTATGGGTTTCATGCATCATATTAATTGTATAATGACACGCAAAGAGACAATGATTTATGAATTTCTGTTTAAAATGATTCCAAACTTAATAAATAGAATTAAAATTGTTTAATCTGCATATTATATTTTAAAATGCACAATTTTTTAAAACTTTGAAATTTTTAATAAAACGTGAAATGAATAAACTTTGCGACAATTTTATGAAGAAAATTTATTCAAGCGTTATTAAATCTACTTTTTTTTCAACTTTACTTTAAAAAAACATGTATAAATATATTCAATTAATACATCATAAATTATGAATAAAATATTCATACAATAGAATTTTTTTTGGGGGGGGGTGAGGGTTATTATACAGATATTTACGCGTTTTCGATCTCAAACGTTACTTGTAATTGAAAACAGTTTATTAGCTTACAAATTCGACAACCTTTGAAAAAATTACTATTAGTCTGGTAGGCGGCAGCACAGAGAATCCCCTCATCTAGTTCATGAATGAAAATCTAGAATTAGTTATATATCAATACATATATTAAAACGTAATCGGTCTGACAATTCACATAACACAAAAACACCTAAATACCGGATTTTAGTGCTTGACTCATATGTTTACCATTATGTTTTCTTGCTCCATATCCTACATGTTTTCATACTTTTGAGTGCAGGTAAGGACAGTGGTAAATCTACGGGTAAACTTCTAAAATCGAATCTTTAGGTGTTTTTTAATAAGATATGACTTGATAGACCAATTACGTTTTAATATGCAAATCAAGATTTAATTAATCCTAGATTTTCATCTATGAACTTTATGAGGTGATTGTCTGTGCTGCCACTTCCAGGTCTATAAATAGAAGCAATCTGTGGTTGTTTTCGATCTTTATTAAACTATAGCTAAAATACTTTAACATTAACGATGGCAACGTCTCGAACTATGTGAGGCTAACGAAAAAGCCAGACTACAGTGGTTTATTCCACGTATCTTTTTTACAGACCGCTGGGGTCATATGACGCGCGAATTCACGATTGCAGGATTACGAAAAGAGCATCACGTCATTCTAGTGGTCATTAAAAAAAGACACATGTGATGCCTCGCGGTAGCCTATCTTGTTCGTTTGCCGCTTGCGCTCCGGTCTTACGTTCATCATTATGGCAGGACGCGACTAAGATATCCGCAGAAAATAAAATTCAATCTCAGTTTTATATACCGCAAATTAACTGACATACCTTAATTCTTTGGTGTAAAAATCTAGCCGCCAGCGGGAAATCTCTCACACTAAATTGTTATTCGTTTTCTTTCCTTAAATTTTATGAGCACTCCGGGAAAAAGTTTAGACGAAGAATAACGAATAAAATTTTGTGGTGAGAAACTGTCCACTGGCGCCTAGATTTTCACTCATCACCTTTTATTAGTATAAAACGACAGCAAAACGCACGAACCGCAGGTTCGGAGCACCACAAACCAGATTGAGATTATTTAAAAATAAACAAAACACAGAGGTCGCTTTCACGCACATGTGTTACCATCGAACAAAAATTCGCACGAAAAATCTAGATTTCCTTTAGAACTGAGTAACTAAGGCTCTACCGCTCTCCCTTTATCCCACAATCGGACATGAGAAAAATTGGACGAAACGAAAGAAAATACTCTTTACTTTATACCATAAATTTTACAGATGTGCGCATTTATGAGAGATGTGTAGACTATTCGACAGGTTCAAATGACTATCGTCTAAACCTATTTTTCATATTGAAACACTTGAACAATGTGAATCTTTTTGAATGATTCTATAATTTTTAACGTTAGATTGTTGCTTAATTGTAAAATCATTTTCATTTACTCACAATTGTTTATAGATGTGTCATTCTCATTAGACACTTTTATTATCCTCCGAATTTTTCTATCCGTAATTTTATTTAAAGAAAGATACAACTTTATTAGCAATTAAAACTCATAAATAAAGATCTGTACTATAATCTAATATCTATTATGTTCTTCAAAAACAGAGTGCATACGCTCTAACTATTTTTGAGAAACAGAAACTGTACGGAACTTCTTTAAATAACCCACAGTGTGCCGAATTTTGAGGCATTAACTTCATGGAAGCGAACAATTTAATCAGGAATGCTCCTGCCATTAATTTGGAAGGCTTTTGCCATATTTAATAAATGTGAATATCTAAGACAAACATAGCATTATAAAACAAGTTGGAAATTGCAAGTGAAGCGTAGCAAATGAGGTGCGTTCGTGCGATAACGAAGTTTTAAAAATATCTCTCTCATATATCAATCTCATAAAATTGCAAATAGTTAATTACAATTAAAATGCGCACCAAACAATGTTCTCCCTATACCTTTACGTAATGGAACACTTTTGTGTGGCCCTGTAAATCAATAACAAATTTTTTTGTACCACAGATTATGCAAAATGTATATTATAAAATGTACTTTATAGATTCATATCAATTTTATTATATTCGAACGAGTGTAATACCATTAAAATGCATTTGAAACATTTTTCCCCATTGTCCGTAATGTAACGGAATACTTTTGATTGTCTCTGTATCTAAACTATGCATCCGATTTTGATAAAATTTCAAATAACCCGACAAAATTATGTAATAATTATATATTTTAAGTTTCAAACGATTAAAATGCATTTGAATCTTTTTTCCCCATTGATCTTAATGTAATGGAATACTTTTGATTGTCTCTGTAATTGATCTATGTATCCGATTTTCATAAAATTTGAAATGGCTCGACAAAAGTATGTAATAATTAAATATTTTAAATTTCAAACGATGGCGCGACTGAGTTTTAACCCCCTTCTTGGCGCGTTTTCAGAATATCGCCACATTGGCGCGCTTTTGCGTTTTGTCTTCTGGAGTTTCACTCCGAGAAGACACCATGCAAAAGAACGCAATTTAAAGTGGCGATAATGAAAATAAATCAAAAATGCATGTTTTAAAACATGAAAATTTAAAAGAATTTGAAATATCACACATAAAAAAACAAATAATCCACTTACCGACAAACTAGGTTTTTACGGAGTTTGAGAGATCGCGACAATAAAAGAAGAGCAAAAATACATATATTAACGCAGAATCTTAAAATATTGCAAAACTTAGGATGTAAAAAACATGCATATTGCGAAAAATTAAAACAAATACCTCATTTACATACAAAATTATTTCATAAAAGTTAAGATTCCAAAATCGGATGACCATAAACAAAACTTTAATTTACAGAGTTTTTAGAAGAAAAAAAATCTTTCTCAGGGGGGCTCTGCCCCCTAAACACCCCGGTCACATTTTTCTTTAAAACATGTATAATATTTAAACATTCAAAACAGTTCTGTTCAAGAAACAAAGAAATTGTACGCATACATTTTTTAAAAACAAAACCAGTCTTTTTTTAAATAAAGAAAGAAATCAATAATAGATTTTCTAAAGAAATACATTAAGTTTTGAATGAAAATGGTCATTTTCATTTATATTTAATATGTAATTACTCGACCAACTCTCATCGTAATCCAACCGTCTAATAACACACAAGAAATTTAATTAACTTCAAAGCGCCAGAATTAAAATTCTACATTTTCTCCTCTTCTCGTCCAATAATAAAGCTAGAAAAGAAAGAACGAACAGAGTATGTGCCGCAAGCTCCCACAAACGATGGAGAAATCACTTCTTCACTCCGAAGGGTTGCCGAGAAGAGCGACAGCGGAAAGTAAAGGAAAGCAAGGCGTGGCGTAGTTATGGCGCGCAGAAAAAACGCAGCCAAGAAGTGGGTTGAAACTCAGCTTACCCCCAAACGATTCGTTTGGGTAGTTTTTGCGTTGTTATATGCGAACAGACGAACAGACGGACGGACTGAATGACACCTATAGGTGCTACGTATTTACTTAATTACAAACGTACCTAATTAGTACTGAAGTTTGCTTAGATTCCATCGTTTTATTAGAAAGACTAAAGTTATGAATAAAGAGCAAGAGACATATAGTGTATTGTCTATCAATTGCGTGTGAAGTGACTGAAGAAGTTGTCAACAGGCTGTTTCTTTTAATCGGACCTACAATTTCTGATTGCCGACGGCGAAAGCTTTCACAAATATACTTAATTAGAAAAATTAAAAAGTCTTATTTCAGTGCCTTATGTATGTGTAATTGCTCTCACAAATACAGCAAAAAATTTCTATTTATTTTTACTGGTGTTAGATTTCCCAGGTTGTGATGTCATAGAGCAAGAGTTTGTCTTTTGTTCCGGGGGTCACCCCGTAAGAATGTAATGCTCTCTTCTCATTAATAAATGCCACATACATTATTTCACCTCTTTTTAATGAGTCTCTCCTATCTGAAGATTGCATATACGCAAGGTAATTTTAATTGACACGGATTATTTTTATATGTCGCAAGCAGTTAGTAAACTTTAATTCACTTTCCTCTCAAAGTCTAAACAAAAAATCTTTTTTACACAGGTAACGTAATATTTTTACTGATACTGACAGGTGGTTTTCTTAGTTGTCTATTATCGCCGAATTAAATTTTCTCCAGTAAAAATGAATATACCGGGTGGTTATAAAATAAGTATCCCTATTTGGAGCTGTCTGTAGCTTGAAAGAATAACCCGAATGAATCCAAAATTTGTACACATACAATTTGAGAAGGGGAAAGAAGACTGGAACAATAAACAAAAATAATTGCAATAATCGCCGACAGATGGCGCTTTTGTATTTGAAATGTAATGTGCAATACAAGAACAAAGAATTAAGGCATAAAACGGGATGGCATACCTAATTTATTGGAAATTTTCCCAGTGAATGGGGTTAAGATTTCGCATAGCGGTACCGATCAAGTGCAGGTTCCACATAACAATTGTGCTGCAAGACACAATCCAGGTGGTGCACGACGTGCTCAACTGCGGAATGCAACGCATCAGGAGTGATGTTTCGCACATGTTATGATATGCGATATTTTACTTCATTGAGGTTTGCGACACTTCCATGGTACACAATAGACTTTAAGTGCCCCAAAGCCAAAAATCACATGGCGTCAGATCAGGGGATCGAGAAGGCCACATCATAGGAAAATACCGGATTATTACTCTATCATCTGTGAAATATTGATGTAAGAACTGTTCTGCTGCTCGCCCAATATGGGGCGGGGCTCCATCTTCCATAAAAATTGTTTTAGACAGGCGCTGTCTTTGCTGTAATTGAGGAACTACAAAAGTTTGTATCATACGCAGGTATCTTTGTGCAGTAACCGAACATGTTACAGGGTCTGTTAGTCGTAACTCCTAAAAAAATAAGGACCAAGAATAAAACCTGCTGTAAAGCCATACCACAGAGTGACTTTTGGAGAGTGGAGGGGTATTTCGTGAATAACTGTTCGTGGCTCTGAAGCCCATATTCTACAGTTCTGCGTATTGACTGTCCCATTCATATGAAAATGGGCTTCATACCCCCATAAAATCTTCCATGGGAAGGCATCATCCACCTCCATATTCGTGCTAAAGACATTAAAGCAAAATCCAGTCTCTGCTGCACGTCACCTGGTAACAATTGTTGATGACAACTAATTTTATAAGAATAAAATTGGATTACTCTTCGTAGGACATTTTGAACAGTAGCTTATGGAATATCCAAATTTCAGGCAACTCCACGTGCACTAGGACCGACCACTCGAGTCCATGGGATAAGTAGCACACTCCACAATCACAGTAGCAATTTTTTCTTGAGTGCGGAGAGGTAATTATTTCCTCCCTCTTCCACATCTTACAGTAAACGACCCAGTCTCCTCGAATTTTTTTACCATTCTTCTCACTGAACACGAATTCAAAGGACCTTTTCCTTTACGCATTCCTTTAGCACGCCTAAATTCACGTAAATCAGCTGCACTGTTTGAACTGTTAACGTAGAATAGTTTGAAAATTAAAGCACGATCTGGTAAACTGAGACCCATGTCGTACAACATTAATGGCAGAAATGACGACGTTTTGATTTTACTAATGATTACAACGGCGTTTGCACCGACATGACCCGTAGCGCCATCTGTTGCCCGTTATTGTAACTATCTTTTTTTATTGTTCCATTCTTCTTCCCCCTTCTTGAATAGTATGTGTACCGATTTTGGTTCCATTCGGGTTCTTCCTTGAAGCTACAGTCAGCTCCAAATAGGGATACTTATTTTATAACTACCCTGTACACTTTGTGACAATTTTTCATTGAAATTTACCATTAATGATGTATTTAAATAAAAGAAATATTTTCTACTTAAATTTACTGGTGAGAGTTTACCGCGGTTGTAACAAATACCTGTGAAAGCGGTTATTATTGTAGTTTCATTCTTTTATGGATGTGGAAGATTATAAACAATTTACGTAAATCTTATACCAATCTAAAGGGTATTTGACATATACCCTCCACTGCAATTTTTAATATACAAATAACATCAATATAAATTATCAAATTTTAATATATAAATCGAAAAATATACTATTATCCAATAACATCTTTAGAACCTTATGTGTTGAAGATGTTATTTTCTTATCAAAATGAATTTCCTTTATTATAATACAAAGAATCAAATTATCTATGCTTTATTTTCCTTCTTAAAAATAAACGTTAATCCGTGTAATTTGTACAGGATTAAGTTGTGATAATACTTTTATTACAGCTCTAATAATAAATAAAGCTTACCAAAGTTAATCCTATAAAAAATATCAACTTTCATAAAAGCAATCTAAAGACTCAACCCCAAGATGATAAATTACATGTTATTCGGAAGATTTATCTAAATCACATTTATCGAATTTTCAAAGCAATATGAAATCAATATCTTAAAATGCATTATACTTTGCGTATTCAATTAAAAATTTCAACTTAGTAGTAAAATTACCACGTTTTCACTTTAAATGTTACAGGATAAAAAAAAAAAATTTATTTTAAGCTTTAGCGCATTATAAAATAAAGATTTTGAACTACTAATATATAGCCGCATTTAATTTTTTTATTAATAAGTAAAGTTAACTTTTATTGATTCTAAAAATATAATCACTAGTAACTGCAATAGTAAGATACTTATATTTCTGTCAAACATTTCGAATAAAATCTTTTGTCCTACGAAACCGCAAAGAATCAAAACATGTTATGCGTTACATTTCTGAAAGTCTTAAGTAAATAAGTAAAGTGTAAGTAATTATAAGGCAAAGATTTTTTATCTAAAATTTCGGTGTCGTTCCGCTTGGATATTCTATTTAGTTTACTCAATTTGAATAAATATGAGATGTTTAAAAAAATATACTAAAATTTTCTTCAAAAGACTTTTTTAATGCAATTATTACTTATATTTACTTATAGTTTGCAAATTGACATATGTTAGTGATAAATATTTGAGAAAACTGAATATTTCTGTGATACTCTTCATTGACACTCTCATTCTCTTTAAATCGTATTTTTTCCCAACATCGCAGATTTTTTTATAAAGCGTAGTAAAAGATCGTGCATTCAAAATTAGACGTATTTCTTTATTAAAAAAACTGATGCCGTTGCCGTATTTGAATTTATTTTAACCTTTTATTTTCTGGGCTAAATAAATAAATAAATATATATATGTATATACGTTGCGTATAAAAAGTATTTTTGTCGTAATAGTGTGTCATTGGTTCTTATTTAGGATCAGTTTTTAATAGAATCAAACTGTAAACAAGTTTTATTTTGATCCAAACAAAATTCTCTTGGGTCTCAAGAACAGTCCTTTGGGTCTTTGTTGCCCTCTCCAAATAATCTAAAGTTAAGATACCCTTATTTGCGAATAATAGACACATTGCGCTATGCAAAATTGAATTTATTTCCTTTATATTACTTATTCTATCTGTGTCATACAATTCCACTATAATATCTACATGCTGAATTTAGTTAATCCTAAAAAACATGCGTTGCTTCATACAGCTGAAAGAAATATTTATGTGTAATACGTGTTCTATTTGCAGGAGGTTACACTAATCAAGCGAAGACAGTTGTAAGGTAATGTTTCAGCTAGGTGGGGAGGCCTAACAAATGGCTTAAGCTCAACAAGCCCCACCTAAAAGTTAATGTTAATGTTTATGACCTTTTAATGATTATACTTTTGTATGATATTTTATATCCGGGGACAACGTTTAGCTTTCTACGTCTGAACGTTGATTGGATTTGAGGCTACTTTCACCTTCGAAGCGATTTACCAAACGAATTTTAAAATTATAAAAATAATCCTCAACAAAATCCAAAAGTTGAACCTTACCGGCTTAATAATCTATCTGAGCTACTCTATGCAAAAAGAAAATTATTTTTAAATGTTAAATTGAGAGTGAAAATTTTAAAAAGTGCGGTCTTAGGGGTTTGATATACGTTGGTGGATTTCCTTGCGTGAGTTGTGTAAGGCCATTTAACCACTTAAAAATAAGCATCATGTGCCCGTAATGAGGAACGTAAGTAAGATCCTTGATATTGAGGAATTTCCGCTAATCCCAAGGATTGCGTATGAGAGCCTTTCAAACATTTGTACATAAGAAAGCTCTGATTAAAGATTTTAAAACCAAAGTATTTATCCTTGATGGATCCTTGATACTCAGCAGTTTCTGTCAATCTCTAAGATTGCGCCCTTTTCTGACTTTTGTACATAAGAAAGCTTTGAAAAAATTAAAGATTTTAAAACCAAAGCATTTATATTACTTTTTATACTTTTGTAATATCAACCTTAGCACTAGATAAAAGATACTCACTTACTACTAGAAGTGTCAGGTGTTCCCAGTATATCGGGACGGCAAAAACTTTGGACACCACTCATATCTTACAGTTTATTTCGCCAGTTTTTGTCGCAGATTATTCGGCATTAGATAAGCCAAAGAAGTTTAATTTAAAATACTGGTGTCCAGAGCATTTGGGGCACCCATTGACGCGGGACACTGGCAGTCAGTGATAATCCCTATTCCAATCCTGATTTTTTATTCTCACCAGTAAGTTTTATTATTGAAAATTTGCATGATTTTGCAGAGCATTTTACTTACCCCTCATACGTAGTATTGCGTATATATCTTGTATATAGTGTATATCTTGCAATCGTTTTGAAAATTGAAAAACAAAAACATTTGACGGATTTACACGTTTCAGATAGTGAAGATTCCGAAAAGCTTATGTTTAGAAAAAAAAAATTGCCGTCCGTCCGTCAGTCTGTCTGTCTGAAAACGCTCTATCTCACGAGCAAATTGAGATAAAGACTTGAAATTTTGTATGTACTTAGTATGTAAGAAATGAACGAAGCCTATTTAATATCAGTAACCTCGATAATCCGGAACTATTTTTTTCGGATTCTCGAAGAATTCGTTCTGATGAAAGGTATATAAAAATTTTCGAATTTTTTTATTTTAAGGAATGGACGTAAAAGACAATAAAATAACACAAATTTGGCATAAAAAGCGAAATCGATCGGTTTTTTTTAGTTGCCGAGATATTTGTAATCCTGTTTTCCCCATTCTTCGATTTTTCGTGACCCTGTATTCACTCAAATTCCAATTCAAAGATATATTTTAATTGGAAATAAAACGCTTAATCCGACGCAGTAAACTTTTAGTCAATATGAAAATTATTTTTGGAGTTATAAGGATGCTTCTTTTGCGCAGTTCGGTACTACTTGAGTAGTTTGGAGTTTTAGATAATTTGTTGAATTTGGTACATCAGCAATCCATTAATAGACCATTACTATGCATATTAACAATATTTTAATTTTGTTTTGGAATTGCAATGCATTGTATAAATAGTTTTTACATGTTTTATTTTCATATGCATATATATGATGGGTAAGTATTACGGTGGCTCCCAACGACTAGTTTCTGATTGAAATAGGCAAAAATTCCTGTTTTGAAAAACCGATGATAAAAGATTAAAAATTCTGTAAAAATAAATAAATACATAGGCATTATTGGGAAGTTTTTTTTTTTTCAAAATTATTGATCAGTTAAGTAGTTAACCTTTTGCAAGACACTGTTCCTAATTGGGAACATAAGTTAAAAAATTTATTAAAAGTTTTATATAGTCAAAATTGGCTTTAAAAAATAACAGAAAAAGTAAATGGCTGACTTGATTTTTTGAAGTTATATTCCTATCATTAATGAGGAAATCATAAAAACATACAGAAAATCATGAATATGACCAATGAGGACTGGAAAATGATCAGTCATAAAAATGTTTTTTGAAATAGATTTTTCAAATTAGAATAACATGATTTTTTGAAATAGAAGTTATATTGCCAACATTTATGGGGAAATGTACTGAAAATCATAAAAATGAATAATGACTACTATAAAATGACTGCCGGAAGTGACCTAAATTTCTGAAAATTATATGTATTATTTTCACCTCTGTGTTTTTTTAACATCTTAATGAATTGTATTTTTTAACTAAATAATTAGAAGGCATAACGTGCAAAAAATAATTTAAAATATGCGTAAATCATAATTTGGCCTGTAAAATGTTAAGTATAAACGGATCATGGGCGGATATAGAGAGTCTTCAGTATGGGAGGGAGGACCGATATTACAAATGCGGGGTTTCCACATTTAGGCAGAAATTATTGTCTCTGAACCAAGGAAAAGTCCTGAGCACATCCACAGTAGAAGGTAGATATGATGAATTTCCTTTATAGTGAATTTTATTAATACAATCTTATTTTTTCATATTTTTTAAAAGGCATTATTAATTCCGATTTTATAATTCCCAATAGGTGAAAAATCAAGGAGCTATTTAACATAGTTGAGCTATGTTATTTGTATGTATATATCTGTGGCTTCCGGTAATAACCCGGTAAGGCACATTTAAAAAACTAGTCGTTGGAGGCCACCGTAATACTTACCCATCATGGATATGTATATGAAAATAAAACATGTGAAACTATTTATACAATGCATTGCAATTCATAAACAAAATTTAAATATTGTTAATATACATAGTAATGCTATATTAAAGAACTGCTGATGTACCAATTTCGACAAATTATATAAAACGCCAAACTACTCAAGTAGTACCGAACTGCGTAAAAGAAACATCCTTATAACTCCAAAAATAATAATTCTATTAACTAACAATTAATTGCGTCGGATTAAGCGTCTCATTTCCAATTAAAATATACTTCTGAATTGAAATTTGAATGAAATACAGGGTCATGAAAAATCGAAGAATGTGGAAAACAAGATTACAAATATATCGGCAACTAATAATTCGATCGACTTCGTTTTATATGCAAAATGTGTGTTATTTTATTGCCTTTTACGTCCATTCCTTAGAACAAAAAAATTCGAAAATTTTTATATACCTTTCATCAGAACGAATTTTTCGAGAGTCCGAAAAAAATAGTTCTGGATAATCGAGGTTACTGATATTAAATAGGGTTCGTCCCATTCTTACATACTAACTACATACAAAATTTCAAGTCTCTATCTCAATTTGTTCGGGAGATAGAGCGTTTACAGACAGACAGACAGACAGACAGACAGACGAACGGACGGCAAAATTTTTTTTCTAAAAATATGTTTTTCGGAATCTCCACTATCTAAAACGTGTTAATCCGTCAAAAAAAAATTTCGATTTTCATAACGATTGCAAGACTTACCCTATACTACGTATGATGGGTAAGTAAAATGAGATAATTTCGGAAAATGTAACTTTAAAAGAGTATTTTCATCTGCCATAGTATTGAAAAATGAAATTCGAAAACTTCCCCTCATAGGGCTACTATAAAATTTCTTTTAAAAAAATTAATTGTTTCTCAATTGACAAAAACCATTTTTATATAACTATTTTGGCAAAAAAGAGGTTCTTATATCCTAATTGAATGTAGTGAAAATTATTAAGTTCTAATCTATTTTATAAAAGTAATGATAAAAAGACATTTGAAAACTTTAAACGTTAATTACCCAAAATATCAAAAATATGCCTTACCTGGTTATTACTGGAAGCCACAGATACATAATTTGCCGTGTGTATGTTTGCATGCTAGTAGATAATGTATTCATTTGTGCTATATATACTTTTCTGGCATATAATGTTCTAAAACTATAAAAAACTAAAACGTGTAACTATGAAGAATATACATGCTGTTAGTAATTCATGATTATTATCACTGATGTTTATCGAAATTCTTTTAACTGCCTCGAAACATTAAAGCAAAATATACAGGGTGATCAGAAAGTCAGTATACATTTGATAAATTAATAATTCACTGAATAATGTAGGTAGAGAGGTAAAAATTGACATACATGCTTGGAATGACATGGGGTTTTATTTAACAAAAAATAAATAAAAAATTCAAAAAATGGCCGACAGATGGCGCTGCACAGCAAAACGTCAGTGACGCTGCCTGAGAATCGTGTATAAAAGGCGCTGTAAATGAGACAGAGAATCAGATGCACCAGCAATCGCAGCATGTTGACGTTACCAGAGAAGGCATTGTTTGTGAAGCTCTACTATCAGAAAGGGGAATCTGCTACTGCAGCTTTACGATCCCATCGCCATACGAAGGGTACTCGAACGGGTAAAGGTCCTATGACAATTGTAGCTGTGAAGAGAATGATGTCGAAGTTCGAAGCCACAGGTTGTTTAGACGATGGACCCCGTAGTGGCCGACCGACCACAAGTGCTAATATTGCTCAGACTGTTCAGGACGAAATGGAGGTTGTAGCGGGTTCGTCTACGCATGGAGAAGTGAGTGCTCGTGATGTTGCACGTCGCACTGGCATTCCATACAGTACTGTTTGGGCAGCACTAAGGCGTACCCTCCGATACTATCCGTTCAAAATCCAGCGGCATCATGAACTGTTACCCGGCGATTTTGAGCAGCGAAGAGCATTTGCGGTGTGGGCGTTTCAAAAGATGGCGAAAGAAGACGATTGGTTGTCTAACGTGTTATGGACCGACGAAGCCCATTTCACACTCCGAGGGTCTGTCAACACCCACAACTGCAGAATTTCGCCTACCGAAAATCCCAGAACTTTCGTGCAAACTCCATTGCACGACGAGAAAGTCACTGTGTGGTATGGATTTACCACATCTAGCGTTATCGGGCCTTTTTTCTTCCAGGAAAGTCGTGATTCTGGTTTTGTAACTGTTTCCGTGACGGGTGAGAGGTACGCCGATATGTTACAAAATCACATCATCCCTAGCCTGGCTGATAAACATCTGCTGGAAACTACGATTTTTATGCAGGATGGCGCTCCACCTCATATTTATAGACGTGTGAAAGATCTCTTGCACACGTCGTTTGGTGATGATCGCGTGCTGAGCCGCCATTTTCCTCATGCGTGGCCTCCCAGGTCCCCAGATCTCACTCCGTGTGATTTTTGGCTCTGGGGTTTACATGAAGTCGCAAGTCTACCGCGATCGACCGACATCAATAGGGATGCTAAAAGACAACATCCTACGGCAATTTCGCAACATAACTTCAGATATGCTGTACAGTGCTGTGCACAACATTGTCCCTCGACTACAGCTTTTGTTGAGGAATGACGGTGGACATGTTGAGCATTTGGTCTGAAGAACATCGTCTTTGCTTTGTCGTAATTTGTTATGCTAATTAATGATTTTCTTATCACATGAAGCGCCATCTGTCGGCCATTTTTTGAACTTTTTATTTATTTTTTGTTAAATAAAACCCCATGTCATTCCAACCATGTATGTAAATTTTTACCTCTCTACCTACATTATTCAGTGAATTATTAATTTATCAAATGTATACTGACTTTCTGATCACCCTGTATATTTAAATAACTACGATCCATGTTTTGAATTCAATGCCTTTGTTGCAAATCTCTTTAATGTAGTTTTATATTCACAAGTACTTAATATTTCAGACATATTTACTTTATTGATAGTAGAAGCTATCAACTAAATGTATTCACGCATTCGAAAAACTCTTGTTATTAACTGTTGAAATGGTAAATTTCAGTCAAGTGGAAATGCATATAGATTAATGTATTTCAGTAGTCGAAAAGCGCATTCAAATTTGATTACATTTACAAGCTTATTAAATTAATTTTGTACATATTTAATAAAGTATTAAGTCACAACATTTATACACCTTTCATTGTAGATAAATGTTACCCGGGAGGAATTTGAATGAATAAAATTATACCACAGAGATATTTTTAAAGCATGAAAACAAAGATATATTTGAATAAACACGTTTAAATGCATTTGCACTTCCAAGAGCATAAATAACTAAATTTGTTTTGAATATCTTTCGGTGGTTAAGGTATATAATGAGATGGAATTGAATGAGCATATAAATATCTGTGGATTTAGTATGCTGAAATACATTTGCATTAAAATAGCTGCACTATGAACATACACATTAGTTATCTTTAAAGAAATTTAGAGTCTTGTTGAGTGAATGGTTATTAAAAGCAGTTGTTATGCATAATGTATATGCGTAATGTATGTACAATGTAAATGCATAAATATTTAAATGTTGCACTAGAAATAGAAACAAAACATTTTTCACATTAACAGGGGTCGGAGCATATAGGACAAATTTTATTGTTATTACCAGAATCTTTTATCAATAGTCTTCAAGAGGCATATTTATAAGAAATGAAATAAAAATATGTGATGAAGATTATTGATAGAAAATACTGGTAAGAACAATAAAATTTGTCCTATATGCTCCGACCCCTGCATTAATAATCATTTTTAAACGTCAGGAGCTGAAAAGTTTGCTAATCTTTTAGATAGACCAATAAAAAAGAATACTGTATGATATCAAAATATATTCTGTTACTTATTTTATAGAGAAAAAAATATTAGAAAATTCTTCATATTTTATTGAGCAAAACTGAAACATTCCTTCTTTATAAACATTAAATAACAAGGAATGTATCGTTGAAGGTCAAACTCAGAATTTTTTGAAAAAAAAATGAAGTTATTTATGCAACTAGGAATGAATCAGTCAAATTTAAGGACAGAATTTCAAGAAAAAACTTTAAAAAAATAAAATAATATGGAATATTTTGCGAGAAAACACAAATGTGCCACGCGGTTGGCGAACAACATTTATCCTCGACAAATGCTAACAATTTCGCAGTATGTAATAAATTTAAACTTAAACAATGAAATAGTTTAGTATTTTCTGTATGAGATTGTACAATACAGGGTGATTCTAAATTCATAGTACAATCTTTAAGGGTTAATACACGACACTGTAACAATCATTTATTGCATAAGAATATATGGGCGTAAGTGACGCGTTGAGTGCAAACACCACGGAGTCAATTTGGCCCTTTTTTAATTGAAGATTTTTCTTTCATACCAAAAAATTCCTGCATTATTATTTCCTTTATATAAGCCCAACATTCCATGATTACATGAAGCAAAAGTTGTCTTTTGAAAATTTCTGATATGAAATTGAAATTTTTGAGTTAAAAAAAAAAACGCAAACCTGATAAATTTGTAGAAAACGGGATAAGCGTAAATTTGCATTTTTTAAATTAAAAACTTTTGATTTCATACCAAAAATTTTCAAAGAAGAATTTTTTTAATGTAATGATAAAACGTCTTGCTTAAATAAAGAAAATAAAAATATAGAAAATTTCTGTTATAATGAGAAATTTTGAAATAAAAGAAAAGCCAACTTACTCCCATGGTGTTAGTACCTCAGCACGTAGCTTTCACCCATACATTCCTGTTCAACAAAAGATTATTACAATATCCTGTACAAGCCCTTAAAATGTGTACCATGAATTTAGAATCACCCTGTGTATAAAAGATGCGTGCTGAAAAGGCCATTTAATTTCACACAGTTTCACCGGACGAAAATTTTTAATGGTATTTTACGGGAAACTGACTGATTAAGAACGCTCTCATTATACACTTCCACACTGATTAAGTTGTTTCTGGGCAGAATACTCCTATCTTGTTGTCATTGACCTCAGAGAAAATCGGAGATGTATTATTCCGTAAAAATGGTTTGCAATATGAAGGCACTTATCGCTCAAATCGTTATATGTAGGCACTAATCGCTCAAATCGTTATATGAAGGCACTTATCACTCAAATCGTTATATGAAGGCATTTATCGCTCAAATTTGAATGCATTCATTCGTCCCAAACAAGACGAACACATGAAGCTATAGTAGCTTTCTGCATACTATAAATGCCCATATTCTCATTTTGATCGAATATTTAATCGTACTTATGGTCAACAGGTGGATAAGGAATAGCAATTAGAAACGGTAAAAAGAAAAAGAAATACGAGATGGAGTTTACAGGCGTGTTAAATCAGATGGTTGTGTTTGCAATGAACATAACGGAATTTAGAGTTACATTTTGGGTGTCAAGTTCAGACACCATACTTCATCTCTATTGTTTCCCCTCACTCTATGGTCTTCGAAACGAATAATCTCGAACACAAATCGGACATTCTCGGGATGGGAGCACAATTTGCTGTTTGAACCAGTTTTATTTAATTTAAATATTATTCTAAAATGTGTCTTAAATGATCGTAAAAGTCCATCATATTATACACATAATGTCTATAGCAAACGTTAGTTATAAAGGTATATTTATATTAAAATTATTTTAACTAATTCAGTATCATGTTTAGAAAAAAATATTTATTATGAAATGTTATTCTTTTTATTTCATTATGCGCCAACCAGAGATAAATATACATGGAAACGAATCTTTCATTATTTTTTAAGTATGCTACATGGAGGTTCCGCCAGAATTTTTTTAAACATATGTATTATCATAGCAAGAACATTCTATAATTTTAAACAATTCTGAGTATATGCTTAGAGTTATCTTCCTTTCAAGATTTCAATCGGCAAAAGCAATTTTGCATATTATGTGTTATAAGTATATATTAAATTGCTCTTCGACTTACGGATTAGAGGAAGGTGGCCTCAAATTATCCCCTTAAACGGAAAATTTGGCTAAAATAAGATAACTGTTTAAATAAAACTTTTGCGCAATGATAGTATGTTCTTCACTATATTTTGCATTATAAATATATTTCAATTATATTTTAAACTTAAATTTAGAAATGAAAAAAAGAAGATTTTTGAAAAAGTGTCCAAAGGATAATTTTATCCTCACTAAAGGGTAAAACGATCCTTCATTTAGAAATAAATGTGAATTGTTCTTTACCGGCAAAATAAAGAGTATAAAAGTAGTTATGGTAAACATAATGAAATAAAATCAGTTACATTCTCTTTCTATTCTCTATTTTTTGTTTCTAAGCTCAGTTGATTGTTATGACTGCCCATTAAAGTAGCACTTCCCATCGATTCACTTTCACACGAAGTGATTGATCATATTTTCTTTGGAAATTGGAAGGATAGTGCATGGACTCAAAGAGAAAAGTTTGGGACAGTCATACATTTGTCTCCCATAATGACTAGGACCCGATGCCGGATTTTCTTCAGATAGGAATCCTAGGAATCACCCTACCGCAGCACCGGCCTCATGGTTTATGGTTTTTTCTTCTCCGGCGAAAAACATCCTCAGCCATCAAAGGAAATTTATAACATTAATCCAGAAATATTTAAAACTTGTATTTTTTACAGTTGAATAGTTCGTTTAATATACTGTAGTTTTTTATTATTTTATTTTTTTAAGAGCATGATAGTTATCATAATTTAAAAGAGTAGTTTGGTAAGTCTTTCGTAGTGAATAGCTTCTGTTGAAACATGAATGATGTTCCGTGAGTTTACAATTATCAAATAAATTATTAAAAACGTCTTTGATAATAATATTTACTATATATGCCTAAATATTTGACTTTTTTACCACATATGCATAAGTCATTACGGCGTTTTCCAATTTTTAAAAGAAAAGTAGAAAACTTCCATGCCCGTTAGGTAATATAACAAAACCTGTCTTTTACAGATGTAGTTTGAGTCAACTTTATTAAATATAGTGTAGGTGTCCTTCCCTTCTCAGTCTAGTATATTTGCCATTCATCATGCTTATCAGATTTTAGAGGCTTTTTAATCAAAGACTTCGGAAATTTTGCAAGATAAAATTCGTCATAGTTATCCTCTAAAAGTACTGACCAAGCGAAAAGATCAGCTCTTGCGTTTCCTATCAGTACTGCATGTGCTTTTATCCATCCAAACTTAAAAACTTTGTTAGGATTTTCATAGATTATGTTATAGATATTTAAAAGATTATTTATTACCTGAAAATTCATTCTTAAGGGCAAGGAGAGAAGAAAAACTATCAGAATAAATGATAACAATTTTACATGCTGTAGGAAGAACTGGGGCACATTGATACAGTTTTTTTTTCTAAGAATTTTTTCGGCGTCCAGAAACCAGAAATTTCATGTTTTTTTTCCATGTGGTGTCAGCAAAACTTGTGTTGTGTGATATAAAAATATACAATCGTTGTTTTATATATTATTTTTGCATGTAATTTAAAAAAAAAATCAAAAAAAGCCATTTGTATTAATGTGACCCATCACTGGGGCAGATTGATACACCTCATTGGGCACTTTGATACGTCAAAGAAAAATTGAAATAAAATAACACCAATGGATATTTTTCATAGAAAAATAGTTAGCAAACCATTTTATATGTATTTATAAAAATTGAAATCACCCATAATTTATTTTTAAGCAATATTAAAGCAATCAAAATGAAATGTATAATGACCTGATGTTTTGGCTGTTCCTTATCTGGTTATTGGCTATGATAAATTTGTCATATCCGGCATTTCAACCCCAGCATTATCTTCTTTCTTAGGAAAGATGAAAAGATTACCAAGTTTTCTGTTTATAAATCGGTTTATAAACAGAAAATAAAGGATAATTATATTAAAACGTCTGTTTATAACATAATTATCCTATGTTGTTCTGCAGCTTGTTCCTCTTACTTAATATTTCCCATGTCGAAAATACTTTTTAATCTAGAGAATCGATATAAATTGGAGATTTTCCAGGCTGCCGTCCTTTTCCTTTGTTAGTTCTACTAGCACTAGGTGTTGGGTAAGTTCGTAAGTCTTCTGTTTTCAAAAATATTATAAAATGCTCTAATATAAAGAAATTAGAGCTATTTCACTTCAATAAAAACTAATATTAGAAATGTTTGGCGAAAAATGGTTGGATTAAGGAGTGTATGGTAAAAAAAAATATTAAAAGGTAATGGAAAAATGAACTAGAAAAGGAATTAGGTTTTATCAATGTATCCCGAAATATACTGTATCAATGTGCCCCATACAGCCATTTTGAATAAAATGAGTCTCAAATTCAACACTTCACAATTTATCTAACAATAAAGAATGAGAACCTGATAAAGAGTAGCTCTACTTGCCAGGGAGATTATTCTTTTTAATTGAAAATACTGGAACAGTTGTATAATGCCATTTCAATTGTACAACTCAAATTTACTTTTGACCTACAAAAACAATAAATCACCCGTCTCATTTCATCCAAATACAGAATCATTCCAAAACTTTCTATATGTAGTTGAGTGCACTAGCATTACCTTTTGGAGCTGTTGTGAAACTTCCTGTAATGACCCTGTCAGCAGTAGAGGGAGTGTATCAATGTGCCCCAGTTCCCCCCTACCAATAAACAACTTTAGCGCAAACAATATGGCAGTAAATTCTGCTTGATATGCAGTATTAAATGGATGTAATTTAATCTTGAAATCGTAGGAGAAAGTTTCATAGGATTTTCTTCAGCTAAATAAATGATAGTAAAACGATCCACATAATGGATCATTTTATCCGGAAACATGGTCGTGCATTTTAAGTCATGTAATTTGATGACTTATGTAATTGGAGAAAAATAACAAACTTAGCAAGTGTAATTCATATCTAAAAACATACTCTATTAATTAAATCAAATCATATAAAAGACTGATGTACATGCAAAGTTACCAAATCTCCGGCTATTTTGGTAGCGGTATTTTTATACAGAAAATGTTGCTTTACTTAATCGGAACATTTCGGTAATTTAAAACAACTATATTTTCATTAAGATAATAATGGTGTGAAAAAAGCCAGAGACTTGGCAACTCTGAAAGACTGGGTATTTAATTAAACATGAAATTTAGTGTTTACCTTTTGACAGACATTGTAAAACCCACATTTTCAAAGAATTCGGTTGCTCGAATACGGCATTACTTCTTCTTCACTTGGCATAACTAGTTTATGTGTTACCCTACTGATAGCGCGACCTGTTTAGAAGAAAACAGAGGTAGATCAATTTGCCGTTAATACCATTTTCATATATTTTATTTTTGAGATTCCTTGATCTATTTTGAACTATGCACCTCATTACTTTTATTTTACTTGGATGTTTGTTTTAATGTTTTTAAGTAATGCAATTTTAGAATATTTTTTTTATTTGCTATCAAAGTAGCCAGGGCGGACTCGAAACATATGTGTTGTGTTGTTTATATGATGGCTGATTATCTGCACGAGGTATATAGGCTTGGGAATGGGGGAGAGGTATGCCCCCACGGGAAATTTTTTTTAAAGAATTACCCCGTATTTATGGGAAGATAATCGAGGTTAAAAAAAAAAGACCACAGGTGGGGGGATTCAAAGTCAAAACATGTAAACCGTTAAATAAAACTATTTTTACTGTTTCTCAAGTTTTAATTTACTCATTTCAGTAATTAAAATTAGAATATTATTATGAAGTATTAATTAGTTATGCATTTGAAACAATTTGGTTGGCAAGGCAGTTACACCAGCAATTAAGCAGAATGCAGTGTTAAATTGTGTGTTGAAGCAAATAGTCCAGCTATTCATATTTTTTGCACACTTTTTCTTAGTTTCTGGTAATATGGGGTACTGTAGCTATCACATTATGATTAACAATGTATTAGAATTTTCCCTCTTTTCTAAAATCAATGCAAACTCGGATGCAAAGTCAAAAAGATGTAAACCTGGTGGCTTTAAGCAAATCTTTACTACTATTTTTTATCTGAGCGAGCTAATTGCCCAAGGTGTGAGGTGTTCATAATATAATGACCTATTAGAATATAAAAAAGCTGGTGGGCGGTGTTTTGCACCTTTTAGTTACTTGTTACTGTCAACTTCAATGCCGGATTGAAACAAATGACTAATAATATATGAAATCATAATAAATTATGAAAATAATATATAAATTAACAAAAGTTTAAAAATAGATTTTCTGTATTTGACAGTTCTGTATTATATTTGAAATGTACTAAAAGTGCATACCAATAAATAGATGATAATATAAATCAATTTCATGCAACAAAATACAATAATTTACAACAAAAAAACAAATAACTAGCCTACAATTATTTTTTTAAATATTTGCAGTGCCATAAAATCTTAGTAAAAATATCAATAGCAAATTTTAACGGAATATCCTTAAACATATAATTTACTGCTAACATTTTCATATTGTAGAACTTTTCATAATAAATCATTTTATTTCTCATGAAAATTTTGTCGATATTTATAGTACAAAGGTTTAAGGTTAACTCTGATTTATACTCAGCCTTTAAAAGATAGATCAAAATATGTAATTTGCAGGAATTAAATAGAGATAATGTATTCATCATGACTTTAGAAATCACTAAAAGGGCTTATATATTAATCCGATAAAATATATCGTCTTTCAGAAAAGCAATTTATTCTTGCAATTGATTAAAAAACTTTTCATAAGCAACAAAATTACGCGTGGAATATTTGTTTGGAATTAAAAGATTTGTATAATATTAGTAAATTTGAAAAGCAATATACAAATATTATTTTAAAATGCGTACAATATTTTTCAAATAGAAGCTTTAAAATTGCGTTGAAGAATTTAATCTCTTTGCAAACGAAAATGTTTCAGTGCAAATATCAGAATTCATATTCTTATGACATTCTTCAGGATTAGCAAAGCTCCATTCATGCCAAATACTTTGTAAAATCACAAGAATTTCACTAACTGTGGTTTACTTGAAAGTTTAAAATGAAAAACCATAATCCTATAAGAAATATTCATTATATTGCACTATTCAAAATAATTTATTAAATTGTTGCAATTTCTAAAAAAAATTTAGCAACACGCAGAAAGGACGCATGTAAATTTGTAAGGTGATCTCAATATCTATTTTTTTTTTACTTTTTTAGCACTTTCCAACAAAATTGAAAAGTGCTTATGCATTCAGTTTCTCAGTAAGTCCGTGCGTCTGGCCATCTGGCCGTCTGTCCGCGCTCTAACTCACGTAATTATTCTCGGATTGCTATGACATTTTAGGACGTTATTGCCGTTTACTCTAGCACGAACCCTATTGAAAATTAAGTTTCTACCGTGATTAGTGTATCTACAGGGAGAATCAAAAATTTCCCATTACATTACGGTCTATAGGGAAAAATCGTTTCAAGGGAATTTTAAAGATGTTATACCCTGTCAAACATATTAAAATTTATATGCTTTTACTAGGTGCATTAAAATATGCATTCTATTAAATATAAGGTGGAAATGTAGCTATTATTCATTTACAGGGCCACACAATAGAATTCCATTAGATAATGGTAAAAGGGGGAATTGTGTGTGACATATTTTTAAAATATTCAACTGTTTCATGTATAATAAAATTGATGTATGTCAGTGAGGCTTAGTATAAATTATACGATACTGCCTTCCCTAATATAAAGTACATAAGTATTTACAGGGACACACAAAAGATTTCGAAAAGTACATTCTTTCAGAAATACTGTATATGTATCCGATGATAGCTGATAGACGAATGAAATGCATTTTCATTATGATATGCGCGTTCCACTAAAATTTATTTTTTTTAGTTTATTTATATATAATTAAATTATATATATAGTTTATTTATAATTAAATTTATTTTATTTAGTTCCACTAAATTTATGCATATTATATGATGTGTATAAATGCTATAGTTAATATACAGGGCTACCCAAAAGAGCTGGCCAATGTTACTGAATATGAGCATAAACTACTAAAAGGTGATTCTTAAATAAATTATGCATTTTTATGCCGAACTGCATTAAATTCACTAAGAAATGTTTGCAGATTATAGACAAAATTATATACAGAGCCACGCAAAGAATTGGGTACATGGAGCCTATGAATGATAATTTATGAGAAAGTGATTTCAGTTGTTTTAAGAGTGTTTTAGTTTAAAATAAATTTTATCTTAACACCGATGTGTAATAAAGGTACCAGGCAAACTACAAGGTTGAACAAAGTATTCAAGTGTGTTTCCATCTATTAGTATAAATGGCTGAAACAGAAATTTCAAGCTACTGGGCATTTTTTGCTAAACTAAAATTTCCCATTATATAGTATGTATATTAGCTGACAGATCAAATACAGGGCCGTTCAATAGTACTAGAATACATATTTGGCTATACTTGGCTTTATATTCTTATTTACCTATATAACGAGTTTTGTTGAAAATTTTATGAAGCGTTGGAAAGTGCTTCATAATCTATGCTAAACGCATGATTTTTGTAATTTGTCTGTCTTTACAAGAAGAAAAAATTGGATTCGTGAAAATTTTCGAATTCCAATTTACGACGCATTTACACAGTTTAGGCGTCTTATTTAACACTAGAACCGCCGGATATTTTACTCAAGTTTTATAAAAAGTGTTTCTCACCAGAATTTTAATTTTAAACTATTTAACTTATTTAATTAATCTATTTGTCTGCTACTTATATTTAACATGTCTCATGAAGAAAATTCTGGTTCAAATCGACTATTATTAATTTGGCAGGGGTCATTTTGACCCCTAATGGCGATTCTAGTGTTAATTTTGGCGTTGCGTTAGCGAAGTTTGAAGTATGAACGTGCATCAGGGTGCGTAGTCATCAAGAAACTCAGAGGATTTTAATTATTTTAGTATCAGGAATTCTTTAAAGTACTGGCTGTTAATCTGAAAAAGGATTTCTTTTTCGTTAAATAAAACAAATAATTTATTATGAAAATTCTGGTAAAAGGTGCTTACAAGGTCCTTCCAGACTACGTACCCTGGTGCATGACGTAGAAGAAAATTTTTGGGACTGACTAGTGACATCCGACTAATTTTCTTTTGTTTAGATTTTGTTTGAAATTCGTTATCAAAATTAGCTATGTTAGAATGTGTGTAGCGTAGTGCCTAGCTACTCTTTCATTAAGGAAATCTAGGATTAAAAGAATTGTCGATTTTCGTGTAATAGCGTTTCGTACATATTCAAACACTTAATCTTAGACAAATAATATATTCTGTCCTTTCTTTTGTTTTGGTAGCGTTTGATGGAATTTTACCCGAATCTGTTTGTCACAGTTATTTTAGGTATCCGAACACCTTTAAATATAATTTTTGATCAAAATATCGATTTTTCATTTTTACAATAATATTACTACAATTGAATCTTTTATCTATAGAAATCTGCTTAAATTGTGTCTAGATCTAAAACAGAACCCGAGTTACATCCATACACACTTACATCTATTTTTGAAAATTTTTCTTATCTTTTTCTCAAAATGAAGTTTTTCAGATTTTTACTATACGAAAAATAGTTTAAAACAAAAAAATATGCACGAAATGCCGTGAAATTTTTTGTACTTTTTTTAGAAATACACAACCTTTTTGAGGGAATAGACTACATTCATGATAAATAAATTAAATTGTTTTATGTTTACAATGGTATAAATGACTGACAAACTTCAAACAAATTTTGCGATTTTTTAATTACATTAGTACTTTAACTGCCATATCATATAGAGATGTGATTGTAATGTGTGTAGTCTAAGTCCAAGAGAAAGTTATTCTGTTTATTATGCCATTTACAAAATGTCAATACATTGTTCTACTTTTGAGTAATCACATGCTGTGGAAATGTCAATAATTTTTGACATAATTTAGACTATTTTTCTTTTTAAAAAATTATTTCTGGGTGATTGCTAAAACTTTTATTGGAAGTTTTTCTCAAAGTTTCCAAGTAAATATCATTACAAAATTGGTTGAATGTGCCAATCCCAAAACTTTCTTCTATCTCATAAGTATATTTTAATATTAAAAAAAAAAGTTACACACGTTAATGCTTTAATAATTTTAATTCAATACTACATCAACTTTAATTTTCTTCTTATATTTCTGCTTCAGTCAATTAATCGGAGTAAAAACGTGTTTCCGTCTCTGCACCAGCCGATGGACAATAGAATAACAGGCAGATTTTTTTTTTCAAATTCAGCGAGGACCTACTTGCCTTACGAAAAAATAATCATACACAAAAATTTTAGTTCAGTTCTATGCATAATTTCATACACTTTTTGATGGTAAAATAATGAAAATGGCACAGACATCATGATAAAAAAGCCCTTTTCCAGTGGATTCTTTTAAATTCTATGCGGACCTACTAGCCAAAGCCAAACAGTTACTCAAAATAAATTCGTTCTATTCTATGCATAACTTCATACACTTTTATGTGGTACAATATTGAAAATGGCACAAAAATTACAGCAGCCCCTTCCGGCGGATTTTTTTCAAACTCAGGAAGGACCAACTATCCATAGCAGTACACTTCCACAAAAAATTTGGTTTAATTCGATGCATAACTTCATACATTTTTGATCGGTACTATATTGAAAATGACACGAAAATAGCGATTACAGCGCCTTCTTGCAGCGTAATAGTTCAAAATTGAAGGAGGACCTGCTTGCCACTGCCAAAAACATTCACAAAAATTCGGTTCAATTCTACGCATATCTTCATGCACTTTTTGATGGTAGAATGGCGACATAAGGACACACAGACACACGGACACACAGACATTTCGTAAAAACATATTTTTTTGGAATCTCTGACCTTCAAAACGTGTAAATCCGTCGAAAATTTTTTAATTACAATACTTTCTTCTATTGACGATAGAAGAAGGTAAAAATGGATAACGAGAAAATTACAGAAATTTCAAAAAATTGCTTACGAAAGTGTGCGGATAAACTTAAGCAGTGCTATGCATATCAAGTTTTTAAGAACTTCTGATTAATGTAAACAGGTTAGAAGAAGTGATTATCGTTTAATGTGAATCGGATATCACATTCATGTAATATAAAACTAGAGATTACTTTGCTTCCGGCTTTCGACTTTAAATCCTGCCACGCGACAATAACAAGGCTAACGAGAAAGACAGGCTACCGCGGTGCATTCCGCGTATATATATTTTTTTTACAGACCACTGGAGTCAAGTGATGCTCGAATACATCAATGCGGGTGCAGGAATAGTGCACTACGTCATTCTCGCGATCTGTAAAAAAAGATACCTGGAATGCACCGCGGTAGCCTGTCTTTTTCGTTAGGCTCGGCCAATAACTAATGACGTTCGGTGATGCTTATAGGGACACGCTACCTTTGAAAGCATCGCTTCAATTTTGAAAAATCTTGTAATATATAAAATGACACAATACTTAAAACTAAAAAATTAACAAAATTTTAAAAAAAATGTAAAACAACCTATTTTGCTAAAATGTAATTTAAAAAATTAACTTAAAAAAAATTTACTACTGTTATAAATATGAATATTTTGGCTTCAATTTTTTTTTAAACACACTCATTAGAATATTCTACATAAAACTGTTTATGGATTTTTAGATTCATAAGGATTTTAATTATGAATTTTTTTCTTTCGTGTATATCAAATAAACGGTCAAGTGCGAGTATTACACGTGTTCAGAGGGTTCCATACAATAAACATGCGTATTGATTAACCCCTTGGGGACGAACGACTGGTATATGTGCCATTTAAAATTCTCAGAATGTTTCATTATTCCCACAAGTTATTTTTTATTGTAAAGTTTAGCTTATTTAATTGGAGCATTTTCGTGCTTCAAGTACAGATAATTTCCTGTTTGAAAAACCGGTGGTTAAAGATTAATAATTAAGAAAAAGGTTCTCATAGAGAAGGAGTTAACTGTATTATTAAAGGAAAAGAGTTGCTGAAAGAATAATAAAATTTTGTAAAAACTATTCTAAGCAGTGTTGGTTATAGTTCAATATACTAAAAATGTATGAATGAATATACCATAAAAATTCAAAGAGATATGAAGTGTAATATCAAATATTGCTATTCTGTATAACCCTTTTTTAACTTATCCTTATCTGTTTATGCGGAACTTAACTCGGTATTGAAACTAAAAGGTAGTGCATATTTAAACTTCATTTGGAATTTCATAAAACTAAATTCAGTTTAGTAATAACATTCTTTTTTCCAGCGTAGCAAACAGAAAACCCTTATTTAATGTTTAAATTTACCATTGTGTGAAAAGGGCTTGTGTAGAAAGGAACTAGCAAATATTATTAATACCGCTATTTATTTTTAATACCGCTTTAGTCCGTGACACGTTTTTCTAGATAGGATTTTTGTTAACTTTTAAATACACCAGAGAATCATACTGAGAGACCCACTCAATGAAAACAAGTCCCAAAGCCCATAGTATTTTTGAAGGGTTCGAATGCATAAGAATTTTTTTAAAAACTAGACATTTTAATACCAAAAATTTCGTAACGTAATGGGTAGTATATCCGAAATAAAGAATGTTTTGCATTCAACAAGGCAAATAATACTTTAAAAAATCCTGGTATTAAAATTGGTAAATTTTTTTAAATTTCTTATGCGTGCGAAATCAGATTTATGTGATTGATTCTAAATAAAATAGTATGTTGGCAACTGTACGAAGTTTTTTGCTTTTATACCTCTACAAGATATAGCATTACTTAAATATATTATTAAAAGTTTTAAAAGCTGTTATCCAAGCTTTCAATGACGGTGGTATGTAGAGCACGTTGTCCCCATCGTTTTTTATGTCGAAACCATCCCTATATTTAAAGGGTAATGCCTCTGCTTATTACCGATGATTTTTTTTCAAAAATCATCATTAGCAATGCTTTTATACTTCTGCTATGGTAGGTGCCACCAACACTCCTCAATACCTTCGCTCAGTGCTCATAAATCGAAAATTGTGTGTAACAGAAAAATGTGCTTTTCTGAAGCCCTGTACGACCTAGAGTAATCTCTATAGTTTTCCTTCAAGGTTTAAAGTAACATCCATAACCTCTAATAATAAGGCTAATTTATTACTACAGTTTTTTCATGGTTAATGACTGATTACAATATGACTTGATCAAAATAATTTATTACAGAAATTTTATTTCATTATCGGATGATTAGAAAATAATCTGGATGATTTCTTGTTTAAAAATATCGAATTTTTAAGTGCATATTGGGGATATTTTATCAGTATGAGATGATGGTTAAATTTTTCAAACTTTACTGTTTACACAGGGGAAAGGGATCAATAAGGCTTTATATTAAATTTGATTGATATAAGAATATATTTCATAAATATAAAAGAGCTTCGGGAGTTTCAAAATTAAATTCACTAAATTTTCCTTATGAACGATTTGGTAAAAAGCAGAAAATTTACTCTTTTCCAATTAAACAATAACGAATGAAAACATCGACAAAGTAATAATTTACATTTCTGAAAACGGTAGCAGCTATAAATATAACTAATTTAGAAACAATTTTTACAGTATTTAAACATTCAATGAAAATAACTACAAATTACGACATACAACACATGAAAAAACGTATTCTTTTTAATAAAATTGTGAGATTTGAAAAGAAAAAGTAGGGGACTATACGATAAAGAGCTACTGCAACTGTTTCCATAAAATGCATCGAGTCTTGCCATGAATGAGGAAAAGGTTTCATCGAATATTTAAGAGTTTACAGTCCGTTAAAAATCACATGACGTTGAGACAAAGTGATTTTGAAAAATAACGGAATATAGCTCAACGATTGCCCGAATCGTCAAATGTGAGATTTTTATTTCTGAGGGTGTTTATGAGTCATTCCTAAAACTATCGTAGAGAAATTATAAATTATCACCAGAAAGCTTTAATAGATGTTAACTTCAACAGTCCTTGGATCCCCGTTCAGGGGCATCTGTTTTTTTACTTATAAAATATATATATATATATATATATACATCACGTTTTAAAATCTAAATTTAATTATTTATTTATTTTACATTATTAGTACTTTTTTTAAGTTTTTAAATTTCTAATTGCGTTAATTTAGGTTAATGGTTATTAAATTGATATTTTAATGCGATTTGTAGTTCTAGATCTATATTTTTGAACCTGAATTACTAACCTCCTAAAGAATCAATTTCAGAAACGATATTTTTTCTGTCATTTACAATGTCATTTTATTTAGGAAAAAAAAACTATAAACATTTATTTGCATCATTATTGAAATTTCGAAACAGTAGAGAATAATGATAAATATTTGTGGTTAAAGTTACTGTTAAAAATTTTCTGTACGGACTGAAAATTTCTGAATAATAATAAATAGATAAATAAATAACACAAGATTTGGCTATACTGTTTGGAGTCTGTATAAAGTACACGCGTTGAGACAAACTTGCACAAAATATTTATTATGTTCTTTTCTAAACAATGCTTGCGCTTTACAGTAGAAATCTGCATAAATTCATTAAAATTAAACGTATCCAGTAAAATAAAATCAAAGATCATGCATTAGAATGGGTTAAAAATAATCTTGTAATCCCATGTTATTCTAATCTCGAATAATCATTTAATTAGTTACAAATATATTTTGCTATGCTTAAGATTTCTGCTAGTCTATTTAGCAAGCAAAATAGTTCATGAATGCTTATTTAATTATTGAGTAGAACACCGAATCTATGCAACTTACACAGAAAATGTCTCCAGAGAAATTTCCTTTTAGCCAAACATCTTAATAAACAAATTTATTTATTTGCACAGGATTTAGTCAAATGCATCCTTCTGATCTGTGTTTATACGTTTATCACTTTTTTTTCTTTTAGAACAAATATCAATTTTTAAGAAAATTAAGTGCTAAAATGAACAAATTTATACTAATTTTCCAAATGTGTCCATTTTCAGATGCATAAAAATTGTTAAATTTGATTTTTTAAGTTACTTTATTAAATATCTGTTAATTAAATGGGAAGGATTTTTTAAAGGGGGTGCGTTGCCGTAATGTTACACCTATCCCCTAGCATTTATCGTTGCAGTATATTAATTCTCGTAAATATAATCGGATTTCACAGGCTTTTTTCTATGCAATTGATGATTACTATAGAATATCGGTATTGAGAATGATATTTGCAGAATTTTAAATTTGTTTACAGAGATGGTTAAAAGTTTCTCGCAAAATTGCGATCTATCTGATAAAACAGTTTTAAGTTCATTTTATTGATGTTACACAATTTCAGTCGATATGCATTTATGTAGGGCACTGAGTCGCGCATTGTGAAGACTATAGGAGGAAAAGCATATACTTTTGATTTACAGGGTCACACAAAATTATTTCGATACATAACAATTTACGGGTAAATGTTTGCTGTGTACTTTAGTTATATTACACTATATCAAATATAATTTACAAGGTACTTGTACAGCATTATGTTTGTTGAATTTATTGTTCATTAACAGAGATGCTCAAATGATTTCGATAGAGTACTGTATTTGCAGTACACTGTTAAAAGTTCTGGAAGTGTGATTTTATTTATGATATGTGCATTTCACACAATTTTTGCTTATGATGTAACATAGGCATAAAGTAGACCTCTGCCATGACAGAATATCTCAGGCAATTTTTATCGGTTTCCAGCATGATTGAAAAGTGTTTGTGTGTTCTATTTATCTGTCCGTCTATCCAACCTCTAATTCTCGTACAAATACTTGGATTGTACAGATATTTTTCTATGTTATTCATGATTACAATAAAATAATCGGTACTGAAAGTGAAGTCTAGTATTTTTAGTTCGTTTGCGGGACGGTCAAAAGCTTTTTCGTTAAACCTTAGACAGCGATCTGTCTGAAAAAATCATTTCATTTTAATGACAGTAGACAATTTTAATCATAATAAAATCTATAGCTATTCATGTCGTGCACTGAATCATGCATCCAGAAAGGTATGGGTGGTAAATCGTGTACTACTCATTTACAGGGCCACACAAAATAATTCCGATATATAATGAATTATGGAGATATGTTTCAGCGTTTCAAAGTTTCACTATTTTAATTATAATGGAAATGGTATGCATTACTGAAGCTTACTACATGATACTTGCTGCGCAACATTATGCGTAGTATAGCATTTATTGTTCCCATCATAGGTTCCCAACCTTTCATGGACAACTGCCTCCTTAGAAGAAAAAAAAAACATTCCAACCGCCCCCTCTTCCATAATAGTTATTTATACTAATTTAAATATTGTTGCATATTATGTATACCTATTTTTTGTCTATTTATTGGGAAACACAAAGTAAAAATTATTATTAAAACAACTATGAAACGTAATAAAATGTTGTTCAGAAAATTTTTCAAAATAAACATAAAATAAAATAAAATTAACTTGCTAAAAACGTGCATTTAATACGTTAAAGATGTCATATATCTAGCACATGTTATTGTATTTAAAAACATAATTTTAAAAGCTTAAACCTTCAAATTTTATACATTGAGCGCTTTCGATCAGAACTTCATCTTCCTCAGTGCAGCCTTGTTTGTGTACTGAAATTCATTTTCATACTTTTACATAACTCGAATGCAAACAAAGCTTCCCATATGATGATCAAGTTTTGATCGAAAGCACTCGGCATATAATATTTGAAGTTTTAAGTTTTTTAAACTGCGCTATTATATATAACATCTTTTAGATTTGTGGCATCTTTAACGTATTAAATGTTTCACAAATAATAATGCGCATAAATTATAAATGAATAAGAAATAAAAATATAATGACATAAACATAAAACCAATAATTTTTTTTAAATAATGATAATAAACATAAAATCAATAAGTATTATAAAAAGTAATAACATACACATACAATGAATAAGAAATTACAAAAAAAGACATAAACATAAAATTAATAATAAACAACAAATATTAATGAGATGATTGAAGCTGATGGAATTTTAACAATTTGTTAATGTCGTGTTCCAATTTTGTCAACAGCAGTGATAAATCGCCACGTTTAGTGACTTGAGTCTACTTCTTTTCTTAGCCAATAAATTACATACCGCACTCAACCAACGCTTCCCTAAATAAGATGACGAAAGAACAATTAAATATTTTTGTACTTTTGCCCACAACTCAGGGTAGAGAGCTGGTATAGACAGCTGAAGCCAGAACTCTTGGTATCCGCTTCAAAATTTTACTTTTAGTTCTTCATTAGTTGCGAGTTCCTCTTCTAAATTTGTTGATTTTGCTGTATCTGCATTTTTTTTAAAAATCTAAACAAGAACTCGGTATGTTCATGTTTAAATGCCCTGAAATCACTCAGTAGAATCAGTATCAAGAGTGTCCAAGTGTTGTCAGTAACTTTTTAAATCTTCTTGCTTTGCAGAGATAGCTGCTAATGTCGAAAAATGGCTGTATTTACCTCTACCTTGATTTTGCTTGAACATGACAAGTTTTCTCACAAAAGCAGCTATGATATTTTTAATTAAATTTAATTCATCCCTCTGCAATTGTAAATTGATTTCATTCAATATTCTAAACAGCTCTGTCAAATAAGAAATGTCATTTTTAGATGTTATTAGGTTTTCGTGCAACTTTTCATCTCTTTTTACAAGGAAGTCCAGTACTGAGTCAAATAAATTGAAAAAAAAAAAAAAAAACGATTCTGATAAATACATTTTCAGAACCAAAGAACTTCTGAATGAAAGAGCAAGCGAGTGTAATCTTCGCCATTTTCACTACGAAATTGGTCAAATAATCTGTCATGCAAAGAATTACTTCGTTACTAATAACGTAATAAAGTGACGAATGCAGATGTTCATTTAGGCTTTTGGCAACCAAATTCTGACGATGAATAGCACATTGTACAGCAAATGCTTTTAGTACTATTTCTTTCAAATGCACTGTTAAAACCATATGACGGCCCGTTATTTCTGAAGTACCATCAGTAGCTGCTGACAAATATTATGAATAGGAATTTCTTTCTCTTGAAGAAACATGTTTATACTGTTAAATATCGATTCTACCTTTGTATCACTTTCCAAATTTTTAGCAAAAAACTCTTGACATTTTTTATCTTCTTTCATGAATCGGAAATATGATAAGAGTAATGCTTCGTTATTTGGTAGTGTTCATTCATCGAGTTGACTGGAAAATTTGCAAGTCTTTAAGTAATTGCATAACGATATTTCAACGTCATTTCATCTATTCTTCTTTGTACCGAATTATTACTCAGAGAAAAAATTTTAATGATATCTGACAGCGTTTTATAATGATGAACAGTTGTTATTACTTATTTGACGGTCGGCAAGATTAATTTCTCACCAATCGTATTTGGTTTTCCAATTTTTGCTATTAATACTAATTTTATTACTAATGAAGCTCATAGTCCGTCATTTTCTTGTTTAAAAGACTTCTCAAAATGTCTGATACAGTTCGCTGTTTTAAATATATCTTTTCTAGGCCTTAAAAGTAAGATAAATCTTTGTCCTTTTCATCAGCATGCATTTTATTCAAATGCTCTTCTAATCTAGTAGGCTTCATAGCTTCTTAGATTCAGATGTTTTGAAATACAAATTTTGCCGCAAGTTTAGGTTTAAATATATTAACGTTGAAACATATTTATAGATAGGTATAAGAATAATACTTATAATGTCTTTTAGAGCTTTCATTCAAAATAAACTAATTTCATGAGCAGGTTCAGACTATAGTTTCGCTTGGAAATCTCTATTCAGACATAAGTCGTCGTATTTTCTACATCTTTCGAAATACCGGTTTTTAAATATAAATCTAGTTATTAAACTTTTAGTGAGCTTAATATAGCAACTTCTGAACTAGTGATTGTGATAATATTTTGATCATTGCATTTGTTGCTAAATCAGAAAGTTAAATTACATTTTTATTTCATCAAACACGAGAAAATCAAATTATTCGCCGCTGCGAGAATAAAAAATACTGCGTTCAAAGCATTAGCTTCCGCGATTCAAATAGCATACAACTTGACCACAAGCAAGCGGATTATCATTTAAAGCTATATTTAAGATTTTTATCATGCCAGATTTTTATCAACGCCGGGAACACAGGTCAACTAATTTCATTATATTAATTTCTTCAATAGGTAGGAGCGTGATGACCGCCCCCCTTGACTGTCTTAACGACCTTCAATTTTCTCTGGATTCGTCACCGCCCCCCTGGAAGCCTCCAGCGCCCACTGGAGGGGCGCTACCGACCCCGGTGGGAATCTATGATTTACATGGATACGCAAAAGATTCATACAGAGTTCTGTATCTTTTGTACACTTCTGTTTTTGCTGGGTATGCGATTTCATTTATAATCTGTGTATTTAACTCAATTTTTGCTTAGTATGTGATGTATACATATGCTGTGGATCATATTACAGTGCTTCACAAAAGAATTTGTAAGAATTGTGGATTATTAACGCAAAAGGCTTGTAAGCAGATTTTAAGTTATGTACTTTTAAGTTGAATTAGTGGGCCCACAAAATATAAACCCTTCAAATATTCACTTTAATGCGTACTATACAGAAAATACATTTCTTTTACAGCTCCTTAAGTAAATATGCACAAAAATAAAATGCATATTTGGAAATTAAAACTCTTAATTCGATTTTTGATAGTTTAATCGATTTTTAACCTGCATCCTGTCATACTAAAATTACAAAATTTATTTACGAAAGTATATTTACGACGACATTATAATATTTAAAAATTATCCGGCTTATTTATAAAATAATTAATTTAATTTTTTCATTTAGTCTTTTAAGCAGCCCGGAAGACGATCAAGTTATGATAAAAACTACTCTGCGTACAGTAAGGAGTTTTACGTTTTTAAAACTGTTTTTTAGATGTAATAGCAACTTTTAAGTATTGTAAAATGTTTTTTTTAAGAACTAAGGTGGTCCGGGGCTAAAAAATATCCAAAAATTGAATTTTTTTCTTTATTGGCTTTAAAAAAACTGAGTTTTTACCGTTAAATACCGCAAACCGCATGTTTTTATCCTTATTAGACCCAGAGATATAATACATCTTGCCTTGAGAAGTTATGCTTCAGTTCCCCCTTGGTGAGAAATTTAACTACTTTTATCTCAGAATGATTTTTTTCACTATTTGTCAACTTTTGAAGGATATATCTAAAGTTCCTTGCAAGATATATGTAGGAATTTTTAACAGAGCTATATTTCCAGCAAATTGTCATCAGGTTTTTAATTTTGAGTGATAATTGTGAAAATACGCTAATTAATACAAAACTCACTCCTACAAAAACTTCATTTTCTTACTTAATTTTTTTTATCAAATTCTTTATTAATATTTTTTTAAATCCTGAAGACAATTTAAAATTACACATTTTCTGTACACAAAAGTGTAAAAATTTTGTAGATCGAGTAAGTATTTCTAGAGTTATATCAAATATTTTTCAATTTTTAAAATTTAAATTTAAAAAAGGTTTAATATTTTTTTAGATTTTTTTAACATTTAATATTTTTATCATATTAAAATATATTTAAAAAATTCATAACAAAATCTCTATAAATAAACAAAATAGAATTTTGAACCCCGGTCCCCTTAAATGCATCATTTTAGCAAATATCACTTGATTTTATTTTGAAAACAATATATATATATATATATATCTAAATTTTTTGGCTGGTAATTTCTACAAAAAAAAGAAAGAACATTGCATGTTTCTCATTTGAAATTTTTTTTAGTTCTAGCAGTAAATGTGCATAATATTATAATGCATTTGAAAATTTCTATGGTTTCCTCAATTTTTGATAGTTTAATAGATTTTTGATCCATATCCTATTATCTTCTTTGTTACCAAAGGTGAAGTAATGCTACAAATGATAATTAATTGTAAATGTTAAATTGTAAAATTATATTTTTTTACAAGAAGTAACATCAAAATTGACAGAAAGAAGAACTTTTTGAAAATTGTTGCTTTAAGCGACCGGTAATTTTGGCTTACAGAGTTATAAAATTACATATCCCCTTAAAACATGAATTTAACTATCATTAATCTAAATTCAAACAATCGAAAATTCAAGACCTTTTAATAGTGAATAATGTACAAATCTTCAAAATATTTTACTGTAAAGGATTTAAGTTAAATAAATATGAAAATTCCTTAATTTCCTGGCCACACTGTATTGAAGGCAATTGTCTAACTTAGATGAAAACAGCATACATTTTTTGAGGAAATCGGCATAGATGTTGCTATTTTCTCGTTTGCTTTTAAGGGGAAAATGTTTGCGCTAATATTAAAGAAAGTCAAACTGTTTTAAAAATAGCATTTTATTTTTTTATGAGGATAATAATAGAGGTTCAATTATGAGGACCCAGGTTAGAGAACAGGATATGCTAGAATTTAAAAAAAAAAGAGTACAAACAGACCGGGAGGCGGCAATACAGACTATTATATCATTGAGTACATAGATGAAAATTCAGGATTAGTTAAATCTCAATTCGCATATTAAAAAGCAATCGGTTTGCCAAGTCATATGTTGGTGCAAAATACCTAGAAACCTGATTTTAATGGCTGACTCGTAGGCTTACTATTGTGCTTTCCTGCTCCGAAGAATATCAAAACATTGGGAGTAGGAAAAAAACATAATGGTAAAATTATGAGTCAATCCGTAAATCCGATTTTTAGGTGTTTTTCATCAACAATTTTACTTTTTTAAACAAAATTAAGGATAAATAAAATAAAATAATTTTCAATATACAATATTATAAAATAATATTTTAAATAGAAGAGATATTATATTGACTATACTAAAATGTTATGCATTTATGTTTCATAGCAATTGATAAAAAATAAAAGTGACATGTTGCTAATTTGCATTACCTGGGGAAAGTAAGTCCCTTGTGACGCCCTAAATAGGGTAGTTTTTAAAGATTATTCCGAATGTTTTGTAAAGTCTTTCATAATTTATTTTTCAAGCATGATTTATCCTTTCTTCTTTTTAACTCTTATGTTTATACATAATTTATTTTTCAATTATATTAAGTACAAATATGAAAAAAAATTGATTTAGTATTGATCTTTAACGCATTGCAATTTAAAATTACAGTGCAACTAATTGTCAAAATTTTAAAGCATCATATTTCATACTTTAAAGGGGAGATATATATCATTCTGACAAAAAAAGGGAAACTAAAAAATGAGGAAATTTCTTCAAGTGTGTTCTAGAATTTCTTTCAAATGTGCTTTTTACATAAAAAATAGGAAAAGTTGAAGGCTTTGAGAAAAGAGAAATGGATCTTTTTTGTTCATAAAATATAAATTTCAAAAGAGATGTAAAAGATTTTATATAATGAAACTTTTTTGTGACAGACGTTCTTTGTCGTATTCACCCCCTGTACTTTTATCAGCGTATATGCTACTAGTTTTTTAAAGATATCTTTTTCTAAGAGCTTTTTATTATGAAAAATGAAATTTTCATGCCATAATCTTATTATTCCAACTTATTGTTATTTTTTAAATTTCGTGACAGCAGATAATAAAAGATTGCTAGGGAAAAATCGTCATATGAAAACCTAGGGTATTAAAAAAAAGATGAGTTTATGAAAGTGAAAATATCTTTTTCAATTTTTGAAATACACACATTTTTACCACAGTTCGAAATTTTATATAAATGCCAGTCGTATACCTGTTCATTCATTTGAATCTTAATTTTCATAAATTTGATGGATAATCTATAATGATGAAATGAATTTTTGCTTATTAATACCGCGGGGGGTTCAATACGCCAAATTTAATCAACTATTTGCATTTAATATACTTATGTACGCACTTTTATTTCTGTTGAATATCATCCCAAATATATGTGTCACGCCATCCAAAAGGTTTGGTTTATTTTGTATAGACCGACTCGAGGGATATAGGCCTAGGGAATAGTGCCCTTCGTGTAGGTCTTTCTAAAAGAACCTGACCCGTATTTACGCAAGGTTCGAAGAAAACCAAAAAAACACCGAACGGTTAGGCGGACGCCGCGATTGGGTTCTAACCCAGCACCTTCCGTCTACCTGTTGAGAGGTCAGGACCTCTCTGCCACTGGTGGGGCCGCCATCCAAACATAAAAACGTAATTTTTGTATTGGATGAAAAGTAAAGTATGTACTACTCTCTGTATTCAGAGAAGAAGCACTTCTTTGAAATCAGTTGCCCAAAAATTCGAGATAGATAAATTTGTTTTTAACGTACATTTTTCAATCATTATGTTATGTCTTTAGAGGAAAAACTGCTTATCAAATTTTGACTCCTTGAGTCCTTAGCCTGAACAATAGGTATATTACCCATTGAAGAGCAGTTTATATATTGTCATCACCGTGATTTGAATAATATTCATAATAATAATTAAGCATATTCATCATGGAAAAACAAAAAGCGGCAATAAGAGGATGTGGAACCGCTTCCATCAGTAATGCATCAAATATCACATTTTAACAGTTCATTTTGACTTGTAATATATATACAAGATTTGTATAACATAATGATGGAGAGAGAATAGCATTCTTCTTTACAATTTCGCATTAAACTGCAATAAATATGAATATAGTTATTCTTAAACTTATATTTTTAGTATATTGTAAAAATTTTACTTCAGTGTGATGTTTTTAAAAAAAATGTATCTCAATTCATTTTTCCTCTTCATTGCACCATGTGCTAAATGTGTTACGTATCTAAAAACTCTATAATTTACACTCTGTACGATGAATTTGATCACTATTTGATCACTGTTACTGATCAAATACAATCCAAAGAGCATATATGCCAACCTCCGGCTTTTTAAAAATAAAACAATTATACTTCTAACCAGAAATTTATTGAGTCAACGAAATTAAGCAAATTTTAAATGACCCTCTGAATTAATACTAGACACTTCTAACTGAATAAATTTTCTGGTTCAAAGTACGTTTTCATGTATTAACAAAACCCGGAGGTTGGCAACTCTGAAAGAGTGAAAAAACACTTATTTTGTCCATGTCTGATGATTACATTTGACAAAAAATTAGAACTTGTTTTTCGTAAAGAAAGAAAAATACGATCAAGCTATTAAACGAAAATTCAATTTTAATGTTTGTACTGAATACGTAAAAATATAAACGTAAAAAAACATTTCATCGTGTTATGTACATAAAATTAATTAATTTAAGTTCATTTAATTGCGAAATATAGTACTACATTGTTAAAAAACCCCAATCATGTACGTAGAGTATAAAATTTCAAATTTTTGCTGGAAACTTGAAATTGAATTTTTGACTTTTCAAATTAATTGTCAATAAGATTAATTTTCAATAATTTCAATTGTCAATAAATAAGGTTAAAAAATTCCTTTCAGCTACTGCTGGGAAGAAGAGGTAGCTTTCATATTTCTTGGTTTTGAAATTTTGCCAGTTTTACTCAAATTTTAAGGAGCTAAAATGCGATGAACCCGATAGGAGGCTATTCGTCAATGCTGAATTTGAATCAGAATTACTCTAAATTAGTAAGCTATAACCAAGTTGGCATCATTTGCAGCTACTTATTTTTGGTCACCAAATTTGGCAGTATTTAGCTAAGTGTCACCAACATTGGCGATAATTTTTATCGCCAGATAAAAAGATAATGATGATGATAAAAAGATAATAATGAGACATATTAATATGTATAATATACACTATATTGCCATTGATTATGGGACACTTGCGATTTTAGACATTTTACTAAATAGCTAGAAAAATACATGAGGAATCATCTCGAAACTCTTAGTGTATAAATATAATAGTATAAGTCATACATCTCCGTGAAGATTTTTTCCCGAAACTCCAAAGGGGGCCGTCAACAAATTAAAAAAGAATGAATATCTTTTGAATAACCCTGTCAAAACTAATGTAGCAAAAGAGCTCAAACTCTAGATTGTAATTGAATGCCTTATTGTAATAAGCCTTGTTCATTTTTATGCAAATAGCATGCATACTCGCAGAGTAATTAAGGTTTTTATAAAAATGATCCCAAGTTTTTTCCTTATAATTTTCGGAGTTCTTAATATAAAATATTATTTTTTTCAGAAAATATGACAAACAACATTGCACACAGTACCCTGTAATCAGAATTAAAAAATAATGAAAATTGTATAAAAAATGAGTTGGTTTACTAAATAATTTTTTACTGCGCATGCGTCAACGATATCAAAATTTCATTTGCATATTATGTTAGCTAAATGTATAGAGCAACTTTTGTGAAAGTCACAAAATCATAACTTGAAAATTCTGACAATAATCGTCAATTGAATAAGTCGAAAATCCGTTATTCTCAAAATGAAGCAAAAACAAGAGGGGTTGTATCCATATATTCATTGATTAGTGTCAATATAGAATACACAATATGGGATGTATTACTGCATTTGGATAAAATCCCTCATTTTTTTGCTTCATTTTGGAAACAACGGATTTTGTCCTTTTTCTATAGACGATTACTTTCAGAATTTTCAAGCTATGATTTTGAAACTTTTACAAAAGTTGCTCTATACATTTAGCTAACATAATATGCAAATGAAATTTTGATATCTTTGACGCATGCGCAGTAAAAAATTATATAGTAAACCTACTCATTTTTCATACAATTTTTATTATTTTTTAATTCTGATTACAGGGTACTGTGTGCATTGTTGTTTGTTATATTTGTTAGGAATTGATAAATTAAGTTATCCCAGTTTATTCACAGAAAATCGTTTGCATATTTGCAATTGTGATATTTAATTTATTTATAAGACGCGACTCGTTGCTATGGAAGCGAAGCTGTTTTTTCGTCTGCTTTGCTTTTTATATTTTTTATCTTACGAGATGAGTTAAAAGTTTAGATAAAAAAGTTGGCATCAATTTTTGATGAAATGTAAAAGAATTTTTTGAGAGAGAATGTTTATATTTTTTGTTTGTCGTGCGTGTCTTGAGTTTTATTGAAGAATTATGTTAATTTTATGAAAAGGCACGCAGAAATGCATAAAGGATCATCTTTCCAGTTTTTAGTATGATGATCAAAAATTATCAAGGTAAAAGCATTTATATTTTGTACATATTATACATTTTGTACATAGTATGTAAATAATTTGAATTCAATATTTCTTTATTCTATAATTCTAAGTATGTAATAAAATTTTTAAAAGAAAATTCAAGAATATTTAGAAGATTTTTGAACCCAAATAAGTTTTGATTGTTTACAGAACATAACTGGCGCCCCGAGCACGGACATTTGAATAATACTGTTGAGATATTGAATTGTTTTTATAGCGTATAGTGTTTTCATAAGCTGTGCATTACTACTTAATTTTTCGATGATGAATAAGCTAAAGAAAAAGCGTACGCCGCTACGTTCGTCATTTACCAGAACTTTAAATGTTTTGAATGAAGAAATTAACAGCGAGTCATTAGATAAGGACAAAATTTTAGACGGTTTTAGTAAATTAGAAAATTTGATTCATGAAATTAAAGCTATTGATGAAGCTATAATTGAACTCATGTTAGATGATGATAAATGCGATGAAGAGGCTATTGAAAATGAAGTAGTGGAAAATGAAAGTTATTCAGATCAATTTATTACCATTAAGCGTAAAGTTAGCGAAGCATTGGGTACAAATAAACGTAATCAAGATGATAGTGAAAAAAGCACAGATCACGGTTATTCCAAATCAAAGCATTATAAATTACCTAAACTAAATATTAAGCCATTCGATTCGCAGTTAATAAATTATCTTTCATTTTGGTCTCAGTTTCAGAAAATTCATGAAGACATAGATTTGGATAATAGTGACAAATTTCAGTATCTTATCCAATCGGTAGAACCTGGAACCAGTGCCAGGCGCTTGTTAGAGAGCTATCCAATGACCGCAGTTAATTACTCCAAAGCTGTCGAGGCATTTCAAGAGCGTTTTGGAAATAAAGATTTACTAATAGAAGTGTACGTTAGAGAATTCCTAAAATTGATTGTAGCTAATGTACAGGCGCACGGCAAAGATAAACTTCCCTTATCAGATTTATTCACGAAAGTCGAGGCATATTTAAGATCGTTAGAATCAATGGGTTTAAGTTTAGAAAGCAATTCGGCGTGGCTCTATCCCATGATAGAATCTAGCTTATCGGAAGATGTATTAAAAGCATGGCAGCGATATAATATTTCAATCACATCAAACACTGTTAGTAATAATAATGCATTGTCAACAAAAGCAAATATAGTAAGTTTGATGGAATTTCTGAAACAAGAAGTTGCAAACGAGGAAAGATTCAAATTAGCCAAATCGAGTTTTATAGAGCTGGGCTTTAAAGACAAACCTAAAGAAAAGTTAAGAAAAGCAGAAAGTAAAATACCTACTGTGGCAGGGCTATTTAGCGCAAAAGAACGCCTTTGTTTATTTTGCAGTAAATCTCATGAAAGCAAGGACTGTGTTAGGGCTAGATCTCTTTCCTTTAATGAACGGAAGGCCAAAATTAAGAATAAAAATTGCTGTTTAAAATGTCTTCGTTTTGGTCACCACGCTAAAGTTTGCAAAGTTTTTATTCGTTGCCACGTTTGTTCTAAACCCCATACCGAGTTATTATGCCCTGAAATTTCAATGTGTAAAGAACCAGAAAATACAGCTAAGACCCCAGAAGTAATTCAAAGCACCATAGCAAGTAAGCAGTGTTCTGCTGAAGTAGCCCTTATGACTTTAGAAATAGTTATTAAAGGTCGAATAACAAAGAAAGTACGAGCGTTACTTGATTGTGGGTCGCAAAAGAGCTATATTTTAAAAGGTACAGCTGAAGAATTAGGTTTAAATCCCATTTCTTCTGAAGCTATTGTACACACTTTGTTTGGTGGTACGCAAACAGAAGCTAAATCTCACAATAAATTCCAAGTTGAGTTAAGTTCTTCTGATAGACAGAAACAAACGAAAGAAGTCTTAGAACTTTTGGATCAAGATATAATTTGTAATAATATTCCTCGGATACCGAAAGAATCAGTAATTAAAGAGCTTAAACAAAATAAACTGTGGATTACAGATTTAGGAACAGGAAGTCCAAAAATTGAAATTTTGATTGGAAGCGATTACTACGGACAACTTCTTACAGGTCGAGTAAAACAGTTAAGGAGCGGTCTTACAGCAATAGAGACAAAGTTTGGATGGACACTTTGTGGTCGTTTAGAAAGTACGTCACAGTCTTGTCTAAATTATGGAAATATGTTTATCACGAACCTAGCTTTAAAAGATATGAAGATTCCAGAATTATGGAAGTTAGAGACAATCGGTATAACAGATCCCTGTCAAACTTTGTCTAAAGCAGAAGAAGAAGAACTCGCTCATGATAATTTTATAAAAGAAGTTGATAGAAATATAGAAGGTCGCTATATTGTAGGTCTTCCTTGGATTAACGGCAAACGTGAGATTCCCTCAAATAGGCACATAGCTGAACGAAGATTGATAAATTCAACAAAGAAATTAAAATCAATGAAAATGTTTGAAGAATATGCTAAAGTTTTCTATGAATGGGAAGAAGAAGGCGTTATAAGTAAAGTACCAGATGAAGCACTCAAGATTCCAGGACATTTTTTACCTCATCATCCCGTCATCAAACCAGATAGTCTTACTACAAGTGTTCGACCAGTTTTTGATGCATCGTGTAAGGTAGGGAGGTCTCCTTCTTTAAATGGTTGTCTCTTTAAAGGACCAAACCTCATCGAACAAATTCCTGCAGTGTTAATAAGATTTCGTGAGAAAGCTATTGGGGTAGTAGCCGATATAAGAAGAGCATTTCTTCAAATTGAAGTCAAAGAATCAGATCGGCATTTCTTGCGATTTTTATGGTGGAAGAGTCCTGGCGAATTTCAAGTTTATCAACACAATAGAGTAGTTTTTGGAGCAACTTGTAGCCCATTTTTGCTAGGTGCAGTTATAAGATATCATTTGAGTAATATTGATGAAGAAAATAAACAGATAGCTGAGAAGCTTATGAAATCATACTATATAGATAACTGCGTTACTTCAGTCGACAATGTGCCTGAACTAGAAAATTTTATTTCAAAATCTACAGAAATCATGGCTGATGCGAAAATGGAATTAAGAATGTGGGAATTCGGACCAATTAAAAGTGAAGACAGCAGTTTCCTTAACGAAAAGAAGGTGCTCAGTAAAAATGTAACAACGATAGTTCCGGTTTTAGGGTTGAAGTGGGACACAATGGAAGATAGTTTGAAGATCGCTCATAAATTTAGTGATGAGATAGAAAATCTGTCGAAAAGAAAGATATTAGCTGTAACCCAGGGGATCTTCGATCCAATAGGATTTTTAGCCCCAGCATTGTTGCCAGCCAAACTGATAATTCAAGACGCCTGGTCGACGAAATTAGATTGGGATGCTCCACTTCCAGAAGAAATCCAGAATAATTTTCAAAAATGGTATAGCGAACTCAAGTATTTAAATGACGTGAAGATAAATAGACGTGTAGGATATGGTTGTAAAGAAAAATGGTCTATTCATACATTTTGTGATGCAAGTACCAGAGCTTATGCAACAGCAGTTTTCTTACGTTGTGAAGATAAAGACGCAGTCTTTGTACAACTTTTAGGAGCTAAGTCTCGTCCTGCACCAAAGAAAAATATAACCATCCCACGTTTAGAGCTTCTTGCTTGTATTTTAGGAATAAGGTTGACTAAATTTGTTTTGAAAGCCTTTAATTGTATTTCCATACCAGTAAAGTATTGGACCGACTCTTCGACTGCTCTCGCTTGGATTCGAAGAAATGATCAATGGGGAACGTTTGTAGGCAATAGAGTTAGAGAAATTTGTAAATTTTCCGAATCTCAACAGTGGAACTTCATACCTGGTCATCTCAACCCTGCTGATCTACCTTCTCGCGGATGTAGTCCTAAACAGCTGCTGAAGATGAGATGGTGGGAGGGACCAGAATGGTTGAAGTTATCAGAAGAAAATTGGCCACATTCAGAAACAAGCCCCAACGAAGAAGTAGTAATGATGGAAAAGAAGAAAACTGCAGTACCTACTCTTTTATGCTCTAATTCACATGAATTTATGATATATAGTAGAATTTCAAAATTTGGTAGATTTATTAATGTCGTATGTTGGGTGAAGAGATTCATAATGAAGTGCAGAAATCGAAATATATGTTTTCCATCAGAATTGTCAATTGAAGAAAAGGAAGATGCGGAAAGGTCGCTCTGGTCAATAATACAATCTGAAAGTTTTGGTAATACCACTGATGCAGTAAAAGGATTAAAGGTTATGAAAGATCAAGAAGGATTGTTGAGAGTAAAAACAAAGATATTAGAGCGGGATGACGAGTTTTCTTTCAGATATCCAATTTTATTACCATCGAAACATCATGTAGTGAATTGTCTGATTCAAGAATGTCATTTAAAGAATTGTCATGCTGGGCTTCAAACAGTTGGATCCATTTTAAGAGAAAAATATTGGATAATTTCTTCTAGACGCATCATTAGAAGTCAATTGTCTAAGTGTTACAGATGCAAAAGATACTCTGCAAAGCCATATACTACACCTCCAATCCACCTACCTCTAGATCGAGTCAGAGATTCCAAAGTTTTTGAAGTTGTTGGAGCTGATCTTTTTGGCCCTCTTTTCGTAAAGCAAAGATCCAAAGTTTGGGTTGTACTTTTTACATGTGCAGTATATAGGGCAATACATTTGGAACTTGTATCCAGTCTCTCAACGGAAGGATTCATTCAGTCACTTCGAAGATTTATATGCAGGAGAGGAAGGCCGACTACTATATACTCTGATAATGGCTCAAATTTTAGAGGAACCAATAACCTTTTAAAATCATTGGATTGGAATACAATAGTTTCTTCGAAAGAACTGTTTCCTATTAATTGAAAGAACTGTGTCCTATTAGTCATCCATCCAGCAGCAGCTTGGTGGGGTGAATGGTGAGAAACAGTACATCTAGAAGTGGCAGAGTAAGTAAAGAGACTTTTGAAATGACTTTTTCTAGAGCTCTGAACTGACTTTTTCTATAACTCTGAACTGACTTTTTCTAGAACTCTGAACTGATTTTTCTAAAACTCTGAAATAACTTTTCTAGAACTCTAAACGTTTCATTATTATTTTATTATTGTTTAGTTATTATCTTTATTTATTTATATATTTTTTATTTTGAATTAGGGCTTAATTTGATCAAAAGTGATCTTAAGTTTAATTTGGCTTCCGCCTAAATTAAAGGTGGGAGTATGTTAGGAATTGATAAATTAAGTTATCCCAGTTTATTCACAGAAAATCGTTTGCATATTTGCAATTGTGATATTTAATTTATTTATAAGACGCGACTCGTTGCTATGGAAGCGAAGCTGTTTTTTCGTCTGCTTTGCTTTTTATATTTTTTATCTTACGAGATGAGTTAAAAGTTTAGATAAAAAAGTTGGCATCAATTTTTGATGAAATGTAAAAGAATTTTTTGAGAGAGAATGTTTATATTTTTTGTTTGTCGTGCGTGTCTTGAGTTTTATTGAAGAATTATGTTAATTTTATGAAAAGGCACGCAGAAATGCATAAAGGATCATCTTTCCAGTTTTTAGTATGATGATCAAAAATTATCAAGGTAAAAGCATTTATATTTTGTACATATTATACATTTTGTACATAGTATGTAAATAATTTGAATTCAATATTTCTTTATTCTATAATTCTAAGTATGTAATAAAATTTTTAAAAGAAAATTCAAGAATATTTAGAAGATTTTTGAACCCAAATAAGTTTTGATTGTTTACAGAACAATATTGTCTGAAAAAAGTATTATTTTATATTAAGAACTCTGAAAATTATACTGGAAAAACTTGGAAAAATTTGGGACCATTTTTATAAAAACCTTAATTACTCTGCGAGTGTGCATGCTATTTGCATAAAAATGAACACAGTGTATTACAATAAGGCATTCAATCATAATCTAGAGTTTGAGCGCTTTGGCTACATTAGTTTTGACAGGGTTATTCAAAAGATATTCATTCTTTTTTAATTTGTTGACGGTCCCCTATGGCGTTTCGGTAAAAAATCTTCACGGAGATGTATGACGTATACTATTATATTTATACACTAAGAGTTTCGAGATGATTCCTCATGTATTTTTCTAGATATTTAGTAAAATGTCTAAAATCGCAAGTGTCCCATAATCAATGGCAATATAGTGTATATATGTGTAATGTATATGTGTAATAATAATGAGAATAAAATTTTGTAATGGATATTAATAATATTTAAACATTGCGGGGCAATGCACAATGCAAATGTTTGTCATTTTGAAACAAAACGGCGAATGAAGTTGGCCAATGAACTAGGTCAGTACATTAACATGTACTATGCACACAATCAATCTCTTCCAAATCAGTTAATAAGTATGAGAAACTCAGCATAACGAAAATCAGATTGCTTCAAAATGTGAGTCACCCTAGAAATTCAAGTTGTTATATCTCAGTTTTTTTTTTAAGATGAAGAAAAAAATGCTTCGGAATCCTTATATTAAGGTCAAATTCTGAAGGAAAAAAAATATTTTTCACTTTTTATTTTTTGCACAGCTTTTTAAATTTTTAATTTTTTGTAGAAAAATCAGATATTTGCTATTTTGAAACAAGATGGTGGATGCAGCTGGCCAACGAACTAGGTTGAGACATTGCTATGTATTATGCATACGATTAATCTCATCCAATTTGGTTAATAAATACGAGAGGTATATCATGACATCAAACAAGATATATTTATTTATAAGTGAACATTTGGACGGAGGTGGTTTTGGGGTCTAGGGGTCATGAACGTTAAAAATATGGCAAAATTTTCCGGAAGTGCTTTCGTCCGAGTGGCTACAAAAAGTAGCTTGTTATTTTTTCTAATGAAAGTCGAATAAAAATCTGAAAATGATACTTTTTTTTTTCTTTTGTAATCTGACAAAAATCGTTAAATTTCATGTCAATTTGAGATTAAAGAGGTAAAATATCACCTTAATTTAAGACTGGAAAAGTCTTTGATTGCTTATGTCATATTGCCTTGAAAACTAAACATTAGAAAGCAAGCAGAATGAAGTGGTGTCTTGGGGGAAAATGAAATAAAAGAGAATAAGACTTAGACGACAATGCATTAGCACATTTCATTTCAGAAAAATTTTCAGTACTACTTGGTTATCCCGTCGACCAAAAAACCATCGCCAATTTATAAGATTAAATGCCAATAATGGATGATTGTTAATGTCACATTCAATGACATTAAACACGATACACTTGTTTAAAACGTCATTAAGTGATTTTTAAATCCACTTTTTATTTGTACTTTTATTCATGTTTTACTAATTTATTAGTTTTCCCGTCATTTAAAATAAAAAATACGTAAACATGTATAACTTGGCTATTACTTTGACGATTTCTAAAATTTGGCGAAAATGATCGAAGGGATAACCAAGTAGTACGGAATTTTCAAATATTGGAATTTCTTTGAAAGTTACCCTCTTGAAAAATCAATATCTCTCTGCACGGAGAGATATAAGTTCAATTTTCAAAGTGACGATCAAAGTTTCAATTTTCAAATCTATTGGAAGAATTTATTAAGATTTTAGAAAAAAGTCGTGCAGGTATATCAGAATGTAAAATTCTCTGAGGAAGAAGTAAATTATTTTTTGTATGAATTAACATTAATATTAAATGTTAAGTATTAAAAATAAAATTTTTATGCATCTTCTTTTGGTACTTACTTTATCTAATTAGAGTACTGCTTTATTTAAAGCATATTTTTTAAATTTTTATTTTCACTATATAACTTTTCATATTCTTTGGTGCTGTATTACGGACATCATTTCACAGTATGTTAATAGAACAACGTTATGTATATATGTTGTAATAATGTATATGTATATGTAAAAACAGGTGTATGTATACACTATAGCTTGTGCAAGTATACAAATGTTTTTTAATTGATTAAAATGTGTAGTTAATGATTAAAGGCTTTGAAATACGTAACACGAAAAAAATAAAAAACGACAAAATGAAGGGCTGGTTGACTCATAGTTTTACCATTATGTTTTCCCGCTCTCAATCCTCCATGTTTTTATACTTTTGGGTGCAAGATAGCACAATTGTAAACCTACGAGTCATCCGTTAACTTCGGGGTTTTAACTTTTTCCCCCCTGAGATATAATTTGGCAGGCCGATTGCATTTTAATGTGTGAATCGGGATATAACTAATCCAAAATATTCATCCGTGAACTCGATGAGGTAATTGCGTGTGCTCTCTCGTCCCGGTCTATGAAGGTTAAAGATCTTTGTTTGGAGAATTATTATTTTCCGAAATAGTCAAGTTAATATTCAAATTTTGCAATCTAAATAATATGCTATTTTGTATCAAACATTTACAAAATAAGAAATTTAGTGTTAATCTCAAAATTCATATGTAAGTTATTTTTGTTCCAATTTTATAATATATTATTTTAGTTTTATATAATTCACTGAATTACCGTAATACTTCAATTAAAACCATTCATAATATGTATCTTTTCCTTCCTTCTTCACCAATTTTAATGTATTTTATTTGAAGATATCTTTAAATTAAATTAATTTCAAAGGTATATCAAAAGAGTATCACAACTGAGATATTAAAAAAATGAAATTTTTAAAGCAATGCTTTATTAAATAAAGTTGATTAATATTTCTGCAATATACAACTACGTTTAAATTTCAACAAATATGGTGGTCTGGTGTAATAACGCCAGGCGGTGTAATAACGCCAAGTGCTAATATTTTGCATAAATATGAAATAATTTAGTAAATGACACCCGTGTGCTCTGCGCAGAAGGGTTTTGAGTCATATAAATCGCAAAAACAGCTTCAAGTTAATTTCTTTCATTTTTAGGTCTTATTGTTTTTACAAGCAACTAAAATTAATGCTTGATCTAAAATTTGCGAGATGCGTTTTGCGATGTGAAGACTATTTTTTTATCCGGAAATACTTTGTTAATTACATAAATTTGTAGTACATTTCGTGGAATTTCAAAATGTTGTTGAGGATTTTGGATATCTTCTCGAGATAATTTGTAATTTAAAATGTACAGCGCAATAACTATAACGGGGTAATAACGGGGTAACGGGGTCCTTCTCATTAATACCCCGGTTGATTCCCTACAGTGGCTGAGCTACATCCTAAATACTGATTCAAATAAACACAGTTAAAACTGTGCAATGTTTCTAATAATTCAATTTAAGCGGTCCTTTTTAAGCAAAAAGAAGCTGACGGTCTGATATTCTTTTGCCTCATCCTCCCTCCCCCCCCACACACACCACACCTTTATTTTTCTTAAACTTTCACAAAAAATTGAACATTTTCAATAGCTTAGAATGCAATTTGTCAATTTCTAAATTTGTAGAGTTTGTATTTTTAGAATTGGGCAATCTACATGCAATTATTCCATCTTATTTCATAGTTTTGTTTGCATGGCGTTATTACCCATATAGGTGGGTAATAACGCCAAATAGCATGGTCAAGAAATCACGCCATTACATTTTATGAATACATATCTGTCAAATTATTTTTTTTATATCGATAGTCAATGAGTTGCTGTATCAAATCATATATTTGTTTGAAAAATACAAACTAAAACTGAGCCGTGAAAATTGGTAGAACCTTAACGTGGCGTTACTACCCCAGGGTACCTTGCATTATTTTATTGAATTCCTATTCAATTTCTCTAAAATCCATAATATATATGTTAATGTATTTGAAAATTCCTGAACAAGTATGATGTATTGTGAAGAGTAATGCAACTTGTTTAAAAGTCGGGAACAGAAATAGATAACTGATATGAAGGCAATAACAAATTGCTTTGGCAGATCACGATGTTGCGAAAGCAACCTGGGATCCGTTTTTCAATCACACGGCAACCGTTTCATGAAACCTCCCATTTATAAGTGAAACGGTGACAATTAGCTTTGTCAGTGCAGCGTCCGTAGAGGACTCCTCATCGAAAGGAAAGTATTGAATAAAATTTAATAATGTCTACATATATGTATATATATATTTATGATGTAAGCTTATTCCGATATTTTGGCATTTTTATTTTTGATATTTCATATCTATTAGGTAGCTAATACTACTTTTTAGGGTGGAATTTTTGTCTTTGAAAATATTAGTACCGAAAATATTTTACAGTACTAATTTCAAACAGAAAAAATTATTATTTGGTAAGAGTGATATTAAATATTTTGGTAATATTTCTTCGGAGACAAATGTTCTAGTGGTAATATCAATTATGCTATATTACATTGTTCAGGTACTTATTTTTTTTCATTTTTTAAATCTTTTTATAAGCGTGTTGCCGCCCGCATAAAGTCGGAAATATCTGTTTGCAGCCTATCTAAAGTCAGAAACTTATGTTTGCTCTACGACCTGCTAAATAAAAAGGTTGAACATAGCTGACCTAAACTATAAACAGCAATTACAACGATGAAATTTTAACAAACTCTGAAAGATAGAGATTTGTGTTTGAATGATTATTGCTTTCTAAAATAGTTTAATTAATAATTAAGATTTAATGCCTTAAATAAGATGTCAATTTTTTCTCATACATGCAAAACAGGAGATACAAATAGGAGAGATATCAAAATAGATAATCAATATATTTTTCTTCATTTTATGTTAAATTTTTATGACACTTTTATATGATTTACTCAATTAGTATAATATTATTTTAATTAAAACCATTCATAATTTATTTTCTTCTTTACTGCTATCGCAAGTAAAAAAATTTAATAAATGTTAATAAATTTTATTTTTTTTCATTAAATTAAATTTAAACCTCTATCAACAAAGCATCAAAACTGAGGCATTAGAAGAGGAACATTTTTGACTAACGCTTTTTAAATAAAGTAGATTAATATTTCTGCAATACAAAAACATTTTAATTACAACATATACATTATTTTATTTAATTTCTATACAATTTCCCTGCAATCCATAATATAGGTGTTAATGCATGTCAAAGATTCTGAGCAAGTATTACAATGAAAAAAGCAACTTGTTTAAAAGTCGGGAACAGAAATGGATAAGTGATATGAAAGCAATCACAAATTGCTTTGGCAGATCACGATGTTGCGAAAACCACCTGGGATCCATTTCTCAATTACACGGCAACCGTTCCACGAAACCTCCCATTTATCAGTGTCATGGTGATAATTTGATTTTGTCAGTATAACGTCAGTAGAGGACTCCTCATCGAAAGAAAAGTATGGAATAAAATTTAAATAATGTCTACATATATGTATTTATATATTTATGATATAAGTTTATTCCGATATTTTGATTTTTTTTTTTTTTTTTTTTTTTTACTTTATATCTATTATACTGCTAATACTACTTTTTAGTGTAGAAATTTTGTTTTTGAAAAAATTTTTACTGAAACTTTTTTACAGTACTAATTTTAAACAGAAGAAATTATTATTTGGAAATAGTGGCATAAAATTTTTTGGTACTATTCCTTCAGCGTCAAATGTTCTGGTGGTAATATTAATTTTGTTATCTTACATTGTTAGGCTACTTATTTTATATTAAAATTCTTCAAACCTTTTTATAAGTGTGTTGCCACACTCCTAAAATCAGTAACTTCTGTTTGCGGCCCATCTGGTGTCAAAAAATTATGTTTGCGCCCCGCGAGATAAAAAGGATGAATATGGCTTACTAAGCTATAAACAGGAATTACAACAATGAAATTTTAACAAACTCTGAGAGTTAGTGATCTGTATTTGAAGAATTATTGCTTTTCAAAGTAGTTAATTTAATATATTTTTTAAGCCTAAAATAAGATGTCAGTTTAATCATTCATACATAAAAAAATATATAAATAGGGGAACCTCAAAATGCATATATAACCTATTTTTCGTAAAATTTTATATTAATATTTTATGAATTTTATATGATTTACCCAATTAGTATAATACTCTTCTAATTAAAACCATTCAAAATGTATTTTCTTCCTTCCTTTATAAATTTTAATGTATTTTAGTTTAATATTTTTTTCATTAAATTAACTTCAAAGCTCAACAGAGCAACACAACTGAGATATTAGGAGAGGAACTTTTTTAGACCAACGCTTTATTAAATAAAGTAGATTAATATTTCTACAATACAAATGCATCTTAATTACAACAAATACATTATTTTATTGAATTTCTACTCAATTTCCCAGTAATCCTTAATATATCTGTAAATGTGTAAAAAAGTTCCTGGACAAATATGACGTATTATGAAGAGTAATACAACTTGTTTAAAAGTCTGGGACAGAAATGGATAGCTGATGTGGAGGCAATCAGAAATTGCTTTAGCAGATCACGATGTTACGGATACGGAAACCACCTGGGATCTATTTCTCAATTACGTAGCAACCGTTCCACGAAATCTCCCGTTTGTAAGTGTCACGGTGACAATATGGTTTATCAGTATAACGTCGGTAGAGAATTCCTCATCGAAAGGAAATTATACATTATAAAATAGAGCAATATTTCTCTCTATATATATATCTCTCTCAACAGATCATTATAAATGGGGTATCAGATAAAAAGAATTTTCTGCACCAAGGCTTCATTAAATGAAGTTTATTAATATTTCTGCAATGCAAATACATTTAAATTACAGCAAATACATTATTTTATATAATTTCTATTCAATTTCTCTGCAATGCATAATATATATGTTAATGTATGTTGAAATTACTGAACAGATGCGCAAATAAGTTTCTAGGTTTGACACATGAATGGCGCTAACGGCACATATAGACGACATACATGTCTGACGTTATGTTTTTTTCAGTAGCTTGGACATCTATTAACAATAAACTGCCGTAATACCAATACATATCGCAACGCAAATATATTTCTTGTAACAACGAAGATGTCGTGTTCAATGTGAAATAAACAGAGTTTGCGGGAGGTTTTGCTTTTCAACTTTAATCTGAAAAAATGCAGCTGGAGGACATCGTTTTTAAGGAGGTTTACGGCCAACATGCATCATCGGAAACTACCTGTAAAGATTTGTTTAAATGATTTAGAAGTAGCTATTTCTCCAGAAAACCAAAATAATTGAGGATGTCGATATGCAACTGTTATGGGTGGAAAATATATCAAAAAGCAAGATAAATTTGGGGGAGGCATTAAACATGACTCCCGAAAGTATTTCCAAACGCTTACATGCCATGTAAAAATTTCAAAAGAAACAAAAATTGATGCCGCATGATTCGATTGAGAAACAGATAAAAAATCGAAGGGCAATTATCGAAATTTTGCTTTTGCGGCACAAAAAGGGAGTTTCTTGCGTAGATTTGTTATTGTCGATGAAAAGTGTATATATTTCGAGAATTCCAAATGCAAAAAATCAGGGTTTTTACTAGCGAAGCATCAACATCGAATGGCACAGCCAAATCGCTTCGGAAAAGAAGTCAATGCCTAGTTTTTCGTAGGACCAGAAATAAATATGGTACTATGAGCTGCTGAAACCGGGCTTAACTGACAATGGGCATCGCTATCGACAAGAACTAATTACTTTGAACAATACATTGCTCGAACAACGGCCAGAATGGGACACGAAACACAAACAAGTGATATTGTAGCACGACAACGTTCCATACTAACGCAATTTCTTCGTTCAAGACGCCCCCAAAACACTGAATTAGGATCTCTTACCGTACCCGCCATATTCCCCAGATCTAGCCTTTTTCGATTATCACTTGATGTGATCGCGGGTGCATAGCTTGACTGGGAAATACTTGGCTGCTTTCCAAGAGGTACAAAATTAATTGGATAAATGGTTTCTGTCCAAAGACGCGTTGTTTTCTCATCGCGGTATTCATGTAATGTCTGAGAGATGGCGAAGATATGTAGCTAGACAGGAACGATACTTTAAATAAACCATTCTTCGCATTTCTGTTGAAATTTTCCATTTTTCATCTATCTAAAAAAACCCAGAAACTTAGTTGCGCACCTAGTAGAGTAATGTTTTTCTCTCTCCCTATATATGCATACACACAGACGCATATATATATATATATATATATATATACTATTAATTTATTAATTGCATTAATTTATTAGTTGAAAACATCTTTAAATTAAATTAATTTCAAAGATCTATCAACAGAGCATTACAACTGGTATATTAGAAAATAATTTTCTGCACCAAAACCTTATTCAATAAAGTTTATTAATATTTCTACAATTCAAATACATTTAAATTACAATGACTACATTATTTCATTTTAGTTCTATTCAATTTTTCTGCAATCCATAGCATGTATGTTAATGTATGTCAAAATTTCTGAACAAATATGACGTATTATGAAGAGTAATGCAACTTGTTTAAAAGTCGGGAACAGAAATAGATAACTGATATGAAAGCAATCACAAATTGCTTTGGCATATTACGATGTTGCAGAAAGCACCTGGGATTCATTTCTCAGTTACATGGCAACTGCTCCATGAAACCTCCCATTTATAAGTGTCACGGTGACAATTTGGTTTGCCATTGTAACGTCAGTAAAGGATTCCTCGTAGAAAGGAATACATAGAATAAAATTGAACAATGTCTTTATATATATATATACCGGGTGTCCCAAAAATGACTGATGGATTTTAAAATTCAATAACTTGCAAACGGTGACAGCTATTAAAAAATTTTTTGCAGGAAGGCTATGTATAACTTCAGGAGTTTTTTTTACCGCAATTCTTGATTTTAGTTCGAATTTAAAACAACAGATGGCGCTGATGGCGGTTGGTGGCCAGTCGACGCCGAGACTTACTTCATTCAGCTTTGACGCAAAAGAAGGAGATTAAGGCTATGGAGTACGTCTCATTCTGCAGTACAGTCTTGCTCTCAGGCACCAATTCTGGACTCATTCGATATGATTTCAATGGAATGCGTTATTGCCATAGAAATAACAGATTGTTCGATAGTGGAATACAGCGTTCAGAAGTGGGCATACATTTCGCAAGCAGTTTTTGAGTTTGCAGAAGATTTTCGTTTATGAAGTTTTATTTTCCCGGATTAAATTACTTTTTTATGGCACGATTTAAAGAATATTTTATGCATCATATTTTAAAACTAGATAAAGAGATTTTTTCAATTTGATGATTTTTGTTATATTCTAAAGAAATTTTAAATCTTTTAAGAAAATTCTTCAGTAGATTTTTATGAATGTTGAAAAAATTTTCATGAAAACTGTTGATAGTACATTATTGTGTAAAACAACTACCAAAAACAAATATTATAAGTTGCCTTGTTTAGCCCTTTTCAATAGGATTAGTCTATCGTTGCATTAAAATAGAAAAAAGTAAAATAAATGTGAGTTAATTAAAATTTATTTTCCCGGATTAAATTATTTTATATGGCATGATTTAAGGAATATTTTAGGCACCATATTTTAAAACTACACTGTTAAAAATTTGAAACCTCTGCTGCATCGTCACTTCTCTACTTTTATAGAAAGAGATTACTTCACTGTATTATGGAGCATTCTCATTTGTCAAAATAGGGAATATTCTATAATAGCAGTGGAGTGACGATGCAGCAAAAGTTTCCAATTTTTAACAGTATAGGTGAAGATATCTTGCTCTTACACTGTAAAAATCTGCTGCATTTTGTTGTATACACACTCCGCTTGTATAGAAACGGTTACTTGATTGTATTATGAAGCATTGTTATTGGTCGGAAAAGAGATATTATATACAAGAGGCGGAGTGCGTATGAAGCAAATTGCAGCAGATTTTTAACACTGTGGGGCCCGATTCTGAACTCATTCGATATGATTTCAATGGAATGCGTTGTTTCCATGGAATTAACAGTTTGTTCGATAGTGGAATACAGCGTTAAGAAGTGGGCATAAATTTCGCAAGCAGAAGATTTTCGTTTAGGAAATTTTATTTTCCCGTATTAAATTACTTTTTATGGCACGATTTAAAGAAAGCGTTAAGAAGTGGGCATAAATTTAGTTTGCAGAAGATTTTCGTTTAGGAAGTTTTATTTTCCCGTATTAAATTACTTTTTATGGCACGATTTAAAGAATATTTTATGCATCATATTTTAAAACTAGATAAAGAGATTTCTTTAATTTGATAATTTTTGTTATATTCTAAGAAATTTTAGATAGATTTAGATTGTTATGTTCATGCTCAATTTTGAATATTGTATTTTTCTATAGAAGAACTTTGGCAGGCGGCTTGAGACTTATGCTTCGCCATAGGCGGCTTTGTCTCCTATAGAAGAATTTCTTATTTCCATGACAACAACACATTCCTTTGAAATCATATCGAATGAGTTCAGAATCGGGCCCCACAGTGTTAAAAATCTGCTGCATTTTGCTTCATACGCACTCCGCCGCTTGTATATAATATCTCTTTTCCGACCAATAACAATGCTTCATAATACAATCAAGTAATCGTTTCTATACAAGCGGTGTGCGTATACAACAAAATGCAGCAGATTTTTATAGTGTAAGAGCAAGATTGTAGCAAGATATCTTCATCTACACTGTTAAAAATTGGAAACTTTTGCTGCATCGTCACTCCCCTGCTATTATAGAATATCTCTATTTTGACCAATGAGAATGCTCCATAATACAGTGAAATAATCTCTTTCTATAAAAGTGGTGGAGTGACGATGCAGCAAAGGTTTCAAATTTTAACAGTGTAGTTTTAAAATACGGTGCCTAAAATATTCCTTAAATCATGCCATAAAAAGTATTTTAATCCGGGAAAATAAATTTTAATTAACTCACATTTATTTTATTTTTTTCTATTTTAATGCAACGATAGACTAATCCTATTGAAAAGGGCTAAACAAGGCAACTTATAATATTTGTTTTTGGTAGTTATTTTACACAATAATGTACTATCAACAGTTTTCATGATTATTTTTTGAAGATTCATAAAAATCTACTGACGAATTTTCTTAAAAGATCTAAAATTTCTTAAGAATATAACAAAAATCATCAAATTGAAAAAATCTCTCTATCTAGTTTTAAAATATGATGCATAAAATATACTTCAAATCATGCCATAAAAAAGTAATTTAATCCGGGAAAATAAAACTTCCTAAACGAAAATCTTCTGCAAACTCAAATACTGCTTGCGAAATTTATGCCCACTTATGAACGCTGTATTCCACTATCGAAAAATCTGTTATTTCCATGGCAACAACGCATTCCATTGAAATCATATCGAATGTGTCCAGAATCGGTGCCTGAGAGCAAGACTGTACTGTAGAATGAGACGTACTCCATAGCCTTAATCTCCTTCTTTTGCGTCAAAGCTGAATGAAGTAAGTCTCGGCATCGACTGGCCGCCAACCGCCATCAGCGCCATCTGTTGTTTGAAATTCGAACTAAAATCGAGAATTTCGGTAAAAAAAACTCCTGACATAATACATAGCCCTCCTGCAAAAATTTTTTAAATAGCTGTCACCGTTTGCAAGTTATTGAATTTTAAAATCCATCAGTCATTTTTGGGACACCCGGTATATATATACACTATATTGTCATTGATAATTGGACACTTGCGATTTTAGACATTTTACTAAATATCTAGAAAAATACATGAGGAATCATCTCGAAACTCTTAGTGTATAAATATAATAGTATACGTCATACATCTCCGTGAAGATTTTTTCCGAAACTCCATAGGGGACCGTCAACAAATTAAAAAAGAATGAATATCTTTTGAATAACCCTGTCAAAACTAATGTAGCAAAAGCGCTCAAACTCTAGATTATGATTGAATGCCTTATTGTAATACACTGTGTTTATTTTTATGCAAATAGCATGCATACTCGCAGAGTAATTAAGGTTTTTATAAAAATGGTCCCAAATTTTTCCAAGTTTTTTCCTTATAATTTTCAGAGTTCATAATATAAAATAATATTTTTTTCAGAAAATATGACAAACAACATTGCACACAGTACACTGTAATCAGAAATAAAAAATAATGAAAATTGTATACAAAATGAGTTGGTTTACTAAATAATTTTTTATTGCGCATGCGTCAACGATATCAAAACTTCATTTGCATATTATGTTAGCTAAATGTATAGAGCAACTTTTGTGAAAGTCACAAAATCATAACTTGAAAATTCTGAAAATAATCGTCAATTGAATAAGTTAAAAATCCTTTATTCTCAAAATGAAGCAAAAACAAGAGGGGTTGTATCCATATATTCATTGATTAGTGTCAATATAGAATACACAATACGAAATGTTACAACTACTTTTGGATAAAATCCCTCATTTTTTTTGCTTCATTTTGGAAACAACAGATTTTGTCCTTTTTCTATAGACGATTACTTTCAGAATTTTCAAGCTATAATTTTGAGACTTTTACAAAAGTTGCTCTATACATTTAGCTAACATAATATGCAAATGAAATTTTGATATCTTTGACGCATGCGCAGTTAAAAATTTTTTAGTAAACCTACTCATTTTTCATACAATTTTTATTATTTTTTAATTCTGATTACAGGGTACTGTGTGCCATGTTGTTTGTCATATGTTCTGAAAAAAATATTATTTTATATTAAGAACTCTGAAAACTATAAGGGAAAAACTAAGGGGCCATTTTTATAAAAACCTTAATTTCTCTTCGAGTATGCATGCTATTTGCATAAAAATGAACACAGTGTATTACAATAAGGCATTCAATCATAATCTAGAGTTTGAGCGCTTTTGCTACATTAGTTTTGACAGGGTTTTTCAAAAGATATTCATTCTTTTTTAATTTGTTGACGGTCCCCTATGGAGTTTCGGTAAAAAATCTTCACGGAGATGTATGACGTATACTATTATATTTATATACTAAGAGTTTCGAGATGATTCCTCATGTATTTTTCAATATATACAATATAGTGTATATATATATATATATATATATATATATATATGCATATATAAGTTTAACTCCATTCCGATGTTTTTATATTTTGATATCTTTTCATTATAAATGTCAAAAATTCATTTTTAATTTTTTCCTTTTTAATAATGATATATTATATATATATATATATATATATATATATATATATATTAAACATAGTATAATTTTAGCTAAATATTTTTAGCAAACGTTTAAATATTATACGATTAGCTCTTATCTGCAGTTGCGTATTAACTTATTCCATTTTAATGATCTGGTACTTACTATTGGAAATTCGATTAAATATTAGAATATTATTATCGCAAAGTATCACATAAAAAATCAGTAAAATGTTAAGGGGCACAATTTGTTATCAATGAATAAATTTTCTTTTTCTATTTTTAATTTCACAATTTTTGTTGATAATTCGTAATAGTTTTATATGCATATTTATATATATACACACACATTAAAAGGTTATTCAATGTCTGAGAATATTTTTATGGAATTTTGTATTTTTTTCAACTTAAATTTTTTCAAATACACGTGAAATATATTGCAAATATAATATAGTCAATAAATAAAGAATATGAATATTCATTCACAATATATTTATTACTAAATAGGTGCAAGTATATAAAAAATTTAAAATATTAATGTCATAACTTAAGCAATTTCTATGATAACGACTAATGTATAGCTGAAAGCACTAAGAATTATAACTTCTTCTAACATCACTGTTTTTAACGTCTTAAATAAGTTTAAATGTTTTTAAAATTTTTTATATATTTGCACTTATTTAATAATTAATATAATGCAAATTAAGTATTCATGTTTTTTTTTTTTTTTTTTTTTTTTTTTTTTAAGATGTTTTTGTAACTATGTAAATACGTAGCAACTATAGCTGTCGAACAGTCCATCAGCCTGTCCGTCTCTCCGCATTAACAACGCAAAAACTACCCAACTGAATCATTTGAAATTTAAATATATAACCATTACATAATTTTGTCGAGCTATATCAATTTTTATGAAAATCGGATCCATAGACCAATTACAGGGACAATCAAAATATTCCGTTAGATAAAGGTCAATGGGGAAAAACTTTTCAAATGCATTTTATGCGTTTGAAATTTAAAATATATAATTATTACATAATTTTGTTGAGTCATTTTAAATTTTATGAAAATCGGATGCATAGATCAATTACAGTGATAATCAAAAGTATGCCGTTCCATTACGATTAATGGGGGAAAATATTTAATATATCATTATTAAACTGTTTCGAATAAAATAGAATTTACATGAAACTATGAAGTATATATATATACTAAAATATATATTCTGTACAACCTGTGATGCAAAGAATATTTATTATTAAATTCCAGGACCACACAAAAATATTCCACTACATAATGCTACACGGGGAAACATTGCTTGGTGCGTGTTATAATTATATTAAACTGTTTCACATTTTATGAATATGATATATGTTGCTGAGGTATAATAAAAGATATTTCCTGTATATTTACAGGAACACAAAAAAGATTTTGACCACTATACTGTATCTGAAGTACTGTCTACTATAACAGCAAGGTCTGATATTTTTAAAACTTCGTTGTCGTACGAACGCACATCATTTGCTACGCTTCACGTGCAGTTTCCACCTTTTTTTATTTAGGTAAACATGACATTTCATCTTAAGACATAGAGTTTCTCTATATATTTTATAATATTGACATGTTTATGCCTAATGCTGATTATAATTAACTTAATAACATACCTTTACTATGAATTTTTTTTTATGAAGCTTCTCTGACGAATCCATAAAAAGTTCAGAATTTCTCAGAATTCAATTTCCAAAATTTTCTTTTTTATTTTTGGTTTATGTTTTACTTTGATTTTTAAAAATGAGATTTCATTTTAATTATATCTATGTATATAATAAAGAGTGATTTAACACTAGAAACGCAGAGCGGGCCAATTTGAATCAAATCGATGTTTAATTTCTCACCGCCCAAAAAGTATTTGTTGAGAGAAATTTTCCCTTTCTGACTTTTAATATTTTAAGGTAAACAACAACTTTTCGCATTTAATAGCGAATAACATAAATAATTTTTCAGTTACAACCACTTATACCTAGAACCGCGAAGCGGGTCAATTTGACCCGTAATAAGTTTTTACGCTTAAATGACAAAATAGAGATGCATTTTTTCGGAACTAATGAGAAAGTATATCTGCCTTACTCCTAATTCCTCTAATAAAAAGAATCGGAAGAGAGAACAAGGAAAATTTTCAATCGAGATCTTATATTCTTGATTTCAAGAATGGGTAATTGAAGTAGAAAATTACAATTAATATTTAACAAGTACTATTGAAGTTGCTTTTATTATGCATTTATTGAAAGTAAATATGTGATTTTTGATGTCTAAATATTACCGCTAAAGAAGCTTTGGAATGTTAGCAACTATTATCTGAAAATGATAGACGATGCAAATGATTAAGGGTGAATATCTGCCTGTAAATGAATAAAATTAAATTTTAATGATGAAAATGAAAGTGGAGACGGCCCAGCCAATACTCTTAACATTGTTGGGCTTTTTCATTGGAAATATCGATGAAACTTTTTCAATATTGAACAAAATTTTGTGATATTTGTCAAATAAAAAATCGGATATAAAAAAGAAAAATTAAGAATTTGAACAAAAAGTGACAAAGTTTGAACTTTATGCTCATGAAAATCTGAAAAATAAATAAACAATAACTTCTGCATTCACACCTGGAAATAAAGAAGTTTACAAGAAAACTGCAACAATAACAACATAAAAGGGCCTAATATAAGCGTAGATGAACACGCATTGTTTTCAATATCTGTGAGTAGGTTGGCTCAGTACATGTCTAACAAAACCAGATAAATTCAGTTACATTCTAGTTGCTTGCAGATGTTGATAAAAAACGATCTTTAGAACGACGAGAAATATCTCTCTGAAAAAAATGTCAAAATCGGAATTGAATGCGGCTATTCTCCTAACACATTCAGAGATCAGCATAACTGTAACCAAAAAGAAAAGGGTAAAAATATTACTTGCTTAGCAGTATAGATCTAACTTTTGAAATTTTAGATAATTCTAAAAAGAGAAAAAAAAAGACAACAAAGCATTAAATTCAGTGTGGTTGTGTGATTAGCCAGATGACAGGAAGTTTGCTTATGACAAGCCTGCATCTTATAGGAGTCCAATGAATGCACTTTATAATATTTTGTATTTTGTTGACATCAATGTTTGGGTTTTATGCAAATCTGTAACCTGAAAATCCATTAGTATCCGTCAATTTATTCAAAACTTCGTGTAAGACGTGCAAAAACAGTTTGTTGTTTCTCGCCTCCCCTCAAGCTTGTCATTTGGTCAAGAAGAAATACTAAAAACGATGAAAAACACAAACTAAGCATAAAAGAGTTTATCACAATTAAAAAATGGAAATAAAACTGAAAATAATTGTTTAAATTATAATGTACCCATATGTTTCAGGTAAATGTGCAAAACGTTAAACCATGTTTTTCAAACAATGATTACAATAAATTGGATTAAATAAATCAATAAAATTAATAAGTAATTTCTATTTATTTTTATATTTTAAAAACTTATTCTTAGATTTTATATCTAAATTTATTTGAATGGGATAATCAATTTTTAATGTTTATTAAGTCCAAGTTTATGTATGTTTAAAATGTATGTTGTAATACATATATTTTCCTCATACTTAAGGAAATGAAATTTTGAATAATACCGTTTTCTGAAATGTAGGGAATATCTGCTGATTTTATGTGTAAAATATAATATAAATACCAAGAAAATTGTGATTATTATAAGAAAATATATTTTTTTAACTAACCAAATTAAGTATTTGGGAATATTTATAAATTGTTTTCCATCTTGGGTATAAATTCTTTTCCATCTCATTCTAGGTATACCGAAAGTCCCGCGGTTTTAGTGTTAAAAAAGACAGAGCTGAATATTGCAAACATTTTTAAGGGGATTCCGAGTTTACTTCATCTTTACGCCCAGTCTGTAATTGAGAGAAATGCATTTAGATGGAACCATTGGGAGACAGTTTAGATTTAGTTATAATACTAACCCAAATATAAATGAAAATAACTTCAATGTAAGAAATAATTGGTAAAAAGCTTTAACCTTTTATTTACCAAATTATGGATTCATGGAAATTTTATATTCTAAAGCATTTTACATAAATTGTTTAAACTCATTTAAAAGATTTATATAATCATTTTAAAAATATTTGAAGGACTTAGAAGGATTAATTAAATTTGAATTTATAGAGATTGTGTGCAATATTTATAACCCCACTCAAATATTTTATTTTAAATTGTTTTCTTAGTATTTTGTAGAATTATAAAATGTACAAATATTATGTTCTTGCAACATAAAAAAATATTTCCGAAGTGCAAAATTTCCATCCCCCTCCCTCAGTTTCAAGAAAACTGAAAAGATACAAACGCAAAAGATATCATCCTTTAAAAAATATTTTTGTTTTGTGTAACCAATAATGATTTTGGAATAAATTAATGTAATGTATCTGTAACTCATTCTAAATATTATTACAACTAATTGATGCATTAAAAGAATTTTATAATAAGTAATTTTAATGGTACTTATAAGTACCTTCGGTAGATAAAGCGTTAAACACAATGTAAAAGAAAGTTCGGTATTCTGTTATCTTTCTTAATAACTATTCTAACTGTTTCATTTTAGTCAGATAGAAACATGTTCGCATAGACACCAATATCGTGAAATTCTTTACGTGTACAATTGTTTCGTTCACTTTTGTAAGCAAAGAGGCTACTCTCTCACAGACACAAAAAGAAAAATCATAAAAGCTAAATGTACAATGAATTCACAATATTTTGTGTGAAACTGGTAATCAAATACAAAGATAAACGAGCACTTCGTTTCGGGATTAATTAAAATTATGGTAGACTATTATAAAATTCTGAATTTCCACAAATGCTCCGTTTACAAAAATCATACAATCTCCTTTTAGAACCTCATATTTCATAGATCGGTGCTAACGTAAATAATAATATACACAATTCATTGTCTAAATCTTTTTCTTATTATTTTTAATCCTTCGGACTCCGGTGCCTCTTACACAAATTTCATTCGATTAGCACCACTTTTTTGAAAGAACTTTTGTTCAAGTAGACAATTTCAAAAATTCTACTATTAAATAAGAAAAATTCCATTTTCCGTTATTACTGATGTCAAAAACAAATTTTGGAAGGAAAGATGTTGTTTCAGCAGCGGAGACAACGGACTGCCAAGGGTCAATACTATTATTGAGATCAAATGAAAAGGTATACTTTGCACGTAAAAAGCGTAATATCCATTTTATGTTAGTTTTTGCTGTATAGATTTAGTCTATAAAATGCTCAAGCATTTTTATCCTTTTAAATGTAATTTATATTTAAGTTATTGAAATTCCATACTTCCGAACAAATATGACGTATAAGAAACTTATAATGCAACTTGTTAAAAAAAAAGTATCATAAATGCATTACTGAAAGCAAAGCAATACCAAATTATTCTGATAACCAAAGATGTAGTGGAAACCACCTGGGATATATATCTCATTTCCGAGGCAAGCATTCATTAAACATATATTTATTTGGGCATGGTGGCAGTTCTATTCTCAGTTAAACGTCAAACAGGTTTCTTTATTCAATTTAAATTATTAATTGTAATTGAGCGATATGAAAATATATAAAAAAACTCGAAATAGATTTTTTTTTATTTCCACATCATTTGAATTTTGAATTTCTACGACCGCTATTTGAAATGATTGTTTATATTTTAATACAAAATTTTCCAAGGTAAACATATGTATTATTAGTGTTATGTTTTATTGTATACACAACCAACTTGAATTATCTTTTCAGTACGTTATTAGGGACTATAACTGGTATGTGCCATTGTCCCCATTAGATGAGAGCAGAGGAATTTTTCAGATGAAAGAGCAGGAAAGAGTTATATCTATTTCTTAAAAGCCCAGACTACTCACTGAAAAAGATCCGGATGATAATGTTAAATCTGTGGGAGCATTCTTTTCTAATATCTCGCGCCCCACCAGTGGCCGAGAGGTATGGACCTCTTAACTGGTAGACGGCAGGTGCTGGGTTCGAACCCAATCGCGGCTGTCGGCCTAACCGTTCGGAGTTTTCGTGGTTTTCTTCGAACCTTGCGTGAATACGGGTTAGGTTCCCTTAGAAAGACCCCCACGAAGGGCACACCCCCTGGTCCTATATCCCTAGCGTAGATAATCGGACGACAAAAATAATCCAATCCAAATAATCCAATCTAATATCTCGCTCAAATTTTACTATTTTTACATGATTCTTTTGTATAGGATAGCTGCGGATGATCTGCAACCGAGCTACTTTATAAATTTTTGCTTGAGATTAAAAAAAATTGCTTTAACTTTCGAAGCAGTTAAGAGCCGGTTCTGAAAATGAAACTATCATAATGTAAAAATACATGACCACTATCGGAAAAGTAAAAACTAGCCCGGTTGCAGATCGTTCACTGCTATACTATGAAAAAAAAATCATGTAAAAATATTAAAATTTGAGCGAGATATTTGAAATTAACGCCCCCATAGACTTAACATTATAATCCGGGTCTTTTTCAGTTAGAAGTGTGGGCCCTTAAGTAAACTAAATTTTGGCATGCATGTAATTAATAGATACAAAACTATGCATCATATACAGGGCTGTTGACAAAATTCGGATAATTTTTCGATTGTAGCGGGGAACAGCTGAAATAGAGTTTTCAAATGTGCTGTGTGTTTCCACAGGATTGAATTATATATAACATTTTAACTTGTTAAACGTTACAGTTTTCTTACATTATTCAAAATGTGTTGGAAAGTGTTTCATGAAGTTATGCTTCAGCCATGATTTTTTTGTATTTCTTGTTTTCCTTTAAACCAAGTTTTTTCAGAAAATATCCTTTACAAAACAATAGTTTAACGTGGCAACAATTTCGATAATGTAAAATTCACTGTTTTTTAATTTTTGGTAGAAACTATGAGCTAGTGCATTTATTTACAATTTTATACTTATTTTGCTTTCTTTCTTAGTATAAGTAACATTAGAAGAAAGAAAAAATTAAGCATTATTTATACCATCTTTTATAACAATTTTAAATTGATTTCTCAACGTATAATCATCAAAAAATATTAAATTACTAATTGATAAAAGCTTATTTTTAAGAGCACAGTCTTCATTTTTTTATATTTTTAATTTTTTTTTCAATTTTTTTTAATGTTTAAGTGTTGCGGTTTTACAACTGTTTGGCTTATATTGGGAGCCATTTATTGCACATCATTAAATTCCTTCTTCTTTAGTCTTACATACAAATGAACAAGTTAGAGTATATTTGAGAATTTATAGCTGTGCTAACTAAAAAAAGGCTTTTAATCAATGTATTCATTTAAAATTAAGTTTTAAAAATATTAAAATATTGCATTGTAATTAAAAAGTAACCTATAAATGTATTTTTTTATAACTTCAGTACATCAGGAAGTGGATTATATTCATTTACAAAATTCTATTTTCTCATACATAAACCAGATTTATTAAAAGAAATGAACGTAAAATACACATTACATTGGAATTTCGAAAATAACTAGTTGGAAGTAACAATGAAAAAACCTTGTAAAAATTGCTTATTCTAGACTTGATTAATGAGATTGAAAGTATGATAAACTACTGTTTGCGTGTTGTTACTAGACACACTAAATTTTCATGAGATATTAATGAGAATAATTTTTAATGAGATATCTTCACGAATAATTTAAATAATACCTTCGGAGCATCACTGTACACATAATATCAAAATATGAAAACATAATATTAAATATATAGTTTGAAATATAGTTTGTGCATATGGCATTTGTATGAGATTGACACAGTAATTGGTTTTCATAAACTTATTACCTAATCAATAGAATCCATATCGGCAATTAATGAACTTTGAAAACAGTAAATCAAGAACTGAATTCATCCATATAATTAACCCTGATTCCTGATTGACTAGTCAGTGATTATTAATAACGATTGAGACACATAATATCCGCTATATAATACCCTCCCTTTTGATGTAATGTAGTATGTTTTCAATAACATAATATTAACAAATTAAGCCTAATGGAATCCCTATACCTACTATGTTAAATTAATATATCATTTCTCATAAACAACTTAAGATATGAACTTGATTTTTTTTTTTGCATAAAATAAACAATTCTTAACGATCTGAAATTTAAATTTATAATTAAATGAAGCTTAGATATTTAAAAAAAAATTGAAGTAGAAACTATATTGAAATTTCAAAAAACATGTAATTTTTTCAAAGATAATGATAATGATAAAAAAGTTCTTTTTATGAGTTTAAAAAATTCACCAGAGATTAAACAGGGATATATATAGAATATTCAAGCAAAATTTCAAAGCATAATGTTTAATAGTTTTTTCAAAAGATATATCGAAGTTAAAAAAACAACGTTTTGAGAAAACCAAGTTTAAATTAAATATACACACTTACTTAAAACATTCCTGCTCCATAGTGCTTATTTGAATTACATTTTTTTTATTCGCATTTTTTTGTGTTTCCTTTTCAATCTTTTTAAACACTCATTTTTCTTTAGTGAGCTGCAAATGGTCATATTTTTCTCTTAGTATTCGCTCGCCATTAACAGTTTTTAAGGTGTTTTGGCAATAGAGGAGATAGACAAACAAAATTACTACAAATTTTCCCAACTTCTGGTTGCCACAGAAATAAAAGTAATATATCAGTAAAAAGAGGCGAAATAGTACGTTCTAAATATTAAAACAAGTTGGAAATTGCACGTGAACGTTGCAAATGAGGTGCGTTCGTACGATAACGAAGTTTTAAAAATATTCAGATCTTGCTGATATAGTAGAGCGTACTCCGGATACAATATAGTAGTCGAAATTTTTACGTTTCTGTAAATATGCAGGAAGTAATTTTTATTACACCTCAGCAACGTATATTTTATTCATAAAATGTGAAGTAGTTGAATATAATTAAAACTCGCCCCAAACAATGTTTCCCCGTATAGCATTAGGGACCGTTCAAGTATTACCTAAGCACTAAAGGGGGAGGGGGGAGTCCAGAGTCAGCTTATTTTTTCTGACAAGGGGAAGGGGGGGGGGTCACGACAATTCTTACGTAAGCATTAAACAACGAAGCCAACTGCAGTTCAAATTCAACAATCAAACAAAGTATGATGGGGAAAGAGCGTTCTACAGTCCGTTCGAAGTTCGCCGTTTATTTTCGATTTTATCCTTTGCTTATCCATCGGCAGTCGCGTGACCCGCATCACCCACTCGCCCTTTGTCTTCATTGTTGTCTGTTAAGTTGTGTGCCAAGTCAAGTACATTGCAAGACTAGAAAAACACAGGCACCGGTGTGGCTGGGTTCTGTTGCCAGGGTAACTGGTCAGTTGACTTTATTTTAGGTATGTCCGGTATTTTCTTTTCTCCCGTGCAATCGGTCATGGAATTCCGGGAATTTTTGGAGAATTTCTGGATTTTTTTCTCTTTCCGCTCCTATTGTCGAACTTCCTTCTCTACAGGTTTTGGAACTTTAGAAAGCAGGAAACCGACTTGGGGTTTTTTTTTGTCTCGTATACACAGGACAGATATTTATTGTTTTAGTTCAGTTGCAGAGTGAATTTACATAGTGAATTTTTTATTGGTTCGTAATTTTATTTATGATGCCTAAGTAAGTTAAGACTTCTAGTATATCTTGTTTTATTGTTCAATGTGATAAATAACAATATATTTAAACCATTTTGTATTATGTGGTTTGTTTAATGCAATAAGCAACAATATATTAAAACTATTTTATATGTTTTGATATCACAATCCCTATATGTCTATATAAATTTGTTGGATTAATAATGTAATTGATTGGTAACTTTTTATAAGTCCAGAAGTATTGATGTATAAACTGTCATAAAGTCTTACGTAAGCAAAGGGGGGGAGGTCTGGCATTTGCTTATATTTTCTTACAAGGGGGGGAGGGGGATGCAAAATGACTAAAAATATGATTACGTAATACTTGAACGTTCCCTTATGTAGTGGAATACTTTTGTGTGGCCCTGTAATTTAATAATAAAAATTCTTTGCATCACAGATTGTACAGAATGCATATTTTAGTATATATTTCATAGATTCATGCCAATTCTATTATGTTCGAATGAGTGTAACATCATTAAAATGCATTTGAAACTTTTTCCCCAATGACCGTAATGTAATGGAATACTTTTGATTGTCCCTGTAAATGATCTATGCATCTGACTTTCATAACATTTGAAATGACTCGACAAAATTACGTAATAATTATATTTTTAAATTTCAAACGATTAAAATGCATTTGAATTTTTTTTTTTTACCACTTGACCGTAATGTAACGGAATCCTTTTGATTATCCCTGTAATTGATCTATGCATCCGATTTTCATAACATTTGAAATGACTCTGAAAAATTACGCAATAATTATATGTTTTAAATTTCAAACGATTAAAATGCATTTGAAACTTTTTCCCTTTTGACTGTAATGTAACGGAGTCCTTTTGATTGTCCCTGTAATTGATCTATGCATCCGATTTTCATAACATTTGAAATGACTCGGCAAAATTAAGCAATAATTATATGTTTTAAATTTCAAACGATTAAAATGCATTTGAAATTTTTTCCCTATTGACCATAATGTAACGGAATCCTTTTGATTGTCCCTGTAATTGATCTATACATCCGATTTTCATAAAATTTGAAATGACTCGACAAAGTTATGTTATAATTATGTATTTTAAATTTCAAATGATTTGGTTAGGTAGTTTTTGCGTTGTTATATGCGGATAGACGGACAGACAGACAGACAGACGGACAGACAGACGAACAGACGGACGGACTGAGCGACAACAATAGGTGCTAAGTATTTACATAATTACGAACGCGCCTAAAAACGAAAAATTGATATATTTTTGGTTTTGGCCTTCCAACTGTCTTTCAGAGCACTTGTACTCTTCAATGAGGAGAAATGAAGAATGAAAAATAAAGATATTATCGATTTTTTTTCTTAACATAAACTTTATTATCTTTCAGTTATTCTCACGAAGTTTTGTAAAGTATTCCGTTCCTAAACTATTTAATTTAGGGCCGCAAACAACAGTTTGCCCAAGGTAAAGGCCTAGTTGACCTCTGCTAATATCTTGTACTGTACTGACACATATTCCAATTTTTGCTGATTTCACATTTAGGTGACATTCATATTTATTTTCACATTCAAGGTGTGTGAAACGAAATATTTTATATTAGAAAATCATAAATATTTTTTCCCTTATTTATAAGTATTTAGAATATTACGCTGATTAGAAAAACCCAATTTCAAAATAGCATACAGTGGGAATTTCCATTCATTGTAAAGTGTATATTTTCAATAAACAAGCAATGAAATTTCTAACAAGTCCATTATTTATATTTATCCTTTGACTTTTCTTGCCCCACCAGTGGCCGAGAGGTTCGGACCTCTCAACTGGTAGACGGCAGGTGCTGGGTTCGAACCCAATCGCGGCTGTCGGCCTAACCGTTCGGAGTTTTCCGTGGTTTTCTTCGAACCTTGCGTAAATACGGGTTAGGTTCCCTTAGAAAGACCCCCACGGAGGGCACTCCCCCTGGTCCTATATCCCATTAGCGTAGATAATCGGACGACAAAAATCAATCAATCAATCAACCTTTGCCTTTCGTTCACTCTCACTTCTCATAAAAAAGCTCTATTTATCTATAAGAAGTGCTGCAGTTCGAATTTCATTACAGTAAGATGTTCAAGAATCTTGTTAAATGCTCAAAAATGGCTATTTCTGAAAAAATGCTCAGAATGGCAGCTCACATTGTAGGCAGCATTAAGAACATTTAGTAAATGATGCTACAAATCTTAGTTTGAAGAGCATATAAATCATTATATGGAGAAATATTTTAGTTTATGAAATTTTCTCACAGAAGATAATAAACAAGAGCAGAATATATACTGTTAAAATCCTGTCCTAGTTTGAGCCTAATTTTGGTCTCAGTAGCTGCCACTGTAACATGGTGAAATCTTGAACCAATATTTAGAGCTCTTGTTGAAGTATAGTTTCGATAGTTGGAATGAGGTTAAAATAGGAAGCTCCAAATGTTAGCACGAGATTACATCATATTAGGGTGGTAGCCACTGAACACCAAAATTTGGTTCAAACTAGAGCAAAATTTTAACAGTGTAGTTGAGACATGAAGCTGCAGTATAAATAAAATCTTTCATAACTTCCCAACTTCTTTCAAAATCATGATCTTAGATTAATACATTACTTATCTATTAAATTTATTGAATCATATTACACTTCGCCTCATCACCTCTATCAAAACACTAGATCAAAATTTCTTGAAGTACACAAAATACTAAACTCATTACGCTAACCAACTACAGAAACGTGATGAATATTCATCACAAATAACGATCCGTTTCATCGTTGTTTTGTAGTGTATGTTATTTCAATCTGAATTCATCTATCTAATTTATCTTTAAAAAATTCAATCCTACAGTTTTGTCGGAGACAGAATTCTAAATATCCCACTATGGAGTTTATATTTGTAGCAAATTCTTTGTATTCAAAATGTTCAGAGTTGGTGGAAATTTCTATCATATAAAACAATAAAGCTCATAAATACATGCTTCAATAACGCCTTATACAAATATTTTTATTATGATATTTTCTTTAATTACTGATGATCAAGATGAATCATTCTTTTCTTTTTTTGCCATGATCCTTGCTGCTGAAGAAAAATCCACGTGCTGGTGTTTTAATTATGTATTTATCCCCTGATAATGGAAATACAAGAAATATTTTTTATAAGTTAATAAGAAAGATGTATATGGTGTTATATATTCATACATATTTTGATATATGTATAATTGATAATGTCTTAATGATAATATATTTATGTTTAATTTCCTTTTAGTTACGCATGGAAACCTAATATATAGATAAAAATGTTTTATTTCATTGGAGCCGAAAACGTAATTATTAGAATGAAGAAAACAATAGATGTGAAAAGTTCATTTAATCCATTAGATTTTTAAGGTCAAAAGATTTTAAAAATTTATAAGCATTTCTATTCTACATTATATTTCTACATTATATTCTACATTTCTAACAATCTATTTATAAACATTATAATAAACAAGTTATGTTACTTGAGAGAGATGATACAAATTATATAAAAAACAAATAACATTGAGATGTTTTGACCATGACATAATTGGAACCGAAACATGTCAATGGTCTTTGTTTTTAATATATTTTATCGCATCTCTCTCAAGCAATATAAATTGTTTATTAAAAAAATAGATATGAAAGTTTTACTATCCTGAATTTAAGAAAGAAGGAGAAGTAATCTCTTTTGGAAATTTCAGACTTAGCCAATCAAAGTAATGTGACTGAAGTTTTATCATCTAGAGCAATTGACGTATTATGGATCGTCAATTAGTGAAGTGCAATATCTTTCAGGCGTCTCAAATTTAAACTTTTAAAATTCAGTTATAGCATATTTTTTAGGAGACTGTGTAAGACCCAGTAACTCTGAATAATTCTATTCTGTCTGGTAAAAGTAATTTCTCATGCAGCTTTCTGGTGAGATTTTCGAGTTTTTTTTTAAATTCTGTTTGCTCTACAAATATAGATTGATTATTTTTGTTAATGCTATTTCAAGCAATATTAAACATAGTCTTTGGTCTCAGGGAACCAAATTACGGAAACAAAAAAGTTACTAAACTAAAAAAGGCAAGATGTGTTAAACAAAGAGAAAATCCAACCTTCCATTGTAACGACAGAAACACGGAAGCCTATGCAGTGGATGAAGATATGCGAGTCCTTATAAAAACTCAATTCCCATTTGTTCAAATTGAATGTGAATAATATTTTTTTAATGAATGCAATATTATAAAACAGGAATATTTCTATGTTGCAGAGTTAAAAGTCCCCAGAGTTTTATTTTCAATTGTTCTATTTTTTATTATTTTAGATCATTATTTAGGTGTTGAGATATATTTAGATTCAACAAAAAATATGATTAACCCCTTCAAAATATTTATATAAACACTTGCGTTACGGTGAACAAAACGACAGAATGCCATCAACATAATAACAATGGATCAACGGGATAAAAAAAAATCGTAGATTTGAAGGTATCAAGACATGCTACAGAGTGAATTTTTTTCATTTCCATTAAACTGACATTGGAAATCTGAGAGCATTATAAAAAAGCCTATTCCAATGGTGGTTATAAAAGCCGATAGTTTTATTATTTAAGTTTATTTATTATTATTTAACTTTATTATAATATTTCTGGGAAATAAACTTTTTTTCTGTCTTTAAACACCTCATGCTCTCTCAAATCATCCGGTCAACTAAAAGATCGATTTTTTTACACATATGTAAATTGTACTCTCAAAATTTTTCCGAATTTGCTTTCCTTAAGATTGAACTGAATTACTTGAAAGCTGTTGTTACTAAAAGAGGTTTTGATCCTTCTTTTATTAATATTGCTGTGAACAAATTCAATAGACCGCTTAATAAATCTATTCTCACTAATTCTATTAAAAGTAAACATGATAATTTGGTTGTCGTTATCCTCCCCTTTTATCCATCTTTATATTTCAAATTAGCTAAAGTTTAAAGACGCTTCAATTTTAAAGTAATTTTTAAACATGCCAATAAATTCAAATTTCCATCAACTAAATCTCCTGTCCTTGACTTTCAAAAATGGGGGAATTACTAATGTTCCTTGTAATGGCTGTAATTTATCTTATATTGGTCAAATTAAACGAAATCTCGAAATCTGCTTAAAATAATACTCTCGTTATGTTAATAATCAAGAAATTTCTAACTTTTCTGTTGCCAAATATTTTTTGGGATTCCGGCAAACAGTTTTAATTTTCAAACTGCTAAGATTATCTTTCATACCAATAGTGCCTCTGAATTAAATTTTCTTGAAAGTTTAGCTATTTATCGTAATCATGATGTTATTGTTAACACTAGAACCGCGGGACTTTCGGTATACCTAGAACCGCGGAGCGGGTCAATTTGACCCGAGAGGGAAAATGATATGTAAAAATGCTGAAATGCTTAATTAATTTATTTAAAAATTATATTTCTTCTAATAATCAATATTTCAAAGTATTTACGTTATATTTTACACATAAAATCAGCAGAAAATACCTACATTTCAGGAAATGCTATCATTGAAAATTATATTTCATTAAGTGTGATGAAAATATATTGAACAAATATTGAACATATATTTTAAACATAAATAAATTTGAACTTAATAAGCATAAAATAATAATAAATATACAAAATAGATTATCCCATTGAAATAAAATTAGATATGAAACCTAAGAAATTAAAAAAAAAAATCAAGTTACTTACAAGTTTTATGATTTATCTAATCCAATTTATTGTATGCATTGCTTGAAAAACATGGTTAAATGTTTTGCATATTTACCAGAAACGTGTGGTTGCATTATATTTTGAACAATTATTTATAATTTTACTTCTTTTTTTTTTAATGTCATAACAAACTCTTTTCTGCATAGTTTTTAAAGTTTCCTCATGCCAAAAAGATTTTTTTTTTCCGAGAAATAACAGAGTTTTTCTGTACGTCTTTAACTAAGTCTTAAATAAATTGACATATATTAATAGATAATAGACGCATAGTAACTAATCTTCCGGTTACAGATTTGCATAAATCCCATTGTTAATAGCAAAATATAAAATATTATAAATTACACTCACCGGCCTCTAATAAGAAGCAGGCTTGACATACGCAGACTTCCTGTCATATGGGAAATCACACAGCTACACTGAATTTAGTTATGTTGTGTATTTAGTATATAATATTTTTTAGAATGATCTAAAATTATAACAGTTAGATGTAAACTGCTAACCAACAAAGCATTTTTACACTTTCCTCTTTGATAAACAGTTATGCTGATGTCTAAATGAGTTAGAAGAATAGCTGTATGCAATTCCGATTTTGACATTTTTACAGAGATTTGTATATCTTGTCTTGGGCATTTTACAGATTCTATCAGCCTAGATTTTTCTCAACATCTGTAAGCAACTAGAACGTGATACGATACTGAATTAATCTTGTTTTGGTAGACATGTACCGAGTAAACCTACTCACAGATTTTGAAAGAAATAAGTGATGATCTACGCTTATGTTTGGCACTTTCATATAGTTAGTCTTGCAGTTTTCTTTTCATTTTCCTTATTTCCAGGTGTGAATGCGCAAGTTATTGTTTATTTATTTTTCTGATTTTCATAAGTATAAAGTTTAAATTTTGTCACTTTTGTTCAAATTTTTAATTCTTATTTTTTATCTCCGATTTTTTATCTTATAAATATCACAAACTTTCACTTAATGCTGACAAATGTTTATCTATTTTATAATGAAAAAGTCCAACAATGTTAATAGTATAGGCAGAGTCGTCGTCACTTTCATTTTCATTTCATTTACAGGCAATATTCATTCTCAATTATTTGCATTCTCAGTCATTTTCAGATAATAAGTGCTAACATTCCAAAGCTTCTTTGACAGCAATATTAAGACATCGGAAATCTTATCTATATTTTCAATAAATGCAGAAAAAAGCAACTTGAATATTAGTTCTAAATATTTGTTGTAATGTTCCATTGCAATAATCTAATATATCAATAATCTAAGATCTTGATTGAAAATTTTCATTACTCCCCCTTGAAATTCTGCCTATTAATGAAATTACGAGTGAGGCAGATTTACTTTCTGGTTAATTCCGAAGAAATGCATCTCTATTTTGTCATTTATGCGTAAAAATATATTGTGGGTCAAATTGACCCGCTCCGCGGTTCTAGGTATAAATAGTTAAAAATGAAAAATCATTTATGTTATTTGCTATTAAAAGCGAAAATTTGTTGTTTACCTTAAAATATTAAAAGTCAGGAAAGGAAACATTTTATCAATGAAAACTTTTCATGCGGCGAGAAATTAAACATTGATTTGGGTCAAAATGACCCGCTCCGCAATTCTAGTGTTAATGATAAATCTTATTCTAAAATGTTCTCCATAATTTGGAAAAACATTTTCAGCACTACCATATAATTAACTGTTTGCATTAATTGTGTATATACTTATTTAGATATATGTATGTGTGTGCATGTGTATAGCTATATAAATATACATTTTTTTTCAATTGAGCCGTATATGTATGTACTTTCATCTCATTATAATCTTTTTTTTTCTCTTATCATCTTGCTTCTCCCTTCCCCTTCTTCACTGTGTCCGCTGTACGTTTTTAATATACTCTTCCGTGATTGGCTGTTGCTTTCTACTTTCCGGTTGGCTGTTCTTACAGCTTGTTTCCTTTCCCGCCTTTCCGTTTTAGTTGTGCCGCTGGTTTCATAGTAGACGTCTTCTTTGCGCCTGACGAAGGAAGACTCAGTTCCTTCGAAAGGCCTCGCGCATTTTAGTATAGTTTAAGGTATTTTCAAGAAGTGCTTAAAACATTTCGATTGATTAACACCAGTTAAAACTTTTTTTCTTAAATAATGCTTTTATTACAGTGAAACCTGCAGTCTAGTGAACGGATATAATCAGTTACACGTCTGTCGTAATGGTAGCAATAACCTTTTCAATTTTGTGTCTCAAATCATTAGATACCAGCGGAGTATAGACACGATCGTTTATAATTCCCCAAAGGAAAAATCTACATGGCGTTGTGTCAGGTGACCGTGAAGGGCAGTAACACAGTGCTCTGTCTTCTTGACAATTTCGACTAATCGAACTGACCTGGACTTGTTTCAACTATTTTGGTTTAAAGCGATTCCAATGGGAAGGAGGTCCAACCTGTTGTCAAATAATTTTTTCTGGTTCATTCTCAATTAATTGGGGAAAGAACCATGACTTCAGATGCTCAGGAGTCGTCACTTAACGTATGCGGTACTGCAAGCGAGCAAATAAATCAGTACTCTTGTATGCTTTATCTATAACTGTCTGAGTTATTCTTTATTTGTGGCATCATTATTTATTACATCAATATTCCACAACTTTAACAGTTCATATTTTTTTAATTTATATTTGGAACATTTATTTATATACACCCTGAAGTTTTAGTAACAAAGTGTTAGTAATTAACAGCTTCCCTGATTTGACTGTACGTCCGTCGTACGGGAAACATGTTTTCGCCAATCATGGTGTATTATTTCCACCAGCAAATTTTTATTGTAAATTTTGTATTCTATTCCTATTTGTGTTCTATTCAGAATCAATTAGGCGATAATTTCCGTTTTGAAACACCAGTGATAAAAGATTAAAGTTGCCGTAAAACACCTGAAAAAAATTCGCATTACTTCATTTCTTTTTTCAAAAATATAGATCAGTTAAGTTGTTAATAAAAATAGGTAATCTGGTTTAATACTTATACTATAAGTGCTGAAAAAAGCACGACTTCATGGATGATAGATTGTCTTGTTTCAAGAAATGTAATAATTTATCATTTAGAAACAAATAAAAAACTCACAAAGTCTTAATTTATCCATACATATGATATATATGTACGTAATTTTTTTTATTTTTACAGAATACATAGCTCATTTAAAAGAAAGAAAACAACATCTAAACAAATTATTTTACTTGCTTATTTAAAAAATAAACACTATTAAATTTTAAATCATCAGTTTGTAATTTGATCTGAATATAACAATCAAACGAATACATATCTATTCTCAAACTGACATCGACATATATTAACACTGTGCGCCCACTTCATTAAAATACAATCAATGACGGCACGCTGTTGGTACATCACAGGTGGTTATGCAGTAGGTATATATTATGGGTTTCATGCATCATATTAATTGCATAATTACGCACTAAGAGACAGTAATTTATGAATTTCTGTTTAAAATGCTTTCAAACTTAATAAATACAATTAAAATAGTTTAATCTGCAGTTCATTTTTCAAAATACAAAATTTTATACAACTTCGAAATTTTTAATAAAACGTGAAATGAATAAACTGAGCGACAATTTCTGAAGAAAATTTATTCGAGTTTCATTAAACCTACTTTTTAAATAAACTTTATTTTCAAAATATAAAAAAATGAACGATATTCAATAAATGCATCATTAATTATACACAAAATATTCATACAACAGAATTATTCCATTTGTGGTCTTTATTATATAGATATTTGTACGCTTTTGATCTCGAACTCTGCTGTCATATAGAAAATAATTTATTAGCTCACAAAATCGAAAAATTTTCAAAATATCACAAAATAACAGCAATCCGTGGTTAGCTCCAATTGTTATTAAACTATAGCGATAATACTTCCATACCAACGTTGATAGTAGACACTTCTAGCTAACTCTAGACTTCAAAGTTCTCAACACACATAGCAAGCCTCTGGTTCGAGTCCAGCTAGCGGCATGGGTGTTTGTGTTGTCCCTGTGAAAAATGTATGTACTGGATAATCTGTAATAAAGTGTTCTATATGGTTTCTTGTGATCATTGGAGGTTATGCCGGCGAATAGCTGTAGCGCCTACCTCAAAGCTATACAAATACAAATACAAATAGCAAGCTTTCGATTTCGAACTATTGGAGCACCGGTCTTGTGTTCATCACTATGGCAAAATGCTACCAGAATATCCGCAGACACTAAATTTCAATATCAGTTTCATATCCTGTTAATTAAAAAGCACACCTTAATTCAGGGATATAAAAATCTATCCGCCAGCGGGCAGTCACTCACAATTAAATTTTATTCGCTTTCTTTGCTTAGATTTTATTAGCACTGTTGAAAAAAATAGACGAAAAATAAAGAATAAAATTTAGTGCTTTTGAGACTATCCATTTGCGCCTAGATTTTTAAATATTTGCTCTAATTAGTGTAAAACTACAGCATAAACATGACCCACAGGTTCGAGGACCACTTTTTAGCTTGAGAAGATAATGAAAAAAACGATAGACAGTGGTGTCGCTTTCACACACTCGTGTTACCATCGGACAAAAATTCGCTCTCAAAATCTAGTCTTTCTTCATATCTGAGTAATAAGTGCTATACAACATCCCCCTTTTTCCCACAATCTGACATGCAAAAAAAATTGTCGATATGCAAAAAAAATACGTTTTACTTTACATATAGTTTTTACAGATGTGCAGATCCAAGAGAGACCATTCTACCGGTTTCTAATGCTCATTATTTAAAACTACCGATCATTTTGAGACACTTTAACAATCTTAACCTTTTTGAACCAATCTATAATTTTATTCTTAAATCGTTGCTAAACTCTGAAAACATTTTCGTCTTCTCACAAAGGTTAATAATTATCCTTCGAGTTTTCGATCCCTGATTTTACCTAAAAGAAGATACAAATCTATTACCTTTTTAAATGCATAAATAAAGAATTACATTATAATTTAATCACTACTGTGATCGTAAACAACAAAGAATATATATGCTCTATTTATGTTTGAGAAATAGAAGCTATATTGAACTTCTTTAAATAATCCAAAGCGCATTGAATCTTTAGGCACCAATTTAATAGGAGCAAATATTTCATTAATGAATACTTCTGCCACTATTTTTTTTAAATGTTTATCCATATTTAATCACTGAAATTACTTAAGACAAATATAGCATTATGAAATTAGTAGTGAAGTTTACTTATTTGATGTCGTGCTACTCGACAGGTTATAAAAATTTTACGGAAATCTTATACATATCTAAAAGAAATAAAAAACGAATGCAATTGGATATCCTCCACTATAGTTCTGAATATTCAAATAAAATCAATATATATATAATCAAATTTAAATAGATAAATGAAAAACACAATATGCTCCAATGATATTTTTAGCACTTAATGTGTTGAAAACAAATTATTTTCTTTTCAAATTGTATTTTCTTTATTATAATAAAAAGAATCAAATTCTCTGTGCTTTGTTGCCCTTCTTAAAAATAAACATTAAGCCATGTAATTTTTATAGGGTTAAGTTGTGATAATACTATTATAACAGCTCTAATAATAAATAAAACTTACCAAAGTTAATCCTATAAAAACATATCAACTTTCATAAGAGCAATCTAAAGACTCAACCCCAAGATGATAAATTACATCGAGGATATAACGTTATTTGGAAGATTTATCTAAAATCACTTTTATTATATTTTCGAAGCAATTTAAAAATCAATATCTTAAAATGGATTATACTTTATGTATTCAATTAAAACTTTCGAATTAGTAGTAAAATTATCTCGTTTGGCCCGTAAATGTTACTGGATAAATAATGTTATTTATTTTATGTTTTGGGGCAGTATATATTAGAGATTTTGAATTTCTGATATTTAACTGTATTTCGAAAAATTTTTAAGCTTAATAAGTAAATTATAAATTTTATTTGATTCTTAAAAATTAATTACCAATAACTGCAGCAATAGGATACTTTTATTTCTAATAAAAACATCGAGTAAAACTTTTTCTCATATGAAATAGCTAAGAATATAAACAAGGTACACTGAGAAACATTTGTGGAAACGTTACTCCGTAAAATTGGTGGCAGCATTGCTGCTTCCAATTTTATGGAGTATTTTAACCGTTAAAACCGGTGTAACATTGTCATTTTACACCAGTAATATATGTTTAAATTACACCATTGCATATGTGAAAACAATTACTCCATGAAATTGGAGGCAGCATTTGCCACCATTTTACACCAATTGTATGGAGCAACGTTTTCATAAATGTTTTACAGTGTATCTGTCAAATATCCGTTAGTCTGAAGGAAAATATTTGGCAATGATTTTTTATCTAGAATATCGGTTCCATTCTGCTCGGATATTCCAAGTAGTATATTCAACTTGAATAAAGAATTTATGTTTAAAAAACGGGCAATTGCGATATTACTCGCGATCAGAGGGTTCCATGAAATAAACCTATGTATTGGTAACACCTTGGAGACGAGCGACTGGCATACGTGCCACTTAAAATTCTCAGAATTCTTCAAATTTTCCCTGCCTCCAGTTATTTTTTAACGTAAAGCTTATCTTATTTAATTAGAGCACTTTCGCGATTCCAGTAGAGAATTTTTTTTTTTTTTTTGAAAAACTGGTGGTTAATGATTAAACATTAAGCAAAGTACTATCATAGGGAAGAAGCTAACTGTATTATGAAATGAAAATCTCTGTTGAAAGAATAATAAGACTTAGTAAAAAGCTATACAAAATAGGGTTGATATTATATCTATATATACTAGAAAAGTATGAATGGGAATCTCATATCAGTTCAAAGAGATATGTGGCCTAAATAATATCAAATATTGCTATTCTGTATAACTCCATTTTTTTATCCTTATATATTTATAAGGGACATAATACGGTATTGGGAATAAAACTTAGTGCATATTAAAATTGTGTTTGACTTTTCATAAAACTAAATTCAGCCTTTTACACTACTCCTAAATATATTTGTAAATGTTTAATAATCTGTAAATATGTGGATCAATAGTTCCATGTTTCGTAGTTTATGAGTAAAATGCCTGTGATAGACGGATTGACAGACACAGGAGTGATCTTATAATGGTTCCGTTTTCACGATATAAGTACTGAACCCTAAAAAATTCTAAAAGTGGATTCAAGCGATTATTTTTAATCCTATTAATTGTTATATTTACTTATAGTTCATAAGTTGTTGTATGTTAGTGATAAATATTTGACAAAAATGAATATTTATGTGATACCCTTTATTGTCATCCTCATTCTCTTTCATTCACATTATTTCCAATATCGCCGCTTATTTAAAAAAAGCGTAATTAAAGATAAAAGATCTTACATTCAAAATTTCACGTATATTTCATGTATCTACATCAATGGCATAAACAGGGACAGAGTTCAAATGCTCTAGAAATCAGTAATATTTTAAAGTTTCCTCATCTTTATCTGTTGAGATAATGTCTCCGATTAGATAACGCTGAAAGAACTCTGAACGTTACAAAATTAGAGATATTCCGAGCATCAGGATGACGTTCCTGGCTACTTCCTGTTGTAGACCCAACAATCTCACAGTGGGTATGTTTCCGTTTAACTTTTTAACTGGTTAATTCTTTTCCGTTCAATTAATAAAAGTAGCGTATTCACCCCACTATTATTTAAATAAAATATTCGTAAAATTTAGTCTAAACATTTCCGCCTTTCAATAGTATGAAAATTTTCTTTAAAATAACAGTGGTTGGTGTCAAAAAGTTTTAAATGATGGAATAAGCAAATTCGTCTTGCCCGAACGGCATTCGGATAAACCAGTTAAGGGGTTATGGGTTAATTGGAAAACAGAATGGCTAGTGGTCATTGAACACAATGTCTAACAAAGATGGCAAATACCAGTACTTTTTAAAAAGAAATTATCCTTTTTAGTCCATTTAATACTGTAATTATTTTCTATAAAAAAATTCTGATAGCTTCCTCTTATTTGAATGTGTTTTTACCTGACTATTCGCCACCCTGAAAAGTGTCTCGAATTAAGCTTAAAAGAATCATGGACGGATACAGAGAGTCTTCAATATGGTAAGAGATGCGATATTATAAATTTGTGATTTCCACACTTGACAGGAATTTTCATATCTGAACTAAGGAAAAGTCTTCAATATATCCTCTGTAGACGGCAGATATAATGACATTCCTTTATAGTGAATTTTAATAACGTAAACTTATTTTCCATTTTTTGTAAAGACACTTTTGATTCCAATTTTATAATTTCCAACCGGTAAAAAATCAAAGAGCTATTCAACATGTTTGAGACTCCGTGTATGTACGTATGTTTGTATATACAGTGCGTGTAAAAATTATGACAGCAAAAAATATCATAGAAGGCGGCAGCCTTCAAGTGACGCAGCTTTAAACCTACCATCGTCAAAACCTACCATCGTCATAAGGGTAGATGCGGAACTTCATATATACAGCTAACTCAACATCAAAGAAAATCGGAAAAGCCGCCTTCTAATAACTCAGCAAATATTGGTCAGAATAGTCCAATTTTTTTAATATAGTCTTATATTCCCAGTCTAATCCTATCCTATAATTTTTACATTTCTACGTGCCGTATATTTTTAGATCTCGATAATCATTTTAAAACTGAAATTGATGGTGTTTGTTCCTGATAATGAGATCTAGAAAACGGGCTGGGAGATTTTATTAAAACTTATATATAATATGAATCTCTTTAATATAGAGGTAATAAGACTTGCCTTGTTTCTAGGAAAACTCTTGTTTGTTATATATTGGTCTTGGAAAATTGGACTATATTAGCTCGCGGATTACATGTTATTCTATGGGTTAGCAGACAGAGCAGGAGTGAAAAACCTTATGTACTTATGGTCATAGTTAAAACACCCAAATCGAAGCAATAAATGTTTTTTAAACTACAAAAACATCTTAACATGTGCTTTAAAACATTCAATAAATATATACTAAATCAAATTTCTATTTATATTGCCTTTATTTTTCGTAAGAAGAAAATATTACGTTTCTTACATTGGATATTTTTGCATTTTGTGGAAAAAAATATTTTGAATCCTTTTTTAAAATAGGAAAATATTTTTTAATTATACATATTCAATATACTTTCGACTTATGATTTTTTTTAAAGTTTACAAACAAGAATTATTTTTAATAATTTGCTTTAGAATCCCATGTATTCATACGCGTTTAGATAGTTTTGTTTTGAATCGTAATCTAATTCGCTGGCGGTAAGCTTTGTACTTGGCACTTGTTGTTTTTAGCATGTATGTTGTGTAATTTGCGAAATATTCAATTCCAGGAGACGAACGTGAAGCTAAACCATCTATAATGAAAAAGAAAGGTAAATAAATATTTTTTGACACTCATTATTAAAGTATTATTTAAAAAGTGGTGTATACATTAGTTAGCATGTTGATTTGATTTCAAACCAACATAAACTATCCCAGAATGTGTAAACTATTGCTAAATTTTGGTAAACAAACTATATTTATAATTGACCAACAGTTAAACCAAGTGCTTGTGAATTCTAAAATTCTCAAAATAGATTGTTTTTAAGTTTATAGATGTCCTTATCATATGAATTAATTAACAATAATTATATGAATTAATTAACAATACTAAGTTTTAAGTGTTGTAAAAATTGTGCTTTTTTATTTCATTTATTAATTTCTGTGATTAATAACCCAGGATGTTAATTTTTAGATTAAAATTGCTTGAATATGTTATTCAAAATGCATTTATTATTTTTTCTTATGCATTTTTGTCGCTATTAATTTTCATTTTGTAACTGTGCCTTTTTAGCTTAGCTTAATGGCCAGTAAATCCAGGTTTTAAACAATTTTTAAAATAAGTAAGTGCACTTATTATTGGAAATTGTGAACAAACTAGTATTTATCAACAAATTACAGCAGAATTTTGATAATTCAAAAGAAAGTAATGAAGTTAATTTGTTCTTGCATGCATTAGTGACTGTGGCTATAAAGATTTCAGAGATTTAAAAACAAATTAGTTGCACTCATTGTTTTTTTTCTTCATGTACACACAGTGCTTGTACAACATGCATTAGTGATTGCATTTTTAATTAATTTTGTGTATTTTGCGGATTGTTGCACAGCAATTTTGCTGCAGCCTGAGTGTTTTGTTTTTGTTTTGTTTTCATGTGCTGTAAGTGTTATACATACAGTAGTTGGACTGCTTTAACGAGTTTTATTTTAGCGAGTGAGAGTTTTAGGCCCTTTTTTTCTAATGTAGACGTTGTTGTTTTAATGTATTTGTTTCACAATATTGTCACTGGATTTCTTTAGTTCAGGTATCACTCATTTCTTCCAGATATTGGGAATCTGCATGTTACCGCATAGTTTGCTGCATCTATTAATTTTCGTTGTTTGTTTTCATATGGGCATAATGTTCATACATTTGTTATTGACTGCGGCTTTGAGAAATTTCATGTGTTTTAGAGACCATTGCATAAGTTTGCTGCATCCAGTAATTTGACATGCACGCAGCTCTGATTATCCATTAGTTACTGTAGCTTTAACATATTTCATGCATCCTATTATTTCATTAATAATTTCGAAATTCCATGTTTATATTTTTAAATGTTATTTAGCAGTTGCCACGGAGGTACTACAGCGCATCATTGTAGTCTGCATTAGATGCTGTTCAAAATAGATTTTTTTTTTCCTTCCTAAGAGTCTGATTATTTAAATCCAAGCATGAAAAATTTTGTCTCAGATCACAAACTGAATACAAAAGTATTCATATTGTAATAGTTAATAATACGTTATAGAAATCAATAATCAAAATATAAAAGCATTAGCCTTACAGCTTAGAACATAGCATTATTAATTAACTGCATTTATAAATTGGACATCTAAAATGGAAAATCTTAATATATTTTTATAATGTTAGAATTTACAAGCATTTAAAGTTGGTTAAGCAAATAATTCTTAACCAAATATTAACGATAACATTAGTTTAAAAAGAAATAACTTATACTTCTATGCTTTAATAATGAGTTTCATAAAATATAAATTTACCCCCTTTTTTTTCTATAGATGTTTTAATTTCATATTCATTGTCTCGAAATTGAAGTATTTCTTTCTAACATTCTTTTACAAAAATGTTTGATAATTTAAGGCTTTTTTTATCTAAACAAAAAAAAAAAAAAAAAAAAAAAAAAAAAAAAAAAAAACAGGCTTTGTTTCTACTTATGAACACAAAATCCTCAAATAAATTTGAATCCATTATTTAAATAAATTGCATAACAAGCCTAAGAAGAAATTGCCTAAGAAGAAAACATGTTTAAAATTCAATTTAAAACAAGAAATTAAAAATTTTTAATTCAAATAATTTAAAGTTACTGTTACTAACACACTAACAAGTAAATATTTTAAAATACTAACAGCTAATAATGGGCGATAAATAATTAAATTTTTTAGCTTTGTCATTTCTAAAATGTAATTGTTTAAATTCTATTTGAGTTGAACCTCATCCAAACCCTAAAAAATATTCTATCAAACCTTAATTCAATCTGAAAAAAAAAAAAAAAAAAAAAAAAAAAAAAAAAATCTGACAATACACACTGACAAGCAGAGTTGTATAATATACACGCACGCCATGTGCAGAAAATTTTATGAAGAAACAATTTTTATTTATTTATTTCGACAAAGAATTGCGTAAAAAAAAAAAAAGTGTATCTCAACAAAGAATCATGTAAAAAAAACCCAACATTTCGACAAAATACTACGCGAAAAACGTGAATTTCGTCCAAAGACCGCAATAAAAACGTTAATTCAATCAATGAATCGCATAAAAAATATGAATTCCATGCATAAATCGCATAAAAAATATTAATTACATGCATGAATCGCATAAAAAATGTTAACTACATCCATGAATCGCTAAAAAAAAGGGAATTGCATAAAAAATGGGAATTACGTCCACAAATTGCTTAAAATGGGAATTACGTCCATGAATCATGTAAAAAAGCGAGAATTATATTCATTAATTGTATGAAAAATGCAAATTACGTTTATGAATCATGTAGTAAAACATGAATTATGTTCATAAATCGCTCAAAAAACACGAATTTTGGCGGCAGAAAGCTGAAATGGAATTATCTCTATAAAATGCATAAAAATAGCGAATTGCATTCATGAATTGCATAAAAAATGTGAAATATGTTCATGATTCGCTCAAAAAATGCAAATTACATCCATGAATTGCATAAAAACGTGAATTACGTTCATAAATCACTCAAAAAATGTGAATCACTTCCATGAATTGTAAAAAAAAAAAAAAAAAAAAAAAAAAAAAAAAAAAAAAAAAAAAAAACATTCATAAATTGCAAAAAATGCGAATTACGTCCAAGAATTGGTAAAAAAAGCGAATTACATTCATAAATCCTATAAAAACACAAATAACGTCAATAAATCGATCAAAAAACACAAATTTCGTTGATAGAAAGCTCGAAAAATGCAAATTATGTCTATGAATCGCATAAATATAGCAAATTACGTCCATAAATCATGTAAAATGTAAATTACATTCATTAATCGCATAAAAATCGCAAATTATGTCCATGAATCGCTCAAAAAAGCGAATTTCATAAAAAAGCGAATTACGTCCACAAATCGCTCAAAACGTGAATTACGTCGATGAATTGTGTAAAAAAGTAAGAATTACGTTCATAAATTGTATGAAAAACGCAAATTACGTCTATGAATTGTGTAGTTAAATGGGAATTATGTTCATAAATCGCTCAAAAAACACGAATTTTGGCAGCAGAAAGCTAAAATGCAAATTACGTCTATAAATCGCATAAAAATAAAGAATAGCGTTTTGCATTCATGATTTGCATAAAAAACGCAAATTACATTCATGAATCGCTCAAAAAATGCAAATTACGTCCATGAATCGCATAAAAATGTGAATTATGTTCATAAATCACTCAAAAAATGCAAATCACTTCCATGAATCGTGCAAAAAAACACGAATAACATTCATAAATTGCAAAAAATGCCAATTACGTCCAAGAATTGTGTAAAAAAAGCAAATTACATTCATAAATCCTATAAAACACAAATAACGTCAATAAATCGATCAAAAAACACAAATTTCGTTGACAGAAAGCTGAAAAAACGCAAATTATGTCTATGAATTGCATAAAAATAGCAAATTACGTCCATAAATTATGTAAAATGTAAATTACATTCATTAATTGCATAAAAATTGCGAATTATGTCCATAAATTGCTCAAAAATGCAAATTACATTCATAAATCTCATAAAAAACACGAATGATGACCATAAATTGCGCAAAAAATGCGAATTACACCCAACATTAAATTAATTTGCAGAAAGTTTTTGGTTTTATACAACTCTGCCAACAAGAACCTAAAAGTTATCCTGAAACCCATTCTAAACCAACAAAAATTTAATGGTAAGATAAATTTGTCCAAGAAAGGCAAAATAATTTCCATTGACATACATTGATCAGAATCGAAAAATTCCTATTGAAATCTATCCTATACAATCCAAAACCAGAAAGAAAAAAATCCCTCCAAGAGTAACTCAATCTATCTGCTGCAAAATAAAATACATTGAAATGCAACTGAACAAGAACCTGAAAATTACATTTGAAGTCAAACCGAAACCAGATTCAACTCCTCCCCCCCCCCCCAAAAAAAAAAATTATCCAGCCATATCTCAATTCAGGAAAGAAAACTTAATTTCCATAGATACGCGTGATCAGAAATCTGGAAATTCCAATTAGTCTATCTTAAACCTAATCTGAACCTGGAAAAGGAAATTCCATATAACAAGAACCCAATATCTATACAGGACAAAATATTTCCCATTAAAGCGCAACCTGACCAGAACTTGAAAATTCCATTTGAATTGAACCTGATCGAAACCTGAAAAAAAATTTCCATCGAACCTTAACCTAATCCGAAAAAGAGAAAATTATTTCTGCCGATACACACCGACAAGAGTCTGAAAGTTAACATGAAACCTAATCCAGACCCGAAAAGGAAAAAAACAATGGAAACAGAAGTGTGTCCAAGAAAGACCAAATAATTTCTGTCCACATACACTGACAAGAATTTCAATTGAAATCTATCCTAAATCCAGTTCAAATACTAACCCCCCCCCCCCAAAAAAAAAAAAAAAAAATTCCAATTGTAACCCAATCTATCTGCGACAAAATAATATACTTGAAATGCAACTCAACAAGAACCTGAAAATTCTATTTGAAGTCAATCCGAAGCGAGATTCAATCTTAAGTATTTGCATTCATAAATTGCATTAAAAAATTGTGCAAAAAAACACGAATAACATTCATAAATTGCAAAAAATGGGAATTACGTCCAAGAATCGGTAAAAAAAGCGAATTACATTCATAAATCCTATAAAAACACAAACAACGTCAATAAATCGATCAAAAAACGCAAATTTCGTTGTTAGAAAGCTCAAAAAACGTAAATTATGTCTATGAATCGCATAAATATAGCAAATTACGTCCATAAATCATGTAAAATGTAAATTACATTCATTAATCACATAAAAATCGCGAATTATGTCCATGAATCGCTCAAAAAAAAAGCAAATTGCATAAGAAACGTGAATTGGGTCCACAAATAGCTCAAAACATGAATTACGTCCATGAATTGTTTAAAAAAGTGAGAATTACGCTCAGAAATTGTATGAAAAACACAAATTATGTCTATGAATTGTGTAGTAAAACGAGAATTATGTTCATAAATCGCTCAAAAAACACGAATTTTGGCAGCAGAAAGCTGAAACGCAAATTACATCTATAAATAGCATAAAAATAACGAATAGTGTTTTGCATTTTCATGAATTGCATAAAAAAGGCGAATTACATTCATGAATCGCTCAAAAAACACAAATTACATCCATGAATCGCCTAAAAACGTGAATTACATTCATAAATCACTCAACAAATGCGAATCAATTCCATGAATCGTGCAAAAAAACACTAATAATGTTCATAAATTACAAAAAATGCGAATTACATCCAAGAATTGGTAAAAAAAGCAAATTACATTCATAAATCCTATAGAAACACAAATAACGTCAATAAATCGATCCAAAAACGCAAATTTCGTTGAGAGAAAGCTCAAAAAATTTAAATTATGTCTACGAATTGCATAAATATAGCAAATTACGTCCATAAATCATGTAAAATGTAAATTACATTCATTAATCGCATAAAAATCGCAAATTATGTCCATGAATCGCTCAAAAAAATGCGAATTGCGTCCACAAATCGCTCAAAACGTGAATTACGTCGATGAATTGGTAAAAAAGTGAGAATTACGTTCATAAATTGTATGAAAAACGCAAATTACGTCTATGAATTGTGTAGTAAAATGGGAATTATGTTCATAAACCGCTCAAAAAACATGAATTTTGGCAGCAGAAAGCTAAAATGCAAATTACGTCTATAAATCGCATAAAAATAAAGAATAGCATTTTGCATTCATGATTTGCATAAAAAACGTGAATTACATTCATGAATCGCTCAAAAAATGCAAATTACGTCCATGAATCGCATAAAAATGTGAATTATGTTCATAAATCACTCAAAAAATGCAAATCACTTCCATGAATCGTGCAAAAAAACACGAATAACATTCATAAATTGCAAAAAATGCGAATTACGTCCAAGAATTGTGTAAAAAAAGCAAATTACATTCATAAATCCTATAAAAACACAAATAACATCAATAAATCGATGAAAAAACACAAATTTCGTCGACAGAAAGCTGAAAGAACACAAATTATGTCTATGAATCGCATAAATATAGCAAATTACGTCCATAAATCATGTAAAATGTAAATTACATTCATTAATCGTATAAAAATTGCAAATTATGTCCATATATTGCTCAAAAATGCAAATTACATTCATAAATCGCATAAAAATCATGAATGTTGACCATAAATTGCGCAAAAAATGCGAATTACACCCAACATTAAATTAATTTGCAGAAAGTTTTTGGTTTTATACAACTCTGCCAAAAGAACCTAAAAGTTATCCTGAAACCCATTCTAAACCAACAAAAATTTAATGATAAGATAAATTTGTCCAAGAAAGGCAAAATAATTTCCATTGACATACATTGACCAGAATCGAAAAATTCCTATTGAAATCTATCTTATACAATAAAACCAGAAAGAAAAAAATCCCTCCAAGAGTAACTCAATCTATCTGCTGCAAAATAAAATACATTGAAATGCAACTGAACAAGAATCTGAAAATTACATTTGAAGTCAAACCGAAACCAGATTCAACTCCTCCCCCCCCCCCCAAAAAAAAAAAAAAATTATCCAACCATATCTCGATTCGGGAAAGAAAACTTAATTTCCATAGAGACGCGTGATCAGAAATCTGAAAATTCCAATTAGTCTATCTTAAACCTAATCTGAACCAGGAAAAGGAAATTCCATATAACCAGAACCCAATATCTATACAGGACAAAATATTTTCCATTAAAGCGCAACCTGACCAGAACTTGAAAATTCCATTTGAATTGAACCTGATCGAAACCTGAAAAAAATTTCTATCGAACCTTAACCTAATTCGAAAAAGAGAAAATTATTACTGCCGATACACACCGAGAAGAGTCTGAAAGTTAACATGTAACCTAATCCAAACCCGAAAAGGAAAAAACAATGGAAACACAAGTCTGTCCAAGAAACACCAAATAATTTCTGTCCACATACATTGACAAGAATTTCAATTGAAATCTATCCTAAACCCAGTTCAAATACTACCTCCCCCCCCCCCCAAAAAAAAAAAAAAATTCCAATTGTAACCCAATCTATCTGCGACAAAATAATATACTTGCAATGCAACTCAACAAGAACCTGAAAATTCCATTTGAGGTCAATCCGAAACTAGATTCAATTCCCCCCCCCCCTCAAAAAAAATATCCAATCAAATCAAGATTTTAGAAAAAAAAAAAAAAAAAAAAAGAACAATTTATGTCGATATGTACTGACCAGATCATGGAAATTCCAATAGAAGTCTATCTCAAACACGATCCGAACTCTTAACCTGAAACCCAATCCAATCCCCTCCCTCCAAAAAAAAAGGTAAAATAAAAAATTAGGAAATATAAATCTGTTCAAGAAAGACAAAATAATTTCCGTCCCCATCCACTGACCAGAATTGAAAACTAGTACTTGAAATGCAACTTGACAAGAACCTGAAAATTTAAATTCAAGTCAAACTGAATCGAAATTCAAACCCGAAAAAAAAAAAAAACATACATTGACCAGAACCGGAAATTTTCAATTGAAGTCTATCCTAAACACAATCCAAACACTAAAAAAAAAAAAAAAAAAAAAAAAAAAAAAAAAAAAAAATCCCTCCAGTAGTCAATCTATTTGCAACAAAATACTATAGATTGAAATGTAACTCAACAAGAACTTAAAAATTTCATTTCAAGTCAACCCATAACCAGATTTGAACCTTAAAAAAAATTTATCCAACCATATCCTGAAACGAGAAAGAAAATGTAATTTCCATTGATACGGACAGACTAGAAGCTGTAAATTCCGATTGAAGTCTATTTTAAATCCAATCCCTGCACAGAACAAAATATTTTCTGTGGAAATGCAATCTGACCAGAACTTGAAAATTACATTTGAATTGAACTCACTCCAACATCCCCCCCCCCCCAAAAAAAAAATTCTATGGAATCTTAACTTGATCCGAAAAAGGAAAAATAATTTCTGCTGATACACATTGACAAGAACCACATTTGAACTGAAATGAAAATCAGTGTAAACATTAATCTGTTTAAGAAAGACGAATTAATTTCTGTCAACATGCACTACCCAGAACCTGAAAATTCCTATTGAAATCTATCCTTAACCCAATTGAAAAAAACACAAGGAAAAAAAAAAAAAAAAAAAAACTTCTAATTAGAACCCTTTTACCTGTGACAAAATAATATATTTTGAAATGCCACCTGAAAATTCCATTTGAATCTGGTTTAAATTTTTCGGGTTTAGGGTAGATTTCAATTGGAATTTGTATTTATAGCTGTTTAGTAAATCAAATGTGGTTCTTAATGGATAAATGTTATTTTACATGATTTATGAGAAAAAAATAAAAAAATTTCAAGTCGTCAAAATATTACGTACAATGTTGAAAATCTAGAAAAGACTTTTGATGTATTGCACTGCAAGAAACCCTAAGAAAATATGGAATATTTTTTAATAGCTGTCTGCTTTTTTCATAAAATTATGTTTAAAAAGAAAAAAAAATTAAAATCTAAAAAACATGAAATGTTTAAATTTATGTTCTGTGCATGTTTTATGCTTAGTGACTGAAATGTTCAATAAAAATATATTAGTTTTATTTTGTAAGTTAAGTCGCCCAAGAATGGAAAGTTTCATATGAAATGAAAATATTTAATAAATAAGAGAGTCCTGATTTTCTTTCTTTGTCAGTTAAACATTTGCCTAATTGACGTATGAAACTTATAGGGTGGACCGGAGTAATTCCTGATCAAAAAACACTAACATCTAAATATCTTTTTAATATTTACAATAGATGTGACCAAATTTAGCATGGTTAATGATTCACCATGTTTCTATTCAATAAAATATAGGCTTTGATTAAAATATTATTTAAAGTTTGCTTAATTAAAATTTTTTGATTCTCGGTAACTACCCTGGGAACATTGTAATTATCAATTACACCGGGGCAATTACCAATCAGGACATTCTTGTACAAATGATAGGTACATTGATTAATTTAGAATATATATTGTCAATTTTAATATAAGCCTGATTTAATTAAATGCCTTCATCCATCTGCAATAATTTTATCAATGTGTAAAGGAAAAAAAAAAAAACAAGAACGAAAAGTTATGTGTGCAACATAGAATATGATGCAACTTCCAACATATTCTGAATACTATTAACCTACTATTTTCATCCATATACAGTAATTTTTCCACCCAGTGCAAAGAACAAAACATACCTGTTCTGTAAACAATCAAAACTTATTTGGGTTCAAAAATCTTCTAAATATTCTTGAATTTTCTTTTAAAAATTTTATTACATACTTAGAATTATAGAATAAAGAAATATTGAATTCAAATTATTTACATACTATGTACAAAATGTATAATATGTACAAAATATAAATGCTTTTACCTTGATAATTTTTGATCATCATACTAAAAACTGGAAAGATGATCCTTTATGCATTTCTGCGTGCCTTTTCATAAAATTAACATAATTCTTCAATAAAACTCAAGACACGCACGACAAACAAAAAATATAAACATTCTCTCTCCAAAAATTCTTTTACATTCCATCAAAAATTGATGCCAACTTTTTTATCTAAACTTTTAACTCATCTCGTAAGATAAAAAATATAAAAAGCAAAGCAGACGAAAAAACAGCTTCGCTTCCATAGCAACGAGTCGCGTCTTATAAATAAATTAAATTTCACAATTGCAAATTTGCAAACGATTTTCTGTGAATAAACTGGAATAACTTAATTTATCAATTCCTAACATACTCCCACCTTTAATTTAGGCGGAAGCCAAATTAAACTTAAGATCACTTTTGATCAAATTAAGCCCTAATTCAAAATAAAAAATATCTAAATAAATAAAGATAATAACTAAACAATAATAAAATAATAATGAAACATTTAGAGTTCTAGAAAAGTCAATTCAGAAGTCTCTGTACTACTCTACCACTTCTAGTTTTACTGTTACTCACAGTCTGGATTACAGGGTCATCAGGACTTGATATCTCTAATGAGTACAGCTTACGAAGTGGACGCACCAAGGTCCCTGAACTTGTTTTAACTTCAGCCACTCTAGCTGCTCCATCTCGACTTGGGAAAATCTTTACAATTTTTCCTATAGGCCAATAAAGTCTCTTTTGGTTTAGTTCTATCAAGACTACTTCACCTAGTCTGACAGCTTGTCCTTTCTGTTTTGATTTTTGGACCAATTCAGCTAAATATTCTTTTCTAAATCTATTTCTAAGTTGTTGCCGAATATTTTGACAGTGTTTATATCTAGATTGAAGTTTCTTTGAATCTATTGCATCTAAATCAGGAACACCTATTTCTTCAATGTCTTGCAAAAATGATGATGGAGTCAAAGGTATAAATTTATCTGTTTCTTCAAAAATAGAGGTTAGAGGCCTTTTATTTACTGTTGCTTCGACATCACATAGAACAGTCATGAGTTCTTCAAAAGTTAAAGTTGAAGTGCCGAGTGTTCTGATCAAGGGAATTTTAACACATCTAATCAGACGCTCCCACCATCCACCCCACCAAGCTGCTGCTGGAGGGATGAACTTCCATTTAATAGGAGACAGTTCTTTTGAAGAAACTATTGCATTCCAATCCAATGATTTTAAAAGGTTATTGGTTCCTCTAAAATTTGAGCCATTATCAGAGTATAGTAGTCGGCCTTCCTCTCCTGCATATAAATCTTCGAAGTGACTGAATGAATCCTTCTGTTGAGAGACTGGATACAAGTTCCAAATGTATTGCCCTATATACTGCACATGTAAAAAGTACAACCCAAACTTTGGATCTTTGCTTTACGAAAAGAGGGCCAAAAAGATCAGCTCCAACAACTTCAAAAACTTTGGAATCTCTGACTCGATCTAGAAATAGGTGGATTGGAGGTGTAGTATATGGCTTTGCAGAGTATCTTTTGTATCTGTAACACTTAGACAATTGACTTCTAATGATGCGTCTAGAAGAAATTATCCAATATTTTTCTCTCAAAATGGATCCAACTGTTTGAAGTCCAGCATGACAATTCTTTAAATGACATTCTTGAATCAGACAATTCACTACATGATGTTTCGATGGTAATAAAATTGGATATCTGAAAGAAAACTCGTCATCTCGCTCTAATATCTTTGTTTTTACTCTTAACAAACCTTCTTGATCTTTCATAACCTTTAATCCTTTTATTGCATCAGTAGTATTACCAAAACTTTCAGATTGTATTATTGACCAGAGCGACCTTTCCGCATCTTCTTTTTCTTCAATTGACAATTCTGATGGAAAACATATATTTCTGTTTCTGCACTTCATTATGAATCTCTTCACCCAACATACGACATTAATAAATCTACCAAATTTTGAAATTCTACTATATATCATAAATTCATGTGAATTAGAACATAAAAGAGTAGGTACTGAAGTTTTCTTCTTTTCCATCATTACTAATTCTTCGTTGGGGCTTGTTTCTGAATGTGGCCAATTTTCTTCTGATAACTTCAACCATTCTGGTCCCTCCCACCATCTCATCTTCAGCAGCTGTTTAGGACTACATCCGCGAGAAGGTAGATCAGCAGGGTTGAGATGACCAGGTACGAAGTTCCATTGTTGAGATTCGGAAAATTTACAAATTTCTCTAACTCTATTGCCTACAAACGTTCCCCATTGATCATTTCTTCGAATCCAAGCGAGAACTGTCGAAGAGTCGGTCCAATACTTTACTGGTATGGAAATACAATTAAAGGCTTTCAAAACAAATTTAGTCAACCTTATTCCTAAAATACAAGCAAGAAGCTCTAAACGTGGTATGGTTACATTTTTCTTTGGTGCAAGACGAGACTTAGCTCCTAAAAGTTGTACAAAGACTGCGTCTTTATCTTCACAACGTAAGAAAACTGCTGTTGCATAAGCTCTGGTACTTGCATCACAAAATGTATGAATAGACCATTTTTCTTTACAACCATATCCTACACGTCTATTTATCTTCACGTCATTTAAATACTTGAGTTCGCTATACCATTTTTGAAAATTATTCCGGATTTCTTCTGGAAGTGGAGCATCCCAATCTAATTTCGTCGACCAGGCGTCTTGAATTATCAGTTTGGCTGGCAACAATGCTGGGGCTAAAAATCCTATTGGATCGAAGATCCCTTGGGTTACAGCTAATATCTTTCTTTTCGACAGATTTTCTATCTCATCACTAAATTTATAAGCGATCTTCAAACTATCTTCCATTGTGTCCCACTTCAACCCTAAAACCGGAACTATCGTTGTTACATTTTTGCTGAGCACCTTCTTTTCGTTAAGGAAACTGCTGTCTTCACTTTTAATTGGTCCGAATTCCCACATTCTTAATTCCATTTTCGCATCAGCCATGATTTCTGTAGATTTTGAAATAAAATTTTCTAGTTCAGGCACATTGTCGACTGAAGTAACGCAGTTATCTATATAGTATGATTTCATAAGCTTCTCAGCTATCTGTTTGTTTTCTTCATCAACATTACTCAAATGATATCTTATAACTGCACCTAGCAAAAATGGGCTACAAGTTGCTCCAAAAACTACTCTGTTGTGTTGATAAACTTGAAATTCGTCAGGACTCTTCCACCATAAAAATCGCAAGAAATGCCGATCTGATTCTTTGACTTCAATTTGAAGAAATGCTCTTCTTATATCGGCTACTACCCCAATAGCTTTCTCACGAAATCTTATTAACACTGCAGGAATTTGTTCGATGAGGTTTGGTCCTTTAAAGAGGCAATCATTTAAAGAAGGAGACCTCCCTACCTTACACGATGCATCAAAAACTGGTCGAACACTTGTAGTAAAACTATCTGGGTTGATGACGGGATGATGAGGTAAAAAATGTCCTGGAATCTTGAGTGCTTCATCTGGTACTTTACTTATAACGCCTTCTTCTTCCCATTCATAGAAAACTTTAGCATATTCTTCAAACATTTTCATTGATTTTAATTTCTTTGTTGAATTTATCAATCTTCGTTCAGCTATGTGTCTATTTGAGGGAATCTCACGTTTGCCGTTAATCCAAGGAAGACCTACAATATAGCGACCTTCTATATTTCTATCAACTTCTTTTATAAAATTATCATGAGCGAGTTCTTCTTCTTCTGCTTTAGACAAAGTTTGACAGGGATCTGTTATACCAATTGTCTCTAACTTCCATAATTCTGGAATCTTCATATCTTTTAAAGCTAGGTTCGTGATAAACATATTTCCATAATTTAGGCAAGACTGTGATGTACTTTCTAAACGACCACAAAGTGTCCATCCAAACTTTGTCTCTATTGCTGTAAGACCGCTCTTTAACTGTTTTACTCGACCTGTAAGAAGTTGTCCGTAGTAATCGCTTCCAATCAAAATTTCAATTTTTGGACTTCCTGCTCCTAAATCTGTGATCCATAGTTTATTTTGTTTAAGCTCTTTAATTACTGATTCTTTTGGTATCCGAGGAATATAGTTACAAATTATATCTTGATCCAAAAGTTCTAAGACTTCTTTCGTTTGTTTCTGTCTATCAGAAGAACTTAACTCAACTTGGAATTTATTGTGAGATTTAGCTTCTGTTTGCGTACCACCAAACAAAGTGTGTACAATAGCTTCAGAAGAAATGGGATGTAAACCTAACTCTTCAGCTGTACCTTTTAAAATATAGCTCTTTTGCGACCCACAATCAAGTAACGCTCGTACTTTCTTTGTTATTCGACCTTTAATAACTATTTCTAAAGTCATAAGGGCTACTTCAGCAGAACACTGCTTACTTGCTATGGTGCTTTGAATAACTTCTGGGGTCTTAACTGTATTTTCTGGTTCTTTACACATTGAAATTTCAGGGCATAATAACTCGGTATGGGGTTTAGAACAAACGTGGCAACGAATAAAAACTTTGCAAACTTTAGCGTGGTGACCAAAACGAAGACATTTTAAACAGCAATTTTTATTCTTAATTTTGGCCTTCCGTTCATTAAAGGAAAGAGATCTAGCCCTAACACAGTCCTTGCTTTCATGAGATTTACTGCAAAATAAACAAAGGCGTTCTTTTGCGCTAAATAGCCCTGCCGCAGTAGGTATTTTACTTTCTGCTTTTCTTAACTTTTCTTTAGGTTTGTCTTTAAAGCCCAGCTCTATAAAACTCGATTTGGCTAATTTGAATCTTTCTTCGTTTGCAACTTCTTGTTTCAGAAATTCCATCAAACTTACTATATTTGCTTCTGTTGACAATGCATTATTATTACTAACAGTGTTTGATGTGATTGAAATATTATATCGCTGCCATGCTTTTAATACATCTTCCGATAAGCTAGATTCTATCATGGGATAGAGCCACGCCGAATTGCTTTCTAAACTTAAACCCATTGATTCTAACGATCTTAAATATGCCTCGACTTTCGTGAATAAATCTGATAAGGGAAGTTTATCTTTGCCGTGCGCCTGTACATTAGCTACAATCAATTTCAGGAATTCTCGTACGTACACTTCTATTAGTAAATCTTTATTCCCAAAACGCTCTTGAAATGCCTCGACAGCTTTGGGGTAATTAACTGCGGTCATTGGATAGCTCTCTAACAAACGCCTGGCACTGGTTCCAGGTTCTACCGATTGGATAAGATACTGAAATTTGTCACTATTATCCAAATCTATGTCTTCATGAATTTTCTGAAACTGGGACCAAAATGAAATATAATTTATTAACTGCGAATCGAATGGCTTAATATTTAGTTTAGGTAATTTATAATGCTTTGATTTGGAATAACCGTGATCTGTGCTTTTTTCACTATCATCTTGATTACGTTTATTTGTACCCAATGCTTCGCTAACTTTACGCTTAATGGTAATAAATTGATCTGAATAACTTTCATTTTCCACTACTTCATTTTCAATAGCCTCTTCATCGCATTTATCATCATCTAACATGAGTTCAATTATAGCTTCATCAATAGCTTTAATTTCATGAATCAAATTTTCTAATTTACTAAAACCGTCTAAAATTTTGTCCTTATCTAATGACTCGCTGTTAATTTCTTCATTCAAAACATTTAAAGTTCTGGTAAATGACGCACGTAGCGGTGTACGCTTTTTCTTTAACTTATTCATCTTAGAAAAATTAAGTAGCAATGCACAGCTTATGAAAACACTATACGCTATAAAAACAATTCAATATCTCAACGTTATTATTCAAATGTCCCTGTTCGTTGCGCCAGATGTTCTGTAAACAATCAAAACTTATTTGGGTTCAAAAATCTTCTAAATATTCTTGAATTTTCTTTTTTTTTAAATTTTATTATGTGCTTAGAATAATAATATGAAGAAATATTGAATTCAAATTATTTACATACTATGTACAAAATGTATAATATGTACAAAATATAAATGCTTTTACCTTGATAATTTTTGATCATCATACTAAAAACTGGAAAGATGATCCTTTATGCATTTCTGCGTGCCTTTTCATAAAATTAACATAATTCTTCAATAAAACTCAAGACACGCACGACAAACAAAAAATATAAACATTCTCTCTCCAAAAATTCTTTTACATTCCATCAAAAATTGATGCCAACTTTTTTATCTAAACTTTTAACTCATCTCGTAAGATAAAAAATATAAAAAGCAAAGCAGACGAAAAAACAGCTTCGCTTCCATAGCAACGAGTCGCGTCTTATAAATAAATTAAATTTCACAATTGCAAATTTGCAAACGATTTTCTGTGAATAAACTGGAATAACTTAATTTATCAATTCCTAACAATACCTAACAAGAACAAAGAATCATGCATACTGCATCGATTATGATGCATTTTCTTACACATTCTGAATACTGTAAACTTATTGTCATTCATGTACAAGAATTTTACCATTCTGTGCAAAAAACAAAGCATAATTAACGACAATAAAAATTTTTGCATACAGTATGTTTAGATACTTTCCAATTCATTCTGAATACTTTAAACCTATAGTTTTCATCTTTGTACAGTAATCTTCCCACCCTATGCAAACAGGAAAACATAAATATACTAACAAGAATGAAAAATTACGCATAAGTATAGATTATGAAACACTTTCCAATACATGTTCAATATTGTAAACCTATCATTTTAATCTATTTGCAGTAATTTTACCAATCTATATAAAGAACAAATCATAACTAACAAGAAAGAAAAACATGTGTGCAACATAGATTATGAAACATTTCCAGAATATTCTGAATATTGTAACGCATATAGTCTTAATCAATCTGCAATATTACCAACCTATACATAGGTTGAAACATAATTAACAAGAATCATGCATGCAGCATAGATTATGAAATACTTTCCAGCATATTCTGAATATTGTATCCCTGATCATTTTAATCCATCTGCAGTATATGTATCAACATGTGTAAAGAATAAACATAGTTAACAAGAATGAGAAATGATACATACAGCATAGATTATAAAACCCTTTCTGAGATGTATGGTGCTGAATGTACATTACCTTCTTATCTTTTACTAACGTATTTTATTACAGAGTTGTTTTTAACAAAATCAAGTAGTACAGCACACATTAATAAAATATGAAATATCTTTTTTTTAAGTGGATGGGGGAGGGGTAATTAAAGGCGAATGAATCATGAATATGAATTTTTTGCGTTAGTCTTTTTTTTTTTATCATTAACCTAAAAAAAGCAATGATATCAATACAAAAAACCCTTAACGGGTTAAAAGCTTGTGACGCAGCAGTTTATCTTACATCTCTAAGAATTTTAAATTTGGGACTTAAAACTAATGATATCAAAATTTATGTGACGCTATGCTATTAATATATATACATATATATATATTAAAATTTATTCATTAATGCTTTATCATTTACATCTTTCATAATTTCGAAATATGAATCTTAAAAGTTATGATATCAAAATTTAAGTGACGCCTTGATGAGACTTTAAACGATGTTTTAAAATTCTATTTATTTATTTATTTATTATCTAAATACATTTACATATCTAAACAATACTTTTCATTTTCCAATACACTATTAAATACATCACTTTCACTGAATATATATAATGCACTGAAATGTTTTATTTGAATAAATTGGCTTATCTTTTGTGCTACGCTATCCAAAATCAAAAGTAACATTTAAATAAATATTTTTGCGTCATTGTATCTATTTGCATATATTTAACTTAGTTTAGATACAATGGTGCAAAAATATTTATTTAAATGTTACTTTTGATTTTGGATAGCGTAGCACAAAAGATAAGCCAATTTATTCAAGTAAAACATTTCAGTGCATTATATATATTCAGTGAAAGTGATGTATTTAATAGTGTATTGGAAAAGGAAAAGTATTGTTTAGATATGTAAATGTATTTAGATAATAAATAAATAAATAAATAGAATTTTAAAACATCGTTTAAAGTCTCATCAAGGCGTCACTTAAATTTTGATATCATAACTTTTAAGATTCATATTTCGAAATTATGAAAGATGTAAATGATAAAGCATTAATGAATAAATTTTAATATATATATATATATATATATATATTAATAGCATAGCGTGACATAAATTTTGATATCATTAGTTTTAAGTCCCAAATTTAAAATTCTTAGAGATGTAAGATAAACTGCTGCGTCACAAGCTTTTAACCCGTTAAGGGTTTTTTGTATTGATTAATTATTCAATAAATTTCAAAACAAATGAAGTTTTTTTACTTATAATGTATATCATCAAGCTGAAAAGCTGATAAAAAGTCAGCAAAATTCTGTGAATATTTTTTTACGAAAATAAAGTAATTGTATAAAAAAGCACTTTTTTGCCTGTGAAAAACTTTAAGGACAGCAAAATATATTCAATATACACTGACGGAAAAAAAATCCCAACACCAATAAAGACTTGTGTTAGATAAACGAAATTTTGTAGGCATGTTTATACATCTGAAAGATGACATTGATTCAAATTTCATGCTTCGCGCATAAGTGTGGCGATAGTAGTGCCACTCACAAGTTTAAAGTCAGGTTTGCTTTAAATGAATGCTGTAAAGTTCCTGAGCATTATTTATCTTCAAAATTCGACGAATTGAGTTGAGGTTGATCATGAATGCTTTTAAGAAAACCAAGAAGCTATTATCATCAGGTCCCCGAGTTGGAAAGAGGGCGTAAAGTAGGGATACGAGAAAGGGGATTTTCTTTCCGAGATTTTGCAGAAAGACTTGGACGGAATGTATCCACTGTACATGATTTTTGGGAGCAGTGGTCAAGGGATGATGCTGCCTTAAGAAGACCAGGTTCCGGGTGACCACGTGGCACTACTAAGAGGGAAGACTGTCGTATTCGGCTTACGGCTGTGGCACATCGTTCTGCGTCTGCGAAAGAAATTCGAGCTGCAGTTGGTACCACAGTGACGCAACGAACTGCTACAATTAGGTTAATTCAAGGCCAGCTCCAAGCAAATCGCCTTGTTGCATGTATTCCACTGACTCCAAGTCATTGCCGTTTGCGACGTCAATGATGTCAAGCCAAAGCTCATTGGAGGAATGAGTGGCAATTTGTTGTGTTTTCTGATGAAAGCAGGTTCTGCCTTGGTGTCAATGATGGCCGTGTGCTGGTCAGAAGGAGGCCAGGAGAATGCCTTCAACCAAACTGTCTGCGGCTTAAACACACTGGACCTACAATCTGGGGTCATGTCTGGGGAGCAATTTCCTATGACAGCAGAAGCACTCTCGTGGTTCTCTAAACACACTGACTGCAAATGTGTACGTCAGTCTGATAATTCAACCTGTAGTGCTGCCATTAAAGAAAAGCATGCAAGGGGAGTTCTTCAACAGGATAATGCTCGTCCTCATGCCGCTGTTGTAATGCAATGTGTCGATATGTTACCTTGGCCAGCGAGATCACCAGATTTGTCTCGCACTGAGCACGTATGGGATATCATTGGATGAGAACTCCGGTGTCATCCCCAGCGAGCACTAATCATCATCAAAGTAATGACACAGCAAGTACAACAAGCATGGAACACCATACCACAAAGTACATGCGGCACTGTATGACACAATGCATGCACGTGTGAAGGCTTACATTCAAAATTCTGGAGATTATAGCGACTATTAATGTAACAGATTTCACATTTAAATTACATTTTACTGACCATAAATTAACTTGTGATCTCGAAAATCTAATAAATTAAACATGTTAACTAGATAAATGCGCTGTCCAAATTTCATTACTCTACAATAAGTTTTTTTTTTTTTTTTTTTGGTGTTGGGATTTTTCTTCCCGTCAGTGTAGTAACAAAAGAAGCAAATGTTTATATATTACGCACCTACATATGAGTATGATGATGATTGATAATGATTGTAAATATTACTTTATTCCTCGATATCATTAATTTTTTATACTGTTCGGGATTGTTTCTGTGCTATACATCTTCAGTTATAGATCTGAGTTCTGATGCTGAAGAAAATTGCCTTCCAAATTTATAAACTCGTTTTGCGAGATCTCCCCATAAGTTATCGATAGGAATTAAATCAGGATTTCTGAGCAGCCATTGCGAAACTTCAATATTTTACTTATGGAACTAAAATTTTGTCTTACGGATTGCGTAGATAGACGCATTCATTATCTCGCTGTTACATTCGTTTTTTCCCCTAAAAGAAATGTTGCAACAAATGAAAGATGGTCAGAAAGAGTTTCTATGTGTGTCTTTGAATAAATTTTTCCTGAAAGATATACAAGTCACAGCACATCATTGACGAAAAGAAGACTCACGTCACAATGACTTCTCCACCTGACTGATGATTTAATAAAGTCTACTTTTCTTTTCTTAAATCATTCCAATAATATTTCCAGTGATGATGGTTTCCATAACACAAATGATGACTTATAATGGCAAATCGCTGCAGGTTATTTTCTATGATGAAAGTAAGTGAAACTTAAATGGTCCTGATGGCTGGAAAATATAATCTGGATAATTTGAGAAAAAGAAAAAGATATTTTCTCAAAACGTCAGTTAACTAACGGATTCATTGCAACATGGGACTGCTTTTCGTTCAGTAACTTGGAGTTACTTGTACATCTTTAAGGAAAAAATAATTTAAAGACAGATATACAAACATTTTTTGATCATCTTTCATTTCTTGCAACCCTTCTAGCAATCAAAGAATGGATATAACAGCGAGATAATGCGCCTGTCGACACAAGTCGTACGACAAAACTTTAGTTCCATATGAAAAATATTGAAGTTTTGCAATGGCCGCAAAGAAGTCCATGTCTAAACTTTAGCAACAACTTATGGGAAGATCTAGCAAGACGAGTTTAAAAAATGGAAAGCATTTTTCCTCAGGATCAGAACTCAGATCTACGATTGAAGATACAGTATTAAATCTGAAGAATAGTACAAAAAATAGGATAGTACAAAACCATTCCCGAGCTGTGCCAAAAATTGGTGATGTGAAGGAATAATGAAATATTTTTTCAGTCATTAAACTCCTGGGTGGGTGAATAACAAATTAAATGTTTGTTTCTTCTGTTACTGTATTGTAGTTATGGTTGCTACCCTTAAAGTTTTTACATAGACAAAAATAGTGTTTTTTTATACAATTACTTTATTTTCATAATAAGATACTCACAGTTGAATTTTGTTAATTTTTTATTAGTTTTTCAGCTTGATGATATACATTATAATGAAAAAAAAATCATTTGTTTTTAAATTTATCAAAAAAATTTAAATTATTGTGCTGTCCTTACAATTTTTACAAGCACTGCATATGTAATTTGGCGCGTGTGTGTTTGTAAGCAAATAGATAAGGTATTCATTCGTATTACATGATCATTTATATCACATAGTGTTCTAAAACTATAAAAAATAAAACGTGTAAATATTAACAATATACATACTGTTAGAAATACATGATTATTATCACTGCTGTTTCTTTCAACTCTATCGAAACATCAGACAAGATTTAAAAACGAGCAAAATATACTTTTAAATAACTACAATCAATTTCGAATTCAATGCATTCATTGCAAATCTCTTTAATGTAGTTTTATATTCACAAGTGCTTAATATTTCATGCATATATACATTATTGATAGTGGGAGCTATTAACTAAATGTATTCATGCATTCAAAAAACTCTTCTTATTCACTGTTGAGATGACAAATTTCAGTCAAGCAAAAATGCATATAGATTAGTTTACTTTAGTAGTTGAAAATTGCATTCAAATTTGATTATAGTTATAAACTTATTAAATTTATTTTGTACAAATTTAATAAAGTATTAAGTCATAACATTTATACACCTTTCAGTGTAGAACGTGAGGAATTTGAATGCATAGAATTATTATGAAAGCCACGAGAGATTTTAAGATGACTTTATACACACTTCTCTCTTCCCCCTCCCCCCAAAATGAAAACATGTCTACGCTGAAATGGAATGATGTTTAAAAAGAAAAAAAGCATCGTACTTGTTTTATATCCTGCGAGTTACCCCTTTTCAAAATTTCATTACAAAGAGCATCATCGATCCTGAAATATATTTTCTGTCCTCCCCCACCCCTTTCCTTAATTATTCTTCCTGAGGAAAAGAAAGGAAGGAAAATTCTGAAAATTCTGCATGTTATTTGAATTTACAAACATTATTTTTTTAAACTGAATCTAAAAGCGTTTTAAAAGTTATATATGAAAAACACTAATGTTCCAGTAATTTGGTAATATTTATATTTATAAAATTGAACTAAAATAAGTAGAACTAGGGTAACACCCCCAGTAATTGGCATGCACCAATGATTGCACATCCTACAAACATGTCCTAAAGTAAGATTTTTATCCAGTCTTTTAAAAATGCAAGACCCTATACCAGTTATATGGTCATTTACGTTAAATATTATAATTTTGATTAATGCTACTAGATGACAATAGTGCATAGGAAAGAGAAACAATTATGGCTTGTATGAAATTAGCCATTTTTGTTGCAAATGCTTCTTCTTTGGTTTAAGGAAGGCATACTTTTCAATTCATTATTATCTGACTTAAAATTTATTTTAAATTTTAATTGACAACAGTTTTGTTTAGTTAACCCGCGAGGACGCGCGCAGGGCCTAAAAGACCCTGAGTGCGTGTGGTTTTTACAATTGTAACCACTAATTTTTTTAAAGTGATCTTCAATTTATTTTATCGCAAAATTTGTAAGAATTGTCTCCGTCTTAATAAAATGACTGTTATAATTTGATTTTATTGGTGGCAAAGTTAAAATAATTCATACCTTGAAAAGCGCGCGTTCTCCCGGGTTAAAAAGGGTTACTTTTATTGTGTAAAAGTATTTTCGACACAAATATTTGGATTTCTGAATTAATGATAGATGCCAATTAATGGTGCTTCAATATTGCTAGTTCCAGTAATTGGCACCTATTCCAATTACAAGGAATTCACAAGGAATTTGAGATTAAATTACTTATTTTGGAAGTATTTTTAAAGTTATAGACTAATTTTGTTTATCATTTGTTTTTATTTGAAAATATGAAATATTATCAGTAATTGGAATCCATTAAAACTTCATATGACAATTACTGGGGACAGCATGACAATTACTGGCTATTAATATAAGTATATTGTATTGTTTTAAAGTGTTCACATTTCAGACTAATATGCTGATTTCTTATTCTCAAAAACCTGAAATATGGCATCTCCATCTACAGTAAATTAATTTAAAGCGATTAAACCCAATGCAAAATGTAAAGTTTTTTAAAAAATATAAACATGTGCCAGTTACTGGATCACAAAGTGTCATACATTGGTGCTCTAGGTGCCAATTACTGGTGATTTCAGTAACTTTTTATAAATATATTTCTATAAAAATACTTTTTCAAAATTTTTTGCTTTTAGTGGGCAAAATAGATGCACAAATATACATTCTTTGATTTAAAAATATTTCCAAGTAAATATCTTATTTCTTTGTAATGAAAACAGTAGTAAGTTTAAAGACAAATTCTGAACGTGCCAATTACTGGGGATGTTACCGTATTATGATTCTATGATGATTCAGGATATATTATGCTTTCTGTAATGAAATTTTGAAAAGGGGTGACTCATAGGATATAAAAACAGGTAAGTCAGTTTTTTTTTCTTTTAAAGCATCCTTCCATTTCAGGTAGATGCGTTTGCAAAGGGAAGGAGGGGAAAGGGTTGTGTGCAAAAAGCAATTTATTGTTCGTAAAAAGAGAATCAGTTAACCGGTAAAAAAACATTTTTTGAATACAATTTACTTATGGTAAATGTGCGAAAAATCAATGTTTACTAAAAATTATTTTTTGCTGTTTTGTATTAAGTATAATAGACATTATTCAATCATAAATATTATTTTAAATCTCTTTCCATCCAACAAAATCTGTTTCTGAAGGTGAGTAAAGAGTTGATTCAATATGCCGACTGAGATTCGACTCTGAGAAATGAGTTTAAAAAGCTCATGCGCATGAAGATAGAGTAATGTCTGAATTTAGAGAGCCTGATGCCGCCACCAGCGCCATCTGTTGGTCGATATTTGAACTATTTTATGAAAGTGCATATCTAAAAATTTACTGATTTTCTGATAATAATGCAGCAAGCCGCACATTTTCATCTCAAACCGTTTTTTAATTATTTACATTCAAAATGGTCAGTCATTTACTTGACACCTTGTATCTACATTTAAATAGCTGAACTATGTACATACACATTAGTTATCTTTAAAGAAATTTAGAGTCTTGTTTGAATGAATGGTTAGCAAAAGAATCACGGACGAATGCAGAGAACCTTTAGTATGGGAGGAGGGAGCGATATTAAAATTTTCGGATTTCCGTATTAGCAAGGAATTATTATCTCTAGACCAAGGAAAAGTCCCGTTAAGATCCACAGTAGATGCTAGTGATAGTGAATTTTATTAACATAATCTTATTTTCCATCTTTTTAAAAAGACGCTATTGATTCCTATTTTGTAATTTCCAACTGATTAAAAATCAAAGAGCTATTCAGCATGGTTGAGACACTGTGTATGTATGCCTGTATGTAATTTGGCGTATGTGTGTTTGTACGCAAATTGATTATGTATGCATTTGTGCTATACATTCTTTTTATCACATAATGTTTTAAAACTATAAAAAAATAAAAACGTGGATATGTGAAGAATATACAGGCTGTTAGAAATACATGACAGTTGATGATACGTTGCTATTTCTCATAGTTCTTTTAACTATATCGATACATTAGAGCAAAGTTAAAAACAAGCAAAATACTTTTTTAATTAACTACTATGCATGTTTTGAATTCAGTGCCTTTGTTGAAAATGTTGTTTTACATTCACAAGTACTTAACATTTCAGGTATATTTACTCTATTGATAGTAGAAGCTATTAACTAAGTGTATTCATGCATTCGAAAAACTCTCGTTATTCACTGTTGAAATGATAAATTTCAGTCAAGTAAAAATGCATAAAGATTAATTTACTTCAGTAGTCGAAAAGTGCATTCAAATTTGATTAAAGTTACAAGCTTATTAAATTAATTTTGCATAAATTTAATAAAATATTAAGTCATAACATTTATACACCTTTCAATGTAGATAAATATGCACGGAATGACGTTGAATGCATAGAATTATGCCGCAGAGATATTTTTAAAGTATGAAAACAAAGATATATTTGAATAAACAAGTATAAATGCATTTGCATTTCCAAGAGCATAAATAACGAAATTTGTTTTGAATATCTATCGGTGGTTAAGGTACATAATGAGACGGAATTGTATAAGCATATACATATGTGTGAATTTAGTATACTTAAATACATTTGCATTAAAATAGCTGCACTATGTACATAAACATTAATTTTCTTTAAAGAAATTTAGAGTCTAGTTGAATGAATGGTTATTAAAAGCAGTTGTTATACGAGAAATTCAATTAATACAATGTAAATGCATAAATATTTAAATACTAGATTAGAAATAAAAACAGAACATTTTTCATATAAATTATCATTTTTAAACATTAGGAACTGAGACGTTTGATAATCTATTAGATAGACCAATATAATTAAAAATATTGAACGTTATCAATATATAGTCTCTTAATTATTTTATATAGAAAAAATATTAGAAAATATTTTATAATTTATTGAGGAAAACTGAAACTTCTTATAAATTTCAAATAACAAGAAATATATTTTTATAACTTATTCTCAGAATATTTTTAAAGAAAAAAATGTAATGAAGATATGTATGTAATCAAGGATCAATCAAATTTAGGGGCAAACACAGTTTTTCCAGTGGGTTACTTTTTTGCAATTCAGATTTCTTGACTGGCACCCCTTTTTTGAAACGTTAAAATTCCATTTCTTTTCACTGTAATTAATAGGTCATTAAATAAGGCGCATTGTACTATTTCAAAAAAGTTGTGACAATCAAGAATTTGAATTTTTAAAAAGTAGCCCATCTGGCAACACTGGGCAAACATTCTAACAAAAAACTGTAAAAAAGTACAATACTATGGAATATCTTGTGGGAAAACACAAATGCGCCCAGAAATTTTGCAAACGATACTTATCCTCGACAAACACTTAATATTTTTATTCGTCTGAAGATTAATTGTTAAATGATTATTGAATTCGCTGTACTTAATGGATTTAAACTTAAACAATGAAATAACATATTATTTTCTCTGTAAGATTATATAATATATAGAAATTGCGTGTTAAAGAAGATATTTAATGTCACGTAGTTTAACTGGTTGGAAAATTTTAAGTATATTTTACAAGTAACTGACCGTTTATGAATGCTCCTGATATACAATTACGTATTGAATAACTTATTGTTTCCATAGCAAAGATACTTGTTGTCTTGGACCAAGAAAAAAGGAAAAAATGGTGATGATGAATTATGCAGTCTGTAAAAATGGTTTGCAATATGAAGACACTTGTCACTTAAATTTAAATGGCCTCATTCGGGCCAAACAAGATAAGCACGTCAAGCTGGGAACGGATACTGCATCTTATTGCACATATTCTCATTTTGTTCGAAATTTAAATGATATTTACCATCAACACAAAGATAAGGAGTTACAATTTGCAACAGTAAAAGAAAAAGAAAAAGAAGTACGTGTTGGAATTCACAACACGTCAAATCAGATGATGTGTTTGCGACGAATTTAACAGAAATTAGGATCACATTTTTGGCATCACATCCAGACACCAAACTTCATCTCTATTGTTTACCGTTACTCTATAGTCTTCGATACTAACAATATCGAGACAAATTTGAATTGGTCAGAATTGGAGCACAATTTTCATTTTGAGCCAATTTTATTCAGTTTAAATTATATTCTAAAATGTGTCATTAAACTGTCGTGAAATTTCATTATATATACACATAATGTGCATACCTAACCTTAGTTATAAACGTATATGTATGTTAAAGTTATTTAAACAAGTTCAATATGATAAATAGAAAAAAATATTTATTGTGAAATTGCATTTTTTTATTATTATTCCATTATGCGCTTACTGGCAATAAATAGCCAATAGAGCGAAATTTTCATTACTTTTTTAAACATGCTATATACAGGTTCTAACGGAATTTTTCCTTAATATGTATATTTTCATTTTGTAATGAAAAAGAAGTTCTGAGAATGTGCTTACAGAGACCTTCCTTGCAAGTTTTCAGTTCTTAGAAACAATTTTGCACATTATGCTGCATAAATGCATTCAATTTCTCCACGAATTACTAATTTTAAGATTCTTTGATATTCTTTAAACAATGCGCATTATTATTTTTATCTCACTTGGATGTTTATTTTTATTTATTTATTTATTTTTTTTTGTGGCGACCGATAATGTGCTCCCGGGAAAAGGCAGAATGTCCTTGGAGAAACTTTCTAAGGAAACCTAGTCCGTATTTAGAAGAGATAACCAAGATTCAAAGAAAACCACGGAAAACTCCGAAAGATTAGGCCAACGGGTGTGATTGAGTTTGAACCCAGCATCTATTATCTATCAACTTAAAGAGCAGAACTCCCGACCAAAAGCGGTGCTCGAATTCGAAACATGTAAACAGTCAAATAATTTTTTTTTTTTTTTTTTTAAGTTTTAATTTATTCCTTTCAGCAATTAAAATAATGATATTATTATGGAGTGTTAATTTGTTATACATTTGAAATAATATATTTGGCCAGCAATAATTTGGTTGGCCGGTTCCACCAGCAATACGCAGGACACTATATTGAGTGTGTACTGAATTAATAGTTTAGCTATCCGTATTGCTGAGTTCCCCTTTTTAGGTAATTATGTAATTTAATTATGTATTATTTAATTGGGTAATTCTTCCGTAATTATGTAAATACGTAGCACATATAGCTGTTATTCAGTCCGTCTGTCTGTCCGTCTCTCCGTTTATTCGTCCATTTGTCCATCTGTCCGTCCGTCCGAATATAACAACGAAAAAACTACCCAACGGAATCGTTTGAAATTTAAAATATATAATTATTAGATAATTTTGTCGAGTCATTTCAAATTTTATGAAAATCGGGTGCATAGATCAATTACAGGGGCAATCAAAAGTATTCCATTACATTTCGGTCAATGCGGAAAAAAGTTTCAAATGCATTTTAATCGTTTGAAATTTAAAATAGATTATTATTACATAATTTTGTCGAGTCATTTCAAATGTTATGAAAATCGGATGCATAGATCAATTACAGGGACAATCAAAATTATTTCGTCAATGAAGAAAAATGTTTCAAATACCTTTTAATGGTGTTACACTCATTCGAATGTAATAGAATACATGAATCTATGAAATATAGATGTAAAAATAAATTTCTTTTTCGCCATTTTCTCGTTTCGATTTCGTTCCAAAGTCTTATAAGAACATACTTTCATTCTTAGTTTTCGTAATATATCAAAATTTTTAACGGCTAAAGCTCTTTTTCTTTTTCTTTTCTTTAATTCAGCATAATCTATTATTTATTTTTCTAAAAAAAACTAAAATGTATTCCTTAAATGTCAATATCTTATTGTGAAATATTAAAATAATTCCATTAAACCCTTTCCCCTTTTTAGAATAAGAATAATTTATCAAAACAGGGTTTGCACAACTGTACCAGAAAATTTTAACCGTATTTTCAGAGTGTTTCATTGCAGAAAAATATTGTAAAATTTGAGAATAAAGGTGATGGTTGCAAATTCTTTTTCTTAAAAATTAAATATAAATTTTCTTATCATTAATAGTTGTGCCAGAGTCCTTGGAAATTCCAAGGAGTGTGCGAACCTTGCAAAAGCTTTAATTTTGTTTTATTTATTTAATTATCGTCTGCTTGCTGGTTTGAATCATCGGCATGGGACTGTTTACTCTTGCATATTACGTCATTTACGAAAGAATCCTGACAAATAACTCCGCCTCTGATCCAATGAAACTACTAGAAGTGTTATACAACTACCTTTGAATAAATCTTACTGGGTTTTAGTACGTGCGTCATACAGGGAGGCGGGGCCAGTTTCTCTGATAATTTTCTGGGAGTCAGTTTGAGCTGGTAAAGCGTTCAGAATTCATTGGCCTACCAAATGCTAAGCAGGTGCTTGGTTCTTCTCGTAATGTGGAACTGTTACGGTAGGAATCGTAATTTCAAGGAAAGTGTCTGTGCATTTAACACTTTTTATTATTTGTGATTGTGTGACATGGGCGTGGAATAGTCGGGAAGTTTAGCGGTAGATTAAGGAGTAACTTTGGAATGGAACTATAATAAACGGGGCTGAGCTATTTGAGGATATTTGAGTTACTGCACATCAGTCTACTTCCATATGCCCAAAGGACTTCGACTGCCAATACATTTGATGGAAATGATGACTGATGATTGATCGAACTCCGACTTCGTTCGTGCCATCCTGTTCGCTTCGACATGTACTGTGTTTTTGCGGGAACCTCTAAAAATATCACCACATATATGTATTAAAATATACATTATGTACAATCTGTCATACAAAGAATATTTATTATTAAATTACAGGGCCATACAAAAGTATTCCACTACATAATGCTATACGGGAAAACATTGTTTGGGGCGTCTGTTAATTACACTGGTGTCCGAAAGTTAAGCATAATTTGTAAAATGCTAAAAACGTCGAGTAAATATTAGTAAAATTATTCAAAATTACGTGTGGAGATTAATTGGTTGAAGAAGAAACATTAGGTATATGCAAAACTTTTCAATCGACTACGTCATGCGAGAAGTACCAGTGCATGTCAGAACACTTATAAATCGGTGGTATAGGCAGTTCAGAGGAATTTTGTACAACTGATGTGTTAAGAAACATTGTTATGATCAAACAGGAATAATGATGGCACAAAGACGCCAACTGGACGTGTTTGCGAAAAAAAGAAACGCTGGAATGTTGGAATCCGGACGATCACAAACCGAAGAGTCTTGAATTCTGAACGTGGAATAGTCTGTGATCTCAAGACTATGGCAGAGGTTTCAAAGTTAGGGAGATGTTAGCTGGCGACCAGTACCAGGTCGACAAAGAGTCACAACCCTTCGCCAAGACCGATATCTGCAATACGTGCGCGATGTCAGACAGGTAGTTCTGCCCGAGAACTGGGTTCGGCGTTCACATTCGCCACAGGAACACGAATTTTCAGATAAACTGTTTACAGGAGACTTAGTCATGCTGGCCTGCATGATAGAAGACCAGCAGTTTGCATTCTCCTCACGTCTGTGCATAAACGCGCTCGTTTAAACTGGAGTTTGAAACATCAACATTGGAGTGAGGGAGAGTGGGCCAATGTGATGTTCAGAGACGAGTCCCAATTTAGTCTGAGTAGTGACTATTGTCGGGTAACGATATGAAGAAAACGTGAAACACGTTTTGAACCAATAAACATAATGGAAAGACATCTTTTTCCCTCAGGGGGAGTAATGGTATTGGCAAGCATCATGTTGGATGGCCGCACAGAATTCCATATCTTTGACACGGGGTCTGTGGCTGGTAAAAGATACAGAGACGAAGTTCTTGTGTCTTATGTTCGCTTCTTTCGAGGTAATGTCAGTCCTGACTTCATATTCATGGATGATAATACGCCTTGTCACCGTGTGTTACTGGTTGACGACTTCCTTGGAACGGAAAACATTAAGCGCATGTCGTGGTATGCGAACTCCCCGGATTTAAATACTATCGAGCATGCATGGGATATGCTTTGGAGATAACTTGCATCCCTTTCGCAACCACCACGCTCCGTTCCAGAACTGAAAGGAGTTCTCAAAGAAGCTGGGAACTTTTTGAGCCACAACTAATTCATAATCTCACAGCAGGTATGGCAAATCGCTGTGTAGCGTACCTGGCTGTCAGAGAAGACCACACATGGCTTATTAAACTGCAGCATCACTATTTTATTTAATGTTTTCTTTCATTTTTCCTTTAAAGTTTTCCTCTTATTATGCTCAGTTTTCTTTCAAATTGGTCATTTGAGTAATAAAAGTAAATATTATCGTTCTTTTGAATTGTTTCCTTGCTTTGTAATCGTTTTACACTTGCATATCACGTTTCACCACATTCCAATTTACATTTCTTTCATTACTTACTTAATTACCAATTATGCTTAACTTTTGGACACCAGTGCATATTAAACTATTTCACATTTTATCAATATGATATACATGATAAAAGTTTCTTCCTGTATATTTTCAGGAATACAAACAAGATTTCGATCACGATACTATATCTGAAGTACTGCCTACTACAACAGCTAGATTTGACTAGTTTAAAAACTTCGTTATAGTACGAACGCACCTCATTTGCTTGCTTCACTTGCAGTTTCCAACTTATTTTAATTTCTAGTAATATGGGGAACTGCAGAACTCCCATCAAGATTGCCTCCTTCCGGGAAAAAGCACTCTTGTTATTAACATGTTAAAATGGTTGATTGAAATGAGTATTTATAAACAAGTTTATATGAAACTAAGTAACAAGCTTTTCTTCGTGTACATCAAAATGTTTATTTCAAAAATGAAACAAATGTTTATTTCAAAATTTTTGAGTGAATGTGGCATTTGGGAATTAAAATTAATTGGTACATAACATATACGGATACTCTTCAAGGGTTTAACCATATAATGCTGTTTCCCTGTTTTCTAAAATTAATACGAAGTCAACAGTTACTATCAGAATTCCGGGTCGCTATTTCTGAGTTCTTATATATGTAATTTTACGATACGTTATTTTACGATATCGATATACCTACACATCTAGTAATAACACCGTTTCCTTTATCCAAGTTTGATAAGTATGCTATTCTTTCCATGCTACATTTGAAAAGTCAGTTCTTAAAATTTTAAATAGCCAAGTTTTACCACTGGGCATTTCCATGAACATTTGTCGTGTAAGTCACATTATTAATAACTTATAAATTGTTGGCCACCGTTATTTTCGAAAGGTTTGGATGGCCTTATTCAATTAATGAAATTACTCTGGTAAATTAAATAACATTTTTTCGTTCTAAAATACTGGTTCCCAAAATCATAGTATGTGACTTACATGACATGTGCTCATGGAAATACCCCACTGTTTTGTCTCCGAGTGAGCTAATTGCTCTAGGTGTGAGGAGTTCATCATGTAATGGCTCATCAGTATTTAAAAGAAGCTGGTGGATAGCTTGAAGCTTTAAGCTACTTGTTACTTTAAATATCGACGTTGGGTTGAAAGAGTCCACTATTTAAGTGAAATAATACACTCTCTCCGTCCCAAATTATTTGCTACATTTAAGTCGAATATTTTGTCCCAAATTAGTTACTACATTTCAAGTACGTGGAGTGATAAATAACTTCTGATGCAATCTAGTAAAAAGATACCAGTAAAATTATGCTACAATGAATAATATATACACAGCTACCAACTTTTAACTAATCTTCTTTAATACCTGGATTAGTTTGATCCAGGTTAACGTCATTTCAAACCAGAAAATATATTTCATGAACCTTTAATTATTTAATTTCAAGATTGTTAGTGGAACATACTTAATTTCATTTCTTTGAAAAATTTCTGGTTCGAAACTCATTAAACCAGGGTCAAATTAACACACGTATTACGGATTATCTATGTCAGGTTGGCACGTATGTATATAGTATACTATATATAGTAGACCGGGCGTAAAATTGATATCAACTCGGAAACCCATTAAAGGGACTACACTGTTAAGCACTGAATAATTGTTAACCTGAATATGCACAAATGGAAATAAAAAGTAATGTGACTCGACCAAAGTGACAATAATTGTAATTATGAATAATGATTTAGAAAATACGCAAAGTAAGGAAAGGTACAATAAACAGCGTAACGCTGTATCGCTATTTTTACTGAAACATTTGAAAAAGGATTAACTAAGCAGTACTGCTACAAATGCTAGATGAAACTAAACTTTTGGCACATCGCAAAAGCAAAAAGGTTTATTACCAAAATAATATTTATGGCAACGGCGGCAAGACCAAGATTGGACTCGAATAAAAATAAAATGACTGGTGGTAAAATTTGAGCATGTTGTTATGTTAATTCAAAACATGGAAAAATAATCGGATAAAAGATGCTGTGGAAAAAATTATGGAAATTTTTAACAAGGAAGTAATCCGAAAAATGATTATAGAAAAGGTGTTGCTAGCTTTGAGTGAAAAATTTCCCAGTAATGAAAAATCGAAACCTATATAGATAGAATCGGACAATGCCTAGCTTCATTCGACAGTGGATGATCCCAATATCAGAGGAGAATGTTTAAAAGATGGATGGAATTTAAAATACAAAAGAAAATGGGATGTGGTTTAAGATTGTGCAAATACTGGATCTTTTATAAACTAATATAGTATTGATCTACGAAGGGAAATAGAGAATTCTTGGTAAATAAATGTTGAAACATAGCACACTGAAATCTCTGAAAAATGTTCAAATAAAATTATAAAATCATCAGTACCAATAATCGTTACAAAAATATTGAAATGTAGCAACTAATTTGGGACAGAGGGAGTATAAATTAACAAAAGTTTAAAAATAGTAATTCTGTATTCGACAGTTCTATATTACATTCAAAATGTACTAAAAAGCAGTCAAATTAAGAAAAGATATTATCAAACACTTTAATACTATAAAATACTATAATTCGCAAAAAAGTTAATAATTAGCCTAGAATTATTTTTTAAGATATTTGCAATACCAAAAAATATTAGAAAAAATATTAATAGCAAAGTTTAGCAGAATATCTTTAAACATATAATTTACCGTTAACATTTCTGATAGTTCAGAATTAATCTTTTCATAATAAATCATTTTATTTCTCATGAAAAATTTCTCGATATTTATAGTACAAAGGTTTAAGGTTAACTCTGATTTATATTCAGCCTTTAAAAGATAGATCAAAATATGTAATTTTCAGGAATTAAATTGAGATAATGTATTCATCACGACTTTAGTAATCACTAAAAGCGCTTATATATTAATCCGGTAAAATATATCATCTTTCAGAAAAGCAATTTATTCTCGCAATTGGTTGAAAAATCTTTCTTAAGCCACTAAATTACGCGAAGAATGTTTGTTTGGAATTAAAAATTTGTATCGGCAGAAATTTACAAAGTAATATACAAATATTATTTTAAAATACGCATAATATTTTTCAAATCAAAGCTTTAAAATTGTGTTGAAGAATTTAATCTCTTTTGAAACGAAAATGTTGCAGTACAAATATCAGAATCCTTGCAACATTCTTTAGGATTAGCAAAACGTCATTGATGCCAAATATTTTGCAACATATATGAATTTTATTAAATGTGGTTTTCTTGAAAGTTAAAACGTAAGGTCATTATGATATAAACATATTCATTATATTGCACTATTCAAAATGATATATTAAATTGTTGCAATTTCTAAAAAAAAAAAAAAAAAAAAAATTGCATGTAAATTTGTGCTGTGAGCTCTATATCTATTACTATTCTTACTTTTTTCTGTCTTTACATGAAGAAAAAATTGGATTCGTGGAATTTTTTAATTCCGATTTACGATGTTTTTACACAGTTTAGGTGTCAGTAAACTCGAAAAAATAATCATTACAAATTATCTGTCTATCTTCATGATTTTTCATTTAACTTGGGATTTAGTTAAACATTGATCCAAGTTGTTGCTAATTAGTTTTGGTGTGAATCGTCTAATAGGTGGCTCTACTGTGCTGCATTTTGAAGAATTTACACGATTTTAGAATTAGTCATATCTCAAGATCTAATGCACAGAATTTAATACCTTTAGAATCACCATGATGGTCATAAACTCTTATTTAATTTTGGCAAGTGGTAGCGAAATTTCCAAGTATTAACGTGCATAACGTAGAAGAAAATTTTTTGACAAACTTGTGACATCCGACTAACTTTCTTTTCTGTTGGTTTTGTTTATTATTTAACAACATACATCTGATTTGTGTGCTCGACATGAAGCCTGCTTATAAATCTTCGTCAATATTATAGGAACGAGATAGCACAAGGAAATTTTACAACACAAGAGATATGCACACGCGAGCTCCACACAAAGAATGCGTGTAATTGAACCAGTGGAATTCGAACCCCCAACCTCCTACGATCGAAGGTGATTAGCGGCGTGGTGCTTTGACCACTCGGCCACGGAGGCCCCTTTTGTTTGAAATACGTTATCTAAGTTAACTACGTAAGAATGTGTGTAGCGTAGCGCCTAGCTACTCCTTTATTAAGGAAATCTAGGATTAAAAGACTTTTCGATTTTCGTGTGATAGCGTTTCGTCCGTATTCTAACACTGAATCTTAGAAAAATCACATATTCTGTCCTTTATTTTTATTTTGGCAGCGTTTGATGGAATTTTCCCGAGTCTGATTGTAGCAGTTATTTTAAGGCATCCAAACGCCTTAAAAATGTAATTTTTGATCAAAATATCAATTTTTCATTTTTACAATAACAAGGTAGAACCCGTCAAATTTTGACGAAAGAAAATGTTTAAGGAGGAACTGTTTCATTAACTTAAAATAAATTTACAAAAGTAGTTATAGTAAAGTTTTATATTGGTACGTCTAATTCTTAAACAAATGATATTTATCGTCAAATTAACAAAATACTATTTCTATAAAACGCAGTTGTAGAAATTGTTAAAATTAAAATTTAATCGTATATGTAAGTAGTAAAAAATAATAAAGATATGCTATTATGATAAAGTTATCAATTAAGGTTCTTATGCTAGTATTCCAAAGTGATAAAAAGCAAAATTTATTCAACTTTGACTCAAACATAGAATTTTTTTTCCCATAAAATCGAAAGCCGGTATCATTTTCACCATATCAAAATTTACAAATGTACATTTTACATCTGTATTCACGTTTGAAAAAAAAATTGGCATTTTAATTTGATAATTTTGATTTAAAACTTGAAGTCTCAATGCTATTAGCTGAAACAGATATTAAATTGTTGATATTCTTTTACTTGTAAATCAAATTTTGTAAATGAAGTCAAAATTCACCGGGTGTTATAACAGAAGATATTTAAAATTTTTCCCTTTTTTCCTTTGCTTTAAATAGAAATGGAATACTCATGATGTCACGATTAGAAAAGAGGTATTAAAAGCTATAAAAAATTTATATTTCAAAAACAAATTAAGATACAGCTTTCAAACAAATTTCATTCAAAAGTACATTTTCTCCCCTACATGATGGTGTAAGAATTGAAAATGTGCGACATTAAAAATTTAAAAAAAATTTAGTAGCAAAAATTGCAATACCGAAATTCATTAAAAATTTGAATGTGTTGCCATGCGCAAAATGACGTATGCGTTACGCACAGATACGCTTGGCCTTTATAATATAGATATTACAGTTGAATCTTTTATCTATAGAAATCTGCTTAAATTGTGTCTATATCTAAATCAGAACCTGAGTTATAGCCATGCACACTTACAGCTATTGCGGCTTTTGATTTATGTTTCACAATTATTCCTATCTTTTTCTCTCAGTTTTTCAGATTTTTACTATGCACAAAACATTTTAAAAGAAAAAAATATGCACGAAGTATCGTGTCTTTTACAAATGTCTTTTTCGGGAATAGACTACATTCATGATAAATATATTAAATAGTTTTACACTTACTAAAATAATTTTAATCTAAAATTGTTTCTTTGATTACTCTTCCTCTAACAGTTCTACAAACTGCGATTTGATCATACAGCAGCACAAAATTTCATCTGTCCCAATATGCCTTTTGCTGTTAATCAATCATTTAAAGCATTATTAAAATATTTTTGTTATAGTAGATAGTTTCATTTATTTGTTTGTAGTTAATTCGTCAAATATTATTCGACTTTAAATTAAAGAACAGCAAATTGGTGGTCCGAAATTTTATTTCAACATTTAAATTTTAAAACATTGAGTTGCTCATAAAGTAGTTATATTTTGTTCATTTGAAAGTAAATAGATAATGACAAACTTGAGACAAATTTTGCGATTTTTTAATTACATTAGTATTGTAACGGCCATATCATCTGATGTAGAAATGCTATTATAATGTGTGTTTTCTAAGTCCTAGAGAAAGTTATTCTGTTTATTATGCAATTTACAAAATGTCATTACATTGTTTTATTTTTGCGTTATCACATTTTGTGGAAATGCCAATTTTTGACATTATTTCGACTATTTTTCTCTTTTAAAATATATTTCTGGGTACTTGCTAAAATTTTTATGGTTTTTTTTTTTTAATTTTCCAAGTAAATGTCATTAAAAAAAATAGATAACAAGAGAAAATTTCAAAAATTTCAAAAATTGCTATCAAACGTATACAGATACCTTAAGCAGTGCTATGTAGATCAGGTTTTAAAAAACATCTTATTAATTTAAATACCTTAGAACTGATTATCGTTTAATGTGGATCGGATGTCATATTTATGCAGCATAAGACTAGAAACTCCTTAGCTTTCGGCTTTCAAGTTTAAATTCTGGCTAACGAGGCTAACAAGAAAGACAGGCTACCGCGGTGCATTCGACGTATCTTTTTTAACAGACTCTTGGAGTCACGTAACGCTTAAATACACCAATGCGGGTGCAGGAATAGGACAATACGTCATTCTCTCAGTCTGTAAAAAAGTTACTTGGGATGCACTGCAGTAGCCTGCTTTTTTCGTTAGCCTCGGTCAATAACTAGTGACGTTCGGTGGTGTTTATGGGGACACGGTACTTTTGAAACCATCACTTCAATTTTGAATAATATTCTAATACATAAAGTAACGCAATACTTAACACTAAAAAATTAAGAATTTTTTTAAAGAAAATTGTAAAACAGCCTCTTTTGCAAAATTTTAATTAAAAAAATTAACTTTTTAAAAATACCTATTACTTTTATGATTTTTTTTTTTTTTTTTTTTACACATTCATTAGAATATGATACATAAAACTGTGAATGGATTTTAAAGGTATGGGATTTTACATTTACTATGAATTGTTTTCTCTCGTGTGTATCAAATAAACGGTCATGCTATACGTGCCATTTAAAATTCTCAGAATTTTTCATTATTCCCACAAGTTATTTTTTGCCAATAAATCGAAATTTGTGTGTAACAGAAAAATTTGCTTCTCTCAAACCCTATACGACCTAGAGTAATCTCTATAGTTATCCTGCAAGGTTCAAAGTAACGTCTATAACCTCTAATTAATAAGGCGGGATATTACTATAGTTTTTTCATGGTTAATGAATGAATATGGCTTGATCAATGTAATTTATTACAAAAATTTTATTTCATTATAGAATGATTAGAAAGTAATCTGGATAATTTCTTGTTTAAAAATAACGAATTTTGAAGTGCTTATTAGGGATATTTTATCAATATGAGATGATGGTTGAAATAAAAAAAAATTCCTGTTTACAGAGGGGAGAGTGATCAATCAGGATTATATTAAATTTGATTGTTGTAAGAATATATTTCATAAATGGGTGAAGAAAAAGAATTGCAGTTTGATGGCGCTATGCGCTATGCAATTTCTTTGACTTCAACTTCCACTTTTAGAACACTCTGAGTGTTTGTAAACAGAGTGTAGCCGATTTCCGTTTTGATTCGAATGTTTTGATTTCGAGAAAAGATGTGACAATTAATTTGAGAATTGATATGTAATGGAGCATTGTGTCTCCAGATGATTTAAACTTGTGTAAATATGTACAAAGAACTGTAAATACTTATTTTTATCTCATTAAATAATTAGTTAAAGAAACGTTCGAAGAAGATATTTTCAATTTCGATTTTCACCTATGATACGCATTGTGGATTTTTACGATAGATTATTCCTTTGAATTCAGAATGCTTTTATAGATTTTACGATTCATATTTACATATGATTTACTCGACTTAGATACCTTCGAATGAAAAACCTTGATTTGAAGACATGATAGATATTTTTTTACAATGGTGCATATAGAGGCCGGGAACAAAATTGAAATAATGTAAATACAGAAGATTATTATTGATTGCGAAGATTTTTAAAGGTAGTGTTTCCGAAGATTTTTAAAGGTAAGAGTTTTATAATTTTATTTTGATGTGTTAATTATGGCTGACCTAGAAAAGCTAAAGAAAAACAGAACAATTTTAAGAAGTTCTGTCACGAAATTGACAAATAATATAGAGACTATATTAAAAAATGATACCGTTAATATTGATTCTCTTGAAGAATCTGTTAATCAATTAAAAATTAAATCATGTAATTTAGATGAAATAAATGAAAAAATAGAACCACTTTTGAATTTAGACGAATATGAGAATGAAATGAATACAGTATATGACTATGCAGACAAAATATCCTTAACGAATTTTCGCGCTGAAAGAAACTTAAAGAAAATAAAAACATTATTCCTTTGAACAATAGTTCGGTTAATGATTCTACCCCCAATAATGAAAATAAATTTGTGAAACTGCCGAAATTGAATATACAGAAATTTTATGGCGATTGCACACAATTCACTAACTTTTGGAATACTTTAAAACAGGGCTGTCCAACGCGGCGACCGCGGGCGCCATGGCGCCCTTCGCAGGTTTTCTTGGCGCCCTTTTGAAAATTTCCCGTTACTAGTCACTTTAATACAATTTCCTTGTAAAGCATACTTTATTTGAAATCCTTGAAATTTTCATGACATATGTTTTAAAAATATCTCCAAGTGTATTTTACGTATCAACAATTTTAACGTACGCTACGTATTAAAAGAAAGACAACACAACACATGATTAGTTAAAAAAAAACTAATTATGCGCTGTTGCATTTCTTTACTAATTTATAGTTATTTAAAATCTTTTTATGGAAATTATGACGATTGGAATTAAGGAATGTAGGCAATAACTTTAATACGTTAAGAAGTAAAATGTAGAAAAATATAAGCAATTCTTCTTCTCTTTCGTGCAGAAATTTCAGAATTTTTGTTATTGTTATTAACGTTGTTTCACTGCCCGTTAGGCTGTTTCATAAGATGGGATAAATGTTGTCTTTTTCTCGCCCAGACCTTTGACAATTTAGGTAATTGTTTTTTTTTTCTAATCTATAAAATTGTACGAAAGGATTTCCATCAATGTAAGCTCTTTCAGGCTCTCTCTGTGGAATTACCCACGACTTCGTTTCTATACTTTTTAGGATGGCAAATTTACACCTCCAAAAAGAATTGTATGTATCGCAGAGTATTTGCGTCTCACAAAAACCTAACGATATTTTTTATTATTAATTTATTTTAATAATGGATGATATTTCATTTTTTGATTCCTTCCACTTCAAAACTGTTTGAGGTAAACCCCCGCAGAAAAACTTATTATTCGAAATTTATTACAATTTACTAATATTTTAATTTTTTTTAATATACAGGGTGTCCGAAAAGTCTGGAAACGGCCGAATAACTCGAGAAATACATATGAGATTGAAAAACGTAAATATACGTGTTAAATATTTTTAAATAAGCTACTCAGTGATACCAAATTTGACCTTCGCAACCGACCCCCTGGGGGTCAGAGGGGGTCCAACTTTGAAATCTTAAATTATAACCGCCATTTTTTATTGCAGATTCGGATTCTACGGACAAAAATACGTAATTTTTGTATTTGATGTTTATTTCAAATCATCGTTTATCACGGTGTATTCGAGCATATTAAATCGATACATATTTCGGCTTTTCCAACGGGATTTTCCCTAATAGAAACTGATTGGGCAGAATTTTTGACGTCAAATTCCCCGTCTTTTGCAGAAATAGCGTTTCCTGAAAATCACCCGTGGCGATTATTTCAATAGTGCTACACTGTAAAAAATTTGACCCATTTGCTGCAGCGTCACTCCACAGCTATTATAGAATATCTCTTTTGTGACCAATGAGAGTGCTCCATAACACAGTAAAGTAATCGTTTTCTATAAAAGTGGTGGAGTGACGATGCAGCTAAAGTGTCAATTTTTTACAGTGTACTTTACTGTGTTATGGAACATTCTCATTGGTCATGAAACAGATATTCTATAAAAGCTGTGGAGTGACGCTACAGCAAACGGGTCAAATTTTTAACTGTGTGTAGTACTATCGGAATAATCGGCACGGGTGATTTTCAGGAAACGCTATTCTTGCAAAAGACGAGGAATTTGATGTCATAAATTCTCCCCAATTAGTTTCGATTAGGGAAAATCCCGTTGGAAAAGCCGAAAAATGTATCGATTTAATATGCTCAAATACACCGTGATAAACGAGGATTCGAAATAAACATCAAATACAAAAGTTGCGTATTTTTGTCCGTAGAATCCGAATCTGCAATAAAAAATGGGGGTTATAATTTATGATTTCAAAGTTGGACCCCCTCTGACCCCCATGGGGTCGGTTACGAAGGTCAAATTTGGTATCACTGAGTAGCTTATTTAAAAATATTTAACACGTATATTTACGTTTTTCAATCTCATATGTATTTCTCGAGTTATTCGACCGTTTCCAGACTTTTCGGACACCCTGTATATGGCGCTTTAGATCTATAGGGGTATTATGTCTCATTTGCATATATATATATATATATATATATATATATATATTGCTTCTAACATTAAAAGATGATTTTCTTGCCTGTTTTGACCCTGTTAATAACGGCGCCCTTCATTGCTTGTCAAAAGCGGAAATGCGCCCCTGCTCAGTAAAAGGTTGGACAGGCCTGCTTTAAAAGTATCGATAAATGATAATAATTCACTGACAAAAATTGAAAAATACAATTATTTGCGAAGTTACTTAGGTTCATCTGCTTTAAACGCCATAGAAGGCTTAGAAGTTTCGGAATCAAATTATGATGTAGCACTTAAAATTCTTGAAAGTAGGTTTGGTAATAAAGAGATGATAATCAATCATCATTTAAATAAATTGTTAAATTTATCTCCGGTTTATAAATCTAGTGATACTTCAAAATTACAGAAACTTCATGATGATATTGAAATTAATGTAAGATCATTGACCACTTTGGGACTCGAACCACAGGCTTACAGCTCTATGCTTTTAGCCGTAGTTTTGAAATTGCTACCATCAGATTTAAATTTGGAATTTAACAAGCAAAACATTAAATCTTCATGCAACCCTGATATAAAGAAATTACTAAATTTCTTGCAAACCGAAATTAAAAGTCGCGAATTAGCTTTTTCGTTTTCAAAATCAAATAGATTAGAAGTAAACAAACAAAAATTTACGAAATCTCCTAAAAGAGAATTAAACTTTTCATCCGCGCCTGAATTAATCACTACAGTTTCAGACAAAAAGAACACAGAGAAACAAAGTTGCATCTTTTGTAAAAGTAATCATTTGTCAGAAATATGCAATGTTTTTGATCTTGATAAAAAGAAAAATATTTTGAAATCGCAAGGTAGATGTTACCTCTGCCTTTTTCCAAAACACCGGATCAAGGACTGTGTTTCTAAGATACGATGTACGACATGTCAGGGTTGACATAACAGAGCTATTTGTAAACAATCTAATTCACCAAATAAAACAAGTTGTATAGATAAAAATTTGGAAACAGCGAATGCACAAAATGAAACAACTAATGAAATTATTTCGGCTATTTCGTGTATTGGAAAAAACCGAATTTTCTTGCAAACTTGCTGTGCGAAAGTAAAAAATAAAAATAAAGACGTTTCTGTTCGATTATTATTGGATACTGCTGCAATGCGAACCTTTTTAACTCGAGAAATTGCTCATAAATTACAACTTAAAATATTGAGAAAGGAAAAATTATCGGTATTCACATTCGGAAGTAAAATCCCAATTGAGAAAAATTATGATGTTGTTAAACTTAAATTAGAAAATAAACATTTTTCGAACGAACAGACGAAATATCTGGATCTGATATCCCTCCCCCAGAAGTAAAAGAATTTGGTAAAATGAGTATTTTACAGAATTTAACCCTTGCTGACTCACCACAATGTCAAGACCCCATTTCCCTTCTAATAGGAGTCGACTATTACTATGACATAGTAACAGGTAATATAAAACATTTAAACAAAAATCTTGTTGCTGTTGAAACCATCTTTGGCTGGTGCCTCCAAGGTAGAAAAAGCGAAAACCAATCTTCATTGATTTTAAACGTAATTATTGAAGAACACTTAATTTCTGATCAAATAAAAAAAATTTTGGGATCTTGAAACTTCAGGACTTATTAATATTAAACAAGATTCTGACCCTTTTGAAAATGAAATAATGAAAAATTTTGAACGCGATATTAAATATGAAAACAAAAGATATAAAGTAAAGTTGCCTTGGAAACTGGAGAAAGGGCGTCTAGATGATAACAGAAAAATTGCAGAATCTCGATAAGTTAAATTAAATAGAAGATTTGTCAGAAATCCCCAGTTGTTTTTTGAATATAAAGATGTATTAAATGATTATTTAAAACAGGGAATCGTAGAATTAGTTCCTAATTCAGAAGATAAGGGGCATGTTGAATTTTATTTACCTCACAGAGAAGTGATTAGAAGAGACCGCGTAACAAGTAAATTAAGGATTGTGTTTGATGCATCAGCTCATGATTTAAATTCACAATCTCTCAATAACTGTCTTCACCCAGGTCCTAATTTGTACCCAGAAATCTTTGATATTTTATTACGATTTCGATTAAATCCAATTGCCTTTACAACCGATATAAAACAAGCGTTTTTGCAGATATTAGTAGATGAAGAAGACAGAGACGTATCTCGATTTTTGTTTTCTGAAGACCCTTTTGATGAATCTAACCTTCCTCAAATATATAGATTTACTAGAGTTTTATTTGGGGTAAATTGTAGTCCATTTTTGTTAGCAGCCGCAATAAAACACCACTTAAAGAAATATATCAAAAAATATCCAGAAACTGTCGAGTTTTTAAATGAAAATATTTATGTAGATGATGTAATTGGAAGTCAATCTTCTGTCGAGCAAGCTTTATCCACTACATTAGAATCTATAACTATTTTTAAAGAAGCTAGTATGACATTACATAAGTGGCACATTAATTCAAAATCCTTAAAAGAATTATGGAAAAATAACGATGTAATTTCCAGTGATAATTTGGAAACATCTGAAACAGAAAATGTTCCTTACAAAGTTTTAGGAATAGCATGGAACAGTCTAAACAATTTTTTGTATTTTGACACTCGTGAATTAGCGGCGTTTGCTTCTAAAAGAATTGACACAAAGAGGTATATTTTGCAAGTTTTGGGTCGAGTGTTTTATCCTATTGGATTTTTAGGACCCTTCACATTAAGAATAAAATGTTTGCTGCAAAAAATTTGGTCATTAGGCATAGATTGGGATGAGGCCATCCCAAAAGATTTAATCTCTCTTTGGAAAGACTGGTGTAGTGAAATTCCTCAAATATCTGAATTGTCTATTCCTCGACATTATTTTTTCGAAATTCCAAACGAGAAAATTGCCAATTTGCAGTTGCATTTATTTTCCGATGCAAGTACAATAGCCTTTGGCACAATTGCCTATTTACGTGTATCGATCTCTGAAAAAGACATTCGAACAGTTTTCGTAGCTTCTAAAAACAGAGTGGCTCCTTTAAAAACTCTCACTTTACCAAGACTGGAATTGATGGCTGCATTATGTTCAGCTAAATTAAGCTGCAGCATTTTGAAGGCGCTACATCTAAAAATTCCATGCAATTATTGGACGGACTCAAAAATTACATACTTTTGGATTAAAGGATTACCTGAAAAATTCAAACCATTTGTGCGGAATCGTGTTAAAGAAATTCGTAAGCTGACATCCCCTTCTGATTGGCATCATTGCCCAGGGGCAGACAATCCCGCAGACCTTGTCTCAAGAGGAGCAAAAGTCTCCAAATTCATCAATAATCCTACTTGGTTACTTGGGCCAAAATGGCTTAGTTTACCCCCTGAATTTTGGCCAAAATCTGAAGATAAAGAAATAATTGATGAAGATGAATCAGAATACAGGAAAAAAACCCAATGATATATTGCAGTGCGAGTGCATAACTGAAGAAATTAAAAATCCTATCTGTATAGAAAAATTTAGCAATTTGGAAAAAGTAATAAGAACAACTGCTTGGGTAAAAAGATTTGTAATAAAGCTGAAAAAATCTACTGCAGTTAGCGGTCCACTAACAACTGAAGAATTACTAGAAGCTGAAAAATACTTAATACGAAGTGAACAGAAGCAATTTTTTAAAGAAGAATTTGAGTCTCTTAGAAATAATAATTCAGTAGAAAAGAATTCACCCCTATTCAACTTTGTTCCATTTATAGATGAATCAGAAATCATACGTTTAGGAGGAAGACTAGAATTTGGTGATCTTCCAACAGAAGAAAAACATCCAATCATTTTACCTAGACATTCCTGGTTAACGACGCTGATTGTACGTCAAGATCATGAAAAGATGATGCACGCAGGAATTGCTCACACTTTGACAAAAATTAGTTCTCGATATTGGATTCCGAAAGGAAGACAGTTAGTGAAAAGTCTCATTAAAAAGTGCCTCATTTGTCAAAAATATCTTTGTAAACCTGCAGACCAAATCACAGCCCCTCTACCTAAAGATAGAGTGAATGAAGCTCCCCCATTTTCAATTTGTGGTTTAGATTTTGCGGGACCTATTTACGTGAAAAACTTCGGTGAAATTAAGAAATCTTACATTGTCTTATTCACTTGCGGAGTTACCAGAGCTTTGCATCTAGAACTTGTTACCGACATGACTACAGATTCTTTCCTCCTTGCTTTTAGACGATTCTTAGCTCGAAGAGGAAATTGTAAAGTCATTTATTCAGATAACGCGAAGACATTTAAAAAAGCTAAACAAGAAGTCGATAATTTATACGACGTCATTTCCAACAATCTCTTTTTGAAATTTCTTGCAAGAGAAAGAATCGTTTGGAAAAATATCATTGAAAGAGCTGCATGGTGGGGAGACTTCTACGAAAGACTTGTGAAATCAGTCAAGGAGTGTCTACGAAAGATTACTGGAAAAGCTCTATTGAGCTATGAAGAAATGTCGACACTAATGGTTGAAGTAGAAGCTATCCTCAACTTGCGTCCTTTGACATATGTGTATAACGAATATGATGAACCTCATCCTCTCACTCCAATGGATTTTTTGAATTTTGGTAAAGAACTTTCACTTCCTATTAACTTTTTCGATGTAATTGAAAATGGTTCAAAAAGATCGGCACTTCTCAAAAGAAAAAGATACCAATCATTACTACTAAAACAACTTTGGTCGAAGTGGAAAAAACAATATCTTCTAGATTTAAGAACATTCCATTCATCGAAAAATCCCAATTCACATACACCACTAAAAGTGGGTGATTTTGTCTTGATCGAAGGCGATATAAAAAATAAACTTCTCTGGAAACTTGGCAGAATTCAGAGAGCGATTCCAGGTAGAGACAACAACATTCGCTCATATGAAATAAAGACAGCCAGTGGAGTGCTGAAAAGATCTGTCCAACATTTATATCCCTTAGAAATTATGGACTGATGAACATTAATAGACTTTTTCTTTTTTTATCTCTTTTAGAACTCTAAAAGTTTTCTTTCTTTTTAGTTATTCTGTTTATTTTGAATGCAGTATTATTTGAAGCTTAGCATAAGTAAGTATATTAACTGTTTGAAAAGGATGGTAATTTTTATTCTGTTAATTGCAGGTAATATTTTTCATTTATTATATTGTTTGAATTTTATACTTTTTTGTTTATAATTAATTGATTTTGTTGGATTACTTTCTTTATATGAATTTGATATTTTGTATTTGAAATTGATATTTGCATTTGAATTTTGAAATTGTATCAGATTACTGAACCACTGATAAGAAAATTTTATTAGATTATTGAAAATACTGATATGAATTTTTTTTTATTTTCATAATAGAATTTATTGATGAACTCTGTAAGAGTTGAGGTGAGGAGTGTGAAGAAAAAGAACTGCAGTTAGATGGTGCTACGCGCTATGCAATTTCTTTGACTTCAACTTCCACTTTTAGAACACTCTGAAGTTTGTAAACAGAGTGTAGCCGATTTCCGTTTTGATTCGAATGTTTTGATTTCGAGAAAAGATGTGACAATTAATTTGAGAATTGATATGTAATGGAGCATTGTGTCTCCAGATGATTTAAACTTGTGTAAATATGTACAAAGAACTGTAAATACTTATTTTTATCTCATTAAATAATTAGTTAAAGAAACGTTCGAAGAAGATATTTTCAATTTCGATTTTCACCTATGATACGCATTGTGGATTTTTACGATAGATTATTCCTTTGAATTCAGAATGCTTTTATAGATTTTACGATTCATATTTACATATGATTTACTCGACTTAGACACCTTCGAAGGAAAAACCTTGATTTGAAGACATGATAGATATTTTTTTACATGGGAAAGAGCTTTTAAAATTTACTAAGTTTTCTTTATGGACGATTTCGTAAAAAAACGGAAAATTAACTCTATTTGAATTAAACGATAACGAATGAAAACATCAACAAACTAATAATTAACATTTCTAAAAACGTTAGTATCTATAAATACAATTCAGAAATAATTTTTACTGTATTACATTCAATGAAAATAACTACAAATTGCGACAGAAATTACATGAACAAACGTACGTCTACTTAATGAAATCGTGGGATTTGAAAAGCTAAAGTAAGGAATTATATTAAAGAGCTACCGCAACTGTTTCCATAAAATGCATCGAGTCTTGCCATGAATGAGAAAAGGGCTTCATCGAATATTTGAGAGTTTCCGTTCCGTTAAAAATCACATGACATTGAGACAAAGTGATTTTGAAAAATAACGGAATGTAGCCCAACAATTGCCCGAATTGTCAAATCGAAATTTTTATTTCTGAGAGTGTTTATGCAACATTTCTAAAACTATCATAAAGAAATTATAAATTCTCACCAGAAAAGCTTGAACAGTTATTTTTGGTTACTTTAACTTCGACAGTCCCTGGGTCAAGGTTTAGGAACCTCTGTTCTTTTACTTATGAAAACTAAAATGTCTGATATTTTTCTTTTATTTTTACTTCTCGTTTTAACTACTTGACTACCAAGCAAAAGGGCAAAATTGTAATGTTTCTTTCTCTGCAATTTATTTTAAATGTTAATAAAAGAGGGATTTTTTCTATCATGGTATATTTTTTATTACGTATATTCTTATAAGCTTTGAAAATATCAATCATAATTTAATTTATTAAACCTGGATTATATTTGTAAAGTTACATTTATTTAAATAAAGATTCAACCGCAGTGAAACCTGCAGCCTAGTGAACGGATATATACGGTCGCGGCAGTGGGAAGGTTTATAGCTGAATGTTTTTTTTTTACTTGCGTTGAAAGCAAACAAATAAATACTTACATTTAAGCTGAATTCCTCATAAAATAAACGTTATTTTTATCTGAATAATCAAAATGCCCAAAAATCTTCGAAGGATAGTGTGACCAAGAAAGTGATAATGAAATACTTAACTAAAATCTTTTTTTTTTCAAGATTTGTAGATTATTTGTTTAAAGCTCTTAAATTTCTTATTGCGTTAATTTAGGTTAATAATTATTAAATTGACATTTTATGGGGGTTTGTTTTTCTAGATCTGTATTTTTGAACCTGAATTACAAAGCGCCTAATGGATCAATTGCAGAAAAGATATTGTTTCTGTCATTCACAATGTCATTTTATTTGCAAAAATAAAATAAAATAAAATAAAAAAATAAAAAATAAAATAAATGAACCAATGAATTTGTATAATTTTAGCTTGGGAACTGAAGAGGATAATGATAGATATTTCCTGGATAAAATTACCGTTAACCCTTTCATTCCCAGTGAGTCCAAATGGCATCATGGCATTATTTATTTTATTTATATACTTAATCCGGATATTTCGAATTCATATCAGAAAATTAAAATAGAAATGCTTGTTTTATGTAATAGCAAAAATTCCATAATTAAATAAAGAGAAATTTATCATTGAACTTTTCTTGTGTAAATTCAGATTCTTTGAACTACGGATTTTCTAGAACGTATTTTACCATAGGAATGAAAGGGTTAAAAACTTTTCGGTGTGGATTGAAAATTTCTCAATAATTATAATTAATAAATAAATAAATAACGCCAGATTTGACAATACTGTTCAGAGCCTGTATAAAGTATATTCGTTGTGACAAACTTGCATAAAATATTTATTAAGTACTTTTCTAAATAATGATTGCGTTCTACACTAAAAATCTGCATAAAATGATTAAAATTAAACGTATCCAGTAAAATAAAATCAAAGATCATGCATTATAATGGGTTAAAAATATTCTTGTAATCCCATGTCATTCTAATCTCGAAGAATCATTTAATTAGTTACAAATATATTTTGCTATGCTTAAGATGTCTGCTAGTCTATCTAGCAAGAGATATAGTTCATGAATAATTATTTAATTATTCAGTAGAACACCGAATCTATGCAACTTACACAGACAATATCCCCAGAGAAATTTCCTTTTAGCCAAACATCTTAATTAACAAATTTATATATTTGCACTGATTATAGTCAAATGCACCATTCTGATCTGTGTTTCTAAGTTTATCACTATTTTTTTAAGAACAAATATCTATTTTTTAAATAATTAAGTTTTAAAATGAACGAATTCATACTCATTTTCCAATATTATTACAAAATGTGTAAAATTTGTTAAATTTGAAGTTACTTTTTAAAACGTTAAAGCATCTATTAATTAAATAGGAAGGATTATTTAAAGGGGGTACGTTGCCGTAAAGTTACACCTCTGCCCTAGCATTTATCGTCGCTATATATTAATTCTCGTAAATATAATCGGATTTCACCGACTTTATTTTTCTATGCAATTGATCATTATTATAGCATGATCGGTATTGAGAATGAAATTTGCAGAAACTTTAGTTCATTTACAGAATTGGTTAAAAGTGTTTCGTTAAATTACGACGTATCTTAAAAAATAGTTTTATATTCATTGTATTATAATACACAGTTTTAATCGATATGCATTTATGTAGTTCACTGAGTTGCGGATTCTGAAGACTATTGGTGGAAAAGTATATACTATTGATTTACAGGGTCACACAAAATTATTTCGATACATAACAATTTACGGGTACATGTTTTCTGTGTACTTTAGTTATATTACACTTTTTCAAATATAATTCAAATGATATACATTATTTATCCTTATTTACAAGGTACTCGTACAGCATTATGTGTGTAAAACTTATTGTTCATTAACAGAGATGCTCAAATGATTTCGACAGAGTATACTGTATTTGCAGTACACTGTTAAAAGTGCTGGAAGTGTGATTTCATTTATGATATGCGGATTTAAATCAATTTTTACTTATTATGTAATATTGACATAAAGTTAGATCTATGCCATGATTGAATATCTAAGGCAATTTTGACCATTTTCCAGCATGGTTGAAAAATGGGCAACACAGACAGTCACCACATCGAGTACACAGATGAAATTTCAGGATTAGTTAAATCTCAATACGTATATTAAAACGCAATCGGTTTGCTAAGTCATATGTTGGTGCAAAATACCTAGAAACCCGATTTTAATGGCTGACTCGTAAGCTTACCATTGTGCTTTCCTGCTCCTAAAAATATCAAAACATAGAAAATGAGGAGTAGGAAAAAAATAATGGTAAAATTATGATTCAACCGTAAATCGGATTTTTAGGTGTTTTCCATCAACAATTTTACTTTTTTCAACAAAATTAAAGTATAAAAAAAATTTCAATATAAAATATAAAAATGATATTTTAAATATAAGAGATATTATATTGAATATACTAAAATTTTATGCTATTATGTTTCATAGCAATTGATTAAAAAAATAAAAGTGTCATGTTGCTAATTTGCAGGAAAAATAAGACTCTTGAGATGCCCTAAATAGGGTAGTTTTTAAAAATTATTCCGAATGTTTCGGAAAGTCTTTCGTAATTTATTTTTCAAACATGATTTATCCTTTCTTCTTAAAAATTACATTTGTACGTAATTTATTTTACAATTACAGACAATCCTCGTTAACATGAACACGCTTAACGTAAATTACTTTTAACATGAACTGTTTTCAGAGTCCCCTACGAAGACGAATACAAAGATTTGATACTGATAACATGAATTACTCTTAACATGAACAAAATTTTGTTTCCCCTTGAGGTTCATGTTAATGAGGTTCGACTGTATATTAAGTACAAATATGAAAAAAATGATTGATTTACTATTGATCTTAAGCGCATTGCGATTTAAAATTATAGTGCAAACAATTGATAAAATTTTAAAGCATCATATTTCTACTTTAAACGGGAGATATCAATCATTCTGACAAAAAAAAACGGGAAACTAAAAAATGATGAAATTTCTTCAAGTGTTTCTAGAATTTCTTTCAAATGTGCTTTTTACATAAAAAAAGAAAGGGATGAAGGCTATCAGAAAAGAGAAATGGATCTTTTATGTTCATAAAATATAAATTTCAAAAGAGATGAAAAAGATTTTATATAATGAAACTTTTTTGTGACAGAAGTTCTTTGTCGTATTCACCCCTTGTACTTTTTACAGCTTATATTCTACTAGTTTTATCAAAGACATCTTTTTCTAAGCGCTTTTTATTAAGAAAAAGGAAATTTTCATGCAATAATATTATTATTTAAATTCATTGTTATTTTTGAAATTTCGTGGCAAGAGATAATAAAATGATTGCTAGGGAAAAATTGTATTGAAAACCTGGGATTTTTAAAAAAGTGAGCTTATGAAAGTGAAAATACTTTTTCATTATTAAAAAAATACTTTCGGCAATGGATTTAAAAGAGAAATAATCGTAAACTTTATAAAAAATATATATATCATATTTCTATGATAAAAAGTTAATTAAATCCAATTGATTTTTTAAATCATCAGATTTTAAAATATTCACCTTTTATATAAACATTTTAATAACAATTTTAATTTTTTCTTAAGAAAGGTGTTATAGCAAAAATAAAATACATTGACATGTTTCGGAACCGTCAAATAAGTTCCATAGTCATAATATAAATAAAACAAAATTTCAAAATATTTCTCGGACAATACAAATGACACGCGACAATGAGATATAAATAACAAAAAACACGCGCTCTATTGCAAAAAATTAAATTAAAATATAGACCATGATCTAAAACTTAACTAAAAATTAAAATTTCAAACTATTTCACGGTCAATACAAATGACACGCGACAAAGAGATATAAAAAACACCAAAAAACACGCGCGCTATTGTAAAAAATTAAATTAAAATAAAAATAGACCATGATCAAAAGAAATTCCAACTTGGTTCATCTCATTCAAGCCCTCGCGAGGAATTTATTCATTAATTCTAACCATAACTTAGGAATAATAAAAGAAACGGTATCATTGCAAACCAGATTATTACGCGTATAAATTTCAATGGACTCTCTTATAATAGATTTACGATTACAATTAGATATGAAAAATAATTTACTTTGATTAAAGAATATTTTTATCTCCTCATTTAAATATGTTCTTGATAGGGCACCTCCACCAAAATTAAGATATTTACTTAATAAGCAAGTGGATCCTATTGGACATGATGATCTTGCTGGAGTTTATGAAATACCTTATATTACTGAAAATGGTGACTTAAATTATTACATTGGCATGACTGGGAGAAAGTTTGGAATTAGAAAAGGGGAGCACGAATCTGATATTAAATTTGGACGTACTAACACTGCCTTATCAGGAACATATTTAAATGAGGAGATAAAAATATTGTTTAATCAAAGTAAATTATTTTTCATATCTAATTGTAATCGTAAATCTATTATAAGAGAGTCCATTGAAATTTATACGCGTAATAATCTGGTTTGCAATGATACCGTTTCTTTTATTATTCCTAAGTTATGGTTAGAATTAATGAATAAATTCCTCGCGAGGGCTTGAATGGGATGAACCAAGTTGGAATTTCTTTTGATCATGGTCTATTTTTATTTTTATTTAATTTTTTACAATAGCGCGCGTGTTTTTTGGTGTTTTTTATATCTCTTTGTCGCGTGTCATTTGTATTGACCGTGAAATAGTTTGAAATTTTAATTTTTAGTTAAGTTTTAGATCATGGTCTATATTTTAATTTAATTTTTTGCAATAGAGCGCGTGTTTTTTGTTATTTATATCTCATTGTCGCGTGTCATTTGTATTGTCCGAGAAATATTTTGAAATTTTGTTTTATTTATATTATGACTATGGAACTTATTTGACGGTTCCGAAACATGTCAATGTATTTTATTTTTGCTTTAACACCTTTCTTAAGAAAAATTAAAATTGTTATTAAAATATCATATTTCTGTTTTGCTGTTTCGAAAAATTTAAGATAAATGAGCTTAACTTTTCTGTAGTCATTTAAAATACACATGTTTTGTACGATATCTCAAAACTTTATATAAATGCTGCTTGTATATCTGTTCAATTTGTCTGAATCTTAATTTTCATAAATATGATGGGTAAACTATGAGAATGAAATGAATTTCTAGCTTATCAAGACGGGGATGGATTCCATACGCAAATTTTAATGAACTATATGAATTTAATATATTTATGTGTTAACTTTTATTTCTGTTGGTTGATACATCCCACATATATTTGTCACACCATCCAAAAGAAAAAACGTACTTTTTATATTGGCTTAAAGGTAAAGAGTGTGCTTCTCTCAGTCTTCAGAGAATGGATGCTTTTTTTAAGTCAAATTGCCCAAAAATTGGAGATAGTTATTTTTTTTTTTTTTAACGTCCATGTTTTATAACAGATGTAATTTTTCTAAGTGGGTGAGAAAATTTCGTGCCAGGATTCGAACGAGGGATGTATTGATTGAAGCCTCCAATGCCCTTCAAACTAAGCCATCCCGGACGAATACTGAAGGACTAATCCCCCAAACAACATCAACGATCACACAATCTAGTCTGACACAGTGGATAAGCTCAATAGAGTAAATTGAAGGTTACTATATGGAACTGCAGAAAACGCTGCATACGAAATTATATTAGATTAATTTATAACACGAGTATTCAATTGGTAAATTACATATATTATAGTTAATTTATTGAATGAATAATCGTTTTAAAAATTAATCTAAGGTACTAAATATTGGTACTAAATAATTTTTTATGTTAAAAAGCTTACATTCGAACCCATCATTACGTAACATTTATTATACAGTGTGTCCACTCTCAATGGTGGTCAATGGCTAATATCTAAACTGTTATTCATAGAGTAGTTCAAATAAAAAAATCGCATACTTATTTGTATCAATGACAATGCCATATTAATGCGATTTTAGGCTCTTACCATTTATTTTTTATAGGACTACACCAAATTCTATTAGCTAAAGTAAACTAATAGAATTTTTAATACGTATCATTTTGTAACGATTGTGACTATAGCTTTCCATAATTTAATTTAACAAAATTTCTGTTATTTTTAGTACAAGTTGTATATTTTACTTTAATATGTAAACATCAAAATAAGGTACCCTGGAGTAATAACGCTACGTTAAGGTTCTACCAATTTTCAAGGCTCAGTTTTAGATTGTATTTTTCAAACAAATATATGATTTGATACAACAACCCATTGACTATCTATATAAAAAATAATTTAACAGATATGTATTCATAAAATGTAACGGCGTGATTTCTTGACCAATGCTATTTGGCGTTATTGCCCACCTATATGGGTAATAACGCCATGCAAACAAAACTACGAAAAAGGTTGGAATAATTGCATGTAGATTGCCCAATTCTAAAAATACAAACTCTACAAACTTAGAAATTGACAAATTGCATTCTAAGCTATTGAAAATGTTCCATGTTTTGTGAAAGTGTAAGAAAAATAAAGGTGTGGTGTGGGGAGAGGATGCGGCAAAAGAATATCAGACCGTCAGCTTCTTTTTGCTAAAAAGGACCGCTTAAATATGTAGAATTATTAGAAACACTGCACAGTTTTAACTGTGTTTATTTCAATCAGTATTTGGGATGTAGCTCGGCCACTGTAGGGAATCAACCGGGGTATTAATGCCAAGGATTGGCGTTACTACCCCGTTATAGTTATTGCGCTATACATTTTAAATTACAAATTATCTCGAGAAGATATCCAAAATCTTCAACAACATTTTGAAAGTCCATGAAGTGTACTATACATTTATGAAATTAACAAAGTATTTCCGGATAAAAAAAATAGTCTTCACATCACAAGACGTATCTCGCAAATTTTAGATCAAGCGTTAATTTTAGTTGCTTGTAAAAACAGTAAGACCTAAAAATGAAACAAATTAACTTGAAGCTGTTTTTTGCGATTTATATATCTCAAAACCCTTCTGCGCAGAGCACATGGGTGTCATTTACCAGATTATTTCATAATTATGCATAATATTAGCATTTGGCGTTATTACCCCGCCTGGCGTTATTACACCAGACCACCTTAATATAATTTCGTGTGCAGAGTTTTCTGCAGTTCCAAATAATTAACTTTCGATTTCTTCTGATGAGCAGATCGATAGTATCAGACTAGACTGTGTGATCGTTGAGGTTATTTGGGTGAATTAGTCCTCCCGTGTTCGTCTGGGGTGACTCAGTTCGAAGAGCATTAGAGGCTTCAGCCAATACAGCCCTGTTTCGTATCCTGTCCCAGACTTTTTTGACTCACTTGGAAAAATTACATTTGTTATAATTAATTCACCGATTGAATAATCGTTTTATAAATTAATCTAATATGTCCGTTTATTAATCACTAGCTGACATAGCCGTGATGTTATTCAGTTTTCAAATATGTTATTTGTTTTCTAAATGTCCTTTATATAAAACTCAAATTTCTATGATTTGACATCTTTAAGTCCATTTTGTCAAAATTTAAGTTTTTAAATTGAAAGATCGCGAAAAGATATTGAATTGAAAGCACATGCTGTTTGGTATTTTATTTTCTATGTAATTTTATTTTTTGGAAACTACACTGTTCAAAACAATTAAAGGATATTGCAGTTTTAAGTAGATTTTGTAGGGATTTTACGATTTTAATAATATTCATAATAATAATCGGGCACATTCATCATGAGCAAACAAGTAGCATCGAGGAGAAGATGTAGAACGGCATCCATCAGCAAGACATCGAATATCATTTTTTACTTTCCAACAAAGTTGAAATGTACTTATACATTCGGCTTGTCTGGCCGTCTGTCCGTCTGGCCGGATGGCCATCAGTGCACACTCTAACTCTCGTAAATATACTCGGATTCCCATGAAATTGTTGGACGTTATTTATGTTACCCCAGCAGTTCCTACCATGATTAGTTTATTTACAGGAACAGTCAAAAGTTTTCCATTACATTACGGTCAATGGGGAAAAATTGTTTCAAATGAATATTAACGCTGTTAACATTTTCCAAAAGTTTAAAAAATGCTTATGCATACTTTATAAATGCATTCTGCTTATGCATTCTACTTATGCATTTGGATTGTCTGTCCATCTGGCCGTCTAACCGCGCACTAACTCCTGTAATTACACTCGAATTGCGCTGAAATTTTTGTATGTTATTGACATTTACCCTAGCACGAACCCTATTGAAAATGAACTTTCTGCCATGATTAGTTTATTTACAAGGAGAGTCAAAATTTTTCCATTACATTATGGCCGATGGAGAAAAATCGTTTCGAATGCATTTTAAAGATGTTACACCCTGTCAAACATATTAAAATTTATATGCATTTAAGAGGTGCTCTAAAATATGCGGTGAAAATATTGCTATTATTCATTTACAGGGTCACACAAAAGGATTCCATTGGATAATGACAAAGGGGGGAAAAGTGTGCGACATGTTTTAAATACATTAAATTGTTTCTTATATAATAAAAGTGATATATATCACTGAGGCTTATATAAATTATACGATACTATCTTGCATAATATAAGGTACATTGCATTTACAGGGACACACAAAAGATTTCAAATAGTATATTCTTTCCGATGTACTGTATATGTTTCCGATGATGGCTGATGCATGGATGAAATGCTTTTTAATATATTAAGCTTTTTCATGTATAATAAAATTGATATATGCCACTGAAGCTTAATATAAATTATACGCTACGGTCTTGCATAATATGAAGTACATAGCATTTACAGGGCCATACAAAAGATTTCAAATAGTATATTCTTTCCGAAGTACCGTATATGTGTCCGATGATGGCTGATGGAGGGATGAAATGCATTTTAATTATGATATACGCGTTTAGGTTTCACTTAATCTACGCACATTATATGGGTGTGTATAAATGTTATAGTTGATATACAGGGCTACCCAAAAGAGCTCGCCAACGTTACTGAGTATGAGCGTAAATTACTTAAAGTTGATTCTTAAATAAGGTATTCATATTTACGCTGAAACGCATTCAATTTACAAAGAAATGTTTTCAGATTATAGATAAAATTATATACAGGGCCACGCAAACAATTGTGTACATGGACACCTATGAATGGTAATTTATAATAATGTGATTTCAGTGTTTTAAGAGTATTTGAGTTTAAAATAAATTTTAGCTTCTTACTGACGTGTAATAAAAGCTCAAGGTAAACTACAAAAGTTTTCAAGTATGTTTCCATTTATTAGTACAAATTGCTGAAAAAGAAATTTTTAGCTTTTGTCTTGCTAAACTAAATTTTTATATTATATAGTATACATACCAACTGACAGATCAAATACAGGGCTGTTCAAAAGTATTAAAATATATATTTGGCATTATAACCTTATTTCTCTATTTAAGTTTTGTTAAAGATTTCCTGGAGTTCATTTTGATTTGGTCATTTTAATTTGTAATATTTTTTACAAGATTTGAATAGCATAATGATGGACAGAGAATAGTATTCTTCTTTACAGCTTCGCTTTAAATTACAATAAATAAGGATATAGTTATTCTTAAACTTATACTTTTAGTACATCGTAAAGAATAGTTTGTACATCAATGTGATGTTTTCAAAAATTTAAAAAACCAAATTGTGTGCATAAGGTACAAGCCATAAAATACCAAATTTTTGCTGAACATTTGAATTTGAGTTTTATTTACTATTTTCCCCATTATTAGATCGATCTACAGATTTCAAAAAATTTTTATTATAAAAATAGAAAAAATCGTAAAGTAATAGGTTAAAACAATTAATGTTATGTAAAAAACAACATATAATTAAATCCTTCATTTGTGTTAAATTTTGCATCGCTTATCTTCGGCATTATGTTTGATTTATTATTTATTATTTTAGGAATAAGTAATTGCAGAGCAGGTTATAAATCACTGAATGCCTTATTGATAAAACGGAAACTCTTCGTGGTCTCTGTGTGATTCATAAAATATCTCATGCTACAAAAAAAGGTACCACAACGCCCTACCCTTATTTTAAACTAATTAATTTTAAACAATTGTATTTTTAAATGTGAATGTACAGAATCATAGTGATTAGCTACACGAATTTTTCCAACCCTAAACGCATATTAAATTCTTATTTCTTAGCGTATCATTGTGCTAGTATTAACCTATGTATTAGAACTTATCAAACGTTATTGTATGATAATCAATAAGCATCGAATGTTTGCTTCAATCACTTTAATTTTATAATGTCTATTAGCAGGATTACCACTGATGACTGTATTTTTCTAATTTTGCCAATCACTATTTCTAAATAATGACCTAAGAAGCAGATCTCCATTAATGTTCAAAGTAGACTATGATTGTTTACAAACAGTGCTAGGCAAAATAACAAAAGTAATGTGGTAAAATTAATTAAAGAAAAAATCAAACACTCAAAATCAAACACACAGAAAAAATCAAATTTGTGACATGAAAAATGTGCTGTGGTTTTAAATTCGTACATTTTTTTTATTCTTTCAAATTTTTAATTTCTTAAAATGCGCATAACCAACTGAGTGTAAAAGATTCCGAGTCGGGACTCGAACCCGGCCTTCGACCCGTATAGTCCGCGATGGTCCGGGTTCGAGTCTCGGCTTCATTTTTACACCGTGTTGGCTATGCGTCTTTTAATTCTTCAATCGTGTTTCTTTTTTGAGCACGCCCTGAATAGGGCTACGCGTTGCCATTGTGTTTAAATTACATTTTTTCATTTGTTATCGAATATATTTTTGATGGCTGTCTCGTGACCATTCAGTAGTGCTTCTGGTCTCTCCTGGCTCCGTGTCTCCTTTCCCTTTGGCAGTCCTATCTCCAAGGTTGGGCTTTTAGCATAGTTGTTACACCCTGCTAGGTGGGGCTTGTTGTACTTAAGCCATTTAGTAGGCCTCCCCAGCTAACTGAAATTGAAACTAAAACTGCGTCTTTTAAACAATTAAAATTTAAAAGAATATTGAATGCAAGGTATAAATATTTTCTAAAAAAATTCCAAAAATTATGTTAATTTATACATTTTTAGCTCACAGGGTATCAAAGCCTGAGAGCTTATGTGAGTACGTATGTAACGCGAAAACTTATGATAAAAATATCCGATTTGCTTCAAATGTTGAATAGAGGTATATTGTAATAAGATGCTTCCCTGGGAAGTTCATGGATAAGTATAAGAGGGTTTTCGGAAGACTAATCGACCCCTTATTAATTTAGATAAATGGGTTTTTCATGCTGAATTATCAGATTTTATTCAAATTTAAGGTATAAGTTCATTCTGATGAGGTCCCTCAGTGATTAGTTTTGGACGTTTATTAGTTAAATTTAAAGGAAGTGCAAAGAATAACTTCACTTACTTTAGATTTTATTTCAGATATTATTGATTTGCTTCAGATTTTGAATATAGGTTCATTCTGATAAGGCGCTTCCCTGACTTGTTTTTGGGGTTTCATTCGTTAAGTATAAAGGGGGAACTGGGGGGACTACCCCTCTTAATTTAGGTGAATAGAATTTCTATACAGAATTAACCGATTTGCTTCACTTTTCGGATATAGGTTCATGCTGATAAGACGCTTCCCTGATTAGTTTCGGAATTCTTTTAATACGTATAAAAAGGGGAACGGGCAATTAACCCCCTTAAATTAAATAAATGGATTTTATGCAGAATTATCCGATTTGCTTTAAATTTTGTGCATAGGTTCTTTCTGATAAGGCGAATACAATAGTTTTTGGGGTTTAATGGTTAAGTATAAATGGGGGAACAGGGGATTGCATCACATTCATTAAATAAAGGGATTTTTATGCAGAATTATCCGATTTGCTTCGATATTCGTATATAGGTTCATTATTATAAGGCGTATCCATGATTAGTTTTAAGAGATCAATGTTTAAGATAAGGGAGGGAAATCCCCCCCCTTAATTATTTTAGGGGCATTAATCCTTGAAGAAAAAGGCTGTAATATACAAAAAATGTGAATAGCATATGTGCTTAATGGCATCAGTTTTACTGAATAATATTCTTTTTATTTTTTTTCACATTTATATTTTTTTCTTGTTGAGAATTTATTTTATTACTTCTCTTCAGATAGGATTTATAGAAATTATACAGTTACAATTAAAATTTTTGCTTAAACAGTTTTAAAAGAGGCCCAAACAGTTTACAATTAGAAATCCAAAAAGACCTAATCATAAAGTATTATAAACAGCATTAAAAGATCAATTTTAGTTATTTATCTTCCTAAATAATGTATGATACAACTTTATACACGATCATAAGTTAAAATATTTATGAATATGCAGATTTTGCAGAAAACATTTTTCACAAGGACTGACTTTAATCATTTATTTAATACATGTAATTTCTCATATTTAATTCCATTCCTTAGAAAGCTGTCTTACTTCTCAAATATATCATCGGGGAATATGAAGTAATCTTTCATGTTTATGCAGACCTTAAGATGAGAAATTAACCTGGAACAATTTTCATACATTCTCTGTCAATACAATTTTAATTGTTTATTCAAATTTTACTTTCATGAGAAATACGGACGTAAATTAATTCTGCATTCCATCTTTAACGCACATATAATTAAACTTCAAGCATAATAAATATGATATAAGTGGATTGAAATAAATCTGTTGACGTTCTGAAGAACGACTTCACATTAAAGTATCAGTGTGATATTGATACATTAGCTGCCCTTGGCGACCAGTTTGACCACACTTGAATGTATACTAAGCATTAAAATCATATTGTTTTTATTCATAATTTCTTTTAGATGCTCATTTTTTTGCCAAATTAGAAGATTCTGCTTAAGAAATAAACGCAGATGTCATAAACGCACTACACTGGCGCAATTGCAACAAAATTGCAATTATATGTGCCTCACATGGTAACCCGGCTATTATTTATTTATTAAAAAACTGTTTGTTTACTTTATTTTCTATTTTAAATTGATATAATTTTGTTATTGTATAATTACTAACTAAACTTTTTTATTTTTTATTATTTCCTTTTTAAAATAGCAGGAATTAGTTAAAAACATATGTATATAACTGGCACAATGAAACCTCCAAATAAGGGACACTCCGAATAAGGGACACCTCTATTTAAGAAACAAAGTTGCGGTCCCATGGGTGTCCCTTATTTGGAATTTTAACTGTATTTGAAAATTTAGTTTTCGCCAAATTGGCGTCAGAAAAATAACCACAAAGCGCCAAAGTAGTGTATATATGACAATTGTGCTAATAAAACAGGAACTCAGTATTTTTATGCTAGCCTGTCGCAGATAATTAATCGTGAAATATTGTACCCGTGGCATTTTTTCATATTTCAGTAATTATTTAAAATATAATACACTGCTCAAAATAATTAAAGGATATTGCAGTTTTAGGTGGATTCTGTATCTGGGAAACTTTTTAGCTGATTGATACATGGTCGACAGACATAGTAGGTTATATGAGAATAAATTGCACATGTTTGGCAGAAAAAAATGCATTTTATTGCGCATTTGTGTACAAAAGGAAAAAAACACAATTTGTGCATATTAAAAAAAAGAATAAGAAAAGGTGTTTTCTTCAAAGAAAATCATTTTCAGTAGGGGGTATGCTTTCCACGGGCGGCCAGCAACGTTGAACACCTTTGAGGCATGGACTCAATGAGGCTAATAATGACAAATTGGGGTATTCCGCCCCACTCTTCCAGAAGAGCTCTTTCCAGTTCTTGGAGAGTTTGTGGGGGTTGTTGGCGGCCAGAAACTCGTCTTCCTAGAGCGTCCCAAACGTGCTCGATTGGATTCAAGTATGGAGAACACGCTGGCCATTCCATTCGAACGATTCCTTCTTCGAAAAGGAAATCCTCCACCAGGTTTGCACGATGTGGCCTGCAATTATCGTCCATTAATATGAAGTTATCTCCGATTGCTGAAGCGTAAGGGACTACAATAGGTCTGAGGATCTACTCACTATGTCGGCTACCAGTCAGAACTCCATCTCGAATGATGTAGAGGTCAGTGTGCCCGTTAATGGAGATGCCACCATACACCAACACTCCTCCACCGCCAAATCTAACACTTTCGTGCACGAAAGCAGGATTATTCCTACTGCCACGGTCCCTCCAGATGAAAATACGCCTATTATCCGGATGCACAGAAAAACGGGACTCGTTAAAAAACAGAATATTGCTCCATTCATTTCTCCTCCAGTTGCCATGCTCGGTTGCCCACTCCCTGCGGTCGCGATGATGCCTTGATGTTAATCTAACACATACCATCGGTCGGCGAGCATACAGACCTACAGCATGGAGCCGGTTTCGGACAGTCTGAGTTGAAATCGTGGTGCCTGTAGCCGAGCGAAGGTGTTGTTGGAGAAGAGTAGCGTTCATGTTTCGGTGTCTCCGAGCTGTTAACGCTAAATACCGATCTTCATTGGTCGTTGTTGCCCGTCTACGACCATGCACTGGTTTTCGGCCTGCACATCCACTCTCCAAAAAACGGTTCCAGATCCTGGAAATGACACTTCGCGACACTCGAATGGCTTGCGCTACTTCGGCTTGAGTTTGGCCCCCTTCTAACCTACCAACAATTGTCCAAGCTTCTGAATCTGCCAAATGACTTCGCTGAGACACCGTACTCATCGAAACAAAGCAATCACTGAATGCCGATCATCTTTGTCTTCATTCTCTTTTATCCAGTTGAAAGTCAAATTTCATTCGCTGCCGCTGAAGCGACGTTTTTGACGTCGAACTCAAAATTTGCATACTCCACAGTTTGAAAACCAGAAAAATTTGCATTTGTGATTCCCTTCTTCTATTTTCGGCAAAAAAATTTCGTTTATATCTTTATTTTATATAAAACTTCAAATATCCTTTAATTGTTTTGAGCAGTGTAATATAATCCTTTCACTCATTTCATTTATAACACTTTAATTTGAAACTGAAAACTTTAAAATTTATTACTTTAATTTATTTATTTTTAAATAAAAAGAAAGAAAAAAAATAATGATATTTTGAAGCTCCATAATTGCAGCGTAGGAACAAAACATAAATAAATCCATTTTACCACAGCCTAAATATTACCAAATTATTGGACGTTGCCATTAAGTAGTTAACAAATAATCTTGATTTTTGTGCCACATACGTTGGCGTATATATATATATAGATAGATTTAACAATATTTGCTTGTTATTAATGGAAAATTATTAAGTCTATTTTGTTTTGGTCTTGTTGTTATCGCTGTTGCCGTATTTATGGGCATTACATTAAATAATTAATAGCTTTAAGAGACTAAAAAACAGCTATTTTAGCTTTTTTGTTATTTATCATGTATATTTAAGTGTCTATTATATTTTACCAATTCTATCGTTTAATTTATATATATATATATATTGTAAATATGGGGAACGGGGCAATATGTCAGAGATTCCATCCCAGAGATATTTATTCGTAATTTAAAATTATTTGGTTGTGCAGTAACAGACGACATGAATAACTAAACGTTTTAAAAATATTATAGTTTTCAGAATTGTAGAAAAATGCTTCTTTGATGCTTTAGGAGCCAGTGCATAGTAATGTTGTTTTTATATCAGTTCAGAATAAAGTGCCTTTCTATGTGTAGCCTTTTCTTTTTTTTATCTCACTAAAGATCAGAGTTTATTAGATATGCATAATTGAAACTCATGTGTAAACAGTTTTAGCTAAAAATGTGCCAAAAACTTACACTGGAAACAAAAAACAGAAAGGACATTAAAATATTAAGATTGGTTTTTTTCCACCTAGAATAATTTTTGAGATGCAGATTACAATAAACATTTCTCTATAATAAAAAGCATATTCACTTATTTAATGCCTGTATATTTACCTATTTAATTCATTTCTTAGAAAGCTGTTTTATTTTGGAAAGATAAAATAATTTTTCATACGTATACAAATCTTTAAGAGAAAATTTAGCCTCTATTATTCGTCGTATTTTCTTCTTCGATAATAATTTTAACGGTTTATTCTTATTTTACTTTATAAGAATACTAGCAGGCTGGTCCCCTTTTCTAGACTAATCGTTGATTTTTTTTACAGTAGTTTTTGTTGGTAAACGATATAAGCCAATGCAATTTCCGAAAACCACCCTTAAAAACTTACCTAACAATGTAAGTCTCATCAAAATCCGTCTATTAGTAGATTTTATTGACTAAACTTTCGTAATCGGGTTTCTTAATCATAGAAATTTACTCCAAAATAACTGACTAACACTGTAACTGAGCATTGTAGAGTAATATGCAATATACTAAAACCACACCTAAAAGATTACCTGACTTACAATGCAATTTTATTAAAATAATCTAGCAATTTGTTTTTATGAATAATATTCCACAGATGAGCTCTCCTGATTATAGAGCTTTAACCTATAATTCAATAAATAAGTACATAAATTGATGTAAAACATGCTAAATGCTTAAAAGAAAAAAAAATCGGTACTGTTTGGTTATCCCATTGACCAATATATCAATATATATATATCGCCAAACTATAAGATTAAATGCCAATAATGAATGATCATAAATGTCACATTCAATGACATGCAATGTGATACACGTGTTTAAAACGTCATTACGTGATTTTTATTTCGAATTTTTATTTTTATTTTTATTAATATTCTACCAAATGCTTGATTTTTCATTATTTAAAACTAGAAGATAGCCCGTCAAAATGACGTGTTTGCATTTTTAAAAGGATGATAAAAGATAACAACAACTGTGGTCAATGATAGCCTTTTTAGGCTTAGACAATTTTGAAAAATACAACGATTAAACATGGGGGGGGGAGAAAAAAAAGAAAATTTCAAGAGAAATCTGCATTTAAAACTATAACAAAACTATCTGGTGGATGGGAGAGATTGTAATGAACACATGTTAAATACATAAATTTTAAAAGAATAAAGTAAGGCAAAAAATCAATTATAAAAGAATATATTGTGAAATTACAGCCAGAAAAAATATAAAAATGCTGAGAAAATATATTAAAAATATCAAAATGTATAAAATTTTTTCCCATTTTGGCCATTTCCAGACGCATATGCAAGTGTATCCAAATTATTAAATGAATGGGTAAAATAATGGCGTTATGCAGTAATGAATTTCACTCACAAAATTAGAGCAACTATTTCACAAAAAACCATGCAAATCAAACATGCACTAATAATACACTAATAATGCAAAACCTGCACTAATAATGCTATTTTAAATCATTTGTGAATTAACTATTTTACTCTATTAGCTAATACTTAAAAGCAAACACTTTATAAGATCGAAAATAAATGTCAACAGTAAAGAGTAAACATTCACTCATCAGTTCGTGATGTAACAAAAGAATCATTCACGGCTGTAAAGGAAAAAAAACCCGAATATAAGAATTCTAACAATATTGTATTTAAAAAGCACCTTCGCTTTCCTTAAATAAGAAAATTTAATTAAACACTGTTAAAAATTTGACCGTTTTGCTGCATCGTCATTCCACAGTTTTTATAAAAAATAATTACTTCACCGTATTATTGAGCATTCTCATAGGTCAAAATAGGGATATTCTATAAAAGCTCGGGAGTGACGATGCAGCAAAAGGGTCAAACTTTTAACAGTGAAAATTGTTTGAAACCATGAAACGATTTCAAAGCGCAGTAAAATGAAGTGACGTCATTTAACAGCTCCCACTGTAAGTCTGACCAATGAGAACGCTTCATTACGACTATGGAACGCTTTCATTGATCAGAAAATTGATAGCCTTTTAAATCGGAGGTAACTTTTCAGAATGTAATTTGTCATTGGTCGCAATAAGTTTCTTTTTCTCGTGGATGGGTTGAACCCGGAATTGTTATACACAGAGGGCTTTTATATATATAATACAAATTATGTCAATATTTATAATTTGGCTGTTATTTTGGCGATTTGTATAATTTGGAGAAATTTGTCAACGAAATAACCAAGTAGTACTAAAAAATCCACGAAAATATTTTTAGCAAGACTCCGATTATCAAATACCGGACCGAAATACTAATTTTCATTTTATGTATAAAGTAGAAGTAGAGAGATTTCACATCATAAAAATATTGATCATTAAATTTAACAAAACAGTATATTTTTTTTTCGTTACTTCTGCCGAATAAATGCGGTAAATGCGTCACAATCAGGTAAATTTAAAGAGAATTCAATGAACGGATATTGTGATTTACGGTTACAACAACTGTATTTAATTTGTACCAAAGCAATCTCGCTAAACTGAACTAATTGGATATGTATTCCGATTATAGAATTTTCCTCATCTTATATTTTTAAATTACTTAAACAAAAGATATTTTATAGTCTTAATGCTAGGTTCAAGAACACAGGTGTCATATATGCGTCACATTGGCGCAATTTTTTCAGATGCCAATTTGGCAAAAAACTCGTTTTCTAATACCGATTTCATATATATTTTTATTAAAGGGAATAATAATAATAAATAAAATAAAGTTTAATTAATAACTGTAGAACAAAACAATTTATATAATTAAAAAAAGTAAAATAAAAGTAAATAAGCAATTTATAAATAACTAAATAACAACATCGGGTTACCATATAAGACAAAATAATAACACTTTTGGGCCAATTAATAGCTTGATGATAGTTTTTCGGTCGACGGGATAATCAAATAGTACCAAATAATTTTTCCTCATCTATATCTAAACTGCAGGCATGAAATTGTAACTGTTTCTTAGCACTGCAGTATACATTTTCATATTTGAATCAGGGAAAAAATATAAGTAATAAAAAATATTTTTTATTAGAAAAAATAGTAAATTAAACAGTTTTGCATGCTTACGGTTTAATAACAATTATAAAGAAAAAGCGTATTCAGTAAATAGAAAGTTTGCAATAAAAATGTTCTGCATGTGAAACGAATTGAAATAAATAGCTATTAATATACAATTTGGAACGATGTTGGTGTAACGGAAAATTGTCAAACTGTATCCCCCGCCTCAAAAAAAAGACGTTCCAAATTACGACAATTTTCTATAAACTCGATTATGGAAGACCTGGGATCAATTAAATCCTCCATTTTAACGTCCATTATGCGCCAAACCACGCGAATCAACTTACGGTAATCGTCGGTAGAATCGATTATTTAATTTTACCTCTTTAATTAAAAGGTACGTTACAAACTAAAATTATACTTTCCAATTATGCTGATTTTATATTCAGTTGTCACATCTAGACGTAAACACGTACATCTGCACGTTTCCCGACGTAAGTCTGTCTTCCATTTTAATGGTATTTTTGTTTGACTTGCAGAGTAGTATCATCATGTTCAATGTTGGCAATATTTCTGAAATTATAAATAGACCACATAGCTGTCATTTTTGGTTGCCAAAAATGATATTATATCACCTTTATATTTTTTCACCTTTCTTCATATAGGTTGCTACAAAAATTTCAAAGAAAAGCAACATTTTAGGCGTATGTAATAAACTGCCAAACATTATTTACATATTTGTCATTCCAAATGTATTCAGTTCACTCAAAATATAAATATTTTATTCGTTTCATGAAGAATATATACATGTAAAATAGCCTTATTAGATACATTTAAAATGCACTTTTTTCACACATTTCATTAAAAGTACAAAATAATAATGGAAGAGTTCAGTGTACCGTTCTGGTTGGCACGATGGGCGAAGGAACCCAAGATAGGGGCAAAATTCCATTTAAGCATCTTCTTAGCTTTTTCAAGGTGTCGGAAAAAATTATTTTTAATTTTCTCTCTAAATATACATTTTTATAATATAAAAATTATATTTGTATTCTATTAAAAATTAAAATAAAAATTAATAAACAATTTATTTATAAATTGACAACAATATCCAGGTTACCATGTCAGGCAAAATAATGCCATTTTGATGCCAGTTAGTTACCCCGATGCGCATATGACATCTGTTCCCATAAATATCCATATAAATAATCCTGTCTCCTTTTTTATTATTGTACATTTGTTTAAATAAAATTATTAACAGTTTTTCTCTCGATTCATATTTTTCCCCAATTAATAAAGCCGATTAAATTATTTAATCAACAACAGCATAATATGTGGTTGCGCAGCTGATTTCGAAAGAACGATCTTTGCAACCGAAAACAAATAAGAAAAAATCGCAATTTGTTAAAAAGAAGAAGAAAAAATGTATTGCTATATTATGAATACGCCGCAAACCAATTCAATGATGTAATTTTTAAAAATTCTATTAGCAGTTCTTATAATTAACCCTGACATTCTAAAAACTTTCTGTTTTAAAAATGGCGTCATTTATATCGTATTTAATCTTAATATTCGGTACCTTTTTTGTTATTTTTGTTATTCCAGAGCCAAATATATAGGCAAAATAGTGATAAATTATCAGATACTGATTAATCGGATCGACTTTGACAATGAATATTTCTTTAAAGCCGTATAAAGATTACCCCATATTTAAATTAAAATGTTTTATTTTATATTATTTCTAAAGGATTTTTGTTACTTTTATTTTAAATAAAATCATCAATAGTATATTTTTCGAGATTTTTTTTTCATTTCTAATTATTATAAACATTTCAATTCTTTAAAAAAAAAATAGTTTAATATGCTGCGCCAAATGAAAAACATATGCCAAATGGTAACCCTAATGTCCATAATAAATGAATTTTTCTTCATAATTTTATAACTAATCCACCTAAAACAATGTACTATGTACGAAAACCTTCCTTGGAATAATACCTACTTAACGGTGTAAGTTACATCAAAATCCCTCCAGTAGAACTTGAGGAGTAGGCGGAAGACCAGAAATTTTCGTTTGTATTTTATATATATAAGTAGACGAAACAAAATAAATTTCCTTTCGCATTTCAAAATGAGTGTGACCATTATTCAACATAAAAAAATGATCATTCCCGAAACGTGTAACAAAAAACACGTTCTTATTTAGAAACCTATGACTTTACCTAAAAGGGACACAGAACCTTTGAATTTGCAAACAACAATTTTCTATTTTTGTTTTGTGTTAACTATTTAAGGCCCCTGTCCCTGCACGCGAAGACACTCGCAAGCAAATGCTATTCCTAAGGGGTGGCATTTTCCTAATAACTCTTTCGCATTTTGACATTTTTAAATATTTTTGTTTTGCATTAGATAGCTAAAGCTCTTTTCAAGATCGCTACTTGTTTACTTTTTCGATTTTGGTTGCAGGTATTTTCTATAAAGTTACTTTCGCTTCCAAAACCAGTTCTGAAAGTGCAAGTAACTTTATAAAAAATATCTACGGCCAAAATTTAAAAAGTAGTCAAAGAGCTATCTTAAGAGGAACCTCAGCTATCCAATGTAAAAAAAAATGTCAAACTGCAAAAGAGTTGTTAAAAAAATGCTTCCCCATAGGAATAGTATTAGCTCGCGAGTGTCTTTGCAGGCAGGGACATTAAGCATTAGTGCCCTTAAGCATTTCTGAACAATATGTAAAAAAAACTGCATTAAAAAATCATCATTTCTTGAATTATAATAAAATTATTTACTGTCAGCTTTACATAACTGAAAGTAAGGGGATATTGAAACTTTAAAAAATGTTATTTCAGATTAGGAAATTTACAGTTTGTGCTCACTGTAAGTTTTAATTTATACCAGTTATCGTTTAAAAGATTCAATCACACTTCATAGTCAAATACTACAAAATAAAATATATATTTTATTTGTTATTTTTTTTCACCTGCAAAATATGACTTTTTAAAGTATTTTTTTAAAAATTTGTGTTAAAATTAAACTTTAAACTATACGTTTTGGTTTAAAATTTTTCCTATATGATAAATTAATAGTCATATAATGCGCCATAATAATATTTTTCATTCACATATTATTGACAAGAATTTTTAAAATTTAAATTTAAAAATTACTTTTGTACCATACAACATTTATTATTCTCTATAATGTACTTAAGAATAGATATTTCAGGAAGACCTAAAAAAGAAAAATCTTAATTGCATATTTATGATATACTTATAGAGTGTCAATGTTTTTAATCACTTAGAAAAACTAGAAGATCACTACATTAAAATAGAAGTATTTATCTTGTGTCCATGTATCTTCAAATAACTGTAAATTTTAAAGATAAAATATGGATGTGTGATATTTTTTTCTAAGTCGTTTTAATGATAAATTGATTTTTTAAAAAAACAGAATGTTTTAAATACAAAAATTTATAATTTGTATGTTTATTATTTCATTTCATATTTTTAACCCCTTGCGGACGGGCGGCACGTATAAGTGCCGCAAAAAGGCTTAAAAATCCTTGTTTACAACCGCCGGTAAAATTATACTGTAAAATTTGGCTTATTTAATCGGAGCATTATTTCGAATTAATAAGAAAAAAAATCTAAAATTACGCTAGTTCAAGATATAAACGATCATTGCACAGATAGGCGATATTTTCGAAGGAAAACTTCAAGTTGAAATAGTTGGAATTAGAAGCAATACTTTTCAGTAATTTTATTAATGTAACTTTTAACCAAATGAATAGATTTACATATCTCTGAAAAAGAGAACACTAAGTTGTTTATGAACTATACCACAAAAAAGGTAATTATTTTCTTTTCCAAATTATGACGAAAATATGACAATTTTTTTAGATTTTGAATTTTTCAATAATTCTATATATTTTTTTTCAATATTAAATGTGTTAAATTTGAACAATATTGAAATAACGCATCTTAACCTTTCACCGGGCGCACAAGTTTTCATTACATGAGCAGGTGCGCGTGGTAAATTGTACAACAGGAGGAAAGCATTCATTTATTGCTGTTTTTTTTCAAATAATTTAACATACAAATATCATATAAGTATTCTCTGCACAATCTATGAAAATATTCCGCAATACACTTAGATTTATTATTTTATAACATATTAAAGCAGGCATGAATTATGTTTTAAATTGCTGTTTTTTTTTTTTAAATAATTTAACATACAAATGTCATATAAGTATTCTCTGCGCAATCTATGAAAATCTGCTCAATCTATGAAAATATTCCGCAATACACTTAGATATATTATTTTATAACATATTAACCCTTTCGCTACTGGTGTCCATGATCAAGGACATACTTTTTAGAATTTTTTTTATGAATTCTAATTTAATTTAAAATAATTTTACAATTTTTGTCTTCATTTTTAATCATTTCCCTACTAAAAGCAAAGATATTTAGAAATCAAACCAGTAGATAGCAGCACCTAGGAATATTTGTATAAAAATGGATAGAAACATGAGCTTGCGTCCCGGTAAGCCTTTTTAGAATCATATTACTTTGATATAATTTTATGTAAGCAGTAGCTAAATATATTTATTATTTTGTTAAGAAAACTAGAAACTTTGATTTAAGCTTATTTTGAAACTTCTAAGTATATACAATTTTGTTATAGAATTATTTAAAAACATGTGTCCATGATCATGGATAAATGCTTTCAAACGGTGTGTGTACCACTATACTGTCACTTTATGATATTGTTTGCTTTCGTTTAGTTTTTTTTTGTATTTTGTTCATTTAGTGTACTCTATGTTTTATTTTCGTTGTTGTTATATCTATAAAAGAAATTATAAAAGGTAATATGAATAAAATATCGGGAAAGTAAAATTGCGTATGATTTTATATTATATCAAGGAACAACCACCGAAATAAAAAAAAAGATCTACAAAGCAGATTTGGTCAGGCAGCAGCAGTTGTTATGCATTTGAGTAAGAGAATAATCACCGAGAAAACACAGTTATATTTTGATACTAACTTTTCATCTTATGCTTTATTGCAGATTTTGAGAAGTCATAAAATATTAGCAGCTTGTACAGCAAGAGTGAATAGATTTGAAAATCCACCTTTCATTCCGGAGAAAGCAGTAAAAAAAAGGGAAGGGGTTTTATAGAAAAGCTATAATGACAACGATATTGTACTTGTTAGATGGTATGATAACAAAAGTGTGTATATTGCAAGTAACTTTTGGGGTAAAGGCAACACTGATGTTGCTAAACGATGGGACAAAAATTCTAACCAATACATTGATGTGATTCGACCAGAAGTTGTGAAGAAATATAATGAATCAATGGTAGCAGTTGATAAGATGGATTTTCTAATTGGCTTGTACAGAATTTTTATTCGATCAAGAGAATGGACACTTCGCCTTACATTTCATGCAGTATAAATATATGTAATAGTTGGCTTGAATATAAAAGAGATGCCACTAAGTGTAATATTCGAAAAGAGAAATTATGGATTCGTTCCAGTTCAGAATGACAATAGCAAACTATCTAGTGAAAGCTGGAAAACCATCAGCATCAAGAAAACTTGGTAGACCAAGTAAAACCAAAGACATGCCAGAAAATTCCCAACACGATATTTCACGCAAAAGCACAGAAGTAAGACCATATAAGGCAATACAACTCGATGCAATAGATCATATCCCTATCCATAACGTCTGCAAGGAAGCAGGCTGCTGTAAAAGAAAACAGTGCAAAGGGAAATCACATTTTAGGTGGGAAAAATGCCAAATTCATTTATGTTTGAGTAAAGAACGCAATTGTTTCAAAGAATTCCACTTAAAGGCATAGTTATTACAGCATTTGAAATTTAAACAGTATTTTGTAATAATGAAATAAAATTTGTTTTTCCACCAACAGTGTCTTTTCATTATAGTCTACCCTACACCCATTGAATACAAATGTCCTTGATTAAGGACATTCTCTAATAAAAAAATCATGGTCATGAAAAATATTTTAGGTGGTTTTTAGCTTATTAGGGCCCTTATTAACAATATGTAAAATTTTCATAATTTTTATTTCATTTTTAAAGTGTTGGTACTGAAAGGGTTAAAGCAAGCATGAATTATGTTTTAAAGAAAAAAGAATGGAAATATTGTACCTTTTACAACGGCGCTCCCGCCTGAAGATTAAAGTTTCAATATTCAAATATTTTCTGTTATAGTAGCCGTTTAAAATGATAATAACTCAAGAAATAGTTCAAATTTCAAAATTGATATTTTTTGTGTGTGTATTTATGTACCGTACAGAAACGTATAAAGATTCAGAATAAATTAAATACCAGACATAATTGAGAGTTACGTAATAAACAATTAAAAAATCCAATTAAAAAATATGGAATTGTGACGAAAACAAGTTTGGGAAAATGTTTTTACTGTACAATACAATAATTTTTACTATTGACTCTTGCAATTTAATATTTTTGAAAAACAAATGTATATTCAAAAGTAATACGTAATTCTATTTAAAAAAAATAATGTCACAATTACATGAATAAAAATAATTAAATGCGACAAACATGATAAACTGAAAATTGTGTATATAGAAAGATTTTTTGTCCGAAATGGAAACATAATAGTCTTATCTTTATCTTAAAACTCAAGTAAACGCAAAAACCAGTATTTAAAACTTATTTTTAGAGCATAATTTAAGCAACTCCAATTTTTTTTAACTTATTTTTTAAGTGCAAAAAAAGCCTGTCTATTATTTTGATCTTATAAACTATGAAGAAACGCATATGAGGCTAAACTTTAAATAGTAGCTTGTACAGTTTAAAAATAGCAATGCAGAAAATCTGATTATTTAGTAATCTGAGAAAAAGCATCTTAACCCCTTTCGACTCCGATGTCTTTTGGAAAAGAAATTTATCGGTTGGTAGCACTTTTTAAAATAAGGTTACTTTTAACCCCTTAGGGACGAGTGACACGTATACGTGCCGCAAAGAGGCTTAAGAATCCTTGTTTATTCCCACTAGTAAAATTTTACTGTAAAATTTGACTTATTTAATCAGAGCATTTTCGCGACTTATAAAGATACAAATTTCTGTTTTTAAAAACCGGTGACAAAACATTAAAAATTTCGTAAAAGGCTTCCATCGCGAACGGGTTAATTACACAATATAAAAAATGTTCTATTTAAATAAGGCATTTTTTAGCACTTTCCAACAAAGTTGAAAAGTGCTTATGCATTCGGTTTGTCTGTCCGTCTGTCCGTCTGTCCGTCTGTCCGTCTGTCCGTCTGTCCGTCTGTCCGGATGGCCGTCTGTCCGCGCTCTAACTCCCGTAAATATACTCGGATTGCTATGAAATTTTTATACGTTATTGAGGTTTATCCTAGCACGAACCCTATTGAAAATGAAGTATCTACCATGATTAGTTTATCTACAGAGAGAATCAAAAGTTTCCCATTACAATACGGCCTATGGGGAAAAATCGTTAATATACTCGGATTGCAATGAAATTTTAGGACGTTACTGACGTTTACCCTAGCACAAGTCCTATTGAAAATGAAGTTTCTACCATGATTAGTTTATCTACAGGGCGAATCAAAAGTTTCCCATTACATTACGGCCTATGGGGGAAAATCGTTAATATACTCGGATTGTAATGAAATTTTAGGACATTATTGAGGTTTACCCTAGCACAAACCCTACTGAAAATGAAGTATCTACCATGATTAGTTTATCTACAGAGAGAATCAAAAGTTTCCCATTACATTACGGCCTATGGGGAAAAATCGTTAATATACTCGGATTGCTATGAAATTTTAGGACGTTATTGACGTTTACCCTAACACGAACCCTACTGAAAATGAAGTTTCTATTATGATTAGTTTATCTACAGGGCGAATCAAAAGTTTCCTATTACATTACGGCCTATGGGGAAAAATCGTTTCAAAGGAATTTTAAATATGTTATACCCTGTCAAACATATTAAAATATGCATTCTATAAAATATAAGGTGAAAATGTAGCTATTATTCATTTACAGGGCCACACAAAAGAATTCCTTTAGATAATGGTAAAAGGGGGAATTGTGGGTGACATATTTTAAATATATTTAGCTTTTTCATGTATAATAAAATTGATATATGTCACCGAAGCTTAATATAAATTATATGCTACTGTCTTGCATAATATGAAGTGCATAGCATTTACAGGGCCATACAAAAGATTTCAAATAGTATATTCTTTCCGAAGTACCGTATATATGTCCGATGATGGCTGGTGGAGGGATGAAATGCATTTTAATTATGATATTCGCGTTTATATTTCACAAAATATGTGCACATTATATGGCGTGTATAAATGTTATAGTCGATACACAGGGCTACCCAAAAGAGCTCACCAACGTTACTGAATATGAGCGTAAATTATTTAAAGGCGGTTCTAAAATAAACTATGCATTTTTAAACTGAGCTGCAGTTAATTTACTGAGAAATGCTTGCAGAATATAGATAAAGGGATATACAGGGTCACGCAAAGAATTCGGTACATGGACGCTTATGAATGATGATTTATGAGAATGTGATTTCAGTTGTTTTAAAAGTGTTTTAGTTTACAGTAAATTTTAGCCTAATGCTGACGTGTAATAAAGGTACAATGTAAACTACAGGGCTGAACAAAAGTATTCAAGTATGTTTCCATCTAATAGTATGAATTGCTGAAAAAGAAATTTCAAGCTACTAGGTATTTTCTTGCTAAGCTAAATTTTCCCGTTATATGAACTGACATATGAAATACAGGGCTGTTCTAATGTACTGGTATACATATTTGGGTATATTTGGCTATACACTATTATTTCTCTAAATAACAAAGTTTTGTTAAAGATTTCATTAAGTGTTGGAAAGTGCTTCATAATCTATGCTTAACGCATGATTTTTCTTACTTGTTTTTTCGTTTATTTTTTATTCCAAAAACAAATTTTGAAAAGAAAGATATGAATTAAGAAAAGGAGACATAACGTATTGTCCATCATTTGCGAGTAAAATAACTGAGAAATATCGGATAATCAATTTAAGATAGCCGCCGGCATTTTTGCCGATCCCACCGAAGCTAGCATAAAGGAGTAAATATGGGCTTCTGATTGGTTGATTAATTTAAAGAGCAATTGTTGCTTCTAAATAAATTATTCTGAATGTGGATGCACGTATTATGGGTGTATATGGATATAACGTTTTAAAATAATAATAATGAGATAATAAGAATAATGATAAGAATTTTTTTACAGTAATGTAGAACAACTGGGTTTATAAATATCGCGTAACTGACGCCGTTAAAAGGAAATGTGATTATTAATAAATACAGAAACAACGTTAAGGAGCACAAATTATGTAAAATAATAGATGTTAAAAAGCATATAGCTGTTTCGGGACTTCTAAAGTCCCATCATCAGCGCTAAAAATAAGTGTAAAATGTAAAAGACAAGTCACATCATTAAATAAAAATAAAAACGTGCATCGCACCTCGCTGCTAAGGCGAACTAACTATGAAACGTCGCAAAGCAACATTAAAAGCAAACTGACACGCGCATTCCAAAGGAGAACAACATGACACCAATAACACCAGCAATGGTTAGCGATAGCGGATCGTTAACCATTGTTGGTCCAATAGTCACAATTTTAAATTTTCTGAAGTCTCATTAATACAATATTGTTTATCAATTTATGATTTAGACTTTTGGGAAGCTTTTCATGTATGGAAAAACTCTAATAATTTAGTTAATGACATGTTCAGTACACCCAGATTTTCTGAAGTTTGGTTTCCTCCCCTTTCGTTTCCTTTCAATACCCCTCCCCCTCTTTTTCTCCTTTATTTGGAGTCTTCCAGTGGGAAGAGACATCTGATTGGTCTTCTTTGGAATGCGCTTGTCAGTTTGCTTTTACTGTTGCTTTGCGACGTTTCATAGTTAGTCCGCCTTAGCAGCGAGCTACGATTTACGACGGCTTTATTTTTATTTAATGATGCGACTTGTCTTTTACATTTTACACTTATTTTTAGCACTAATGATGGGGCTTTAGAAGTCCCGAAACAGCTGTATGCTTTTTAACATCTATTATTTTACATAATTTGTGTTCCTTAACGTTGTTTCATTATTTATTCATATATAAACACAAAATACAATCCTCCCTCCCCCTTTCTTAAATATGTTTATTGTTTGTAAATAAATTATTCTATCATGTTAAAATAATAAAAAAGAAATTCCAATTTCATTTTTATTATTATTTTTAAGTAATACAGAACAATTAAGAAACATCATCATTAACTTCTTTAATTCAACATTCCAGAAAATCTTTCTTTTTATCCATTAATAAATATGTAAAATCAGAATGAAATTAATCAAAATCCATATTTGTAGAGGGTTTTCAAACAGAAACTGATGATTAAATAAATGTAAGCTAAAAATGAACCAAAATAAAATGCTCTTTAAATTATTCAACCAATCACAAGCCGGTATTTTCTTCCTTGTACCTTCGGTGGGATCGGCAAAAATGCAAGCCGCAGCCGCCGCCGCAAAATTCAACCAGAAATTTTGAATATAAAATTATGGCTTAATTTAGCAGCCATTTCCATGAAATATTTTCTCACAAATATTGTTAAAATTTCTATTTGTTTATTACATTATTGCTAGGACTTTGCCCATGTATTATACTTATTTTACTGACATTAACAGTTGGGCGTCTTGGTTGTTAGAACATTCGGAAACGCAGGGAATGGCTACTACTAAGGAATCTCCCAACATTTTAATTTAAAAAAATTGCCTTTATTTGAGATTGAAATTTTGCGTTAATAAAGCGTCTAAACATGGCGAAGTTTCCTATTTAAATTTACTGTTGTAAATTTTTCCCCTCGGTAACTGAACCGTGTGAAGATGGTTACTGTTGAAACTTCAATATTTTTAGGATATGTCTTTTCCTCGCCTTAATAGTTCAATGGTCCAGTCAGACTGGACATACGAATGCAAAGGGTTAAAGTTCAAAGATCTTCCATTATACTTGCTGCCAACAAAGAATTACAACCCAGGCCATAATGCAGATTTTTTGCTTATTGTGCGCATTACAAACGTTTAAAGCTTTAAAATATCGGTTGCATAGGTGCCAACCTGACAAAGTTTATAGTTGCCAACCTGACATCGTTTATCCGTAATCATAGGTGCCAACCTGACATCGATTATCCGTAATACATGCGTCAATTTGACCCTGGTTTAATGAGTTTCGAACAAGAGTTTTTTTAAAAGAAATGAAATTAAGTATGTACCAGTAACAAACCTGAAATTAAATAAACAAAGATTCATGAAATATATTTTCTGGTTTGGAATGACGTATACCTGGATCAAACTAAACCAGGTATTACGGAAGATTAGTTGAAAGTTGGCAGCTATGTCCGTAATACATGCGTTAATTTGACCCTGGTTTAATGAGTTTCGAACCAGAACTTTTTTCAAAGAAATGAAATTAAGCATGTTCCACTAACTAATCCTGAAATTAAATAAAGAAAGATTCATGAAATATATTTTCTGGTTTGAAATGACGTTAACCTGGATCAAACTAATCCAGGTATTACGGAAGATTGGTTGAAAGTTGGCAACTATGCGGGTGATCCAAAAGTCAGGACGAATTTTAAAAATAAATACTTCGAAAACGAATCTAGATAAAAAGATACGGTTTGCGCCAAATGATTGCAAAAAAAAACCGGATTTTATGTGGCAATGAAAAAATAGTTTTATGGACGACCAGCAGATGATTCCATAGTGTTTAATTGCACCAAAAGATGATTTACAAATGAAAAAATGTTAACAACTTACAAGTCAGCTTAATTACAGTTAATTAGTATTGCTTTAAATGTTCAATGGGATGTCCATAAATCAGAAGTACACATGTGAGGCGAAGTACCATACCGTTCACAGCATTGAAGAGCATTTCTTGCGTTATGGCAGACACATTTTGGCGGATGGCATCTTTTAGTGCTGCTGTTCATGCCGTTTACGGCTGGTGAATGAACTGGTCGCGGTACTTTTTTTACTGCAAGAATCTCTACTGCCAAAATCACAGAGTATGAAATCAGTTTGTCTGACTTCCTTAAAAAAATGGACCAATTATGAAATCGGCAGTGAAACCACACTAGACTGTCACTTTTCTTGTTGCCAAGATACCTCAACAAATTCCAACAGAACTATTTTTTTTTGTTGCTACACAAAACGCGGTTTATTTTCCATTCGTTTGGTGCAAATCGTATCTTTGTATCTTGATTCTTTTTCAATTTATTCATATTTAAAGTTCGTCCTGACTTTTGGATCACTCAGTATATTAAAAACCAAAAATTTATTTTTTGAAAGTTTAAAAAACTTGTACGCCTTTAACAAGTGCACTTTATATCTACAAAACATGCTTAAATAAATAGATAAATTAATGTTACTCTAAATTAATTAAAGTGTTAAAATTTTGCAATCAACATTTTGTCAACATTGTTCATTTTAACCTTTCTGATTTTCTTTAAAGAATGATTAATAGCATTCAAAGACCAAACTCTGTTATTTTTCATGTAAATAATTTATGAGACCCAACTATATAGAGGGTGTTTCGCTACCAGACCGACAAACTTTGAGGGATGATAGTAGACATAAAGCCAAACATTATTAAATAGGAAACCATGGGGCTCAAACGTCTTCTGTTGAAGCTAGGGGCCATTAAAGTTTAAGGTCCAAAAAGTCAAACGCTGATAAAAATTAGAAAAAAGGGTCGATTTGTTTGCGGTTTTCTCTAAAATCATTCTTTATATCACGATTTCTTAATTTTTTAATGTTAAAGGCTAAGTTCGAAAATTGTCGATAGAGGGCGCTTTAGACTTTAGAGTAAAAACAGATAGTTTTTGCCGTTCTTTTGTACATGGGGCTGAAATTATTCTAAAGTTTAGAATTTAACTTAAATTTTAAGCCGAAAATCGGAAACATGGGGATCGGTTAACTAGCGAAAATTAAACTGTGAACCGATGGGGAGATTTTAAACGCTCATAAACATTGGACAAACAAATCGATTTTGTTGCGGTTTGCGTGTAGGTCATTCCCTTGGAAATTATTTTATTCAAAATTACGTACAGCAGTGGTGTCCTCATTTTCTCATAGAGGGCGCTTTCGACACATCTCCGACATTTCAATGGCATTACTCCTGGGAGTTTTACTACCAGACTACCATACTTCCAGGAAGTGTTAGAGATGCAAAAGCGACTCGGAATCACGTAGGAATGTAATGTTGAAAACATTACTCGGTTCACAGTTAAATTTTCGCTAGTTAACCGGTCCCCATGTTTCCGATTTTGGGCTTAAAATTCAAGTTAAAGTCTAAAATTTAGAATAATTTCAACCCTATGCACAAAAGAATTGCAAAAAGTATTTGTTCGTTATTCTAAAGTCAAAAGCGCCAGCTATCGAGAAGTTTTGAACTTAACCTTTAAAATTAAAAAAATTAAAAATCGTGATATAAATAATGATTTTAGAGAAAACCGCAAACAAATCGACCTTTTTTATAATTTTTATCAGCGTTTAAATTTTTGGACCTTAAACCTTATTGGCCCCTAGCTCCTACAGAAGACGTTTGCGCCCCATGGTTTCCTATTTAATAATGTTTGTCTTTATGTCTACTATCACCCCTCAAAGTTTGTCGGTCTGGTAGCTAAACACACTGTACATGCTCAGAATTTCTGATACTTATGAATATGAAGATTTTACAGCAAACATTTTTAAAAAAATCAAACATTCACTATATTTATTTATTTAATATCGTATAATTCCTCATATTTAATTGTATACCTTAGTCTTATTTCGAAAGCATGTCACTACGGAATATCAAATAATGTTCACATTTATGCAGCCCCTACACTTATTCTCTAGCATTTTTAATATATTCTTCGACGATGGAAATTTTAGTTGTTTATTCAAATTTAACTTTTATTTACGGTCAAAAATAAGTTTTATTGTACATATGTTCAAAATTTTATGCACATATATTTCAAGATTATAATTAATAAACATACTAGAAATATGTTCAAACACGTTTTTCTACAAAAGAATACGAAATTTCATGAAAACTATTATTTTATTCTAATATAATTTAATGTACCTGCAATTATATAACTATGCATGTCTGGTATTTTAGCTTATTCTTCGATAAATTAATTAAATAGTATTTATGTTTAGCATTTTATTTTTCTCATCATGAGATCATAATTTTTCTTTACATCCGCTTATCTTAAACTATCTTAAACTATCTTAATATTTATTAACATTCTAATTGTATTGAATGTAGGTCTGTACAGAATTAAACACAAATGTACAAAATAAATCTGTATTTTCACATTACGTTATATTTTATATTGAGTATATATCTTTTATGGGAAATTTTCTAGTTTAAACATCAAAATTACATTTTAACATTACGTACACCGGTTTAAACATACTCCTCTAATAACTACTACATGCTAGTAAAATTAGGTTTTATTTCGTAAATTAATATTTTGAAATATTTTCGTAAAAATGAATTGAAAATTTAACTGTATGTATACAAACATCTCAAAACCGGTAATCCTGATTGGTTTTGTTGCTGTACTAACCCCTTCGGAACTAGTCTTTTACGAAACTTTTAATGTTTTGTTACCGTTTTTTAAAAACAGAAATTTGAGCCTTATTAAACCGAGAAAATACTCTGTTTAAATAAGACAAATTTTACCTTATTTTTTTATCGGCGGGAATAAACGAGGATTCTTTAGCTTTTTTGCGGCACGTATACGTGTCGCTCGTTCCCGAGGCGTTAATGTTGCTCATCAAAACAGGAAAGAAAATATATAGAGGATGTAAATTTAAAAACGAGCTAGAAACTTTAAAAAGTAAATCGTGTTTTCACTGTTAATCTACTTTCTTGATAAACTTGTCGCGATAAAATAAACAATCTACAAGTAAGCTTACTTTATCCATAATTTCTATTTATGTAAAATCATGGTTTACAATGAAAACCAGATTTCTCGCCATTTCCCAGATAAATCGAGTTTAGAAATTCATGTCCTAAAACATTCAAAATAGACAATGAAAGTCTATTATCAAAGGTGAAATCTCCGTTGACAAAGGATTTATTGAAAAATCGCGTTATAAGTTAATCTAATGTAATTTCGTATGCAGCGTTTTCTGCAGTTACCATATACTGACCTTCGATTTATTCCGTTGAACTGATCCACAGCATCAGACCAGAATATGTAATCGTTAAGGTTATTTGGGTGAAATAGTCCACCAGTGTTCGTGTCCGGGATGGCTCAGTGTGAAGAGCATTGATGGCTTCAGCCAATACTTCCCTGGTTCGAATCCTGTCCTGGACTTTTTTCATTCACATGGAAAATTTACATATGTTATAATTGATTTACCGATTGAAAAATCGTGTTATAAATTAATCTAATTTCATGTATTAACCATTAACCGTAATAAAACATTAACCATAAAAATCTATTCTAGAGTAAACAAGAAATAACGAAACAGATTTTTAATAATTACTTTTTTAAATCTATATAATTCCCCAACGTGTAAATAAATCTTTTTCTATTTGAAAAACAAATAAATAAATAAAATCTGACATAGATTTCGTATTCAAATTGGAAATTCATCTGCATTTATGGTTAAAGCACTATGCCAGCGTGCATTGGGAGTTATTGAGAACAGATGTATCGACCTTTGTAATGTTTTTTTTTTTTTTATTATTATTTCTCGTACGAGAAATTCTTATTGGGAATATTATTGGTAAAGTTTTGCGATGTACATTAAATGTAAATTTAAGTACTGTTGCCGTTCAGCAGTTGCTTCAAGAGTTTTTTTAAGCTTTAAACAAAACATAATCGGTGAAAGGAGTTTCTAATCTAAAACATTTTTTCACATATGAAGCTGTTCGCTAATATTACACTGCTGGCCACACAAAGTACAACACGATGAAAGAAACATGCTAATCATGTGAAAATTTACATGATGCGTTTTTGGCGATAAAATATCCAAATCATTAGCATTGCAGCGCAGATGTACATCACGGGCAACCGTAGCGCCCCCCGAAGGCGATATACTATAACGGGATTGGCGATTGGCGATTTTAAGTGTGGCAATTTTTTTTCGTGCGTTTTTTTTCTTTTGTATAAGTTGTTTAAATAATGCCTAATGAAAGACATAGATCGTCTTTTGACCAAGTTTCTGAATTAGACAGAGGGAGAATAGTAACCTATAGGGATATCCCAAAAATTAAATATTTCCAACTGAGTGAAAAATTGACCATGCCGGGAAGGGAACCCAGATACTTGGTTTACAAGGCTTTACCGTTTAAGCTAACTGGGCACGACAACCAGTGAGAATTTTTCGCCTAGATAACCTTATAGGTCATAACATCTGGTCTGTCATTTAGACAGCTCAACAGAACAGACTGCAGAAAAAGGAACTCTATAGTACGATGTGTACATTTAACACAAACTTATTGGTAAAGTTATCATACGATTTAAATATTTCCAACTGAGCGAAAAATTGTCCAGGCCCGAAATCGAACCCAGATACTTGGCTTACAAGGTCAGTGCATTAATGTTTAAGTTAACTGGGCACCACAACCGGTGAACATTTTTCGCCCAAATAACATTGTAGATCATAACATCTGGTTTGTCATTTAGACAGCTCAACAGAATAACCAATCAGTTTGATTGCGTTAAAAAATGTAATTTATCTACGTACCCATCATACTATGGAGTTCTTTTACCTGCGATCTATACCAGGCATAGTATCCCGGGTTACAAGTACATAAAAAAAAGTTACTTGCGTAAAAAATTCTTATTGGTAATATTATTGGATACATTTCGTGATACATACAAAAATATTTTAAGTACTCTTAAAATTAAATCGTTTTCGTTTGCTTATAAAACAGAACGGCTGGTATGATTAAAATTTTAAAATGAGTCACAAAGTCATTCCATTTTATGATACATTACATTGCCCACGAATATCATCAAAAAACATTTTTATAAAAAAAAAACAGTAATAATGTATTCACTTAAAATTTTGTAAATGTTTTTAAGTGACACTTTTGTAATAAACGAATGTTAGAAGTTGATATTCAAAGAAAATGTCAGTATTTTGTCTTCTCAGCTTTTTTTATTTCTGATAAATTCAGTGACCTAAGCACATTGTTCCATTACCTGTGTATTAAAATTTATGTTTTCGGACACAGTTTTGAAATAAACTGCATGTCAAAATTCTTCTATTTCCTATCCGACGGTTTGAAGATAACAATTCTGAGATCTGTGAAAAAAATCTAACATAAAATTGCAATTTTTTTTTTTTTTTTTTTTTTTTTTTTTTTTTTTTTTTTTTTTGGAGCAGTTGCCTCTTTCAGTACGACGCATGAGTTACCCACTGACATGTTTTGGCTTTATAAAACATATTGTTACGAATTTTGTAAATAGTTAGTATTTGTACTCAAAAATAATGTAAATAATCTTATTAAGCTCTATTCCTTTGCTAATATTAGTTTTTGTTGCACTGTCTATATTTGTAAACTTTTTACCAGGCAAACCTGTCTGTTGATTTTCAATGAAAGTCTATGGTAATTTGCCAAAATATTACAGTTATCACCAAGTTGGCTTCACTTTAGAAGATTAATTTTGGTCGACAAATTTGGCGATATATCGCCAAGTTAGCGACAAACTTCCTCTATGTTGCCTCCCCCCTCCATTGTAAACCCCCTTATAGGTATACAGATACATTTAATGCTGTTCTGGTGTTTTCAAGATTTTTCTAGAAACATGTAGAAATTTCTAGTGCATGCCCCTCGTCTATATATAAAAGAGCGCTGCAGAACAGAATGATTTTTGTTAGTCAGTCAGGCATTGAGTAAGCTAGTAGACGATCTTGAAGCAGGTTTGCTTGACTATTGAGATTTATTCACACTGCTTTTCATTTGATATAGTATTGAGACGTTGTGTAAAGAGTCTTTGGGACATTCATTTCTATTTGTAAGTTAGATGTGCTCAGATATTTTGGAAAAATCTGGTAATATTTGTGAGTTTAAAAATTCTATCTCAAAGACTGTAGCTGGGAAGATTTGTTAATAAAATAATTTCCAATTTTTAAAGAGACTGTAGATTTTGAACTTGACACACCATGAGATCTGAACCCCTATATACGATACAATGTTTAAAACTTTTATTCAGCATATCGTATGTAATAAGATATAATTAAAGAATGTCAAATAACAATCCTATTAGGATATCTATAATCTTAATTTATTTGAAAGTTGGAGATCAATAGGAAGCAAAAGGATGCCCTGTGAAAACTTATTCTCTTATTTGAAATAGAAATTTCCCATTCAAAACATTCCATATCAGCCAGTTGAACGATCGGGTACATTTTTCATAACAGATACTTTTCTAATTTTATTTATTTTCCTTCTGAATAAACAAACCCATATAGACACTCAAAGATTTGAAATGAAATATACCTGCTATTAACTACGGATTCAAATTGAAAATCCATTTGCAGTAGAAATATGCAATAAAAATATGTTTAAAAAGTTCATACTTAAAAATTAATTTAAATATAATTTAAAAATCATTAAAATAAGATAGTTTTCAAAAAACTGCAACTGAAAAAACAATTTTACTTACCCATCGTATAGGGTACGTAGTATAGGGTAAGTCTTGCAATCGTTTTGAAAATCGAAAAAATTTTTAACGGATTTACACGTTTCAGATACTGGAGATTCCGAAATACATATGTCTAGAAAAAAATTTGCCGTCCGTCCGTCTGTCTGTCTGTAAACGCTCTATCTCCCGAACAAATTGAGATAGAGACTTGAAATTTTGTATGTACTTTAGGGTGGTTCACAAACCTATGGAAAAAAAGAAACCTTCTCGTACAGACCAGGACACCCCCTCATTTTTTACAGCTGCCCATTTTATTATTCTGGCAAAGTTTTAATCTTCTACTGCAAATAAAAGATAGCGCTCAATGAACTGTCAACTTTTGACTTTTTGCGATATTTAAGCATTTGTAAGTGAATTTATTAAAAGTTGAAATAAAAGCCAATTTTTTAAAATATCTTTATTTATATATTTACATGATTAGTAAAGTCTATCAAAATAGTTCACATTACTAGTTTTATATCTTTACATTTTTGAAACAGTATTAACAATTGATTTGTTTTGTTGTTGTTGTCTTGGTAGTGAAAGTCCTATTTTCTTCTTTAACTTGCAAAAGACATTGCCTATCCTTATAATTTGTTAAAAATTTGTTCAATTCTTGAATCAGCAGTACACCTCCCTCAGCAGTATCAATCACCACCCTTAGCTCTTTTACATAGTTTCTGCAATTTTTGTAATTGATAATATCCTTCCTTTTTTTATATGAAAGTTGTAGAAAATTGTCACTACTGTTTAAATGAGAAAAGATTTCAACAACATTATTTTTTGTTGCTAAATCTTCAAGGCTTGAATCTTATTTCGATTACTTTGATTGTCGTCTTTCATTTCATGAACATTTATGATTGTTCATTCCTGTAATAATTTTTGCCTTTTTCTTTTTTTGTGTCTTACTGTGTCTGAAAATAAGGCAAGATCAACCAATTCTGAGAAATACCACATTTGACTTTATAAGACTTTCCTTTTCTGTGCTCCTACTCCAATCTGAGAATCATTAATTGCATATTTTCTAAGATCTTTTTATAATTTCAAGACAACTGCAAAAGTTTCATATGCAAGTGGAGCTTTTATCCAATCTTTGCTGAAGAGAGAAGCATTGAATTGCACAAATCGTTGGAGCTGCACCTCCCTCTCTTAGACGGAAAACTTCTGGTTAATTCCAGAAGAGAAAGATATTGAAAGTGAAAGGAGTTTAGCCTTCCATCGAACATGATGAATAGCACCTGGTGCAGTGAATTTTCTCAGGTGGATTTCCTTAAGTATCAGGTATCAACTCGGTCATCTTTTTATAATCATCTCTCATGACCATAGAATAGATTTATCTACAGGTTGAATCTTTAAAATCTTTAGTGGATTCTTTCAATTCTATCCTCGAAAGTTTGTTTGTTCAATTCCTTGCCAAACATTCTTAATTCTGTTGAAGAGTGGGATTTCTGGAAAACTGGACAGTCCAAGACACAAGCTAAAAACTTTTGGCAAGATTAAGTTCATGAGAACATGCCTGTAGGCTAGCCACAGTAATTCACGACCAATTTGTTTTATTCAAACGAATGCATGTTCTTTTTACATAACCAGTGTTTACACTCATAGTATCAAAACATTCATTTTGAATGTTTATTCCCTCTTGTGTTATAGGTTAAAAATAGAGTTCACTATATTTTCTTCTCTTCAACCATATTACTAAACTAGCGCACACCAAGCAGTTTTTCAATAAAAGCTCCTAAAACTGATCAACAGCTCTTAATCCAAAGCATTCAGATAAAATTTTGCCATTTCAATGGAGGATAATCTAATTTGAAATCATGAATTGCTGTCTCAACATATTCTTTTTTATCTTTTTTTTTCTTGACAAGGTTTTATCTTGATCGTTGTATCGTACTTCTTGAAGAAAGAAGAAGCGTACAAGGACCATGCCCGAGTGCTGATATAATGGGAACAATCAAAAGCAGAGCTTCAGAATCAGATGTCTTTTTACAATCTGAAGCACTAGTAACATGAGATGTGCAGAGTTGTGTTTTAGAAAAATCTTGTTTCGTTTTAGGATTGTGAATAATTTATTTTTCTTTATATTGGGAAAAGAAATATCATAAACATCTAATTGGGGAGTGGACTCTGAGTTTCCGAATCAGTCATGGAATAAACAGCTGTGGATGATTTGTCCACACCTATGACTTTTTCTTTTTTATCATTCTTTCTGTTTTTTTTTTCCTTTTTAAGAATTCTCTAGTTTTTTAATAATTTCTTTACTTTTATTAGCCAAACACATTTTGTGCCTACCTCATTGATCTATAAAAATATCACATTCTTCTTTTATTTTTATTAGAAAAAGCTTGTAGCTTAAAGAACTTTGGATTATCCCTTGCTTAGAAATTGGCGGCTTCTTATGTCAGAAGTGTTGCAATTTTGCCAGATGCATTAAATAGAAAAACTGTTGCCAAATATTAAAATTAAACTTTATATTATCTACTAGGAATTATCAAAACTTAAAAAAGTCAGTTTTTGTTTAAAAATTAGGAATTTTAAACGTATGTTCCCATGTTATTCTAAAACTATAAAATTGTGTAAAATTAGCAAAAAGTGTTAAAATGGAGGGTCGTTGAGCACATTCTTCCTATAAGTGTAAGCAGCTATAATTTTAGGAGTGAGATACTATGAATTAATGTAAAAAAAGTAGGGGGTGTCTTGGTATTTATCTCGAAAAAAAATTTTTTGAACCACCCTAATGTATTTAATATGTAAGAATGGGACGAAGCCTGATTAATATCGGTAACCTCGATTATATGGAACTATTTTTTTCGGACTCTCTAAAAATTCGTTGTGATGAAAGGTGTATAACAATTTTCGAAATTTTTTATTTTAAGAAGTGGGCGTAAAGGGTAATACAATAACACAAATTTTGCATAAAGAACGAAGTCTATCGAATAATTAGTTTCCGAGATATGTGTAATCCTGTTTTCCACATGCTTCGATTTTTCATGACCCTGTATTTCATTCCAATTTCAATTCAAAGATATATTTTAATTGGAAATGAGACGCTTAATCCCACGCAGTAAATTGTTAGCTGATATGATTATTATCTTTTGGACTTATAGGGATGTTTTTTTACGCAATCCGGTACTACTTGAGTATTTTGGCGTTTTATATAATTTGTCGAAGTTGGCTCATCAGCAATTCATTAATAGAGCATTATTATGCATATTAAAACTATTTATATATGCGTTTAAATTTGATTTTGGAATTCCGATGCATTTTATAAGTAGTTTACACATGTTGTATTTTCATCTATTATATTATGCATATCTATGATGGGTAAGTATTACGGTGGTCTCCCAATGACTTGTTTTTCTTATCCGACAATTTGAAGATTACAAATTGAGAGATCCTCGGAAGTTAATAAAATTGCAGTAATAGGAAAAGTTTTTTCGTTAGAAGTTAAAACTCCATCAGTATGACGCCAGAGTTACTCATCGACATGTTTTGGCTTTATATTACATATTTTATACTTTCATTAAGCATATCATATGTAATAAGAAAAAATTAAAGAATACTATAAAATAAATTTATGGCAAAATCCAATATTTTAATTTAATTGCAAACCTGACCATTAATAGGAAGCGAAATGACACCGTGATACCTTATTATCTTATGAAAAATAAAAATTCCGTTTCAAAACCTTCCATAACAGCCAGTAGAACGATCGGTACATTTTCCATAATAAATACTTTTCTAATTTTAGGTATTCTCATTCTGAATAAACAAACCCCTATAATCACTCAATGATTTAAAATGGAATATACCTGCTATTAACTGCGGATTCAAATTGAAATTCCTTATGCAGTAGAAATATGCAATAGAAATATGTTTTTAAAAGTTCATAGCTCAAAATTAATTTAAATAGAATTCAAAAATCATTAAAATAGGATAGTGTTCAAAAACTGCAACTGAAAGAACAATTTTTTTCTTATCCGACGGTTTCAAAATTACAAATTGAGAGATCCTGGGAAGTTAATAAAATTGCAGTAATAAGAAGAGTTTTTTCGTTAGAAGTTCGCTAGAGTTACTCAACGATATGTTTTGAATTTATATTACATATTTTATACTTTCATTAAGCATATATCGTATGTAATAAGACAGAATTGAAGAATACGAGAAAATAAATTATAGCAAAATCTAATATCTTAGTTCAACTTGGAACCTGAACATTAATAGGAAGCAAAATTGTGCCGTGATATACCTTATTCACTTATTAGAAATAAAAATCCCCCATCCATTATGTATATCAGTCATTTTAACGATCGGGAACATTTTTCATAATAAATACTTTTCTAATTTTATGTATTCTCCTTCTGAATAAACAAACCCCTGTAATCCCTCAAAGATTTGAAAAGAAAAATACCTGCTATTAACTGTGGATTCAAATTGAAATTCACGAGCATTTAGGAATAACGGATTATATGACAGTGTCTTTCGGGGGAGCACAGCGAATACTTGTATTGAGTTTTCTAAGAATTCTTTCTTCATTACTTATATGAGAATTTTTAAAAGAGGATATTATTAGAAATTTTACTTGGTACACTTCAAATATATATGTATATATATGTATGTGTGTGTGTGTGTATAATACCATTATATAAGCATTTAATTTTCGAAATTTGTCTTAGCAGGCTGTGCTCAAACTTTGAGACAAAATATAGTTAATGATGTTTTTCGCCACTCTTTTTTTATCACCAGAAAATATTTTAAGAAACATTATTCAACATGTATATTTATACCAACTTTTACGACTCATTTCTTATTTTTAACATTTAATACTTAATTTTTATCTGATTTCAACGAAAAAAAACTGCAATTAACCCCCTTTTACGAATTTTTTTTATGTTTTGTCACCAGTTTTTAAAAATAGAAATTTGTGCCTCATTAAATCCAGGAATGCTCTAATAAATTAAGGCAAATTTTGCAGTAAAATTTTACTAGTGGAGATAAACAAGGATTCCGAGCGGATCACCCGGCACATATACGGATCGTTCGTCCCAGTGCGTTAAATAAGATAAAAACATTCATTTACATTTTAGTGGAAATACTTAAAACACAAAAGCGTAAGAGTTTGCAGCTATGCATAGTATGTAAACTTTAATGTTTTTTTCTGGTTGTTATCGCATTTTTTCTCCGTTTTTCTATATTGTTTTATTTTCGTTTTGTTTAGTCGTATTCTTTATTATCATGATAGATACTTTTAACACAAAAATGTAATCGGACAGCCAAGTTAGCTTTAAATCGTTGAAGTATTAATCAACTTGTAGTTTCTGACTTTTTGTTTGCAATTAAAAGTATATTATTCAATGGTTGCCTTTAAAATTAGTTTTTATCATATAATTTTTACCTTATTATTATCGCTAATCTCTGTTTTCTTCTTCATAATTCAAAAATACCTTAATTCTATAAATTAGTTTTTTATAAACTAAAAGCCTTGCTATTACGACGAATCCTTTAATTCTAAAAATTGTTTTTAAAAAAACCTGATTTTTTAATATGTGCATGATCATTACGATGTGATTTTTTTTTTAATCTTTCTTTTATTTTTTATTCTCTGTAGTCCACTTTATGCCACAAAAGTATGTTTAGAAAGGCAATTTGTTTTCTTATCAATACTTTCAATGTTTACCGAAACTAAAATGCCATATGCAATAAACAGGAATTAGTAAATATGAGAAAACAGTTTCATTACAAAATCTATTTTATCGTTCTTTAATTCAAAAGCTAAACGTTGATAAAAGTCAAAATATTTTTGTTATACGATATGGCCAATCATATTTCACGCAGGAATATGAAATAAATATTTTCTATTCAGCCTCTCTCATACATTAATAAGCTTGAGACTCACAAATATGTTTTCATAAATATTTTCTCTTTTTTAATTTTCCTTTGCTGAGACAACGAACTCGTGTAATCTCTTATGCATTTGTGAAGGGGAAAGTATATGACATCGATTACTGGCAGCAATTGGAAATTTATACGCTTTTATTCTTAAGATATTATAAGAACGCGCACTTTTGGGGATAACGCGGAGCCTTGTATCGACTTGTCTAATATTTGTTTCTTAATTATTTAGACGAGAAATTATTAATGGTGATGTTATTAGAAATATTTCGTGATGCACATTAATTCTGAATTTGAGATATTTTTGCTTTATCGTTCTTTAATTCAACTGCTAAACGCTGATAAAATTCGAAATGTTTTTTTTTGTACGTATACTTTCTGGCACATTCCATGCAGAAATATGAAATAAATATTTTCTATTCATCTTTTTTTATATATTAGTAAGCTCAAGATTCTCAAATATGTCTTTTATAAATATTTTCTCTTTTTTAATCATTCCTTGCTGAGTTAACAAACCCGTGTAATCTCTTATGCATTTAAAACAGGAAAAGTATATATGACATCGATTACTGCTAGCAATTGGAAATTTATGCACCTTTATTCTTAAGATATTATAAGAACGCGCCCTTTTGGGAAAAACGCGGAACCTTGTATCGAATTTTCTAAAGTTTGTTTCTTGCTTATTTGGATGAGAAATTATTAACGGTGATGTTACCGGGTGTCCCAAAAATGACTGATGGATTTTAAAATTCAATAACTTGCAAACGGTGACAGTTATATAAAAAATTTTTGAAGGAGGGTTATATATAATGTCAAGAGTTTTTTTTTTTTTACCCTAATTTTTTATTTTAGTTTGAATATCAAACAACAGGTGGGGCTGACGGCGATTGAAGACCAGGTGATCAGTGCTGAGTGAAGCGTCGACCTGGCCTTCAATCGCCGTCAGAGCCATCTATTGATTGATAAGTAAACTAAAATAAAAAATTACGGTAAAAAAAACTCCTGACATTATATGTAGTATGTTTAACTGTAACCGCAGTTAAAGTAAAAATGTAAATAGAATGTTTTTGTGTAAGCGGCAATTGTGTTCTATGCCGATTGTGTGTATCTGATCGTCTGCTGTAAATAATGTGTCCGTATTAAATAAGTTCTTTAGTAAGATGAAAATATTATTCATCCAAAGTACATATCTCTTTGCAAACGATATTAAATCAATATTTAGTTCACATATTAAAATAATATGTGATATCTGGCGACGATGTATGGGATAAAAAGTGTCGGATTCACGCAAATTAGATGCCAAAGACTGCCAAGGTAAAAAATTCTTTTTGTATTTATCTTCAAAGAAGATTTAAAATGGAGCAGTTGGTTCAAAGTTTAATAGAACAAAATAAAGTTTTATTAGAGAAATTAACCACTTTTGCCGATCCGAAAACGCAAGAAGCTAAAGTTTCAGTTCAGTTTGAAAAATTTTATGAAACAGATGAAGCTTTTGATTTTTTTAGAACGCTTCGAAGCTTTCATGGATATTCAAAATGTTCCGGATGGCAAACGTGGGAAAGTTTTTATTTCTAGTTTGTCAGCAAAATTATATAATTTGTTGAAAAACCTGCTAGCTCCTGAAAATCCTTCTGATAAAGATTACCTTATTCTAAAAAATACATTAAAAACTCATCTCACTCCGACGCCACTTTTAATTCCTAGTAGGCATGTGTTTTTAAATCGCAAGCAACGGGAGGGAGAAAGTGTCAGTGCTTTTATGGCTGAACTTCGCTCCTTGGCAATTCCTTGTCAATATACACAAGAAATGTTGAACACGATGTTACGGGATGTTTTAGTAAGCGGATTAAGGGATAGAGCTATATTAGAGAGACTTTTTGAGGAAGATGATATAGATATTGAGAATACCTTCAAAATTGCTTTAGCTATGGAGAAAGCTATGAAAGGGACAAATGAGATAATGGGTAAATCTTTAGAAATTAAAGAATTCAGCGTGAGGAAAAATAATGAACAGTCAAAATTTTTTTCGCAAAAGAAAAACTTTGGAAGACAAAATCTTTCGGGAAAGAAAGCAAAAACGAGCTGTACACCTTGTACAGCAACGGATCACGATAAATATTCCTGCAGATTTAAATTAGCTAAGTGTCATTTTTGTTAAAAAATCGGGCACATTCGAAAAGCTTGTTTTGAAGCGAAAAAAGGGTTAAAAGCGTACACGGTTAAACAAAAGCAGGTAGTTATTCTGTATTCTAGTGAAAATGTTATCCTAATGTATTCTTTTGATTTGAACTCGCTGAAAGAGGAGGAGCAAAGAAAACCTCCAATTATGTTAGCAGTAAATACTGAAAATAAACCTGTGAGTATGGAACTTGATACTGGAGGGGCCATCTCGGTAATGAGCATAAAACATTTTCGTGAGATTTCGAAAAAAAGAATTCAATCCACAAAAGTAGTTTTTAAAACATTCAAAGGTGAAATAAGTGTACCTTTGGGTTTTGTTACGGTTGATGTTGAATACAAAAATCAAAAATTTAAATTAAATTTGTATATTGGTAAGGAAAATTTGGATACAATTTTTGGCCGCGAATGGCTATGTAGTATAAATTTGGACTGGAATTCTATAAAAGCAGTAAGAGCATCTTATGACTATAATTTGAGTAAATTGTTAGAAGAATATAAAGAGCTTTTTGACGATAAGTTAGGGGAAATTAATAATTATGAAGTAAAGTTGGACCTTAAAACTGATGCAGTGCCAAAATTTTGAAGAGCTAGACCTGTACCCTTTTCTTTAAAAGACAGGATTGAACAAGAAATTGATAGGCTTGAAAATAAAGGCGCCATAGAGACAGTAGAAACCTCTGATTGGGCAACATCAGTTGTCCCGGTTGTAAAAACAGATGGGTCTATACGCCTATGTGCAGATTATTCTGTTACCGTAAACCAAAATATTACGAACTTAACCAAAATTAGAGGAAATTTTTTCAAGCTTAAATGGGGGTAAACATTTTTCAAAAATCGATTTTAAACATGCATATTTACAAATGAAAGTACATCCAGATAGTCAAAAGATATTAAAGATAAATACACATAAGGGATTATATGTATGTAAAAGACTTATGTATGATTTTAATTCTTCTCCAGCGATTTGGCAAAGATATATTGATGGGCTTTTCCAGAGAATGGAAGGAATCAAAGTTTTTATGGATGATGTTAGAGTGACTGGATCAGATGATAAATCACACTTAGAGGCCTTAAGAATTTTTTTTCAGAAATGTAAAGACCATGGGCTAAAATTAAATTTAGACAAAAGTAAATTTTTTCAAAAAGAAATTCAATTTTTAGGGCACAAAATTGATGCAAACGGTATACATAAGACTGATGAGAAAATTTCTGCGATTTCAAAAGCTCCTAGACCCTCTTACGCACAGGAAGTACAAAGTTTTTTGGGGCTTGTTAACTTTTATGGAAATTTTTGTCTTAATTTGGCTACAATAGCGAATCCTTTGTATAAACTAACACAGAAAGGTGTGAAATGGGTTTGGTCAAAGGATTGTGAGGAAGCTTTTGAAAAAATTAAAAATTAAATTTGTTCACCGCGTGTCCTAATGCATTATGATCCATCACTGCCATTTATATTGGAAACTGACGCATCTCCTTTAGGAGTAGGGGCAGTTCTTTCCCACTCTTTATCTGACGGAACGGAAAGACCAATAGCTTTCGCATCCAGAATCCTCAAAAGAACTGAGCAAAAATACGCTCAAATTGATAAAGAAGCGCTAGCAATTGTGTGGGGTGTCAAGAAATTTTATCTTTACCTAAAAGGGAGACGATTCACATTATTAACTGACCACCAACCTTTAGTAGCCATCTTCGGATCAAAGAAAGGTCTTCCAGTTCTCGCAGCGACAAGATTGTTACATTATTCTTTAGTACTACAATCTTTCCAGTTTGATATTAAGTATCGTCATACAAAAAAACATGGTAACTCTGACTTTCTGTCTAGGCTGCCGTCCACCTCTGAAAAGCTAGACGTTAAAGATGAAATTGATCTATTTCAGTTAGCACAAATCGAAACTCTTCCTATCACAGCGACAGACTTAGCCATAGAAACTCCGTTGGATGCATACCTCGCCCCATTGCTTAATGTTTTACAAAATTGAGGACTTTTAAGGAAGAGAGAAGCAAAATATAGTCTACAAGATGGTTGTGCCATGTCAGGCCAGTGTGTGTGCGTTCCCAAAAAGTGTCAGGCTCAGGTGCTTGAAGAGTTACATCATGGTCATCTGGGTGCTGCTAAGATGAAAGCTGTCGCTAGATCGTATGTTTATCGGAAGAATATCGATAAGGATATAGATAATTGCTCAAAGAATTGTGTAGACTGTGCTCGGTACAAAACCGACCCACAGAGAGTAAAGGTGCATTGCTGGGAGTATCCTAGTGCACCGTGGTAACGTATTCACATAGATTTTGCTGGGTCTATCTTTGAAAACATACTCAATTCGATATGAGTGCATCGACTTATTCATTTTTGAGTACTTCCTTTTTTTAGTATATATTTTGGATTATGAAGTTATTCAATATTCAGTGTTCTGAGTCATCTGAATTCTCTGAGTCATCTGAATCACAAACAACCGCTAAAAATTGATTTGTTACATTCGTAAACCTTCACCGTGCAATACGCACGTAAGTGTCAACACTCGATCTAAAATTTGCTAGATAAGTTCGATAATGTGAAGATTATAGTTTTATTAGGAAACACTTTGTTTATTACATAAATTTGTACTGTATTTCATGTACTTAAAAGATGTTGTTGGAGATTTTTGTGTGTACGCGAGGTAGCTTCTAGTTTGAAATACATTGCGCAAAATGTATACCGGGATAATAACGCCATACACTTATGCACCATCCACTTGTGTGCCATCCACTGTAGCGTTTGTAACTTTAGAATTGTACAATTTACATGCCTTTATTTCATCTTGTTTTATAGTTATGTTTGCATGGCGTTATCACCCACATAAGTGTGTAATAATGTCAAATAGCACTGGTCAAGAAATCACGCCTCTACATTTTATAAATACTTATTTGGTAAAATATTCTTTCCTGTACACATAATCAACAAGTTGCTGTATCAATCCTATATTTGTTTGGAAAAACAATCTTAAAGTAAGACGTAAGAATTTGTAAAAACCTTAACATGGCGTTATTATCCACCGATCACTTATATGAAATTAGTTTTTAATGTATTGTTTGAAAGTAAACAAAATCAGCAGGGCAGTATGAATAATTTATACCTATCTGTTCAATCTTCTGTCACTATCCCCTCCCTCTTTCTTTATTTCTTACCGCCCTGTTGTTAATACCTTCCGTATCCAGCATATTCCTAATTTTTAATTAATTTCGAACAATACTGTATTTACTCGTATAAAACGCGCACTTAAAAAAATAAAAAAATGGGCAAAACTTCTAGGTGCGCATTATACACGGAATATTTTTTTACTGCTGGATGTAATCGCACGACATACATATGAATCAAGAAATGTATTCAAAGAAGACATAATTACTCGGAAAATCTTATTTAATTGAAGTATCAGTGCATCTTTATTTCACTCCTTGCACTATTTTGTACATTGACATTATATAAACACTAATTAGCAATTCTCACTGCCGTCACTCACTCCTATCCCTTCCTACTCGTCATTCACTCCCTACCCGAAGACTATAAGTGCATTTTTTTACTGAAATTCATTTGGTCATTCATTCATTTACATATCATATTTATGATGCGCGTTATATACGAGATTTTTTAAAAATCGCCATTTTTTTCTTGTAAAGGAGGGATGCGGAACGGTATACACGAGTTAATACGGTATTTCTTAACGAAAATTCAGTGTGCAATGTTAGATGTGGGAAAATATTCCTATGTAATCCTATCCTCATTCAGTCTCGTACTCTACATTTTAATTACATTCTGTATGCGACATTATATGTCGTCAAAAAATTTTATCCAACGATAACATGCAGCACATTAGTTGATGAAAAGGATGGTTGATAACAGAAATAATATATGCGATAACTTTATTCTTGATCTTTTTTTTTTTTTTTTTACTTTCTTTTATCTCGACAAGAAAAAAATATTGGTCTCGTAAAAAATTTTGAAATAAGATTCTAGACGGATTTATACGTTTTAAGGGCCAGAAAACCCGAAAAACATGTTTTTACTAAACGTCTGTCTGTAAGCCCTTGAGCCGGTCTGTCTGTAATGTGACAAAAATTTTGTGGGCGCTCTATCACAAGAACTAACGCACGGAATTTCACCAAATTTCAGATTCTGTTAGATCTTCATATAAAGTAAGTATGATTAGTTTTGCTGTATATTGTTCAACAGGTGGCATTGATATGACACATTATTCACAATTTCCACAATAGCCTTATCTCAAGAACTAGTGCATGCATGGATTTTCATAAAAATTTTAGATTTAATTAGGACTTGACATAAGATGGTGACCAATACAGTTTGGTGCAAATCACACAACAGTTGGTGCTGTCATGATCCATTATTCGTGATTATTGCAATTGCTCTATCTCAAGAACTAATGCACGGATTTTCATCAAACTTCAGATTCAGTTTTTCAATAACATGAATTACAATTTTCTACATTTTGGTGTTTATCATTCATCAGGTGGCGGTGCTATGCAGCATTTTCCACAATTTCCGTGGAAGCATTAACTCAAGAACTAATGCAAGGATTTAATCAAATTTCAGATTCAGTTAGATGTTAACATAAGTTGTTGCAACTCAGGCTTTCATGAAAATCACCCAACAATGGCGCTGCTATGCGGCATTTTGTATTATTTATGTTATTTTAGCGATAATCATCTCAAGAATTAATGCACGGAATTTTATATCATTCGAATTCATGTGATAGGCATAAATTGCCTTTTAGTTTTGGCACTGTGATTATAAATTTTGAAATGTTAACATGGATGAGATAGAAGAAAATTTTAGGATTGCCACATCCAACTAGTTTAAATGATGGTTATTCCTGTTTTAAAAACGTCTAAATATTTAAACCATTATCGACATTCAAAACTTTTCTGAATCATATGTAGATAAACGGAATTATTAATGTGGAAGGGTTTTCATAAAAAGGTCCTTTCTTTTTATCATTGCTTAACTAGAAAACTGAACAGTTATAAGAATCAAAATTACCCTATTATACTATATTCTCTGGCGAATTCCGTAAGAGGAAATAAATATCTTTCATTCAATACATTTCATATATTGGTAATGACATAAGATTTAGAAATACTTATTTAATAAATATCTTTCCCCATTTTATCTATTTCGTAGTAAACAAACACATGTAATCCGTCGTAGATTTGAAAGAAAAAAACATCCACCATTGATTTCGGATTAAATTTAGAAATTCTTGCGCATTTACGTTTAACATATTATACAAACGTGCCTTAAGGGAATACAGAAAATACTTGTATCGACTTTTATAGCATTTTGAAAGTTTTCTTCTTTATTACAAAGATGAAAAATTCTTAATGATGATGTTTTAGGAAATATTGCTCAATGCACATTAAATCAAACTTTAAGATATTTCTGCTTTTCAGAGGTTTCCTCAGGAGGCTTTACTCAAGCTTAGAAGCAAAACATAATCGAGAATAATAGCTAATGATATATCTAATTAGTCAGTCGTTATTATCTGGGCCTGTTTAACGATATTATTCTATGTATATATTTTTTTTTTATCTTAACTTTATTCTATCTTTAAGAAGAAAGTAATAGATTCCTGAAAATTTTCGATTTCCGGTTATCGATAGATTTGTGCATTTTAGAAGGCCCTGTATATATTTAATCATGTTTAGAAAATTATCCGATCATTTTAATTCCTTATGTCAAGTTAATGGATGTTTTATTGTCTTTTTCAGTCATTCTTTAAAATAATAAAAATAAAAATTTATTTACCTATATTTCGAGGCTCCGGAAAAAATAGTTTTGGATAACCGAGATTACTGATATTTAATATGCTTCTTTTCATTATTACATACTATCAAAAGGACCACCAAACATGGTGCGCACAAATTTTGATGATTTCAAAGTATGTTGTAGGCGTTACACCATTAGTTATTCTCATGAAAGGGTTTCTTCAAATGGACCTTAGTTTTTGAGAAATTGGGAAATAAAGTTCATCGTATATTTTTATACCCATTAGCATGGATTTTCCGTGTGGATTCGTGGCGCCGCGGCAACGCGCGAGCTTACGGACCGGTAGGTTGTGGGTTCAACAGCGTGTTGGACTTCTTTTTTTACTTTTAACTTATTTTTAAACTTTTTAAATGCTACAAATTTTAAGCAGAATTAAGAATTCTTTAGCTTTGATTCTTTTGATATTTTCTTACGAAGACAGTTTTCTTTTGCAACATTATTTTATAATTTTAAAAGAATTTTGGGTATTTAAAATATACGCTGAATTTTAATTCCCAATTTTTCAAAAACTAAGTCTCATTTCAAGAAACCATTTCATCAGAATAACTAGTGGTATGACTACAACAACTTACTTTGAAATAATCAAAATATGTGCGCACCACATGTTTGGTGGTCCCCTTGTAAGTACACACCAAATTTTAAGTATGTATCTCAGTTTGTACGGGAGATAGAGTTTTTACAGACAGACTGACGGACGACAATTTTTTTTCTAAAAATAGGTTTTTCGGAATCATTACTGTCTCAAACATGTAAATCCGTCATTTATTTTTCAAAATGATTGCAAGATTTGCATTATACTATGCATGATGGGTATGTAATGATATATGTGATAATTTCTCCCTTGATCATTTTTTAATGTTGGTTATTCATGTTTTCAAAACATTTTAAATCATTATCGACATTCAAAACTTCTCTTAAGTTTATCATATGTAGATAAATCCATTTACTAAGCATGTGGAACAATTTTTATTGAAAAATCCTTCCTTTTTTATCATTGCTTAAATAGAACAGTTATATAAGAATCGAAATGACGCTATTATACTATATTCTCCAGTGAATTCGATCAGCTGAAAATGAAATAAATATCTAATTCAATAAATTTCATATATTAGTAATAACTTAAGACTCACAAATACTTTCTTTAATAAATATTATTTCCATTTTATCTTTTTCTTAGTAAACAAACATGTGTAATCCCTCATAGATTTGAAAAAAAATCTACCATTGATTTCGGATTAAATTTAGAAATTCTTGTACACTTATGGCTAACGTGTTACACAAACGTGCCTTCAGGGAATACAGAAAACATCTGCATCGAGGAAACACTTTTATAGTATTTTGAAAGTTTTCTTCTTCTATCTATCTCAATTTGTACAGGAGATAGAAATACAGACAGATGGACGGCAAAAGTTTTTCTCTAAAAATATGTTTTTCAAAATCTCCAGTGTCTCAAACGTGTAAATCCGTTTTTTTTCAAAATGATTGCAAAATTTACTCTGTACTGTGTATGATGGATAAGTAATAATATGTGTAATAACTTCATTCTTGATCAAAATATTCTTTAATGATGTTTATTCCTGATTTCAAAACATTTAAAATCATTAACGACAATCAAAACTTTTCTAATGTTTATCATATGTAGAAAAACGTAATTAACAAATATGTGGAAGAGATTTCATGAAAAAATCCTTTCTTTTTATCATTGCTTAACTAGAAAACTGAACAATTATAAGAATCAAAATGACGCTATTACACTGAATTCTACGACAAATTCCATCAGCAGAAAAAGAAATTAATATCTTCCATTAAATACATTTCATATATTAGCAATAACTTAAGACTCAAAAATACTTTTCTTAATAAATATTTTCCCCCATTTTATCTATTTTTTAGTAAACAAACACGTGTAATCCCTCATTGATTCAAAAGAGAAAACATGCACCAAAGACTTCGGATTAAATGTAGAAATTTTTATGCATTTATGGTTAAGATGTTATACAAACGTGCCTTACGGGCATATAGAACACGTATCAAGAAAACACTTTTAAAGTATTTCCTAAGATTTCTTCTTTTATACTAAGATGAGAAAATCTTAATGTTGATGTTATTGAAAATATTTCTCAATGCACATTAAATTTAAGTTTAAGGTATATCTGCTTTTCAGAAGTTTCCTCATGAGGTTTTACTCAAGTTTAGAAGCAAAACATAATCGAGAATGATAGTTAATGATATATCTAAATAGGTAGTCGTAATAGGAAACACATATTTCCATATATTAGCAATAACTTAAAACTCGGAAATACTTTTCTTAATAAATATTTCTCTCCCCCTCCAATTTATAAATTTCTAAGTAAACAAACGCGCGTAATCTCTCATAGATTTGAAAGAAAAAATATCCACGAATGATTTCAGATTAATTTTAGAAATTTTTACGCACTTACAGTTAACTTATACAAACGTGCCTTAGGGGAATATAGAAAACACTTTTATAACATATTGTAAGATTTCTTCTTTTATACAGAGATGAGAAATTCTTAACGATGATGTTATTGGAAATATTTCTCATAGGTAGTGTACCTATTAATGTACATTTATACATGGTAGTATGCACATTAAATCTATGTTTAAGATATTTCTGCTTTTCAGAGGTTTCCTCAGCAGCTTTTACTCAAGCTTAGAAGCAAAACATAATCGAGAAAGATAGTTAATGATATATCTAACTAGGTAGTTGTATTAGGAAATATATATCTTCTATTCATTGCGCTTCATTTATTAGTAATAATTTAATACTGGAAAATACATTTCTTAATACTATTTTTCCCTATTTTCTTTTTTTCTTAGTAAACAAACGCGCGATTTGAAAGGAAAAGCATGCACCATTGATTTCGGATTAAATTTAGAAATTCCTGCGCATTTACGGTTAACATATTATTCAAATGTGCCATAGGGGAAAATCGAAAACACTTTTATAGCATTTTGAAAGTTTTCTTCTTTCTTACAAAGATAAAAATTTCTTAATGATGATGATATTGTAAATATTCCTCAATGCACATGAAATCACAGTTTAAGATATTTCTGTTTTAAGAGGTTTCCTCAGGAGGTGTTACTCAAACTTAGAAGTAAAGCATAATCAAGAATGATAGTTAATGATATATCTAATTAGTCAGTCGTTATTCTTTGGGCCTGTTTAAAGATACATTATTCAATCTATATATTTTCTTATATTTTTACTTTATTCTATCTTTACAGAAGAAAGTATTGGATTTATGTGTATCTATCTGAATTCGTACGGAAGATAGAGATACAGACAGACGGATGGTAATTTCTTTTTTCTAAAAATATGTCTTTTGGAATCTCCAGTGTCTTAAATGTGTAAATTCTTTATTGTTTTTTACAAAATGATTGCAAGATTTACCCTATACTACCTATGCTTTGTAATAATAATATATGCAATATTTTCTTTCTTGATCAAAATATTTTTTAATGATGCTTATTCCTGATTTTAAAACATTTTAATTCATTATCGACAATCAAAATTTTCTGATGTTTACCATATGTAGATAAATAATAAATATGTGGAAGCGATTTTAGGTAAAAATTCTTTCTTTTTATCATTGCTTAACTAGAAAACTGACCAGTTATAAGAATCAAAAATCCCTGTCGGATTGGCCTGTAGGCGGAGGTAGATTTCGAAGAGTGCTCATTTTAACAACAAAAAATAAAGTATGATTAGAGATATACCCAGTTTAATAACTTCATTTGGCCGTTTACGAAAAATTCTTAATTTCATTTTTCTGCAAAAACTGGTTTTATCAGAATCATCTTAAGCGAAATTGAGCACAAATGCCCATTTTGACAACATATTTTGAAATATATTCTGAATTTATTTAAAAATCAACCAAAACAGCACATTATATAGTTCCTAAATAATAAAAAAGCTGTCAATTGAATGCGTTTGAGAGCAAAATTGAATTTAAAAATGAGTCATAAAATAACCGATTTGTTATTTGAATACATCCTTAATTCTTTAATCATGATAGCTTCGGAAATCTTTTTGCGAGATGCCCATTTTAACAGAATCTATAAAAATATATTTTTTTTCTTTTTCAAAAAACTGGCCAATGCGTCACATTATATAATTCCTACATAAGAGGATATGTAAATTGGATGCGTTTGACAGCGAAAATTGATTTAAAAACGAGTCAGAAAAAAAATCATTTTGTTATTTGAATACTTCCTCTAATTTTCAAGCATGATCACTTCGGGAAATTCTGTTCAAAATACCCTTTTTGGCAACCTTTTTTTAAATATATTCTGTCTTTATCAAAAAACTGGCCAATGCGTCACATCATATAACTCCTAAATAAGAGGATCTATAAATTGGATGCATTTGAGAGCAAAAATGGATTTAAAAACGAGTCAGAAAAAAACGCAATTTCTTATTTGAATACTTCCTTAAATTTTCAGTCACGATGACTTCGGGAAATTCTGCTTAAAATCCCTTTTTGGCAACCTTTTTTTAAATAAATTCTGTCTTTAGCAAAAATTGACCAATGCGTCACTTTATACAGTTTTTAAATAAGAGAATCTACTATTTGGATACGTTTAAAATAAAAAATGAATTTAAAATTGAGTTAGAATATAAGCAGTTTGGATTTGAGGTTTTATCTCCAACTCCTTTTTATTTATTTATTTATTTATTTATTTTTATTTTTATTTTTTTTTTTGGCTATACGAATTGGTCTTATGAAAAACTTGTCAGTATAAAAGTTGTAGATATTAATAAGTAGATGTAAAATAAATTTAATTAGATTTGATAGCTTAAAAATTGACGGAGTTATGCATTTTTTTCACGCCCCCCCCCCTTTTCTTTTCGTTTTTAATTTTTTTTCATCGGTAAAATTCGGTCCTATCAAAAACTTGCAAGTGCAAAAGTTTTAGACAATTTTGAGAACATTTATAAAAAATTTAGTTGGGCTTAATATCTTGAGAATTGACGAAGTTGTGAATTTTTTTCTCCCAAAAACCCTGTTTTTTTTCGGCCTTTGAGCCCATTTCTAAATTTATCGAAAATCTGTCATGCATAAACTTTTGGAAAATTTTTAAGAAGTAATATAAACTTTAAATTGATTCGATATATATTTTAATTAAGAAGCTGTGGCGTTTTTTCGATTTTCACAAAAACCCTCCCTATTTCCACCTCCTTGGACCGATTTTGCCCATTAACGAACTTAGCCGAGATTTTAACCCCTTGATTTTATGTAACAGTTTGGAAAAGATTGGAGCAAAACTATAGAAGTTGTCGTGTCCATAAGAAAGTGAGAAATATCTTTATATATATATATATATATGTATGTATGTAACGGAAAAATTATAATAATATTTTTGGCGGCATTCTATCTAGAAGATCAACAGCCGGTTCAGCAGCCGTAGTGTAACTTACCAAGCGATGGATTTCGGTCTTTGAGAATTTCCCTGTAAAAAATTACATCACTCCGTTTTGAATTCATTTTTATTGGAACACATAAAATACGTGAAGTTAGACCAGCAGTCACCTTGGCACATATCGAATACTCCAACTTCGTGAACTATACTGCCTCATTCCATCTTACAATTTATCGGGAAAAATTTAACGGGCGTCCTAGCAGTTTAAAAGACAGATGCATTCTCCCTGCTCCGAAAACCTAGAATGAATTCCGACACTTTCACGGAAAAACTAGCCCCTCCTCAGTCTGCGTCAGTAAATTAAAAATCCAATTAGGATTAACTTCGAGGCTACGCGTCAGAAATCATCACCTCTGACTGGTATACGAAGCGTGGCCTTCCCGTAGAAACTCAATAATGGCTCGCAAATAGACTAACCTGCTAACATATCCGCGCATTAACACAGTGCAGACGATCTTAATAAAAATAAAATTAAAAGCACGATAATATACTAAAAAGGAAAAATATTAAGAAATCGATTCCCGCACTTTTTGAGCAACAAGCAAAAGATTATTAACAAGTTAAATAAAATAAGAAAAAGACTTTAGCTGTTAAAATATTAATACATTACGAAACTGAGATTAAAAATATGTTCCACAAATTTAGAATTAAAAGCTCAGAGAGAACAAAATGGCGCAATTTTTTTTTATTACATATATATATGTGTGTGTGTGTGTGTGTGTGTAATAATTATACTATTTCTGACAATAAAGTTCGGTGAATAGTCTTGTAGCATTAATGTAGATGAAATATTAACGAAAGTTTCCATACCATCCTTCAAAATAGTCATCTCCTATAACTATGCACCGCTGAGATCTGCTATACATGTCCTGCGAAATTTGCAAGAAGTCTTCTTTTGAGATGAAGTTCAAAAGCTTCGTCACGTTTCGTTGGATGTCAGCAATGTGATCAAATCTCTTTCAAAGAGAGTTTGAGCCGTGAAAAAAGGAAGAAGTCTGGGGGATTGAGATTTGGCAAGTATGGTAGGTGTTCAGTTTGCACCATCCCTCATTAATTTCATTCGGTGCCTTGCAAATCTTAAAAACCAAACTTTAAACTGATCTTTTATTCGTTCATTTTCCTGTTCTCAGTTAAGAACCAACACACTGAACAAGCACTTAGTAAAGCACGTCTTACACAGAAAATAAAAGACGCTCAACTGAACAACGGTAGGAGAAGATGGTCTGCATTTGCCTCTAAACAGTTGCAGCGTTTTGTTTCTCCAGTGCGACCAGATCGGTCGTTCAGAATTCATTCACCGAACTTTATTTTCGGAAGTAGTATATATATATATATATATATATATATATATATATAGGTAGGTAGGTAGATAGATAGATATAGATATATTAATTTTTTTACTGATAGTAGTTTTGGGGTCTAGGGGTCATGATCGGCATAGATCTGCAAAAAATTTTCAGAAATTTCACCATTGGTGCGATCGCAATAGGTAGTATTTCATACGAAATCTACCTAAAATGACGCTATTATATTATATTCTCCAGCGAATTCCATCAGCGAAAAAGTAAATAAATACCTTCCATTCAATACATTTCATATATTAGTAATAACTTAAAACTCAGAAATACTTTTCTTAATAAACATTCTCCCCATTTTATCTATTTCTTAGTAAACAAAAACGTGTAATCCCTCATAGATTCGAAAGAAAAAGCATCCACCATTGTTTTTGGATTAAATTTAGAAATTCTTGCGCATTAACGGTTAACATATTACACAAACGTGCCCTACGGGAATATAGAAGACGTATCGAGAAAACACTTTTATAGCTTTATACTAAAATGAAAAATTCTTAATGATGATGTTAGTGGAAATATTTCTCAATGCACATCAAATCTAAGTTTAAGATTTTTCAGCTTTTCAGATATTTTCTCATGAGGTTTTAATCAAGTTTAGAAGCAAAACATATTGAGAAAGATAGTTAATGATATAATTAGTCAGTCAATATCTTTTGGGCCTGTTTAAAGATAAATTATTCAGTGTATATATTAGTGTATATCTGTATTTTATTTTATCTTTACAGAAGAAAGTATTGCATTTGTGAAAAATTTCGACTTTCGGTTATCGATAGATTTGTGCAGTTTACGAGGTCCTTTACACGATTTAATGATTATTAGAAATTTATGCGATCTTTTCATTGTTTACGCAAAATTTATCGGTTTTTTATTATCTTTTACAGCCACTTCATAAATTTAAAAAAAGTAAATAAAAATTGAGCGAATATTTTGAAAATCCGAAAAAAATAGTTCCGGATAGTAAAGGTTACTGATGTTCAATGGGTTTCTTTCCATTATTACGTATTAAGTACACACCAAATTTTAAGTATTTATCTCAATTTTTACGATAGAGCGTTTAAATACAGTCTGACAGCATTTGTTTTTTCTTTTAATAATATGTTTTTTAGAAATCTTCAGTGTCTGAAACATGTAAATCCGTCAAACTTTTTTTTAGGTGCGTTCGTAATTATGTAAATACGTAGCACCTATTGTTGTCGCTCAGTCCGTCCGTCTGTCTGTCTGTCTGTCTGTCTGTCTGTCTGTCTGTCCGTCTGTCTGTCTGTCCGTCCGCATATAACAGCGCAAGAACTACCCAACCAAATCGTTTGAAATTTAAAATACATAATTATTACATAATTTTGTCGAGTCATTTCAAATTTTATGAAAATCGGATGCATAGATCAATTACAGGGACAATCAAAAGGATTCCGTTACATTACGGTCAATGGGGAAAAAAGTTTCAAATGCATTTTAATCGTTTGAAATTTAAAACGTATATTTATTACATAATTTTGTCGAGTCATTTCAAATTTTATGAAAATCGTATGGATAGATCAATTACAGGGACAATCAAAAGGATTCCGTTACATTACGGTCAATGGGGAAAAAAGTTTCAAATGCATTTTAATCGTTTGAAATTTAAAACGTATATTTATTACATAATTTTGTCGAGTCATTTCAAATGTTATAAAAATCGGATGCATTGATCAATTACAGGGACAATCAAAAGTATTCCGTTACATTACGGTCAATGGAGAAAAAAAGTTTCAAATGCATTTTAATGGTGTTACACTCATTTGAATATAACAGAATTGACATGAATCTATGAAATATGTACTAAGAATACATTTTGTATAATCTATTATGCAAAGAATATTTATTATTAAATTACAGGGCCACACAAATGTATTCCACTAAATAATGTAATACGGGGAAACATTGTTTGGGACGTGTTTTAATTATATTAACCTACTTCACATTTTATGAATAAGATATACGTTAATGAAGTATAATAAAAATTACTCCCTGCTTATTTACAGGAACACAAAGATTTCGACCATGATACTGTATCCAAAGTAGGCTCTACTATATCAGCAAGATCTGAATATCTTTAAAACTTCGTTATCAACGAACGCACCTCATTTGCTACGCTTTACGTGCAATTTCCAACTTGTTTACTTTCTAAACGATTGCAAAACTTACTCTATGCTACATATGATGGGTATGTAATAATATATGTGATAATTTCATTCTTGAGCAAAATATTTTTTTATGATGGTTATTCCTGTTCTCAAATCATTTTAAATCATTATCGACATTCATTACTTTTATGAAGTTAATCATATGTAGAAAAACATAATTAATAAATCTGAGTAAACTCTTTTATATAAAAATCCTTTCTTTTTATCATTGTTTAACTAGAAATCTGAACAATTATAAGAATCAAAATGACGCTATTATACTATATTGTCCATTGAATTCTATCAGCAGAAAAGGAAATAAATATCTTCCATTCAATGCATTTCATATGTATTAATAATAACTTAAGACTCAGAAATACTTTTCTTAATATATATTTTCCGCATTTTATTTATTTCTGAGTAAACAAACACGTGTAATCCCTCATTGATTTGAAAGAAAAAAAAATCCTCTATTGTTTTCGATTTAAATTTAGAAATTTTTATGCATTTACATTTAAACTTGTTACACAAAGGTATCTTATGGGAACATAGAAAAAAATTGTATCGAGAAAATACTTTTATAGCATTTTGTAAGATTTCTTCTTTTATACTGAGATGAGAAATTCGTAATCATAATGTTATTGGAAATATTTGTCAATGCACATTAAATCTAATTTTAAGATATTTCTGCTTTTCAGAGGTTACCTCAGGAGCTTTTTATCCAAGTTTAGAAGCAGAACATAATCGAGAAAGATAGTTAATGATATATTTAATTAGTCACTCGTTATCTTCTAAGTCTGTTTAAAGATAAACTATCCGATGTACATATTTTTATATCTCTACTTTATTTATCTCTACAGAAGAAAGTATTAGATTTGTGAAGAACCTCAATTTTCGGTTATCGATAGATTTTGTGCGGTTTACGAGGTCCTTTACACGATTTAATGATTATTAGAAAATTATGCGATCTTGTCATTCTTTATGCAAAATTTATAGTCTTTGAACGATACATTAATTGATAGAGCTAACTAGGTAGTCGTAATAGAATTTAAATATATTCCATTTAATGCATTCCATATGTTAGTAATAACTTAAGAGTAGGAAATATATTTCTTAATACACATATTTTTCTATATTTTCTTTTTTCTTAGTAAACAAACGCGTGTAACCACTCGTAGATTTAAAACAAGAAACATCCACCGTTGATTTCGGATTAAATTTAGAAATCCTTGAACATTAAACAAAAAATATCATATAAACGTTCCTTAAGGAAATATATAAAACACTTGTAAGCCGAAAATTTTTTGAAAGCATTTTGTAAGTTTTCTTCTTTCTTACTAAGATGAGAAATACTTAATGATGTTGTTATTGGAAATATTTGTCAAAGCGCATTAAATCTAAGTTTAAGATATTTCTGCTTTTCAGACGTTTCCTCAGGAGGTTTTTACTCAAGTTTAGAAGCAAAACATACTAGAGAAGATAGTTAATGATATAACGACATTCAAAACGTCTCTGAAATTTATCATATGTAGAAAAACGTAATTAATAAATATGTCAAAGACTTTGAATGAAAAAAAAACCTTTCTTTTTATCATTGTTTAACTAGAAAACCGAACAGTTATAAGAACCAAAATGGCGCTATTACACTATATTCTTCAGTGAATTCCCTCATCGGAAAAAGGTAAATACCTTCAATTCAAAACATTTCATATATTAATAATAACGTAAGACTCAGAAATAATTTTTTAATAGATATTTTCCCCTCTTTTATCTATTTTGTACTAAACAAACAAGTTAAATCCCTCATCAATTTGAAACAGGAAACATAAAAATCTTGATCAAATAATTTTTTTTTACAAGTATTAAAAAATGCTCTGGTGAGCAACAAAAAAGGTTAATATGTTTGAGGAAAAGGGGTCCCTTCTTGACTGCAGCTCATTGTGAATGCCAAATTTGAATAAATCACATTTGCGCTTTTTCCGTGTAAAATAAATCAGTCACATTTACGATAAGAATGTGTAGCGCAAAGACATAGCCAGAAAAAAAGCAGCGCAATGAAACATGAATGTATGGCGAAAAGTACCAGAAACCTTAGTTCCTGTAGCGTATCATACTAATGCAGTGTCACCAAGCATGCCCGCAGCATAGAACTACACAGGAAACTGATTTTTAATGCAGTTGCAATGCAGAGTATACACTGCAGTCTGCAGTGCAGAGTCAACAGCGCTGTTCACATGTAAAGCAGAATTAAAAATTTTACTAAAAAGAAAGACGGAAAGTTTTACGCAAATTTCTTTTATACGGAAAAAGCGCAAATATGACTTTTTCAAATTTGGTATTGACTGTGAGCTGCAGCCAAGAAGCTGTGAGCTGCAGCCCTTGTCTTATCTCATGCTCAATAAGAAGCACTTGTCAAACCCTTTTTCATACTTAAAACATATTAATCTTTTTTTGTTGCTCACCAGAGCATTTTTTAATAGTCATTCAAATTTTTTGATAAAAACTGAAGATATTTTTATATTTTAAAAAGCAAAATATTTGCTGCCAAAATTTTATTGTTGTATTAGAATAATTAAGAAAGTTATTGCATTGCCATATAAAATGCATGATGTCTAAAAAATAAACCAAGCAGTTAAACAAAAATAATTACAGTGCGCTCAGAACTTCACTGTAAAACATTTGAGTAAAGTTAAACCATAAAATGGGTGGCAGCTTTGCTGCCTCCAGTTTTATAGAGTAGCCTTGCTTCCTCCAATTTTAAGGAGTATTTTAACCGATATAACCGGTGTAATATTGTAATGTTACACCAGTAATATATGTTTGCATTACACCATTATATAGGAGAAAAAAATAACTCCATAAAATTGGAGACAGCAAAGCTGCCACCCATTTTATCGTGTAACATTGCACAAATGTTTTACAGTATTTATTCAAAGAACAGAAACTAAGTACTTTCCAATAAAAACAAATAATCATGTTTTTCACGTAATTTTTTTTAAATTTGAATGAATTATGTTACATACATAAAAAAATCATACTTATTTAAACTTGGTGGCAACGAATAAAAAAAACTACAAGAGCAATAACCAGAAACAATGTACAACTCGATCTTTAAAACACAAATTCATTTTTTTTTAGTGATTGTCAAACATACAAAGATGAAAAAAAAATCTATTTTAAGTTTTACCGAAAGGATTAAAATAAACCAAAAATGAAATTAAAAAATCCATAGGGTTGTTACCTATCCCTGGTTGAATTTTAGGTCTTTATTTTTTTGTTAAAAGTTAAATAAAAAACTACGATAATTTTTTAATGCTATCATTTTATTTGTTTCGTCGAGTTCTATCTTTAAAAAAAGAATCACTGTCGTACTGCAACTGGTACTCCAGAAATTCCAAAAAGACGTTTGCATTTTCCATTTCTTAAACATATTAAACCAAACACTACCGCGTTTGCTATGATTATGGTTATTACTGATTTCAAAACTTTTTATAACACTTTTATTAAACTTATTATTAACATTTCAAACATTAATAATAACTTAAGACTCACAAATACTTCTTTTAATAAATATTTCCCCCCCCATTTTTTCTATTCCTTAGTAAACAAACACGTGTAATTAATCATAGATGCGAAAAAAAACGTCCACCATTTATTTCGGATAAAATTTAGAAATTCAACGCATTTACGGTTAACAAATTACACAAACGTACCTTCGGGGAGTACAGAAAGCACTTTTATCCAAAAAACATTTTTGTTTTTTGGATTTAGTTTTTTGGATTAGTTTTCTTCATTTATACTAAGATGAGACATTCTTAATGATGATGTTATTGGAAATATTTCTTAATGCACATCAAATCTAGGTTTAGGTTATTTCTGCTTTTTAGAGGTTTCCTCAGGAGGTTTTTACTCAAGTTTGAAAGCAAATCTAATCGAGAAAGATAGTTAATGATATATCCAATTTGTCAGACGTTATCTTCTGGTCCTGTTTAAAGATAAATTATTCAATCTATATGTTTTTTTATTATATATTTGCTTTATTATATCTTTACTGAAAAAAGTATTAGATTTATGAGTATCTATCTCAAATTGTACAGGAGACAAACAGATGGACGGCAAAAGTTTCTCTCTAAAAATATGTTTTTCAAAATCTCCAATGTCTCAAACGTGTATATCCGCTTTTTTTTTAATTTTCAAAATGATTGCAAAATTTACCATGTACTATGTATGACGGGGAAATAATAATATATGTAATAATTCCATTCTTGATCAAAATATTTTTTTTATGATGTTTATTTCTGATTTCAAAACATTTTAAATCATTGCCGACAATGAAAACTTTTCTAATGTTTATCATATGTAGAAAAACGTAATTCATAAATATGTGGAAGAGAATTCATGAAGAATTCTTTCTTTTTATCATTGCTTAACTAGAAAACTGAACAATTATAAGAATCAAAATCACGCTATTACACTGTATTCTACGGCAAATTCCATCAGCAGAGAAAGAAATAAATATCTTCCATTAAATACATTTCATATAGCAATAACTTAAGACTCGGAAATACTTTTCTTAATAAACATTTTCACCCATTTTATCTATTTCTTAGTAAACAAACACATGTAATCCCTCATTGATTCGAAAGAGAAAACATGCACCAAAGACTTCGGATTAAATTTAGAAATTTTTATGCATTTATGGTTAACATATTATACAAACGTGCCTTACGGGAATATAGAACACGTATCGAGAAACACTTTTAAAGTATTTCCTAAGATTTCTTCTTTTATACTAAGATGAGAAAATCTTAATGATGATTTTATTGGAAATATTTCTTAATTCAGATTAAATCTAAGTTTAAAATATTTCTGTTTTAAGAGGCTTCCTCAGGAGGTTCTACTCAAGCTTGAATTCAAAACATTATCGAGAATGATAGTTAATGATATATCTAAATAGGTAGTCGTAATAGAAAATAAATATCTTCCATTCAATGCATTTTATATATTAATAATAACTTAAGACTCAGAAATACATTTCTTAATTCATATTTTTGTCTGTTTTCTTTTTTGCTTAGTAAACAATCGCGTGTAATCACTCATAAATGTGAAAGAAAAAACATCGACCATTGATTTCGGATTAAATTTAGAAATTCTTGTGCATTTACGGTTAACGTATTAAACAAACGTGCCTTTTGAGAATATAGAAAATACTTGTATTGAGAAAACACTTTTATACTATTATGTAAGTTTTTTTTTCTTTTATACTAAGATGGGAAATTTTTAATGATGATGTTATTAGAAATATTTCTCAATGTACATTAAACCTATGTTTAAGGTATTTTTGCTTTTTTGAAGTTTCCTCAGGAAGTTTTACTCAAGTTTAGAAGCAAAACCTAATCGAGAAAGATAATTAATGGTATATCTAATTAATCAGTCGTTATCTTCCAGGCCTGTTTAAAGATACATTATTAAAACTATATACAATCGGCTCTTGTTAATTCGAACTCGTCGGGACCACAAGAAATGTTCGAATTATCCGACGTTCGAATTATGGGAAATCTGAAATGAAAACATGCTTAATAGGGTACTATTATAAAATAATTAATGTTATAGCGTTTTTTAAATTTATTTCGTCTGTTATCATTATAACATGACTTAATATTAAATTAGAATGTATAAATACATAAACTAGTTAAAAGATTAGACACAGACACAATGGAAGAAAATTTAAAAACGTCACTGATGGACAGACGGGGCACTAAGAAAGTGGATATGAAATGCATTGCATTGTATGTATGCTTGTTAGGAACAATTTTCACAAAAATCAAAGAAAGAAAGTTATTTAAATGATCTGAAATCCATGAGAAAGAAGTAAAAAATGAAAAATCGGAATTTTCGTTAGTTCGAATTAAACGAATTCGAACTAACAATAACAGTAATATTTATTTTAGAGAATTTGAGTTCGAATTAATGAAAATTTTTAACGTTAATCTGCCATTGAAAATTTCGGGACTTCATGTTTAGTTCGAATTAAGCGAAGATTCGAATTATCCGATTTCGAATTAATGAGAGTCGACTGTGTATATATATACATATATATATATATATATATATATATATATCGTTTGTTGCAATATGCTTGGGACAACAGTAAATTTTCAGGCAAACAAGCTTTCGAAATTAATTACAATTTTCAACAACAAATGGCGCTGCAGTCTGGAAAAATCAAAAGTACGATATTTTCCACATATCCACCATGCGCATCAATAATATGACGTAGTCGCTAAATGAAATTACCAGAAACCTTTGTAAACGTCTCAGGCGGGATGGCTTGGCATGCAGAAGAGATGTATAGCTTCAGTTGTTCAATTGTTTCTGGATTGTGATGTTTCACCTGGTCTTTCAAGTCAAAAATCCTCTGTTCTATAGAATAAACAATTTTTTCACAGCAAACTTGCAATCTGTGAACAGCACAGGCTTAAAATAGAAAGATGGTTTACAGAATGGAGAACTCACAGAGTGCATGTCCTTCTATATCTTTCAAATCGCCTGCAACGCCATCTGTTGTCGAACATTGTAACTAATTTCGAAAGTTTGTCTGCTTGAAAATTTACTGTTTTCCCAAGCATATTGCAACAGCGAATTCCATCGCTGCCCGTTTATTTTTTTATTGATTTTTCAAATATACCGGTCATTTTTGGAACACCCTGTATATATATTAAATCTTTACTTTATACTATTTTAGCAGAAAAAAGTAATGGATTTGTGTAAAAATTTTTACTTTCGGTTATCGATGAATTTGTTTGTTTTAGAAGGCCCTGTAACATGATTTAACAGTTTTTTGAAAATTATCCGATCGTTTCATTCTTTATGTAAAATTTATGAGTTTTTATTATTATTATTATTATATTTTACATCACCTCCTCAAAGTGAAAAATAATAGAATATTTTTATATGCCTTTCATCAGAACGGATATTTCGAGGGTCAAAAAAATAGTTCCAGATAATCGAGGTTACTCATATACAATATGCTTCTTTCTATTATTACATACCATGTATACATCAAATTTTAAGAATCTATCTCAATTTGCAGGAGAGATAAAGCGTTTACATACAGATGGACGGCACCTTGTTTTTTTTCTAAAAATATGTTTTTCATAATCTCCAATGTCTCAAACGTATAGATCCGTCATTATTTTCAGTTTTCAAAAAGATTGCAAGACTTACCTTGTACAACGTATGATGGGTAAGTAATATATATACATATATTTTAATATGGTTATTCATGTTTTCATAACGTTTTAAACTTAAATAATTATCGACATTCGAAACTTCTCTAAATTTTATTATATGTAGATAAACGTATTTAATAAACATGTGAAAGAGCTTTTATGAAAAAATCCTTTCTTTTTATTATTGCTTAACCCGGGCGAACTCGCTATGTGAATTTCTCTCACAGTGCCCAATTCTTTTCTTTTACTTTACAGTCACTTAATATCAATTTTAGATAGATTTCGTATGAAATACTACCTATTGCAATCGCACCAGTTTATATATCTATCTATCTATCTATCTATCTATATATCTCACTTTTTTATGGACACGATAACTTCTATAAATCTTCACCAATCTCCACCAAACTGGTACATAAAATCAAAGGGCTAATCTCGGCTAAGTTCGTTAATGGGCAAAATCGGACCAAGGGGGTCGGAATAGGGGCGTTTTTGTAAAAACAGAAAAAACGCCATAACTTCTTAATTAAAGTAGATATCGAATCGGTTTAAAGTTTATATTACTTCTTAAAAATGGGCCAAAAGTTTATGCATGACAGATTTTTGATAAATTTAGAAGTAAGATCAAGGGGCGAAAAAAACAGGGGTTTTGAGAGAAAAAAATTCATAACTTCGTCAATTTTCAAGATATCAAGTCCAACTAAATTTTTTGGAAATGTTCTTAAAATTATCTAAAACTTTTGTATTTACAAGCTTTTGATAGGGCCAACATTTACCGATGAAAAAAAATTAAAAACGAAAAGAAACAGGGTGGTGAAAAAAGAGAAAAATCCATAACTCTGTCAATTTTTAAGATATCAAATCTGATTAAATTTATTTTACATCTTCTCAAAAATATCTACAACTTTTATATTGACAAGTTTTTCATAGGACCAATTCGTATAGCAAAAATAAATTAAACAAAAATAGGAGTTGGAGAAAAAACCTCAAATCCAAACTGCTTATATTCCGACTCATTTTTAAATTCATTTTTGATTTTAAACGCATCCAAATGGTAAATCCTCTTATTTAGAAACTGTATAAAGTGACGCATTGATCAATTTTCTGATAAAGATAGAATATATTTCAAAAAAGGCTACCAAAAAGGGTATTTTGAACAGAATTTTCCAAAGTCATCGGGACTGAAAATTGAAGGAAGTATTCAAATAAGAAATTGCGTTTTTTTCTGACTCGTTTTTAAATCCATTTTTGTTCTCAAACGCATCCAATTTACAGATCCTCTTATTTAGGAACAATATAATGTGATGCATTGGTCAGTTTTTTTGATAAAGACGGAATATATTTCAAAAAAGGCTACCAAAAAGGGTATTTTGAACAGAATTTTCCGAAATCATCGTGACTGAAAATTTAAGGAAGTGTTCAAATAAGAAATTGCGTTTTTTTCTGACTCGTTTTTAAATCCATTTTTGCTCTCAAACTCATCCAATTTATAGATCCCCTTTTTTAGGAACTATATAATGTGATGCATTGATCTGTTTTTTTGATAAAGACAGAATATATTTTGGAAAAGGCTACCAAAAAGGGTATTTTGAACAGAATTTCCCGACGTCTTCGCGATTTGAAAATTTAAGCAAGTTTTCACATAGCAAATTGCGTTTTTTATCACTCGTTTTAAAATCCATTTTCGCTCACAAACGCATCCAATTTACATATCCTCTTATTTAGAAACTATATACTGTGACTCATTGGCCAGTTTTTTGATAAAGATAGAATATATTTTTAAAAATGTTGTCAAAGTGAGTATTTCGCACAACATTTTCCGAAGCAATCATGATTAAAGAATTAAGGATGTATTCAAACAACAAATCGATTATTTTATGACTCATTTTAAATTCATTTTTTTTTTCTCAAATGCATTCAACTGAAAGTTTTTTGTTATTTAGGAACTGTATAATGTACTGTTTTGGTCGATTTTTTAATAAATTCAGAATTTATTTCAAAATATGTTGTCAAAATGGACATTTGAGCTGAGTTTTTCTTAAGATGATTCTGATAAAACCAGTTTTTGGAGAAAAATGAAATTAAAAATTTTTCATAAACGGCCAAATGAAGTTATTAAATTGGGTTTATCTCTAATCATATATATATATATATATATATATATATATAGGGTGGTCATAAAAAAACTTTGCCGATGTATGGAGCTCTAGCGACCAGTCCGCTCCCCCGATCGACATGAAAATTCAGATATAGCTATTCAGAGGTATGAGCTGGAGATTCTGTGAACGACAAAAAAATGGCGTTCACGGTTACGGTTATAGTTAAAGAAACTCGAAAATTTCCAATGACAACACCCATTTTTTCTTTCATCGCAAAATGCTCAGCGCATGCGAAAACCCTAAAGAGCGTTGGAATCGTACGTGTATCCCAAGAAACGGACATGTTATGCACGCACAAAAAATTGTTCTGCGAATCCTACCCCCTATAGAAAAAACTCGATTGGGGCGCAATGAGGAAATTTGCATATGACAAGGAGTCAGTACACTAATCTTTGAATGCAATACAGATCGGAGAAAAAAAAACTTTTATTTTGATTCACATTTTCCAAATGGGTGCCATCACCATGTGTATTGTGTAATGTGCAATTGCCTGTGATGGCACCCATGTGGAAAATGTGTACTCAAAATAAAAGTTTGTTTTCCCGATCTGTATTGTAATCAGAGATTAGTGTACTCACTCTGCGTCATATGCAAATTTCCTCCTTGCGGCCCAATCCACTTTTTTCTATGGGGGGGGGGAGGAGTCCCAGAACGGTTTTTTGTGCGTGCATAACATGTCCGTTTCTTGCGATACACGTACGGTTCCAACACTCTTTGGGGTTTTCGCATGCGCTGAGTATTTTGCGATGAAAAAAATGGATGTTGCCATTGGAAATTTTCGAGTTTCTGTAACTATAATCGTAACCGTAAGTGCCATTTTATTGAAGTTCACAGAATATCGAGCTCATACCTCTGAATAGCTATATCTGAAATTTATTTCGATCGGTTGAGCGGACTGGTCGCTAGAGCTCCGCATATCGGCAAAGTTTTTTTATGACCACCCTGTATATATTTTTGTTGAAATGAGCACTCTTCGAAATCTACCTCCGCCTATAGGCCCAGCCGACAGAGATTTTTTTTTTTTTTTGTTTGGCTTAGTACTTTTATTGAAAAAAGAGATAAATTAATCGAAATAACAATTTGAAATTTTATTGAAGTGATGATATTCCTGATGATATACAGTCTTAAAAATTGTCTTAAAAAGGATACGGTGGAGAAAGAAAATTTCATGCGCGAGTTCTCTCGGGTTAACTAGAAAACTGAACAGTTATAAGAATCAAAATGATGCTATTATACTATATTCTCCAGCAAATTCCATGAGCGAAAAAGGAAATAAATACCTTCCTTTCAATACATTTTATAAATTAGTAATAACTTAAGTCTCAGAAATACTTTTCTTAATAAATATTTCCCCCCATTTTATGTATTTCTTAGTAAACAAACACTTGTAATCTCTCATATAGATTTTAATGAAAAAAACATTCACCATTGATTTCGGATTAAATTTAGAAATTTCTGCTCAGTTACGCTTAACATATTATACAAATGTGCCTTTGGGAAATATAGGAAACATAACGAGAAAACACTTTTATAGCATTTTGTAAGTTTTCTTCTTTTATACTAAAATTAGAAATTCTTAATGATGATGTTATTGGAAAACATTTGTACATCAATGCACATTAAATCTAAGTTTAAGATAATTCTGCTTTTCAAAAGTTTCCAGAGAAAATTTTATTCAATCTTACAAGCAAAACATAATCAAAAATGTTAGTTAGTGATATATGTATTTAGTCAGTCGTTATGTTTTGAGCCTGTTCAAAAATAAAAATTCTAGCTCTATATATTTTTATATCTTTACTTTATCCTATTTTTACAGAAGAGAGTATTGGATTTATGAGTATCTATCTCAATTTGCACGGGAGATACAGACAGACAGACGGACGGCATTTTTTTTTCTAAATATACGTTTTTGGAATGTCCAGTGTCTCAAACGTGTACATCCGCCATATTTTTTCAAAATGATCGCAAGATTTACTCTATACTACCTATGATAGGTAAGTACTAATATATCCAATAATTTCTTTCTTGATCAAAATATTTTTTCTACGATGTTTATTCTTGATTTCAAAACATTTACAATTATTACCGACAATCAAAACTTTTCTGATGTTTATCATATGTAGAAGAATTTAATTAATAAATATTTGGAAGAGTTTTTAGGCAAAAATCCTTTATTTTTATCATTGCTTAACTAGAAAACTGAACTGTTATAAGAATCAAAATGACGCTTTTATACTACATTCTCCGGCGAATTCCATCAGCGGAAAAGGAAATAGATACCTTCCATTCAATACATTTCATATATTAGCAATAACTTAAGACAAAAAAGTACTTTTCTTAATAAACATTTTCCCCCATTTTATCTATTTCTTAGTAAACAAACATGCGTAATCCGTCATAGATTCGAAAGAAAAAACATCCACCATTGATTTCGGATTAAATTTAGAAATTCTTGCCCATTTACGTTTGACATATTATACAAATGTGCCTTAGGGGAATATAGAAAACACTTGTATAGAGAAAATACTTTTATAGCATTTTGAAAGTTCTCTTTTTTCTTACAAAGAGATGAAAAATTCTTAATGATGATGTTTTAGGAAATATTACTCAATGCACATTAAACCAAAGTTTAAGATATTTCTGTTTTTCAGAGGTTTCCTCAGGAAGCTTTACTCAAGCTTAGAAGTAAAACATAATCAAAAATGATAGTTAATGATTATCTAATCAGTCAGTCGTTAATCTTCTGGACCTGTTTAAAGATAAATTATTCTATCTGTATATTTTTTAATCTTAACTTTATTATATTTTTACAGAAGAAAATATTGGATTTGTGAAAATTTTCGAGTTACGGTTATCGATGGATTTGTGTGTTTTAGAAGGCCCTGTACAAGATTTAATGTATTTTAAAAAATGTCTGTCTGTCATTCTGTCTATGAGTCTGTGCGTGAAAAAAAAGCTGTGATTGTTCTATTTAAAGAGCTAATGCACAAGTTCTAGCTCTACATTCTGTTAGACATTCAATTAAACTGGCGCGTATTAATTTTTGGCGATAATCGCTCAAAAGGTGGCACTGCTATGCCGCATTTTTTTAGATTTTTGTATCAGCACTATGTCAAGAGATAACGCATTGATTTTCATTAAACTTTAGAATCAGTTACAAGATGACTTACGTTGTTACTTTTTACGTTTTGTTATATCGCACAACAAGTCTTTATGCTATGCTGCATTTTTCACTATTCCAACAATAACTCTATTTAAAGAACTGGTGTACAAAATTCTATATACCTTTAAATTCAGTAAGACTTTGATATAAACTGGCGCTAATTATTGTTTGGTTATAACTTCCAACATATGGCGCTGCTGGGCTGCATTTTGTTCGATTTTTGCAATAGGACTATCTGAAGAACATATGTACGGATTTTTCTCAACTTTGAGATGCCATTAGACGTTAACGTAGGTTGTTACTGATTATCTCTTGACATAAATGGCACAACATGTGGCGTACAACGCTGAAAATTTTACAACTTTCTCAAAAGCTATATGTCAATAAAAAGAATATTGCCCAGTTAAACTGATGGCATTGAGCTCACAGGCTACGCATACTAATTGTACATTACAGGCTTGTATTTTCGTTAATTCCGTTCGAAAAAAAAATTAAGAAGGGGAAACAGCTCTCCCCTTTCTCCTTTGTTATACTTAATCATTGAACTTCCTAAACTATCAAGTACATGCTTTATCATATTAAAAAATCTATATCCAAAATTCAGAGCAAATCGGATAATTCTTAATAAAAAATCCATTTAGCATTTATATAATTTAAGAGGAGTTATTCCCCTCTTTTATATTTAACCATTAAACTTCCAAAACTATTCAGAGATTTGAACGAAATCTGACAATTCTGATTGAAAAATCCATTTATGCAAGTTAAGGGGAGGGGCATTAGAACCCCCGTTCCCCCTGTTTATACTTATTCAATGAATACCTAATAACAGCCACGGACTCGCCTCATCAGAATGATCCTATATCTAAATTTTGAACGAAAACTGTTAATTCTGCATGAAAATCTCGTTTATATCAATTAAGGGGGGGGGGGCATGAGCCCCCCGTTCCCCCTGTTTATACTTATTCAATGAACACATAATAACAGTCACGGAATCGCCTCTTCAGAATGATCCTATATCTAAATTTTGAACGAAAACTTAATTCTGCATGAAAATCCCGTTTATATCAATTAAGGGGGGGGGGGGGGCATGAGCCCCACGTTCCCCCTGTTTATACTTATTCAATGAACACATAATAACAGTCACGGAATCACCTCATCAGAATGATCCTATATGTAAATTTTGGACAAAAACTTAATTCTGTATGAAAAACCCATTTATATCAACTAGCAGGGGAGACCGAGCTTAGCTCGGTCAAAATTAACTTTGTGTTCAACTCGATATAGTATTTTCACTGTATCATTAACTCTGTATTATTACTGTAAAACATGTTTATAATAGTATTATTTAGAAAAACAATCAATAAGAAAACTATGTTTTTATGCGCATGTTTATAAATTTTACTTTATTTTTAAATTTACAACGAAAAAACATCGTTCTAAATCACTTTTTTAGCTCGACTCTGATTAGTTTAACCATGCATCTCGAATCCTCTGAAGAATGTATAAAAAAATTCTTTACATTCTGAAAGACAATATTTTTTGCTAGATATAGCCAAATTTGGAGGCATTCTTTCATTTGGCTCCAAATACGAGTTTTGGTTTTCGTAATTTTTATAGGCGATTTTTTGGCCATATGTCGCCAATATTTTCTCAACTATCACCAAGTCATTGGCTTTTGCCATATTCTCGTGACCCTGACCCGTATTACCCAAAATGAGCCACTAATCAAATTTGATCAAGCATGTGACATAGCTCAATGGTCTTCAGGTAATCAAAAACAGTAGAATATAAAATTGAATTAAAATCGTTTAAGCCATTTTTTAGGTAAAATTAGCTTGGCAGCATTCAGCAATGAAGCGAAATGACCCAATAATATAATTTTGTTTAACATGCGACTCAGTCCAATAGTCTTGTCGTGACAAAAAACGTTTTGTTTCAAAATTTAGGTAAAATTGATTGAGTCGTTGTTATATATAATTAGAATGACCCTAGCTCATTAAGACCCAAAATGGCCCACTAATCGAATTTTCGCGAGCATGTGTCCAAGCCAAATGGTTTTCTCTTGCTCAAAAACGATATAATACAAAGTATAGTCAAAATGATGAGTACCATTTTCTATATAAAGTTAGCATGACCCATCATGACCAACAAATGACCCTTGTAATTGAAATCTCTCGAACGTGTGGCCTAGCTCATTAGTTTTAGCATGCCGAAAAACATTAGATACAAAATTTAGATAAAATTGATTGAGCCGTTTTTTAGATATAGTTAGTTTGACCCTGACCCTTTATGATCCAAAATGACCCATTGATCGAATTTTCTCAAAAATCTGTTATAACCCAATGATTTTCTTGTGCCCGAAAACGATAAAATACAAAATTTAGTCAAAATTGCGCGAAACGTTGTCTAGATAAAATTAGAATGACCCAAAAGTGGCCCACTAATCGAAATTTCTCGAACATGTGACCTACCCCAATTATTTTTTCACGCCAAAAATATGTTGTATACAAAATTTCGTTAAAATCGACCCACCCATTCTTTAGATATAGCTTGACCTTGACCCATTAAGACCCACAAATGACTATTATAATCGAAAGCTCTCGAATATGTGACTTAGTCCATTAGTTTTCTCGTTTCTAAAAATTGTTACATACAGAATTTCGTTGAAATTGATCCTGCCGTTCTTTAATTATATATAGCTTGACCCAGACCCTGTATGAGCCAAAATGACCCATTAATCGAAATTTTTCGAACATAACCTAGTCCAATGATTTTATCGTGCCAAAAAAATGTTGCATACAAAATTTCATTAAAATCGATCCACCTGTTCTTTAGATATAGCTCGACCATGACCCATTATGACTCATCATGACACACAAATGACCCTCATAGTCGAAATCTCTCAAACATGTGATTTAGCCCATTAGTTTTCTCGTGTCAAAAAACTGTTACATACAAAATTTCGTTATAATCCATCACTCCGTTCTTTAAATATAAATAGCTTGACCCAGACTCTTAATGACGCAAAATGACCCATTAAGCGAAATTTTTCGAACATGTAACCTAGTCCAATGATTTTATCGTGCCAAAAAAATGTTGCATACAAAATTTCGTTAAAATCGATCCACCTGTTCTTTAGATATAGCTTGACCATGACCCATCATGACCCACAAATGACTCTCATAGTCGAAATCTCTCAAACATGAGATTTAGCCCATTAGTTTTCTCATGTCAAAAAACTGTTACATACAAAATTTCGTTATCAGGGTTCATACAGAGATGGGAAGAAAAAATCCAAAGAGTACATAAAGAAACCAAGGAGTCCAAAAAATTTTAAGGACTTGCCACTTTTGTTGTTACTTATGTGGCATGCACTTGCACAGCCCCAATTCAACAAGAATTCCGTGAGAGAGGGGGGTTTATCCACGATCTTCAGACGAAATCGGTGCTTTCCCGCGATTTAAAAAAAAAAATCAGCGATTTATTTACGATATTTTAGCAAAATCGGCGATTGTTTGCGATCTTTTGTCGAAATCGGCGGTTTTTCTGCGTTTTTTTAAAAAATTGGCTATTCCCAGTGTTTCTTTTTTATGAAATCGATGTTTTTTCGTCGATTTTTAGAGCAAAATTTGCATTTTTAAGCGATCTGTTCTCGAAAACGCCGTTTTATTCCCACAATTTTTTCTCGAAAACGCCGTTTTATTCCCAAATTTTTTTCTTGAAAACACCATTTTATTCCCGCAATATTCCGACGAAATCGAGGATTTTTCTGTGATTTTTTTTATGAAATCGGCGTTTTTTCCCCGTGATCTTTTAACAAAATCGGCATTATATCCGTAATTTTTAGACAAAATCAACATTTTCCCGCGGTCTTCAGACGAAATTTGCGTTTTATCAGCGATATTTGGTGAAATTGCCGCTTTAACTGCGATTCGCACAGGAAGTTTGTGTTTTTTAGCGATCTTTTGACAAAGTTCGTTGACAAAAACATTGACGAAATCGTCATTTTTCCACGAAAGATTGAAGAAATGTGGGCCTTTTTCGGCGATTCTTTCACGAAATTTACATTTCTCCGCGATTGTTTTTTCCGCTCGCAAAACCATACAAGTTGTCAACTATGCGGAACTGATAACCCAATTTCAAATTTTCGGAAGAGGATGCCTTAAGTTTTCCGAAATTTCGGATGAGAATCACCCTTGAATCCACTGTTATCAGCAAAATTGAGGATGATGAAGAAGAAATCAAAGTTGTATAACGAGCTGTGAAGGAATTAAACAGTGTAATCACTTTTTGAAAGTAGAAGCTTAGAGGGGTATCTGGATTATTATTTTCACTTTTCTTTCCCTTATGGCCGTGAAAAATACATCACTTTGGAGGCTATTAGTATGATCCCAACCAATCACTGCTGTGCTTCTGATAAATGACGTGCATAAAGGGTTTACCGATCGTTTTACAATCGCGATTTTTTTTCGTTTTTTTTTCCCGGGAGCAATATTGCTTGCATACAAAACCGCAATACAATTTAAGGAGTTTCTAAGGAGTATTTTGTTTATCTAAGTAGTTCTAAGTACTACTTGGAAACATTTTCATTTCTAAGTAGTTTCTAAGGAGTCCAAGGAGTCTGTACGAACCCTGGTTATAATCCATCACGCCTTTCTTTAAATATAAATAGCTTGACACAGACCCTTAGTGACCTAATATGGCCCATTAAATTTTTTTCTCGAACATGTAACCTAGCCCAATGTTTTTCTTGTGCCCGAAAACTATAGAATGCAATTTTTAATCAAAATTGCATTGAGAAAATCTCTAGATAAAAATAGCATGACCCACAATGACCCCAAAAATGACCCACTAACCGAATTTTCTCGAACATGTTACCTAACCCAATGGTATTCTTGTAATCCAAAGCGATACAACATAAAATTTGGTCAAAATCGTTAGAGCCGTTTTTTAGATAAAAATGGATTGACCCATAATGACCCAAAAATGACCCACTAATCGAAATTTTTCGAACATGTGACCCAGCCCAATAGTTTTCTCGTACCAAAAAACGATTGGATACAAAACTGCCTTAAAATCCATCCAGCCGTTCTCTAGATATAAATAGCTTGATCCTGACCCATTGTGACCCAAAATGACCCAGTAATCGAATTTTCCCGAACATGGGACCTAGCCCAATGGTCTTCTCGTGCTCGAAAATGGTAAAATCCAAATTTTTGGGAAAATCGTTAGAGCCGTTTTTGAGATAATATTTACCCACACAGACACACACACACACACAATTTTTGCTCGCATTATAGTATAAGATTAAAGGGAGGGGCATGATCCCCCCGTTTCCCCTCTTATACATATCGAATGAACTCCAAAAACTAATCAGGGAAGCGCCTTATCGGGATATACCTATATACAAAATTTCAAGTGGATCCGATATTTTTATCATGAGTTATCGCGTCATCATTTTTATCATGAGTTATCACGAACATACAGAACAGACGGGCACATAAGCTCTCAGGCTATGATAGCCTGTGAGCTAAAAACTAATGCACGCAATTTAATCAAAATTAATATTTTATTAAATTTTCATGTAAATAGGCACTTATAGCCATTGTATCTATATGTATATAGGGTGTATCTTACACAGCAGATGTTGATTTTATGCTCGTATGGTTTAAAATGTTGTTCGCGGACATCTCAGAAAACAGGTTCTGAAATTATCGTATATTACTAATCTTTACGATCATTCCTTTAGCAGTATGTAATAAAATTATTTTGTGTGGCTTTGTAAATGAATAAAAGCTATTTATTTACCATATATTTTACAGAATGCACATTTTAGTGCCCTTCATAAATGCATATTAATTTTAATATGTTTGACAGGCTGTAACATCCTTAAAATTCATTTGAAACGATTTATTTTTCATAGGCCGTAATGTAATGGTAAATCTTTGAATGTCCCTGTAGATAAACTAATAATGCTAGAAATTAAATAAATAAATTTGAAATAGGGTTCGTGCTGGGGTAAACGTCAATAATGTCCAACAATTTCAGGGTAATCCAAGAATATTTACTGGAGCTAGACCGCGAACAAACGGAGAGGCAGACAGACAAACCGAACTCATAAACACTTTTTAACTTTCTTGGACAGTGTTAAAAAGAAAGAAAACTCGTAACACATTTGCATAAAGGCACATACCTTTAAAGTGTATACCAAAAAATGAAATTCTCCGAGAAATCCATTTTTAAAGGTTCGTCTATCTGATGAAACCCTTTTCATCTCAGTCCTGTGTCTGTCTGTCGCAGAATTCACACACAAAAATCTTTTAAATGTGTAATATTATAAATTAGATCTTTATAATATTTTTGGTAATTTAAATCCAAAAATCATAAAACACATAAATAACATTTATAAGTTTTTCAAAAATTCCCTATGAAATACTTTAGAAAATTCTCTTGATTTCTAAAATTCACATCTGGATTTCTTAATTTCTCAAAATTCACATCTGGATTTCAAAAACGCATCCTAATTATTAAGAGAAAAATAAGCTATTCGTTGGGGACCACCGTAATACTTACCAATCATGGATATGCAATAATACAATGTATTAATATAAATCGTATGTAAACTATTTATAAAAAGCACTGCAATTCCAAAACAAAATTTAAACGTATATTTCAATATTATTAATATATATAGTAACGCTGTATTAATGAATTACTGATAAACCAATTTCGACAAATTATATAATACGCCAAACTGCTCAAGTAGCACCGAATCGAATAAAAAGAAACATCCTTATAACTCAAAAAGTAATAATCACATTAACAGACAGTTTACTGTGTCAGATTAAGCGTCTCATTTCCAATTAAAATATATCTTTGAATTGAAATTTTAAGAAAATACAGGGTCATGAAAAATCGAAAAATGTGGAAAACAGGATTACAAATATCTATGCAACTAATAATCCAATCGACTTCGTTCTTTATGCAAAACTTGTGCTATATTATTGCCTTTTGCTTCCAATTTTAAAATTAAAAAAATCGAAAATTTTTATATACCATTCATCAGAACGAATTTTTTGAGAGTCCGAAAAAAACAGTTCCGGATAATCGAAGTTACTGATATTAAATAGGCTTCGTTCCATTCTTACATAGTAAGAACATACAAAATTTCAAACCTCCATCTCAATTTATTCGTGAGATTTTTCGGTATCTCCTCATATCTAAAACGTGTAAATCCGTAAAAAAAAGCTTCGAATTTCAAAACGATTTCAAGATGGTTAAGTAAAGACAGTGTACGAGCCGAATATTGTTTTTCCTACCAACAAGGAAGGAAAAACTTACAGGGCATACTCAGAATATGTTGAAAAAAATGCGAGTGGTACTACTTTTGTATGTAATAAAGGATCGATTAAATTTAACGGCGCGGCGGAAGTCCAGTCGAAAGTCTCTAATAAAATAAATAAAATATTTTCGGATACTTGGCGCGAAAGTATAAAAGCGACATGCGCTTTGGTTAGCAGAATTTTGCCTTCTCCCAAAGCAAATGACTTTAAAGCATCTGAAAATTGCTTGTTAATTGTCGCTTAAAATCCTTCACTCCTCCCACCAGTTATTTTTTATTGTAAAATTTACCTTACTTAATCAGAGTATTTTTGTGATTCAATTAAAAACAATTTTCTGTTTTGAAAAACCGGTGATAAAACATTAAAAATTAAGCAAAGGACTCTTGTCGCGAAAAGGTTATTCGACATAAAGTGTTTATTTGTTTATTTATACAGGGTGTTTCGCTACCAGACCGACAAACTTTGAGGGGTGAGTAGACACGAAGACAAACATTTTTAAATAGGAAACCATGGAGCGCAAACGTCTTCCGTAGGAGCCAGGGGCCATTAAAGTTTAGGATCCAAAACTTCAAACGATTATAAAAAACGGAAAAAAGGGTGGATTCGTTTGCGGTTTTCGCTAAAATCATTCTTTATATCACGTTTTGTTTGTAAAAAAATTTAAAGGTTACGTTCAAAAATTGTCGATAGAGGGCGCTTTAGACTTTAGAGTAATAAACAACTACTTTTTACCCTTATTTTGTGCACGGGGTTGAAATTATTCTAAAGATTAGACTTTAACTTAAATTTTAATCCCAAAATCGGAAACATTGGGTTCGGGTAACTAGCGAAAATTGAACTGTGAACAGGGGGGGGGGGGGATTTTGAATGCTCATAAACATTTGAGAAAGTAATCGATTTTATTGCGGTTTGCGTGCAGGTCATTCCCATGGTAATTATTTTATTCAAAATGACATACAGCATTGGTGTCCCCATTTTTTGTTAGAAGGCGCTTCCGACAGATCTCCGAAATTTGAATGGCATTACTCCTAGGCGTTTTACTACCAGACCAACATACTTCCATTAAGTGTTAGGGATGCAAAGACGACTCGGAATCATAATATAATGTAATGTCAAAAATATATTTTTTACGAGTTAGGGTTAAAAGAAGCAGAAAAAAAAACAATTGATATTTCTACAACACGTTCTGTCGGAACTTCTGGTAAAAGCACATGTTTCTCTTTCGTTGCGCCACTCTATAGCTCGATGGGGCTCCTCCACATTTTACCAATGATGTACGCAGACACCTGAACGTAACATGTGGACTGAGGTGGATAGGTAGTGGCGGCCCAGTTCGTTGGCCTGCCAGATCGTCGCACCTTCTTCATTATATCAATAACTTTTTGTTACCTACCGTTATTTTATTACTGTATAATTGTTTTGTATTTTTTTAAATAAACATTGCTGTGTGGGGCTAGTTGAGCTTAAACCAATTGGTAGCCCCGCCCCCACCACCACCAAGCTTAATCTTAATCTGAATCTGCATGGACTTCTTCTGCTGGGATCAAATGAAAAGTTGAATGTATGAGACTCCTGTACAGTCAGTGCAAGACCTGTCAGCTCTAATTTCTGTAGCTGCAAGAAAGCTATCCGAGATGCCAGGAATCTTTCAAAGCGTAAGGAATTGTATGTGACGCTGCTGTCAAGCATGCTTGACTACTTCTGGTTGTAATTTCGGATACCTTTTGTAGTAAAACACTTAACTAAATTGCTTTCTGCCACATTAACGTGTTGCTGTTTCACTACCTGTTTCTATTGCTTTTTTCTCTGCTTCTTTTAAATACAGCTCGCGAAAAAGGCATTTTCAATGTTACATTCCTATGTGATTCCGAGTCGCTTTGCATCTCTAACACTTTCTGAAAGTACGTTGGTCTGGTAGTAAAACACAGAGGAGTAATGCCATTGAAATGTCGGAGATATGTCGGAAGCGCCCTCTAACAAAAAATTGATACACAAGAGCTGTAAGTCATTTGGAATAAAATAATTATCAAGGGAATGAACTACACGCAAACCGCAACAAAATCGATCAGTTTGTATAATGTTTATGACTGTTTGAAATCCGCCCATCTGTTCACAGTTAAATTTTCGCCAGTTACCCGATCCCAATGTTTCCGATTTTGGGATTAAAATTTAAGTTAAAGTCTAAACTTTAAAATAATTTCAATCCCATGCACAAAATAACGGTAAAAAGTAGTTGTCCATTACTCTAAAGTTTAAAGCGCCCTCTATCGGCAATTTTCGAACGTAACCTTTAAAATTTTTTTACAAACAAAACGTGATATAAAGAATGATTTTAGAGAAAACCGCAAACGAATCCGCCCTTTTTTCAGTTTTTTATCATCGTTTGAATTTTTGGACCTTAAACTTTAATGGCCCCTAGCTCCTACAGAAGACGTTTGCGCCCCATGGTTTCCTATTTAATAATGTTTGTCTTCATGTCTACTATCACCCCTCAAAGTTTGTCGGTCTGGTAGCGAAACACCCTGTATATTTAATTATTTATTTTTGAAATTCTGCTTCATCGTCAACCGCTAATAAATCGCCAATGAAACGAAAATTTCATTATTTTTTTACGGTCGCTCTATCGAGGTTCCGCCAAAATTTCTTTTATAAACAAATATATCCATATGATCTAGACACACGGCAGTGTGTCAGCCAAGTTCACAAAGTAAAAGGCGACACACCGGCCGTGGGTTATATTACCCGAACCATTTCGAACCACTTTTGACCCCTCAATAACTTAAATTCTATTTGACCTACACACTTGCAATTTTTTGTGTCGTGTAAGACCATCTTCTAATTTCCGAATCTAAAATTAAAAAAAAAAAATCTTTTACCGATGACGAGAAATTGACGCCTGAAAACCACTGTTTTTACCACTGACTCACTGACTCACTCACTCACTCATAGAAATGTCCACGTGACTTAGGAAGTTGAAATTTGGTGTGAAAGGAGGTTATTGGATCTATAAATAGGAAAAAATCAGAAATCACCATTAATTAAACATTAATGGTTGGTTAGAGGATAAATTATTGGATTACAATAGAAGCTTATGAGAATTTCACAAAATACCAGTAATAGTGCCAAGTTGGCGTCACTTTTGGCGAGTATCAGGGTTAATCTCTGAAACTACCGAACCGATTTCAAAAGTAATGGTACCAAAATGATGTTATTCGCCCCGGTTCAAACATAGACTATATCTTATGTCTGTGCCACTAACCAAAAGAGGGTTCAGAAGCGAAAAACATTCTAAAAATGTGATTTTTGTTTTACTGAAGGGCCTAGAAGCACAAAATTTGGCATGTTAATTATTTATAAGATGTAAATGATCACTAATGACATTTGCTAAAAAAATATCAAATTTAAATGGGTGAAAATCCTCGAAGAGCGTTCTAAAAAAGTTCGAAATACCAATTTTAAAACAATCTCAGCAAACAACAAACCGATCTTAAAAGTAATGATATCAAAATGATGATGACAGTCTTTGCACCAACATAAGGTATATCTTATGTCGATTACACTAACCCAAAGGAGGTAAAAGAGCATAAAAACATTCTAAAAATGCGATGTCTGTATACTAAGGGACTAGACTGGAAACATAAAGTTTGGCATTTTAGAGTTATTTCGCGAAATATCAGAAATAGTGCCAAGTTGGCGACACTTTTGGCAAGTATCGGGGCTAATCTCTGAAACCACCGAACCGATTTCAAAATTAATGATACCAAAATGATGGTATTCGCCCCGGTTCAAACATAGGCTATATTTTATGCGTATACAATTAACCAAAAGAGGATGAAGAAGCAAAAAAATTCTAAAAATGCAACTTTTGTGTTACTGAAGGACCTAGAACTATAAGATTTGGCATGTTAATTATTTATAAGATATAAATGATCTCTAAGGGCATTTGATAAAAAAATACGGAATTAAAAAGGGGTGAAAATGTGCGAAAATGTGCGAAAAGCGTTCTAAAAATGTTCTAAATTGGGATTTTTAAACAATTTCAGCAAACAACAAACGATCTTAAAAGTAATGATATCAAAATGATGGTGATAGTCCTTGCTCCAATATAGGCTATATCTTATGTTGATTCCACTAACCCAAAGGGGGTAAAATAGAAAACCAGTCGTTGGGGGCCACCGTAATACTCACCCATCATGGATATGTATATGAAAATAAAACATGTGAAAACTATTTATACAATGCATTGCAATTCATAAACAAAATTTAAATATTGTTAATATACATGGTAATGCTCTATTAAAGAACTGATGATTACCGATTTCGACAAATTATATAAAACGCCAAACTACTCAAGTAGTACCGAACTGCGTAAAAGAAACATCCTTATAACTCCAAAAATAATAACTCTATTAACTAAAAATTAACTGCGTCTTATGTCCAATTAAAATATACCTCTGAATTGAAATTTGAATCAAATACAGGGCCATGAAAAATCGAAAAATGTGGAAAACAGGATTAAAAATATCTCAGCAACTAATAATCCGATCGACTTCGTTCTATATGCAAAATGTGTGATATATTATTGCCTTTTACGTCCATTCCTTAGAACAAAAAAATTCGAAAATTTTTATGTACCTTTCATCAGAACGAAATTTTCGAGAATCCGAAAAAAATAGTTCCGGATAATCGAGGTTGCTGATATTAAATAGGTTTCGTCCCATTCTTACATACTAACTACATACAAAATTTCAAGTCTCTATCTCAATTCGTTCGGGAGATAGAGCGTTTACAGACAGACGGACGGCAAAATTTTGTTTCTAAAAATATGTTTTTCGGAATCTCCACTATCTAAAATGTGTAAATCCGTCAAATTTTTTTTTTCGATTTTCAAAACGATTGCAAGACCTACCCTATACTAGGTATGATGGGTAAGTAAAAGCGTTCTAAAGATGCGATGTCTGTATGTTAAGGGCCTAAAAACATAAAATTTGGCATGTTCATTAATTATAAGATATAAATGATCACTAAGAACATTTGTTAACAAATACAAAATTTAAAAGGGGTAAAAATGCGCGAAAAGCGTTCTAAAAACTTTCTAAATAGCAATATTTAAGCAATCTTGGGTAGTTAGCGAACCGATTTAAAGAAAAAAAAAAAGATGCCAAAATGATGGCGACAGTCCTTGCTCTAACAAAATTATTGGATAAATTACCAGATTACAATGGGAATCTATGGGAATTTGGCAAAATACCAGAAATAGAGCCATGTTAGTATTACTTTTGGTGCGTAATTTTTGTCGTCAATATAGCGATATTTCGCCAAGTTGGCTACAAACATTTTTGGTCGACGAAATAATCAAGTAGTACCCAATCACGTAAAAGAAACATCCTTATTAGTGGAATTTAAAGGAACATAAGCAGTCCTAATGTTAAATTTTTTAATTTGACTGAAAAAAACAGTGAATAAATGCAGGAAAAAGCTGAAATTAATATTAAATAAAACTAATTTAACCTACTTATTTCAAAAAGGAAACAAATACCTAATTATTTGACAAAAAATAATGATATCCTGTCAAAAACATGAATGTGAAAGAATGCCAAGTTCGTTAAAGGTTTCGCTAATAAAAGAAGTGAGATGTAACTGCAAACCAAGTTCTTTCGGAGCTCCTTAAATCATAACTCCTGTCATGCATAATATTATTCAATTGCTTAAAATGATTTGTTAAGTTACTTGTTATTCAATAGAGCGACTTGGCAAGTTTTCAGTTACCAACTTTAATCTTTAAGTCGGAGTACAATTTAATCTAGAATCTGATTAACAAAGATCTAGTCAATCGAGTGTTCGAATAAGTATATTGAAGTTAAGGTACTGATAAATTAAGGAAGGGATCAACTTTAATTTCTGATCAACTAAATAGAAAAAATTGAATAAGAGAAAACTTGCTAAAAATAAAAAAAACGGAATAATTATTTCTCTTCTGTAATTAATTTTCAACTGAAAGATTTTCACGTGATAAAATAAAATGAAATAAATAAATGAACACTATTCTGTTTTTCGGTTCGAGATTAAAAACCGCAATTTCACCAATTGTGACGTCAGAGGAATACTGTTTTTCTTCTTATATCCCGCAAACGATTATATAAAATTTCTTTTACACTTAGAAGACTTTACAAGAATATAACTTCACACTTTACAAGAATATAAATATTTTAGTAGTTTTTCCAGATATTAATCCGTAATCAAAATGAACCTTTTTCTTTTTTTCGATTCGAGACTATAAAATTCAACTTTTTACCAATTGTGACGTCAGAGGAATACTTTCCATTAAGAATTTTAAAAATATCAATGTAACGTCATATATAAAACAAAGTATAAGTTTTCAAGTTTTCATTTTTAATAATACAATGTAATTTTGAGTAAGTGCTAAAAAGAGACGACTGTGACGTCACATATTGAAAATAAAATAAATATATCTGATGTTGTAATGAAATGAGATTGAATTATGATATCAAAAGTTATTATTTAAAGAAAATTAAGTTTATCGTCTGAGCGTGGTTAATATTTAATTTTAAAATGAAATAAGTTTTTTTAAAGGTTAAATATTAAACGACTAGAAAATAATAATTTATACATATCGTAAATGACGTAATAATCAATGAAAAAACTTTTTATCATTTTTAAAAAGTAAGAAAAGCTCAACTAATCAAAAAAAATATTTTTGTGTGTTAATTCTGAAAATTGTTCAATTCTGAAAATATAAATAAATATTACTTTAAAAATGCACTTTCGGGCTTAAAATCTAAAGCTTTAATGTAATTGTGAGAAAATACATTCCCTCAGTCAACATCTCAATTTGGCATAATGTGCTCAAAGTATACTGGAAACAAGTTTGTAAATGGATATTAATTGCACATTTTTTTTAGCTCTTAAAAAGTAAAAATATGTTGTGAGTTTTAAGAATGTTTTTTATAATAAATTTCTATAAATTTTTATGGTATGCAGAGCATATATGTACAAATTATACAAAAATGCCACCTAAAACAGTTTTGTAGTATATTTTTTCCTAACACTGTTTTTTTTTTCGTTTTACGGAAACTACCCGCTTTTTGACACTTTCTAACATGGTCTAAAAGTGTTTACGACTTCAACCTGTCTGTATACCGGATGCCGAGTGCCTGGGGTCTGCCGTCTGTCTGTCCGTTTTTCAACTTGGGTAAATATAGTGGAATTCATACGAAAATAACATAGGTTATTGAGATTTACCATAGCATATGCGGCATTGAAAATGGACCAGGTAGCAGTTATAGCTGAATCACAGGAGCACTCAAAAGGAAACTTTACATTATGGTCTAAGGCAAAAAAAATCATTTGTGGTGTATTTTGATAATGTTACATAATTTTAAATGTAATGAAATTTACATGCATTTTTAAAGTTCAGAAGAACATGGTTACTATCGAATATGTTAAATGTAGTACTTATAGTGTGCGTACAGGGAGCTCAAAAGTATTTCAATATATTATGGTCTGTGAAGAAAAACCATTTGCAACGTATTTTAATAATGTTATTTTATTAATGTTATTTTAATAATATTGAAATTGATATCAGGTTCTGAAGTGCACTAAAATAGGATTTCTGTAGAAAATGGGGTGAAAAAATTTAACATGCACTTACAAGATTACAAAAAAATGTTCGGTAATATAATAGTCTACGGAGAAAAAAATATTCCCAGCGTATTTTAATTGTGTTGCGTTATTTCAAACATGATGAAATTAATATACTGAGATAATCAATACAATGATAAATACTGAAATTTACTACAATAAGCTTGCAGTTAAGTATCATTTGCATCACATTTGTTGTTCATTTACAGAGACGCATAAAAGATTTTGGACCTGTGTCCAAATCTCAGATATTGTAACCAAAGTACGGTCTATTAGAAAAGATTGCTGAAGAGCTTTTTCAATTATCGTATGTATTTGGAAAACTAATGCATCCTGAAGTTCAGCTACAGTTGATATAATAAGAGATGTTTGTAGAATTTAAATAAATCATGTATCGAACTATACAATAAACTGGATTGGTCACCAGTACAGTAGCGATTCCTGGAAATATGAATTCAATAATTTTAATCGGGTTTTTTGCTTGAATAATTTAAGCTAAATATGCGATCGTATACATATTTGCACGTAATATACAGGACTGTAAAAAAGAATTCAAGTAAGTTTCTGTCTATAATTAGAAATTGTTAAAGGTGAATTTTAATATTCGTTATACTTTTTCTCACTAAGCAAAATTTTAGCATTGTATTTAGAATATTTACAAACACATAGATCATATACTAAGCTGCAGAAAAAATATCCCGGTGAAGTTATGCATTATGGAAATGTTGGCTATTTTTTTTATAACCTAGGTTTAACACATGATTTTTCTTTCTTTGATATGGAATTCTGAAATGCACTACAACATGATTTCTGTACAATTGGGGTGCGTTACAGTTGTTCTACATTATAAGTGGTTACAATTTCATTTTCGCGATTGTTCATATTATCTATAACACATTTTCCTTTTATTTGACTCAGCTCTTGAAGTCCCCTATAAAAAAACTACTGCATAGCCTTTTATAAGATAAATGTTATATATATTTTAAATTATTGTTAATGAACCGTTTTGTTTAATTAAAGCGTTTATCTTTTTTTTTAATGCTACGTGAACGACGTCACGGGTAACAGCTAGTATATATTATAAATGTGAAAGTGTGTCCGAAAATTGGAATGAACTTGGCTTCAAAACGGATGGATTAATGTCATTGAATCTTTGCATATGGGTAGATTATAGGAGTGGAATGAACATAGGCTAATTTTTATTTATTTTATTCGAATATTTTCCTTAATAATTCAAAATTTAATTATTTTTCATACAAAATCAATAGGCATTTTTCAGATAAAATTTAACCATTTTCCTTTCCTGTTGCCAAGAAAATAAAAAATTAGAATAATAATTTTTCAGCGGCAATGCATTTTTAATAAAAAACTTCCACGCGAAAAACTATAATAAAATAATTTAAAAGAAAATAAATATGTTTGAATAATCATGTTTGAAATAAAAATAAAAGGTGTATTTTTTATAATATATTTAACAAGGATATTTGTTTAGTTAATGGGAATTTTTGTGTAAAATATGACGACATAAATTAAAACGAATGAAAAAGAATTATATTTTTAATAAAATGGTTCACTTATGAAAATGTGACGTCATAGTTGTATTAAAACAGGTACTTTATAGCAGTCGTTAAAAATACAAGGGGTATGAATATCAGTAGCTAAAATATACTCCGTACTTTCGTAAATATACTCCGATTTGCATGAAATTTTTGGACGTTCTTGACGTTTACCTAGCACGAATACCTATTGAAAATAAAGTTTCTACCATAATTAGTTTATTTACAGGGATTGTCAAAAAATTTCCTTACATTACGGCATTATGGGGAAAATCGTTTTAATTAAATTTAACGATGTTACACCAAGTAAAACATATTCAAATTTATATGCATTTACAAAGTGCACTAAAATATGCATTTTGTAAAATATGCAGTGAAAATGACACTTATTATTCATTTACAGGGTGACACAGAAGAATTCCATTGCATAAGAATAAAGGGAGGAACAGTTTCCGACATATTTTAATTATGGTAAACGATTTCATGTATAATCAAATTGATGTACGTTGCTGAGGCTTAATGTGAGTTATTTCATGTACAATAAGAAGTGCATAGCATTTACAGGGACACACAAAACATTTCAAATATTATATATTCTATTCGAAGTACTGTATATGATGGATGATGACTGTTGCATGCATGAAATGCATTTTGAATTATGATATGTGCTTTTAAGTTTCGCTAAATGTATGCATATTAAATGCAGAGTATAAATGGTAATAGTATAAATAGTTAAATTTAGATATACAGGGTTACACAAAAGATCTCGGAAAGGTTACTGAATATGAGCGTAATTTACTTAAAGGTGGTTTTTAAATAAAATATGCATTTTTATTTTGAACTGCATTTAGTAAACTAAGAAATGTTTGTAGTATATACATAAAATGATATACAGGGTCCCGCAAAGAACTGGATACAAGTTTGTCTTCGGATTATAATTTCTGAAAATGTAATTTAGGTAGTAATAAGGAATAGTTTTGTTTAAACTAAATTTTAGAAACATATTTTCGTGTATTAAAGGCACTTGGAAAACTACAGGGCTGAACAAAAGAATTCAAGAATGTTTCTGTCTATTAGTATTAATCGCTGAAAGGAAAATTTTAACCAGCAAACAAATTAGCAAATAGGGATTATCAGAAGTTTTTTACCATAAATTCGCGATAAAAAATTAATTACACATGCTTTTCATCATTCAAATTTTTTGCTTGTTTGATCAATTATTTCTTCTTTAAATGTTATGTGAACGAAGTCACGGGCAACTGCTAGTATATTATAAATGTGAAAGTGTGTCCGAAAATTTGGAATGAACTTGACTTCAAAAGGGATGGATTAATCTCCTTGAATCTTTGCATATGGATAGATTATAGGAGTGGAATGAACATAGGATAATTTTTATTCATTTTATTCAATATTTTTTTATTAATAAATTTATTTATTTTTCATACAAAATCAATAGGCATTTTTCAGATAAAATTTAACCATTTTCCTTTCCTGTTGCCAAGAAAATAAAAAATTGGAATAATAATTTTTCAGCGGCAATGAATTTTTTTAAAAAAAACTTCCACGCGAAAAACTATAATAAAATAATTTAAAAGAAATTAAATATAAGTTAAAAATATATATCATGTTTGAAAAAAATAAATAAAGGGTGTTTTTTTATAATATATTTAACAAGGATATTTGTTTAGTTAATGGGAATTTTTGTGTAAAATATGGCGACATAAATTAAAAGTAAAAAGAATGAAAAAGAATTATATTTTTAATAAAATGGTTCACTAATGAAAATGTGACGTCATAGTTGAAATAAAACAGGTACTTTATAGCAGTCGTTAAAAATACAAGGGGTATGAATATCAGTAGCTAATGGAGCGAGATAAATAATGACGTCATATTCAAAATGAATCAGAAATATTTTTTACTTATATTAATTAATAAGTTATAAGTTACATACAAATGAATATTTTTATTCAAAACTCATAATTATCAATGGAAAAAATTTTGTGAGGAAAAGGCGGAAAATAAAACTACTGATTATTACATATTTTTGGTTCGATTTTTTAACACTTTCGAGCAAAGTTTAAAAGTTATTATGCTTTCGGTTTGTCTGTCTGTCTGGTCGCTTTCTAACTTTCGTAAATATACTCCGATTTCCATGAAATTTTTGGACGTTCTTAACGTTTACCTAGCACGAATACCTATTGAAAATAAAGTTTCTACCATGATTAGTTTATTTACAGTGATTGTCAAAAAATTTCCTTACATTACGGCATTAAGGGGAAAATCATTTTAATTAAATTTAACGATGTTACACCCTGTGAAACATATTCAAATTTACATGCATTTACAAAGTGCACTAAAATATGCATTTTGTAAAGTATGTAGTGAAAAAGACACTTATTATTCATTTACAGGGTTACAGAGAAGAATTCCATTGCATAAGAATAAAGGGAGGAACAGTTTCCGATATATTTTAATTATGGTAAACAATTTCATGTATAATCAAATTAATATACGTTGCTGAGGCTTAATGTGAGTTATTCTATGCATAATACTAAGTGCATAACATTTACAGGGACACACAAAAGATTTCAAATGTTATATATTCTATTCGAAGTACTGTATATGATGGATGATGACTCTTGCATGGATGAAATGCATTTTGAATTATGATATGTACTTTTAAGTTTCGCTAAATGTATGCATATTAAATGGAGAGTATAAATGGTAATAGTATAAATAGTTAAATTTAGATATACAGGGTTACACAGGTTACTGAATATGAGCGTAATTTACTTAAAGGTGTTTTTTAAATAAAATATGCATTTTTATTTTGAACTGCATTTAGTAAACTACGAAATGTTTGTAGTATATATATAAAATGATATACAGGGTCCCGCAAAGAATTGGATACAAGGTTGTCTTCGGATGATAATTTCTGAAAATGTAATTTAGGTAGTAATAAGAAATATTTTTGTTTGTACTAAATTTTAGAAAGATACTTTCGTGTATTAAAGGCACTTGGAAAACTACAGGGCTGAAAAAAAGAATTCCAGAATGTTTCTATCTATTAATATTAATCGGTGAAGGGAAAATTTTAACCAGCAAACAAATTAGCAAACAGGGATTATTAGAAGATTTTTACCATAAATTCGCCTATAGTTATGCCATAGCCTGATTGGCATATGCTTAATATCTAGAAATGGAATACTTCTGTTGTCACGATGACAAAAAAAGTATTAAAAACTACAAAAGAATTAATAACTTAAAAACAAATTGAGATACAGGTTTGCAAAAACTTACATTTAAATGTAAATTTTTTTCTTTATACGATAATGTAAAAAATAAAAATGTGCGATAGTTAAAAGTTTAAAAATTTACAGTACCGGAAATTGTTAAACTGAAATTTCAAATAATATTTGTTTATAATTGGTCTAGGAATATTAACGTGACTTTAAATGCCCAGGCATATTAATATGACTTTTTTATTATGTAAGTGACGTTTTGATCATTATAAATATAATATTACTGTATTTTTAATATAGAAATGATTTATGTGTCTAAAATTATAAACTGGAAAAATTATTTTCCAAATAGTCGTTGTAATTTATTAAATTACAATTATTTATTTTTTTAAATTATTTTTTGGGGGGTATTAGTAAAAGAGAAACTCAATTTTTTTAATAGATCAAGTAGGGTATATTTTTTTTATGAAATGTTTTAATTCTGAATTGAATGACACAATCCGCAAGTCTATGCTATTATTAGTTACAAAGTTATTGAAAATTTTATGAAACAACAACGCTCCAAAACAGTGTTTTTAATACACAATGTTATGTATTTAAAAATAACGCAATAACACAATTTCATGTATTTAAAATAGATTTTTATTGCAACAACTTATGTCCGTTTGCGGTATTTTGTGGAGCACTTCTTTTTGGCATTAGATATGAACATCGAATGTGTTCTCAAACAATAACTCTCTGATAGCCGTACTCTCCAACGCGGGATAACCTTTTGAGCCCCTGTTAAATGCTGTACATGAACATACCGGTTGTCCCAAAAATGACTAATGGATTTTAAAATTCAATACCTTGCAAACGGTGAAAGCTATTTAAAAAATTTTTTCAGGAGGGTTATGAATAATGTCAGGAGTTTTTTTACCGTATTTTTTACTTTAGTTCGAATTTCATACAATAGGTGGCCCTGACGGCGATTGACGGCCAGGTGATCAGTACTGAGTGAAGCGTCGACCTGGCCTTCAATCGCCGTCAGCGCCCCCTATTGTTTGAAATTCGAACTAAAATAAAAAATTACGGTAAAAAAAACTCCTGACATTATACATAACCCACTTTTCTTTCTAGCAAGATGTTTAACCGCCAAGCTATGATGTCTATACAAAAAACATTGAATATGCGAATATCAATAAATCCAGATATTTAATTTATAATTATTAAATTCTTACATAGAATGTAGCACCAATAAATTTAATTTTAAAATAATCAGAAAAGGAAGTTTCATACTTTATCAAATTAAAAATGTTAAAATTTAAAGATTTAAATAACATTCGAAATTCCAATTTTTTTGAAAATCCGACTTTAGAAAAAAAGTATAGTGAAGACAGAAATAAAATTTCAAATTTCTAAAAACGAAAAAAATGCTTAAATGAAATTTAAAATGTTGAATCATTGATAAATCGCAATAGTTTTTAAAATAGAAAGAAAACTGAATTCCAAAAAATATCACAAATCTCAGTGATAAAATAATAATATGTATAAACCTTTAAATTTGCAAAAAATATGAAACTACTTTCAACTAAATCAATCTTTATGAAAATTTCAAGTTCCAGCACCGGAATTCGAACTAAGAAAGTTTTTCTTACAAGCTTTTTTGTTACTAGTTTTACAGCCAAGCTATGTTGTCTATACAAAAAACATTGAAGTTAAGGCTCTCTTTTAAAATTTAAATCCCAAAAATTAACGGATGATATTGATAAAATTGATTTAATTTAAACAACATACTTTTTTCAAAGTTTATGATTTCTTGTATTACACGAGTTTTTCATCTGTAAGTACACAAAATTTGAAGTCCCTGACTTATACAGCTTTGTTTACAGACGTGCAGATGACTGAGGCAAATAAGGTTTCGTCAGACCAATGATTACCTAAAAAAGGGTGTTGACGTATGAAATAATATATATATATATAAAGGTTTTCATCTATATTCTGCTAACATTAGAAGCCCGAGTTTATACGTATTTTTATATAATCAAAATGCTTTAAAAATTCAATGAAGTTGACTTTTAATTCTTTTCATAAATAAATTGTCCAAGATTAATACTGAAAATATTTAGTACATGCGATTTTGATTCAGTTGGAATGAATATTTTAATAATAGTTTACATTTAGTTATAATAAGAGCTTGAGTGAGTCCGAATTTTAAGTCATTAATGTATACTTTTAAATATAAATTAAGGACAGCTACAATGCTGCAATAATCTACTTTCGTAATCGAGTCATGTAATATACTTTACTTAAGTTATTATATTAATGAGAGAGGATGTCATCTACTAAATGTGTTTACGCAATGGAAAAACATTGTTTAATATCGCGTCATGATGTTAAATTTAACTCAACTAGGGATGCATACGTATATTAAAGTACTTTAGAAGTCGAAAAATGATTCGAAATTTAATTACTGTTCTAGAAATGTTAAATTAATTTTATGCAAATTTAGTTGAAGTTAAGAGAAAACTGTCCTTATGTATTTTGAAATGGTGGCGACATAAAAATACATAAAAATAATACATAAAAATAAAAATTTGTCTCTCTGTAAATCTTTACAAAATAATATATTTGGAAGGCAGAATTATGAAATTTTACACACATGTGTTTTACAACACGGACGAGGCAACTAAAGTTATTCAGAATCGAAATACTTTACAGTTAATTTTTAATTAATAGAAAACCACCAATTCAACATCAATTTAAACATTGTTCTTTCTAAAAACTGCCAACATTTAAAAATACACAATGAAATTCTGACCACAACTGTTTTTCCAAAGCAAGAATGTCAATGAAATAAATATTTTGACAATTTTTTTAAGTGAATATTACGTGGTAACTTCTATGTTATAAGATTTCCACGCGAAAAATAAAAATGAAATAAATAGTTTGACGAATTAAAGAAAACAAAAATAAATATTACGTCATATAAAAAATATAATGGACATCATCAGGCGATTATTTAACATAATATGAGTTTGAATAAAGTATTGAAACAGGATGAAAACCCAATTATGGAAATATTGGCATAGTTTAACAATTAAGGTCCACTGAAATTGTTTTTTGACGTTTTCTTATTATCTTCAATTCCTTCAATGATGAATGCAAATAGTTCCATTTATAATTGTATTCTCTTACGTATGTTTTATAAATTTATACATTTTTGTTGGGTTTTCATTAGATTCATGTTTATAACATTTTGATGTTTTTTTATTGATTGTTTGATATTTTTCATTTAATTTTAACATTAATTTTTCACAATTCATTTAATATAAATAAAAAGAAGTGCAAGGGAATTCAATTCTGTCATAAAAGCATTTAAAAAACAATACACACACATTTAAGTTAATCTTGATTGAATAATCTTTGTATTCTTTATACACTAGAAAAATTCTAATAAATTGGTTTTTAATCCATTTAGAAATATTATTACATAACTATAATAACATACCTTTTCATACACAGGCCAGAAACTCAGCCTCCTTCCAGTTATACTCATCAACTCCGTCAAATCCCCCGAGGTTGTGAACACACACTGTTAAAATTCTTGTCCTAGTTTAAACCAAATTTTGGTGCTCAAATAGTGGCCTTTGTAAGATGGTGAAATCTAGAACCAATATTTGGAGCTCCTGTGGAAGCATAGTTCCAATTTTTGGTAGGAGGTTGAAAAAAGAAGCTCTAAATATTCGTACAAGATTTCACAATTTTATGGTGGCAGCTTTTAGGCACCAAAATTTGGTTCAAACTAGAACAAAATTTATAATAGTTCAGGGTGACATACTGATATAGTTTAAAAAACAGTTGTGTAAAATAGATATCCTTGGATGAGTGAGGGCTTCTGTAATCAAGTTACACTTTATTTCCTGATTTTTCATTTCCTAAGGCCGTTCAAACTACAATATCAGTTATCGAAGGAACCTGTGAATTTCAAATATTCTTTCATTTGATACAATAACGTTAACCTTTTACCTCACTATCGAATCGCAAATCGCAGAAACTACTCGAACAACATATCAGCGGCGAACTTAGCCATATTATCAGCTCGAGGTAACTGTACCTCCAAACACGAAAAAGGATAAATCATTCTTATGTATCCCCAAGTGCGAGATCTGATTTGATTTGCTGCATATATAGCATAGAAACGACCACAGATAACTAACTTTCATGTCATTCAACAAAATAAAACATGAAAATAAAATTCTCTAAAACTCCGATATCATTTACGAAACATAATGGATGACAGAAACAGTACGTCACTCACACCCAAAGTTAAAATTTAGAACATTGTCGTAGCACACAATTTGTAAACTTCACTCGACTTAGGCTGCTTTGATAAGAAATTTGATGAACTCGTTCAGTATAAAATAGTAATAGTCAATCGTTTGTTGTTTAAGGGACTAAAGTATATTTTATCCTTCTATATATATCGTAAAATAATATTGTTAAACAAAATTATTTCCAACAAAAAAATTAGCATAACAGCTAGATTATGAAAACATTTTTAAAACATTAAGAATGTTTTCACTTTTCCCATGTTTAGTATTTTTACACATTTTTATTATGTATGCAGGGCCTTCTTTCCAACTTAAAAGATTAATTTTTCTCTAAATTCATTAGTGTAGAAAAATTATAAAAGATTTTTAAATGTTAAAATTGATTGATAAAATGATTACCCTCATATTCATATTTTTAAAAATATCTCTCTTGGTTTTATTGCAAAATCAATCCGTAATTATACGTAACACGTTTCCTGCCAAAACTGAGATAGTTCAACTGTTCACAAAAGCCAAATTGAACATTTCTTTCGTAAACATTTAGTTATTATATTTAGGTTTCGAGAAACAAATGATCCATTTCAATACGCCAAGTGTATTAATTAGCCTCTTTCTGTCTGCCAAACACTAAAACAATGCACGTGTTTTCTACGACAATATTCGTAATCGACGATTTAGATAAGGATATCAATAACGAGTTATCTCGTAGCTGGCAAGGAAACCCAGTTTACCAACTGCGAGTATTCTCGTAGTTGGCAGCGACTGTGTTAATATACCTATTTGATTATGTTTATAAAAGTTTTTCCTTAGGAACATGTTATAGCATTTTAGTCATTTCGTAATATTTAAATATTTTGAAATTGAAGAAAATTAATTTAATGATCATCATTTTAACCCTTTCCGGCGCACTACTTTTTAAATTTGGAATTTAAAGGAAAAAAAAAATTAGGCAATCTATTTAGGCCTAGAAGAGTACACAGGCATTGTTTTGTAAAGATTGCACTAACCATTTTAATTATACAGCTGTTTCCGAAGTGGTAACCTCCCATAAGTAAAGCATTGATAAGCGCAGTGAGAGGAGCATTGCTGTGAAGCGCGTATTACAGTAAAACATTTTACTTATTATTTAAAAACAGTAGAGTTTGATCTCTGTGGTTCTGCCATCTAGAACTCATAAGAAAGATTTAAAGTAACCATTAGAGTAGTTTTTAAAATATTCGCGGATTTTTTGTGTCTCTAAACAGGGGGAACTTTAGGTGTTGCCGACCCGGCAACACTGCGCGTTAAGGGGTTAATATGATTGAAGGCAAAATGGCTGCAATAAAAATTCTTTTTGACATATTTATGTTTATCGAATTACGTAACTTTGACAGAATATGTCAAAAACATCTAAATATTTGTAAGGAAAAAATGTCGTTTTTCGCAAAATGAATGTTACTGAGTTTCCTAAATACACATGGAACAAAAATCCATATATTCTGGTAAGACTATTTTGAACAAAGATAGAAAAATCGAGGGCTGAAAAAGCCTGCACCGAAATTTCAGGGTTAGTTAGATCTCTATTAGAATATGAAAATGGAACTGATCTACAATGATCATATCCCCGTGGAAGTCATCTGAAGACCTAATTTTAGTAGTTCATTCGTAGGTTTCCCTTGTGTTTACCTGCATCCAATAGGGTCATAAAAGTGTGAAAGTAAGGAAGTTTGGCTGCAGGAAAACACAATGGGAAACCTAAGAATCAACCACTAAAATTTGATCTTCTGTTATCTTTCCCAGAGATATAACTCCACAGATTAGTTCCATTGTAATTTTGCTAATGTAGTTCTAACTAATATGAAATTTCTGATGCGAAGTCGATGAGTTGATAATTTTACGTATGTACCGCCGGGCTAATTTTAATTACGAGGGGGAATCCAAAAATACGATTCCCCTGGTATTTGTAGACAGAGGTGTGTATGAAACTCAAACAGTATAATGAGACTTGAAAGATACGACACAACTTTATTTGTCAACATAAGTACCAAGCACGTTGGGAAGATTGGTCATATCACTTGATAAGCTGTAATTAGTCCTCGTGGAAAACACCAGGGCTTTTCAAACGGACAAGCCGTTAAACGCTTCTTCCATATGCAAAGCCCTGAGTTTTTCCTAGAGTGCTTTTTGATGCTTGTAAAGCGGTATGACAAATGTTTCAATGTACTTGGTAATTGTTTGGAAAAATAAAGATGCATCTCATCTTTAATGTCTCATTCAGTTTTTTTTACTTTAACTTACAACACTGACAATAGTCGTCAGGGAAAACTTATTTTTGGATTCTCCATGGTAATTCAAACTTATCAAGTGTAATTACCGTGCATTTCCATGCATAATCCGAGAATTTTGAGCTTATTTTACATCTAAAATGGAGGAGTAGGCTTATACACGGGTCTGAGAGAAATTCTAAAATTGATATTCTAAAATAAAAAAAATATATTACATTTAAAAAATACAAAAAATAGTTACAGATTTCTAAAAATACTTTCACACTTCACATCACACAAACACACACACACACACACAGAAAAATCATTATTTATCATTTACTATCACAAAGTCATCATCGGGATTTTCAAGCTACTCCTCAAAATCACTTTATTTCACTGTTACACGAAGATTAATATCGTCAGTGTCTAATTCATTTGGTGTCTAATCTAAGTGCCCAGCTCTCATATTCTTAAAAGTTTTCGAAACTTGAAATTTTAATAATGGACTAATTATATATATATATAATTTCCTATATAGATTCCTTAATCAATTGCCCTCAAGATGAAAAAAAATCTTCCTGGTTGTAGATGAAGAGCAACATTGCATTAGTAATATCGATATAAACTATGATAAATTTGTAAATGACAATGTTGCTAGAGAGTAATTTAATACAGGCTGTGTTTTCAACTGTTTCTTTTTTAAAAATGCGTTTGTGAAGAACTATGTGTAATTATCTATTATCTATAATAAGATAGTACGTGGATTGGAGCTCTAAACTTTTATGAAGAAGACAGATTTGTTTATAAAATGTCTATGAAAAATTTGTTATTAATAAACAAAAATTCTGCTTTTTTTATTGCAAGTTTAGTACATAAAGTTTTTAGTCACATTTAGGCATCTAAGCAAGGAAATTAAAAAAAAAAAGTAATTCTTTGTATCGGCATGAACATGTTATATTACGTTGCGTAAAAAAAAAAAAAAAAAAAAAAAAAAAAAAAAAAAAAAAAAATGCCAGATATGTAATCTGTTTGTTTGGAAGTTGTTTCCTCACAACGTAAAATTAAGTTGAAAACTGATTTTAAATTGCTATATTTTATTTAACACTATTTAAATTAATAACCTTATTATGATGTTCAGGTAAGCAAGAGGATTACAAAATCTTAAATAAGTCATTATTAAGCTACAGCGAAAATGATTTAAAATGAATTACTTTTTACAAAACTTTTTTTTCAAAAATTTGTAATACTGTCGTAAAGTCAAAAATGTAATTTTCTCCAACATCAGTTTTAAAACTCTCAAAAGTTGAATATTTGAAAGTTTGGCAGTAATATATGAGATCTGGCTTTGTTTCAATAGCAGCTGCGTTTTGGATACTTCTCGTCAGAGGTAAAGTAAAAATATTTTTAAAATGAAAATTTTGGTCTCTTAAGATTAATTACAAAGAGCATATTTAGAACTGTACATTTTAATATGGCTAGATTAAAATTTATGTTACACAGACTGTCTTATTTAAAGAACACAAAAGTTTATGAACGATATGAATGATAGCCATTTATGTTAAAAGCATTTTTTGGGTAATGAAACTAAATTAATAATAGAGTTATTAGCTCTCAAGTTTATAAATACGCATTTGTTAATTAACATTCACCAATACCGAACAAAAATTTTCAATTAAAGGTTTATAAATAATAAACGTTATAAAGCGGTATGTTCTATACCCATCCCTTGATGTCTTAAATATGTAGTACAATTAAAAAAATTATGAAAACTTGTCATTCAGCTAGATATTTTATAATTCGAAATTCAGCTGAAAGTATATACCAAATCCCTGACCAGATTCTTATGCACTTACCGAAATGTCTCATTTCATATAAAGCTATGTTAGTCACTTAAAATATAGTATTAGGTGCGTTCGTAATTTTATTTATACGAAGCTGCTCTAGCCGTCCGTCACATCACTCGACCGTCCGTCTGTCCGTTTGTCTGTCCGTCCGCAGAGCAAAAACTATCCTATCGAATCGTATGAAATTTCAAATGTATAATTGTTGCATAATTTTGTCGAGTCATTTCAAATTTTATGAAAATAGACTGCATAGTTCAAATACAGTTCCAACCAAAATTATTCCGCTATATTACTACCAATGGGGAAAGAAGTTCCTAGTGCCGTTTAATGATGTTATACTCTTTTGAATGTAACTGAATATATATGCATCTATGAATTATATACTAATAATACATTCCATACAATCTGTGTTGGAAAGAATATTTGTTATTAATTTGTAACGGTTGGGTGCTCGTACTGGGTGTTAAATGCAGACATAACTCAGTACATAAGATAAAAACACAGTTTATTAAAAACGATAAGGGCTCAAGGGGAGTGGAGCAAGTCTGTAATTTTCACAACTGAGAACACTACTAAAAGATTAAACTCATACTCACAGCTCCGGAACTGGCTCAATCAGGGCACCTCAGATTACCTCTCATCTATCTTTCGGCCAAGCTGCTAGATAAAATCTTATTAGACAGCCCATGGCTGTATATATTTCTTTATTAACTTTGAGATGATCAACGTAATTACTAGTAAATTCTTACCACTGGCGAACTTCTCGAGTCAAATTCCAAAACTCCTTAGCAACTCACTAAAGGCTTGCTAACACTCGATATCGCTTGCTCTAGATCAATCAACACAGCTAGACACACTCTGCTAGATACCAGCGGGAAATCGCCGCTAGAGACACACTCAGTCGACCAACGCCGCCAGAGACACATCCCACACACTCAAACTCCAAGTTTTTATATGTTGCAAACTGAGATACTACAAATTTACATATTACTACTAACCGCGACCTAACTGTAGAATCCGAAAGAGACACACACGTTCGAGAAAATTAAAGTAAAAGAGAGGATAGATGTTGCTTTCACGCTTACACATGTTAAATTATTGACGTCACGATCTCAGAAATACTAGAGTGCCTTTATTACAAAGGTCACTCCCTCACAAATTTACAAGGCCACACAAAAGTGTTCCATTACAAAATGGTATAGAAGAAAACATTTTTATTTGGGGGGGGGGGTAGTTTCCAACTTGATAAAAAAAATTGAATTAGACTTTTAATGACACATCTTGTTTTTTTCCACTAGCTAAAGGCATAGCGTCCATGTTTCTTTTTGTTTTCTGTACAAAAAATTATTGTCTTGACGTAATTTATTACTTATAAAAAATTTTATTAGATTATTTACGACATATTGTGCAGAAAACATAGAACGGATAATTATACTGAGCAAGTGGTTTTTCAGTTTACAATTGTATACCTAATTTTGTATACTTTTGAAAAGAAGTAAATACATATAATGCGTTCATAAATTGCTGACAAGGTTTTCTTATTAAATATTAAATTAATCTTATTAATCTTATTAATTATTAAATTCTTATTAAATTTCTTTTTAAATTAAAAACGTGATAAATGTATAGTTACACATTCGTAATATACAACTCAAACAGTTCTTTTAATAACACAAATAGGTGCAATAAAAGACATCTGATATCGTTATCAATCAAATAATGATTAGAAGCAAACAATAATTTATTTAAAAAATTTATCAAACACTCAAATGATATTAGTGAATTATCTATATTTATTTATCAAACTCTATGCTCATAATTCATTATAGTCCAAGAGCCGACAGCACAAAATTATCGAGCACAAGAAAAAAAAACTTTATTTTATAGAAGAGTAGTAATAGGAGAATCTTATGATGCATGTCTGCCGGAATTTAAGTGTTACATAAGCCAAAAATTAATACCACGGTGATTGACACATAGGCTTAGAATTGTGTTTTTCTGTGCCTAGTTTTCCATGTTTTCCTACTTTTAGTTTCAGGACAAACACAATGCTAAACCTACGAGTTAACCCCTAAGTGATACTAAATTTCGGTTTATGCACCACTTCACTTCCGGCAGGAATCGATCATTAGATTTCGCTATTACTAATTTTCCATAAAATAAAGGTATATTTCCTGTGCTCGATAACATAGAGTTTTGTGTTGTAGGCTCTTGGACTGTTACTAATTTATTGATAAATTCGTTAAAATCCTAGCGTAAACAATTTAACTATAATCATTATTTATTTAACAACTTTTCGTTTTCTAACTTTTCGTATATGGTTATCTAATAAGTTCATAATTCAATAAATACTTTTTGATAAATGTGTTAATATTTTAATAATTATTATTATTTGGTTATAATTGTTATTTGAGTAAAGATGTTGTGAGTTACAACTTTTTGCGTATGTAATTTTGTTTATAGAAATTACGAACATGTAACATTTTTTATCATCATGATTCTTAATCAAATATTATGAGTTAAGGAAATCCCAAAAAGTTATGGATGCTGTATAAATTATCTAACAAACACTTTAATCTGTTTCATACTATTTATTATTAGTATTATTATTAGTATTATTTATTATTAGAACTATGTCGAAATTTGATAGCTAAATTTCACGCACTCGGTAAAAGAAAATACCTAACGTAAAATTCTAGTACAAATATCCTTTTAAAATAGTTTCTAAGAAATTCAAATCGATTTTTTAAAACTAGTTGGTGAGCCAATCCCAAAATTTCTCCAATCTCATACGTACATTTTAATATAAAAAGAACAGTTACGCATGTTAATGCTTTAATAATTTTAATTCAATACTATGCCAACTTTGACTTTCATCTTAAATTTCTGTTTCAGTCAATTAATCGGAGTAAAAACGTGTTTCCGTCTCTGCACGAGCCGATGGACAGTAAAACGATAGACAGATTTTTTTCAAATTCAGGAAGGACCTACTTGCAATATCCAAAAATAATCATGCACAAAAAATTTAGTTTAGTTCAAGTTATAACTCAATACACTTTTTCATGGTAAAATAATGAAAATGGAACAGACATCGTGATTATAGCGCCCCCTTCCAGCGGATGTTTTTTAAATTCAGGACGGACGTACTAGCCACAGCCAAACACTTATTCAAAAAATTTCGTTCCATTTTAAGCCTAACTTCATACACTTTAAGGTGATATAATATTGAAAATGGCACAAAAATTGCTGTTGCAGAACCTCCTTTTGGCAGATTTTTTTTTCAAATTCAGGGAGGACAACTAGCCATAGTCATACACTTACACAAAAAATTTAGTTCAATTCGATGTATAACTTCATGCACTTTTAGTCGGTTCAATATTGAAAATGGCACAAAAATCGCTGTTGCAGCGCCTTCTTCCGGCGGAATATTTAAAATTTGAAGGAGGACTTGCATGCCACAGCCAAAAACATTCACAAAAAAATTGGTTCAATTCTATGTATATCTTCATACACTTTTTGAGGGTAGAATGGCGACATACGGACATACGGGCACACAGACACACGGATAGAGAGACATTTTGTAAAAACATGTTTTTTGGAATCTATGACCCATAAAAAGTGTAAATCCGTTGTAAACCAGAAGTCGAAAAAAATTTCATTACAATACTTTCTTCTATTTAAGATAGAAGAAAGTAAAAAGTGTCATAGATTCCTAGATTTTTATCAATTAATAGTTTATTGTTAATTAAATTATGGCTGAATATTGTGAAAACAATATACAAATCATTAATAAATAGATTAAGCAATTATAATTTCTTAGATATCATAAAGGAAAAAGATGTATAATTTAAAAAATAAAATTACGCTTTTTGCCGAAAGTAAAGTTTGCATTGTAGAGGGGAAATTTCATGGTTCCATTGTAGAGGGGGAACCTTTAATCAGTTATCTTCAAAATAATTTTATCATAGCAAACGCGGTAGCGTTTGGTATAATATGTTTAAGAAATAGAAAGTGCAAACAACTTTCTAAAATTTCTGGCGAACCATTAGAGATACGGCAGTGAAATTTTTTTTAAAGATAGAACTCGACGAGACGAATAAAATGATAGCATTCAAAAACATATAGATTATACTAAACTAAACTATACTAAACGGTACTAAACTATAGAACAAAACAATTTATATATTTAAAAAAATAAAAATAAATTATTTATAAATAAGTAAAGAACAACATCCGGGTTGCCATATCAAGCAAAATAACGTCACTCTGGATTCAGTTAAATACTCCGATGCGCATATGACATTGGCGTCAGAAAAAAATTCGCCAACGTGGTGCGTATACGACATCTGTGCCAAAAATGCATACCTATTTTATCTACATTACGTACGGTGCTACTTGATTATCAGGTCGACCAATTTCACCCATATATAGAAATCGACAAACTATTCGCCAAATTACTCAAAAAGAAAAATGTTGCCATTAAAAAAATTTAATTTTAGAAATTCAATGAATTTAGGTTAAAAAAAATAAAAGTCATTAACGAAAAGGATTACTTTAATGATGACGTTTAGTTATGACGTCGAGATGTACCAAATATAAAATTTGGTACTTACGTATTAATGCCATCGCAGCAGAAGTTGCGGTAATGCGACAATAAAAAGCAATCTTTATGTTCGTCCTTTTTTAATGCTTTTTTTGCTCATTTTTAATGCCATTTTTTAAAGCTTTTGTGCTTTTTTTGCTCATTTTTGACGCCATTTTTAGCGCTTTTTTTAGTGCTTTAGTGCTTTTTTTGTTCATTTTTGACACAATTTTTTTTTGTTTGCGTGCAAACAACAAGATTTCTATTTATTGGAACATTAGCGTAACTTCTGCTGCGGTGGCGTTAACACGTAAGTACCTAAAATTTGATTTATTCAGGTTATTTCGGACAAAAGAATAATAATAAAAGTTTTCATATTTTAATGCAGAATTTATTAAATCAAACCATAAAGAGATATTTGTAAGATATCGCATATGTTAATAACATTGAAGAATTTTAAATGTAATATTAGAATTTATTAAGGAGTATAAAAAATATGGTACTTACGTATTAACGCTACCGCAGCAGAAGTTGCGCTAATGTGCCAATAAAGAGCAATCTTGTTCGCACGCGCACAAAAATTGTCGTCAAAAATAGGCTTAAAAAGTACTAAAGTACTAAAAATGACGTCAAAATGAAAAAAAAACACTAAAAAAGCACGAACAACAAGATCGCTCCTTATTGGCGCATTAGCACAACTTCTACTGCGGTGGAATTAATACGTAAGTACCAAAAATATCAATGTTAGCGGAAATTTGTAAGGAGTTAAATGCTTTTTATAAAATATAAAAATGTAAATAAATCAAAAAATAACTAAAATGGCCACAACTACAAATAAATAGCTTTCATTTAAAAAAATAATTATCAAAATCGGTTGAATAGAAAATTCAGGGCTGATGACACGACATTTTTTAGCTTGTCTGAAGGAAATAGCATGAGAGGTTAATAAATAAATAAATAAATAAATAAATAAGTAAAAATAAATAAAAAATAATAAAAAACAATAAATAAAAAAACAATAAAAAGGCACGAACAACAAGATCGCTCTTTATTGGCGCATTAGCACAACGTCTACTGTGGTGGCATTAATACATAAGTACCAAAAATATCAATGTTAGCGGAAATTTGTAAGGAGTTAAATGCTTTTTATTTAGCCAAATAATATAACCGTAAAGTAAATTTAATAAAATACATATTATATTTTTCTCAAATTATATCAAGAGCTATTCGCTTATTGGCATAAAATTTATATTAAAAAACAAAAGAACAAATAAATTAGTAAAACATTCATAAAAATATAAATAAATCATCGAATTAAAATCATTTGATCACTTAACAAACAAGTGTAGCGGGTTTAATGTCAAAAAAGTGTAACATTTATGTTCATCCATTATTGGTATATAAACTTACAGTTTGTCTATCGTTCTTTGGTCGACGGGATAATTAAGTAGTACCTTAAATACATTGTTATCGCATGAGAAAAAAATGCTTGTGTATATGAAATAGTAAATAGGTTGCCAGAATATACGATGCCAAACTTCTTTTCCCGCCAAGAACTTTTCGTTATGTACAAAAAATACCTTTATTTATTTACTTATAGTATTCTTTTATAAAATGAAAGAAAAACGTGCAAGTTAAATGCATCTGATAAATGTATTTTTAATTTATGTGTTTCTTAAGGTGTTCTTAAATCAAAAAGGACAACTTTGTGACACATGCTTTAATTTATTTTTGTTCGGAAATGCATAAAAATAGTAGGTGTTATTAATCAGAAACTGTCTAATTGCACTCAATTTTCTGTTTTTTAAAAACAAAATAGATTTTTCTTAACAAGCCTTCAAATTTGACACTTTTGAGCACATTTCCCGACGAAAGCAGAAAAACCGGTCGAAAAGCAGGAGGAAAACGGGTGATTACGTCATCGAAATAGCTTAGAACTGGATAGGTAATTTAATTATCATAAAATGGAAAAAAAAGTTCCATTCAAAATCTCTTCCATAGTCAGTCATTCCAGTTTTATAACTTTCTGTTAAAAAATGAATTTGTAAGTGTGCCAAAATGTTTTGCGCTTGTTGAGCGAAGCAGGTAAGAACACCCTTAATGAAAGCCATGTATTTTAAATAAAGCTAGTGACAGCTTTATATTTAAAATGAAATTATGGCGAAGGAAACCTATTTGGCGATTGTTTCGGGTAGTTAAAATAAAAGTAGGAAAATAGCCGCCAGGCATATAAAAAATAAAACAATCAGATCGCAGCTGTTGATGACAGTCACAAGACTTATACTGGTATTTATATAGGTACTATAGCAAATTTGCAGCATCTCTGGTGTTAAACTAGGACTCTCGAGGTAAGGCATTTAGCTGCTCAGCAGCGGGTAGAGAGTTCAAATCCCGTTGGATGTAAGTTTGTTTTGTTTAGAAATGCTTTTGTGTTAAATTATTATTCTTTCGGGAATATTTTTATGTTAATTGTTATTCAATTTCTAGAATTTTTCTAGTTGTGAATGTTTCATTCGAGAAATTACCTTGAATGTATTTAATTGGTATGGCTTTTAATTATTTTAATAAAGTTCTGTACTTACCCATCATACGTAGTATAGGGTAAGTCTTGCAATCGTTTTGAAAATCGAAAAAATTTTTTAACGGATTTACACGTTTTAGATAGTGGAGATTCCGAAAAACATATTTTTAGAAAAAAAAAAAAAAAATTGCCGTCCGTCTGACTGTCTGTCTGTCTGTAAACGCTATATCTCCCGAACAAATCGAGATAGAGACTTGAAATTTTGTATGTATTTAGTATGAAAGAATGGGATGAAGCCTATTTAATATCAGCAACCTCGATTATCCGAAACTATTTTTTTCGGACCTTCGAAGAATTCGTACTGATGAAAGGTATATAAAAATTTTCGAATTTTTTTGTTTTAAGGAATGGACGTAAAAGGCAATAAAATAACACACTTTTGCATATAAAACAAAGTCGATCGGATTATTAGTTGCCGAGATATTTGTAATCCTGTTTTCCACATTCTTCGATTTTTCATGACCCTGTATTTCATTCAAATTTCAATTCAGAGGTATATTTTAATTGGAAATGAGACGCTTAATCCGACACAGTTAATTGTTAGTTAATAGAATTGTTATTTTTGGAGTTATAAGGATGTTTCTTTTACGCAGTTCGGTACTACTTGAGTAGTTTGGCCTTTATTATATAGATTTGTCGGAATTGGTACATCAGCAGTTCTTTAATAAAGCATTACTATGTATTAGGGTGGGCCGAAAAAAACTTTTTTTCGATTTTCGATTATGGCGGGTGTGAAAAAGTGGCCACTGGTGGCACTCAGTTCACACGAAAAATTTGAGATTTTTTGGACTTTTCCTTACCCTGCCGCAAATGACTTGAAAATCTGCAAAAATGCTGATTTTTTAACTTTTTTAGCTAAAAAGTTAGAAATGTTAAATTAAATTTATTATGGTTGTATTTACTTTAAAAGGCAGCTTTAACGTGCCAAATGCTTAAATAAGTTCTGATAATGCATTATTTAATTGCTAAGTGTTTTTTTAAATAAGCCGATTTTCATAGTTTTTTCACGTATAACAGGCAAAATATGTATTGGTTTGAATCGTTCGTTAATTTCTCTCTTATTTATGTTCCTTGGTCTTAAAATTTTTTCTGTGCGTCAAAGTTCATATATTTGGTCAGCGGACAGCAGTATAACTCAAAAACAAAGCTGGAAGGTAAGAAGGGGGTAAAACAGGACTCTAAGCGTGCGCAATGTCTCATCGTAATGTTGAGGGAGTGAAGGAAGATATAAAAGAGAAGAGAAAATTGAGGTAAGGGATTGTTATTATTTTACCATGCTCAAAATCTGCGAAATTTGTTCAGTGTGGATGTGAAACCTTTTTTTAAAGAGATTCAGTACTTTTTGGATCGTTTGACGTATCATTACAGTGTTTTGTACGTTTTATTACGACGAGCTTAGAAAGGGCTATTATGAAGGTCCATGGCAATGTAAAAGACACGCGAAAGAATGAAAAGTATCCTTTTTAGGCACCATGCTTGTTGAAAGACTTGCAATTGCCAACTCATACTGATATCATATGCTACTACTACTGGTTGCGAAGCGATATGGCAGCAAATCGAAAAATCCAAAATTAGTCAATATATGATGTTATTAAAATGGTAGGTGAAAAAGTTACCATTGAAAAAAAGCTTCTGAAAAAAAGCTTCTATACCAGTGTTTTCCCAACAATCAATTTACAAAAAAGATTAAAAACTAATAAAAGGTTTCACCAAATCGTACGAATTCTTCGCGGGTTGTATTTACTTTCAAGCCCATCTGATTACAGGATTTCCCCAATGATCTACACTTCTTTAATAGTGATAGTTTAGAATAATAGTTTAACGGCAGGTGAAAAAGTTACCGAAATCTGAAAAAAAAGCTTTCATACCAGTGTTTTCCCAACGATCAATTTACAAAAAGATAAAAAACTACTAAAAGGTTTCAGCATTTCCTACGAATTCTTCTCGGGTTGTCTTTACTTTCAAGTCCATACGACTTCAAGATTTCTCCAATGATCTACGCTTCTTTTCATAGTTTTTAATCTTTTTGTAAATTGATCGTTGGGAAAACACTCGCTTCTTTTCATAGTTTTTAATCTTTTTGTAAATTGATCGTTGGGAAAACACTCGCTTTTATTCAGATTTCGGTAACTTTTTCATCTACCATTTGAATAACATCCTCTATTGACTAATATTGAATTTTTTTGTTTTTCTGCCATATCGCTTCGCAACCAGTAGTAGTGGCATATGATATCAGTATGATTTGGCAATTGCAAGTCTTTCAACAAGCATGGTGCCTAAAAAGGATACTTTTCATTCTTTTGCGTCTTTTACATTGCCATGGACCTTCATAATAGCCCTTTCTAAGCTCGTCGTAATAAAACTTACAAAACACTGTAATGATACGTCAAACGATCCAAAAAGTACTGAATCTCTTTAGGAAAAGGTTTCACATCCACACTGAACAAATTTCGCAGATTTTGAGCATGGTAAAATAATAACAATCCCTTACCGCAATTTTCTCTTCTCTTTTATATCTTCCTTCACTCCCTCAACATTACGATGAGGCATTGCGCACGCCTAGAGTCCTGTTTTACCCCCTTCTTACCTTTCAGCTTTGTTTTTGAGTTATACTGCTGTCCGCTGCCCAAATATGTGAACTTTGACGCACAGAAAAAATTTTAAGACCAAGGAACATAAATAAGAGAGAAATTAACGAACGATTCAAACCAATACATATTTTGCCTGTTATACGTGAAAAAACTATGAAAATCGGCTTATTTAAAAAAACACTTAGAAATTAAATAATGCATTATCAGAACTTTTTTAAGCATTTGGCACGTTAAAGCTGCCTTTTCAAGTAAATACAACCAAAATAAATTTAATTTAACATTTCTAACTTTTTAGCTAAAAAAGTTCAAAAATCAGCATTTTTGCAAATTTTCAAGTCATTTGCGGCAGGGTAAGGAAAAGTCCAGAAAATCTCAAATTTTTTGTGTGAACTGAGTGCCACCAGTGGCCACTTTTCCGCACCCGCCATAATCGAAAATCGAAAAAAAGTTTTTTTCGGCCCACCCTACTATGTATATTAACAATATTTAAATTTTGTTTATGAATTGCAATGCATTGTATAAATAGTTTTCACATGTTTTATTTTCATATACATATCCATGATGGGTAAGTATTACGGTGGCCATCAACGACTAGTTTTCGTTCGAATCCATGGTTTGTTTTTCTTATCATGCATTTTATATGGCAATGCAATGACTTTTTTAATTATTCTGATTCTGAAAATTTTATGCTGTTGTTATCATTTTATAAATTTTGACAGCAGCAATTATTTTTCTTTTTACGATATTAGAAAACCTTCAGTTTTTTATCAAAAAATTAAATGAGTAGTATTAAAAAATGCTCTGACGAGCACCAAAAAAGGTTGATATCTATATAATAAAGGCCAAACGTATCTGTGCGTAACGCATACGTCATTTTGTGAATGGCAACACTTTCGCATGCATTTCGGTTTTGCAATTTTCGGTATTACAAATTTTATACTTTTAAGTATCGCACATTTTCAATTTTTATATCGTCGTATTGAAAAAAAAAATGTACTTTTAAATGCAATTTGTTTGAATGCTGTATCTCAATTTATTTATGAGTTATTAATTTTTTATAGTTTTTAGTACGAATTTTGCAATTGTGGCAACAGAAATACGCCATTTTCTCTTAAAATTGATAAAAATGAAATAAAAATACTATGTCAAAAGAAATCGTTTGATATAAAATAAAGTGAATTTTAGTTTTATTGCGTTTTTATTCATCAATTAAATGGTTTTTTTTAATTTATTGCAGACTTAATTTACAAAAGATACAACACGTTCTCTTTAAAAAAATGTATTTTAGATAATATTCGAGTGATTTTGCCGCGTTCACTCAGTTCTTTATCCGAAAGCTAAACGAGAGCAATTTTATTTATCCGTGTGTATGTAATGATATTTTCCAAATTTTGAAAAAAAAAATAAGTATAAATGAATGATTTCTGATAAAACATGGAGCTATTATAAATAAAGAAGCCAAGAAGAAGAAGTAAATCATCAGATATCCGATTTGTTTTGCTAAGTGTCTTGAATATTGTTTTTGCTGTGTTTGTGTAATTTTCCGTCTTAATGACATCAAATGCATACTTTTCTATAAATGTTGTTTAAGGCTGGATCCGTAAAAATGGAATGCTTTTAGCGGATGCAAATAAGTTTTTTTATGTAAAAAAGCAAGTAATTTTAAAATGATCAAATTAAAATACTATGAGAAGTGCGAATGTAAATTTTGAGAGGATGAAAATAATGACGGGTTTAGATTTCACATGGGAATTCTATAATCTTGTGTTTTTAAATATGAAAAAGGATTTGACAAGTGCTTCTGTTAATTATTGAGCATGAGGAAGGACAAGGAATACCTTCTTGACTACAACTCACTTCAATGCCAACTTTTAAAAAATCATATTTGCGCTTTTTCCATATAAAAGAAATTTGCGGTTCTTTAGTAGAACTTTCCACCGTGCTTTAGATGTTAACCAGGGGTGTAGTCGTAAAAAAAAGATAGGATATATGCTCTAAGCAGAGGGATACCCTAGAATGTGTATACTATAAGCTTTCTTGAGAAACAGTGTATATGGTGTTCTATTAAAAAGTCCAGAAGGTATACGGCGTATAACCTTCACTACATCCCTGGTGTTAACTGCACTGTTCACTCTGCACTATACTACAAATCAGTTTTCTGTGCAATTATACACTTAGGGCATGCTTGGTGGCAGTGCATGAATGTGATACCTGCAGGAACTAGGTTTTTGGCACTATGTCGTCTTCCCTTACATTTATGTCTAATTAAGCTGCATATTTACTGGTTATGTCTTTACACTATACATTTTTATAGTAACTGCGACTGATTTGTTTTTATATTTTTATACAAATAAAAATATAAAAATTAAAAATAAAAATATTTTTTTACAAATAAAAATATAAAAAATAAAATATTTTTATAAAAATATTTTTAGAGAATATTTTATAAAAATAAAAAATAAAAAATAAAAAAGAGTAATATTCTCTGAGGAAGAGCCTACTTAAAGCTTGAAACTACTAACTAGGGAACTGCAAGAAGTGTAAGTCACCGATTTTGACGAAAGTGGTATCGTTGGAAAGATCTCATCGAGTGCAGTAAAAAACTTAATGGAAATACCCTTCGCAAATTAGCCGTTATTGAGATATCTGACAATTTATGTCACGTGACTAGTGCATATTTAATGGAGGGCCCGCAAAAAACTTTAGTCTAGATTTAAACGAAAGTGGTATCGTTAAAAAGATATCATCACGAGGGAGAAAAAACTCGATAGAACTACCCGTCGGAAATTAGCCGTTTTCGAGATATCCGATAATTTATGTCACGTAGCTAGTGCCTACTATTCTTAGTGCACACTTAATGGGGTACCGTAAAAAATTGTTTTCTCAATTTTGATGAAAATGGTGCCGTTGAAAAGATATCATTGTGAGAAGTAAAAAACTCAATGGAACTAACCAACTGAAATGAGCCGTTTTCGAGATATCCGACAATTTATGTCACTTAATGCAGTTTTCCAGCAGTGTGCATTAGCAATGTGAAACAAATTGTCGGATATCTCGAAAACGTCTCATTTCCGACGGGTTTTTCCATTGAATTTTTTAATCTTCACGATGATATTTTTTCAACGATACCACTTTAGTTAAAATTGAGACTAAAATTTTTTGTGGTCCCCCATTAAGTATGCAATACTTACGTGACATAAATTGTCGAATATCTCGATAACGACTCATCTGCGACGGGTAGTTCCATTGAGTTTTTTGCTGCTCTCAATGAGATCTTTCCAACGATACCACATTCGTCAAAATCAGTGACTTACACTTCTTGCAGTTCCCTTGTAAGATACTTTAAATAAAATTAGCTATTAAAAACTTTTTTTAATTGTTGTAATAACCTTTTAAGTGAAACGGATCGCTTTAAAGTTCATATTATATATTTTGTAAATAAATTATTCATGCGCTGCATACTAGTATTATCTGTCCGCAAATCCGATCGTCATTAATCAATGCTCTAAATTTTTTTCTAAATAATGCAGTAATTAGCTGTCCTCATATGAGATCCGTAAGCATCAGAGTGTTAAATTTAAAAGTGCCACGTTTGCGCGGAATTTTTTTACTTTTTTTTTTCTTTAGATTTTATTTTTGAAGAAATGCCTTATACTTAATTCGATTTTTTTCCTAAATCCTCGTGCCCCACCAGTGGCCGAGAGGTTGGGACCTCTCAACTGGTAGACGGCAGGTGCTGGGTTCGAACCCAGTCGCGGCTGTCGGCCTAACCGTTCGGAGTTTTCGTGGTTTTCTTCGAACCTTGCGTAAATACGGGTTAGGTTCCCTTAGAAAGACCCCCACGAAGGGCACTCCCCCCTGGTCCTATATCCCTAGCGCAGATAATCGGACGTCAAAAATCAACCAACCTAAATCCTCGTGTCAATAAGTCCTTTTAAGCAACATTAGCAATTTAGCATTTGAACACTGAAGCAACGAAAGTGCTACTTAAAACGTTAACGTAATAATAGACCCGGTAGCCAAACAATATTGGGCCAATATTGGCTACATTTTGGAGCAATATTGTCACATTGGCGCAATACTGGCATGAAATATTGCTCCAATATTGGGATGTTTACATTTTGCCTTTATTTAGCCAATATTTGCTGTCAATATTATGCCAATTTGGGGTTTCATTTGGAACATTTCCAATAAAACGCCAATATTGATTAAATATTGGGGTTTCTTTGGAAATATTTTTCAATGTAACGCCGACATTTATACAATATTGCAAATTCGTTGGAAATATTTTCAATGAAATGCCAATATATAGTCAATATTGGCATTTTATTAGCAATATTTTCAGTAAATGAAATATTGGTGCAACATTGGAGCAATATTGGTTTGCTATTAGGGAGAGTATAATATTTTCCGAAATATCAGAGCACTTAGAAGTTGTGTTCTTACTAGGAAACGTTTCCAGGTGTAAGTTTTGAATTTGGATGAGTGTGGTACCAAACGAAAGATCTCGTCATATACGTTAAAACTGCAATGGAACTATCTATCCGAATTCAACCGATTTCAAGATATTAGCACTTGTAATGTGATTGAATAAATAAATTAAATTGACATGCAGGTATATAAATTGTTCGCAAGTTAAAAGTTTCTTTGCATTGACTTAATCCTCCTGCCTATACCATTTTCCGAGCTACGAGCAAAATCCTTTACACCCACACATTGCCGGTTATTTCCCCTCTTTTAGACAAGCACTTCGCATTCTAGGAAGTTTTCTCGTGCAGCTACACTCGAAGAGTTTTTCCATATATTTTTGTTATTTCCACCACCGTGTTTTATGCAATTTTTTCAGCAAATGTGTGGCGCGACGTAATGGATAAACTGTATGTAAATACAGTGTGTAAAATAGAATGTTTTTCTTAGGCTGGCGGTTATGCTAGATGCATAATAGCTCTGTTATTCTTATTGAAATGAGTGTTTTTTCACACTTCAAGTGCTGGTATCTCGAAAGCGGTTGGATTCGGACGGGTAGTTTCATTGCGCTTTTTAAAGTACACGACGAGATCTTTCATTTGATACCACACTCGTCCAAATCCAGACCTTACTCCTGGTAACATTCCCTAGTTCGTCTTCTTTATTGCGAAGATCGTCCACTTCTGAGAATTTTTCCGGGCAAACTCTGTATTTTTTAAAATATAAATTTTGATTAAAAGCGCAATGTTTCACCTTGCTTCAGAAAATATTTTTTATAAGAAAAAGTTCGCAACAAAAATTTTCTTTGTCTTAAAATTTCAGAAAAAGTATCGCCTCGACAGTGTTACTCTCGTAACACTGTCTACTGTATCCATGGGACTTGCCACATGAGATGTGGAAAATCACTTTTCGATTGAAAATATCACTCCTTATACAGATTTGACTTAAGAACATTACCTTTATTGTAAGACAGAGTTAAAGGTATATTAATAAGCTTCCCGATATTATTATTATTGTTATTATTTCTTGTTTAAAATCGATAATTTGTATAGAAAATGTTATACGAATGTGACAAAAACATACAAACAAATATTTTTTTCAACATGTTCAAATAAAAATAACAGCATAAAATTAACAAAAAATTCGCTATTTTTTCAAAGCTATTTAATTCTAAAAGTATTCAACATAAATACATTTTATGTATTTTCGAATAAATATATTAATGATATTCGAGAACTAGACTATTTTTATGATAATAACATGAATATTTTAAAAACTATAGGAATAAAAATAGAAAAAAACGATGAAAATTCAAATTAAACATTAATATTTCAAAAAATAAAATTGTGAAATGCGTAAATTGTTCAATAAATTAACCTAAGAATAACTCTTTATCTTGAATGTATACAAAATATATAACTTAAACATTTTGTGATAATTGAACATTTTTTATTGGGTTATAATAATTTGATAAAAAAATTTTGCCAAAAATTTTTTTTGATAAAAAAAATAAAAATAAATACAATTTTCCTCTTAGTTTTTTAAAAATTTGTAAAAAATATGAATGTTTAAAAATCTGCAGAATCAAAGTTCCAAATGTTTTTTTTTTTTTTTTTTTTTTTTTCGAAAACACAGTGTTTTTTGTTTGTTTGTTTGTTTGTTTTGTTTTGATTTTTAAGTGTGTTTTTTAAATGAAACTCTGATAGAAGTTTTTAATTTTAAAGGAATAAAGATATTTTAACTAATATTTTATGTCATATAAGTGAAACAATACTTTACGCAAAACGTTACTATTACAGATTAAGAAGAAAATAAACAAAAATAAAATTCAGAAACATATCAAACATGCATTAAAAAAAGACACTTATTTCTTAAAGAAGGAAAATATACTACATCAAAATCAAAAATCGAAGATATCGAAAAAGTTACGAGAAACTCCATTGAGGTATTAGCAATTCAAAAAAGCGACATGTTTTTAAAATTCTCTCAAATTATCATATTTTTTAGATTTAAATTTACTTCCTAAAAGTATTCTTCACATTTTTTATGAGACTATATAAAGTGAAGAATAACTTTAGAATATAGTAATGTAGTAGACTCCCTCAAATCTGCACAGCTTGGGAGCAGGGGTTGTGCGGATATTAGAATTTTGAGGATTTCTGGTCATTTCTTTGTTCACATTTCTTAAGCAGTAATTTGAATGTAATTAGTAATGCATGATTTGAAATGTCTCCGCTTGAAAGGATCAAAATTAAAACGGCGGATAAGCGTATCAAAAGCAATTTGAAAAAATAGAAGTCACCTGACACCCTAGACACATGACAATCACAAGGTTCACACATTCCTTGGAATTTCCAAGGACTCTGGCACCACTATTAATGATAAGAAAATTTATACTAAAATTTTAAGATAAAGAATTCGCAAACATCTCTTTTATTCTCAAATTTTACAATATTTTTAAGCGATAAAATACTTTGAAAATACTGTTAAATTTTTCTGGTAGACATGTGCGAACCCTGCAATCATTGAAACATATGAAAACCGTAACTATGCAATTGAAAAAAAAATTAATAATAATAAAAACTTTTTAAACTTTTTAATCCGACCTGATATAAAAGTGTTTATTTTAGTTTTTTAAACTATTTAGCAATTATTTCAATAAATTTTCCAGTTTTATAAATATTGAACTCCACCGCGGCTTAAACACGTAAAATTACAGTACATCTTCACATATTATACTTGGCATTAATAGATAACAGAGTGCATATTTATGTGCCATTCTCTTTCTCCTTTATATTCTTGAACATCGATTTTTTTTAATGATAAAACTGAAAACAGGCATTAAGACATTCTTTTTTCCCCCAATACTCACCAGCTTGAAACCCAAAAGAAGAATTTCGGATAAGTGTCTTGGTTTCCGAAAGTTTATGGAAAATCAATCCCTACTTCATACGTTGCACCTGTTAACTTCCCTTCTTTTTATCGGATTGTACTTAGCTTTAGAACAGTCTGTTGCGAAGTGATTTTCTTAAGACATAGCACCATTCTGAAGCATTTAAAAAGTATATTAACAGAAATTCTGTTAGGAACGTTTTGACACATTAATATATATATATATATTACGCTAATGTATGCTGTACAAAAATCACTGTTATTTGTTAATTGTTTACTGGCAACATCCAAATGAAACTTATCTTATTGGTTAATGTGCAAAAGTCTTTTGGTAAGATGTAGGATGGGGTAAAATGAATTTATTTATCTTTAGTTCTTTCGCTGCAATAATGGGGCTTCAAAATATCATTATTTTTTTCTGTTCATTTTACTTAAAGAAAAATAAATAAATAAGAATCATGAATTTTGATCTTTTTAGTTTCAAAGGCTAACATAAAAATACTGAGTTCTTGATTTATCAGCCCAGATGTCAAATACGTACCACATTGGCACGTTATTTTTCTGACGCCAATTTGGCGAAAACTTCGTTTTCAAATACTAGTTACATATATATTTTTTAAATAATTTCTATTATTTTAGAAAGGAAATAATAATAAATAAAAAAAGTTTAGTTAATAATTATAGAATAAAACAATTTATACCAACTTAAAAAGGAATAAAAGTAAACAGATAATTATTACTAAATAAATAACAATAGACAGTTTACTATATGAGGCACATATAGTTATCATTTTGTTGCAATCGCGCCAATGTGGTGCGTTTATGACATCTGTGTCTATTTCTTTAGCAGAATCTTTTATTTTGGCAAAAAATTGAGCAATTAAAATAATAATAATATGAATAAAAGCAATATGATTTAATTCTTAGTATACATTCAAGGGAGACTTAAACTGGTTGCCAAGGGCGGCTAGTATAATTTAAAGAAATAGCAGCTACCATAAAGTACAAAAAGTAAACTCCCCTTTAGCAGACCAGATAGTCTAATGATTTTAAGGGATATTTACAATGGGAAATTTTGTGAAGTAGATAGAAAAAGTAATTAAGTGGGTGAGGGGATATATTTGGAATTTATAAACTTCTTAAAATTTGTGCAACTTGCAAATTATATGAGAAGAGAACTTATAATGGGAATGGGGGGGGGGGTATCTTCTGTACTTAATGGTATTATTCTCATAGTTACCGACCTCTGGCTTTTTTCAAATTAAGAAAACATACTTTTAAGCAGAAAAGTTGTTTAATCAAAAGTGTCTGGCATTAAATAAGATGGTTTCTTTAAATTTGCTTAATTTCGTTAATTAAATAAATTTCTGGTTAGAAGAATGTTTGATTTTTAAAAAGCCGGAGGTCGCATGTACGTATTCCTATATTGAAATAAGGAAAAATATTACACCTTTTTTAACAAACAATGCACAATTGTTTAACATAATTTGCTTAGATTCTGCTTACAAGGAAGATCTCCTTACAGGGCATACTCAGAAAATGTTGAAAAAATACTAGTGGTACTACTTACGTATGCAATAAAGTATCAGTTAAAACTAACGGCGGAATTCCAGTAGAAAATCTGTAAAAAAATAAAATATTTTCGAATATTTAGTACGAAAATACGCAAGCAACGCGCCCTCGCCAAAAGCAAATTATTTTAATACATCTGAAAATTACTTGTTAATTGTCGCTCAGAATCCTTCAATATTCCCACCAATTACTATTTTATTGTAAAATTTACCTTATTTAATCGGAGAATTTTCGTGATTCAGTTACAGGCGTTTTTTCTGTTTTGAAAAACCGGTGATAAATGATAAAAAAATAAGCAAATTACTCTTGTCACGATGAGGTTAAAGAGGGTTCGACATAAAAACGTAATTTTTGAAATCTTGTTTCTTCGCAAACTAGTGATACATCGCCAAATAAACGTAAAATTCATTATTTTTTTACAAGCGTTCTATCGAGGTTTCGCCGAAAATTTTTTTATAAACATATATGTCCATATGAGAAGAGCATTCTTTATTTTTTTAGATTTTTCTGAGTATGCCTGTATGGAGACCATCCTTGTTAGATTATTTTTGCAGATGTCAGAATAAAAAATAGCTGAGAAAGTGCTATATAAAATAAAAAATAACGGGAAAAAATCACGTATCACACATAGATTTTTTATAACATGTTGAGTACTACCAAAATATTTTATGAAAGTGATCCCTTTTTATGCGGGGAAAGGAAATATCAAGATTAATAATTGACGTCACGATCGAATAATTAATTTAATATTAATTAATACTGACACATTAGTGATGAATTCTTAAAATCTTAAAACTTTAATTGTTTGGTTATGTTAAAATCCTATTTTTTCAGAATATTTTGATATAATTATATCCTTGAAACTGAAATTCCTATTAAATCAAAAGCTGCAATTTTTATAATTATATCCACTCAGGTTTAAAACGGCCTTTCCTTAATTTTTATGTCATTTTTTCTCAAATTTATTATTATTAAGACTCCAGACTGTGAAAAAATATTGTTTTTGTTTATACTCTTTTAGTCATATATTTTAATGTTTTTCACTGAAGTCTAAAATAGCATTTTTAATGATATTTTAAATTATGAAAATGCAAACAAATGTTCAATAAAGTCATTTCTTAGAACTGCTTTCACCATCTTTAATACTTTCCAAGAAAGTTGAAAAATGTTTATGCATTCATGTCTATCCGTCTGTCCACGCTCTAACTCCCATAAATGTACTCAGAGTTTTATGCAGTTCTAAAATCTTTCTTAGGGTTCTTTAAACATATGTTTGATATTGTATATGAAATATGTGAGATTAATAGTTCATTTAGATTAATAGAACATAATTTAACAGTACATTCATAACATTCTTAATCCATTTACAAGGACACACAAAAGAAAGCAGTTAAAATACAGTATTTGAAAAATAATTGCTGAAAATGAGTTTTCAATTTCGACAAACGCTTTAAAACCATCTTTTCATTAGGTGTGTCAAGAAATATGCACTATAATTCATGCCACGCATCAAACTTTTGCGCTGAAATTATATACATAGCGCTTACAATCGTTATGTGATACGTCCGCATATAACAATACAAAATGTAACCAACTGAATAGTTCGAAATACTAAATATATATTTGATGCAGAACTTTTTTGTTGAATCATTTCAAATTTTAGTAAAATCGGTTATATAGTTCAAATACAGGGACAGTCAAAAGTATTTCGTTACATTACGGACGATGGAATAAAATATTTTCAAGAGTTTTTAATGATGATACACTCACCGAAACATAATGAAATTCATATGATTTATGAAGATCACTAAAATATTCATATTGTAGAATATGCCGCGCAAAGAATATATATTATTCATTTACAGGAAACCAGAAAAGACTTCCTTTACATAATGGTATAAAGGAGGGAGGGAGCATTATTGGCGACATATTTTAATTATGTTAAGCTATTTCACATATAATAAAATTATGCTTGACGGATGATTGTTTGTTGTTGTTGTTGTTAGAGTACAAATTGGATCAAAATTACCTTACAACTCAGAATGTTGTATTTCCCTGAATTCAGTAATCATTCAAATGGCAAGCATGAAAAACTATAAATAATAAAATTTCGTTTCGAATTCTTGCTTGACATTTCCTATACTAAAGAACATTTTTATCAGTTCTAGAAATTAATTCAAAAATTCCGGTATCATTTCTTTTTCCTCTGCAACATCGTAATAGCAACGTATTTCATATCACGCTACACATCATTTATTGCTCGGGTCACAGATATTTTTTTATTTCATCCATGGCGCACTTTCTCCATTAATTCAGTTCTTCTTCTAACATATGAAAAGAAAGGAAACCCTCAATAGATCATGTGGCTCACTCAACTGTTGATAAGAAACTTTTTTGAGATACATTCATTCTTCAAGTGTCATGTCGTACGAAAATAAATTGCTTACAGATAATAGATTTCTTCTAACATAGTAATTTCTTGAAAAGGATGCGTAAGCCAAAATGTAATTGCAAGAATATTTTCAAAAATTGTGATATTACAATTAACTATTATATTAACAACAAATGCTAATTAAATACCTTCAGCTGGAAATTTCAAGAAATGATTTCACATACGGTACGTATAAAAATGGCTGAAATTTTGATTTTAAGTGTTTGAATTTTTATATTCTAATAAAACTTTTCGATTTTTTTTAAACACATGGGTATGCATATAAAAGTGTTCTCATTTTAAAAGATCTAGCGATACAATTCTTGGAAGCAACCAATCCACAAAAGATTTCGAAAGCATTACACTTTATTATCATGAATTACTTAATGGTTGTTTTTTACTATTTAATGTATTGTCTGTGATTTACATTTAGTACACTGAGATGTTTGTGGACTAAAAATAAAATCACATACAGGGCTTCGCAAGGAACTGGGTTAATCATTACCTGTGTATAGTGATAATTAAAAATGCATTCTTACTTGTTTTATGCGTTTTTCATCTGAATTACACTTTCGTTTAATATATGATGTATATCAAAATCTGTAAATTACATTCATCGATATACCAAATAATTCGAGCACGTTTTCGTCTATTGGCGAAAAGGGCTAGACGTAATTTTAATACAATGTTAAACGTTTTTCAACTGAACTAAATTATTTAGAATGCATAAGAATCTGTTCATAAAATACAAAACTTCTCATAAAAATTCAAGAATATTTTCCACTATGGATAATAATTTCTTAAATATATTTAAATTCGTGGATAAAAATTAGATTTTTTATTCTTTAATATTTTGGATGACTTTTTTTCCCTTTTGAATAGTACACTAGTTTTGTTTCTATGACAAAGAACAGTTATATTGTTATAATTAATTGAGTAATGTTCATATAGAAACATACTGTTGCAGCGTATATAGGGTTCTTTTGATCTTATGGTTAGACAACTTCAAACTCTTGCTTATAGAAAAGTAGAAAATAATTTATTTACAGAACTTCAGAACAACAGAGTCTTCGAAACTCACAAATATTCCTAGATATTCAAAAATAATTGTTCAAATCTATCGTATAAGTGCAGATATAGGTTCCAGAGACTCTTTATACAACGTCTCATCACTAAATCACATTCAAAATAACGTAAATAAGACTCAAGCAAACTTGCTTAACAAACGCGTTGTTCACTCAATGACTGACTGGTAAATAATAACCACAGCTCGCATCGCTTCTCTTCTTATATAGGCTCGCAGCATGTGCGGAAAATTTCTAGAACCTACTCGAAAAATCCACGGAACAACAAACAATGTATCAGTATATCTAAAGGGGGGGTTACCATTGAGAGGGAAGGGTTACCATCGCCAACAATCGCCAAGTTTGTCGCCAACTTGGAGATATATCGCCAAATTTGGCGACCAAAATTAGTCGCCAAAAGTGACGCCAACTAGGCGATATCTTTCTTATTTCGCCAATCTGCCGTAGACATACACTGAAAATAATGGACAAGTTTGCTTGATAACAGAGACAATGTAACAAAAACTAATATTAGTAAAGAAATGGAGCTTAATAAGATTATTTACATTATTTTACAGTACAAACACAAACTATTTACAAAATTCGTAACAATATTAATATTTGCAAAATTTAAATTCAATTTTTGCAAAATGTTGTTTTTCGAACATCATGTATCTTTTTATAGATACATGACTATTTATTATTTTCTGTAATCATCTCTAATTATTTTACGCATGTTGCTGATGAATCTGAAGTAAACTTTTGTTTCTAACGATTGTACAAAAAATGCATGGGAAATTTTACTTCTGAAAAATGGACGTCTTTTGTTTTTAAAAGTGTTTTTATTTTAGATTTTTAAGAAAATAACTAACGAATATATGTTTATAATTTTGATTGCAATTTGTTACGAATTTTTTATACAATACATATAATAAATTACAGTAGATATCTTTGATAGCTTTTGACAGAAGGTGCATTATTTTAAGATGGAAGATATAGAAACTATAAACTCAACTTGAAAATTTTTTTTATGTGCTATTAATTTTCTCATTTGTTTATATTATATACCATTTTTACTACAATAAACGGTAAAGCTTCATTACAATATTCTAGAATTACTGGACAGGTTTTCATAATCTTTCCTAAAGCATCATTTTCTTACTTATTTTATAAAATTTCACGCTATTTGAGTATTGAGATAATTTTAAAATGTAATAGAGAAACTGTGGTAAAACCATACAGTCGAGCGAAACCCGAATAAAGAGGAAATTAATCAAGATAAAAATTTACAGACTAAGCGGTGAGATAAAAATTTACAGATTTTTCATTTTCACGCATTGAGCTAAATAGTTTGATGAATTGCATACTTGCGATTAAAATTTAATAATGGCAAGAAAGCCAGTTAATTAGGTCATGTTTAGATTAGGTAATCTGATAACATTTTAAAATATGCATCATCTTGTAAGAACTAACGATTACAATTTTGCATCATTTCGTTTTACAAAAATCCTCTTCTTACTGTTATAAAATTACCAAATTTCGAATAGTGTTTTTTTTTAATTATGAGAAATAGAAAAAAGTAAACAGAAAAATAATCTGATTTAACAAAATACAAATGCCACTTGGAAAATGATTTTTGCAATGACTAACATTTAAGATTTATAAATAAAGTCTATAATAAAATAGATATTTTCATCACTTGTTGTAAAGAATAAAAGATAATATAAGCATAAGATAATTAAGCAATAAAGTTTAAAGGTAAATAAAGGAAGAGATTATGGAAGAGATTACAATTTATGCAGTCATTTTCCTCTGTGATTTATTATTAAAAAAAATAAAATAAAGAAATGATAGTGTTTCTTCCTTTCAGAATTCATTCAGTTTCTTATATAGTTTTATCTACCCTTTATCTATATTATAAAGGACAAACATATATGTGCATAATGCAAATGTCCTTTTGCGAATGGCAACACTTTCAAAATTTAAGTCAAATATCAGTTTTACAATTTTCGGTACTGAAAATATTTTAAATTTCTAAACATAGCACATTTTCAATTTTCACACTGTCGTATAGAGAAAAAATGTACTTTTAAATACAACTTGTTTGAAAACTTTATCTCAGTTTGTTTTTGAGTTATTTTTTATTATTGTTGTGATTACTATTATTGTTATCATTCTGTAGTTTTTAATACTTTTTTGACATCGTGACCTTGGCAACAGATGTATGCCAAAAATGCGCCCCCACAAGGATTTAGATATGTCTCAGATATATATATATATTCTCGACCGAGAATGACAACCAATTCCCAAATGACTAATTGTAAAATTTCTTTTCAAATTGTGTGATAGGAATTCTTATGCGAAAGAATATTTTTTTGCTCCTAGCAATAATGAGTCACGGATTCTGTCTTTTTCTTCCTCAAGATTGTCACAGCAGCAGGTTTTATATAATACTATATATCATTTATTTCTATGGTCGCAGACTTTTTTTTTCATTTTTGTATTATTTTATCTATAAGACGCTTTATCGTATTCTGTTTTTCACACACAAAAAAGGAGGAAAAAGTATTTCAATCACGCCTAGGTTTGAAATACCATTTTGAGTATATCATTTAAAATTGTATGTTATGTTGTTGAATCAAGTAGAAACAAATTGTAAAATTGAAATTGGGTTATTTTTAAATAACTATTTGAACAAAATTTCATTAAAATCTAAAGAAAAAATTAAATTAAACCGTAAGAGTAATGTAGTAAAGTAAAAGAAATAATTCCGTACTTCACAATAGCAACATCGACAAAGGGTATAGCCGAGTTTCATAGTAAAATATGCCCTTGAGTCAACCACATCGATTCCTACATGGATCGATAGCCCATAAAAAGAAATTCATTTCTCCCCAGTTTTAAGTTTGTATCTCAAGACAATGGGGGGTAAAGACCCTAAATGCCAGTTTTGGAAAAGTGCGAATTGTGACGAAACTACTAAGCAAATTTCAACGAAAAAAATAAGGATTGTAAAAAACCACCATACGAATGTGTGACAATTTTATCAGATTTTTTTAAACAAAAGAACAAGTTTTCTAACATTTTTCCTGTTTTTAAATGAACATTTTAATTAAAAATAAACTGAAATTTCTGAGTGACTACTTTAATTTTTTTGCATGAAATACTACGAGACATGATGCATATTCACTCTACATTTCAACTTTCTACGTATGGTGCATCATATTAAAAAAAGGCAAAACCATATTCCGGTGGAAATATGGGACGTGTCTCGGACAAATTCCACGCCTTCTTTTCAAATCTCACATATTAATTCACTCAGTATATTTAAAAGAAGGCGTGAAATTTGTCCGAGACACGCCCCACATTACCGCCGATATATGATTTTGTCCTTTTTTAATATGATGCACCATACGTAGAAAGCTGAAATTGATAGTGAATACGCATCATGTCTCATAGTATTTCATGCAAAAAAATTAAGGTGGTCACTCAGAAATTTTAGTTTATTTTTAATTAAAATGCACATTTAAAAACAGGAAAAATATTAGAAAACTTGTTCTTTTGTTTAAAAAAAATCTGAAAAAATTGTCAAACATTCGTAGGGTGGTTTTTTACATCCCTTATTTTTTTTCGTTGGAATCTGCTTAGTAGTTTCGTCACAAAGCGCTCTTTTTCAAAACAGGCATTTAGGGCCATTACCCCCCAATGATCTTGAGATACAAACTTAAAACTGGGGAGAAATGAATTTCTTTTTGTGGGCTATCGATCCATATAGGACTCGATGTGGTAAACTCAAGGGCATATTTTACTAAGAAACCCGGCTATACCCTTTGTAACAAATAACCAAAACATAAATGTTTCAAAAAATATTTTAAATATAACAAAAATCCTTGCTCTTATAAAAATCTATGAATTTTTATAAATACTTCCATGTTTAGTAATACTTTGCAAAGGTATTTTAATACAGTGCTAACTAAAAAAAGGTTCTTTTCTAATTTCAAATATTTCATTTTTTTCCAGCGTGGTAACTAAAATAATTTCAAAAGTTCATTTATGCAACCTCATGGAGAAAAGACATAGATAGAGGTGCAAGTATACCTTAAAATCGGCTTGCAATATGATGCGCGTTATCGCTCAAATTTAAATACCTCATTCGGCTCAAACAAAACAATCACGAGAAGCAGACACCAAATTATTTGACATCAATTGAGCACTTTCTCTCATTAGAAAAAAATGAAAATGATCTGTTTATATTTAAGCATTCTAAAGAGGCATTTCATTATATTACAAATTAAAAACTTCATTACTAAAATTTTCTTCTTTTTTGCGAAAGTATGTGGTTGGGTAGGGCCTGATGTAGCGAATTTTAAGCTTACATTTTTGGAATCTCCCTCAGCTGCTATATTTTATCTCTATTCTTTGTTTCTGCTCTATGATATAACCTCATATTATTTTTAATATATTATGCATTTTCTGCGCATCTTTTATGTTGCTTTAGACTACTTTATTATTTCATTTTATTAAAATATATTACTCAAAATCTTTACTTATCTTTTTCTATGAGCTAAAAAGGCATATGCCGTAATTAATATTTATTGTTATTAATTTCAAAGGACAAGCAAGAAAAAGTCTTTCTAAAAGCTGCTTTCTCGTCTTTTAGAATAAAGATTGCATAAAAAGCTTATGACTGTACAGAAACTTTCCTTCCAGTAATCATTCAAATGACTTTTTACCAGGAGAAGTTCGAAATAATAAAATTTCGTTTTGAACTTTTATTTTGCAATTCCCATGCAAACGCATCATTTTATATGCTCCAGAAATAACAAGTTCAGAAGCATTGTCATAGCAACTGGTTTCATATCAAGCCACATATCATTTGTTGCACGGGTCACAGACATTTTTATTTCTTCCGTGACGCATTCCCTCCTTTCATTCTGTGTTGTCTGAAATGAATAGAAGAGGATGAAGAATGGAAACTCTTAACAGAACTATTCCGCTTTTAACCCAGATGGGAAATAAAATTTTAGGTGATTTCTTTTAAACTTCATATGTTTTATTTTTTAAATGTTATATCGTGCGATATAGATGTCTGTCGAGCATGAATTTTTTCTGAAATAATAATCTATGAAACATGTTATTTTAATGCATTGAAAAGCTAAAAGGAGATACTAAGAAGAATTGTGGCAGAGTAGAAAATGGTTTTCAAGCTTATAAAGATACGTAATGAGTTATTAAAATTAAATTTTGTATTTTGTATTTTATTTTTATCCAAAAACTATTTGAAAAAACAGTTCGGGTTTTTTTATCGTGGAAAAGTTATGGCTTGGTGAAGACCTTGTTAAAAAAATCGTTTCTTTGTTTTTAAATGCAAAATAATAAAGGCAACACAAGACATTTCAATAAAAACTTATTTGGAGTAGCATATATTATCAAGTAAAAGCTTAATCTGTACTTCAATATGTATTTAACAAGATGAACGTGACAAAAAAGGGAAAACTTATTTTCATTTTTCAAATTGCTTTTTGTGTCTTTATAAATTAATGTCTTTATTAATTCTTTAACACAAGTTTGTAGCTGAAGTTATGTCCAACATAATAATTTATGAGTTCTTTTCCTTATTTTTTGTTATTTTCTGAAGTTTGTGTACCTTCACCATGAAAATTTATGTTATCCCTATTTTAAGAGCTTGCAATTGTTTATTTAGCTCAGTATTTTATTGTGTACATAAGACTGATATACAGGGTGATTCCAAATTTTTTTTTACAATAAAAGAGGGGTGATAGTACACATCAAGACAAACAATATTAAATAGGAGACCAAGGGTCCAAAACGTTTTCCTAAGGAAATAGCCGCCATTAAAGTTTAGGGACCAAAATTTCAAATGAACATAAAAAACGGGAAAATCGGTCGATTGATTTGCGGTTTTCCCTAAAATTATTCTTTATGTTGGCATTTTCTTGAAATTAAATTATAAAGATAAATTTCAAAAAATGCCGATAGAGGGCGCTTTAGACTTTGGAGTAACGAACAACTATTTTTTGCCGGTATTTTTTGCATCTCATTAAATGTTTTCGTAAGCTTAGACTCAAACTTAAATTTTGAGCTCAAAATCTGTAGTTGGGAGTGGTTAAGTAACACAAACTGAGCTGTGTTCAGAGGGTTCAAATTTCAAATGATTATAAAAAACGGAAAAATTGGTCGATTGATTTGCGGTTTTCACTAAAACTATTCTTTATTTAGGTATTTTCGTGAAAATAAATTATAAAGATAAATTTTAAAAAATGCCGATAGAGGGCGCTTTAGACTTTGGAGTAACGAAACACTCTTTTTTGTCGTTATTTTTTGCATCTTATTAAATGCTTTCGTAAGCTTAGACTTGAACTTAAATTTTGAGCTCAAAATCTGAATAGCTGGGAGTGGTTAAGTAGACAAACTTAGCTGTGTTTAGAGGGTTCAAATTTCAAATAATTGTAAAAAACTGAAAAAATTGGTCGATTCGTTTGCGGTTTTTGCTAAGACTAATTTTTAAATCAGCAGTTTTCTTGATCAATCAGTGTTTTCTTGAAAATAATTTTTAAAGATAAATTTCACAAAATGCCGATAGAGGGCGCCTTAGACTTTGGAGTAGCGTACAACTATTTTTAACTGTTATTTTTTTAATCTCATTAAATGCTTTCAAATGCATAGACTTAAATTTTGGGCTGAAATTCTGAATCGTTGGGAGTGTTTAAGTAGCGAAAAACTGAATTGTGTTCGAGGAGGAAAGAGGGTTAAATTTCAACTCCTGAACACACTTCAGTTTGCGCTTCTCAACTCCTCATAACGATTCAGGATTTGAGCTCAAAATTTAAGTTTAAATCTAAGCTTCCGAGAACATTTAAAATGCTTTTGCAAGCATTTAATTAGAACCAAAAATGGTTAAAATGAATTGTTGGTTACTCTGAAGTTTAAGGCGCCCTCTGACGGAATTTTTTGAGATTTATCTTTAAAAATTATTTTCAAGAAAATACTGACTTAAAGAATAGTTTTATTTTAAACCGCAAACGAATCGACCAATTTTTCCATTTTCTATAATTACTTTAAATATGAACCTCCCCCTCCTCCTTGAACACAGTTCAGTTTGTGCTACTTAACCACTCCATACTATTCAGATTTTGAGCTCAAAATTTAAGTTTAAGTCTAAGCTTCCGAAATCGTTTAAAGAGATACAAACAATAACGGCAAAAAATAGTTGTTCGTTACTCCAAAGTCTAAAGCACCCTCTATCGGCATTTTTTGAAATTTATCTTTATAATTTATTTTCACGAAAATACCCAAATAAAGAATAGTTTTAGTGAAAACCGCAAATCAATCGACCAATTTTTCCCTTTTTTTTTAATCATTTGAAATTTGAATCCTCTGAACACATCTCAGTTTGCGTTACTTAACTACTACAGATTTTGAGCTCAAAATTTAAGTTTGAGTGTAAACTTACGAAAACACTTAATGAGATGCAAAATATACCGGCAAAAAATAGTTGTTCGTTACTCCAAAGTCTAAAGCGCCCTCTATCGGCCTTTTTTGAAATTTATTTTTATAATTTAATTTCAAGAAAATGCCGACATAAAGAATAATTTTAGTGAAAACCGCAAATCAATCGACCGATTTTTCCGTTTTTTAAGTTTATTTGAAATTTTGGTCCCCAAACTTTAATGGCGGCTATCGCCTTAGGAAAACGTTTTGGACCCTTGGTCTCCTATTTAATATTGTTTGTCTTGATGTGTACTATCACCCCTCTTTTATTGTAAAAAAAATTCGGAATCACCCTGTATATCACATCTAATATACAGGGTGGTCATAAAAAAAACTTTGCGGTATACGGAACTCTAGCGGCAAGTCCGTTCAACCGATTGAGGTGAAATTTCAGATATAGCTATTTACAGGTATGAGCTCAAGATTCTCTGAACGGTATCAAAATGGCACTCATAATTACGGTTATAGTTACAAAAACTTGAAATTTTCCAATGCAACACCCATTTTTTTTCATCGCAAAATGCTCAGCGCATGCGAAAACCCTAAAGAGCGTTGGAACCGTACGTGTATATTAAGAAACGGACACATTATACACGCACAAAAAGAGTTCTGCGAATCCCCCCCCCCCATAAAAAATACGATTGGGGCGCAAGGAGTAAATTTGCATAGGACACAGAGTCAGTACACTAATATTTGATTACAACACAAATCGGAGAAAACTTTTATTTTGATTACACATTTTCCACATGGTTGCAGTCACAGGCAATTACACATTGCATGGTGGCGACTGTGGACAATACAGCCAAACGTTACATCGCATGAGGGATGTTTGCAATCTCATGCTTGATAAAATCTTTCAAATCCAGCAATGTTTGTGGATTTCACATGTACATTCTAGATTTTAGATATTCCCAGAACCTGAAATCCATAGGAGTGAGGTCGGAGAATCGCGGGGGCCATTGACGCTACCAGTTAAGGTGAAATGTGCCTCGTTTGTTCATAATATGTGAAGAGGTCGATCGTTATCTCCATCATATTGGATAAGAAATTCATTAACAAAGTCTATATGTTGTTGATGGTCTCTCACTTCCAAGATCTGGGCGCGTTGGTACCGGTAAAGAAACATACGGATTACACAGCGCAGTAGCTTTAAGATCATTGATTTTGGTTTATCAAATACACGAGATGCACCTTTTGCAGTTTGCATACGTCCTCTGGTCACTATGTGATGCATTTCCATAACAGTATCCTCATGAACAGTTGGTCGTTCGGATCGCAGACTATCACAGGGGCAGCCAATTATTTCGAATTTCATTACTAAATCGCGAAGAGATTGTTAAATGCATAAGCCACGTACTTGGCGATGGTTTGACGGTAAACGCGCCAAGTTTTCGCAACATTCATCTCATTTTGATAATAGCTTTACCAACTCACCCCGAACGAAGTCATTCTGTTAGTATCTGCGAGCTCCGACTGAAGAAATAACCTTCCCACCCTACTTTTTATCCGTTTTCTACGCTGACTATCTGGCAAACCATGTTCCGTGATTGGTATTTTGTCTCTGTCATATTAAAATTGTCTTAGTGCGCTTTGGTCGTGTTTTTTTAGGGCCGTTTGTAGAGCTGATTTTATGGGAGCGTAACGCGTCCGTTTATTGCAATAACCATACCGTTCCAACGCTCTTTTGGGTTTTCGAATGCGCTGAGCATTTTGCGATGGAAAAAAATGGGTGTTCCCATTGGGGAATTTCGAATTTCTGTAACTATAACCGTAACCGTAAGGGCCATTTTGTTGCCGTTCACAGAATTTCGAGCTCATACCTGTAAATAGCTACATTGAAATTTCACGTCGATTGGTTGAACGGATTGGCCGCTAGAGTTCCATATATCGGCAAAGTTTTTTTATGACCACTCTGTATATTCTTTTCCGTTGAATTTCGACGGGTGTTGCTAGTATTAACTAAAAGGGTCTTTAATTGTAAATATTTTGACTCCTTGTTTTTACCTATACAGCTATTGTATCACGAGATATTACAAATTTTGCTAATAGATCCTGCTCAATTACCAATGAAAATGAAAACTTAAATAGATTTTTCTCCCTGTTCATATTTTTATAACTTGCTTGTTTGAAAAATACGGTGGCCTTTTTTTTTTCTTTGCTAATTTGGATAGAGGTTTGATTTTTTTTTTTTTTTTTTTTACTTGTTCTCCATGGTGTATTTAATATTTTTGTTCATGGATTTAACATCCAAGTTTATAGCTATTTTTAAAAATATATTTCAATTGAGAATTTGTTCAATTTTCTTTCTCAACACGAGAAAAAAAAACATATTAAATGTAAAATCCCATGCATCTAAAAATCCATGCGCAGTTTTATGTATAATATTCTAATGAGGAAAAAAATCGAACCAAAAATATGTATATTTAAATAAAAAAGTAGGGGTGATTTTTAAAAAGCTAATTTAAAAAATAATAAAATTTTAGTAAAATAGGTCGTTTTACAAGAATTTTTATTTTATTTTAAATTATTTTATTTTCAGTATTAAGTATTGTTACACCTCATATATTACAGTATTATTCAAAATTGAAGAGATGGTTTCAAAGGTACTGTTTTTCCTTTATATATAACAGAAATTACATTTGTTATACAGCAATCCGCATTTCATTAAAGATCTATTTTGTCAAGCTAATGTTAAAACAATGAAAACGATTTTTTGAAATGCTACGTTTGTATATTGCTGTTTTTAACCATTTACTGCACGAATTTTTCAGTTTTTCCGAAAAAAAATATATATTTGAAATCTATATACAGATCTAATAATGAGAAAAATAGAAAAAAAATTAAATAAATTTCAAATTTTCTGCTAAAATTTGATATTTTATGGTTGAATGCAATACGTACATAATTAGAGTTTAAAATTATTGTATTCCAATTGTGCCACTAAATGAGCTTTAATTAATTAATTTTATCTGTTTTTCATAATTATATAAATACGTAGCACCTATAGTCGTCATTCAGTCCATCAGTTCGTCCGTCATTCCTTCTGTCTGTCTGTCCTTTCGTCCACCTGTCTGCATATAACACAGCAAAAACTACACAATTAAATCATTTAGAATTTAAAATATACAATTTCTGCATAAATTTGTCGAGTCATTTCAAATCTTATGAAAATAGGATGCGTAGTTCAATTACAGGGACAATCAAAAGTATTCCATTCTATTACGGACAATGGGAAAATTGGCAGTAAAAATAGTTTGAAGTGCATTTTAATAGTGTTACAATCTTTCTTTCGAACATAATAAAATTGATATGCATATATGAAGTATAGGCTAAAATATATATTTTCTGTACAATCTGTGATGCAAAGAATATTTGTTAATTTATATAGCTGCACAAAACTATTACGTAATAGTACAGGGGGAAGCATTTTTTGAGACGCGATTTTAAAATATTAAACTATTTCACACTTTATGAAATTGATATACATTACTAAGGTTTACTACAAGTTACTTCTTGCATAATAGAAAGCAGATAGTATTCATAGGGATGCACAAAAGATTTCGGATATTCCTGTATTCGGGTACTACTGTATCACAAGTACTATCTACTGTTGCACCAAGATCTGAATATTTTAAAAACTTCATTATAATACGAAAGCGCTTAATTTGCTAAGATTTACGTGCAATTTCCAACTTGTTTATATTAATATTTTTAAGTATTCAGCAACAAAAAAAAAAGAAAGTAAATCTTATCTTAAGGGGGTAGTAAGGTTAATTCGAGGGAAGAAAAGCATATTTTCTATCATTTTTTGTAAGGATACAATTAATATTTATTTAGTTGTATAGTTATAGTATAATTAAATGTCATTTAAAGAGTATTCTGTGAAATTTTCATTAAGAAATATTAAAAAATGAGCCGATGACAGTGAATCTGCGAAGACGTCCAAAAAAAAAAGTTGATTTGCGGTGAACCGCATAACTCATGAATGGATCACTTGAAATTAAAAAACCAAATTTATTTAATTAGTTGATAAGTTTCCTCAGGGAACGCAGTCGAGTTTTTTTTTATTATTGATTTTTCAATTTTTTACAAGGCTCGGAAGTCAAAATACTGATTTTTCATCAAAAAAATCTGATATTTTGTTTTTTAAAAGTAAGTTAAAATAAAAAAAATAAAAAAAACTCGACAGCGTTATCTCGTAATTTATATAAAGAAAGAGTGTGTAAAATTTTAAAAAGATCGGTTCAGTAGATTTTGAGCTACAGAGTTCACCGGCTTCGAAAAAGCGAAGTGTTAGAAAAACACGTTTAAAGTTTCACAGACGTTTTTGTCGAAATAGATATTTGTAAATTACTGCTTTTTTCATATACTTACACAGAATCATCAATGCCAGGCCCATAAAGCAAAAAGCTTTCGGAGATGATGTCCAGAGCATCTTGTTGCTCTTGTCTACGACGAATCCTGCCTTCTTTGCTCTCCTTTGCAGCCTCTCGCTCCGCTTTACATACTCGAAGACTATCTGTTGTTCGCGCCCATTCATGAGAACTTTTTCCAGTTTTTATGTCCATTTCTTGCAAAAATGACAGCAGAGAAAAACAGCCTTCATTAAATGTACATGCTGCAACATTAGCTGCAATTTCAACGACGTTGGAGGTGACATTCACTGTTTTTGGAGTAATTTTCCAAATAAGTTGATTAAGGCTTTCATTATTGTTCTGAGTGAAACCTCCAACACATCGTTCCAGAAGTGCATCTTTGCTTAAATCCTCATAAATAGGTTTGATATCTTCTAGCACATTATTCGGAAGTGCGGTGTAACTGTGTTTGGTCAAGCAGTCAAACCTGGTCAAGCAGTAGCAGCTACTTGGTAGCTGATTGTTGCGGCCACATTCCTCAGTGTGAAATCGGAGGGCGGAGACTTACAAGTGCATATCTCCGTCAGTTTAACTTCAATTGCTTTCAAATTTTCACAGAATAATCTTAAGATGTTGTACATTAATATAAAATAAAAATAAAAAATGCAAAAAAAAAAAGAAAAAAAATACCTTACTACCCCCTTAATAGCTTGATCGAAATTTCTTTTGTTTACGAAGAACAAATTCTAATGTTTAGACAAATAAAACCATGTGACGCTGTCAAAATAATTTTTCTTCCATACATGGATTGTTCCTGATCAAATACGGAGATCGTACTGGCTGAATCCATCGCATATAATAAAAATTATAATTATTTTAGATATGTATCACATATGGTTCGTTTTTCAGAAAAGAGTTAAACGATTCATTAGCATGTAATATCTGAGAGAAAGTTTGAACAATACTAGAAGAAGACAGAGTAGTTTCCGTATGAACTGTTCCAGTTTGTCTTGTGAGGAGCCCAAAATCTTTTTATACAATTTGAAATAGTGCTTTATCTGTATAAAATGATAATAATTTAATCTATATTTAATTTTAAATGTTTCTTCGTCAGAAGAAAGTGAGTGTTAAATTGATATTTTACAGTCAAAGTTCATGTAATTGCTAGAGAATGTATAGATTTGACATACCCTGAAATAGTCCAAGAGCCGGCAGCAGAAAATCATATGTTATCGAGCACAAAAAAACCTTTATTTTATGGAAGAGTAGTAACAGGAAAATCTAAAGATCCGTGTCTACCGGAACTAAGTGGTGCATAAACCAAAAATTAATACCACTACTGGTTCACTCGTTGGCTTAACATTGTGTTTGTGCTACAATCAAAAGTATAAAAACATGGAAAACTTGGTGCAGGAAAATATAATTGCTAAGTCTACGAGTCAACCACTAGTGGTATTAATTTTTGGCTTATACACCACTTCAGTTCCGGCAGACATAGATGATTAGATTCCTCTATTACTACTCTTCCATAAAATATTGGGTTTTTTCTTATGCTCGATAACATAGGATTTTGTGCTGCTGGTTCTTGGATTAAAAGTAACTGTGAGTGAAAAAAAATACATATTTAAAATACTGTAAAAGATAGGAAATTTTGCGAAAATGAAAGTTAAAAAGCTTATGAAACATGAAAGTAGTGATATTCGTATTCGTTCACCTGTATTTTTTATTGTGGTAAAAAATATAAAAATAAAAATTAATTTTGATTAATTCATTATTGCAGTTTACATTTTGGGCCCCAATAAATACTTTGTGATGCATGAAGGATCAGCTCGACTTGTATCAGCTCTGATATGATATCAGTTTCTACTATTCTGGATGACTATGTTATCGATGCTTAGGTCCATTTCTAATCTTTAAACTTTACTATTTTAGTCGCAGTGTCATTCTGAGTCAACTTTCATTTCTGGAATCAACAAATCCCTTTTTCTACCAATTGAAAATGTTCCAGAATAAAACTGAAAAGAAATAAATGACAAGATATATTCTATTCATAAATAAGAACTTAAAAATATTCAAATAAAAATGAGGAATTTTCAAAGAACACCTCCATTGATTTCACATTAGCCTACAAATTTTTATGTTGACTAAATATATGCTCTTTCCAACTAGCACATATTGCTGGCCCATTTAAAGCAAATATGTGGAAATTATAGAAATATTATAATACAGAAGCTCTTATTTTGAGAGTTCAAAGTAGCAGTTCTAGCATTAAATGGTTAGAGCATTGTTGAGCTTTTATTGACAAATGGTTCATTGGGCAATGGTACACCATGTTTAACATTTCTTTTACTACGAATCAGTTTGGTATCATAATTAGCTAACGCTAATCCAAATATTTTATGTCACTTGGGTTTATCAAAAAATTCCCAAAAGACAACAAATTGTTGCAAAATGTTCTTTTAAATTAACGTATAAATTGATTATCGTCCAAGAGCAGACAGCACAAAAACCTATGTTATCGAGCACAAGAAAAAAAAAGCCCTTTATATTATGAAAGAGTTTTAATAGCGGATTCTAATGATCCATGTCTGCCGATATTGAAGTGGCGCATAAGCCAACAATTAATACGATTAATGGCTCACACGTAGGTTTATCATTGTGTATTCCTACTCCCAGTTTTCTATGTTTTCATACCTTTGATTGTACGGCAAACACAATAATAAACGAACGAGTGAGCCGATAGTGGTATCGGTTTTTGCCTTATGTAACACTTCACTTCCGGCAGACAAGAATCATTAGATTCCCCTATTACTACTCTTCTATAAAACAATGAGGTTTTTTCTTCTGCTCAATAACATAGGTTTTTTGCTGTCTGCTCTTAGACTATTATGTTCCCTTACTCCGAGCTCTTTCCGACTACACTAGATATTTGTCCCATCGTTGGCAATTTCTGGAAATTGTTGAAAAATGTTGGGTACAAACGCCTCTCCTTGAAGGACATCAAAGACGTATTCCGGACAACTAGCGGTTGGTAACAATAATTGAGCCTTTTTTGGCAAATGGCTCATTTACCAATTGCATCGCAAAGTGAAAATTTCGTGCTTGAACAACGCGAGAAAACAATTAGCTCAAGTTAGTCCAATTATTTTATGTTACTTGGGCTTATATAGAAATTTAAAAAAAAATGTGAAAATATTGCAAAATAGCTTTTCGAATTAGTATGTAAACATGGAAAGATTTGAAAAGATCGCCTAAAAATAATTTTTTAAAAATTCCACAAAATGTTTATAGGTAACTACAAAAGATTCCCAAAATGCGTTTAAATAAATGTCATCATCAATTAATGTATATTTAGACCAATTACATTCTTTCTAAGAGCATTATAAATTTATTGGTTTTATTATCGGCTTTACTTCAATAGATTTCTAGAGATAAAGAGAAGATCTCACAGAAACATAAGAAATCAAAATTTTAGAAGATTAATACGAATTTTCATAATTTTTTTGATATATTTCAGTTATTTTTACAATGTAGAAAATTATGCACGATTTTGAAATATGAATATATACAATTTATAATTTACATCTTTAAAAAGGAATTTAATCTTGAGTTCTTAACGTAATTTTTAAAACAGACGCATTTTAAGAGTTTTCTTAAAGAACCAAATCTTTAAAGATTAAAAAGATAGACTTAATAGCAACTGGAAACAGAAAACATTGAAATATATGTTTGCTACAATATAAAAGAATATTTGAGCTTTTCTCATTTTTAGTATAACTACTGAGAAAATTTAATGAAAGCAGGAAATTTAATTTTCTTTTTATTATTATCGAAATTTTGTTTTTACGTCACAAAAATTAATCGAAAAGAGCTTTTCGTTAATGAAACGTTAGGAAAAGATTGATCTGCAAAAATAAAGTAAAACAAATGCCGGAAAATTTTTGTTTTGATTACTCCGCTAGCGCAAATTATTTTCTTGAACAGTGTGACTGAATACTAAATTTGTTTTTCTGAAAGAAATATCTTTTCTAAAAATGTGTTCAACTAAATTTTTGGGAGAAAAAATACGATACGATATTAAATAAATGTTTCTTTCAGGGTTTCATGCATGCGAGTCGTCATTATTAAATACGTACGCTATAATCATACTCAATCACAAAATTTCCATACATTTTCATATTTGTAATAAGCAAAATAATTCGCCTTTGAAAAATATTAGTGGGTGGGGCTTTGACCTCTACAAGCTACGCTTAGTAGCTTCCATCCGTAATATAAACTACGCGAATTTGATCGGCTTCAAAATAATTACGGTAGATATAATTAAAAGCCCTGTGTATACTGTAAACTTGTTTTCATTCATTTCCCTTTAATTAAGGGATTTTAAAACCCAATCAACTGCTGTTATTAGCTGTTTTCGTTTTCAAGTAAGTAAGATTAATTATATATTTAAAGATCACTTAATAAAGAATTCGATAATAGAATTTGAGCTGACATCTATCGTGCGAGATACAAAACGCATTAAGTTCGCCAATGACGAATTTAAGAAAGGTAAACTATCACAAGATGTGTTTTCGCCAATTTCCTCTTGAAAAACTTGTTTAATATCAAATATGTGATACTTATTGTGATATGATAGCATGCAAATGCAGCTTTAGATTTTAACACTTAAAAAATACATAAATTTTAGACATATTTTTCAATTTTAAACAGCATTTAAGAAGAATAGGCCGAAAAAATTACTGAAATATTTTGATTTCTCATTAAAAATTTTAAAAGTAGGAATACATTTTACAGGCATTGATTAGTCGTTTGAAAAGATAATATGGTTCTATTTAATAACGATTATAAAATTGTACACACCGTTTTAAGTTTTCGTATGGATAATTTGACAGATTATCTCACCTTTATATCATTTTCAAAAAACTTGTATTTTCTATGTCCCCCAACTTTAAGAATTTTTAATAACTAAAATAAAGTTTAAAATTTTTAAACGTTCAAAATTTAAGCATCTACGTTACTTTCCTGACTGTTTAGAGTAAATGTGTGTAAAATATTGTCAGAAATTAAAAATAATATTAGTGTAGTTATGGTGTCAATGTGTCGGATATAGCTAAAATGCTATGTCCCCTCTTCCCTTTTTACTTTTTTAAGTGCTGTAAAATTATAAATCGATTTTCAAAAGTGTTATTTTTTTAGTTGTGACAATTGTTGTATGTCTTATCTGTAAAATAGACCAAATAAAATATTTTTTAAAACTTGTTTTTTTTATGAAAATGGAGCAATTTATTATTGTCCCCAGATTTTTTCCTCTCTGTTACTTCCACTCTTTTACCATATTTATTGTAAGAAATTATTACTACTAAGTCGGAAACACGAGGTTCTTCAGTTCTTCGAACAGTCAATTTATAAGTGAGGCCACCATTTTTTAAATTGTCAAGCTATTTTCTCAATGGTGTTGAAGTAAAGGATTTACAAGATAAGGATGTTTTATTCAGTTTCCCCTCTGTTACTAGCTTATTTATGTGAAATTTATTTTTTAATGCTTTTATAAAATTTTAACCATAAGATCATATGGTGCCTCCTAAATATATAAGTTTAGTTTTTCTTGTTCTTAATTCACTTTGTGCTGCTAAAATTATTTGTAGTTTTTTCCCCTCTGTTACTATGCTTATCGTAACAGAATGGAAATTAAAAAGTGAACTGCTGTTTTCAGTTTTATATATAAAAAATGTTTTATATCATCTAACATTTCATCTAACATTTTTTCAAATTATATTTTAGAGATTTTTTTATTTGTGAAAATTTTTCCAAATGTACAAGTATTTTGAAAATCACCCATATAATATATTGATCGAAATAATTTTTAGTTAAAATCAACAAAATCTTTTAAAAGAAAGTTTCTTAATCCTCAGAGAATTTTTTTTCATTTATTATGTAAAATTTTTGGTTCAAACATATGTATATGAGATCAAAAAATTGCAAAATTAGAAGGGATGGTTCTTGTTTAAATATTTTGTGTGTGTCTTCTGATTTTAGTATATTTTTTCTTGAAACTGCCTATGAAATTTTATGCTTCTTTTAATAACTATTTGATGGTTTTAACGTAAAAAAATTAATAAATAAATAACAAATATTAAGTATATTTTTATATGTGCTTGAAACATGTTAAACTGAAATAAACGTGAAGCGTAAATGAAATTTCTGCTAACCTTCTTTCAAACATGTTAAACCAAAGTAAGTGAAAATCCAATGCTGAGTAAATCGAGCGATAAATGCATTGAGTTTTCCATTATATTTCTTTGTGGAACTTAATTTAGGGAACTTTTTATTAATAATTCCTTTGTTGAAAAATTGAGAATTCGAAAAGCGTGAAATATATCATTAAATTTTGGTTCGATTATTTCTAACGCTTAAATTATTTTCCTCTGCACATTGATTGAAAACTAAATTTATTTTACAGGATTTTTTTTTCTAAACCAGATTTCTTTGATTATTTTTAATAGAATGAATATAAGTGAATAGTGAATGTTCTGTATTTCAGAGTTAGCCAAGATTTTCAGAGAAAAATGTAAAAATGCTGATGTCAGCATTTTTATTAACCTTTTTTTAAGTTAAATTTGTTTAAAAAAATATACATTGTTAACAGGGAAACATTATACACTGTCAGAAAAATTCGCAAATGTACACGAAATTATCATTATTTTTTCACAAATAATTTCCGTACTCCCAAAAAACGTATTTGATCTGTGAATTCATTACGAACGTCGAAAAATGAGGAAGAGATTCCGTTTATTTCTAGCAAGCATGCGTATTGGGTCTATTAGTAATAAATTCGAATTTATTTTTAATATGAAAAACAAAATATTCTATAGATTAAACTGTCTAATTTAATTTAAAAAGACAAAAGTGTTTTCGAATTTAAAAATAAATAACAATTACTTTCTTTATTCATTCAAAAATTCTCACAATTTGTTATTCAAAGTTGGATAAGTTGAATAAAGTTGAGTATACTAAGTTATTTCTATGATAAATATTTGCATATAAAATACACTTTAAGTGAACACATTTAAAAGATATTTTAATTAAAAAAAAAAAAAAAAAAAAAAAAAAAAAAAAAAAAAAATTGATGTTATTAAAAAAAGTCTTATCGAATAAAAATAGAACATCCATGTTTTTTCTCTAACAATCTACGTAATATATTTAAAATTCACATTTTTATACTATATTAATACTAAACGTAAAAAAAACCCAGCCACAGTTTCATTAAAGATGAAATCTTCCCGAGATTAACTGTAAAATTAAAAGCTTTTTAACGAAATACAGCAAACCACACCCATATGAAATGAACGCTTCTATTTCAAAGCGCAAGTTTCATGAGCAACCGTGGCGCCGAGGAAAAACGCTCGCCTTGTCATGCTGGGGTCGTGAGTTCGATCCTCACCTCTTCCGCATTGATCTTTTCCAAACTTTTTTCAAGTGACGAATATTTTTCCTCTTTTGACGGAGAAAAAAATAAACGGAAAATCGTCAATCTACAGACAATTTCTGGCAGCAGTGCTGCCAGTACATTTTCTGTGAAAAGACGGAAGTTTTTTTTTGAGAGTGTAATTAGAAAAGTGGCACCTAAGATTTAAAAATACATTACAAGTATCATAAACGTGCTTAAATAAAAAATAATAATAAAATAATATTAAAAAGTAAAAGCTTTAAATTTGTCTGTTTAGCTGATCAGATTTACTTGTCAGAGCTGATAAAGTTATGTTGATAAAATTGGTTGTAACTACTTAATTTAATTATTAATCTTATTCTACTTGAAAGAGAATGAATTACATAACTAATTCATTTACTTAATTTCCATATTTTATTTTATATATTAAGTATATATAAAGTATATTTTTTCCTTTTACATCAAAAATATCTACACAGCAGGCAGAGTTAGTAAAATCTATTTTACAGATAAAGGAAGAATGAAAGAAAAAGAAAAGGGATAGAAGAAAACATTACTTTGTACAAATAAATATAAGTGTCCTAACACGAAAATTGGACACAGATATTAAACGACAAGACCAGCGCAGCTCAGTAACTTATATCATAGTCCAGTAGAACCCCAATAATACGGATCGGGTTTTTCGCTTTTTTTCAAGTTTGAGAAGCGATTGGCTAATTTCCATAACATTAACTTGTTGCATCGTTGTATTCTGTATAATAAAACAAAAAAATTTCGCCAATCGCTTCTCAAAGTTGAAAAAAAATGAAAAAACCGATCCGGGTTATCAAGGTTCTACGTACCACTAGTGGCTCACTCGTAGGTCTATCATTGTGTTTGCCGTACAATCAAAAGAACGAAAACAAGTAAAACTGAGTGTAGGAAAACATAATGCTAAGTCTACGCGTCAACCATTAGCGGTATTCATGTTGGTTTATGCACCACTTCACTTCCGGCAGACATGGATCATTAGATTCCCCTATGACTACTCTTCCATAATATAAAGGATTTTTTTTTCTTAATTTTTATGCGTCAGAGATCCCCAAAAATACATTTTTACAAGCTCAGAGACTAATGCATGAATTTTCATAAAAACTTCATATTCGGTTAGTCTTTGACATACGAAATGACCTTTTTTTTATTTTGGTGTAAATCGCTCAACAAAGAGCGTAGCTATGCTGTATTTTGTGAGATTATTGCAATAGCTCTGTCTTCAGAGTTAAGACACGGAATTTCATCAAATTTCAGATTTAATTAGTCATTAACATGAATTGATGTTTTTTATGTTTTGGCGTAAATCTCTGTGGTACTTCTATGCTGCATTAAAAAAAAATTGCAACAACTCCATCGCAATATCGAATGCACGGATTTCCTTCAAACTTTAGATTGAATTAGTCGTTGATGAGTCGATGCGCTGCTATGCTGACTTCTGTGCAATTTCCGCTATAACTATATCTTCAGATTTAACGGACGAATTTATATTAAACATGAGATTCAGTTATGGACCAAAATGTAAACAAAACCAATTCATGTCAAGTATGACATGAATTGGTTTTGTTTACATTTTGGTGTGAATCTCCGTACAGTTGGCGCTATTATGCACTCATTTCCGCTATACCTATATCTCCAGATTTAATAGACGAAATTATTTTAAACTTCAGATTCAGTTAATCCTTGACAATTACTAACTAATTCTTCAAGTCGAGTTACGATTATTTTCCCTCTTGAGTTGGGAGAGTGTGATCAGAAAGGAATGTAAATGATTATAACTGTTGATTTAACTATGTTATTATAACTGTTATAGATACGGATTAAAACTGCAATGTCTTTTTCTTGTGATACATTAAAATTTATTCATTTACATTCATGAAGTTTAAAGAAAATAGTAAATCAACATTCTGTGTTCTGAGTTATCGTTCTGAGCTCTGAAATTTTATTTTGATCTCTTAGACATATATAAACTTGTGCAGATATTAAATGCAAGAAAAACTTTTAAAAGTAGGATTTACTTATATAAAGATTTTTTTTCGTTTACATACTGATTAGTCTCAAATTTTTAAAAGCCGATAAATGTTAGAATATTAAAGTGTTCAAAATAACTAGGGAAAAATAACGAATTTTAAAAGGATTAATACATTTTAATCAAGTCGAAAGAATTGCAACCAATAGGAAGACAGAAGAGAGGATCTAACCTTCTTAAACTTTTTAATGTTCATGATCGTTCGATAAAATGCGTTTTTTAATATTTTTAAGGTTTGGTTGGTAGGAAGTATGTTATTACCAATGCACACACATAATGCGATTAATTTTCTTTTGTGCATTTAATTTACTCATAATTATTCTTCTAAAGACCTCTAATAGATCAAAGATATAATTTGCATTCTATACGCCTTCGCGAATCGAATCCAAATCACTCTCCGCCAAAAAATATATTCTTTTCCGTGATTTAGACTGTAAACAAAACAGAAACTTTATACTCTGCTGTACAATAACACTTCAAAACTCAGCATCTTATTATTTTTTCTTTAAAAAAAATAAATAGCCAGCAAATAAAAAAAAATGAGAAATGTGCCATCAACTTTGAATAACTAAATTTCTCTGGACATTGCCATCACGCATATCACGAAAATAATAGAAAATCACCTCATTTTACTAATTTAAATAAACCTTGCTTAATATCACATGAATAAGTCTTTAACAATATGAACTTTATTTGATTGAAACAATACTGTTTTACTTACCCATCATACGTAGTATAGAGTAAGTCTTGCAATTGTTTTGAAAATCGAAAAAAATTTCACGGATTTATCCGTTTCAGACACTGAAGATTCCGAAAAGCACATTTTTTTTTAATTGCCGTCCGTCCGTCTGTGTGTCTGTCTGTCTGACTATCTCCTGTCTGTCTGTCTGACTGTCTGTAAACGCTCTATCTCCAGAACAAATTGAGATAAAGACTTGAAATTTTGTGTATATTTAGTATGTGAGAATGGGACGAAGTTATTTAATATCAGCAACCTTATTTAGAACTATTTTTTTCGAGTTGTCGAAAATTTTGTTCTTATGAAAGGTATATAAAAATTTTCGAATTTTTTTACTTTAAAGAGTGGACGTAAAAGGTTATAAAATAACACAAATTTTGCATAAAGAACGAAGTCGATCGAATTATTAGTTGCCGAGATATGCGTAATCATGTTTTCCACATTCTTCGATTTTTCTTGACCCTGTATTTCATTCAAATTTCAATTCAAGGATATATTTTAATTGGAAATGAGACGCTTAATCCGACGCAGTAAATTTTTACTTAATATGATTATTATTTTTGGAGCTATAAGGATATATCTTTTACGCAATCCGGTACTACTTGAGTATTTTGGCGTTTTGTATAATTTGTCGAAATTGGCTCATCAGCAATTCATTAATAGAGCATTACTATGTATATTAAACCTGATTAATTATGCGTTTAAATTTTATTTTGAAATTGTGATGCATTCTATAAATAATTCACACGCGTTTAATTTTCATAATTTATATTATCCATATCCATGATGGGTAAGTATTACGGTGGCCTCCCAACGACTAGTTTTGAATGTACATTTAAAAATTGTTTTAAGTTAAAAATTTCGAACACACAAAGGTCTAATAATTAGAATAATCTAAAAAACTATTTATTTTTTAGAATAAATATGATTCTTCATATATACATTATGTTACCAAGGAAAACTACTATATTTCTTTTACTTTATATGTACAATATAAAATTTCTAAAAGCCTTCATAGGCATTGCACAATTTTGAGTGCGGAAAAAAAAATCAGTACCTACATTGAATAAATCGCACGACATTTTAAGAGAATATATTAAGAGAATCGATAACAGAAAATCATGCATAAAACATAGATTATAAAACAGTTTCCAACAATAATAGACCATTATTTAGAAAAATTATTTTCCCATAAAATGGAATAAGACATATATAACAATTATATATATAATATTATACTGTAATATACATAACAATTTCAAAATTACTTAATTCATTAAAAATCCATTTTCAGCAAGTGCTGTTAATGTCCGGCAATATGTACGAAGTCTTCCGTAAAATACTCTACAAGTTTTGTAAAATTTGTACATATAATGCACACGTATTACACTATAAATTAAATTAGGAATTTCAAATATTTAATTTAATACTTTCTTCTTATAAGAAAAGTAAAAAAAACTAATTTTGCAGAAATCATATTTTTAGTTCAAAAATAGTTAGGAGTGGATTTTTTTTCACAGTAGTATTTTTTTCCTTTCTCTAAATATATTCTTGTAGATTCTGATGTATGCAATTTAATGCTTTTTTCTGAAATTGCATCCAAGTGCTATATTCGTTTGGTGATATGAGTCTGGGGTGTAAATTTCAAAGAAAAAATTACAAAAGATATTTGACAGTCGGTTTTCACTTTTTCAAAACTTTTGTAAAGTTTTTAAAAGCCATACAAAGCATTTGTAAGTATAGTTCTGTGAAAAACATGAGAAAATGTTTGCTTATTGAGTTTCCAGCAGTTTCATTCTTCATTGTAAAAAATTTGACCAATTGCTGCAGCGTCACTCCATAGTTTTTATAGAATATCTCTTTTATGACCAATGAGAATGCTCGATAAACACTGTTGATACACTGTTAAAATTTTGATACATTTGTTGCAGCGTCAGTCCACCGATTTTATAGAAAAAGGTTACTTTACTGTTTTATGAATCATTCTCATTGGTCATAAAAGAGATATTCTATAAAAGCTGTGGAGTGACGCTGCAGCAAATGGGTCAAATTTTTTACAGTGTAAAATACACATAGTAAAATATACACCATACGAAAGCCACTGGATATCCGATATGCACTAAAATACTTAAATATCATAAATGCAAATATATGTACTGCGATTAAATGTAAAATTTGATATAATTCGTGAAGCAGTTCTTGAGTTCAAGTAACGACAGAAATTAGGTATCGCATAGGTAAACTTCAATATGTGCAAACTGTATTCAGGACATCCCAAAATTGGTAATTCCATCAATAAAAAGAATATTGTCCAGCTAAACTGATGGTATTGAGCTCACAGGCTACGCATACTAATTGTACATTACAGCCTTATATTTTCAAGGGTTAATTCCGTTCGAAAAAAAAATAAAGAGGGGAAACAGCTCCCCCATTTTCCCCTTTTTATACTTAATCATTGAACCCCCTAAACTAATCAGGGTCATGTTTCATCATGTAAAAAATCTATATCCAAAATTCAGAGCAAATCGGAAAATTCTTAATAACAACCCATTTATATAGTTTAAAAGGAGTTATCCCCCTCTTTTATACTTAACTATTAAACTTCCAAAACTATTCACAGATTTGAAAGAAATCTGATAATTCTGCATGAAAAACCCATTTATATAAATTAAAGAGAGGAGCATTAGAACCCCCGTTCCCTTTGTTTATATTTATCCAATGAATATCTAGTACCAATCACGGAGGTGCCTCATCAGAATCATCCTATATATAAATTTTGAAGGAAAACTGGTAATCCTGCATGAAAAACCCATTTATTTCAATTAAGGGGAGGGGCAAGAATCCCCCGATCCCCCCTCTTATACATATCGAATGAACTCCAAAATGTAATCAGGGAACCGAGTTATCAGAATAACCTATATACAAAATTTCAAGTGGATCGGATGTTTTTATCATGAGTTATTGCGTTACGCACGCATGAACGAACGTACATACATACATACAGAACGGGCGGACACATAAGCTCTCAGACTAAGATAGCCTGTGAGCTAAAAATTGAAATCGAAAAAATTTGCGAATCCCAAATTCTTTTCTTATAAATTTCAAATAGAGTAAAATAATAAATAAATAAATAAGTAGATGTTTAACATCAGAAGAAGTTAGTAATTTCTTTCTGTTAAATATTATGTTTCATCACAAACGTCTTTAGCTTTATCTAAGAACATGCAAATATTTTTTTCTATTTAGAATTTATAACATTTGTTCTAAAATTAAATCCAAATGATATATATTTTTTCTCAATATGGGATTTAACTATCACAGAAAAAATCACGAGAATGTTTACACAGCGTGCTTTTACCTTTCCAATTATTTTGTAAATTTTTTCATGCGAAATACAAAGCATATGACGGTATAATTCTGTCAAAAGTATTGTCAAATTTCTTTTTATATTTTTTCTGTTCTTCTTCGATTCCTATTTTATTTAAATCGATAAAGTAAAAAAAAAAATCTTTAAAAAGTAAAAAAAAAAAAAAAAGAAAATGTTGAAAGCTACCAACACACATCAACTTTATTTTACGTAGACGTTATCGCTTTTCTCTGGAATTATATCGGAATGTTTCATTTTCTCTGCAAATGAGATATACATTTCAAAAAGAAAATAATGATAATTTAAAGAAACTCACTTTATTATATGCGAAATATAACTCAAGAATTTCTAAAAATTGCTTTTGTTTACATCCAAGCAACACTGAGCTTGTTGCTCCTTACTTTGGACTCACTTACACCGATTTCAATCAAGAGATGAAAAAATGCTTTTTTCATGTTTTAATCATATATTTTTTGCTTCAAATCAAGAATAACATTTTCAATAATCAATTGCGGCCTTTACGCTACAGTATATTTCTGAATTTTTCAAGTATATGTAATAGATTATTCTTCAAGTATATGCACTATGACATGGTTTATCATTTAATACCTTTTAATAATAACTTTTATATCTTTATAATGTAATATCTTTTAACATTTTATTTTTTATTTTTAAATATGCAAGTTTTATCGGAGCAAGTTTTATTCATTTATAATTTTTTATCGGATTGTTTGGTAAAGTCTTCGAGCAAACAGTTTGAAGTTTGTAAAATTTTAATTTTTTTTTTGTAATTTTGCATCAAATGGATGCTTTACCCACTCCGCAGAAAACAAAATTCAGACTATATTGCCCCATGTTTCATTAAACCATCACACACTCCCACATTGACTTTTGGGGAGGAAAACGAAGAAAAAACTCATTAAACCGAGCCCGTGATGCAAGGGCGTCACGAACGGGTGAAGTTTCTTGCAGTTTCATTCTATAGTTGTAGATCTATATCTCACATACTTATAGTAAACATACCACCATAGGAAAGTCACTGGATGTCCGATATGTACTAAAATATCATAAATGCAAATTTATGTACTGCGATTAAATGTAAAATTTGATGGAATTCGTAAAGCAATTCTTGTGTTCAAGCAGCTATAAAATGTATTCGCACAGATAAACGTCAATTCAATATGTGCAAATTGGGTACTACTTGGTATCCCGTCGACCATTTTTGGCAAATTATAAAAATCGCCAAACTAATAGCTAAGTTAAATATGTTCACACAATTTTTATTTTAAATAACGAAAGAACAAATAAATTAGTAAAACATGAATAAAAATACAAATAAAAAGAGGAATTAAAAACCCTTTATGGCGTTTTAAACACGTGTACACTGTTTAATATCATTGAATAGGACATTCACAATCATCCATTATTGGCATTTAATCTTATAATTTGGGGATAGAGTTTTGGTCGACGGGATAACCAAGTAGTACCGCAAACTGTATTCGGGGTATTCTAATTCCATTAAAAATGGTAGTCGAAAATGCTTGTGAGTCCAACATTCTTTTCTTATAAAATTCAAATGCAGCGAAATAATAAGAATAAATAAATAAATAAATGTTTAACATCAGAAGCAGATGGTGATGTCTTTTAATGAAATATTATGTTTATGTTTTATTGCAAACGTCATTATCTTTACCTAAGAACATGCACATATTTTCTTCTATTTGGAATTTATTACATTTATCCTAAAATTAAATCTAAATGATATACATAAATTTCTCAATTTGGGGTTTACCTTTCCCGAGAGAAAATAACGAAAAAACTTTGACAGCGTTCTTTCAACTTTCCAAATATTTTGTAAACTTTCTCATGCACAAAGTCTTTGCAATTCTGTCAAATGTCTTACAAAAATTATTTTAGTATTTTTTTCTATTCATTTTCGATTTCTATTCTGTTTAAATGTGGACTAAGTAAAAAAGAATGTTTTAAAATGTTTAAAAAAATTAAAGCTAACAACATTTATCAACTTTCATTTACATAGGAATTACAGCTTTTCTCTATATTGTAATATTTTCCCCTCTGAAAATGTGATTTACATTTCAAAAAGAAAATGGCAAAAAAAGTTTGATATCGGACTTTCATTCTTTTCCAAATATTTTGTATATATATATATATATATATATATATATATATATATATATATATATATATATATATATTATCAAACACAAAAAAATTGGCAATGAGAAAGTCGTTTGAAATTGTACCATACTTCTAATACTTCTGCGCTATTTAAAGTGTCAAGTTTGAATAAAAAAAATAGAATTAAGATAAAAACAAAAACTTTTTCTTCTAAAAAAGCTATTTTCTCCTATATATAATTCATCACTTTTATTTGAAATTGCATCGGAAATATTGTATTTTTAATGAATCTGAGATTTAAATTTTAAAGCAAAAGTTACAAAAAAGATTCGCCAGTTGACATTCGCTTTTCCAAATATATTATAAAGGATTTTATTTAAAACAAATATTTTGTGCTGTAAACCCGTTAAATGATCCAGAAAAATCTTTTTTTTACGTTCATTTTTATGTTCTGAAGTGTCAAAGTGAAATGGAAAAAAATGGAGAATTAAAAATTTTCTAAATCTAATAATATAAATTAATTCTCTTCAGTGTGAAATTTATTTCTTTTCTCTGTCATTCTATCATGAACATATTTTTTCCGAAGCTCATGCGTATTTACATTTCAAAGAGAAACTAATGAACTTTTTTGTCTATGATATTTCATTTTTCCAAACATTTTCTTAGCTTTTTTATATGATAAACGGAAAACATTCGGCGTTTGATGGCAAGTGTAATGCTATAAAATATCCGAGAGAAATACTTTTAAATTTGTTCCATTCTTATTAGGCTTCTATGTTTTTAAAGAATTAAAGTGGAAAAAGAAAACAAAAAATTAAGTTACAAAATAAAAAAAATCAATGTTACAACATGTATCTTTTTTCTTCTATGTGAAATTTATCACTTTTTTGTAAAATCGTACTGGAGGAAATATTTTTCTCGGATAGCAGAAATTTTATTCCAAAGAGAAACTTATGAAAAACGTTCGACTGTGGGATTTCACTTTTTCAAACGCTATATATATATATATATATATATATATATATATATATATATATATATATTTCATAAGAAACAAAAACTAGTTAAAAGTGTTGCGCTATGAAATGTTTCAGAAAAATTCTTTCGGTTTTTTAGGGTTTCGTTCATCTAACGAAACCCTACTCGTCTCTGTCCTCTGTGCGTCTGTCTGTCGCACAGTCTGTCCACAAAAGGAGACTTCAAATTTTGTGTACGTACAGCTGAATACAAGCAAATCATACACAGCAAATCATAAAATTATATAAAAAGTCTCTTAATATAATTAAATTAATTTTATCAATGTCACCCGCTCGTTTTTTGCGATTTAAATTGTAAAAGAGAACATTAATTTCAACTTTTACGGTGGATACATCAAGGCTTGTAAGCAAAGCGTTTCGCTGGTAAACAGGATGTTTTTAGATTGAACACTAGTGTTGAAACTTGAAATCTTCATAATAATTTGGAATAAAAAGACTTTTTTGTCAATTTAAAGGTTTATTTATTTTACTTTATTTTATTTTATTTTTTGCTAAATTAAAGTTTTATCTTTTTTTATCACTGACATTCATAATGTTTTTGTGAATTCAATTTTCTTTCTATTTTTAAAATTATTGCAATTTATTAATGATTTACATTCTAAATTTCGTTTAAACATTTTTTTCATCTTTAGAAATTTAAAACTTTATTTACATCTGCGCTATTTTTTTTTAAATTACGAATTTAAAAAAAAAATTAAATTTTTAATTTTATTTATGTAATTTCATTTTAATATTTTTAATTTGATTGAAATATATAGCTTCTTTTTACAATTATTTTGAAATAAAATTTGCTAATACTCCGATCGATGCAAGATGTTAATAATTATAAATAAACTATTCGGATTTATTAATCAAAGGATAAGTTATTTTGAAAGAAATATTAAACGAAACCCTCTGTGCAATCTGCGACCATACTCAACCACTTATGCTCCTTCAACTTCCATGTTGTTAAATGAGAGAAAATGGATTGAAATATGAAAGCATTATCTTATAAAATTTTTAAAAATATCCAAAACTAGTAACGTACAACGTGCAATTCATCCCTTTTCTCTGAAATTGTTTTCAAATCTATTTTTCTAAGCTGAAATTTTAATTTAAAAAAATACAAAAAACATTTGACGTTTGGCTTTTACTTTTCCTAACACTTTGTAAGTTTTTATAGAACATACAAAACATTTGACGATGTAAATCTATACAATGTCCGAAAAAATATTCTTACGCATTAAGTTTCTTGTAGCTTAATCTGCATGAAACCATCAGGCACATGTAAATGATTTGTGGGAAAAAAAGCGCCATCTGTTGCCAGATATACACCAAAATATCAGAATCACAGATTTACGTAAAGTTTCAATTATATTTCAACTTGCAATAAAATTTCATAGAATTCCACGCATTTGTTCTTAAGTTAAAATACCTCAAAAATTGTGTATCACGGAAATAAACATTGATTCATGATAATCTAACTGTAATTTTGACATCAGAAAATGCAAAAGTCCATCGAAAACCGGAAGATAGAAATGTTTATGATTGCTACAACCTTTTATTATAAAGTTGAAATTATGCAAAAGAAAATGGTAATAATCAAATGAATAAATTTTTAACACAAGATGAAATTAATGGCAATTCGTTGTATGATATTATGTTTGACTTCCATAACAAATTGTATTTCCTTTATCAAAAAGCATATTTTCTTTTATTTTAAATATCTTAAATCTAACATTATATCCATGTGAATTTTTTTCAGAATCTGTGATTTATATTCTGTGATATTTCAAAGAGAAAATTGCAAAAAAGGTTTGACAGCGGGCTTTCACTTTTCAAAATATTTTTGTGTTATTTTTCATGCGAAACAAAAAGTATTTGACGGTGTAATGCTATGATATGTCCGAGAGAAATTCTTTTCGCTTTTTTTCATTCTCCTTACAATTCTATGTTCTTTAAAGTATCAGATTTGAATTTTAAAAAGAGAGTTTCAAATTATAAAATAAAACTAGTTGTAAGTTAATTACATACACACTCAGAGAAAAGAATTGATTAAAACTACAATTTTTTTAGTATATTTTAGTTGCTTTAAGCGAATTTTTTAGTTAAAGTAAAAAATCGGTTTTGTTGCTCAGACAAAAAGATATTGTTAACACTCTTATAAAATATTAACAAAATTTCATAAATTTTATTTGAGTCTTACAAATGTCTTGTATTTTCAATTTGTAAATCCAACAAAATTTTGCTGTTTTTGCAAAATCTAAATTGGTGTGCAGTAGCTATAATTCTCAGACATAATTTGGTTTAATTGACTTATACACGGTGATTCCAAATTTTTTTTTACAATAAAAGAGGGGTGATAGTACACATCAAGACAAACAATATTAAATAGGAGACCAAGGGTCCAAAACGTTTTCTTAATGAGATAGCCGAATATTAAAGTTTAGGAACCAAAATTTCAAATAAACATAAAAATCGGAAAAATCGATTGATTGATTTGCGGTTTTCACTAAAATTATTCTTTATGTCGGCATTTTCTTGAAATTAAATTATAAAGATAAATTTCAAAAATGCCGATAGAGGGCGCTTTAGACTTTGGAGTAACGAACAACTATTTTTTGCCTATGTTTTGCATCTCATTAAATGTTTTCGTAAGTTTACACTCAAACTTAAATTTTGAGCTCAAAATCTGTAGTTGGGAGTGGTTAAGTAACACAAACTGACCTGTGTTCAGAGGGTTCAAATTTCAAATGATTAAAAAAAACGGAAAAATTGGTCGATTGATTTGCGGTTTTCACTAAAACTATTCTTTATTTAGGTATTTTCGAGAAAATAAATTATAAAGATAAATTTCAAAAAATGCTGATAGAGGGCGCTTTAGACTTTGGAGTAACGAACAACTATTTTTTGCCGAATTGTTTGCATCTCTTTAAATGATTTCGGAAGCTTAGACTTAAGCTTAAATTTTGAGCTCAAAATCTGAATAGTTGGGAGTGGTTAAGTAGCACAAACTGAACTGTGTTCAAGGGGGAGGAGGAGGTTCAAATTTAAAGTAATTATAGAAAATGGAAAAATTGGTCGATTCGTTTGCGGTTTAAAATAAAACTATTCTTTAAGTCAGTATCTTCTTGAAAATAATTTTTAAAGATAAATCTCAAAAAATTCCGTCAGAGGGCGCCTTAAACTTCAGAGTAACCAGCAATTCATTTTGACCATTATTTTTTGGTTCTAATTAAATGCTTGCAAAAGCACTTTAAATGTTCTCAGAAGCTTAGATTTAAACTTAAATTTTGAGCTCAAATCCTAAATCGTTATGAGGAGTTAAGAAGCGCAAACTGAAGTGTATTCAGGAGTTGAAATTTAATCCTCTTTCCTCCTCGAACACAATTCAATTTTTCGCTACTTAAACACTCCCAACGATTCAGAATTTCAGCCCAAAATTTAAGTCTATGCATTTGAAAGTATTTAATGAGATTAAAAAAATAACAGTTAAAATAGTAGTACGCTACTCCAAAGTCTAAGGCGCCCTCTATCGGCATTTTTTGAAATTTATCTTTAAAAATTATTTTCAAGAAAACACTGATTGATCAAGAAAACTGCTGATTTAAAAATTAGTTTTAGCAAAAACCTCAAACGAATCGACCAATTTTTTCCGTTTTTTACAATTATTTGAAATTTGAACCCTCTGAACACAGCTAAGTTTGTCTACTTAACGACTCCCAGCTATTCAGATTTTGAGCTCAAAATTTAAGTTCAAGTCTAAGCTTACGAAAGCATTTAATAAGATGCAAAAAACAACGCCAAAAAAGAGTGTTTCGTTACTCCAAAGTCTAAAGCGCCCTCTATCGGCATTTTTTGAAATTTATCTTTATAATTTATTTTCACGAAAATACTTAAATAAAGAATACTTTTAGTGAAAACCGCAAATCAATCGACCAATTTTTCCGTTTTTTATAATCAATTGAAATTTCAACCCTCTGAACACAGCTCAGTTTGTGTTACTTAACCACTCCCAACTACAGATTTTGAGCTCAAAATTTAAGTTTGAGTCTAAGCTTACGAAAACATTTAATAAGATGCAAAAAATACCGGCAAAAAATAGTTGCTCGTTACTTCAAAGTCTAAAGCGCCCTCTATCGGCATTTTTTGAAATTTATCTTTATAATTTAATTTCAAGAAAATGCCGACATAAAGAATAATTTTAGTGAAAACCGCAAATCAATCGACCGATTTTTCCGTCTTTTATGTTTATTTGAAATTTTGGTCCCTAAACTTTAATGGCGGCTGTTTCCTTAGGAAAACGTTTTGGACCCTTGGTTTCCTATTTAATGTTGTTTGTCTTGATGTGTACTATCACCCCTCTTTTATTGTAAAAAAAATTTGGAATCACCCTGTATAGCTATAAAGGATTAACATAATTTTTGGATTATAAGAACTTTTCAAATTGAGACGGATTAGTGAAGTTATTATTATTTTCCTATGCATTTCAGATGAAAATTGTGGACAAAAAATTGAAAAAAAAATCAAAATTTTTTTTTTTTGTTGTTGTTTATTCAAACAAAATTTCCATTGACCCATATTTAAACAGAAAGACTTGTTGGACCAAACAAATTTTTGTTGATTAAACAAAAATTTTCTCTAGGTGCATATAATATACTCTAAATGGGATTTAGCGCTTTTCGCGCGAATAGTATTTGAGGAAATTTTGTTAAAAGATGGCATAAAATTCCAAATAAAAACTACAATTTAACAGATGAGCCAGTCCCAAAACTCTCCTCTTTCTCATGCGTGTTAATATTCAAAAAGTTGTTGCACATGTTAAACTTTTAGTCTTATTACCTCAATACTGCACCAACTTTGATATTCATCTTAAGTTTCTACTTCATTTCGCTAATTGGAGTGCAAACGAGTTAATTTCGATATTCTTGAAAATAACTATGTTAGCTGAATGCGAATTTCTCGTCCCTGCATGAACGGATGATGCATAACAGATCAATAAATAAACTATTAAGCGCGAATATTATTTGCGCTCAGAGGGTTCCGCACAAAAAATACATGAATCATGAATTGCATATTATAGTAATAATTTCCTTGTATAGTGTAGCTAAAACAAAATACTTGTGAAAAGTTTAAATAATATTGTACTAAACGTGCCTTGAAAGAAGGTCGCAAAGATGCCACGCCGCTTAGGACCGAGACATGTTTTACCAGATTTTAATTAACTTTTAAGGATTCTGGAGGCGTATTCAGAGATTCACTTAATGCAAACTAATCGAAAATCCCATAGTATTTAAGAGATTAATTCTAATAAAATTAGTCTGTTTTTAACAGTTTGATGTTTATTGCTTGGATACAGTTAATGAACATTGCATTACACAAAGACATCTTTAAAAGTTGTTATCTTGGCATTGAGATCCAATACAACGCCCTTGTCATTATGTATGCCCAAACCGTCCGAGACCTATTGATCAATATGTCGGCCGCGCTTTTATCAAAAACTATGTGTCCTAGGGTACTCGTTATACTTTTCCTGCAAGGTTTAAATTAAAGTCTATTATTTCTAGATTTTCATACTTTTAGTTTCAATACATTCGGAAATAGAAGAGGGGGCATATTTTTTGTATTATATTTTTGAAGATATCTTTGAAAATGTTAATACCTAAAGTTAAAATAAATATATTTTTGAGTTTAGCGTTACAAAATCATTCACATTACATACAAAGAACTTTTTTTCACTTAAATAATTTAGGCCCTTTACGTTTTTCTAAGTATATTTGTGTAGATTTAATAATCTGTAAATATGTGGGTCCATAGTCTTTATTACGTCCCCCAATTTGAACTCTCAAAGTTCCATAGTTTATGAGAAAAATGGCTGGGCTACATGACGTGCATTACATGCAATGACGTTACATTTTTTTTTAATTGTCGAAAAAGGTGTAATTTTATAGTAAGTAACATGTTTTAGAAGTTATATAAGAAGGTCACAATACAGTCACAATGTGACGTCACTTAGTGGCTGCATTTTGGTCACAGGTGTGACGTGAGCACAATGACTCAAAGGGACGTCACTGTGACGTCACTGTGACCATGCATGCTATGAGGGTAGGTTGTTTATTCGTCAAACTGGAATGGGTAAAAGAGGAGATCAATCTATAAAATAAAATTTTCTAAGACTAACATCATACATCTATATTTTTTTCTTGGTAGAATTTAGCAATTTTCTCTAGAAATATATTTGGTTACTTCTTTTCTGTAGATGAGATATTACTTTGAAGCAAAAAATTACGAAAAAAAAAGTTTCAGAGTCCATTTCCATTTTTTCAATCATTTTGTTAGGTGTTTTTATGCGAAACCAAAAGTGTTTACCCGTGCAAAGTTATCGAATGTCGAGAGAAATGTTTAAATTTCTTTATATTTCCTTGTTTTCTATGCTGTTTAAATTAATAAATAAGAAATAAAATTAATCTATAAGTTAAAACAGCCTTAATTTTTTATAAGCCTTCTGTATTTATCTCAACACTATCAAGATTTCGATTTAAAGACAAGAATATATTTGTTAAGATTTTTATGCAAAACCAAAAATGTTTGCCGGTGTAATGTTGTCAAATGTCGAGAGAAATTTTTTAATTTTTTTATACTTCCTTGTTTTTTATGCGGTTTAAATCAATAAATTGGAAATAAAATACTTTTTCAAAAGCTAAGATTCAGATTTCTCAGAGAAAAAAAACGAAAATTGTTTTAAAAAAGTCTTTCACTTTTCCAAACATTTTATAAACTTTTTTATTCGAAACACAAAGCATTTGACGATGTAATGCTATTAAATGGTTGAGAGAAATTCTTTTAAAATTTTTCCTTTCTTCTTCGTCTTTAGGTTGTTTATGCGTCAAACTGGAATGGGTAAAATAGATTAATCTATAAAATAAAATTTTCTAAGACTAACATCATACATTTATATTTTTTTTCCAAATAGAATTCTTCATTTTTCTCTACAAATACATTTGATTATTTTTTCTGTAGATAAAACTTCACTTTCAAGCAAAAAATTACAAAAAAAAAAAAGCTTTATAGTCCATTTCCATTTTTTCGATTATTTTGTTAGGTTTTTTTTCTTTTTTTATGTGAAACCAAAAGTGTTTGCCTGTGTAATGTTATCAAATGTCGAGAGGAATGTTTATTTTTTTTTATACTTCCTTGTTTTCTATGCTGTTTGTATCAATAAATAAGAAATAAAATTAATCTAAAAGTTAAAACAGACTTAATTTTTTATAAGCATTCTGTATTTATCTTAACAATATCAAGATTCAGATTTAAAGACAAGAATATATTTTGTTAAATTTTTTAATGCAAAACCAAAAGTGTTTGCCGGTGTAATGTTGTCAAATGTCGAGAGAAATGTTTTATTTTTTTTATATTTCCTTGTTTATTATGCGGCTTAAATAAATAAATTAGAAATAAAATACTTTTTCTAAAGCTAAGATTCAGATTTCCCAGAGAAAATAACTAAAATTGTTTGAAAAAGGGCTTTCACATTTCCAAACATTTTATAAACATTTTTTATTCGAAACACAAAACATTTGTCAGTGTAATGCTATTAAATGGTTGAGAGAAATTCTTTTAAAAAATTTCCTTTCGTCTTCGACGTGTAGGTTGTTTATGCGTCAAACTGGAATGGGTAAAATAAAAGATTAATCTCTAAAATAAAATTTTCTAAGACTAACATAATGCATCTATATTTTTTTCCTAGGTAGAATTTATCACATTTCTTTTTAAATATATTTGATTATTTTTTTTCCTGAAGCTAAAATATTACTTTCAGGCAAAAAATTACAAAAAAAAAGCAAAATGTTTCATAGTCCAATTTTTTTTTTTTTTTTTTTTTTTTTTTTTTTGTGTGTGTGTGTGTGTGTACGTGTGCGTGAAACTGAAAGTATTAGATGGTGCAATGCTATCAAATGACGAGAGAAATGTTTAAATATTTTTTTTTAGTACTTTCTCGATTTCTTTGCTGTTTAAAGCAACAAATGAGGGAGAAACTTAATCTGTAAGTTAAAATAGTTTTTAAAAAAACATTTTTTATAAGCATTCTATATTTGTATTTAAAATATCACGTTGTTTCAAGTTTCAAGACAATAGTTTATTTTGTACCCCCCACCCCCACTACCACCACGCACACAACTCACAAAAAAAAATAATAATAAAATAAAATAAAATAAATAAATAAAACTTTACGAAATATTTATTTGTTGAGAGTCTCGATAAATATCACCGCTTTTATTTATCCCTGATAGGAAGTGTTAGCGAATGAACTTATTTGAATATTTACAATTTTCGCTCTGTTTCTTATTTAACACTTAACAACATACTAGAACATAGTGTTAATGAATTTGATTTCTTTCTCCTTCAGTTTGTGCTCTAATTTAAGTAATTATGAACAATTTGTCATGAAATTGATATATGCTATTTGTTTTACTATGGCATATTCAGTATTAAAACCCCCTGACAGTCTTGCAAAAGGGAAAAATTGTAATGTTGTTTTCTTTGCATTTTATTTTAAATGTTTAAAAAAGATGATTCTTTCAAAATTATATAAAAAACTTAAAAGCGAATATGAATGTTAGCATTGATAGCTTTAATTACAATATATTAAAAATCTATTAAATGAATGCAATTATATTATTTAAAATATTGCTTGTATTGCAGTCAAACCTGGAGTTTAGTGAGCATGTTAACACGGGCTTGTCAGTGAGACGGTTAAAAATGAAGTGCATTAACGATTCCTTTACAAGGACACTCAAAAAAATGTCGACACAGTACGGTCTGTTGGTATGAGTAACAATCATTAGCGCTGTATTTTTACTCTACTTCAAATATTTTGAAATTTATATACACCAATGAGATTTACTAATACGCGTTTACTATAGAATAATGTGCACATAAAATTTATCGTTTATTTAAGAGGAGACAGAAAAATTTGGCTATATAAAAGAATATTACCCATAATTCAAGCATTGAAGCATATGAATAATAAATGCTGAAAGGGCGTTTTCTTTATGGTCCACATTTTTTAATTTAATTTTTTAAAGAGTATTACTTAGTGTGCATAAATTCTATAGATTGTAGTCATCTCTCCCCATTTTCTAATTATACGAATTTCATTTCATTACCCATTAATGCCCAAATTATTTTCTTCATTAAAAATGAAATTTTGAGTTTCCCACCATTTTTAAAAAAGGAATAACTTTTATCTTAATTTATTGAGGAATTTGTCTCGAGAAGTATAGTGCTTATTTAACTTTCTATTTACTGGTGTGAACAGTGCTTTTTTGCCTTTTTTATAATCGTCCCTAAAGAGGGATGCTAGGCACTGATGGGTTAAAAGAATTTCTCGGACCTCTTTTATAATGATTTTTGTAACTGATCATCTTTTATACTAGAGCTTTTTCAAAGAGTATTCAAAACACTTCTAACAAAGAAGGTCTTACTGGGCATACTCAGAATATGTTGAAAAAATGCGAGTGGTATTACTTTTATATGTATTAAAGGATCAATTAAATTTAAATTTCTGTAGAAAGTCTGTAAGAAATAAAATATTTTTTTAATATTTGGCGTGAAAGTATGAAAGCGACATGCAATTTGGCTAGCAGAATTTTTCCTCGCCAAAAGCAAACGATTTTAAAGCATCTGAAAATTGCCTGTTACTTGTCTATCAAAATCCTTCACTATTCTCACCAGTTATTTTTTATTGTAAAGTTTACCATTTAATCAGACTATTTTTGTGATTCAATTAAAAAAAAATCTGGTTTGAAAAACCGGTGATTCAATATTAAACATGAAGCAAATGACTTTCATCGCGAAGAGGTTAAAGAGTATTCGACAATTAAGTGAATTTATTGAAATTCTTTTTCATCGCCGACCGGTGATAAATTGCCAATGAGACAAAAATTTCACCATTTTTTTACGGATGCTCTATCGAGGTTCCGCCAAAGTTTCTTTTATAAACAAATATATCCATATGATAAGAACATTCAGTATTTTTTTCGGATTTTCTGAGTATGCCCGTATGGAAACCTTCCTTGTGAGATTTCAAACAAAAAATTTCTACTACTGTTATGCTTGCAACATTTAACCTTTTGAAGAAGAGCGACCAGTATATGTGTCGCATAAATTGTTCCGAATCCTAGTTTATTCTCACCGGTAAAATTTTACAATAAAATTTGCTTTACTTAATCAGAGAATTTTCTCTAATTATAATAATTCAAAAAGGCACAATTTCTGTTTTTAAAATTCGTAGGCAAAAGATTAAAAACTTTGTAAAAAGCTCCCGTCTCAAAGGGGTTAAAATAAGTTGTTATGTATGTACAAATTATTTCGGAGTTTCTTAGGAGATAGCGTAACTCTTTCGGTGGTTCATTAGTTTATCGTGACGATATAAGACACGGAAAGAAGTCACCACAAATATATAGTAGAAAACTCCTCTATTATTGATTCCAGGCCGTTTACAGTGAGAGGCTCCCGGTAAGGAGTTACCGGCTCGGTAGAGAGAGAGAGGGAGAGCTCATTATTTCGTACTTTACATGTCGATCGTCAGCCGAGTGTGCGTTTACAATTCTCAGCAAGCAGATGAACTGGCGAACAAAACAATCATAAAAATGTCAGGGCCAGTGGTTTTCTTTCAATATTTTGGTTGAGACGAGACATAAGTTGATATCCGTTAATTGTATGTCAATCGGGAGGAACAGGAATAGATAATTGAATTTTTAACGAAAAACTTCAATAGCAACAATCTAGAATGCCGAAATCACAGACTCAGTAAATGCAGCGGGATTACTAGAAAATTAGAAAAAGACATCTGCTGAAAAACGGAATATGGAAAAAAAAATAATAAAAGACTGCAGACAAAGTCTATGCGAAAAATTTATACGTTGGGAAGGCTGGGAAAAGATATCGCCTAGCAACAAACTAATTGCGTATAAGTACCCGTTCTACAGTTACTATGCATGAGTAGTAGCATTTCGTATTTAACCTAAATTCGTTTGCGGTTAAGGAAATAAAGAGAGAAAGGAATCCATTATTAATAAAGAAAACAGAGATGGAAAATGCATCTAACTAAAGTTTTATGAGAAATATTACACCGTAGGAATATAATGTAGTAATACTATTTTTGAAGGGCAAAACTAATTAAAAACATGTAGGAAGATATATTCTTCACAATGTATGCATTCCTTTCTTTAAAATTTTTTTTGAGGCTTTGAGTCAGTGAAATTGGATGTTTATAAATAACGAACTTGGTAAAAGTAAATAGTCTCATTTGAGCCGATGCGACTCAAATCGTTGAGTAATGTTTAAAATTTCAGAGAAAGGAGAGACGATTTTTTTAATGCTGATATTTTCGGTCCGGCAGAAATTTTAGCCGCCAAAATGATTTTTCGTCGAAATTCAGATTTTGATCCGAAAACGAAAACGATGCTAAATTTTCGGTTAATCTCTATTAACAAATATACTTTGTTTTAAAGCATATTATTTTTTCTGAATCAAATATTTAATTTTGAACCAGAAAATCATCAAAAAGTCACATGCGGCTTTTACGTTTCTTAGCTTTTCGGAGGATAAAACTTACTTCATTTATAAAACCAAATGTTGATATTTCCTTTAAATTATAACATGAAATATTAAGGATAACATAAAAATAAGTATATCTCGTCAATTTTCGACAATTTCAAAGTACATCATCTACTTAATAGAAATAAGAATCGATTTTAGATCGATCAGTGCTACACGTTACATGCCAGCATTTTCGTATAGGAAACTTTTTTACAAATTCTATGTAACACAATAACAGGATGAGTGTGATTATTATGGCGTACTAATTGTAAATGATTATGTCATGATATGTTAATCATCAGAATTAGGGATTTTTGCTCGAATCTCGAGTACAGATTATTTTAAACATAATAATGTCAGAAATATTTTTTAATATGTTTTTGTAAAAAATTAAATAACATTTGAAAAAAAATCCGCATCTTTGTCTTAATTTCACTTTTAAATTGTACTACCTTTAAAAGGACTTTTGACAATTTTGAAAAAACAGGTGTTAATAATGATAGTAGTTTACATACTGCAATATCAAAACTTTTATCAAGTTTTTTTCATACATTTTTACTTTTTTATCTCTTTTTCCCGTAAAGCATTAGTTTATTTGCCACTCAATCTTCTTGAATATTTATCAGTGGAAAAGAAACTCTCCACAAATGTTTAACATAGAATCAAACTGTCAAAGTTTATAAATGTTGGTTTAATGGAACGAGTATCGTGTAAATGAGAAAAGAATCCCAGGTGGTTTTCGTTGGCTTTTATAACCGGTTTGATATCAGTAATCAATTTCTCCCATCAACTTTTCGACAACCTATATTATTTTTAATGATATGTCATTCTTGTTTAGAAACTTTGACATGTTAAACGTAATAAATATATTGGAAACAGTATTAGGGGCCTTGTTCTTATTTAAGTTATCAAAAAATTCAAAGTTTAAATTTGAGTATCTTCAAAACCTTCTGTTGAGATTTAACTGCATAAACATATAGAATTGTTTTTTTTTTATCAAAGAAGATTTTACCTGTGACATATTCTTCTTGACGGCATCTTGTATAAAAGGGTATCGGTTTCTTAACTTCAATAACTGTCTTCGATTTTATGGTTTCTTATGTCTTGAAAATAGCTATTTAGGAATTTTGCACACTGGCAATATTATATCTTTTACGTATGGTTCTTCACACAGAAAAAAAAAATGATTTAAATGGATTTTAAAAAGAGATTTAATAGATTTAGACTTCACCAAACGTAAACATTCTTTCTGAATCAGAACATTCTAAAACTGTCCCGCAGACAACTGCAGAATAAAGAATACAATCTAAAAAGATGGATTACAAATGGATAAATACAAAATATATCTATGAAAAAACAAAAATATATTGGGAATTAACAAACACAAATGAATGAGAATTAATGAAATATAAAATTAATTAAAGTCAAAATAGCCTCGTTTTATCAAGATCAAAAGTTTTGGTGCTGCCATCTACAGTCATATTTCCGAAATAATTAGTGTCTTTTTACTGAAGATTTACCTTTAGGATTCAACACCTTCTTATATCAAGACATGAAATTTTGGTTAATAATTAAAGATATTAGACTTTTTAATATATTATCATTAGACTCTGACTAGTCTTTTAATAAATTTGGACATCATCGCAGTTAAAATAACTAACTTTTTTTTTACTCCGAAAATACCATAAAATCATGAAAACGCATGTATTGATTATTATGAAATTTAATAAAGATAACAAGTACACGTGCGTGTTTAAAATAGTCGACTTTTATGTAGTTATAGTGATGAATTTTTAGTTGTGACTATTTTTATTCATTAAGAAATTTTTAATTTGGGTTTTTTTCCTTTTTTTTCGTATGATAAATAATATAATTTTGAACTAGGGGCACATCATTTAAAAATATATGTGTCCGTATTATATATATCTAATATCACACCAAGCCATGTATGCGTTCTGAAATTTTAATCATGCGCGCAGTGACTTACGGAATAAAATGAATTATTTTAATTTCAACAACGCACACATTTTGCAAAAGACTAACCGGTTTATAATGGGGTTATATTAACAGGCACAATATGTTTAATCAATAGCCAAAATTTCTTGTCTAAACATAAACCAGTTTTGAAGATATACTAATACAAACTTTGAATAATTTTGTCGGGGCCTACACTGTTAAAACTACAGGTGACACATTGCACCTTATAGAGGTGAAAGGCTTGTCTCACTGGTGACACCCCTAAAGGAGCCAGAATGGCATCCTTAATTAAGGTGAAAAGATGGCACCCGTAATCCAGGGTGCCCAATAATAAAAAGAAATTATAGACCGACATTTGGACCGGGAAGGATTCAACCCACAGCGTCTGATTGCAAGCTCAACGGTCTAACCACTCCGCCATGGAGCTGATCTTCAAAGTCTCCCTCAAATGTTCAAATGTCCTGAAATTCAAAGGTTGCTTTACATAAAAAGCTCGCCAAATTTAGCCTTTCGAAGTTCTAAACGAAATTTGGATAACGCTGCGCAGCGATAGTCTTCGTAGGGAGAAATTGCTATTTTGATTCACCAGTGACGGCTAGTTTAAGAAGGAGGACGCACGTAACAGAGCATCCACAAATGAGTATGGGGTAAAAATCTTCCAACAGTGTGCATTGCGCGGCATCCTAATTAGTGTGAATCACCCAATGAAGGATCAAACGGCACCCCAAACACATTTTCAAGCCCGCGGGTGTCAAATGGTAACACCATTTCACCCCTGGGTACCAAAGGCAACTGGTTTGTCACCTGTATTTTTAACAGTGTAGACTTAGAAGTAGGGAAGCCCGGCGTCACACAGGGGGCCCCGTTTTTTTCTAATACTTCCTTTTTTTTCCTTTTTTGTACACTTAAATAATTTGAAATTTTCCCATCAAAGTTTAGAGTAAATAATACTTTTAAAATTACACTAAAACAAAATGAAAAAGTATTTCATTATACTCAAAATTTAGAATAGCCGATTAATTTAGTAACTGATAAATATACAAATACAACTAAGAATATTTGAACTTTAAAATATCTTTTGTGACTTAAAAATAATCACTTACTAAGAACAGTTTCGTAAATAATAAAAAAAAGTCTTACCAAAAGTTTTTTCCCCTAAAAATTGGTTTTGAAAAATAAATTTGGGGCCCTTTTGTATTTTATTGTAGAAGCACGGGCTGCATGGGCCTATTCCGTAAACAGGCCCTGGTTTTTGTATGTTTTCGGGCAGTCCTGAAATTCGGAGAAATTATTTCGACATCATAAAAGTATACTTTAATTTAATATATAAAATAAAAACGCTCCCTATTTCATACAACGAAATGGAATGAACTTTGTTTATTTCAACAATGCACAAACTTTTTAAATATTAACTGGTCAGCAATAGTGTTATACTAAATGCAAAAATTTTAATGAATGGTCAAAATTTCATATCTAAACCAGTTTTAAAGGTACACTATTACAAACCTTCAGTGTTTTTGTATATTTTCGGGGTGTTAAAAAGATACACTAATGCAAACTTTTAAAGTTTTTGTATATTTTCAGAGTGTTAAAAAGATACAGTAATACAAACTTTTAAAGTTTTTGTATATTTTCAAGCGTTAAAAAGATACAGCATTCCTGAAATTCAAAGAAATTGTGTCGACATCATTAAAGTATACATTATTTTAATACATAAAAAGATAATACCCTATTTCATATAAAACCTTGTATTCTGTAAGGTTATTAATATTTTAAGCAAGACAAAAATAGTTTTTTATTTTATCGTCAATTGCAAAATAAAGAATCTCATGTAAAATTTTTCAGATATATGAACACTCAATGCTTGTATATACATAATACTCAATATTATTCAATACATGATGTTCCAAAAATGTATGCACTTTTGATCAGTGATAGATTTCTGATTTTTCTTTCCTTCCAGTGTATAATAAATAAAAAACAATATATGGACCAACATTAATGTTTGCAAAAAGAAAATTTATTTTAAAGTTCGATTGTAAGTATGAAAATATCGCAGAAGAACAAAGGTCCACCTACGCGACTTTCAATTGATCATGATAGAGAAATGGATGCCATGATGGAGAAATGAATTCAACTTGCTTTCTACTAACAAGGAAAGTTTCCATAAGGGCATACTCCAAAAATTCTTAAAAAATTACAGAATGTTCTTCTCGTGAGGATATATACGTTTCTAAAAAAAATCAGTGGTACCTCCGTACACCGTCGGTAAAAAAATAATGAAAATTTCGTTATTTGGCAATTTATCATCAGCTGGCGATGAAAAGAATTTAAAAAAAACGTTTTTATGTCAAATACACTTTAAAGGAAAAAAGTTTCATGTTCAACTTGTTTAGAAAATAAATAACTTTGATTTTGTCCGTTTTATTTTGTTTTAAGTGTAATTTTGTTATATCGGTATTTATATGTATTTATATTCAAATTTAACCATCTAAATTTTATATTTAAAATGAAATTCAAATTTAAATTAATTAAAAATGTTTCAAGTTCAAAGTCCAATTGAGCAATGTCAATTCGACGTTGTTGCTATGGAATCATCTGGCTTTTATTTTTGAAAACTCTTAAATGTATGAAAATAATTTTTCTGAATATGAGTTTTTTATTTATGAAAATATTTTTTCCAAAGGAAAATTAAATAACTATAGCAACAAACAATATATATACATGCAATACTATATATATATATATATATATGTGTGTGTGTGTGTGTGTGTGTGTATGTATGTATACATTATATTAAACTCTCTGATTTTTTAAGTTTAAATTCCTTATATACCATTTACACGCATTCTAAAAATCCAAAAGATTTCATTTGCATTAAAATCGTTTGTTTTTGCAAGGGCTTTTGCTGCTCGTCAAATAGCTTGACACTTTCGTCTTTTCACACCCAATATTCGAAAGTATTTTTTTTACAGGTTTTTTACTGTAATTCAGCCAAAAATTTTGACTGATCCTTTATTACAAACATGAGTAGTTTAATTAATATATTTTTCGAAAAATTCTAAGTATGCCCAGTATGGAGACCTTCCTTGTAAGTTGATAACGTATGGGAAAGGGACGCTTTGATATTAATTATCCATGTCTGTCACCGACTTTTCAACAAGCTGTATTACATCTAATTAGTCATATTTGTTTATAAACTGTGACATCTTATACACCGTTGGAAATAACACTTTGAATACATTATATCAGCATCATAAAATTTTAATTACATTTTTTACACCTATAAAGGGTAAACGGTAACATTTATCTTGGCACGCATTAAATACTACAAAGGAAATTCTAATTTTTAAAAGGAATATTTTTATATTTTTACGTGAATATAAAAATAGAAAATCTAATTGACTTCCAACACCTGAGCATTCATCGTGTGTAAATCTTCATATTTAAATTTGAAAACATCACATGAACGTCATAAAATTTTAGTAATTGTAATTACATTCAAATATAAAGGATAAAAAGTAAGCTTCATTTTGTCAGATAATACTTATTGTACGATTAAAATTTTTAAAATGAAGAACATTTTTATATTTTATCGTCAGTATAAAAATTTAAAGTCTAATGTAAAGTTGTTTCCAATACCTGAATGCTTATCTTATCGCACGTCGTAAATCTTCATATATAACTCAATCTTCATCAAATATATGATTTTTTCAGGAATTTTCTATTCACATTTAACAAAACAAAAAAAAAAAAAAAAATTTCGTCATACATTTTTAAATGGTACTTTTATTGTAGAAGTTTCATGTAATTGAGAGATGGATCCCATGTTGCTTCACAAACAATGTCGGCTGTGAAACATTTTGGAATCATTTCAATGTCAGTAATACTATTTAAGTAATAAAGTTTTAAAAACGTTGCATTTACCTAAGTTTTATGCTAGATTTTCTAAAAATATGTGAACCTATAATTCGTAGATAAACAAATTGAGAACAATATCTGTACTGCAATAATTTATTTAAGTACAAAAAAATAAAATAAAATAAATATATATTATATGTATGTATCTAGAAATTACAAAAAAACCTGCTTTCTAATAATACCATTAAATTTTTAGATCTTAAAATTATATTAAAAGAAAACAAATTATTAACTGATATTTATAATAAAAAAAAGAATTTAATTTTAAAATTAATACATTAACCAATTTTAAATCCTGTCTTCGTAATTCTGTGTATCGTAATATTATCCTTAATCAATTATATAGAATAAAATGTTTATGTTCTTCCCATCTAATTAATACTAATAATAAAAAGTTTGTTTATGATGCTATAAATAATGGTTCTTCTAAAAAAATCATATATTTTTTAATATACACTTAGTTATTACATGATCTAATAATTAAATAACACTTGGCATAAAAAAGTACAAAAAAATTATTAAAACATAAAAAATAATAATAAAAATTTAAAAATGTAAAAAAATTATTTTAAAAAATTATTTTAAAAAATTTATATAATAGGTTAATTGGGTGGGTAGATGTTAGAGTACGGGGGAGGGCGGTGTTGTCTGTCTGGATAAAACGCAGAAGTTAATTATAAAAAAAATGAGAGTGGGAAATTCATATGTTAATTTGGTACTAAATTTGTATGGAGTTTAATTGACACCAACGTATGGATAATTGTTTTGTTATATCTATTATATTATAATAATTTTAATCATTTACATTATTAAGTTGCACTTCACTTTTAATAAATGAGAGTATTATATTACAATTCAATGTAAGGGTACTTTTATTAATAAACTATTTAATCTTTTATCCTCCTATAATAAGATATTGAGTTTAGCCAAGCATAGTCAAAACAAATGTTATTGATTTAAATAATAATAGGGTAAACTATGGTGTATTGTTTAATTTTTCTGTAACTATATTATTATACTATTAATTAATTTATTAATTTAATATTATGATGTGTAGGATTAATAATTTTATTTTTTCTCTTTTTCAATTTTATGTCCAATTCAGTAATTTGTTGTTCTTTGTTACTGATGTTATTTCTCGTCACATTCTACTTCCACTTTGTAGTTCGTAACTGTATTATTTTCTCCATATCCACTGTGATTTACTTGGTATTTCTTTAATGAATTTTGGTTTTATGTGTGTTGGTAGCCCCAAATCCGTATTATTTTGCTTTTACATGGCTAATACGAAGATGAAACCACACACTTCATTTGTAGTTCCAACGTATTTGGGGCTTGACAATTTTGCTTTTTTGATTCTACAAATTTCTATTATATTCATTTTATTTATTTATTTAAATTTTTCCTCATGTTCAATATGTTTTTATTTTCTATTAAATTCAAATGGTTAATATTGTTTACTATTAATGGCCTTATATGTATATATATATAATAGTCTAATGTACATAATATTGTAACTATAAATTATGATTGAGAAACAAAAGAATGTTTTTATTATTTATCAACAATTAATTCAGAATGTAAAATTAGATATGCTCATAAATGCACATAAATTATCTTATACATACAATAGGCTATAGCCCTGTTATATCGTGAGTCCCGTTGCCCCAGTTTATTTTATATTAATATTTTTTTCCCTCTATTATATTTATCGTTCAGTGAAAAATCCCCTCCCTATTTTGAACATAGAATCAAAGTGTCACTAAAAAACTTATAAATGTTAGTTTAATTAGACAGTTGTCTTGTAAAGGAGAAATGGATCCCAGCTGTTTTTCAAAACATTGCTGCCAGTCAAAAATTTTGTGATAACTTCTATATCAGTAATGCATTTCTGTCACCGAGATTTTAAACAAATTGCATTACTTTTAATGATATGTGATATTTCATCGGGAAATTTGACATCCTATAATCAACAGATGATTTAAGAACAAAACATAAAATGGGAGAATATATTTCATCATTATATAAATGTTAAATTAAAACTTTTGTCTTTTAGCTTAACACACAGGCTATTTTGTCTGTTTAAATGTATTTTAAAACGCATAAGAATATTTTAATATTTCATCATTGATGAAAACACAACAGAAAATTTGTCCGTTGAAACAATTTCTCAAAAATCTGGACACCCATCGCTTTATATCTAAAAACAGGTTAATTACTCCAAAGGTTCCAAACGAAGCTCAAAAGTAAAAAAAAAAAATAAATTTAAATGAAATGAGCGCGTTCCAACGAGGAGATATCTACAAAAAGTGTCTACCAGTTTTAGAGCAACGAAAATTATTGTAAGTTGCAAATTTCTAAAATATTAAACCAGAATTGAATTATAGCTGGCGTTGTTTTCTGTGCAAAATCAATGGCGAAACTATTAGCACTATATTTTTCTTTTTTTTTCCATGTATAACATATGGAATATTGAGAAGAAAACTAGTCTTTGGGGGCCACTGTAATATTTAGCCATCATGGATGTACCTAATACTAAAATATGAAAATAAAATGTGTGTAAACTACATTTATAAAAGTCATCGCAATTCCTAAAATTTAAACTTACATTTTAATATATTTAATGCATGGTATTTTCTATTACTAAACTGCGGGAATTACTTAATGATGCCATAGATCAATTTCGGAAAATATTATAAATCGTCAAACTATAAAATAGGATATGGCCCAGTTATCTCGTGGGTCCCGTTGGCACAGTTTACTTTATATTAATGTTTTCGATCCTCTATTATATTTATCGTTCAGTGAAAAATCCCCTTCAGTTTTTGAACATAGAGTCAAAGTGTCAGTAGTAAATGTTAGTTTAATTGGACAGTTGTCTTGCGAAGGAGAAATGGATCCCAGCTGGTTTTCAAAACATTGCTGCCAGACAAGCATTTTCTGATATCTTCTATATAAATAATTCATTTCTGTCATCGAAATTTTAAACAAACTACATTATTTTTAATGATACGTGATATTTCATCGGAAAATTTGACATCCTATAATCCACGTGTCATTTAGAAATATAAAACTTAAAATAAGAGAATGTATTTCATCATTATAAAGTGACTTATAGTACGAAAGTATATATACGAAAGTGATAATATAAAACTTTTTGTCATTTAGGTATTTTTTGGGGTATTTTGCGTATTTATATGTTTTAAAATTATACATGAGAATAATTTAAGTCTTTCCGGTACGGAGAAATTCTGTTAGTAAAATTAGCAATTATCGACTGACACCGGAATTTACAAACGACTTTTTTAGAAATCAAGAAGTCCTTAATTTAATCTTTCATTAAAAAAGCAAAATTTTATAAACAATACTATTGGTATTGTTTGCAAGTTTGGAATTAAAATTAGGTGTCCTCTTGCCTGGGTACAGAGTGTCGGAAAGTGTTAATATTTCATCATTGATAAATATACAACGGGGAAAAACTCTCCGATGAAATGTTTTCTCAAACATATGGACACCCATCGCTTGTATTTCTAAATACAGGTATATTACTTGAGAGATTCCCAACTAGGCCTCAACGAAGCTCTATAGAAAAAAAATGAAATTTAAATGAAATCAACGCGTTTCAACGAGATTTTTTGGAAAGTGTCTACAAATTTACGGCTGCAAAAATTATTGTAAGTTGAAAATTTCTAAAATGTTCACATAGAATTGAATTAACCTCTTCCGTTTTCAGACAAATATCACGCGAGACTACAAAAACTAATTTAAAATTACTATAAAAATCTCCAAAGATGTATCACTCTATAAATCAATTCACGCATTTATTTAAAAAGTCTAAAAGTAATTTTAACGATTATAAAACCATTTAAATTAATTTAAATATTATTCTTTAGTGTCTCCTAGAGGCGACATCATAACTCAAGGGGTTAAAGCTGACATTATTTTCCGTACAAAATCTGTGGTACTACTATTAACACTATGTTTTTCTTTTATCCACAGCTGGAAAATTGAGAAACTAAGAGTTGATTCAAAACAACAATATGAAAAAAATCCCTGTCGGCTGGGCCTATAGGCGGAGGTAGATTTCGAAGAGTGCTCATTTCAACAAAAAAAATCTATGATTAGATATAAACCCAGTTTAATAACTTCATTTGGCCGTTTATGAAAAATTTTTAATTTCATTTTTCTGCAAAAACTGGTTTTATCAGAATCATCTTTAATAAAATTCAGCTCAAATGCCCATTTTGACAACATATTTTGAAATAAATTCTGAATTTATTAAAAAATCGACCAAAACAGTACATTATACAGTTCCTAAATAACAAAAAACTGTCAGTTGAATGCATTTGAGAAAAAAATTGAATTTAAAAATGAGTCATAAAAAAACGATTTGTTTTTGAATACATCCTTAATTCTTTAATCATGATTGTTTCGGAAAATTTTGTGCGAAATACTCACTTTGACAGCATTTTTTAAAATAAATTCTATCTTTATCAAAAAACTGGCCAATGCGTCACAGTATATAGTTCTTAAATAAGAGGATCTGTAAATTGGATGCGTTTGAGAGCGAAAATGGATTTTAAAACGAGTCATAAAAAACGCAATTTGCTATGTGAATACTTCATTAAATTTTCAAATCACGATGACTTCAGGAAATCCTGTTCAAAATACCCTTTTTGGTAGCTATAACGATTATTTCGTTATATATTGGTTATTTTCTTAAATTATTCCTTCCCCCCTGTCTCTTTTCAATTCAAAATCAGTTTTAAGTGTCCTTCATTCACTTTCCATTTTTTTTTCCATCGCATAGTTTTTCTCTAACCGAAAAATCGGCAGCTGCTTAACTTTGTCTGTGAGAAATACACTCACATATTAATCAACCGTTTAAAGCTATTTCCAGATGTCTGCTATTTCCGATCGAGGCAATTCTGCATTACCTTATATGGACATCATCTCTGTTTCCCAGTTAAAATTTATGCTTACGCTTCTTTTCTTTCTCGACAAAACCCTAAAAAGAATTTAACATCTGCGCAGTAAAATCTGATGTCCCTTCGGTGTGCCTCTGTGTTTAGACAAAACAACACGTGTAACATTTTATCGTTTGGCAACCTTTTCCTTTCCCATCCCAGCTGGGAAACTAAATTGAATTCTGATCTTGCTGGCTGCATTTTAACTGTTATTTGGCGTATACTATCCATTGTGCATGGGCGAACTTGTGTATGTTGGCGATTTTATATCATGCCAAAAGTGGCAGTTTGTTGCTATGTACGAGGTCACTTGACTCTCTGCGCTTGTCTTGTCAACGTGCTAATTTTTGGTTCGGAGATTTTCTCCGAGTGCTGTAAGTGTGCCCCCCTTAGTAATATATGTCTAAATAAATTGTAACTTAGCAATCATCGTGGGGTTTTTTTTCGAGCATCCGAACCTGGACTGATTCTATACTGATCATGCCTCTTCTAAATATTCCAATGGAATAACAGCTACTAATATACGTGATCATACCTCTTCTAAACCTTCTGACAAATATATGCAACTACCAAAATCCCTCAAGAAACTCTTCTCTATATAAATAACTGGTGCCTGACGGTTTCGTTTTTCCCCACATAAAAAAAAAAAAAAAAAAAAAAAAAAAAAAATATATGGAGGGGGGTACAATCAACTGCGACTTTTCTGCGGATGTGATGCATTTCGGTTCTTCTTTTTCTTCTCTGCATCCCCCGGTAGAAAATGCTATTAGTCTTGCCTGCTAAGTGTCAACCGAAAAAGTACAGAGCTGTTCTCGTCCTGAAATTCCTTTGCTGGACACCCCCTTTTCCTCCCCTGTGTGCTCCATCTCAACTGCTTCGGAGGGTCTCCCCTTGAAATTCCATCTTCAAAAGAAATCTGCGGCTGATTGTCACCTGAGCGCTGGGTGCCCCTTTTGTCATCTCCATCGTCTGTGTGATTGACGTGTTCATCGCAGCCAGATATCATCGAGGGCTGCATGTCCTCATTGTGTGCTTCTATACCAGTGTGTTTTGTCTTTAGTGAACGTAATCTACAGAAAGTTCATATAGCCTCATAGAAAATTTAGTGAATAACAGTATTCCTGTGGTGTGATGCATCGTAAAATCGTTCATCGTGCAAAAAAAATAGTGATTGTCTTCAATTCTGAGAAAATCCATCAGAAATAATTCATCGTAGATATCAGTTAACAGTGCACAAAGTAATAAATAAATAAATAAGAGAATTACAAAAATTCTCTAAATGAGATGTCACCACCTTTGATAAGTTTACTGATAGTCTCCAGTGATAAAAAAAAAGAAAAAAAAATGCACAACAACGAAAATGCAACCTCAAAAAAATCTACATTTTGAATGTGGGAGCAGATCGTGCCCCAGTTCCCTAAGCTTTGTCTTATTAAATTAGTAATCATTTAATTATTTAAAAAAAAAAACTCAATCTGTAAGTTACCCCAAGTATTTTGTTTATTTTATGTTCTGCTTCCACAGTCAGTACACCATAGTCGATATTGCAGTTTGGTGTTTTTAAATCATAGTTAATTCAATAACTATTATAATCCTGTTATTGTGTTTTTGCAAAAATTTTTTAAATTGCGAAAGCACGGTAACTGTTGTCATTTCTAGTTATTATTTTTATGACATTTTATGCAGTTTTTACCAGTTATTACATTTATGCGCTAGTGTTTCATATTTTACGTCCAACACCCCTTCGTTTTTTTAATTTTGTATTTGGATTCTCTAATATGCTTAAATAAGTTTTTAGACAGTTTTGAACTTTAATGACAAAGTTAAAATAAGATTTTTCTTTTTCATCTAAAAAAAAATATTTTAAGTTACAAAAAGGGAACTTTTCCCTTGTGTAAAAAAAAAAAGTTAAAAGAAGATTTAATTTCATTTTTGCTTACTTATTAACAGTTTTTGGTGTTTTCTTGATAGTTTGCTTTGTTTTATTATATACAGATAAAGTAAGTACTTTTTAAAGTGAAGGAATATATAGATATATGTTTCAAAGTGTATTTATTTTGCTTTTATTTAATTTCTAAATGAACTACTTTTGTATGTTTCCCTTTGCTTTACTGTTATAAAAGGTTTAAATAAGATATCTTTAAAGTGAGGTATATTTTAAGGTCTATTTATTTTGCTAGTGTACATATTTTTACTAGCTAGGAAATTTACTTGTTTTCAATGTGCTTTAGAGTATAAGTCAGGTCTGTGTAACAATTTCTCTAAAACTTGTGAGTGTAAACAAACAAAAAAAAAACTAATCATGGCGGCAAAACAAATTCCGATAAATATCATTCAATTTGATGGAGATCCAGATTTACTTAAATTTTTCTTTGATCAAATTCGCGTCTGTGCAGAAATTAATAAATATAATCCACAAACAACAATTGCAATCTTAAAGGGAAAGTTAGTTGGGCCTGCACAAAAATTTCTAGCCCAAAATCCTGACCTGCAAAAGATAACAGACCTCGATTTGCTGGAAAAGGAATTTGCGTCATTTTTCGCCCCCCCTAGTAAATGTGTTGCTTCTGTTGAATTGTCCAGTTTAGCACTTATGCCTTCTGAGACGATAAAAAACTTAGCTCATAGACTAAATGTTCTTGCGGCGACTGTTTATGCAGATATCAACGACGAAAATGCACGCAACACTATCAAACTCATGAAATTTCTAGAAGCCCTTCCTTCAAATATTAGAATAAAATTACAGGAAGAAGGCATTAATGATTATAAAACAGCAGTTGAAAGAGCGCAAACTCTTCATGAAATTTTAAGGAATGAAAAAATCTTACATTCCTTACCCTCGGTACACAGACCAGAAAATCTCATCGAATCGCAACTGAAAGAAATCTCTGAGAAAATAAATGCATTATCTTTTGTCCCTCCTGATACTAAAACCGAAACTGAGCAAAAAAATTTCCAGACTAGACCAAAACATTCCGCAGGTGTTTCACGCTTCAAAAAAAATTACAAAAATCGAAACTACACTAGACGTTATTCCCCACACAAGTTTTCACAAAAAAAACCAGTTGTTTGTCAGTTATGTGGACGAAACAATCATGACGCTCTCTCTTGTTTTAAATGGAAAAGAGCAAATACTCAAAGAAAAAACAATTACACAAACTCCACGCCACAATTTCAGGAAAACTGAAACAGAGATACAATTTTTATGCTGATGGTGTTGTGTCTCAGTCTAATACTTCTACATCAGCAACTTTTGCTTTTGACCCTGTTTTACCTAAAATTTCAAGTTCGAGACTAGTTAATTCAGTAGGTTCCCAAACTTTTGACTCCATTAAAATAGCAAATAACATCAGTACACAAACAGAAAGTGATAATGTTCAAATAATTTGTAGTGTAAACACTATGTCACCATCCCTCCCTCTTGTTGAAGCCACTATAGCAAACCATGATATTACTTTGTTAGCTGATTCTGGTAGTAGTATATCTTTACTTTCACAAAAATTATTTAATCAACTTAAACCTGTCTTAAAATATAAAAGACTGTCCACTGACGTCAATATTAAAACTGTCAATTCTGATGTCTCATTTTCCGCCTGCATCAGAACATCCATTAAGCTAAAACAAAAAGCGTTTTCACACCACTTTTATATTGTTGACATACCTGAGTCTTCCAGTTTTGAAGGCATTTTAGGTTTTGATTTCATAACTAGATACAATGTTGTCATTGATACTTTTAACAAGTGTCTCCATGTCAACAATAATTTCTCTGTTCCTTTAAAAACCAGTAAAGAATCTTCTGGAGAGAAACAATCAAAATCATGCAATTCTTTGAGTGATGTTGTAATGAATCAAGCGGTGTTCTTAACTCGTAAAATTATATTAGAACCCCAACAACAAATATGGTGCTCTGTTTACACTTCCAATAACATCAACAATAACAGAAATTATCTATTTGAATATTTGGCACAAACAAAAGAATTAATAGGAAATGATGCCATTATTCAAATGAATAAATTATCCAATAAAAGAAAGAAAACTTCACAAATACATCATTTCTTCTCAATAACACTTAAAAACACTTCTGAAAAAACCATTCATCTCCCTAAACACACAAAAATAGGTCAATTATCTGAGATTGAGGAAATTCGCGACTATACTTCTGAAATGTCTGACAAGCAAAATAACTCAGAACAGCACTTTGTAAATTTTATTCAGGCGTCTAATGAAATCTTACAAAAAAGAAAGCAGGAGTTATCGGCTAATGATTTCAAACTTTCTCACTTAAAATCTGACGAAGCAAAGAACCTAACTAAATTGTTACTTAATTATTATCCTGCCTTTTCCAAATCATTAGACACACTTGGTCATACTGATAAAATTGTACCTGATTTGAAATTCATTAATGATTACCCCATAAAGACTCTCCCTTTCCCTCTTCCCCAAGCTGTGCAAAAGGATGTTTTAAATCAAATCAAACAGTTGCTTGATGCCAAAATCATTGAACGTCATTGTTCCGAATGGGCCTGCCCCATGCTCCTTGTTAAAAAGAAACCAGACGGTACAGGTATACAGAAATATAGACTCGCATTAGATCTCAGAATGGTTAATACTATAATTCAAGGTTCGTCCTATCCACTTCCAAAAATTCAAACTATTATTTCAAATCTTTCACAATATCGTTTTTTCTCTTCTCTCGACTTTCATCAGGCATATCATCAGATTGATTTGCCTGCAAAATTTCAAAATCAGCTCACATTCACTACAATGTTCGGTTCTTTTCGGTATAAGAGATTAGTATTCGGCTTAAAAACAAGCGCCTCAATTTATCAAGCTTTAATGGACTCGTTACTTGATGAATTACAGTTAGAAGGTGTCTATACCTACCAAGATGATCTCATTGTTGGTGCCAATTCATATCAAGAAATGTGTGATAAGTTGGATAAAATTCTTGCAATACTAGTAAAATATAATTTAACGCTGTCCCCTAACAAATGCACTTTTCACAAAACCAGTTTAGATTATCTTGGATTTCACATAGAAAATCAAACTATTTCTCCTGTTCAGTCGAACATTGTAAAAATAACATCTTTTCCAACACCTACAACTAAACGTCAATTAAAAGCACTCATAGGCGTCATTACATTTTACAAATCTCTTGTTCCATCCTTTTCTGAACTTGTACAACCTCTCATAAACTTAACTACTCCAAAAGACAAATTTAAGTGGACAAGCAAACATCAAAAAATTATGGACACCATACAGAAGATATTCTTTAATCCACCCATGGTTAGATTACCTGACTGGAACAAAAAGTTCTATTTAAATACTGATGCGTCAAATATTGCTATTTCTGGTGTCTTACTGCAAGAACATGATAAACAACTATTACCTGTTGCATACTTTTCAAAATCTTTAAAAGCATCAAAAAAAAAAATATCCTGCACTTAAATTAGAACTCATGGCGATTCATAAATCAGTTACTGCTTTCAAATATTATTTATACAACAGAGAATTTGTAATCCTTTCAGATAGTAAACCATTAGAAATGTACAACAAAACTACAAATCCAGCTGATATTATCTCTCGTTGGCTCATGGATCTCTCAGAATACACATACAAATTTCAACATATTCCAGGTAAAAAGAATGTACTCGCTGACTACTTATCTCGCTGTAACTTTGAAAATAATCAACAGACTTTAGCTACAAATCCTGAACTGATTCATGATACTCAACCCTTACCTATTGTAGAATGTGATACTCCACACTCCAGCTCGAGTGATTCTAATATGCATGTTAACTGCCTTATTTCTGGTACACAAACAAATCCTGACCCTTTATTAGAAATTTCGAATGAAACATTTGCTACTGAACAACAAAATGACCCTACTTTGGCTGTTGTTTATAAAGAAATCTTAAAGAAAGGATCTTCTCAAAAATTTCCTAACTACTTCATTCATCCTGATTCGAAAGTATTAATGTTAAAGAAGGAAAATATTTTTAATAACACTTTTTCGTATCACATTATTGTTCCAAATTCACTTAAAAGCAAAGTCTTAACAATTTCACATTTATCTCATTTTGGCTTTAATAAAACTTATGAATTCTTGTCAGGTAGATATTTTTGGAAGGGTATGTATGTAGACACTTTAAACTTTGTTGCATCCTGTATCAAATGTCTTCAAACTAAACATCACCAAACTCCACCCGCACCTTTGCAGCCCACATACACTCCCTGGTACCCTGGTCACACTATTAGTACAGATCTCCTTGGACCGTTTGCTAATGGAAAATATGTTTTAACTATCACTGATCATTTCTCGAGACATATTGAACTCTTTCCACTTAATGACATATCTGCGAGTAAGGTTGTTAAATGCTTATTCTCTTACATAACCACCTTTGGGAGACCTTCGGTTGTCTTATCAGACTTAGGACCCCAGTACACTTCTCAGGTATATAACATTTTTAATGATACAATGGGCATTAAGGTATTACACAGTTCGGCCTCGAGACCACAATCAAATGCGATTGCAGAGCGAATCAATAAGTCAATCAAATATTCAGTTAATATTCTTTTACAAGAAGGTCATTCATTCGAAAATGCAGTATTTATACACAAATCACTTTATAATGGTTCGAAACATGCAACTACATTATATTCTCCTAATTTTCTTCATTTTGGACGTGAACTTTCTCTAATTTTTGACACTTTTGATCAGTCGTGCAACCAACCCTTTCTTGATAAACATATTGAAGTCCACAAATTACTTGATGATTTGAGTAAGATATATCACAAAGCTTATAACAACATTAAATCTGCTCAAGATAAAAGATATAAATATTACGGTCAGAAAGCTAAATTAAGATCCATTTTCTTAAAAGACATTGTATATCTAAAATCAAATGACAAGTTTAAAACAAAGTATACTGGTCCATATATTGTCACTTGTAAACATTCCCCTGTGTCATTCTCAATTAAAAGGTTGTATACTCCTGATAACACAGCATTTCGGGTACATATTGATAGACTTTTATTAGCACCTCCTCGTTATGGACATTTATTTGATGCATCAAGTCATATAAACAACACTAACTTTAATACGTTTTATCAACCTCACACATACAATCTAAGAAACAGAAGCTAATGTAAAAAACACTATTTATTATTTTTTATGTCTTGTTTTATGATACCACATATCCAACCAAAGAGCTCATGGTTGTGTGTATGTTGTTTTTGACTGATCTTTAACAATATCATGGCTGGTCCATCACTGTTGCTCTGAAGATCTCTTAGGAACAATATTAGGTATCATTGTTATCCTTTAACACTTAGATATGTCTTCATACTCACTTAAATTTTAGTTACTTTTTATTTTGTTTCTTTTTGCAGTACACTTAAAATTTCTTTGACAATATTCATTAATTCAGTATTTTTTTCCACTAGCTAACCTCCCACTTAACAATTCCTGTACTATAAGTCAAACATATTATAGTTAGATAAACAGGTACTGTACTTTAGAAAAGTAAACAAAAGATTCATGTAATTAAATAAAACACAGTTTTTATATATGACTTGTTCATCACCCCACTCGATTGTGACATATTTTTCGTCTCTCTTCACTCTAGGATTGTCTGCCCATATTAGTTATATGATATACATTTTTTTGTTTTTTTTCTTTTTGAATTCTTCCCTTTGAAGTCTTGTTCCCGTTCAAAATTAAGGCCCTAAGGCTTCAAGCTTCATTGTGTTGAGAGACAAAGTTTTGGAATTGGAGTTTCGATTCAAATTTTTGAATTGTGATTCCAATTCACAACAATTCAAGTTTTTTTCATGTAATTCGACGTGGGCTCCTTCAGAAGACCGCTAGTGTCTTCGGGGGAGCATCACAATTCCCTCCTCATCTAAGGCTAGGCCCTAAGCCGATGCCATAATACTTGTGTTGTACACAAGATTCAGGGTGACGCATATTTTTATGGGCGTGCTTGGAGCACCTCTTTTTTTTGTCATCCTATGCTTCGGCATGAAACACTTTTTTACAAAAACATTTTTTTTTAATATACATCATATTACTCTTTTTAAATTTTTGAAAAATATAGTACTATTATGTTATTTTTGTGTATTGCCATTTTATATTCATTCAGTATTAGTTTCATGTTTTGTATATATATTTCAAAATTTTTACTTGTGTCATGATAACAATCAAAGCTGCAGTAATATTTTTGTACTGTCTGAGTCGACTCAACTTATACATATAAAATACAGTACTACCTTGGATCCATGAAATACAAATATAAAAAAATATAGAGACTTTAGAACTGCTGACTGTTTTTGAATACAAAAGTCTCCATTATCATGACGTTAAATTTCTACATATATATATAAAAAAAAAAACTTTTGCATTTATGTATGTTTTTATGTTATAATATTTTATGCTAGCCTATGCACATTGGACAGCAAAAGTTTTTTTTGTGGTGCACCGGGTGATATATATAACGATTATTTCGTTATATATTGGTTATTTTCTTAAATTATTCCTTCCCCCCTGTCTCTTTTCAATTCAAAATCAGTTTTAAGTGTCCTTCATTCACTTTCCATTTTTTTTTCCATCGCATAGTTTTTCTCTAACCGAAAAATCGGCAGCTGCTTAACTTTGTCTGTGAGAAATACACTCACATATTAATCAACCGTTTAAAGCTATTTCCAGATGTCTGCTATTTCCGATCGAGGCAATTCTGCATTACCTTATATGGACATCATCTCTGTTTCCCAGTTAAAATTTATGCTTACGCTTCTTTTCTTTCTCGACAAAACCCTAAAAAGAATTTAACATCTGCGCAGTAAAATCTGATGTCCCTTCGGTGTGCCTCTGTGTTTAGACAAAACAACACGTGTAACATTTTATCGTTTGGCAACCTTTTCCTTTCCCATCCCAGCTGGGAAACTAAATTGAATTCTGATCTTGCTGGCTGCATTTTAACTGTTATTTGGCGTATACTATCCATTGTGCATGGGCGAACTTGTGTATGTTGGCGATTTTATATCATGCCAAAAGTGGCAGTTTGTTGCTATGTACGAGGTCACTTGACTCTCTGCGCTTGTCTTGTCAACGTGCTAATTTTTGGTTCGGAGATTTTCTCCGAGTGCTGTAAGTGTGCCCCCCTTAGTAATATATGTCTAAATAAATTGTAACTTAGCAATCATCGTGGGGTTTTTTTTCGAGCATCCGAACCTGGACTGATTCTATACTGATCATGCCTCTTCTAAATATTCCAATGGAATAACAGCTACTAATATACGTGATCATACCTCTTCTAAACCTTCTGACAAATATATGCAACTACCAAAATCCCTCAAGAAACTCTCCATTATAGTAGCCTTTTTCGAAATATATTCTATCTTTATCAAAAAAACCGATCAGTGCATCAAATTATGTAGTTCCTAAATAAGAGGATCTGTAAATTGGATGCGTTTGAGAGCAAAAATGGATTCAAAAACGAGCCAGAAAAAAACGCAATTTCTTATTTGAACACTTCCGTAAATTTTCAGTCACGATGATTTCGAAAAATTCTGTTCAAAATACCCTTTTTGGTAGCCTTTTTTGAAATATATTCTGTCTTTATCAAAAAAATAACCAATGCATCACATTATATAGTTCCTAAATAAGAAGATCTGTAAATTGGATGCGTTTGAGAATAAAAATGGATTTAAAAACGAGCAGAAAAAACGCAATTTCTTATTTGAATACTTCCTTAAATTTTCAGTCCCGATGACTTTGGGAAATTCTGTTCAAAATACTCTTTTTGGTAGCCTTTTTTGAAATATATTCTGTCTTTATCAGAAAATTGACCAATGCGTCACTTTATACAGTTTCTAAATAAGAGGATTTACCATTTGGATGCGTTTAAAAGCAAAAATGAATTTAAAAATGAGTCAGAATGTAAGCAGTTTGGATTTAAGGTTTTTTCTCCATTTCCGACTCCTATTTTTGTTTATTTATTTATTTATTTTTTTTTTTTTTTTTTTTTTTGCTATACGAATCGGTCTTTTGAAAAACAATATAAAAGTTGTAGATATTTTTGAGAAGATGCAAAATAAATTTAATCAGATTTGATATCTTAAAAATTGACGGAGTAATGGTTTTTTCTCTTTTTTCACCGCCCTTTTTCTTTGCGTTTTTAATTTTTTTCATCGGTAAAAGTTGGTCCTATCAAAAACTTGTAAATACAAAAGTTTTAGATAATTTTAAGAACATTTACAAAAAATTTAGTTGGACTTCATATCTTAAAAATTGACGAAGTTATGAATTCTTTTCTCAAAAAACCCCAGTTTTTTTCGCCCCTTGAGCCCACTTTTAAATTTATCAAAAATCTGTCATGCATAAACTTTTGGCCCATTTTTAAGAAGTAATATAAACTTTAAACCGATTCGATATCTACTTTAATTAAGAAGTTAGCGTGTTTTTTCGGTTTTCACTAAAACGCCCCCTATTTGGACCCCCTTGGTCCGATTTTGTCCATTAACGAACTTAGCCGAGATTTTATCCCCTTTGATTGTATGTACCAGTTTGGTGTAGATTGATGAAGAATTATAGAAGTTATCGTGTCCATAAAAAAGTGAGATACATATATACATATATATATATATATATATATATATATATATATATATATAAACTGGTGCGATTGCAATAGGTAGTATTTCATACGAAATCTACCTAAAAACATATTCAGAACTTAAATTTATCAAGTTAAATTTTGAATCCTTTCTAGAATATAACCCTTTGTGAAATTTTTATTTGTTTATTATTGAAATGCAAATTATAGACCATCTATTATGCAAATTATAATCCATCTATTTACAGTACAGTAAAAATGAAACAAACAAACACACACACACACACACACACATACATATATATATATATATACACATAGATATATTTCACAATACAACACGAATCGACATATAAAATAAGAGAATATAAGTTCAGAACATTTATCTTTAAGGGCAGTTAAGGACATATTAAAAATATCAAGATGTGCAAAGAATTAATTACATAATTTGTAAAATTTATTTAAAGCGAAATTACTAACATAATTATATTTAAGAAATGGCAATGTAAAAAATTGTGTACATCTGAGTGATCTGTTTGGGGCATTGAATTTAAAAGAATTAAGTATAACTCTACAGTCAATCATGATAATTAATAAACTTAAAAAAATAAAACACGAAATCTCATATAGATTTAGAACTTGAAATGTTAAAAATACAACGTAGATAGGAAGAAGAAATATCATAAGAATATATGCAATTCACATTTGAACAATAAATAATCTGTGAATTTAGACTGTACTTGCACGAGAGTTTTTATTTAGAGATATTAATGAAAAGAATTTAATTAAGAGATATAAGAATAATTAAATTTGACAAAATTATTTATTTTCAGTAAGGTTTCAACAACACTTAATTTTTTTTTTAAACTGAAGAGTCATTTTAAGCAATATATGCAGGGATTCAAAAATAGGAAATCAAATTTTTTGTAAGGAAATTGAAAGAAAGCTTTGCTTAGAAGAATTATGACAACACTTTTAAAACAAGAAAAAATATTTGAAAATATTACCAGATAAATAATTTTCTCTCGTTTAACCTTTGGTTTTACAGAGACTGTCACATCTTGTATAATAGATGTTTTCAAAGCTTTGCTTATTGAAAGAAATGTTAATTAAAGTTATTAACTATTATGTTATCTGCTGTGTTGATCATTTTTTTATATTTCTTTGGCAAGTAATACCATTGTTTGACGAAAATCTGTGTGACAAGCAAAAGGGAAAAAAATAGTCATCTTAGATGTAGACAAAATTCACACTATATGGTGGTAAAATCTACTAACCAAACGGCTTTAGTAGTATTTGCCTTTTGTATACTCTCCAAAAAGAGGATCTTATTCTTTGAAGCATGCAAACTAACACAAAGATGAAATATTAACTTTTTATGTAAATTATCACATCAAATAAAATACCATGCGAGAACCGTGCCGATACATTCATTAATGATGCAGTGGCAATCATGGATCACAACAGACGAGAATCAATTAACATCACAAAATTTTATTGACATTTATTCGCCTAAATTCCAAACAGAATTTCTGAGATTTTTTTAAGGCGAAGAATATGATTAAAATTTAGCGGTGGCAATAATCCAACTGTTGCGCCACTGTTCTATCATTGGTCACAATAGCCATTACCGAAATTAAAGATAAGGCGAAGCTGTAGAACACGAATCATCGAAGCACTATAGTACGGGTCAGTTATCCCATCATGAACATGCGCTATCTCAGAAAAAAATGTCTCTTAAATATTTGTTAATATTGAATATATCAGAACAAAAAGTTATATATTTTGCTTCATTAAGTATCATTTTCTATCAGTCATTGATTGAATTACATTATATATTATTTAAATCCTATGCTTTATAAAAGCTGCCACAGGTGACTATTTTTTAATTCAACCACAGACCACTTTCTTAAAAAAAAAGAAGAAAAAGAAGAAAGAAAAAGAAAAGAAAGTTTAACATGACGGGTCAATCCATTTCAAGTGGTCCAGCACTGGTCGCTCGACTATTTTTAAAAAATCTGAAATTTTTTTATACAACAACCCTAACATGATGGAAGTTCAAAATGACCATTATTATAATTTTACTATTTTTTGTTTGTGCATGGCGTCCAACTTTGTTTCATCGTGCGCAGCAATTTTCTAAGATACTAGAATACACAAAATTGTAAATATCTCGTATTTTATTTTCCCAATTGAAATGGGGTTTGCAGCATTTTGTTAAGAATAAAATAGGCTAAATGTACGGTTGTAAAATAATTTTTTTAAATTAATTTTTAAAAGTGAAATTTTAGCACAGACTTTAAGATTTTTTCCAAAATCTATCCGTTTGCAAGAGGAAATTTTTCATGGAAGGGAAACTGTCAACCTTACACAATTTTTTCTACAAATAGGTCAAAAGTGCGTGTACTCCATGAAGATAGATCTCATACACCAAGTCCCAGAACTGGGAGTTGATTTCTGTTTGCGAAAAAAATTCCGAAATTCGTCAAAAATTTCAAAAATCGTACTTTTTAAGCTTTGATATCTCTGGTGGGGCACGTGATAAAAATATGAAATTCTGGCCTTTGATAGTACTGTGTTGTAGTATTATGTACAAAAAATTTCAAGAAGGAGATTTGACTACAAGCTGAGATATGACATGGACAATATGTGAAAACAATACTGCCAAACTATTGTAACCTATTATGTAATTGTGCAATTGGACTGTCAACCTTACACAATTTTTTCTTCAAATAGGTCAAAAGTGCGTGTACTCATACACCAAGTCCCAGACCTGGGAGCTGATTTCTCTTTGCGAAATAAAATTCCGAAATTCGTCAAAAATTTCAAAAATTGCATATTTTAAGCTTTGATATCTCTAATTGAGCACGAGATAAAAATCTGAAATTCTGGCCTTTGATAATATTGTGTAGTAGTGTTATGTACAAAAAATTTTAAGAAGGAGATTTGACTACAAGCTGAGATAAGACATGGACAATATGTGAAAACAATACTGCCAAACTATTGTAACCTACTATGTAATTGTTCACACCTCCAAAATTTTAAATTAATTATTTATGGTACAAAGTTAAATGTTAATTTCAAATATCTTCTTCAAATGCTTCTGTGTGATTTAAACAATTCAGAATGTATGCTAAGCAGATGAACAAGCCTACTAGAAATGCTATTGCAACAATTTTACTCGGAACACATTTCAGGTAAAGTAAATTACAGACAGTGGGTTGCAACTAATCGAGTTGACGTGGTTTCAATTATTAAACCTAGAGAATTTCATTCAAGTTAACAAAGGATGACAAGACTTGGGTGGCTTCAAATAAAATTTTGAGAAAGAACAGCCTAATGGACTGACAACAGTAACTGGTCGAACTCACAACATCTGTCGTAAATAGTGTTAAGCTCTTTGTTGAACATATATAGTATCTTCGCAAATTAAATGTTTATTATTTAACTGTTTTCAACAAACGATATTTTCTGCGTAAATATTGTAATAAAAGAGACTAATCTCATTTCTCCGAATGTACTCGAAATACCATTTCTTAACATTTTTTTAAAATCACCGTATCTCAGCTTATAGTCAAATGTCCTTCTAGAAATTTTTTGTACATAACACTACTACACAATACTATCAAAGGCCAGAATTTGAGATTTTTATAACGTGCTCCACCAGAGATATCAAAGCCTAAAAAATGCGATTTTTGAAATTTTCGACGAATTTCGGAATTTTTTTCGCAAAGAGAAATCAGTTCCCAGATCTGGAACTTAGTGTATGAGTACACGCACTTTTGACCTATTTGTAGAAAAAATTGTGTAAGGTTGACAGTCTTGTTCAACAATTACATAGTAGGTTACAATAGTTTGGTAGTATTGTTTTCACATATTGTCCATGTCATATCTCAGCTTGTAGTCAAATCTCCTTCTTGAAATTTTTTGTACATAACGCTACTACACAATACTATCGAAGGCCAGAATTTCAGATTTTTATCTCGTTCCCCACCAGAGATATCAAAGCCTAAAAAGCGCGATTTTTGAAATTTTTGACGAATTTCGGATTTTTTTCGCAAGCAGAAATCAACTCCCAGAACTGGGACTTGGTGTATGAGTACATGCAGTTTTGACCTATTTGTAGAAAAAATTGTGTAAGGTTGACAGTTTTCCTTACATAAAAAATTTCCTCTTGCAAACGGATAGATTTTGGAAAAAATCTTAAATTTTAAGCTAAAATTTCACTTGTCAAAATTAATTTAAAAAAATTATTCTACGACCGTACATTTAGCCTATTTTTTTCTGAACAAAATGCTGCAAACCCCATTTCAACTGGGAAAATAAAAGACGAGATATTTACAATTTTGTGTATCCTAGTGCCTGAGAAAATCGCTGAACTCGATGAAACAAAGATGGCCGCCATGCACAAACAAAAAATAGTAAAATTAAAATAACGGTCATTTTGAACTTCCGTCATGTTAGGGTTGTTGTACAAAAAATTTCAGATTTTTTAAAAATGGTCGAGCGACCATTTTTATATTTTCTGGACCACTTGAAATGGATTGACCCATACACTTTCACAATATTTACAAGAAAAATATACAATGAAATTAATTTTTTTAAGTAGTGGTGCGAAAGTAATAGAGAAATGGTCACCTGTGGGAACCCTACTTTACTGTTCTAAATAAATTATAAAAATAATTCATATTTTTTTTTAATTGAAAAAGCCTCCTAAATATTGAGATTCTAAATCTATCTCGAGCGTCATGAAATAAAACGTCTTGTCACGGATAAGAAGGAATAGGTATTACATACTCTTATTTTTATTTATACTTTCTTCAATTCATAAACATATTATATTGAATGCCTCCTAGTTTGATGTCTTTTGTCTTCTTTAAAAAATTCTTATAAAACGTAATTCTTGCTATTTAACCCTTGGCACTCCGTTGTCTCCGCTGCAGAGACATCATCTCTCCTTGCAAAATTCGTTTTTGTGATCAGTAATAAAGGAAAATAAAATTTCCTTATTTAATCAGAGCATTTTTGAATTTGTGTACTTGAAGGAAACTTCTTTTTAGAAAAAGGTGCTGGCCAAATAAAAATTGTGTAAAAGACGCGGGAGTCAGAAGGTTTAAATCTTGTTAAATCTTCGTATCTTAGCCGCTTTATCATGAATTCAGAATTATCCAAATATTGCTAATCTAATGAATACTGATATTTAACACCTTTTTTGACTGTGTCTTTCCCTAACCACACGCCGCCTTGTAAAGAAATGTAAGACATTTTTAACACTATAAAAATAATTAATTACTCAATGGGAAAATAAATATTCTCATAAATGTGTTTATCCATGCATCTAAACAGCCATCATGTGTACACCTTGATATATCGCTCAAAGATCTACAATATTTAACAATGTAGAAGATACTCTTTAACGATTTTGAGAATAGAAAGAATATGTCAGCACAAAACTTATAAAAGTTAGTTTAATGGCCTTGTAAGTGAGAAATGGATACCTTGTAGTTCTTGCAACATCGCTGCGTGTCAAACATTTTGCGATTGTTTCTAGGACAGTAATCCATTTCTGTCAGTGAAAAGTTTAAAAACGCTGCATTACTTTTAATCATGTTTTTTATTTCTTCGGAATTTTGACATCTTATAACCGGCAGATAAATTGAAAGCAAAACTTAAAATTGCAGAAAATAGTTTTAAAAATAGATTTTTAAAACTTTTTACTCACAGTAAGACTAAATTTTGGCTTCTATTTAACATATAAGGTATTTATCACATTGAATCATATTTTAATAATCATAAGTATATCTTAGTATTTCAATATTATTTAATAAATGATAAAAAGGAAACAAATCTAATTTAAAAATTTTCAACTTCTAAACATCCATGGTATGCTTGTAATTGTGTATCCTTCAATCTGATCAAATATTTGCCACACGATAAAAAATTCTCAAACGATTTTTACAGCAAATTAAACTGTCATCACAAAATTTATAAATTCCCATTTAATGAAATTGGTGTCTTGTAAATGATAAATTGATCTCAAGTGGTTTTTCCGCAACCTTTATGTATGTCAAACGTTTCAAGAACGCATTGATTTTAGTAATTTATTCCTGCCATCGACAAATTGCATCCATTTTGATGATATGTCAAATTTGTTATACATTATTTACATGTTTAAAATTGATCATACAAAATATTATAAGTAATATTTTTTACAAAATTCCATAAAAGATTCTAATGTATCTTTATCTGAAGCTATTATTGTTTCAATAGAAAAAATATATTTTTTAGATAATAGCTTTACAGCATTGTGTCACTTTTATGAAAACTAAGAAACATGTTTAAAATTTTATATGTTAACGCAATAATTGTCAATATTGCACAAGATTCTAAGTTTAATCTTCAATAAAAATGCATGTAAAAAGTATATTTAATCATTCAGTTCTATTATTAGTACATGTCTTTTCATTGGATATTAAATTTCTTAAGAATCACGTCCATTACTGTCGACATGTAATGACGGTGGTATTTGTCTATGAATTTATTATTATAACTCTGTTTATACTTCTGTTATAACTTCGGCACTTACTAATTTTGTAATGCTAACAATAAAAGTTTGCTTATTTCTCTTTGCACCATTGGTGATTCTTTTGTTTTGAACATATATTTCACTTTTAAAATTCAGAATATAGGTTACTTTTCTGGACGTACTGTGTTATATGAACAGCAAAAAATATTAGAAAGTCGTAATATTTGTCAAATCCTAAAGTAATATGATATTTTCCAAACGTCACCAGACACTCTTATTAACCTACTGTCTTATTAATATGAATTGAATAATATCCAAACTAACTAAATTTTTTGTATTTCATTTCAATGACATATTAAACTTCCGTAAATCTATTTGGATGGCTACTATTAACATAAAAGTAATTTTCTTCTCAAAATTGAAAAACAAATCGTACCTGATAGGATTAAATTTACCTTCATAATTATCGAAATATTGCTTATAATCAACAACTGGTAATATGCAATAATCATATAAGGACTTAAACAGTTTGGTACAATTTTCTCGCATATTTTGAATACCTAACTTGTTTATAAAAGAAGTGTAAAGTAAATAAAACATGGACAGGTAATATGTGGTTTACGGAATAGGGTTGATCATCTCACATTTTGTAATGGCTTCAATTTTGATAATCAATTTCAATTACCAACTTTTAAAAAACTTTATTTATTTTTAAGAATGTGTGATAATAGTTCATATACTCTGACAGTTTATCATCCGTAGATAGACTGGATATGTTCAATATTATAAATGTTTACTTACTATATAAACGTGCAAAATGTAACTTATAATTTAACGTGCATAATATTTTGACATATAGGGATTATGACGACACATGTGAATAGTTTACACAAATATTGCTTTTTCTCATACCTGAGCTAACAAAAACTACTCAGTATAGTAAATAGAATTTTCTTTTATACGTGATATTTTTTTAATCTCCTGAATAGTTCTTCTTACATTTTCTAAAAATTTTATAAATTCAAGAAATTGTTTAAATCTGCCCCATCTGTTGGGTCGTTGTGAACACATGTGGTACATACCTGTACACAAGAAAAAATATCCTTTGACGTACTTTTAATTCTATTATTCTTTTGTCATTATAAATCATTAGTTATATTACCTCTTAAATTCGTCATATTGAAATATATACATATATATTTTTCTAGTTTTGGGGTGCTACGTTTAAGCAAAATATCATGAAACGAAAATAAATAGATTTTTTTTTTTTTTTGGGGGGGGGGTTTAAATAATTCATTAAACACTCATGTAATGAAATAAAAGATAAAGAAGTAATTTTAAAAAGTTAAAGCTTTTAAATATGACTTAGGGGGTTTGTTTGTGGTAAATTTTAGAGATACAGCATTAAGATATTATTTATCGGAAACCTTCAGAAATATACAAGATTCTCATCACAAGATTTGCCTTATTTATTTGTAAGTTATAGTCAAAGAAGAGTTTCATAAAGGTAAAAAAATCTTGACGATAAGCCGACACCTTCCTAAGTTTAATTTGTTTTGCTTTTGAAAGAAGGAGGGGATTACAATCGGAGTTTTACGGTAGATACCAGTTAATAAATTTTACTTTCTTAAAATACTTCTTATATCTATCTTCATTCAAAACGTCATAAACATAACTGTTTTTATGGTGAAAGCAAGCCACCATAGCAAAATTGGAACACATAAAATAGAAAAAATTTTAACGTTGTTTAAGGGAATACTTTTGTACTAACAATGCATAAAAAACATTCTTCTAAACGTTTAGTAAAATAATACTTAACATGCATTAAATTTTTAAAGTTAAATTTATTTAAATTACAATTATACGTAAACCAGCCTGCTGTTCTTTATGTACTAGCTGAAAAGTGTCTCTGTTAAAATTTCAATACAAAATCAAATTTGCATGAGGAAAATATTTTCTGTTTCGGGAAAATTATGGATACTGGAACTGAAATTATATCCCATAAAATTAACTCAAAGGAATAGAATCACAGAATTACTCTTGTGCATTTATGAACAATTCATATCTGCCCCAGATAGTCTGTTTACAAATGCTCCACCTGACTGCTAGAGTTAAATTAACAAATCTTTAACATATCTCAACATCAGAGAAAAAAATTTCAAAACAATATTTATACATATTCATAGTATATGTTAAAATAAGTTCATATGTTAAAATTCAAAAAAATGAATAAAGTATTCGCTTATCAACTTGGAACTAAGATTTTACTTTTGATATCTATAAACAGTATTTTGGCTACATATTTGTTACACACTGTTAAAAATAAAGGTAACAAACCTGTTGCTTTGGCACCCAGGGTTGAAAAGGTGTTACCATTTGACACCCGCGGGCTTGAAAATGTGTTTAGGGTGCCGTGTATCTCTCCCTGGGTGATTCAAGCTAATTACGGAGCCGCGCAATGCATACCGTTAGAAGATTTTCACCCCTTAGTCATTTGCGCATGCTCTGTGACTTGTATCCTTGCCCTTCAATTCGCCGTCACTGGTCGATCAAAACAGCAATTTCTCCTTACGATGTCTATCACCGCTATGTGCTATCCCAATTTCGTTTAAAACTTCGAATGGCTAACTTTTGGCAAGCTTTTTTATATAAAGCAACCTTTGAATTTCAGGACATTTGAACATTTCAGGGAGACTTTGAATGTGAACTCGATGGCCGAGTTGTTAGAGTGTTGAGCTTACAATCAGACGTCTTGGGTTCAGATCCTTCGAGGACCAAAAGTTGGTTTATATATTTTTTTATTATTGGGCACTCTGGATTAAGGGTGCCATCTTTTCAATCTAATTAAAGGTGCCATTCTGGCTCCTTTATGGGTGTCACCAGTGAGACAATCCTTTCATCCCTAAAAGGTGCAATGTGTCACCATTGTTTTTAACAGTGCAGAGACAGAACAAAATGTCAAGGAGCTTCTAAAGATGTTTATCATATGTGTACAAATGCCAAGATGTTTATTATTTTTTAATAAAAAAAATTACAATAACTATTTAATATTTGTGATGTTCACATTTGCCCTGTGTCCACATGTGCCCTAATCTCCCCTAATTTAAAAAATATGAAAACATCTTAAAAGTTTTTCAACAATAAATCCACTTTAGCAAAATGTTCTTATCAATGTTTTTCTTCGACTTCTGAACTGTCGTTTCGTCTATACATCTGTATATCATTCAATCATCATTATTCGGAATTCTATAAAGTAAAATATAATTGTATAAAGTAAATTGCCTTTAGTCTTACAAATTTTAAAATATGGTGTATTAATTTTAATGATAAGGTATTTTGTTCATAGAAACCAATGTTTTTAAAATGAGAAAATATTTAAAAATGTAAAAAGGTTTAATCTAAATTATTTATACACAGAAAGTTTATGCAAAATCTTACAAATATAAATTAAGAGCTAAATATTATTTTTGCATTTAAATGGATTTGAAAGTTAATATTTAGATTCTATATAATAATTGGTATAAAACTCTGAATCAAGAACGAATTTGCTACGTTTTATGTATTTTCTATGTTCTCTATATTTGTATATCATTTGTTCGTACATTGTATGTATTTTCTATGTTCTCTATATTTGTATATAATTTGTTCGTACACCATATTCTGATAAACATTCAAGAAATATAAAAACTTTTAAATATTTTATAACCAATGAATACACAATGGACAAATAGTAATCTCTATAAAAGTTTTCCCACATATCTAAACAAGCATTGAATATGCATCTTTATATATCAATCAATCTTCGTCAATGTTCACATTGAAAAATCTTGTTTATCTCCAATAAGAAATTCTGTATTGATATTCAACACAAATCAAACTGTACTTATAAATTTTATATATGTCACTTTAATGGAAAAGGTGTCAAATAAACGAGAAATGAATCGCAGGTGGTTTCCGCAACATCGCTCGCTGTCAAATGTTTAGTGATCGCTTCAATATCAATGATATATTTCTGTCACCGTCTTTAAACAAGCTGTATTATTTTTAATTATGTGTCATATTTGTTGCACATTTTTTAAAAATTAAAAAAATATCGTAATCTCTCTCAAATAAATGCTCTTATAAAACATAACAAAAATTTCTTTCGTCTAAAGTAATTATTTTTAATTATTTTAGTTTATAATTTTAACTTATTGTTAAAGTAATTATTGTTGGATAATAGATGTAACTTTTTTAATGAGAAGCATGACAATATTATTAAATGTGATGAAAAGGTTTGAATTTTTATGTGATAAAAAAGAAATTATTAGTTATGCTTATTGTTTCATAATTAATCTTTATTAAAATGCTGTAAAAAATATTTTTATCCTTCAATTGATAACTTAATAAACATTTTTTAAAAATGGTACCTTTTTATTGAATATCAACAGGTTTAAAATGGAAAATTATTTTGTTGTTGTTCTGATTCTTAATTTCTAAAACAAAAAGTTGCTCTGTACATTTACCCGTAAGGCATGGTGACGTCACTGCGACGTCGTTGTAAAGTCACGTTGTGACTTTGTGACCATCGATCGTCGATGTGAAGTCAGAGTGACTTAAATGTGAAGTCGTTATGGCCGTTTTAGAGCTCTTTTGCGACCACTTCACAAAGTGGCCACAATGTGACAAATTTGGGAAAAATGTGTCACTTGTGACTACTTCGACATTAACATTGTGACGGAACTGTGACAAAAGCGACGATATTTAAATTACCAGAAACATGTTTTTTAAAGTAAATAACATGTTTTGAAGAATTTTTGTAATTTTCTAAGGATTTTTAAAAAAGTTACATCTCAGTCACAATGTGACGTCACTGAGTGGTGTCATTTTGGTCATAGATGTGATGTGACCAAAGTGACTCACAGTGACGTCATTGTGACGACACTGTGACTATGCATCCTATGAGGGTAGCAAGTACATTTTGCAAATTATATGTAGATTGCATTAATGCATGCACAGTGAAATATTATTCAGTAAATCTCCTTATTTTTTATACAATATTTAATATTTTCGAATTCTGTTACAGAGTATTGTGTATATTGTATTTTTTCATATTTTTTGAAAAGAATATTTTTCTTATCAAGAACTCTGCAAATTATACACTGTTAAAAATAAAGGTACGAACCGGTTTCATTTGACGCCCATGGGTGAAAAGGTTAAATCACTTGGCACCAGTGGGCTTGAAAATGTGTTTGGGGTGCCACTGAGTGTTTCATGCTAATTAGGATGCCGCGCAATGCATACCGTTGGAAGATTTTCACCCCTTAGTCAATTGCGCATGCCCTGTAACGTGTATCCTTGCACTTACTCGTTGTCACTGGTGGATCAACACAGCAATTTTTTCCTACGATGGCTATCACTGCTATACGCTATACCAATTTTGTTTAGAACTTTGGATATCTAACTTTTGGCGAGCTTTATTATATAAAGCAGCCTTTGAATTTCAGAACATATGAACATTTCAGGGAGAATTTGAAGGTGAGCTTGCTGGCCGAGTGGATAGGGCGCTGAGTTTGTAATCAGACGTTCTGCGTTCGAATCCATAGAGGGCCGAAAGTCGGTTAGCATATTTTTTAATTTTTTATCATTGGCCACTCTGGATTAAGGATGCCATCTTTTCACCCTAATTAAAGGTGCTATTTTGGCTCTTTTAGGGGTGTCATCAGTGAGATAAGCCTTTCACCCTTAAAAGGTGCAATGTGTCACCATTAGTTTTAACAGTGTAAGCAAATAACTTTCAAAAATTCGGATTGTATTTATAAAAACCTTAATTTTTCTACGTGTATACTTGCTGCCAACATAAAAATGAACACAGTGTATTACAGTGAGCTTGTAAATCATAATCGACAGTTTGAACGCTTTTGCTACATTAGTTTTTACAGGATTATCCAAAAGATATTTGTTCTTTTTCAATTTATTGACGGTCCCCTATAAATTTTTGGAAAATTATTTTCCCTGAAATGTATGACCGGTAAACTTATGTTTACAAACCAGGAGTTTCAGGATAATTCATCGTGTATTTTTCTAGATATGTAACAAAACGTCTAAAATTGCAAATGTCCGATCACCTTTGGCCATAAAGTACATTTATATCGAGGAGTAATGTGATGTTCAGCTTCAAAGTGCAGAGAAATCGTCACCTGAGAATAACTAGCAAAAGCCATGCTTTGTTTGGATTCGCGAAGCATTATATTATAAAACAGATATTTGAAAGTAAAAATATTTTTTATTATTTTTGCATCTTTATTAAACAAAAACGTTATTTTATGTTTTGGCGCATTTTAATTTTTTATTTATGATGTAAGACTGGCATAGTAAAATATTTTCAAAGCAAACTTTTACAAAATATTTTTAAATTTTCAACTAAAAGCTCTTTTAAAGTTGTTTGAAATATGCATGTTTTCAATCTTTGTAATTAACATCAAATAATCTTTGATAGCTATTATAGAATAATATATTTGAAGAGAGCTTGAAGAAAGTTACTTCGTCAAAATCCTATTTTCTGGAAAAACATTTGAAATCTGCTCTCGTTGATACTATGAATTTTTAACTGTAAAACTTTTTTTTCTAATTTCTTCGTATTTATACATGTTAGCGTATCAGAATTTTTGATATTGTAAAATGTTTCGTAAGGAAAATTTCTTATTGAATGCTTAATTTTGAAGGATTTTCACTCTCGACAACGTTACGTATGTTTTTAAGCCAACTGGTGTCTATATATCCTCAATATCTATAACTGCTTCATCTAATGTTAAACTTTGGGATTTATGAATTGTAACAGCAAAAGCTAACTGCAGAAGAAATTCTTTCCTTGAGCAATGTATGCTTCCATTTTTCTAGAATTTAATTATTGGAGGAATCGGTACGCACCAATTCTTATAAGTTAAATTATTGTAGTATTCAAATTTATCCATGATTATTCGCGATATCTGGTCTGGTGGCTTCTGATTTTCATTATTACGTGCAACAAAGTCTAACGTCCCGTTCACTAAATCTTTTTCGGTCCACAAATAGAAACGTAACATTACTTTAGATCCAAATGATAAAGTAAGAAATGGTTAAGGTTAAAGTCAATTTGTCGTTTCTGAATTGGCCAACTTTGCTTTAGTACATTTATAAAGAGTTTGAATCGAGGCAACAACTTCATGCTTCAATTCTTTTAATTTTTCATTTATATAACAAATTTAACAATTAATTTTATTTGTTTACAATTATTTTGTTGCCACTTTACAAAAAAAAAAAAAAAAAAAAAAAAAAAAATCCACAATTCGCGTTTGAAATGAAATACACGCCCTCTCGCGGACAATGTCTGAAACGAAATAGAACTGATACCGTGAGCATCTTCAGCTGAAATCAGTGTTTAAAAGGCCGATAAATAAATAAACAGTTCTATAATAAATAAATAAATAAACAGTTCTATAACCCATGCAACGTTGGGTTCTTTGTATTAAAATTATCTAAAATCAAAATTTTATGCACAAAGTTTAGATCTATAATATAAAAAAGTACATTTGACTTACTCATGGCAAAATAACATGACAGCAACACAATGCTTGCATGATTCGCTTGCTCCATCTGCATGGAACAAACAGCATTACGTAAACAAACGATTATCAGGTCTATACAACGCCACCTTTCGGTCATTACAAACGCGAATACATTTTTTTAAATGTTTGTCATCTGTGCAAACGATTTTGCTGAATAATGAAAACATATTTTATTTATTAAATTAATCATGGTTCTATCTATTATAACTTACTCCATGATTTTTATTTTTTTTTCTGAAAATATGCGCGTTTCATTTTTTATTTATTTGCTAAATTGCGTCCGTATTGGAAATGCATGTAAAATAAATTAATTAAAATAATAATTTTTTTAAGTTATTCTGTAAAAAAATTATATTGTGCAAATCTACAGATCATAATTTATATTTGTGTTTAATTTCAAATCAAAATATTGAATAGTTTTTTTGTAAAGCGTACGACAAAATGTAATTTGAGTGGGCTAGTAGAGGATTCGCTTCGCTCATCCTAATTATTATCTCTAAAGTAAACACAGTTTTAAAACATTTTTTCTACTAGAGCCAATTTTTTTTTCTAGAAAGAGTATATTTTATTTATTAAATTAATCATGGTTCTATCTATTATAACTTACTCCATGATTTTTATTTTTTTTTCTGAAAATATGCGCGTTTCATTTTTTATTTATTTGCTAAAATGCGTCCGTATTGGAAATGCATGTAAAATAAATTAATTAAAATAATAATTTTTTTTTAAGTTATTCTGTAAAAAAATTATATTGTGCAAATCTACAGATCATAATTTATATTTGTGTTTAATTTCAAATCAAAATATTGAATAGTTTTTTTGTAAAGCGTACGACAAAATGTAATTTGAGTGGGCTAGTAGAGGATTCGCTTCGCTCATCCTAATAAGGTTCTAACTGACATTTTGAAAAAAAATGACTTTTCGGCATAGGAATGTTCTATTTGTATCAATGAATGCATTTCTGCATTAAAATTTTTATATATATAATTTACATCTGCTTGCGAAAGAGAATAATATACTTCCATCAGAAATTGTTGAAAGCAGTCAGAATAACAGAGTTGTATGTGCAAAGTAATTGCAGACAGCATATAAGATAATATATTATTATTTTCTTTTATTATTTTCTTTTACAATATATAATGAAAATCGGCAATCTTTTATTTCTTGTGTGAAAGAATATATTATTTCGATAATTAAATCGTTTTTTGGTAAAATATAGAGGAAATTTTTATCAGTAAAAATCCCTTTAGTACGTCGATATGCAAAACGAATTGTGTTTAATTTTTATAATGGACCTAATTCAAGCAGGAATGAAGGACTAATCCTAATTTATTTAGATTTAGAAAATCCTGTGGGAAGAAGGGATGACAGTTTAGATGAAGCATCAGCTCTAGATATTCTTGATGCTAAAATAACTTTTAAAAAATCAGTAAAAATAATTCCTACAAATCCAACTGATGGCAGGACTATGGATTTTTCGTAAGTTAAAAGTGCTTTTATGTAGTTATGTACATCCAACTGGCAATACCTTGTCTCCAGCTGCGAACATACCCGAGTTAAATTTTCAAGCAGAATAATCTCAAACGATATGCAGAATAAAATAAAAGCTCATATTGAAAATTTTCCCAAGATTGAGTCAAACTACAACAGAGCAAGCACTAAAAAACATACTTAGAATCAGAGCTTAACTTACAGAAAATGTATGACTTGTACTTTCAGAAATGCAGAGAAAGCAATGTAGAGCCAGTGAAACTTTCATGTTATATGCACATATTTAATACACAGTTCAACATAGAATTCAATAAACCAAAGAAAGATAGGTGTGATCACTGTGAGGAGTATAAACATTCTGAAACCCAAGGAGAAATATATAATGACATCCAATTTAAATATGATCTGCACAAGAAAGAAGTTGAATCCATCAAAACTCTAAAAAATGATGACAGAAGTTCCCCTGATAAATCAGTCATTTTTTTTTTTTTTAGAAAATGTACATTTTAACATGTCCCAAAAGTGATGTCAGCAAGTTTTTTAAAGTTAATTTTCAAGCAAGAAAATTAACTTGTATAACATGACAGCACATGCAACATGAAAGAAAGAAAATAAAGCATATTGTTGCTGATGGACAGATGACATCAGCAACTGAAAATGGCATAAGCTCAGCTGTATGACATCAGGCAGAGATGAAAATGACATAAGCTCAGCTGTTTTAACGACTGTTCGGAAGATACTGAGAGACTTTCCACATGCTAATAGTTTAATTTAAATTGTGACAGTTGTGTTCCGCAGAATATAAACCAAATGATATCTTATGCAATTGCAATACTTATACAATCTCATCCACATATTATGGACATTACTCTAAGATGCTGTACACCTGGACATTCATGTGTGCAAGAAATAAGTAATATTAAGAGCCAAATAGAACGAGCAATAGATGTAACAGAATATTTTCGGCCACTTCTATTTATAAGTCTGTTGCTGAGAGTAAATCGCAGTAATCACTTTACAACCCTGAGAATGAAATCAGAACAGATCATAGATTTTCTATTCGTGTAGTAAAAAAAAAAAAAAAAAAAAAAAAAAAAAAAAAAAAAAAAATCCTATAATCTCATTCTGTAGACCAAGGTGATACAACTTTGATTCACACAACTTCTTTATAATATTAATTTTAAGACAAGTAATTGTTGTGACCGGAATTTCACAGCTGTGAATTTGCATAGGAGCCCTCCAAACGATGAGGAGTATAAACATCATTTCCACAAAGGACTTTACCAAATCCTTAAGGAAGCACAGCAGAGAGAGAAGGATTGCATTAACAAAGATAAAATAAAATACCTGCAGAGCTATGCCAAAGTAGTTTCCCAGAGACGAAAGGATCTATTTTCAAAATATGTTTGAGAGAAATTAGCCCAACTGTAATATAAAATAAAGCATGGATTATGGAACATTCCAAAATTTCGACTATCAAAAGACTGTCAAACTTATTTTGTTGTTTTAAAAAGAACAAGAAAGTTTTTTCCTTAGAGATATAAAGTCCTTTCTTTTGATCAAGAGAATACCCGACTGTAATACGAAAAATTTTATTTATAATTCATTTCAATTTTATTTATCAATATAATCACAATTTTTTGTATTAATTTTCATACTCCCCCACTGAAATAGCACGCTAAAAAATCTGTTGGGTTCCTATTTAATAAAATTAAATATTTAAGCTATTTTATGTTTAGTTAAATAATATATTTCACTTACGTATATTCATTAGTTTTGTGAAGATGGTTTAATTAGTATGAATAAGTGGAAGAGGCAATTTTCTGTTATCTTGCTACAATATAGATAGTAATAAATATTTTACTATCCACTGAAGTTTATTTGAATTAATCAACGAAATTTCACTTTATTAAGCTATAAAAAATTACATAAATGAAGAAAAATAAGATTTCTTCATAATAGAACCATCTTATTCTAAGGATACCACGACGTTTGAGAATAATATGGTTCTATCAAAATTTTTAAATGTAAAGAATCCATGAAAATGTTATTTAAAAACTTTGATTTTGTAGAATTACTGTCTATACCTACATATGAACCCATTAATGCCAAAAGTTTTTTACAAACTTTAATAGCTGCATGTACACAGCATGCTGATTTTCAAAGTCTTCTAACTCGAAATTGATTTTTGGCCAGATAGAACCTTCTAATTCTCAGGTGACGAAATGCGTCTATGCAGAAACTTTGTGTTATTCTTTCTACATTAAATGTACATTTTTTTAATCTTTGCTGAAAAAATATTTGTATTTCAATTATTTCTTTTCTAATTTCCTGTGAATAGCAGCAAACACTTTATTAGTTCGAAAATACACTTTCTTCATAAACAAATTCAATTGTATCATGCCAAGATTTCTGTTTAACCCTAGTGAAATTGATCCCTTTTTTCTATTTAAACTTTTAAATAAGGAGAAGCATTTTCTAGAAATTTATTTTACATGCATTTTTAGATAATATACTTTATATATGTTACAGCTAATTTCATAAATTCGGTAATTATTAATAATAACCGATTACTATTAATAACCACATCTTTTGGTAAATTTGATAAATTTTGCATAATATTCAAATTTACCTGTTATTATTAATAATTACCAATGAAGTTCAATCAATATGATTAATTAAGCTTAGTAATAACTTTACAAAAATATGTAGTATCATAACTGTATGAATCTAACAAGAAGAATATATATGAAAATACAATTATACTCAGCTAGAAGAAGTGTTTTATTAATATGATGCAAAGGCTAAGCAGTTTAAAATAATTACACTAGTTTACAAATTTCAACTTTTTTTTATACCCCGAAAGAAATGTATATAAATGTATTAGTCTACCTTCCTTAAACCTAAAAGTGTTAGCAGAAATATTCTATCACGTCACAATTTTCTTTCTGCAGTTAATTTTAACTCCCAATGTAGTGACTACAGTTTAATGTTCATTCGTTCGCTTCAAACAACAAATATTTTGTTTCAGATTGAGTTAAAATGTCGAGTAGAAAGTGTAAACAAAGTTCTGGTCGTTTTTACTATGTTTGTGGACATTTTATATTTTCAAAAAAAGGAAGACCCATTGTAGATTCGTTAAAAAGTGCATACCTTCATTATTTTGGATTTCCTGTTGCAAACCAAGATAAAAAATTGGTACCTCATGCGTTTTGCGAAAGCTGTAGAATAGTTTTACTCCAGTGGTCATCGTGAGAAAACATACGCCTTCCATTTGGTTCATCAATGCTATGGAGAGAACCTAGTAATCATGAAAATGGTGTTACTTTGTGTGTTACGAAGAGATATAATACAAAAAATAAGGCGAGTATTATATATGCCGAAATTCCGTCTGTTACTAAGCCCATTTTACACTCAAAAGATCTACCATGTCCAGTTTGTTCAGATAATTCGAGTGTAAATATACTAGTAGATGACAATGAAATTGATGTTGAATTCAAATCGATTTCTCGTGATTCTAACGAGTACTATCTTCAAGAAAAGACTCCGCATTTAATTAACCAAACCTATAGATGATCTTATAAAGAGATTTAATGTTATCAAAATCTAAAGCAGAGCTTCTTGGTTCTCGCCCACAACAATGGAACTTATTAACACCAAACACAAAAGTTAGGTTGTCTAGAAACAGAAGCGAAGTTTACTTAGAATTTTTCAAAAAAGAACGTGAATATTGTTATTGTACTGCTATCCCAGGATTTTTTGAAGCAATGAATAAAAACTATGATAAAACAGAGTGCGCTTATTCGTAGACTCTTCAAATATAGTCTAAAAGCTGTTTTATTACATAATGGAGATAAAAAGCCGTCTATACCAATAGGACACGCAGTGAATTGTAAAGAGAGCTATGAAACGATGCGTACTTTAATTAATTTAATAAAGTATAAAGAACACCAATGAAAGTGTGCGGCGACCTCAAAGTCATCGGTTTGTTATTGGGATTGCAGGGTGGTTACACAAAATACTCTTGTTTCCTTTGTTTGTGGAACAACGAGCAAAACAACATCATTATGTAAGAAAAGAATGGCCAATTCGGAACGAGTATATTCCGAGAAAAATGAGCGTCAAACACGAGCTACTGGTAGATCCAAATAACATTACTCTACCCCTTTACATCAAATTGGGGCTCATGAAAAATTTTGTGAAGGCGCTTGACAAAAACCGTGATGCTTTCCGGTATTTACAAAAATTCTTTGCAAGCATTACAGAGGCAAAACTGAAAGAAGAGATATTTGTTGGCCCACAAATCCGTAAAATTACAAAAGATTCTAAGTTTGAAAGCCTTTTATCTGTTAATGAAAAATCTGCTTGGAAGTCATTCAAAATGGTTGTGAAATAATTTTTAGGAAATAAAAAAAGTGAAAATTACAAAAAAAATTGTTGCTGATTTATTGAAAATTTTTCAACAGATGGGAGTAAACATGTCTTTTAAGATTCATTTCCTGCATTCGCATCTGATTTTTTTTCCCTGAAAACTTAGGAAGTATGAGTGACGAATAAGGGGAACGTTTTCACCAAGATTTAAAGGTTTTTGAAGAACGACATCAAGAGTTTTGGGATGAAAATATGCTAGGGGATTACTCTTGGCCCATTATAAGAGAAACTGATCCAAATAACTATAAAAAAGGCAAAAATTTGCCATTTTTGATTTTTTTTTAAAATATTAATACCAAAATTATGTAATCCAGTTAAGTAAATAAATATTTCTTAAACAAGACGTTACAGAATTTTTTATTATTTTTTCTGGTTAACTCTATCTAAATAAACAGTAAATTAACAACTTTAAGCTGGGGTATAAAAAGCGTGTAAACTAGTATTATTTTTATAATAACTGAATGAATTAGATAAAACAAGTTGAATGTAGATTCTGCCATTGCAGAATTCAGTTTCGCCTCCGATTAGAAAAAAAAATCGATAGAAGTTTTTTAGAAGGGCGACCCCGTTTAGATTGATACTAACGTTTAGATACTAACTTCATTTTTCTTGTGTTTATCAATATAATAGCAAACAGAACGGCGTGAAATACCCAAATGAATAGCAATTTCTCTCTGAGACATTGGAATTGCAGAATAACAAAGAGATACAATTTGACGTGCTACTTCTTCATTGACTAGATTCATCAAAAACGGATTTTTTCTTTAGTTTAAACGCTTTTTTATAGACTCTGAGTAAAAAGAAATTCAATTTAACAATAAAAAGAGTGGAATCCCGTCGAATTTGACGAATGAAATGTTTAAAAGATCCGATCGATTTGGTTTAAAAAAAAAAAAAAAAAGCAAAAGTAATTACATTATTGAATCAATATATCATAAATATATTTTCAAATTTAATGTCAAGTTTGCAAGTTACAATTTTGCATGCAAATATTCGCCCATCTTCAGTGAAAATTGTAATCTGAGTGTCGGCGAAATCCAGAAATTTTATTTTATATGCACTCACAGAAAAATAGTTTTCCTTCTATAGTAAAAAAAAAATAAAAAAAAAAATAAAAACTAGCCTTAAAAGGAATGACTCCTGGAATGATGCTGATGTGTAAGATTTCCGAAAATAACGAATCCGGGTCGACCACTCCTTCCATGAGTCGAATAGACCAATCAGAAAAGGGCTCCGCTTATGCATCGCGAAGCGATTACGCGGGGGGGGGGGTTAGCGTGCGTAGTGAGCAGGGGGGGTGGAGCCCCCCTATAGTTTAAAGGAACTGTAACTGCTCATCCCAATTATGCATGTTTGGGGCGCCGCACCCCACTTTGCCCCCCTCCCTCCAAAGGGGAACTTTTTTAATTTTTATCCACAGCACTCGTGCTGCATATCTTTAGAAAGGTCTGAAACTGCCTTTTTCTATTATGGTTGTCTTGTGTGTCACCCCCACTCTGCACTCCCAGGGGGGCACATTTTTAATTTCTTTACAACACCAGACGTGTGGCACATCATTTGAAAGGTCTGCAACTGCTTATTCATATTATGGGGTATTGGCGAGAGCAGCAAGCAGGGGTAGCCTATAACTTGGAATCGCGAAGCGATCACGCGGGGGGGGGGGGGGGGTTGGCGAGCGCAGCGAGCAGGGGGGCTGAGCCCGCCTAGTATTTAAAAAGAAAACTAATTTGATTTTTACTGTGACATTATTTTCACTAACTGAAGTCATCTGAAAGTAAAATCTCAATCTCAGTGACCATAATGAAAAAAAATATTGAAATGTAATATCGTTATGAGTAAAAATGCGATGTTTTAAATAGTGACGTCATTTTCTCTGCAAATGTTTTTTAAAAGTTACTGTTATTAGTAATATGAAAAAGGTATACGTAAAAATATTGTAATTCCCATTTATCTGGTTGCTGAATGACATCATTTTCCTCATTTGAAATTTTTCTTTAGACATTAATTTTATCATAGATCATTTTCTGTTATTTTATTTACATTATTATTTTTTTTTCTCAGTAAATATATTTTTGTTTGCCTCAATTAGGGCCTAATTATACGCAATCACTTTCTTGTGGTTAAATTTTACGAAAACAATTAACTTTTTTCTTTTAAATGCAAGGACATGTTCACTGATGAAATAAAGCTTCTGACACGTGGAAAGTGATAATGGAAAATAAATTTTTATTATCGAGAGAAAAGCTAAACTGAGTTGCCACCATAGTTAAGAAATATCGTAAAAAGCATTTAAAATTAAAAATAAAATATAAAAACGGAAATAACTTAAAAAATAGCTAAAATGGACACAACTACAAATAAATAGCTTTCATTTAAAAAAATAATTAACAAAATCGGTTGAGTAGAAAATTCAGGGCTGATGGCACGACTTTTTTTAGCTTGTCTGAAAGAAATAGCATCCGAGGCTAAAAATTTAAATACTGAAGTATTCAAAGGATAAGTTATACAACTTTAAAATGCATACTTTTAGCAATGCATTTCTAATGAATATTTTGAAAAAACGAATGCAGAATAAAATATCTCAAGCTAAACGAGTTGAATTTTTAATTTATTACATTTACCAACCTTGACTAGTAATTATTAATAATTACCTGTTAATTTTATATATTCTCATAAATTCATCATATTAACCGGTTTATTTCGATATCATTTGGTTTTTATTTACAATAACCGGTTACTATTACAAATAACCGATTAATCAAATCGATCGTAACATATATATTACTTCCGTACTAGGTAGAATAAATTAATACAAGTATAACCTACGTATTTCGAAGCTAGAAAATGTAAAACAATTTATTTCCAAAAGTTGTTTTATTTTTAATTTAAAAAAAAACAGAACCGAACTTCTTTTATTTTTGTGGGGGTTTTCTTCTTTTAATTAAATGGTCTTTTCTGCCTTTGTTTGCTAAAAGAATATTTCCACTTCATCTCCTTCACTTCTAATTTCCTGTAAGCGTCAGCATGCGTATTATTTGTTCGAAAATACTGTTCCTAGATACACAGATGGAATTGTTCCGTTCGAAGTTTTTTGTTTAACCAGAAGAAAGAATATAGTATATTTTTCCCTTAAATTAATGAGAAAAAGAAAAGAATTTTAAAATAATGTATTCTGCATGCATTCATAAGCAATTTATTTGTAACTAGTTGCCTTTTTTATTTATTATTATTCCCTTTTTAAAGTAAAAGAAATTAGTTTAAAAATATGTACATAACTGGTATTTGAAAAGTTTTTCCCAAATCGGCATCAGAAAAATAACACGCCAATGTGGTGCATACATGCCATCTGTGCTGATAAATCAAGAACTCAGTATTTTACGCTAGCCTGGCGAAGATAGTAAATCGCCAAATATTGCACCCGTAGCATTTTTTTTTTTCGTATAATATAAACGTTTCACTCATTTTATTTATAAAACATAACTTTAATTTAAAACTGATAAGCTTAAAATTATGACTTTTATTTATTTTTTTAAGTAAAAAGAACAAAATAAAAATAATGATTTTTTGAAGCTTCATAACTACAGCGTAAGAACAAAACATAAATAAATCCAATTTACCACAGCCTATATCTTACCAAAGGATTTATGCACAGTAACCATACTATGCGTTTCATTTGAACGTTGTCATTAAACAATTAACAAATAATCGCTATTTTTGAGCCACATACGTTAGCGTTATATATATATTAGGAAAACGGCAATGAATTCTTACAAATACAACCTGCATTATTGAAATTACTATTCAACTGGCAGAAAGAATAAAATAATTTATGTCGAAATCTAATTTTATTTTTACTTAAAAATACTAACTATCGCGTACGTTGTGCGCGGCTCCTTCTCATTAATCCTTTCGGGATGAGAGTCTTTTATTGAATTTTTAATGCTTTATCACTGGTTTCCATAACAAAAAATTTTGCCTATTTGAATCGGGAAAATGCTCGGATGAAATCAGACATAATTTACTGTAAACATTTACTGGTGTGAATAATAAAGGATTCTAGGCGTTTTATACAGCACGTATAGAGGTTGCTCGTCACCTAGGGTTTAAATAAACTTTCCTGTCTTTGTATTCGAAAAGTTTAATTCTTATAGGAGTTAGCATCATCATTGTTTGCTATTGTCCCAAAATAACTCTCCTTGATAACTAAGCATTTTATTGGAATTTATAAAACATTGAGAAATATACAAAATATATTTTTCAACATTTTTTCTGGTGCAAGAAACATATTCAATAATTCATATCTGAATTTAATATGGACAAGTCTAAAAAAGTCATAATTTTCTTGTTCTGCAATTTTTGTTAATTTAATTTTACTGAAATTAATTTTATTGAATTTAATTTATGAAAATAACAATAGATTTTCTCAGACTTTCAAAGGACATTATCCATATAATTTACATAATGAACGGCCAAAATCATTTATTGATCTTTTTTCCTAATGTAACTTTAATTTAATTATATCATAGAATATCTCTTGCTTGAGGATTTTAAGAAATGTTTAAAAAAAACTGCTAGATTTTTATGGAAGTATGTGAGTTTTAATAATTAAAAATTATACTGAACAGAATAAAAATCGAAACATTTAACAGATTTCATACATTATAGATTTCTTATTATTATGTATAATCACGTGTAAATGTACAATATCATAATTTTTTTTAAATTTTTGAGGCATAACCTGTATTTTTAGTGATTCTTCCATTTATGCTCTCCTCTATATTTTACTTACCCATCATACGTAGTATAGGGTAAGTCTTGCAATCGTTTTGAGAATCGAAAATTTTTTTTGACGGATTTACATGTTTCAGATACTGGAGATTCCGAAAAACATATTTTTAGAAAAAAAATTTTGCCGTTCTTCCGTCTGTGTGTCTGTGTGTCTGTCTGTCTGTAACCGCTCTATCTCTCGAACAAATTGAGATAGAGACTTGAAATTTTGTATGTGCTTAGTATGTAAGAATGGGACGAAGCCTATTTAATATCAGTAACCTCGATTATCCGGAACTATATTTTTCGGACTCTCGAAAAATTCGCTCTGATGAAAGGTATATAAAACTTTTCGAATTTTTTTATTTTAAGGAGTGGACGTAAAAGGCAATAAATTAACACAAATTCTGCATAAAAAACGAAATCGATAGGATTATTAGTTGTCGAGATATTTATAATCTTGTTTTCACATTCTTTGATTTTTCATGATCCTGTATTTCATTCAAATTTCAACTCAAAGATATCTTTTAATTGCAAATGAGACACTTAATTCGATGCAAGAAACCGTTAGTGAATATGATAATTATTTCTAGAGTTATAAGGATGTTTCTTTTATGCAATTCAGTGCTACTTGAATAGTTTGGCGTTTCATTCAATTTATCGAAATTGGTTCATCAGAAATTCATGAATAGAGCATGATGATGTGTTATAAATACTTAAATATACGTTTATATTTTATTTTGGAATTGTAATGCATTTTATAAATTGTTTACATATGTTATGTTTTCATATATTATGTTATGCATATCCATGACTAGTAAGTATTACGGTGGCCTCCAACGACTAGTTTGTTTGGCATCTGCTTTAGCTTGTTCATTATGTAACTGCACTTTTCTTCGAAGTGGCGTTCTACAGAAATAAAAGTACTTCATAATGATAAAATTTCGAATTATTTTTACTGTATGCATCAACCTTTTTAATAAAGAACATCAGATTTTTTTTATAAATCAGATCCACTGTCAAATGGCGTACCCTGTTAGAAATATTGTCCCAGTTTGAACCAAATTTTTGGTGCTCAATAGCTGCCACTGTAAGATGGTGAAATCTTGAACCAATATTCGGAGCTCCTGTTAAGCATAGCTCCAATAATTGGAACGAGGTTGAAGTGGGAAGCTCCAAATATTGGTAGGAGATTCCGCCATCTTATGGAGGTAATTCTGAGCATCAAATTTTGGTTCAAACTAGAGCAAAATTTTCAACAGTGTATTTTAGTAAAATAGTTGGCGCAAACTTATTTACGTTTTAATAGTGGATATTTAAATTTCCTACGTTTTAAAACACATTGTTTGCAACATCGGTCATGTTTGTAATCAATCTTGATTGTATCACTGAAGGTGAGATCTGTCAATCATTAGCTTTCAAAATTGCAGTGCTTTGTTTTCATTGGTTATCTGGAAAAATGAATATACATCTACTTTTATATGTGTTTAATCCCCAATTAATTTAGTATAACTATTTGCGGTAAATTAGCCGACACTTAACTGTTAAATAATGGATAATAATTCCAAAACCTTACTAATAATAAGAATCTAGAAGTTAAGTTAATGATACAACTTATAGTCTATTGTTCCTTTCGAAAAATAAATAACAGTCTAATCTTTCTTAATTCAATTATGAAATACTGAAAATTCTGAAGGTTGTTTTCAAATGTTTTCTCTGCTTTTAATCGATTAAAGAAAAGGAAGGATGAAGATGAGAAATCGTAGATCTCTCTGTGTATCTTTACATCTGCGTTTTGGGGGTTGATTACGAAAAAAATCCCATGTTATCATATAACTTCCTGTCATCACAAGGACCAATGAACTTTATTGGGTCAGGATTCCAACAATATACACTGTAAAAAAAAAATCTGAAAACCTACGAAACTAGTTTTTGTAAAGCTACAGAAATCTGCAAGCATACTAAAATTTTATATGTTGCCTGGTATTATTTTTACCACTCGCATAGGACAAATACATGAAATATCTTAGCTTCACCTGTCAGCCAATCAGAAAGGGCTTCAGTGGTGATGTAAGGACTATTTGCGCAGCTACAGAGCCGAGTAATACATCCATCTTGAATCTGGTATCGATAAAAATATTTCTAGTTAGTAAGTAAATTTTTAGTCTATATGATTTAAATTTTATTATATAATGTTTGATTTTTAGTTATTAGCAAGCTAATCTTCCTAATTATTCGTTAAATCTGTGTTTATTACAAGTAAAAAATTTCTAATGTTTTATACAACAAATCAAATTTACCTGCTCTTTTTCTGAATTTCATTTCTCTTATTTGCCCCCTTTTCCGCAGTACCAAAATTTAAAGTGTTTAAAATTTACTTGTTTAAAAAATATATTATTCTATTTGTATTTTAGCGAATAAATTCCATTAAACATTCGTTAAATCACATTCATTTCATTAAAACTTCATATGAACTTCACCCTTAAAATTTTGTTCCCGAACTTTCTTCCCACAGTAACTGCACTCAATATTTAAAACTCTTTAAAACAGCTTAAATTAAAATAACATAAATTACAATATGTGTTCTATGCGTTATTTTATTGTCATAATAAATTATCAATTAAGGCATTTCTTCCCCCCCCCAAAAAAAAAAAATATCATTTCCCCGTTCATCCACACTCCTTGCGAAACTTTAAGAACACACAGAAAGTCTTTAAAATTCTTTATAGCCCAGTGGTGGAGGAGGAGAAAAAAGCCGAAATCGGAATTAGTTAATGGAAAGCTGGAAATTATTTAAATTCATTTAGTTTAGGTCTAGAATGAATGTATTAAGTGTTCCCCTCTTACTATGTGCGCGTTAAAAAATGGATACAAATTTTATAATTGAAAAACACGATTTTATTGATTACCATAAAATATCTAACGAAAAATAAACTTATCAAAAACATTGTTAATGCAAATGTTTAGAATTTAAAATTCTGAATAACATGGCAATCGATATTTAACATTTTTGTTGAATTTTCACAATTCAACAATTGGATTCAACTATTAGATTCAAGTATTGCCTAAATCACTAAACAAAAGCTTTCAGCGCGAGCAAACGAGGTTATCAGTTTATACGTGATTGTTATTGTGTAAATGTAATTTTTAGTTATTGATGCATTATTTAGGATGGATATATTGAGAATTGTGGCTTAACCTCTTGATTGCGGGTTATAGACCAGAAATTGTATATGAAAGAAAGGACGAAGTCTGATTTAATTACGAGAAATCCAGAAATTGTTTTAATTTCCATCGACATAGAATAGAAATGAATCTACTATGTTTCTTTTTTTGCTAGATGAGGTACAAACAAATTAACTTAAAAAATACATCCTTTTATATTTTTTAGAATATTTCAAAAATGATTCGTAAATGATTGCAAATATTGTTTATTATTTCCAATATGAAATGGGTGTAGCTCTTAATGTAATGTATATAGAGTGAACAACAGTGCGTGTCCATTAGAATTAAGGAAATTGAAAATAAAGTGCAAGGATGGGAGGGGGGGGCGGTAGAGCGACAAATGAGTGTGCATAAGACTTTTCCCTAGAGAAGTTCAAAGTCAACGAATAGCGCGATTTTAAACTTTATATTTTGTGTTAAGGACAAAGATCGCTCTAATTAAATGATTTTTGACTAGTATACAAGAATCTTCATTTAAATTCATAAAAGTTTAAAACCTTAGGAATATTGAAAAAAAAAATTAGTCTTTAAGTAAAAAATCTTTCATTTAAACCAATGATTTAAGTCTGGGTGTGTGAGTTGAGAAATGAAATGTAAAACATCTATCATTCATGCACCATTTTCTCAATAACTACTAAATTATAATTCTCAAAATATGCAAAATAAAATCCTTACATAGTTACAAAAACATCGTAAAGGCCTCAACAATTTAAAAAATATACACGTATGTAACAAATGGAGACATAGCGGATGGATAACTTAATCTCTTCTAGTTTAGAGCTTTGAATTAGCGATTAAGATAAAATTTTGAAATAGAATTGAGACAAAAATATGTTTTTTTTTTTTTTTTTTTTATTGCGAATTTCAAACTCTAAGAAAATTGTATTCACAATGGTTTTATAGACTTAGTTGTTTTAGAATATAGTTAAAATAATTTTTAATAAAGTATATTTCCACTATATGTGCATATTTTCTAACGTTCATCTAGTACGTGGATAAAAAGTCAGCGCATTAATTCTAGACCTAAATTGGAGAGATCAAAACAATTTCAAGTTTTTCCCTAATTATTTTAAGATAAACCTCTTGACCACTGCGGTTAAACTTTGAAATAGAATTTTGCCATTAATGTTCAGCAAAAATATTAAATGTAAGTGCTCATTTTACTCGGAATTTTAAGCTTTACAACACTTATATTAATAGTGTTTTTGATAGTTAGTTCTTTTGAGATATTATTGTGGTATTAAACTGTAAATCTAATATATTTCTAACGCTCCGCTAGTATGAGAATAAAACTTACTATATTCATTATAGATCTAAACTGAAGAGATTAAACCTACTTCCTACTTTCCCTTAATATCAAATTCTACCATATAATCACTGGGCTATTGTACTTTATAAATTTTCATTAATGTAAATAAGTCATCTAATACTCCCCCTTTCTAAAAAGAAAAATAAATTGCTAATTTTTTTGCCCCTTAACATATAAAATTTAAAACCTTAAGTCATTCTTTAAAAAAAATTTCTGATCCGTTCCTTTGTTATAAGAATGAATAATAGGTCATATGCATAAAATCCAAATAAAAATCGCCCCCCCCCCTCTCGCCTTCAAGCATACAAAATTTAGTCTTTTACTTTAATTAATTTTCATTTTTTTCGCTAATTGTAAGTCTTCAATAAGTTATATTATCAATCGTTTGAAATATCCCCTTCCCTTCCTTCAATAATAAAAGAAAATATGGTTATCTTTGTCTCCATTCTTACTCGTTGAAATAAAACTCTTTAAAAGTCTATTTTTCTTCCTGCTGTATTTGTTACTTTATTTTGATAGCAGTTAAACACCTTAAATCTTCCCTAAATCCCTTAACCCAAGATTTTGTTACTTAATAAGGGAGAGTGGGGTGGAATGGGACAGTACATTTTTCTTTTTATATTCCATTAATAAACATTTCATCAGTTACATATTCCATTAAGCAAAAACATTCCCAATCTTCAGTTGAATAAAATAGCTGATTTACATATGCTTGCAATTGTAAAAAGGAAAAAAATATTTTAAGAATAAAAAGTAAATTTGCTATATATTTTTATGCTTTCTGATATTTAATGCTTTCTGCATTCCGTCGGGCGCGCCTCAAAAGTTGCACCACCGGGCGCGTTGTATCTGACAGATACATTCTGTATTTCAGCATCATATATTGTTTAAAAATGAGTTTTAAAAAATTATTCATCGTCACTTTCTTCAAACTGTTCAGAATCTTCATTGTCATCGCTAAATAAAATTTTATGGGCAATTTCTATGTCTTTAGGGTTATTCAAATCCAAAAACCGTTTAGTATTTATCATTTCGAAGCCGAAAGTTAAACATGAGAGACTGAGGTATTCACTTATTCGAACCTAGTATCAGTGGGAAAGTAACTACAAACGCTATCGGGCGCATGTATCTAATAGATAAAAATCCTTAACAAAGCGCGAAACTGGAAATTCCTATCGACAAAAATTTGAAATGCCTTTGAAACCACTGCATTCCAGGGACGGCAATGACCGGAAGAACAGATACTGTGAAGGTCAAGGTCGTGAAACTCCCTTTTCTTTTCGAAAACGACGAATTTCTTATGCATGTATCTCTCAGATACAGCGCGCTCGAGGAAGTGTTAATGACTTGTTTATGTAAATAAGTAATTGTTTCTCTATTTATAGAACATTATACGGCATGTTCCTAAAACACCCGAGACACTTGATTTTGGCGATTTTTTAACACGCGCCAAGCACCCACGAGCGCCAACCGAGTTTTCAGCAACCTACAGATTTTACCCAATCACAACGCGCGTTTTTCAACAGACGATTCGACAGCACAATTCTAAGGTCTATTCCGTTTCTTTGAGAATTTGTTTCTATACGAAACTATTTACTTTCTTATATCCCATTTAATTTTTTGTAACTTTATACATTTTTCGATGTCTTTTTTTGCTAATTCTAGGAATTTAACTCTCCACTATTGAATATCTAAAAATGTTTCTATCTTTCCATAAATTTCGCTATGAATTTTTGTATTTTTATGAAGTAACAATTTCGAATTTTAAATATTTTCCACATTCCCATTAAAACTAATAAAAAAACATCAGTGGATCCACGAAACTCGCTGTGCAGGAATCACTAAAATGCACGAAACTCGTCAACGCCGCAGTCACTAACGTGTGTATGCGCGCTTCGCGCCCATTAAAACGAAACAAAAAAAATCGCTGGATTCATGAAACTCGCTGTGTTAGAATCCTTAAAATGCACAAAACTCGTCAAACCTGCATTAACTAACGACACTAAAACCGTAAAATTCTCTGGAAACTCAAAAGTCGCATTGAAGAAATTTCTAAAATGAGCAAAATTGCGGTTATTAATGCAGATATCCAACTTTTAAAATCTTTCTAAATTTGTACGAAAATACGAGATAAAATTTCGAAATATTTTTTATGTATTTATGGTACATAAATATTGCGCAAATTTTTAAGTAAAAAAGAAAGTTTTTCTGATATAGGAATTCGCTTTCAGTAACATTAATACGTCATCTCAATTTTTTAAATGAAATCGACAAATCATAACTTAAATCATATTTATTTCGAGAAAAGCGTATCCTCAATATATTCGTCCGCCGTATCGCATATTCGTTTCCAAATGTATATTATTTATTAAAATAAGCAATATCCACGGAGCTCCGTGACAAATCATAAATCATTGACTATTTATTTCGAGAAAAGAGTATCCTCAATATATTCGTCTGCCGTACCGCATATTTTTTTCCAAATGTATGGTATTATTTATTAAAATAAGCAATATCTAATAAAATAACACGAAAAAAGGCCGGGAAAATATAGTCATACCTATATAATGCAATCTCCTCTTTTAATTTAAACAATAACAGACTGGTGTAGCAATGGCATTTCATAAAAGCCAATGAAACGAAAGATAAGAAACCATGCAATCCGGTTAAACCGATCAGAATTCCTGAACTAACAACTGTGGGCGTGGAAAGAATTCAGTAAACGATCCGGTAACAAGAAAAAGCCATTTATCGCCTCGCCAAATTCAACGACGCCAAGTGTCTCGGGTGTATTAGGATCATGCCAAAATTATTTAACTCTAAAATATAGTATACTCTAACGTTTAAAATTCTTATTTTTCTTCATATGTGTATGCATATATAATCACAGTTCCAGAAACAGTATAAAGTGTATTTGAAATTAAGCTTGTGCTTACTAATAAATAAAGAGAAAGAATAATGTCTTCGTTTTTTGATATGAATTTCTATATGCTCCCCATCCATCTCCGTTCGGTGCAAGTACAATAAATCTTTATTGTTGTTGAATGCATTATGTAACAAAAAGGTATCATGAGATTCATTTAAATAGTATTGCTTTTAATTGTTATGTGATATAAAGTTTTTTCATATGAAAAATGATATTTTATCAACTTCTCATCATTTGATCATAAAAGTATGCGGAAAATAAATGAAACAAGTTTTGTATGTCTTTTCGAGCAAAATAAGTTATAGGAATCCAAATTTTCTACACTTCGATACCGATATCATTAATGGGGGGGGGGGGAGGAGTTGAAGGATGATAACGTATGAATCGGAAGGAGGGAGGGGATCCAAAATTAACAAAAAGTTGATAAAATTATATTTGCACAGCCCCTTTCGAAAGCGAGCTCTACGCGATACAAAATAATTAAAAAATATTTCATGTTTTAAAATTGTTTTTAAAACCATAGACAATCGGTAAGGGGCTATGCAACTATAATTATAGTTATATTGCATAAAATCAAGTGTACGAATTTATTTAAAGTTTTACGTAATATGAATTGTACAGTAAAATACACAGATATAGAGAGACTTTTAACAATTAATTTTTTCAAAGATAATTTTTGAATATTTTATTTCTTCTTCTGTTATTATGAATTATAGGATTCGTAAAAAGTTTCGTCACATTTAGATGTTTTAGTCTGTCTCAAGAACTAATGTACAGCTTTCAATAAAAAAAATATATTCAGATAGTCCTTGTTATAAATTGATTCCGAATTTTTTTTTATTTTTTATTTTTTTGCGTAAACCTTGTAATAGATTTCGTTGCTGTTCTACTTTTTTTGAGATTTCTGCAACAACTCGACCTGAATGCATAATGGACGGATTTTCATCAAACTTCAGATTTAGTTTGTCCCTAATATCATTTGGTGTTTTTTTATATTTTGCCTTAAATCGCTCAATATATGGCGCTGATGTGCTGAATTTTTCACAATTTGCACAATAGAGGGGGGGGATTTGCATAATTTCCGCAAATTCTAATCTTATGAACTAACGCACGTATTTTCATCGAACTTCAGATTCAGTTATATGTTGACACCAGCTATTGCAGTGTCACCGTTGCAGGTTTTGGTGTAGATCACTAAACAACTAGCACTTTTATGGTGCATTTCTTACGTGATTTTACCGATATCTTAAGAACTAATGCACGGAATTTCATATCATTAGAATTCTCATGATGGGCATGGATTGTCTTTTAATTTTGGTACTTTGATGAATTTTAAAATAGTATTATGTATGGGATAGACGAAAATTGTGGGATTTGGAGTTGTGGTACAAGGTACTTCCGCTATTTTACATTCTAAAAAAACTTGACCTTATCAACCAAACTCTTTGAATTTTTTTGGCGTTAAAAACATAAGATATACGAAGCCTGGGTGAAAAAAATATTGATATTTAGTGGAAAAGGGCTGATAAGATTTTTACCGCGATAAAACTCCCAGGTTTTAACAAAATTTTCACACATTTTATTTTGTAAAAAAATATTTCTAATTGTCGAAATGTTACGAAATTTTCGTAGGTAATGCAAGTAATGGTCTATTGAAGTGCTCTAAAAAAATGTTCAAATACGGAAGTTTAGTTACATTTATATGAAGGAAAGTACATATATTTAATAAACATATGCTTCCCTTGTGGTTTGAAGTGATCTGCCTTCGCCAATGTATTTGAGAGAGTTAAAATTCCATTAATTTTGTTAAAATTCAATTAATTTTTATACATGTAAATATAAGAGATATTTAATATGGTTTTACGTAATTTTTATAAAATGTTAATATATAGGGGATAGTGGTGTGAGATAGTGGGAGGAATTGGACAGTAGGTTTTTCTCTTTCTGTAACATTCTAAACATTTCATCAATCGCACGCTAGATGAAGCATTGGTAGCCAAACTTTAGTTGAAAAAAATTGTTGGTCTGTATAAGCTTAAAATTGTATAAAAGATCATTTCAAGAATCAAATGTAAATTTACTTTTTATGCTTTCTGTATATTCATGATTTGTTATTCATAGGTGTAATAGTTTCATTATTTATGGAACATTATACTGTATATTATTAGTTATTTAAAACAAGTCTAAAAGCAGCACTTTTGTTTATACAAGAAGTTTAACACAAAAAAAGAAAGTGGGGAGGAATGGGACATGCCAGTAAAGGAAGGAATGGGGGTATGCCTTTCTTTTTTTGTAATGAGATGAATGTAAATTGGTAACATGCAAACATGTTTAGAGGGTAATATATTAATTATAACATTGATAGTATATTCATTTACTTCAAAATGTAAATAATTTGAATTGACGATTTTTTAATGTTATCTATGACTAACAATACTGAATTTCCATTTACGTTATGAAAATCTTGGAATTTTATATTGTGCCACATACATTATATCAATCTACAATCTTTATTAGATTATATATCTTGCCGACACTTAATTATTTGTGCCTTATAGCTTTATTTTACTGCATTTCGATATATCTCTATAAATGGTGAGTTATGGGGCACATTTTAAAACCTACAATTTCTTTAATTATAAAATACCTTTTGAATGTTTTGTTTCTATATTGTTCAAGCACATTAAAAGGCGTTTCACCTTGCACTCTATAAATTGAAATTTTTGTTTTAAAGTTAAAGAAAGTTGATTTTGTAAATTTTGCACCCCACCGCAATTTTCTCTATAATAACAAAAATTATTAACATAGTACCCAGATTCTTTAATAAATGGGCCTGTCAAATGATGGCTGTTTGCATATATTCGAAGATTAAGCTTTTATATTATAATGCATGTCTATTGGCATTATTTATTGGGTAAGAAGGCGTATTGTGTTTCAGCATTATTTATTTATATAGACTTGCCGTCAAAGGACAATGACAACATACAATGCTGATGATTTTTTTAAATCCACATCTTCAACATTATGGATGCCTTCAGGAAATCATTTTAAAAACAATTGAGCAATTTTATTGATACATATTTAGCATTTATAAAGCATATTCAAAATTTTTTGTGTGTTACAATTCCACCTATCAATGGATTTTTGTATTTTTATTTCATAAGTTAGAAGAATGTCAAGCCTTTATAAAAAAGACCTTTTCAATATGGTTTTGCGAGTTCATTTTAGATGAAATTAGTAATTAATAATGAGAGCAATTTACGATTTATTGATGCTATGTCAGTAAATGAAAACACCTCAGATGAGAAAATCCTATGACTGTATATGCGACTTTAACTTTGCCAAAATGCCGATCATCAGCTTGAATTTAAAATGCACGGTTTTTCTGCATCTAGTTAATTTTTAAATACTTGTAACGTTCAATACGAAGATTAATATTGGCTTTTCTATAATATTCTGTTATATTCATCATATTTCTATTATATTCATTATAAATTTTACTAAATTTTTCTTTCTTTTTTATGTTAACATCTAACTTATTATTTTAGATGCATGAAGAAACTGAAGTTCAATTTAAAAACAATGTGAGCTCCTTGATGACGAAAGTAGAGGAAAAAGAAGCACTATCTTTCAATGAGAAAAATCTTGCAAACCTCATTCTGCAGAACTGAAATATTCCAATTATTTTATTGCAATATATCTTTAACATTCATTTTATGATATGTACCCAAAATCTCTAAAAATAATTTTTTAAAAGTATGCAATTCATAGGTATTTGTATAAATACTAATTACTTAGTATTTGCAAAATGTGAGTCATATTAAAAAGATATAAATGTTTTTTATTGTAATGAATTAAATAAAATTATTTAATAAAATTTATTCATATTTCATTGTATTTTGTTATTTAATCATATTGCATTTATTGGTAGTATAGATATGCATATAACATTTATAACCAAAACGACAACTCCATAATATTTTCCAAATCAATATGTATTTCTTTTTGTTTCCATTCTAGTTTTTTACTTTCAGAAAGATTGCTTAGTAAACTCTGATTATAACATACTGATAAACATAAAAAGAGCGAGACCTGCCCACAATTATAGTTGATAAGTCAAAGATTCATTTTTGTGTACATATGTTAATGTGTGTATATTATCTCTCCCATATGTAACTATTTTAGTTAAAGGTTCTAATTCCAGAGCAATATTAACCACAGAAGAATTCTACTAAATTCATACATATTCGACGCAATCTTCAGGATCTTTAAGCCAGTTTAGAGTTTTAAATTTGTGATCTATCAATAATTAAATTTTTCCTCTTTAATATTTTAATTTGAAACAAAACTCTCAAGCAAATAAAGTATTAAAAAATGTACAATATATTAAACGTAGATGGTGAAAGAAATTTGTTAGGAATAAGTCCAGGTAAAAGACAATAAAAAATTAAAGGGAAAAATATTCTAGTAATTAGTAAGAATTGTACGACATATCCACCTGAAATAAGAATAAGGTTTAAAAAAAATCTTAAATGTGACATTCGGATAAAGGTATTAATTTTTTTGCAGAACTCTTATCTGTTTTGAACCATTGAATTAGTTATTGTATAGTGTTTCAAATATATGTAACAGAAGACACTTGTTAATAAAATTCATATGATCATAGAACTGAACAAAACATCTTAAATACAAGACTACTATATTTTCATTTCTAGCATTCTAGTTTAAAAGCATATTCGCATAGAATAAACGGACAATGTTTTTTCATAATATACAGGTTTTCTAATCATGCATTGGATTAGGTGAGGCTCAGTGTATACAGGGTGATTCATAAAAGATGGGCAGAACTTTAAGGGGTTATAGTACACTTAAAGACAAATAATATTAAATAGGAGACTAAGGGTCCCAGACGTATTCCCAAAGAGATAGGGGGCATTAAAGTTTAGGGTCCGAAATTTCAAATGATTATAAAAAATGGAAAAATTGGTCGATTCGTTTGCGGTTTTTGCAAAAAATTTTCTTTATGCCAGTATTTTCTTGAAATAAAATTTTAAAGTTCAATTTCAAAAAATGCCGATAGGGGGCGCTTTAGACTTTGGAGTAACAAACAACTATTTTTTAACGTTATTTTTTGTATTTCTTTAAATGATTTCGAAAGCTTAGACTTAAACTTAAATTTTGATCTAAAAATCTGAGTCCTAACGAGTAGTTAAGTAGCGTAAACTGAAATTTGAAATTTGAAACCCTTCTCCCCCCAGAACAAAAATCAGTTATTCCCGATCTTTGTGTCGTAGATTAGGCTCTAACTACTGTCGCGTTTTGCTAAAATTATTCTTTATGTCAGTATTTTCTTGAAAATAAATTTTAAAGAAAATTTTCAAAAAATTCCGATAGAGGGCGCTTTAGATTTTGGAGTAACGAACAACTATTTTATACCGTTATTTTTTGTGTCTCATTAAATGCTTTCTAAAGCTTAGACTTAAACTTAAATTTTCAGCTCAAAATTAGTATCAGTCTTTAGTAACATTAACTAAAGCAACTTTTGTAATTGTACATGATTTTCTTCTGTTGCGGTTACATGAAAAGTTCTAGGCATCCCAGTTTCCTAGAAAATTCTTAGTAACCTTACAGAATTTTTTTTACAGTGTACAAGTGGTGCCAATTAAGTTGTTTGTTTTGTCTTTTTTGTTGCGTTGGGAAAAACAATTGTGACAAAAGAAAATGTTTGTCTTTTTTGCAATCGTGACGAGAATTATGAGTAGCACTCCCCTGGATTGATTTAGGACAGTTTGACAAAATAGAAACATAGTTAGTAGATCTGTCGACAACAATTTTGATATTATCGCTCAAGTTTGATATCAATTCTTGATGTTCACTTTTATTAAGATTCAACGATTATATATGCGGTAGCTTTCTCATTTCTCCCCTTTCTGCATATTGTTCAGGAATTGAAGTTGTATTTAAATTTATCTTTCTGATATTTCTGAAAAATATTTTGACAGTCCATTTTGAATTTTCATTACCTGCAGTAACAGTCCAATTATAATAGACTCAGAGACAATACAGATCATATTTATTTATATGCAATAAATGCTATTCAACTAATCATAAATAACCTCGATATTAATTCCACGAAAGTATCGTTGAACGTTTATGTACATATATGTTAATCTCATTGTTTCTATCAGATTCTTTTTTATTTATTTATTTATTTATTGTAATTTTTTATAGAAATTCAGTTTATTTTATTTACGTAACTACTGTTTGAATTATTTTAATCATTAGGTTCATTATATGTTAAACTATAAGTTTGCATGATTCCTCCTGGCAATTTATTATAAAAGTCAATGAACAATAGATAATAATTTTACACATTCTAAAATCCCCAAAGATTTTCTGCATAACTTAAAGGTAAAATATAGGAATAATGAATTCCCCTGTCTACTTATGTGCAATTCCCACAAGTTAAGCTACTTTGAAGATTTCAGACGCCTCAATTATTTTAATCTTTTCATTAGTCATTTTATGTAAAATATTAATAATTTGGTATTTCTTGAGTTGTTAACAAATGGTTGTATTATTCAATACTGTTACTTTAACGGTGAAATGTTTCTACTCTGAAATATAAATATGACTGTGTTTTTATTAATTACATGGATCTACGCATAATCATTAGATAACTTCAATAAAAAATGTTGCAAAAAGTTTCAAAAGTTACATAATTTTATAGTAACGTTTTAATTTATTAAAAAGCATATAAATATGGAGTAATAATATTATAAATTCTGTTTTTGCAATACCTTAAAAAATATATTCTAAATTAAGGGAAAGTAGGGTACATTACCGCATACCTACACTGTAAAAAAAAGTGTCGATCTACTAAAAAAACTTTAGTGATCCTTGTAATTACTAAAAAATTTTTAGTAATCTTAGTCGGTTACAAGAAAATCTGTAAGAATTACTAGAAAAAAGTTAGCAACGAATAGAGTTAATAATTTTACATTTTTAATAGCTGTTACTAAAACTCACTTGGTGTGGCCTTGATAGCATAGTGGTTATAGTAACGGACTCCAGGCTGAAAGGTCCCGGGTTCGATACTGGCCACTGCCAAATACGCCCCGAATGTATGCAGTGTAAGTACTCGTTAATAAAGGGATTATGAATATTTTGACGGAGCAGTAGCAATGTTTGGTGCTGCCATCTATTGCGGTTTTGCCGAAAATCTTCCGCTCCAGAAGTCTGGTTGCAGCTCGAAGGGTTAAGGGAGCCCACGTAATGGTTATTAAAAATAACTTTGGAGCTATTACTAAAATTTGTTTGGTGGCTCATACTAAAAATTTTTAAGTTAGTTATACAAAAAATTCTCTTGGTCAGTTTACAAAAGAAATGCTTGTTTCCCTTGCAAAGGAAAGTTTGTAATGGTTACTAAAAAATTCTGTGGAACAAATTTCTAAAAAAATTTTAGTAACCTCTTGAATTTTTTTTTTTACGATATAGTTACTGGTTATTACCAGGAATAGAATATACGCGTATAATGAAATATCAGGTAAAAAAAAACTTCAGCAAAATCTTAATGGTACAGCTAATTCCCGGTAATTCGATATTTCAAGGGAGGACATTTCTTGTCCATTAAGCAATGTAGATATCTGAATGGTGTTAAATAATTTAATAGCTTTTGTTGAATAAAATCAATTGGGATTTTCACATGAATTACATAGCTTACAAGTAATGCTAAAATAAATAACTTTTCCTTTTTTTTTAGCAACTTTAGTTAAAAAGAAACTCAGTTTTTGAAACATTTTATAATAAAAAATAATACATCTCTCATGGCAAGCAAAATCTGCAAAGAAATTGCCGTACTCATTTAATTAAAGTAATCTCTTATACCGCTGATTCTACCGAAACTAGCATTCAGTTCATATTTGCTACGATTTTCTGATGGCTTTAGAGTTCCGAGACCAACTGTTTCTATTTTTCGATTACATTAATTTAATGATTATTCTTTTTTAATTTGCCCAGTTTTAGTATCGTTTTTTTTCTTTTTTAGACCGGTCAAGTGCCAAAAGTGGTCGATATTAAAAAGAGAATAAAGTGACAAGAAACGGGCTCGAAAAATTTTATGACGGAAATTTGGCCTGTTATTACATTTTCATTGGTAATATATGCGAAAAGCCATTAGCAATTTTCGAATCTCTCACTTTTTAAAGGGAATAGTAGACATTAACATTCCTTCATAATTTCATTCAAAATTTCGTATAAAGAAAACATTTAATTCACAATAGATTTATTTTAAACTTAGCAGGCTAGTTAACTTTTAACTGCACCGTGTGCCACATCTGGCACATACCTAAAAACCCTATAATTCTCATTATGTGTCATGAATTGGACCATTATGATTACTTTAACTCAGGGCTGTCCAACGCGGCGCCCGCGGAAGCCATGGCGCCCTTTCGAAGATTCCCTGTTATTATTCATTTTTTTAAAAGTAAAATTCTCTTGTAAAGGATACTTTATTTAAAATCCTTGATATTTGTTTGAGAGATGTTTTAAAACTCTACAAGTACGTTTTACGCATCAACAATTATAATGTACGCAACGTATTAAAAGAAAAGCAACAGCATATGATTATTTTTTTTTTTTTTTTAACAAATCATGTGCTGTTGCGTTTCTTTACTAATTTCTAGTTATTATTTGTGAATCTTTTTATGGAAATTATGCCAATAGAAATAATAAATTACAGTAATTTTTTTAATATGTTAAGAAGTAAAATGTAGAAAAAAAAAGCGATCCCCCCCCTCCTTCGTGTTGTTCAGCATGGTTGTTATCGTTATTGACATTGTTTCATTGGTCATTTGGCTGTTTTATAAGACAAGATAAAGGCTGTTTTTTTCTCTCCCAGACCTTTAAAACTTTAGGTAATTTTGATGATTTTGTTTTTTAAAAAAATCTATAAAATTGTGCCAAAGGATTTCCATCAGTAAAAACTTTTCCAGGCTCTTTCTTTGAAAACACCCATCACTCTGTTACTGTACTTTTTATAATACCAAATTTAAACTTTCAACAGAAAAAAAATGGAATTATTGTAGAGTATGTGCGTCCCCCCAAAACTAACAATATTTCTGAATACTATTTTATTTTAATAATAGGTGATATTTCATTTTTTGGCTCCTTCCTGTTCAAAAATATTTACAGAAAAATGTATTACTCAAAATTTATTTCAATTTTCAGTTTTTTTTTTTTTTTTTTTTTTTTTTTTTTTTTTTTTTTTAACACGGCGTTTTAGATCTATAGGAGCATTTTATCTCTACTGTGTTATGCATTTGCCTATGTATTGCTACTAATTTTAAAACATGATTCTTGGGCATGTTTGGAGCCATTTTAACATGGCGCCCTTCATTGCTTGTCGAAAACTGTGATGCGCCCCTGCTTAGTAAAAGGTTGGAGCCTGCTGTAACTGATCAATAAAAGTCAAAAGAATTGAACTTATTTTGCCCATGTCAGATGTCAAAAAATTAGAATTTGTTCTTCGAAAAAAAAAAAGCCGACCAAGCAATTAAGCCAAAATTTACTTTTCTTATTTTTACTAAATGTTTAAAAATATTAATATAAAAAAGTTGCATAGTGTTAAGCAGATAAAATTAATTAATTTAAGGTCATATAGTAGCAAATATAGAAGTACAATATTTAAAAGGTCCAATTTGTGTACATAGGGTATACGCCATAAAATATCAAATTTGAGCTCAAAATTTGAAAATTAATTCTTTAAACTATTTTTCCCATTTTTAGACCGATATGTAGATTTCAAATAATTTGTTTTCATAATAATAGAAAAAATCATGCAGTAAAGGGTTAATGCAGAGCTGATACCAGTATTTTAATAGAGAAATATTATTTTATTAAATAGGACATTTCGCCAATTTTAAAAAAACAGAATTTCTCTATGATAATAACGGTATGGAAAAAGGCCAGAGATTTGGCAACTCTAGTTAATGGCAACTCATATAGTAGTATTCAAGATTCGGTGCGAAAATAATAAAAAAATAATAATTATTCATTTTTTAAATTTTTAAAATAACGAATAATTGTCATATTTTAAAACTCCCGTGGTTTTCTTTTTTTACATAAAGTATGAAAATACTCATACATGAGATATTTGTTATGTATGTTAAAGTGTATAATCTAGTTATTTTTTAAAATACCTAGTTATTTCATGAAATAACTAATAAAGTCCGTTAAAGTGTGTAAAAGTAATGGATTCTATGATTTAACTAGGTATTTTATAAAATAACGGTTGCTGACCGTTAAGTATTAAATAAAAATTTTGACATTAAAACAAATATGAAAATACTGATAACATATGAACTAACAAATACTCATAAAATATGAAAATACTCATACATGACATATTTTTTATATATGTTATCTTTAAAGTGTATAATCGAGTTATTTTATAAAATACCTAGTTATTTCATGAAATAACTAACCAAGTCCGTTAAAGTGTGTAAAAGTAATGGATACTATGATTTAACTAGGTATTTTATAAAATAACGGTTGCTAATCGTTAACTTTTAAATAAAAATTTTGACATTAAAACAAATCCATTATTTTATAAATTAACTGGAGATAAATTGTTAAAGTAACTGGAAAAATACATTTAAATTATTGATAAACTGATTGATAAATAATAAATAGAAACAGAATGTATAATATAATATTATTTTTTATATTTGTTAAAGAGTAATAAAGAATGTAGTATGACAAAAGTTATATTAAAATTTTTACAGCTTATAATTACGTTAACTATTAGGCTACTTATTTCCATTGGCAAAAAATCTTAAGCTTTTTAAAAAATATTACAAAAATTTTATCTAAAACGTAAAATATGAATGATGCTTACAAAAGAAATAATAATAATAATAATTATATTATTATTATTATTATTATTATTATTATTATTATAAATATTTTTAAAAAGGACATGCTGTGAGGAATAATTATGTTATTTTAAAAAAAAAATTTCATAAAAATGTTTCAAAATAATAATGTAAAAATATATTAATTAAAAAAAATTATGAAATACCTCCATTTTATTTGCCATTATTTATTAGAACAAGGATTGCTGTACTGGCACTGAGTATTACAGTGCATGCTATTTTTGAAACAAGCACATTTTTTACTACCACAAAGTGTTTTGCACGAACACTTTTTAAATCCTTGTCTGGTACCGCAACCTTGTCTGGGAACTGTTGTAACAGATCGAAGAATTGTCTCAAAATTTGAAAAATCTTCAGCGGAAGTTAGTTGTTGGTTATATATACTGAACTGAGACCTAGAGTACAGTTGCTTGATTCGGCCATACCGTGTTCCTAACCGAAAACAACACATCTTTAGTATTTTTTCAATGACAACAACTAATACGGATCTAGCATCTTTTCTTCCCGTGTCTACTTCAAGAACTGAAATACGGAATGTAATGCCTACAGATGCTTCAGAATAATATTTGTCAGACAATGATTTAATTTTCGTAGCTTGAATTTTTAAACATTCTTTAGTGCCTTGTCTGTCTTTCTCGGTATATATTTTATTTAGACATAATCTGCAGACTTTCTGTACCATTTTGTTTTTCGCATAACAAACTTCTAAGCATGAAACGTGGATATCCTGCTCACATTTACAGAAAAAAAGCCATATTCCCAATTTTTCGAACACACAACACATAATTTTGCAGTATCATTCGAAGGTGTATCTTCGTTGGAAACATCATTATCATAACGATCAAAAGGTACTTTCTCAGTTTCATTCAAAGAAATTTCCTCGACAGTGCCATCACCAAATTCGAAAAATGTAGTCTGACCATTTAATGCATTTTCAAATTGTTGTTCATCCTCTACAGAATCAAACACTTCTCTTGGAATAGAAGTTCTGGACAGTCCAACACTAGGAGCACAGCCAAACATAGCTCCGTAAGGTATTATCGTTATATCAGAATGAAGCACTCTTTTCTTCATGAACATGATAAATTGCAGTCCTTGACTCCATGAGGTAGATTGGTTGTCTTTCATCCAATTTGTCAACATATTTTCGATATCTTGGTTGGCATTCTCAACACTACCTTGACTCTGACAGTGTCTGGATTTATCATGTGTTCTGGCCAAGTTTTTTTCAAATCTTCAATAATTTTGTTCCAGAATTCTTTGCCACTGTCGGATTGCGAGAATACATGGAGCACCAAATAATAGAAAAACATCGAGCAACTGCGTGGCAACTGAGACTCCTTCTGCTATCTTTGTTTGAAGGGGTCTTAAAATCTCAAACTTCGTCAAATGATCTTGGTAATTTAAAATAAAATTATAGTTTCCATTATATTATTGCTTTCCTTATTATTGTTAATAATACAATCTTCTGTAATTTTTTTAAAGCCGATCAAATAAACTGATTTTTAGAGTTGAGAAGGCCAGCGGTTGACGAGCGTAGCTTGTAGGAGGCAGATCCCCCTAGTTTAATAAATGTTTTTTAAATTACTGTTTTATATTATTTCAGCTTGTTTTTATATCATTTATCGCTTTTAACGATTTTATACATTTTTAAATGCATATTTTATTGTCGTTTTGAACACGAATGGGATCTGACAAACATAAAGAAAATTGTCAATTGAAGATCATTTCTGATCAATATGTCTAGGACTTATAATAAGTACGTACATTATTTCTATTGCAAATTCTATAAAAAGCTAGGCCGAAAATTAATTCCTGGGAAACTGCTATTCAAAAAAGGAGCATTTGAAAGCCCAGTGTTTTACATTCGTAAAGAGATTAGTTGATCAATCAAAAATAAATTTTTGTTAAAGACTATGAGCTTAGAATACATCACGTTTTTTAAATTTCTCTTTTGAAGATACAAGTTTTTTTCAGCTTTTTTCTGTATGTGCCCTTTTTAATAGATATGGCCTTCTTTCTTTCTTTAGTTTGATAACAAGTTTCAAAATTATACGTATTATAACTTTTATACTTCAAAATAAATTTAACAATGTATTTTAGAAACATTTTGTAAAATAAAAAATGAAAGAAATATCCTTCAAGAAGGTCATACAGCAAAAGTAACGAGTCAGCGGAGAAATTTTAAAAAACTAAAGCGCATTAAAAACTCATGGGTATTTGAGATGGAGATTTGCAATCTGACTAATAACAAATCTTAATCTTATTCGACGAAAAATGATTTCGTGATTCCTGTTGCGATGAAAATTAACTGTGTTTTGCCACTTATTTTTAGAAATTAAGTCTCTGTAACCGTAACTATGAGACTTTGTCTTTTTCACCCCATTCTAACGTACTTGCTATAACATATCAATATGTCTTATGGCATCCCATTTCTTTTAACCCTTTCAGTGTAGAATTTATTATTATTATTATTTGCGGCGGGGTAATACTCTGTGCGGAATATTTTGACTAAAAAAGCAATTTCTTCAAAAACAACAGGAGCATAAAACACGCCTTGAACCCTTAGGAGACTTTTGTCGACGCTTGCTGTAGTCTACAGCACTCAACTACAAGATGTCGACATTACTCGACTCCCGCACTCAGACCCTTATGTCGACTTCTGTCGACTCCGTCACTAAAAAGGTTAACGATACGGTCACTAGGACGTCATATATCGACAAAGGTTTACATTTTTATCATAATCTATCTGTATATTACTTGTTTTTTTAAGTGTTGATAATTGTTAAAGACAAAACGTTTTTGCTAATTTAGAACTATCATATTTTATAATTAGCTTTCGATAAAAAGAGAATGTATTTAAAGAAATATTTCAAATATACGTAAAATTTAAAACTTTAAACTCAGAACGAATCATCCAACAATGAATGGTAAATGCACTATTAAAATTATTTCTTATGCTTTGTTTTTAAAATGGTTTTTTACTTACTTCCACATGTAATGTATTACAAAGCTTAAATTTACATTTATATGCAAATCTATGCATTTGAAGGAAGATGTTTTAATACTAAAGTGTTACAAAAGCAATTATTGAAGAAATTAATAAACTAAAATCATTAGTTATTTAATTTTTTTATATATATTTTAGAAGTTAAAAGCTTTCCCTCTTCAATACAATTATGCATTAAAACATTTTTTTATTTCCATTTTGTTAATGAAAATTGTAAAAGCAAAGAATTGAAGAGGAAGAAAAAGTGACAAGAACTGAATAAAAGTAAAGCATTTTACTGAATTAAAAAATTCCAATTTTCTTAATTACCTTTTAATTAAGATGTTGGAGAAAGCTTTTCAGAAATATTTTAATGATATGAAAAAAAAGTAATATTTTTAATTGGATTTCGAGCGTTAAAAATTTAAAAACGACGATTAACATAGAGCTAGATAACATAATATATAAGCAGAAAAAAAAATTATTTTTCTTCCCTCAGAATACTTTGACATCGTAAAGAAAATAAATAAAACGACGAGTAATATTGACGTAAATAAGAGTATAAAATTTTTTTTAGATTTTCAAATGCAAAGAAAATGATATACACGAAGCGTCCAAAACACTCAATGAATGTATATTTTGATAAATTTAATTATAGTTTCTGCATATATATTTTTATCGCTTTGTGCTCTGTATTCTGTCATTTTGCATATGCAAATATACAGGAATTTAAGCGGCAAATAATTTAACTTAAGAACTGTTTGGTGTGTATACTGAAAATTTAATTTCATATATTCCATGATAATGTAATTCGCTCTATCTTTTGCTGCTACATCTCAAAATAATATTGTTACTAAATTCAATAATTCTTAAACAGTATTTTATTTGTTAAACTACAATTTATTTTCCCTGTGTTACCTTTTAGTAAAACTATTCTTTCATTTTAAGTATATCCTTTTTGAATTTCTGAATTCATTTTGCTCTACTAAATAAAAAGGAAAAGGTATTATTCTTTTAGTTACAAACAGAAATGTGTTTGATACCAAGGAATCATTTTTTTACCATTCATATTATACCTTATTATGTCTATAATGACGCTGCTTAGCATTCCTTGTATTTCCCTTCTCTTCAACTAATATAATTATTAAGGAACTAGAGTCACTGGACCCCACGAGGAAACTCGACCACTGGCTGTAAATACTGTAAGTACTTTTAATAAGCAATCATTTTTTTAAACATTAGGAATGTAACCGCATTAATATTATTAGGTATCTACACAGATTGATTTCATGCTTCAAATGTAGGGCTAGTGCCCCAGTTATCCCATCATTTTTTCAAGAATAGGGTAACTGAACCATATTTGGTCCAGTTATCCTAGTAGTTATAAATATTATTATTATTAGTAGTAGTAGTAGTAGTTTCTCTTACTACGAGATATTAATTTCTCCATTATTTATTTCATTTTATTTATTTATTTATTTATTTGCTTACAATAAAGAAAAATTATACAATATCTTATTAAAATTACATAATATATTTTTTAACCTATTGTGGGTATCAAACCAAATTTCTTAAAAGAGATTGTCAAACTTTGAAATTTTACGAAACAAATGAAGAGGTGTACATAAGACAAAAGAAACATTATTAGAAAATTATCGAAATCAATAATAAATAGCTCTATAAGATATCAAAACATGGTTGCATTCTTCATAGGTTTACTGGAAAAATCGCACTTCAATTGGGGTAAATAAAAAAAAAGGGAATGAGGTACTTACGTAGCCATTTATTCATTAATTTATCTTTTTATTTTTCCCTAAATAATCATATAACTTTTGTACTTATTACTAAAACAAAGATAACCAAGTACTCATTTAATTTTAATGCTTTTGGTATAAATAAATCTAATATTTTCACATTTAGTGTTTTTTTTAGAAACCTTGGTAATAAAGCTTTCCCTTACAATGCTCTCTAGTTGATGTATTATTTACATGATCTGACTGATTTAATTTTTTAAAGATGTTTACATTTTTTCAAACAGGAACTCATGCACCATATTAAAAAACACAAAAATGTCTGCATCACAGATCCTTTTGGTCCAATTGCTCTAATTTTATGGGAGAACTAAGTCTACGATGAAAGAAAGTTAAACACACATTTTTAGACATTAAAATTTATGTTTTAAAAATTCTGCCTAACGGAGAGAATCTAAATGAACACATTTACAGAGGTCAAAACTTTCCCCCAAAGGAGTAAGAAGGAGGGGGGGAGGTCTAATATTTAAAAGCATTTGGTTCATCACAGCAGTCACTGTACGTAGGCTAGTGAAATTCCATAAAAAAGTCAACTGAAAAAATAATTAAACATGTGTTTCAGTGATTTTACAAATTTCGGCCTTGAGAAGGTTAAAAATTTTTAGAATATTTAATATTTCTCAGCAGCCGTTTTAGGCGGGCGCGTGCAATTCTGGAAAATAAGTCAACAAAAAAAAAAAAATAATTAAATACGTAATTCTGCAATTTTAGAAATTAACACTTAGGGGGTGTCAAAATTTTTTTAACATTTTGCATAGCCGTTTTAAGTGGGCGTATAAAATTTCAGGCAATAACTCGACTAAAAAAGTAATTAAACATGTGTTTCAGCAATTTTAGAAATTCGCTCTCCCTAAAGCGGTTAAAGATGGCTGGGGCGGGGTCGAACGTTGTAGAACATTTAGTATATCTCTTCGGTCATTTAAGGTACGGGTATGAAATTGAAGAACATAAATATACTACAAAATAATTGAAGACATTCAGCCGTTTTAGATAGGTGCGTGAAAATCCAAAAAATACACCTTCTAAAAAATAATTAAGCACATGCTTCAAATATTTTAGAAATTTTCTGAACCTTAAAGAGGTTAAACGCGCAGTGAACATTTTTACAGCATTCGGCGTAGCTCCGCTGTCGCCTAAATAGAGGCGTAAAATTCTGAAAAATAAATCTACTGAAAAAATATTAAACATGTATTTCAGCAATTGAATAAATTACCTCCTAAAGGTGTTAAAATGAAGCATCGAAAATTGTAGAATATTTGATATATCTAAGTAACAACTTTAAGTAGGAACATGAAATTTGAGAAATTAATTTTTTAAAAAAAATGTTTCAGTAGTTTTAGAAATTCCCCACCAATGAGGAAATTAAAGAAAGTGGACGAAATTTTTAGAATATTTCTTTCTGTCTAAGCAGCTGTTTTAGTTAATAAGTGAAATTAGTGAAAATAAATGAAGTAAAAAATAATGAAACGTGTATTTCAATAATTTTTTTTAATTCCCCCTAAGGAGGATTAAAAGAAGTGTCTGAAATTTTTGAATATTTAGATTCATCTCAGAAGTCATTTTAGATAGGAGCGATAAATTCTAGATAACAAGCTGATTAAAAAAACAGCACTTTCAAGAAGAATAGGGAAATTCAAGATAATAAGCTTACTAAAAAGATAATTAAATACACTACTTTGATTAATTTAGAGCTGTTTTGTCAATTATGAATCAAACATCGATTTTGAACTAGATAATGGAAGAATATATGAATAAGACAACAACTATGGATTATTTTTTAGATGTTAACAATGTTTTTTAAATAATACCTTTGCTAGATATATTTTGCTTGATTAAAAATTCTTTAAAGACCCCTGCCACTGTAGCGGGTGAAGTTTAGTGGTATTGTGTAAACATGTTTTTTCAGATCTCTAACCAAAACTTATAAATCAAGAGAAAAATATATTTCGATTACAATACTGTCTTCTATTAAAGATCGAAAACGTGAAAATTGAATTTTTTTAAGATTTGAGGTTTCTAAATTACTTAAGTAAACAGCGAAAATAAACTTCTTTTGAAAAAAAGGTTCGGCATTTTTAAGCAACTAAATATAACGGTAAAAAATTGCTACAAAGAAACAAGATCTATATATAATTTGTCAGATGAAGCCGAACGTTTTTTCATTGCAATTCAGTTGACAGACAGACATAAAATGGAATTGTATTTATTCAAACGGGAAAAATTAAAAAGAAAAAGCATAATATAACAAAACTACTTTTTATACCTGGAAAAATTTTCAATCGCTTATGTCGTAAAATGTCATTTTAATAACTTCTAGCTATATGAAATATTTGAAACTTTTCAGTTCTGCAAAAAATCTAATTTTAGAAAATGCAACAAATAAAATTCACCTGTTCACGGAGACAATATTTTTAAAGTATATTATACGATTAAAAGTGAATTGTATTTATTTATTTATCTTTCAAAAAAATGAAATAAGTATTTGCTTAAGGGAATTTTGATTTTGAAGAATATTATAAAAATAAACTGTAATTTGCTTACTTATTTCACTTGCGATTCGGAAATAATGTTTTCTTTTACCATTGTGTTTTCTGCCTTTTTATCAAATAAATGTCATCTCTAGATATATACCGTAATTTTTAAATTATTTCAAAACAATTCCGCTTAGAAACGATGAACTTGAAAAATAAGTTCCGGAAAATTTTGTTTTTGTTTATTAATATTACACTTGAATTCACATTTCTTTTCATTCGCTTAAAAATATATATTTATTGAATAAAATTTCTCATTGAAAACTAATAAATATTTCGTATTTTTAGTCTTGTTTACCTTGTGCATTTGAAAAAAAAGTTTTAATCCGTTTAAAAAAAAAAAAAAAAAAAAAAAAAAAAAAAAAAAAAAAAAACACATACATTGAAATAACTTATATGTAACTACCAATATATTTATTTGACTAAATAGCAAGGTATGCATGTAGCTATAATATTTTTGAAAATTTAAGGAAACATCACAAACACAGAGATAACTTGTTAAAAAATGAACCTATCCGCAGGAAATTTGCATATGTTTTAACTAAAACATGCCGAATAAAATTACAAAGTAAAAATTAGTAGCCTTGCAATTGGATTGCGCCATCGGTGAAGAGCACAAAAATGTATGCCAAAGAGTACGACTGCTGGTGTCGCTGTGATTATAAGATAATAAAACTGAGATAGCTAATTTATTCTCAGGACCCCGACTAATCATTTGCCCGCAGATCTGCGATAAAGAGCTGTTGGAAGATTGGAGCAGCTTAAAGTCAATCAGAGGTGGCCAAATGACTAAATTTGAGTCCTTCTGTTGTTCATAGGCTTTGGAAACAATTTCGAATCACAAGGTTTAGTCAATTTATAGACAAGAGCTATGACAACCATTGGTGACAGTTATGTGTACAAATGAGTAGCATAGAAATACCAACTACTTTTAGAGCTTCTCTTGTTGCAGCACTGGAAGGTTAGTATTAACATCTACTGTGTGAAAAAGGCTTCATGAAAGTGATCTTTACGCGATGAGACCAGACATTTTTATGCCAGTCATATCACATCACGATATGTATACGAAGGAATAGAATAGACATCTCCTCTCCTTTTAGAACCTCCTTCGCTGCAGTACTGGAAGATTAGTTTCAACGTATACTGTGCGTAAAAGGCTTCTTGTAGGTTGTTTTTACGCGAGATGCCAAACAATTGTGTACTACTCACGTCACCTCACCGGAGGAAGCATTTAAAGTGGACACGTCAACATGTCCACTGGACTGCTATCAATAAAGACGTATTCTCTTCACGAATAAGTTCTGGTTTAGCCTCCAAAGCGATAGTAGGGGTTGCTCGATTTTGAGAGAATTGGGAACCCGCTATCATACATAAAACATTCGTGAAAGAGATTCGCACTGAAGAGGCAGTGTCTGTATTTATGATAGTTTTTCCCTGAGTAGATTACAGACCTCCATGTCTTTCCAAGTGCAGCTGCGAATTCTCAGGCCGATAGATATGACTTTCTCGACGCTTATTTGAGCCCTTATGTCGGCGCAATAAATAATAATTTCCTGTTACAGAACTGTACTAGATATCTTGCATCGTAGGCAATAGGGCTCGCATCGTAGAGGATTGTGATCAGCATCAAAACATTCAATGCATGGAAATGCCAGCTCGATCACCGGACTAGAATTTCATCGAGCATGTCTGGACTGCTTTTGAAATATGCAACTCTGTTCTCAATCCCCCCCCCCCTTAGAACCTTGCTACGTATGCAACTGCTTTTAGTCCAAGAGCCGACAACACAAAACCCTATGTTATTGAACACAAGTAAAAAAAACTTTATTTTATCTAAGAGTAGTAATAGGGGAATCTTTAATGACCCATGTCTGCCGCAAGAGAAGTGGTGCATAAGCCAAAAATTAATACCAGTGATGATTTACTCGTAAGTTTAACATTGTGTTTGCCGTAGAATCAAAGGTATGAAAACATGGAGAACAGGGAGTAGGATTATATGCAGGTCTAAGGATTGGTATTATTTAAATGTTTCGAATAATAACAAGTTTGGACATCATTTGGCGCTGTTCCTAGTTACGTTCTTATAATATTTTTGTGTGCTTAGTGTTTATTTATTGGAAATTAACGAAATGGGTAATGAACGAAAAAAGCTTGCAGTGACTAGTCACTGTTAAAACAAAGTTGCCACAAGCGGCTATTTTTATATTATTTTCACAAAAATGTTTTTCTAAAGTAAATTTAGAATAAATTTCTTTTTCAAATGTTGTCAAAGTGTGTGTTAATGATTTCTGTTTTGAGAAACAGGTGCCAGTTAAAAATTGTTGCCTTTGGCAGCCCTGTGGAAGGAAAAATACGCGCTATAAATCTATTGCTGTCTGGGGTAACAATAAAAAATATTTATTCGAAGATAGGAGTTGGGAAAAGTAGAATGGATGAAAAAGACAAATCGAGCAAAAGTATAGAAAAGGTTTCCTGCCCATGCCAGAAAAAATGGAACATAAAAAAGAAAAAAAGTGAAAGTTTGGTATAAAGACGTTGTTGAATCTTTATTTTTGTGGCATCAACACTAAAAAGGAAATGGCTTGCCTATTATTGGACTGAAATTTTAGGGAAAAGCAATGTGAATTTCCGGACTGTTAGTAAAAGATGAAATTGTATGTACTCTATATAAAAAATTTACCTTAAAACATATAATGTGGGTTTTTAATATCATGGCAGGCAGAGGCGGGAAGTGAGTAAATATTGATAGAATTCATACCGCCCAGCTAAAAAATGAACTGCAGTGAAACTGCAAAAAAACTGTAGTTGGAAGACTGTGGTGATTTGGCACAAATCCCTGCAGTGTTTTTGAAGTCGACATAACTGCAAATCCACTCCAGTAAGTGTGTAGTTCATAACTACACATTCACTGCAGTGGATTTGTAGTTAAGTTAAAAAAAATTGCTCTGGTGGCGCCATTTATTGACCACATTATCGTGCGTTTTTTTAACATTCTAAAGGAAGACGTTTCGACTAGAACTGGTTGGATTGGAAGTGACGAACCCAAGCACAGAAGACTTACGCCTTGACCTCTGGACAACTCAGCCTCGAGGGGGAGTGTTGTACGAGATAATAAGGGGAGGCAGTTCAATAAAGTGTGATTTGTCGCTCGAGGTGAATGGTAGGCAGAAAAGTTGCGAGTTTTAAAGTGCTTTTCTTTTATTATTTATTTATTGTAATTGGCTTATAGACATGTATTTTAAAAATAATTTAATATTTAAATGAATGAAATAAATATCTTAGCGAATTAGTTAAAGGGAATGAATTGGTTTTTCATATAAATTTAAGAATCAGTATATATTTCATAAAAAAAAAATTAGAGGATTTGTAAAATTAATAAAATTTTCTTATTATGAATTGTAATGTAATTATAATTTATAATAATGCGTGGTGTTATTTTTTATTATATATTCTTTTGACATTGAAATACTTTCTTTAGTAAATAATAGTTCGGTAATTGATAACTTTTACTTAGAATAAGAATTTATTTTATGTCGTTTAAGATAGAACATATATATTTTTATATTAAAATAATAATTTGTTATTTATAAATATATTTTAGCTTAAAAATAAAATTAAAATATTATTTTTGTTTTGGTAATTAGTAATTTTTTTTCTCAAATTTGCAAAAACATAATAAAATTTATTCTTTTAGAGTAATTTGAGATAAACAAAAGAAGAATTTTCCGTTATCGGAAGGGGGCATATATGAGCCATTTTCCCTCCTTCGATTTTGAAATTTAACTATTTTTTTCGATTTTTGAGAAACATACTAAAATTTAATCTTTTTTCTTAGCTCAAAATATAAGAGGAACTAAAAATTTTCTGTAAGGGGGAGGAAGGTAGAACAGACTTGTTGCCCCTCCCTCAATTAAAAAAAATCCTTTTCTTCTATTTTCAAAAGCATAGTAAAATGTATAATTTTCAAATAATTTATAGTAAAAATAGAAGAAATTTCCCATTAAGGGACTAGTGAGTGAAAGGCCCATTGTCCCTCCTAACTTTTGAAACTTAATATATTTTTTTCTCTGATGTTTATAATCATAGCAAAAATTTTTTTTCAGAGTAACTTAAAATAAAGCCGCAAAGAAAAAATTTCGTTGCAACTAGGGGACATAAGTAGTCATTACCCCTCACTGGATTTTAAAATGTAACTTGGCGAAATTTATTTATTTATTTTTTAGCTTAAAATAATAAAGGAACTAAGAGTTTTAAGTTAGGGGAAGGAAGCACAGATAAGTACGCCCATGCCTGAATTTTTTTTTTTTTTAAATGGATTTTAACATATTAAAACCAAGGCTAACTTATCATAATATCAAGGCTTGTCATTCGCCAAGTTTCCTTTGACTGCAGTACAGGGGGCGCTGAACTACATGATTTTCACGTTGGTAGCGCCATCTAATGTTAGAAACTGAAATGTTTTCCATTATTTCCTATGGAATTATTAGCAGTAGTATGCACCAGGTGGCATTACATACGAGACAAAGTCATATAATAAGTTGGCAATTATAGGGACAATTTCAACAATGGATTTGCTCCTGAATGCGAGGCCTTGATATTATGATAAGGGGGCCTTGATTAAAACTTGTAATTTTCAAGCAACAAAATAAAGTAGGAAATAATAAAATTTTCGCTAAGGAAGTGGGTGGATGGGATGGGAAATCCCTAATTCGATTTTGAAGTATAATTAAAATTAATTTTCGCCCATTAAAATCGGACTAAAATTTATCGGACAATAACTACAAGCATACTAAAGATACATCAGAAAATGTATTTCTAAATTAATGGTTGAATAACTTCAAATTCACTGCATTGATTCTACGGTTATAAAATCATAGATATTTTTTAATTTTTCCTTTCTTCTATCTTCAATAGAAGAAAGTATTGTAATCGAAATTTTTTCGACTTCCGGTTTTCGACGGATTTAGACGTTTAATGGATCAGAGATTCCAAAAAACATGTTTTTACAAAATGTCTGTCTGTCCGTGTGTCTGTGTGTATGTCGCCATTCTAACATCAAAACGTGTATGAAGATATGCATAGAATTGAACCAAATTTTTTGTGAATGTTTTTGGCTATGGCAAGCAGGTCCTGCTTCAATTTTGAAATATTCCGTCGGAAGGGAGCGCTGTAATCGCGATTTTTGTGCCATTTTCAATATTGTACCGACAAAAAGTACCTGAACTTATGCATCGAATTGAACCAAATTTTTTGTGCAAGTGTATGGCTATGGCTAGTTGGTCCTCCCTGAATTTGAAAAAAATTCGCCGAAAGGGGGCGCAACAGTCGTGATTTTTGTGCCATTTTCAATATTGTACCGACCAAAAATATATCAAGTTATGCATCGAATTGAACCAAATTTTTTGTGTAAGTGTATGACTATGGCTAGTTGGTCCTCCCTGAATTTGGCAAAAAATTGCCGGAAGGGGGTGCTGCAATAGCGAATTTTATGCCATTTTCAATATTGCATTACCTAGTAGAGTATGAAGTTAGTTCTATAACTGAACTAAATTTTCTGTATATGATTATTTTTTGGTAAAGCAAATAAGTCCTCCCTAAATTTGAAAAAAAAAATCTGCCTATCATTCTATTGTCCATCGGCTCGTGCAGAGATGGAAATTCGTTTTTACTCCGATTAATTGACTGAAGCAGAAATTTAAGATGAAAATCAAAGTTGGTATGGTAGTGAATTAAAATTATTAAAGCATTAAAATGAGTAACTATTTTTAAAAATAATAAAATATACGTATGAGATAGAAGAAAGTTTGGGATTGGAACATACAACTAGTTGATTATAAAATGACTCTATAAAAACTACAGTGTTTTTAAAGTTAATGGCTCACAGAATGTTTAAAATAAATTACTGAAAAATCACCTCCAATTAACTACAAAATAATTGAAGTTAATTTATAGGTGAGATTGCTCTACAGAATATATACAGTTAACTTTCGAAAAACCTCAAAAATATTTTACTTCTACAAAAAAATTGCAGTTCATTTTTAGCTGAGCATCTTTTATGTTATTCAGCCTACCCTACCACCACCTTAGGCCAGATATTCGGAAGTTTACCGAATATAATTTCAATGCAATTTTTTTTTTTTTTTTTTTTTTTTTTTTTTTTTTTTTTTATCGTTTACAGTCATTAAAGTACATCTTAAGCAATTTTACCTCGTGGATAGTAATGTAACGAATTTTTTTTTAGTTTCCCTGTAAATGAAACTTAAATGATACATAATTCATATTCAGTACCAAATATTTCATAGTAAGTCTTATTAAATATTGATTTCATGGGAATATGATAATGTATACGCAAGTTTCAATACGAGCAGACGGTAAGCAGACAGAGAAATCGAATTCATAAACATATTTCAGCTATATTAAAAAGTGTTGAAAACCTGATTTTTTTTTCATTTAATTAATAAAATTATAGTGGATCAAAGGCGATTTAAATGGTATCAACAATGCGTGTTTAATTTTTTTACATTTTTTAATTTAAAAAATGTGGAATCAAGTTAAAACGTTTTATTCAGATAAATTTATGAAGATAGAGATAACTATATTTTGTATCCTTTTTCTACATTCCTGCGCTACGAAATATAAGAATGAAAAATTGATGCAAAGAAAAACGAAACGCATTTCTCAGAAAGATCAGTACAATTCTTAATTCATTCTTAAAGTTATTCACCTGAAATTGAAAAATAAAAATTGAAAAAATAAAATTTTATAGCTAAAGAAAAGTGAAAATTTCTCAATTTAAAAAATAAACTACTATTCTTCAAAAAATGCAAAGTTTTTGCTTGGTTTCTTCAGTGAGTGTTTTACTTCAAAAAAATCTCAAATTATTATATTTGAAACGTTATTTTAACCCTTTGTAACTTTACAATTTTGATTTTAAAAATATTTACTCACGTGTTAGAATACATCATAATATAAAAAATAATTTTAAAAAATTAAAACAAACAACTAAAAATACTTTTTTGCAATAAATAAGAATATGTACATAACAAGGTCGACATAAACAAGAACTTTTACATGAATTTGTACAAATAAAATTAATGATAAATTATAATATCGACGTTTCGAACTGCTTCTACAATCGTCTTCAGTATAAATATGATGTTGAAATATATAAAAATCTAGAGTCAAAAGCTTTTTGTCACGTCTTGATCAATACAACTGATATATTTGATCACACATCTTTCGAAAAAAAATTGCTCAAAGATAATGCAAGCGTAAATTTATTATTGAATGAATCCATTTATTACTGTTCCTGCGTTACACTAATTTGATAAAGCATTGTGACAAACTTAGTACATCGCGATGAATGTGCCTCTGTGTTCTATAAAATTATGTTTAACAAGTTAAGAAAAATATATTAGAAATATACAAAATAAACAATATAGAAACAGAAAGCAAGAGAAGATCAAAGGAGGAAAGTATCATGACACCCAACTCCTTGAACAGAAAAGTTTTCTGTACAAGAATATATTTCGTATATGTAAATAAAAAGTAACCTTTAATGCAGCGTGTTTTGATGATATTTATAAAAAATCTTCTTTCAACAATAAAAATATTTCTGACTTACTCTAAATTACTTTAAACCCCATACAGTGTTCATTACGAAGGTACATTGTTTTAAATATGCAGAACTTCCAAGTTTCTACAAATATTTTGATTCAGAAAATATTCTTTTATTTCATTGGAACATTTAAGCCATTTAGTATAACACCAATTTCTCTAAATTAAAAGTGATGTGCAAAGTCGCGGACTCAAAAACTCTGAATATGTCTTTTGGGTTCACCCAGAAAAAAGTTTTGTTGAATCAACAAAAATTTTTTTGGTCCAACAATTTAATATGGGTCAATGGAAATTTTGTTTCAATAAACAAACAAATATAGATTTTTTTGTAATTTTCTGTCTACAATTTTCTCTGAAATGCACAAGAATGTAATAATAACGTCATTAATCTACCTCAATTTGAAGAGTTTTTATTATCAAAAAATTACATTAATCCTTTATAGGAATATATGTCAATTAAACAAAATTACGTGAGAGAGTTATGGTTACTGCACATCAGCTTAAGAGGTGCAAAAACAACAAAAGTTTGACGGAATTACAAACTGAAAATACAAAACTTTAGTAACACTCAAATAAAATTGGTGAAATTTTGTTAAAATTTTATAAGAGTGTTAACAATTTTTTTTTGTCTGAGCAACAAAAAAGATTTTACCTTAACTAAAAAATCCTCTTAAAACAGCCAAAATGTGCTCAACAAAATATGTTTTGTAATTTTAATCAATTATTTTTTCTGGGTATTGAAACAGACTCGAAAGCCTTAGTAGGCTTAAATAGAGATGCATCCCATTTGCAGATATTACTCTCTTCTTATATTTGACATACAGCTTTATTTTTTGTCTTTCGCACTTATAATAATATCATTTCAATGAAAGTTCTGAAAATAGGTTTAAAATGAAAACATCTTTTGAAAGATTCTTAGTCTGAATCAGAAATTCCCTGTGTCTTAGTATTTCCATAGAGATTGCAAATTTTAAGAAATATTATTTTCATTAATGTCTCATAAAATAGTCAATTTGGAGGTAACGATACTAGTTACATGTGTACAATTGTAAACCCTTCCTCCTTCCTTTTAAAAAAGAGAGAAACATAATATCTCTCTAAAGGAAAGGTTGGATCTGCCTCAAATTATCATTTTATTACTAGACATCATCCACTGCTGAAACGTACAGAGAAAAAAAAATATTTATTTCCTTTAAACATGATTAAATTTATATGAATCACTCTTTGATTTACAGAGTAGTCTACCAAAAAGTATTTGGTATGACTGGTGCATTCATAGCTCAAAAGCATTTCATACAAATGCTCATCATTCAGCATCGTTTAATTCAGTTGTATTCTGTAAACTATGTTGTGTCGAATGGGGTTTGTCAAATTTTCTGAAAGTGCCAATAAATTCGGCTGAAAATCCTGCATGCTTTAAAAAATTTTTTCTTCTTTTTTGAAGAAACCTTTATATTTCCTTGGTTATACGTATTATTTTTACACAATTGAGAAAAGTCGTTGTACAGTACCAACATAGTCACTTGCTGCATGCATTATAAATATAGTCACTAAGTATATTTTTTTCAGAATTCAAATTTTTCTCTTCGTTTCTTTCAACATCAACACGACTGAATTATTGTAACTAAAAAAAATACATATATCCATATCAAAGTATGTTTGTTTTATACAAAAAATACTGTTAAAAATATCATAAAAGTATCTAAAATTCATCCTAAATTCTCTTATTACTAATAGATAATGTTAATAATTTGTACCTCGAGGATACTACAGTTTTCTATCCTAACATATTCATTGAATGCATTCGCAATGTTACTTTTAGGAAACAGTAGTAAGTATTAACTCTTGATTATCATTAAACAGAAATAGCAGTTCCAGCAATGTAAAAATTATTCACGAAGCTATTTCGGCGCAAGGAGTGTCAATTTAGCTTCCATTTTCTTGCCTGACATAATATCCCTAACTTTCATTTCGGAGCATCTTGGATTTTAAAGGTAAGGCTGCACTATTTTTTTATTGTTTTAAACAGATCACTTGACAATATATTGCTCTAAGAAATTAATCTTCAGTTTGTTTACTTTACGAAGCACTTTTCAAAGTGATATTTTTTAATACCGTCAGGACTACTTTGACCGGGAATTTTGCTTAGAGTTTTGTTGTTTGACTACGCATGGCACATAAAAGCGTATATATTTGCTAAGGATGTGAGGGTACTATACAGTTGAATTTTGATACAATAAAAAAAGTAAGATATTTCTTGATTTATGTACTACAATGACGGATTATAAAAGAAAAATAAATTTTAGTAACTTTAGAAAAAAATGATGTTTTTTTATAAAAGAAAATGAAAAAGAAATTACAAATTTATAAAAAAATGTAAATCTATCTTTTCGCATTTTTATGAATATTTTGGAGTTTTCTATAAGTTTTGAAATTTCTTTGAAATATACTTTCCGCCGGACGATAGTTTTACCACTCTGGTATAGTTTTTCTATGGCGAAATGCTCACTGATGTTAAACTAACTGCATCTAGTTATATTTACAGTAAAACTTCTCTTTAACGAAGTCCCTATTTAATGAAGTTTTCTACTTAACGAAATTTTCAACTGAATTTTGACATTAAACACCGTTAACATGTAAATTAATCTCCATATTACGAAAAATATACTATGCATGATGAAGTTTATTCCACTTTAGTTCATGCATACAAAAAAAGAAATGCTAAAAGCCTTCAATACAGTAAGAAGGGATTCCAGTTTCACGAAAATGTTACAGATGTATTTTTTGGATACTTACAAAAGTGGGAACTTTTTTTATAAGCAAGAAATTTTTTATATGAAACCTGTACAAAGTAATATTACAGATTTTTTAAAAGTTAAGGATTTGATAACTTAGAAAAAACAGAAAAAGTTACGCTACGTTTCTGTATATCTCTCTTTATTAAGTGTTTTTAGGCCATTAATTAAAGATTATCAATCATTCATTATTATTAACCTCTTCAGACCTGAGCATAAAATAACTCTACAAATATATATTTATTGCTTTTGCATAATCAAAATGACACCATAGATGACAGAAAAAGTCATTTTTGTGAAATCAGTAGTTTAGGACTTTAGGGGACTGGTAATTTAGGTTTGAATATATAGATGTAAAAGTACTAATCCCCTTAAAAGATCAGTTTAACTATCAGTAATATAAATTTACGCAATAACAAAATTAAGGTTTTTAAACAAGTAAATGATCAGCAAATTCTCAATTTTTTTTTATTGTAAAGCATTTAAGTTAAATAATCATGAATAATTCTTACTTTCTTGGCCATAATGTCTTGAGGGTATTTCCGGAATTTGGATGTAAATAATATTTATTTTATGAAATAATATTCATCAGTGCTGACATTTTTCGATTTTGTTTCAATGCGAAAAACATTCAGCTATATAGAAGTAAAGTAAAAAGTCAAAATATTCGAACACTTTAGTTTTTATTAGGAAAAGAATGGAGGTACACATTTGTGTACCTCAGGTCTGAAGAGGTTAGTCATTCATGATTTCTCATATGGCTATATTACATTGAAAAAGTTACTCTTCGAACTAAAGTACACTTTTTAAATATTTCTATTTCATGCGCATTTTTTATTTTATATATGTCTATTTTATAATACAAATTTCATAAATTTGAGTTTTTTTTTTCGGTTTAACGAATTTCCTACATAACAAAATGTTTAAGTTTAACGATGGCACTTCACCAAACGGAAGTTTTGTTGTCTATTATTAACATATATACACAAGAAATATGCATGTTAATTCCTGTAAATAATAAGAAATAAATGAATATAGTTTTTTTTTCTAAATCTCGATTATTACCCAGGCGTTATTAAGAAGATTCCGTATGAAATATTACCTGTTATACTCACTTCTATGTTGGATTTTCTGAAAACCTTTTGCAGATATACACTGGTCATGAATCCTAGAACCCAAAACCAACCTTAATAAAAAACTTTATATATGTACATATATATATATGTGTGTGTGTATGTATGTTTATACCACTCTTTTATGGAAACGATAACTTCCATAATTATGTTTAAATCTCTTCCAAACTGATACATAAAATCTCAGTTAAGTTCGTTAATGGCCAAAACCGGACCAAGGACGAGAAAAATAGAGCAGGGAAAACAGAAAAAACTCCATAGCTTTTTAATTAAAATAGATGTCGAATCAGTTTAAAGTTATAGTCTAAGAGCTAGCAACGTCAAAAATCACGTCATTTTATCAAGGCTCATTTTTTAATATGTTTTTCCCTTTTATGGTAGAATACGTTTGCAAGCGGTCTGGCAGTCGGGAGACGTTGCGTTTACCTGTGGCAGAAGGGGTTATGCAGGTCAAAAAACTTCAAAACCACGTCATTTTATCAAGGCTCATTTTTTGATATGTTTTTCCCTTTTACGGTAGAATAAGATTGCAAGCGGTCTGGCAGTCGGGAGACGTTGCGTTTACATGTGGCAGAAGGGGTTATGCAGCTTCAAAATCACTAAAAAGCTTCAAAATCACGTCATTTTATCAAGGCCCATTTTTTAATATGTTTTTCTCTTTTATGGTAGAACACGTCTGCAAGCGGTCTGCCAGTCGGGAGACGTTGCGTTTACCTGTGGCAGAAGGGGTTATGCAGGTCAAAAAACTTCAAAATCACGTCATTTTATCAAGGCTCATTTTTTGATATGTTTTTCCCTTTTACGGTAGAATAAGATTGCAAGCGGTCTGGCAGTCGGGAGACGTTGCGTTTACATGTGGCAGAAGGGGTTATGCAGCTTCAAAATCACTAAAAAGCTTCAAAATCACGTCATTTTATCAAGGCCCATTTTTTAATATGTTTTTCTCTTTTATGGTAGAACACGTCTGCAAGCGGTCTGGCAGTCGGGAGACGTTGCGTTTACCTGTGGCAGAAGGGGTTATACAAGTCAAAAAACTTCAAAATCACGTCATTTTCTCAAGGCTCATTTTTTTAATATGTCTTTATCAAGCTTAAAAATTACAAGATATTACTCTTTGGATAGCAGACAACCTACAATTAATTTGGCAGACACAAATTCGGTTGCAAAGTTAATGCCAGACGGCTTTAAATATGGCAACGAAAGTGCCTGTTCCAAGAGCGGTTTAAAATAAAAAATATATAAGACCTCTTTACGTCATTTTATCAAGCTTAAAAATTACAAAATATTACTTTTTGGATACCAGACAACCTACAATTAATTTGACAGACACAAATTCGGTTGCAAAGTTAATGCCAGACGGCTTTAAATAATGCAACGAAAGTGCCTGTTCCAAGAGCGGTTTAAAATTAAAAAAATATAAGACCTCTTTACGTCATTTTATCAAGCTTAAAAATTACAAGATATTACTCTTTTTATAGCATCTGGCATTAACTTTGCAATCGAATTTGTGTCTGGCAAATTAATTGTAGGTTGTCTGCTATCCAAAGAGTAATATCTTGTGATTTTTAAGCTTGATAAAATGACGTAAAGAGGTCTTATAATTTTTAAATTGTAAACCACTCTTGGAACAGGCGTTTTCGTTGCTATATATAAAGCCGTCTGGCATTGACTTTGCAACCGAATTTGGGCCTGGCAAATTAATTATAGGTTGTCTGCTATAAAATGAGTAATATCTTGTAATTTTTTAGCTTGATAAAATGACGTAAAGAGGTCTTATAATTTTAAAATTATAAACCACTTTAGGAATAAGCACTTTCGTTGCATTATTTAAAGCCGTCTGGCATTAACTTTGCAACCGAATTTGTTTCTGGCAAATTAATTGTAGGTTGTCTGCTATCCAAAGAGTAAATATCCAAAGAGTAAGTATCCAAAGAGTATCTTGTAATTTTTGAGCTTGATAAAATGACGTAAAGAGGTCTTATAATTTTTAAATTGTAAACCACTTTAGGAACAGGCACTTTCGTTGCCATATTTAAAGCCGTCTGGCATTAACTTTGCAACCGAATTTGTGTCTGGAAAATTAATTGTAGGTTGTCTGCTATCCAAAGAGTAATATCTTGTAATTTTTAAGCTTGATAAAAACATATTAAAAAATGAACTTTGAGAAAATAACGTGATTTTGAAGTTTTTTGACCTGCATAACCCCTTCAGCCACTGGTAAACCCAACGTTTCCCGACTGCCAGTCCGCTTGCAAACGTGTTCTACCATAAAAGGGAAAAACATATTGAAAAATGGGCCTTGATAATATGACGTTATTTTGAAGCTTTTTGACTTGCATAACCCCTTTCTGCCACATGTAAACGCAACGTCTCCCGACTGCCAGACCGCTTGCAAGCGTAATCTACCATAAAAGGGAAAAACATATTAAAAAAGGAGCCTTGATAAAATGACGTTATTTTGAAGCTTTTTGACCTGCATAACCCCTTCTGCCACAGGTAAACGCAACGTCTCCCGACGGCCAGATCGCTAGCAAACGTATTCTACCATAAAAGGGAAAAACATATTAAAAAATGAGCCTTGATAAAATCAGGTGACGAAAACGTTGCTAGCTCTTAGACTATTATGATAGCTTCTAAAAAAGGGCCACAAATTTGGGTATGACATATTTTTGATAATATTAAAAATGGGTTCAAGGGCGGAAAAAAGGGGTTTTAGGGAGAAAAAAAAAACATAATTTTGTCAATTCACAAATATCAAATTCGATTAATTTTATCATAAATCTTCTTAATATTACCTGCAGGTTTTTGAAAGTACCAATTCTTAACAGGGTCATTCCATGAGGTTTTATAACGTGAGTTACCAATATTATAACCGCGAAGTTGTCATCCACCGTTATTTTTAAAAGGTTTTCTTGCCTTTATTCAATTAATGAGGTTTCCCCGATAAAATAAATCTCAATTTTCAAAATGAAAATATTGGTAGAAAAAATCGTAGCTGGTAACTCACGTTACGGGCATGCATGGAATTATCCAACAAAATAAATAAATAAAAACAAAAACAGAAAAAAAAGCGGGGGCAGATTGAAGCAAGAAAAAATCTATAACTTTGTTAATTCACAAGATATCAAATCTACTTGACTTTATTATACAACTTCTAAATAATATCTACAACTTTTATACTGAAAAGTTTTGACGGGACTAATTTCTGTAATATAAAAAAATAATAATAATAAGAGTAAAGGAAAAAATTATCGTATTAAAAGTGTACTTCAAATTGCTTACTTTTTGACTGATTTTTAAATTCGCTTTGGCTCTCAAACGCATACATTCATATTCAATACTATATAATAGGCCGTACTGGTCAAAATTTTAATAAAGACAGAATATATTTCAAAAAATGCTGTCAAGATCGACATTTTGAACAAAATATCCCGAATCGATCGTGTTAAAAGAATTAAGGGTGTACTGAAATCCAAACTGCTTATTTCTGACTCACTTTTAATTTCATTTCGGATTTCAAACGCATCCAATTGAAAGGTTCTCTTTATTACAAACTATATAATATGCCGCATTAGTCGAATTTTCGATAAAGACAGAATGTATTTTAAAAAATGCTGTCAAAGTTGGCATTTAGAACAGAGTTTTCAAAGGAGTTATGTAGAGAAGAGATCTTAAAAGCAAAATATAAAGTCCGGAAAATGTTTATAAATCAAGTTGTGATTAATAAAACGAAAAATAAAAGCACCAGGTCTTTTATAAATATCCTCAAAAATCACGTCACCAAGTTTCAAATTTTTCTTTTTAAAAAGTCTGAAAAAGTGTTCAGTTATTGAGCGCAGAAAATTATTTTTCAAATATTGCAGTAACATGATTCTCATAAAACCATCTCTTACAGAATAATGAAATTAAAAACTTTCCAGATACGTCCAAATAAAATTGTTATACTGGATTCATCTCTAATCATAATTTACTTTTTGTTGGTGAAATTAGCACTTAATCCCTTCGCGACGGGAACCTTTTACGAAATTTTTAATGTTTTGTCACCGGTTTTTATAAACAGAAATTTGTGACTTAGTAAATCGAGAAAATGCTCCGATTACAAATAAATTCTACTGTAAAATTTTACTGGTGGAGATGAACAAGGATTCTTAAGCCTTTTTGCGGCACGTATCAGTATCAGTGTCCCCCAAGGGGTGGACTTCGAAATCTACCTGCTCTTGTAGGCGGAGCCGGCAGGGATTTTAACTCAACTGTACTTGGAAATACCGCATCAAGTAATTGGACATAATTATCAAAAAAAAAAAATAAATAAAGCATATGTTTACTAATGCAAGATAAAAAAAATATTTTAAGAAGTCCTTTCTTTTAATTCTGTAATTTGAAATGTAAAGAATTAGATGAATTTCACTATAATTTTCTGTAGCAGTGGTTTAAAATCCATCGAAGTATAAATTTTCAAAGCATTATATTCAGCAAAAGAAATTAGCTTTGTGATATTTTTAATATGAAATTAAATTATTCAAGGTCGAATGCATTACATAAATCAAATTTAAAATTGCGAATTTGGATAACCATTTTCCTCTTTTTATATAAAAACTTAACTTGAGTTCAAATATATATTCTTTCATAAAGAAACAAACAAAATAAATGTTCAGTGTAATGTTTTCTTTAAAAAATAATGGACAGTCTCCGCATTTATTTTACGTTGCGCAGTTTAAAAATATACTTAATTTCATTTATGTTTCTTTTTATTGCTATAAAATCATATCTATGTGATTCGTAGTACTTTTTTGTTAAATGTAAATTTATACTAAATTAAATAAATTTATTTCACAACAATTACCTGTGTTTCAGTGGAAACGAAACAAAAATCAAAAATTGATACAAAGAAAATACAAAACGCATTTTTCGAAATTACCCTTACTTTTCTAAATAATTGTCTAAGCGGAAAGACAGGTGATAAATGGAAATATATATATCTACATCAAAGAAAACTTTTCCGCCCTTTAATTCTCAAAATGTATGGTATTTTTAAATGTTTTTGTCGATTAAACAAATTTAATTCTATCCTATTCTATCTAAAGGGAATTGCTTTATTGTTATCAATATTTATACAAAAAAGATTGCATACATTTTATTGTTGTAATCGAAATTAAACTTTATTTTTACAGTAAATGCATTGCCCAGTAACAGTACAAAAGCAATAAACGTAAAATTGTTAAAAAAGAACTAATTTAACTAGAATCAACCGATTAACGTCTAAATTATTTTCTTCGTTAAAATTTAAATCCTAGATTTCTTACCCTTTATAAATGAAAAGTATTTTCATGTTATTTTACTAAGGAAACTATCTTGTGAAAGAGGATAAATTTATTTTCATATTTACTATCGTGAAAGAAGCTTTCTTGCCTCTAAATCTAGTGATCTAAAACTATGCCACTGGGCGTTAGAGTTAATCAGATAAATACTATGTTTATTCACGACTAGTTTGATTTCAGTGGAAAGCAAAACACACCTGTCGAGTTATAAAGTGTTAATTAGTAGAATGGTCGTAAGAAATTATTTTGACTTCTACCATATATATATATATATATATATATATATACTTTGTTTGAAACTATACATTTTATTTTAAAAAGTATAAAGGATACAAAGAAATACAACGTTAAATAAAAAAATTAAACTACTATAAATCAAATTTCCAGTGTGAAATATTTTTATGAAACTTGGTTGAAATTTCCAGCCTTTCTAATATTAAAACCTATCTGTAAAAACATGGCGGACCATGGTGATGTTGCCATTTTGCAACACACTTTCGAAGCGCACTTGGCACAATGCCAAGTTTAAATTTTAAGCAAGTGTTTTATTTTAGCTACACTGTAAACACACAAGATTATTACTACGTTGAATTTTATGACGTTTTATGACATGGGAAATGAAGTTTAAATATGCACTATTTTTATCGTCAGTAGAGTATTAAGCATATAAAAAAATAAAAAATAACAGAAAACAGATTTTTCAAAAAAAGAACAGAAAATACATAATTGTGGTGGTTACTCGATAACCCCCCCCCCATATTTTTATTTTAATTCAATTGTATTAACTATTTTATTTCCTATCATCTCTTTTTTATTAATGTTCTCAATTTAAATATTATTTCGATTTCGTTTCTTTTGATATCGTCGCCTGTAAATTTTTCTTCCTTACGTAGCTTATCGAATGTTCTAAACCGGTAAAATCTTGGTTGAATTCATTCCTTCCGGTTTAAAAAGTTTCTAGAATTATCTCGTTCGTTCTATGGGTGGTACTTCCGGTTAATCTGGCCCTCCCTTTGGCCTATCAAATTGAATTCCTCAGGTGACGTGATTTAAGCAGTTAGGTGCCTGGCCACCTGCTTTGGCTTTCCCTCTTTAAGTGTATTATCATTTTTTTCCTTATTAAATTCATATTTCACTATACATTGACACGTAGCTTGGCCTCTTTTTCCTCGCTTTCCCCATTCGAACGTTGCCAACTTGGCGTACTCCGGGTTTACAGTAACCCTTGATCTGCCCTCTCCGCTCTCTCTGCGTCACCAGTGCAGTTGAGCAGGTGCCGTGGATGTTGAGTGGATGCTCCTCTGCGTGATGTAAAAAAAAAACCTCCGAATTGTCGTTATGCTGCGAGGAGTAAGTCTTCTCTTCCCCCGTGAACGAGTTTGTTTTTCTTTGGCCGTTGTTCTATGCCGGCCACTCAATATGTTCTCACGGATAGTTTTGAGAATCAGTTAAATATATCTTCATAAAGCTTCCTTCAAATTTATTTCAAGTTTTTCAAAGTTAGTTCCATATCATCATAATCAATTGAATCATCTTTTCCTCCGAAGATGGTCCTCAAAGTATTCTTCGTGATTAAAAATATCACAGTTTCTTCTTTTTCAATTCATAAAAAAATCGCTCATATGCATTAAAATAATTATCTGTGCATAAACGGCATCCCCAATGGAAGATATTGAATATCTCTTCGTGATTTCTAGCATATGCTTTTATTGAAGTGTTATCGATTGATATTCTAAAATAATTTAGTCTTCATATCGTAAAAAAAAAGATCGATCATGCTATCAAAGTGCATACATATATATATATAGAAAGTTATGTGAAAATATTTCTACCTATGTATATCATCCTTGTGGAGTATTTGTACGAAAGAAATAATAATATACATATATAAAAATGTGCATGATAGCAAATATATATATTAAAATATAAAAGTCATGACATATTGCACAAATAATAAATAAATAAAATGTTCGTTTTTCTTCAATTTTCTCTTCATTTTATGTGTTAAGAGTCTATTTATTCGTCTTCTCGAATTTGTCTTCATAAGCCAAGAATTCCAGGTAACTTTCTTCTTATTATTTTATATTTTTTTTGCAATTTACTTTGAGTTATTATTATCTTAGTTAAAGATTTCACTATTAAGAACTATAATGTTAGCCTTTTATCATATTCTATTATTACGGGTCTTTTGCTGGCATTCATCCAACGCGATGTCTGTCTGCCCACTATTATGATCACTTGGCCTAGTTTAGATGAAACAAAAAATAAGTGTTCTCATCATCTCTCTTCCCCCAAACATAACAGTTCAATCTCCTTTAGAAAACACCACAATAATAATAATACAAAAATAAAAAATTAGCTATATGGAATAACAATATCTGATATTACTTAGGATTCATAGCTCTTTCAAATTTTATAATATAGATATTTATACTTTTCTAGTATAGACAGATATACGAAACCCTACATTGTATAGCTTTGTATAAAGTCTTATTATTCTTTTTGTAAACATTTTTTCCATCAATATTGTATAGTTAATAATTATTATATTTTTTGTAGGAACCTAGTAAATCCCCCCGCTAATATTTTTTGTAGGCGCTAGTAACACTCGCACTTGGCCGTTTATTATTATTATTATCATTATTATTATTATTATTATTATTATTATTAAGAAGGAAAACCCTCTAAGAAATCCATAAGTAATTGAAGTCACGGTGATTTTCTCCGATTCTCAACTTTCTAAACTAGATTTTAGCTTGCAATATTTTTAATTCAATTTTTAGATATTAAGTTCGATGAGAAACATACTATTGTTAAGTAGGCAGCGGACTTTTGAGTTTGTCGAAAAGACAGAAAAAATGTCGTTTTTTTTCAAAATAACAAAACACAAATAATATGCAATTAAGATATTTTTATAGTTATTTTATAACGAAGTTATTTCTTGCTATTTTATACCGAAAAATAAATATCGTATAATCTCCTCAGTACTGATGTCGCCTGGAGGTGACACTAAAAATCACTGTTTAAGTTAACTTAAAAGCTTATGGAATTACATCTAGACTGCTTTAATAAATGTGTGCATATTAGAAGCATCGATATATAGACTGATGAATCTTAAGGAATATTTTTTAATAATTTTAAACTGTTTTTTTTTTTTTTTTTTTTTTTTTTTTTTGTAGTGCTACGTAAAATTTGTCTCAGGACTGAGGAGGATATACAAAATTTATATTTAAATTTTTTATTTAAATCCAAAATTCTTCTGACTAATGCGAAAATTAAAAGCATTAAGTGCTGCACGCATTATAAAATTTTATATGTATATAAAAAAACGATTTTGATACAAAATCGAATCATAACACATTTACTTCCAAAACTAAAACTAAAATATATACAAAAAGTTTTGTTTAAAATATAATTTTTGCACAAAAAAAATAACAATAAATTTTTATTTATTTTTTTTTCAAGTGCGGAAAAATAAGTAACTAAAATAGTAAACTATAATTTTTATTTATTTATTTATTTATCATTATTTTTTGTATTAACATGTAGATTATAAACAGAAAATGCATTTTAATGTTTCAATATCCTAAGAAATTCATTTGTGTCTACAAAGGATTATAATTCAAGAAATAATACAGATTTTTGAATGGGGTTTTTTGAATATTCGTCAAAAAATTCAGAATAAAAGAAATCCGAAAACTCATTTTTTGAATGTTTAAAAGTCCTGTGCCCCTTAAATCTTCAATTATTATAATCTTTCGGAAACATATACAGGGTAAGTATGGGTATTGTCAACTGTCAGGCTATATGGTATATTTAACTATATGGCCCATACGGCGCAAAATACTTCTTAGCACTCGAGAGATACACAAGAGTGAGTTTCGATATTTTTTGTTGGAGGGACGCGCTGAAATCAAATCTTATTCTTCTCAATGAGGCGGAAATTCCCCTACTACGGTATTAATTCAGTTCTTAGAGATTTGAAAGAAAAGAGGAAAAAAATATTTTCCGTTCTAGTAATTTTTCAAATTCGCGTCCCGCAAACCCAAAAAATCCATCTATCGAAATCTAAAGGAAAAAACGAAGCCAAAACTTAACTGTTTTGGATCTGTGGACTTGAAAAGGGTAAATCTAACAATTTCATTTTTTATTTGTGTCCTCCAGAACAGAAAAATTTTGGTGGAAAGTAAAAAACATAACGATGAAAATTTTACTAGTTCGGAAATAATTCGTAATTTACTAGAGTTTCTAATTAAAGTTGGTTTTCATCTACTGTGAGCACTGGGCAATATATTGAGAATCTTTAACTTTGATAGCCCGGTATAATCCAAAAATAAGAGTAATAATTCACATTATGGATTTAAAATTACATTTAAATGGATTAATTTTATTTCAAACTGTTTAACAAAAAAAGCCGGAATCGGAATCGGCTTGGTTTTTATTTATTCCGACTTCGACTCTTTTGCTCAAAAATTGGACCAACTCCGAATTCACGTCTCAGACTCAGACCGCCGGCCCTGCCGAAAACACCAAAATATAGTGGCATTTAATGAATGATAACTCACTAAGTTTAGTCATAAGAGTGGATTTTTAAATAGCCTTTTTAAATGCTGGACAACATTGAAAAAAGCTCATACGATCCAGGAACCCTATAAAAAATTCAATTTCTTATTTTAATATGCATCATATATCTCGGCGTATAACAATTACTTTTAAGTGTAAAAAATCACTTCATTTTCCATGTGATTGTTATATACTTTTTTATAAAATGATTGGAATAAAATTTATAAGATGAAACCATTCCAAATTTTTAATTGTATATTTAAATACACTTATATATCAATATAAACAATGAAGCTTACAATATTGTTGTGTGTTCGAAGTTCATTTAAGATTAATGCCACAGAGTAAAAAAAAATGCGTTTATTTACAATAAACAGTTGCACGAAAACACAGTTATCTTCAAAATAATACAAATATTAAGCAATTCATCATATAAAATCATATATAAAAAATTCGTAACAAGATATATTTTCTAACAAACATAATATTTGTTATCAAATTGCATGAAATGTTCGTTATGCTCATTATCACTTATCTTATACTATAATGCGAGCAAAAATTGTGTGTGTGTGTGGGTAAATTTTATCTCAAAAACGGCTCTAACGATTTTCGCAAAAATTTGGATTTTACAATTTTCCGGCACGAGAAGACCATTGGGTTAGGTCACATGTTCGAGAAAATTCGATTATTGGGTCATTTTGGGTCATAATGGGTCAGGATCAAGCTATTTATATTTAGAGAATCGATATTAAGGAAATTTTGTATGCAATCGTTTTTTGGCACGAGAAAACTATTGGGCTGGGTCACATGTTCGAAAAAATTCGATTAGTGGGTCATTTTTGGGTCATTATGGGTCAAGCCATTTTTATCTAAAAAACGGCTCTAACGATTTTGACCAAATTTTATATTTTATCATTTTGGATTACAAGAAGACCATTGGGATAGGTAACATGTTCGAGAAAATTCGGTTAGTGGGTCATTTTTGGGGTCATTGTGGGTCATGCTATTTTTATCTAGAGATTTTCTCACGCAATTTTGACAAAAAATTCCATTCTATGGCTTTCGAGCACGAGAAAAACATTGGGCTAGGTTACATGTTCGAGAAAAAATTTTAATGGGTCATATTGGGTCATTAAGTGTCTGGGTCAGGCTGTTTATATTTAAAGAATGGCGTGATGGATTATAACGAAATTTTGTATGTAACAGTTTTTTGACATGAGAAAACTAATGGGCTAAATCACATGTTTGAGAGATTTCGACTATGAGGGTCATTTGTGGTTCATGATGGGTCATAATGGGTCATGGTCAAGCTATATCTAAATAACAGGTGGATCGATTTTAATGAAATTTTGTATGCAACATTTTTTTGAAACGATAAAATCATTGGACTAGGTTACATGTTCGAAAAATTTCGATTAATGGGTCGTTTTGGGTCATTAAGAATCTGGGTCAAGCTATTTATATTTAAAGAACGGCGTGATGGATTATAACGAAATTTTGTATGTAACAGTTTTTTGACATGAGAAAACTAATGGGCTAAATCACATGTTTGAGAGATTTCGACTATGAGGGTCATTTGCGGGTCATGATGGGTCATAATGGGTTATGGTCAAGCTATATCTAAAGAACAGGTGGATCGATTTTAACGAAATTTTGTATGCAACATTTTTTGGCACAATAAAATCATTGGACTAGGTTACATGTTCGAAAAATTTCGATTAATGGGTCATTTTGGATCATAAAGGATCTGGGTCAAGCTATATATAATTAAAGAACGGCAGGATCAATTTTAACGAAATTCTGTATGTAACAATTTTTAGAAACGAGAAAACTAATGGACTAAGTCACATATTCGAGAGCTTTCGATTATAAGGGTCATTTGTGGGTCTTAATGGGTCAAGGTCAAGCTATATTTAAAGAATGGGTGGGTCGATTTTAACGAAATTTTGTATACAACATATTTTTGGCATGAGAAAATCATTGGGGTAAGTCACATGTTCAAGAAATTTCGATTAGTGGGCCACTTTTGGGTCATTCTAATTTTAACTAGACAACATTTCGCGCAATTTTGACTAAATTTTGTATTTTATCGTTTTCGGGCACAAGAAAATCATTGGGTTATGACAGATTTTTGAGAAAATTCGATCAATGGGTTATTTTGGATCATAAGGGGTCAGGGTCAAACTAACTATATCTAAAAAACGGCTCAATCGATTTTATCTAAATTTTGTATCTAATGTTTTTCGGCATGCTAAAACTAATGAGCTAGGCCACACGTTCGAGAGATTTCGATTATAAGGGTCATTTGTTGGTCATGATGGGTCTTGCTAATTTTATATAGAAAATGGTACTCACCATTCTGACTATACTTTGTATTATATCGTTTTTAACCATTTGGCTTGGACACATGCTCGCGAAAATTCGATTAGTGGGTCATTTTGGGTCTTAATGAGCTAGGGTCATTCTAATTATATATAACAATGACTCAATCAATTTTACCAAAATTTTGAAACAAAACTTTCTTTTGTCACGAGAAGACTATTGGGCTGAGTCGCATGTTAAACAAAATTATATTAGTGGGTCGTTTCGCTTCATTGCTGAATGCTGCCAAGCTAATTTTACCTAAAAAATGGCTTAAACGATTTTGATTCAATTTTATATTCTACTGTTTTTGATTACCTGAAGACGATTGAGCTATGCCACATGCTTGATCAAATTTGATTAGTGGCTCATTTTGGGAATACGGGTCAGGGTCACGAGAATATGGCAACAGCCAATAACTTGGTGATATTTGACAAAATACTGGCGACATATGGCCAAAAAATCGACTATAAATATTACGAAAACCAAAACACGTATTTGGAGCCAAATGAAAGAATGCCTCCAAATTTGGCTATATCTAGCAAAAAATATTGTCTCACAGAATGTAAAGAATTTTTTTATACATTCTTAAGAGGATTCGAGATGCATGGTTAAACCAATCAGAGTCGAGCTAAAAAAGTGATTTAGATCGATGTCCTTTCGTTGTAAATTTTGAAATAAAGTAAAATTTATAAACATGCACATAAAAACATAGTTCTTTTATTGATTGTTTTTCTAAATAATACTATCATAAACATGTTTTACAGTAATAATACAGAGTTAATGATACAGTGAAAATACTATATCGAGTTGAACACAAAGTTAATTTTGACCGAGCTAAGCTCGGTCTCCCCTGCTAGTATTTTCAGAAATACCATCTTCCCCATTGTTCTTTTTATGTAATTTATCATCACTGTCGATCTCAGCTATACATAAGGCCAATGTCACACGGACGATTTCTCTCAGCCGAAAAATGAACGGACGCTTTCCAGAGTATGGTCGTCTGCTGCACTGTTCATACGGACGATTCAATTCCTTTGCGTGAAGAAATGCAAAAAACAACACACTTTCCTCTCAACACGCTAGGCAGCCGTTGCGTTTTGGCGGATGTGGCATATTAGAAGTTGTTCAGACGAGCGATGCTTTCACGCAGGAATTTCATTATGAGAGTTTTATTTTTGCAGTTCATTATCGAATTCTCTCTTTGTAATTTTAAATATTTTTAATAGACTTGCAATTAGATGGTTGCACGGACCAAAGTTTTCAGGCCCGGCACGACGCGATCCATTAAAAAATTCGGCTCGGCTGACCGGGTGTAAAAGCAAAAAGTTCGACCCGTCCAGGATGTAATTCTACAATATATGGATTTTTTCATCGATATGGTTAAAAATTGTTTCGGTCGAAGAATTCTGAGAAGAAATACATATTTTATCCTTTCTAGGTGCGTTGGTAATTATATAAATGCTTAGAAACTATACTCGTCGTTCAGTCCGTCCGACCGCATATATGACAAAGCAAAAGTTAACCAAACGAATGTTTAAAACGAATTTTAAATGCATAATTATTACAAAATTTTGCCGAGTAATTCCAAATTTTTGAAAATAGGACATATATAATTACAGAAACGGTCAAATTTTTTCTGTTACATAACTTCCAAAGGGAAAAAATATTTTAAGTGCATTTTATTAGTGTTACAGCTTTTCAAATAGATTTGAAATTTGATATAAAATATACTATCTGTTACAATAGGCTATGCAAAAAATGCTTATTATTTATTTACATTGCCACACAAAAGAATTGCTTTACATAATGTTATAAGGTGAAACTTTATTTTCATCGTATTTTAATCATGTTAAATTATTTCAGAGATAATGAAATTGATAAACGTCGCTAAGGTTTACTATGAGTTACATCCTGTGTCATATAAAGTGCATAGTATTTACAAGGGCACACAAAAGATATCGGATACTATACTGCAACCGAAATCCTGTATATAAAAGGTGATTGTCTGAAGTGCATTTTCATTTTTCATACGAGTTTTTAATCTTAACTAAATTTCTGCATATTGCATTGTTTGTATAAAGGCTGCAGATCATATACAGGGTAACTCAGCAGAAACTGTACACGTTACGAATATGAACGAAATTAGTTTAAAGGTGATTTTTGAATAAGTTAGATTTTTACGCTGAACTGCATTTAGTAAACCAAGATACGTTTATAGAATATAAAAAATTATACACAGGGCCACGTAAAAAATTAGAAACATGGCTGTCTGTGAAAGATAACTTTTGAAAGTATGATTTCATAAGATTTAAGAGTGTTTTAGTCTTAATTAAATTTTAGCTAAATAGTGTCATATACGAATGTAAAGATGGTAGGCAAAAACAGAAAAAAAAACTCTATTGTCTATTGGGCTTGAATTTCTGCAAGTCAAATTTCAACTTATTAGGCGATTAAACACTTTTCAATTTAAGAAGTTAGTTTGTCTATCCGTACTCTAACTTGCTCTAACTTTGCTTGGTCCGTACTCTACGTGTTAATATACTTGGATTGCTCTGTAATTGATATAGGTTATTGAGGCTTACTACACCATGTTCAGTTTTGAAAATAAAGTATGTAACGTTCACAGTTTTTTACAGAGCCACTCAAAAATATTCCATTATATTATGGTCTATGGTGTATGTGTATTTTAGTTGGCCGATTATCTACGCTAGGGATATAGGCCCAGGGGAGAGTGCTCTTCATAGGGGTCTTTCTAAGGGAACCTAACCGGTGTTTACGCAAGGTTCGAAGAAAATCACGAAAACTCCGAACGGTTAGGCCAACAGCCGCGATTAGGTTCGAACCCAGCACTTGCCGTCTACCATTTGAGAGGTCAGAACCTCTCGGCCACTGGTAGGGCTATGGTCTATGGGAAATGTCCAATTTATATAAATATAATGCACTTATAGTCTCCATCTGGTCTTCTCGTCTGTCCGCATAAGACACCACAAATCTACTAAATAAATGGTTTGAAATTTCATTCATGTAACTGTTGATGAATTTTGTCGAGTCATTACAAATTTTATGAAAATAGAATCAAAACTTAAAAAAGATAATAATAAATGCTTTCTTCATTCTATTAAATCATATCATGTGTAATCAATTCAATGATATCCCTTAATAGATAATGATTATAGGTTTGCCATATTGATTACGTACTATTTAATATGGAATCGTATTATTTTTGTGTTACTGAATTTAAGATCTATAATCGCATATCATATTTTGTATTCATGTATTTTTGCATAAGAGTTTAACAGCTATTGCATCAAAATCTCAATATATTTAAAAATAGTTCTATATGAATGCACCTCATTTGCCATGTTTGATGTACAATTTTCAACTTGTTGTTTTTACTTTGTTCTATTTTTACAAGAAATAATTATTGGATTCGTGAAAATTTTCACAAATTCCGTTTTCGGCGGATTTACACGCTTTAGGGGTCAGAGATACCAAAAACATGTTTTTATAAAATGTCTGTCTGTGAGTCTGCAACACCTGTCTGTATGTCACTCTGAACTTAATGCATGGAAGCTAATAAAAATATGTATTCAATTAATCATGAAAAATATTGGTGCTGGGCTAGTTTTGGGGAAAATCGTTCAACAGGTGGCTCTGATATGCAGCATTTATCACGATTCAGAATCAAGCTCATTTTTGAACTTTTTTTCTGGGGTTTCTAATGCATTTTTTATAATATATATCATAGCAGGTGTAAATGTATGGTACTTTTTTTCACGTATTTTTATATTGATTTAGTATTGATTAGCACATTTATACATTAAAGGCAGAATTCTGCCGTAAACGGTTTTTTTTTTCAAAAATTTACTGCATGTTAAATTTACTGCCTAGAAAGCTACTATTCTTTAAAAAGAATAAATTTTAAGTGTAAAGTAATGGTGATTTAAACGTAGATGCACACTTTGATAAAAAATTTTGGTTATATCAAAAGCTATTTCGGGACGAGAATTTTCTTACAGATTGGGTCGAGGTCGGGACTGAAAATTTAGGCCCGTGAAGACCTAAGAACAATGATTATCAATACCGGTTCGATACAGAAAAAGTAAGTTTGGTTCGGCCCTGTCTGATCCTTCATAATAAAGTAAAACCCAGTCATAGTCTAGGTGTTCTCGAATCCTTAGTAATAGAAAGGGCTGCGCCCGGCCCAAGTGTCATGAATGAAAAAAGTCCCTTGCAGACCTCTACGTGAAGTATGTAATTTTTTTAATGTAAGAACTTCCGATATTATGTGTGGTATTCGTTGTCCGAATAATATAAAGTTCTTAATAATAATAATAATTTGGATAGGGACGTGTGGCACCTGTCATTATTTAGAAAAAAAATTAAGTAAAGAAAAGAAAAAAGTAAAAAAAATCTAATGAAGCTCACGTAATTATCTGTAAATTATTATTATTATTATTATTATTATTATTATTATTGTTATTATTATTATTATTTTGCAAACATACGAAGACGGTTTTTCTTTCTTTCTGTCTTTTTCTTGCTTTCTTTTTTAAACCATTTTTCGCTAAATACCATAAAGAAAAAATCTTGTTCAATTTCTCTTTCATCATCTACTTTTCTTTAGCCGCATTTGCTTCAACGCAGATGAGAAAGCGCTCCTGTGGCAGGTGACGCGTTTTCATGCAGAAACCACCAACGTGAAAAAAATCGATCGTCAGACATTGGTGTAAATAACCATCCTTTGTACCATATTCCACAATTTGGGAGGATGAGGTTGGGAAGTTGAGCTATTTAGATTCTTAAAGGATAAGGATTGAGCAGGTTGAAAATGATCAAAATCGCATGTCACAAACAAAAAATACTTTATCTAAAGTGTGTGAAAGCTGGTAATTTTGGTTTGTTTTAGAGGGGAAAACTAGATGCATATTAGATGGCAGTGTACGTTTGAAATAAAAATGCATACTCACAAATTAGTGATGCGTGTTATACTCCCGGATATACGGCATATAGCCTCTTCTAAAACGAATGTCATTTGTAAAAGCTATATTTAATTTTTTTTTTTTTTTTTTTTTTTTTTTTATGTTGAAAGCATGATTTAGTGATACGAGATTTAACCTCTTTGGTCCCATATGGGGACCTCCGTTTTGTCCCTTTTTATTAATGATACTCTAACATAATTACATTTCTAACATCAGAGTGATATGTTTTGAAGTCTAAGAATTGAATTAACTAGAACAAAATAAAAATCTTGCTCTGAACTCAAATGGTAGAAGATTATATTCAGTAATAATTAATAATACTGAATTAATACTCAGTAGCGAAAAGGTTAAAGGAAGACAAGACTGTTTCCTAGCTACACGAAACTATCCGATTGGTTTTGATGAAATTGGGAATACATATTCACCGGATTACTCTCAAGATTTATGGCAGACAATTTTTTCTGAGACTAAAATTTTTCATTTTAGAGCAACTACAATTTTTCTGAAATTTTCTTTTTTTTTCCAGAAAAAAAATCTGAAACCAATTAAAATTTTTAAAAACTCTCTGCCACATATGATCTTATATTTGTACTCTTACACAAATTTTTTTTGCCGAAATTACTCTAGAATTCAGAAGTTGAACACGTTTAGCTGAAAAGTACAAGTAACAGTTCTTGCAAAGTCTTATCAAAGACATGAATTAAAGTATATATAAACAATTGGATAAAATTTAGTTACATATTATAAAGGAGTATAAAATGTTACATTAAAAGTAATGAGTGTGGGCGTGACGTGCCAGTCGTGTTTTCCTCTAACGCTTTGCACTCGTCGAGTCTATCCCACGATGTCCAGTCTGACTGGACGTCATCTTTCTTTGCAAAATTTGTTTTTGCCACAACAATTGACGTAAAATAAAATTTGATTTATTTTAATCAGAATTTTTGTGATGTTGTGTAACTGAAAGTGAATTTCTTTTGAAAATGTGGTGCCGACCGAATAAAATTTGTGTAAGAGACTCTGAAGTCGAAAGGATTAACTGCTCAATTTATTTGCCGGTGCGTCATTCGGCAGAGTGTTTTTACCAATCATGATTTGCGTGTACCACGTTTAGGCTTCCATATTCCTATTATGATTTACTATTATGACCAATAAATTTTTATTGTAAATTTTGCATTATTTAATTCGAGTATTTATTATTATTATAATTTCGACTAAGTAAAAGATTCTGTTTTGAAAAACCAGTGACAAAAGATTAATAAATCTGTAAAAGACATGAAAAAATAGGCACTATTTGAAAATGTTATCCAAAAATATTGATCAGTTAAATAGTCAAGGTATAATCGAAGAGTTCAACTTAAATCACCTGAACATAAGCCCGCAATTACTGCAATTCACATGCATCTAAATGAAAGAGTTTTTGAAAAACTTTTATTGGAGAAACAAACTAAACATGTCCAATAAATTAGAAAAAATTTCAATTTCTAGTTTTAATTTTCAATACATTATGCAATTAAATGTTAAATCCACAAAAATTTGTAATGTATTTTTATTTGTTCAAGGCATATCTGTTTCGAAAATGTGATCGAACAATCTTCTGGACAATAAATATATATTGATACTTTATATGAATTAATTATTTTTTCATGAAAACCAAGCTAAAATAACTGTTGAATGATTTTTTTCTGGGAAACTTTCGGTACCGTAATTTTCCGCTTCATATCTATATAATGCTCATAACTGAAAAAAAAACGTGTTTTATTTCTATATATTTTTGTAACATATCAAGTCAATGTAATTAATCTATGAAAGTTTTGATTTTTTTTTCGTTGTGACAAAGAAAAATTCTGGAAGTGGAAATGGATTTATGTTTTTAACACTTTTTAGATTGTAGCACAATGGAAAAAAGAATAAAAAAAGACAGGGAAAAAAATGAGAAACATTTTTTTTAGAAAACACGCTTTTTTCTTAAGTTTTTTTAGCAGGTGAAGAACGATAAAAATGTATCACATGTCAAAAGAAGCTATTGTACTCTTATTATAATAATAAAAAAGTGGTTACATATTATTTCGTATATTTATTCCTACAAAACATTTTCTCAGTGTGTTCTCGATTGCTTATGTTTTGAATAGCTGATTCAAAGAATTATGTTGCAATAATATTTGCTCTATTTTAATTTTTTTAATTATAAAAATAAGTGGAACATTCCTGATTTTTTTTTCTTTCGCTAGTATAATTTTTTTTTTGAATATTTACAAACTATGTCAGTTTATTGTGTGGATAAAGAGGACTGATATCAGAAGATACAAAAGGTAAACTATTTTATTAATAATTTGGAGCACTTATGATTTGAATAATTGATTTACATAATTATACATTAAACTCTAATATTTTTATATAGATTTCTTATAACCATTTGTGAACGATTTTTTCAACTTTCAGAAAAAATTACTTTTGCATTAATAACATTAACATTAGTTCTCAATATAAATTAGAGTTCCACAAATATTTCAATGTCTGCACATAACGAATTATGTTGTCTCGCATACTGTCCCATTCATATTCATATGACAATAGACTAAGAAAGAGTTTTTGAACCTGTTTAGAAAATATTGTATTGCAACAAGATTTAACTGATATAACAACTTTCGGTACTTACGTATTAACGCCCCCGCATCAGATGTTGTGCTACTGCGCCAATAAAGAGAAATCTTTTTGTTCGCACGCGCACGCAGTTATCTTTTGGATTCCTTGTTGCCAGGTTGTTTGCTAATTTTTGACGCCATTTTTTTCTGCGCGTGCGAACAACAAGATTGCTCTTCATTGGCACATTAGCGCAGCGATTTCTGCTGCGGTGGCGTTAATACGTAAGTATATCGTAATACTAATAATATATATTCTGCATAAAAAGACAATGGTTAGACAATTTACACGGTAATTATTTAACTAGACCAAGGACAATATCAAATTAAAAAGCGCGTGATACATTTAATTTATTTATTTTCAATAATTCTTTATTCCAATTTTCACGTGCATTGTATTTGTAATTTTTATTTTTCTATTTACATTCTGAGGATGACTCTATTAATAGTGAGTTGAAACATGTAAATAAAAATTTTTTAATATATTTTAAATGTTTTTGTTAATATACAACGTCTTAGAAGCAAAATGTTTTTTATAATATAAATTTTTATATTGTTTATGTAGAATATATATTATTAGTATTACTATATAGTTATTAGTGAACATAATCAAGACTTACTAGTGTTATTTTTCACATTCATATGTCAATGCGTAAGTACCCAACTTTCTAACACTTATGCTCTTTATTACACATTAAATAGTAAATGTAACATTCATGTTTGTTAACTGTTTAATGAAGTCCTGTCAAGTATAATTAGTATTTATGGTAATCTATGACTAAATATTTTCTGTAAATAAGACACATTTTAAAAAAAAAAGTAAGCATTTTTTCCCTCTATATTAACTGAAATGTCTTGAGAAGTATCCCATAAATATTGCAAGTATTAAATATTGAGGTTTATCGGATTTGAAATGTGATTAACACAGAAAAAAAATAATTTATAACCGAGCTTACAATTTTAATTTGCGTAATAAAAACATTTACATGTTTCCATTAAAAAAAAATTAAGGAACATTTCTAATAAAAATATTCTTAAAATTTATTTCATAGAAAAAAAATTTAACAAACAGTTTTTTGTTTTATAATACCCTTCATTCTTCATGTATTTCAAGCTCAATACAGTAGCTCGGTGCTTTCAAACTTAGATTCCCCCCAAAAATTAAAAATACATAGTGTACTCGACCATTACATAAAGCAAAAAAGAAGAAAATTTTCTCTGAAAGCAATTTATCAAAGATAAAGACTAAATTAAGAGATTATTAATCTGTTAATTAATGTTTGAGAAAAATGAATATTATGTGTGACTTTCAATTTTTTTGCAAATAGTGTCTTTTTTTTTTCCTTGACGTACAGAAATTAGAGCACTTGACAGAATTATAGCAGCTATAGAATATAAACAGCTTCATCTTAAAAGACCCTGTATACTTAATTATAATATTCTGTCGAATACGAGGAGTATTCGCACTCAGAGGGTCCGTTCAATAAATATATGAATTAGTAACTATATTATTAAAAAAAATAATTACTAAAAGATCAAGAAAACTTTGTAAAAAACTATATAACGGACGGTTGTTTATAAAAAAATTATAGTCTTTTAATTTTTTGTATCTACTAGAAAAGCATGATTAGGTATACCATAAAGTTCAAAGGGAATTGAAGTTTAAATAACATCAAATATTGCTATTCTGCATAACTTTTTTAATATTATCCAAATCTGCTTTTTATGAACTGTTTCATCCGGTACTTAAAATAAAAGTAGTACATATTTAAAGGTTTTCTCAAATACAAAAAGGTAAGTTTATGACATAAATTTTATTTATTTATTTATTTTTTTATTTTTTTTTTGTTAGGAAATGCATGAAACTAACAGCTGTTATTGTCTAGAAACTATCTAACCAAACTCTTTTTACGGGTTTTTATTTATTTATTAATAATAATAATATTATTATTATTGTAAATGCAATAGATTTTTCTGAATACATTGTCAAAGTGGATATTTTGAACCGAATTTCCCACATGAAAGAAGAATAACCACTCAAGAAACGATGAAAAACGTATTTGTCACGTGATCAAAATCGCTTATAAATCAGTAGGTAAAAATGGAACACTTGAGTTCCAAATCGCTTCCATAATCAGGATTACTAGTTTTAACTCAACCTTTCAAAAAATGAATTTGTAAATGTGTTAAACCGTTTTCGCTTATTGAACAGAACACTTTAGAACAGTTTTAAACTTCATTTGGCATTTCATAAAACTAAATTCAACATAGTAATAATCTATTCTTTTTACAGTGCAGCTAAAACAAAACACTTGTTCAAAGTTTAAACTTGGCATTGTGATAAGAGAGCCTACAAAGGATATCGCAAATTTGAAAGCGGTCTTTTTCCGTGCCATGTTTTTCCAAATAGCTCTTTAATTAACTTTTAAAGATACGGTAGGTCTGAGGTACATTCATTATGACTTTTGATGAATTCCCGAAACGTAAATTTGTGTATAACGGGATAATGCGTCTTTCTCAAAAATTTTGTAAACCAGGGTTATCGCTATAATTTCCCTGTAAGGCTTAAATTAACGTCTACCACATCTAATTTTTACATATTTTTAATTTCCGCAAATTCGGAAATAGATAGGGGAATATATTTTTACACTCAATTTTCGATGATATCTCTGAAAATATATTACCTAAATTCAAAATAAATTTATGTTTGAGTTCAGCTTTACGAAAGCTTTTAGGTGATATCTTACACCATATATAAAGAAAAGATTTTATTTCAAGTAATTTAATTAGCCCCTCTAACCCTAAGTCCTAAATATATTTTGAATGTTTAATAATCTGTAAACAGGTGCGTAAATAGTCTTTATTACTTGCCCTAATTTGAACTTTTTACATTCCATAGTATTAATCAATGAAAAATATTATTTTAAATCTCTTTCCATCCAACAAAATCTATTTCGGTAGGTGAGCGGAGAGTCGATTCAACCTGTCGACTAAGATTCGACTCTGCGAAATGAGCTGAAAAGCTCATACGTATGAAAACTAGAGTTATGTCTAAAATTCGACAGCCTTTTGCCGCCGCCATCGCCATCTGTTGACCGAATTTTGAACTAGTTTGAAAAAGTGTATATCTAAAAATAAAAAAATTATCGATTTTCTAATAACATTGCAGCAAACCGCCCATTTTTATCTCAAACCGTTTTTTTTTTTTTTTTTTTTTTTTTTTTTTTATTTACATTCAAAGTGGGTCAATCATTTACTTGACATCCTGTTATGTGGGTCAATAGACTTCATTAATTCCCCTAATTTGAACTTTCTAGATTCCATAGTTTACGAGTAAAATTGCTGTAATAGACACACAAACACCGGAGTGATCTTATAATGTTTCCGTTTTCACTTTTTAACTATGAATCCTAAACGTTAAATAAATCTGAAGTACCTAGGAAATGCAAGTTTTGTGTGCGTTAGGCACTAGGTGAAATCCTATCTAGTGGAACAAGTACACAAAAACATTTAAAAGTAATTTAAATAGTTTTTCTTCTATATTTATCCAAAAGTCTTGAAAATTAATCCCAAAGACGATGAAGATGCGAAATAAAAATATCAGTTTATTCAGAAAAAAGGTATTTTATTAAACTATGTGAAAAAAAATCATTTAACAATAGGTCTTATTATTTTCAAATTTTGCTAATCACAAATAAAATTAAATTGCAGTCGTGTTTATAATAATATTAATTATATCAAAAATGGAGAGGGTGATTTCAAATGGAATACCAAGCATATTTTGATGAAATACATCAGTTAGCAATTTAAATTTAACTTGATATTCATTTTACGTTTACTTTATATTTAACAAAAAAAGGAATGTTGTCGAGATTAAATGCAAACATTGATTTTAGCCAAATTAACGTGTGTTTTAAAATGCTTAGTTGAAAATATCAACATGCTTCTATTAAAAGCAATTTTTAAACAATATTTTTTAGAAAGATATCACTAATTGTCTTTTCTTATAAAATAATTTAATAAGCAGTTTTTGTTTTAATAATACCTAAATGTTTATTTCATACTCAAGTGATTTAGAGGTCGGATTTTTGTGAATTTTGATTTAGGAAAATAAAAAAGTAAATAATGACATAGAGCTTTTTTGAGTGCATTAATTCAAGTAGAAAAAAAAGAGAGAGAGAACAAAAGAAAAAGAAAAAAATCTTTGCGAAAGCAATTTATTAAAGATAAACAATAAAGTGAGAGATTATTTCACTATTAATTAATGTATAGGAAGAATAAATGTTACATGTGACTTTGAATTTAGGTAGATAGTGCAATTTATTGACACACAAAAAAACCAGAGAACTTACTCTGATGCTTGATCGAATTATTTTCTTTTAATTTTTATATATGTTACTTATTTAAAAAGATATTGCATACATTATTATAAAAAGAAATAAAACGAAAATCTCAAATAGGAAATTTAAGATTGATGTGCATTATGCATTTAGTAAACCCCTATCAAGTTTTATAAGCTAAAAACTAAGTGCCAGGTGCATCATAAATACTTTACGTCATAAATTCTTCGTATACACTTTAAAAATTCATAATAAAAGAAATAATATTCGGAAAATTTTTAGGTTTGCAGGAGTATGATCAGACGAGTTTTGGAGTTTTTTCCCCATGTATAACAGTAATTATTACAGAAGGAAGCGATAAATGGTGCTCACACAGCTGAGGCATTTTATACAAATCAGGCTACCAATAAAACACGTGGATGGAAATTTATTTGTTATTCTTCTAGGAGCACTCTTGTTACCAGATCCAATTCTGGTGGTTAAATTTTTTTACATGAATGGTGAATATACAACTGCAGCATTGTGAAAGTTTTGCACGGAGAAAGGAATTAAAGTGCAAAAAAGCTCTATTTCATCGAATAAGAACTCAATTTAGTACGACTGGGAGTTTGGAGGATCGATCACGTAGTGGCCACCATGCTTGAGCGCAGATCGCGTTCAAGTCGTAAAAAGTGTCATGGAAGAAATGGCAGCCGATGTATCAACGGGAAATAACGTTGTTCTCGTGAAGCTGGGAGAATCACGGGGATTCCGGAATCGCCGATCCAACATATTCTTCACGGAATCTTGGATCTACAACCGTACAAGTTACTGACACTACACCAGTTATTACCGGCAGATAGAGATAAAAAACAAAAGTTTGCTACATGGGCGCTGGCACAAATGTATTGTAACTCACAATGGTTACTGAACGTCGTATGGCGGATAAATCACACTTTTCAACTGAATGGTGACGTCAGTACGTAAAACAACCATATCTGGGGGATGTCAAACCCTCGTGAGTACCAGACCAAGCCACTGTATTCTCCTCATTTGACTGTTTGTGTGGTTTATGGCGTCTATCATTCTCACACGTTTAAGAGCCTTGTCTTTTTTTTAAGAGCCTTGGAAAACCTGTGCAATCACTGCAGAATGATGTCTTACGCTTTTGTGTGACCATGTTATGCCTGTATTACAGGAAAAACATGCGTTACTTATCATCACCTTCATGCAGAATGGTGCCCTGCCCCACTATGCACGGAAAATCAATGCGTTCTTGTTCGACACTTTTACTGAAGAGCAAGTGGTAAGTCTAGGTTGTAAGTTTGACTAACCCACACGATATCCAGACTTGATCTTGGTAGATTTTTGGTTCTGGAGATACTTTAAGTCTCGTGTATACCGGGGTCCCCCAGCCACTTTGGTGGAACTGAAAGATGTCATTCAACGGACCGAAACTGGCATCAATTACGACATGCTATACTGAGCTGTAACAAACGTTTAGACGTGCCTCACCTGCCTAATACCTGGTGGTAGTGGTCATGTTGAGCATCCTTTTCTACCTTATCAAAAGAGGACAAGTACCATTGTAAATATGTAAATAATTTTTATTTGTTTATGCCCATTTGTATTCATATTCATATTGTCTAACATGTGTGTACCAGTGTTGAGACACCATTAATCTAGATGTAAAACCGTTTTCGTGCTTCTTCCACTCCTATCAATAGTACTGCATCGCATTATTAATAAAAGTAGTTTTCAAATTTGCCTGTGAAGAGTTTATTTTGCAGGGTACATAGCCTATATTTAGTATGAGATCGACGAGCTGGCAGGCCTTCTTGGTCACGAGAACTGTTATGTTTTTACCTAGGGGGCATGGGCTGCAGTAGGGGCTGTTTCTCTATGGAGGTCCTACCTTGACTATGTGTAGGTAAGGGTTCGCGATCTGAATTTGATTTACTTCGGCTCGATGAGACCTGATGTCGGCAGATCTGTAGGGGAGGTAGCGGCCCCTTGTTAAAGGGATCCGAGGACCCGTGGATCGCCGCACATGGCCCCAGAATCTCCATACTAGTGCATATCTGGTAGACGGCCAAAGGGAAAGAAGTCGAAAGAATCCCGTGGCAGCCCCGACCAGAGCACGGTGTGATAGCCAGTAGTGGCTACGTACACCTAACTAGCTTCGCTTTTTACCTTAAAATAAATGCAGTGTCATGTTATTGTGATTTATTCCATTGCCTGTTTGTGTTTATAGTCCGGGAGCCGACCGTCGATTTACCTATGTATCGAGTAAAAGGACTGGACATACATCAAAATGTAGGTCTCAATGTGCACATTAAGAATATCACTGTCTGCCAGGTCCTATCCTGCCGGAACGCAAGGCAGCCGCACTTTTATGACGTCAATTTTGAGTGTTTACCTATGTGTCGAGTACAAGGACCAGACATACATCAAAACGTAGGTCTCAATGTGCACATTAAGAATATAACTGGCTGCCACATACATCAAAATGTAGGTTTCAATGTGCACATTAAGAATATCACTCGTTGCCAGGTCCTATCCTGCCGGAACGCAAGGCAGCCGCACTTTTATGACATCAAGTTTGAGTGTTTCCTATGTATTGAGTAAAAGGACCAGAATACATCAAAATGTAGGTTTCAATGTGCACATTAAAAATATCACTGGCTGCCAGGTCCTATCCTGCCAGAACCCGGTGGCAGCCACACTGTTATGACGTCAATTTTTAGTGCTTGCCTATGTAACGAGTACAAGGACCATACATACATCAAAATGTGGGTCTCAATGTGCCCATTAAGAATACCACTGGCTGCCAGGTCCTATCCTGCCGGAAACCGGTGGCAGCCGCACTTTTATGACGTCAATTTTGAGTGTTTACCTATGTATCGAGTACAAGGCCAAGACATACATCAAAATGTAGGTCTCAATGTGCACGTTAAGAATATCACTGTCTGCCAGGTCCTATCCTGCCAGAACACGGTGGCAGCCACACATTTATGACGTCAATTTTGAGTGCTTGCCGATGTAACGAGTACAAGGACCGGACATACATCAAAATGTAGGTCTCAATGTGCACATTAAGAATATCACTGGCTGCCAGGTCCTATCCTGCCGGAACCCGGTGGCAGCCGCACATTTATGACGTCAATTTTGAGTGCTTGCCTATGTAACGTGTACAAGGACCGGACGTACATCAAAATGTAGGTCTCAATGTGCACATTAAGAATATAACTGGCTGCCAGGTCCTATCCTGCCAGAACACGGTGGCAGCTACACTTTTATGACGTTAATTTTGAGTGCTTGCTTATGTAACGAGTACAAGGACCGGACATACATCAAAACGTAGGTCTCAATGTGCACATTATGAATATAACTGGCTGCCACATACAACAAAATGTAGGTTTCATTGAGAATATCACATGCTGCCAGGTCCTATCCTGCCGGAACCCGATGGCAGCCGCACATTTATGACGTCAATTTTGAGTGCTTGCCTATGTATCGAGTACAAGGACCGGACATACCTTATACATACATGGACATACATACATGTCCGGTCCTTGTACTCGTTACATAGGCAAGCACTCAAAATTGACGTCATAAAAGTGCGGCTGCCACCGGGTTCCGGCAGGATAGGACCTGGCTGCCAGTGATATTCTTAATGTGCACATTGAGACCTACATTTTGATGTATGTCCGGTCCTTGTACTCGTTACATAGGTAAACACTCAAAATTGACGTCATAAAAGTGCGTCTGCCACTGGGTTCCGGCAGGATAGGACCTGGCAACCAGTGATATTCTTAATGTGCACATTGAGACCTACATTTTGATGTATGTCCGGTCCTTGTACTCGTTACATAGGCAAGCACTCAAAATTGACGTCATAAAAGTGTGGCTGCCACCGGGTTCCGGCAGGATAGGACCTGGCAGCCAGTGATATTCTTAATGTGCACATTGAAACCTACATTTTGATGTATGTCTGGTCCTTGTACTCGATACATAGGTAAACACTCAAAATTGACGTCATAAAAGTGCGGCTGCCTTGCGTTCCGGCAGGATAGGACCTGGCAGACAATGATATTCTTAATGTGCACATTGAGACCTACATTTTGATGTATGTCCGGTCCTTTTACTCGATACATAGGTAAATCGACAGTCGGCTCCCGGACTATTAATCTGATTTGCATAAAACTTCTCAGAATGTTGTATGAGCGCCCTCCATAGGTTTCTTTTGGAATTATTTTTTATTATATAAGAGGGGGGGGGGGGGAACCAAAATCCATCTGATCATATTCGCGCAAACCGAAAATTTTTCCGATCATTACTTCTTTTATTATGTATTTGAAAGTTTGCACAAATTTATAATGTATTCAATATTGTAAGTAATTTTTGATCAAGTATTATAGGTAAAAATATATATATTTAAAAAGCAACTTAAATAATATATTTATGTCCTCTATATTTATTGAAAAGCCTTGCAAAATACCCCAAACATATAATAGAAATAATTTAAAAAAATTATAATTTGTTTCAAAAACTTATATTTTATTTTTTGACGTCAAAAATACTTCTTTCATCAAATATTGAGGTTTTCTAGGTTCTAAATAGGATTAATACAAAACAAATTGACTCACGGTCGAGATTGCATGAAAAAATTGATTATGTCAAAATAATAATAATAATAATAATAATAATAATAATAATAATAATAATAATAATAATAATAATAATAATAATAATAATAATAATAATAATAATAATGTGTATTTTAAGTTATGTTATAGTAAATATTAATATGTTATTATTAAAAACATTTCTTGACAATATTTTTAATAAAGAAATCATTAAAAGTTATCGTCTATAAAATTATTTAATAAATATTATTTACGATTTATAATGCCATACAAGTTTTGTATTTTGATGTCAACATAAAAGCAGAATTTTTTGTTATACTTTAATTATCAAAGAAAATTAAAAAAAAGATAATGTCCTCCAGCTTCGGTAAAGAAAAAAAAGGAAAAAATTCCGCAGAAGCAATTTATTAAAGATAAACAATAAAGTGAGAGATTACAACAGAGTTAATTAATGTTTGAGAATAATGAATGTTAAGTATGACTTTGAATTTAGGTAGATACCGTCATTTTATTGACATGTAAAAAACAGAATACCTGATCAAATTATTTTCTTTTAATTAGATTGTAAGCAACTTGATCTTAAAATGTCCTGTGTAATTAATTTAAAAAAAAAAAGAAATCTGCAGTTGCAGATGTGACCGTTAGGTACTAGGTGAAATGCCATCAAATACGACATGTCAAAAAGGAAGATATTTAAAAGTAAATAAAGTAATAATTTTCACCCTTCTATATTTACTGAAAATACTTGAAATGTGTCCTAAATATATATAATAGAAACAATGAAATATAAATAACAATAAATTTAGCTTCGTATAGTTTTTAAACGATTTAAAATTATTTATTTCATCTAATATTGTGGTATTTTGGTTCTAAAATTTTATTAACACAAAGAAAATTTACGATTGAGCGAATATTAAAAATATGTATTATAACAAAAATAAAGGCTACTAATGTGTATTTGAAGATGTCTAATTGAAGTTATTAATAGGTATCTATTACCAATATTTTTAAACATTTTTTTTCATTTAAAAATTTGTGTTTTTAAAATTACCTTATGAAATTTTTCTTGTATTAGAATAACCTGGATACTTCATGCATTTCATACTCAAATTATGTAAATACAGTTGCTCGGTCACTTGCTAATTTTAATTGTCAAATGTCTGGGGGGGGGGGCGTAAAATATCCACGAGATAATATAAAGTTATTAGCAAAATCAAAATATAATAATAACAATTTACAGTCGAGCTTTAACTTTAAAATGGGTAACAAATTATGTTCGCATGGCTCAATTAAAAGCATTTTTAATAAAGATATCATTAAAAATCATTGCTAATAAAATTATTTAATCAACAATTTTTTGCTTTATAATATTCTAAATTTTTTATGCACTTCATTCTTGAATAATGTCAACAAAACAGCTCTTTTTAACCCCGTATTTTATGGATTGTCAAAGGAAAATAATAAAAACAAAGTCCTCAAACTTACATAAAGCAAAGAAGAAAAAAATGTCTACGGAAGCAATTTATTAAAGATAAACAATAAAGTGAGAGTTTACTTCAGAGTTAATTAATGTTTGAATATAATGAATGTTAAGTGCGAGTTTGAATTTATAGCATCGTTTTCGTAACATGTAAAAAACAGACTACTTACTGGGTTGCTTGATAAAATTATTTTCTTTCAATTAGAATGTTAGCAGTTTGATCTTAAAAGGACCTGTGTACTTAATTATAAAAAGGAAAAAAAATCTGAAATAGCAAAAGTAAGATTTGTAAGCGTTGGTAAAATCTTGTCAAGTATGATGAATAAAAAATAAAAATAAATAATAGTAAGCTAAATAAAAAAAAATTTCTCGTAATTATTTCTAATAATATTAACCTTTATAGGAAAGTCCTAGAAGGTATTCTAAACATGTATCATTAGAATAGGCAAATAAAATATCAATTTATTTTTAAATACAATATTTTATTAAAATATATTAATTTTTTTTTCATTTGCTATTGGGATTAATTCGGCAGTAAAATTTAATTAGCAGAAAAAATTAAGTTGCATTCAAGTTCATCTGAAAATATCATATATATTATAAAGCAGAAGTTCTGAAACTTCCAAACGAGTGTTTTCAAAAACTACCCGATGGATCTTTTCGCAGATTATATCATTCGATAGGAAATATTTTTGCGGAGGTTTATGATACAAATATACAGGGATTACTCTGATTTTTCGCACTAAATTTCGTATTTTTCGGTAATTTTTGACGGAAGGGTTGCAACAACTAATTTTTTGGCGATAATTATATTTCAAAAAAGAAATGAAATTCTTTCTCTAATGGAAAATAATATAAACATTTCGAAAAAAACCTGTTAATTCATTGATTTAAAATAAATAATGATAAAAAGAAAAAAAATCTGTTTAATGCAAAATAATATTATGAAAGGAAAATATTTATCTTTAACGAAAAAAAAAGAATATTTATAATATTTAAAAAATAACTCAGTGTGAAAGAAAGTTTTGAAGTGACACAATATTTGGCTATTTATTTATTTCGAGCCAGATTAAAAAAAACATCTCAAAAATTTCATTGGGTAAAACAAAAGTTTTTTTTTTCTTTCTTTCTTTATTTATTTTTTTATTTATTTTTTTTTTTTAATATTTTTAAATCTAACTTTCCCGTTATGTGTTTTACAGAAGCAACTCGCAGAATTATTTTTTTTAAAAGGCTCTAATTGTTATTTGTATGTTGTTTGTTCAATTGGGTGTTTCAATCTGCTTTTGTCGCCAATCAATGCGATTCTAAACCAAAAAAGCACAAGACGGGGCGATGTTCGCAAGAATTATTTTCTCTGTCTCTTTCTTTTAATGAGTGAGAGCATTTTAGGAAAAAAAATTACATTTAACTTAAATATATATATAGCAGTTAATACCACAAAAATGAATAATATTTAAATTTTAGGATAAATGGCTTTCCACATACAAAGATATTGTAAAATAATTTAACTGCAACTTTTAAAATTTTTTTGGCACAGATATCTCATACGTACTACATTGGTGCGATTTGTCTCTTACGCCAATGCCATATATACATCTGGGTAATTAACTGTCGCAAAAGTGTCATTATTTTGCTTGATATGACAACCCGGATGTTATTGTATATTTATTAATAAATTGTCTATTTACAATTTTTTTTTTCAATTATATAAACTATTTTAATCTTGGCATATTTGTCATACATGCGCCACATTTGCGCGAACTGCAATAAAATTGCGATTTTATGCCTCACTTGGTAACCTGGCTTTTGTTTATGTATTAATAAATTTTTATTTTCTTCTATTTTATTTTTTAAAGGATATAAATAGTTTTGTTTTATAATTATTAGCTAAACTTTTTAAAATTTGTTGTTATTTTCTATTTAAAATAACAGAAAATAATTGTAAACTATACATGTAACTGGTATTTGAAAACAAAATTTTCTCCGAATAGGCACAAAAAAAAAAAAAAAAAAAAAAAAAAAAAAAAAAAAAAACGCGCCAGTGTGGTGCGTATATGTCATGTATACATTTTTTTCACTATACTACAGTATTTAAACATGCTGTATAAATAACGATTATTGTTTTTTCCAAATATGTTTAGACAGATATTATATACACACTGAGGTATCTGACTGTCGCCAAAACGGTGTTATTTTGCCTGATATGGTAACACAGAAATAGTTGTTTATATATTAATAAGTTGTTTATTTACTTTCAATTTCTTTTTAGAAATTCTATAAATTGTTTTGTGCTATAGTAACTTTTTTATTTATTAATATTTTCGTTTTAAAATAACGAAAATAATTTTTAAAAAAGCACATTTCTTCACTATTCTAAAAACGAGGATTTTGCCGCATTGGTATTAGAAGGAAATCTTGCAAATCCGGGTTTGTGCCGGAGTTTTTTGTGAAATATGATATTTTCAAATGTAAATTGAGTGCTACTGGATTAACACGTCGGCCAGTTTCGCCAAACTATTCAAATTTACATAAATTCATTTTAAATAACGAAAGAACAATAAACATAAATGAAAAATACAAATTAAAAGTCGTATTAAAAAGCACTTATGACGTAAAAAAAATACGTGTATCACGTGTAATATCAATTGCTATCATACTTACGATCATCGATTATTGACATTTATTCCTATAATCTGCTATTAATTTTTTTCTCGACAGAATAATTAAGTAGTACCGTACATTGTACAAATTTCAGTTAATATTACAAAAATAGAGCTAAATAACTAAATTTAGGTGCACATGCACACAACCATGTTGTAAGAAAGAGGCACAAATGTCATATATATGCACCACGTTGGGGTGATACATTTCTGGCGCCACTTTAACGAATACTTCGTTTTCAAATGACAGATACATTTCTATTTTCTATTTTAATTTTCTATGTATAGAGCATAACATTTTGTATCATTTTAAAATGCAAATGAAAGTAAATAAATAGTTTATTAATAAATTAAAAACAAAGCTGGATTTCCATAAGAGGCATAAAATGTTCATTTCGTTTCAATCACGCCAATGTGATGCGTATATGACATCTGTATCAAAAAATGAATTTCACACATTCAAAAAACATTCACCTTATTTTAATAAGGAAAACTTTAATTAATTTTATTTATTCTGCTGCATTCCAAAAACGGAACACTGTAACAGATTTGTCAAGAGCAGATGTACGTTGCGAAATCTATACTAATATTATAAAGAGGAAAGATTTGTTTGTTTGTTTGAATTGAATAGGCTCCGAAACTACTTGACGGATTTGAAAAATTCTTTCACCGTTGGAAAGCTACACTATTTCCGGTGAACATAGGCTATGTTATATTAAAAAAATACGGATTTTTACAAAAATGCCAAAAATGTATAACCCAAGGTGTACAAAAATGACATTAAACAGTCCTTACATCGCGTGAGGTGTACAAAAATGACATTAAACAGCCCTTACATCGCGTGAGGTGTACAAAAATGACATTAAACAGTCCTTACATCGCGTGCATTGCCAATACTATTGATTATCTATACTAATATTATAAAGAGGAAAGATTTGTTTGTTTGAATTGAATAGGTTCCGAAACTACTTGACGGATTTAAAAAAATTCTTTCACCATTGGAAAGTTACACTATTTCCGGTGAACATAGGCTGTATTATATATATAAAAAAATTAGGGATTCTCACTAAAATGCCAATAATGTAACCCAAGGTATAGAAAAATGACCTTAAAAAATCCTTACACCGTGTGCGTTGCGAATACTATTGATTATAATCTATATACATAAAATAAAGTCGGGTTCTTTACACCATTTATAACTCAAGAACGGATGGATCGATTTTTATGAAGTTTTGTATGAAAATATTTGACACCTTAGATTAACATATAGGTACTTTTTACTCCACTACCTAAAAGGAGGGTAATGTTTTTAGTAGTTGAATTTAATGGAATGAAGTGGTAGTAACAGTTTGCGGTGTCAGTAGTGGCACGGGACTGGGCGACTTACTCTACACTAAGCAAAGCGAGGCGGGCTGCTAGTTAATGTATAAGAATCATGGGTCAAATGGGAATATTCCTCGTGTATAGAGTTTCATAAAATAAATACATATCAGTAAATTATTGAAATTTTACAATTTTTGAATTGAAATTGAAATTTTACAATTTAAAAAACTCCCTGTTAAAAGAGTAATAAACTTTGTTGAAAAAAAACTGTATAACATAGGGCTGGGATTGACATAGCTATGTACGCTAGAAAAATAGAGATGGAAAAAAAGCATGAAAGTTCAGAGAGATACGAATCTTCAATAGTATCAAATATTGCAATTCTGCATAACATTTTAGCAATCTTATCCAAATGTATTTCTGATAACTAAATGAACCGGAATTCAGCGTAGTAATATTCTTTTCTTTTTACATTGCAACTAAAACAAAAATATTTCAATGGAATATTTCAAAAACTTGGAATTATGCTAAGTGCGCTTAGAAAGGTTGTCGCAAAGTTGCAATGCGGCGTTTGTTCATACCGCGGAAGGTCGGCATATTGACAGAGCCACTCAATGCAAACTATACGAGAATACCAAAGTAATTACGGTATTTAATTCTATTCAAATTAGTATGTTTTTGATATTTATTGCTTTTATATTACCACTGGACATGTCATTACACAAATATAACATTGAAAATTGTTATCAAGGCTTTAAAGCTGATGGCACATAGAGTTGGCAACTCATGTCTTTATGTATGTCCAAACCGTTCGTGTTTTAAAGATTAATATTATAGTTAATTACCAACAATTTTTTTTTAAAATCTTTATCAAAAAATCCTTTTCTTTTTCAAGGCCGAATTAAAATACATTCCACGTGAAACGTAAACCATGAAGGTATTCCCTTGAATTCAAATCCTAGTAAAAAACTTAGTAGTCAAGTTTTTTCCTCTCCCTTGTTTTATATCAACAATCCAAGTCTTATAAATCTTTTATTATTGAAAATTTCCTGGGAAAATTATGACATCAAAATTTGATTCGTTATTGGAACTAGAGTTGAAACGAACACTACTGCTTAAATATCGAAAATAAAAAATATGCTGCACATGAAACGGGAACCCTGAGGAATATCTCGAATTCTGTCCGATAAACTGTATTTTCGTTCTCTCGGTTTATTTCAGCCTTAGTGTTATGAATTAGTCAGCTATGAAATGTCCCTACGAAGTTTATCTTATAAAAAATTTCCCAACTTCCAGCGACGTTTATGTCATTAAAATTTGATATGTTATTAAAAGTAGTGTTGTAAGAAATATCACGTCATACAGGTCTCGAGAATTAAAATGTACTACAGTGAAATGGGGACACTGAAGGTATCTCATTAAATTCGAGTGTCATCTATCTTGTTTTCTCTTATTTATAAAATTAAAATTTTATTAGTTATTTAGTATTAGTGTTGTAATGAACACCATTTCTAAATTTCGCGAAATAAAGTATACACTATATGGCCATTGATTATTGGACACTTGCGATTTTAGACATTTTATTAAATATCTAGAAAACTACATGAGGAATCATCTCGAAACTCTTAGTATATAAATATTGTTGCAGCGTATATAGGGTTCTTTTGATCTTACGGTTAAACAACTTCAAACTCTTGCTTATAGAAAAGTAGAAAATAATTTATTTACAGAACTTCAGAACAACAGAGTCTTCGAAACTCACAAATATTTCTAGATATTCAAAAATAATTGTTCAAATCTATCGTATAAGTGCAGATATAGATTCCAGAGACTCTTTATACAACGTCTCAACACTAAATCACATTCAAAATAACGTAAATAAGACTCAAGCAAACTCGCTTAACAAACGCCTTGTTCGCTCAATGACTGACTGGTAAATAATAACCACAGCTCGCATCGCTTCTCTTCTTATATAGGCTCGTAGCAGGTGCTGGAAATTTCTAGAACCAACTCGAAAAATCCACGGAACAACAAACAAGGTATCAGTATATCTAAAAGGGGGGCTACCATTGATAGGGAAGGGTTACCATCGCCAACAATCGCCAAGTTTGTCGCCAACTTGGCGACCAAAATTAGTCGCCAAAAGTGACGCCAACTTGGCGATATCGCTAATATTTCGCAAAGCTGCCATAGACATTCACTGAAAATAATAGACAAGTTTGCTTGATAACAGAGACAATGTAACAAAAACTAATATTAGTAAAGGAATGGAGCTTAATAAGATAATTTACATTATTTTACAGAACAAACACTATTTACAAAATTCGTAACACTACCCCCTCCTTAAAGACTGCACGTCCCGGGCAGTGCAATCCTTGAGTTAGAGGAAAACACTTAAAATAAATAAACAAATAAATAAATAAATAAATAAATAATAGCAATAATAATAAAATTTACATAAATAAGAACTAATTACTATTTACATATTTACAAAAAGTGACTTTCATGACCATGGTCTGAAATTCAAGTTTCGAATTTCTAATCACTTTGGCCAAAATAAGGGGCTAGCCGGTTATAGTGTACGACCTTGGGTTTGGCGTGTGGCGATTTTTGTATGCGTACAACGACGTCATTCAGCCTGTTGACGACTGTGTAAGGACCGTCCCAGTTTCTTTGTAATTTTGGCGACAGTCCCTTACGACGTATAGGATTCCACAACCAAACTTTGTCACCTTCGTTGAACTCATGTCCTGTTGCCTTTGTGTCGTACCGTGTCTTCATCTTTTCCGTTGCCAGTCCGATTCGGTTCCTCGCTAGACGATGAATCTCCTCAATCCGCGCCTGGAGTTCATCGACATATTCCTCAGGCGATGAAGGAGCATCAGGAGGACGGCCAAGCAAAAGATCCGCAGGCAGACGAAGATCACGACCAAAGAGCATTTGAGAAGGGGAGTAACCAGTGGCCTCATGAGTGGCACTCCTGTAGGCAAGCAGGAAAAGAGGCAATTTCTTGTCCCAGTCCTGTTGGTCTCTATAAACCAGGAGAGAGAGGCTATTTAGGATGGTACGATTGAACCGCTCCACCATGCCGTCCGATTGAGGGTGTAGAGGTGTTGTTCGAGTTTTGTCCATGCCGAGTAGTTCACACATTTCCTTGAACACAGCCGAATCAAAATTTCTTCCTTGATCGGAATGCATTTGAAGAGGAACTCCGTATCTGGAAACCCAGTGTTGAATCAGTATGTCTGCTACGATTACCGCCTCTTGATTAGGAATGGCGTAGGCTTCAGGCCACTTAGTGAAGTAGTCCATGACAACGAGAATGTACTTATTGCCATCAGATGTTCTAGGAAGTGGACCCAGGATGTCTAGAGCAATTCGTTCGAAAGGAGCTCCTACATTATATCGTTGCAATCGTCCACGGGTGCGCCTCTTTGGACCTTTACGTGCTACACAGGTGTCACAAGTTCGACACCACTTCTCCACGTCACTGCGAACATTATTCCAGTAGAAACGCTCTCGAACCTTTTGCAGGGTCTTCATTACACCAAAATGACCTCCTGTGGGGCTACCATGCAGTTCTTGAAGGACCATAGAAACTCTCGACTTAGGGAGTAGTAGTTGCCATCTACATGTCTTTCCATCGTCAGACTCCCATTTTCGGTACAAGATGCCGTTCTTCAAATGTAAGGAATCCCAGAGAGCCCAATAACGTTTAGTCGTAGGATGGTAATGGGCCATGTCTTGTCAGCTGGGCTTCCTGTTGGACTCCTCTTTCAGCTCTAGAATTGGCTTAAATTCAGGATCAGCAAGTTGATCTTTACGCAGGCTCTCGTCATTCCACTGATCTTGCGATGATGTAGATCCAGTTGTAACTTGTCTTACTATAGGACCTTTGAAATCAAATTTCTTTTCAACCCGGTCGCAGTATCTACAATTCTCTGAGCAGGGTCTTCTTGAGAGAGCATCTGCATTTCCATGTGATGAGCCTTTTCGATGGCGTATCTCCATATTGTACTCTTGAAGCTTTTGTATCCACCTGGCTATCTGGCCTTCTGGGTTCTTAAAATTCAATAGCCAAGTTAGAGAAGCATGATCAGTTCGGATCAGGAATTTTCGACCGTAAAGATAGTGATGAAAGTGGTCTATGGCTTTCACTACAGCAAGAAGCTCTTTTCTTGTTACGCAGTAGTTTCGCTCGGCCTTTGACAAGCACTTGCTGAAATAGGCGATAACACGCTCCTGGCCGTCGATTTCCTGGGACAGTACAGCGCCAACGCTTTCGTTACTTGCATCCGTATCAAGTATAAACTGTTTATCGATTTGAGGATACGACAGAATTGGAGTGGATGTCAAGGCCTCCTTAAGCTTTACGAAAGCAGCGTCACATTCCTGTGTCCACATAAATTTTTGATTGGCTTCTGTTAATTTATGAAGTGGTCTTGCAATCATCGAGAAGCCTTTGACGAATTTTCTGTAATAGGTGCATAATCCTAGAAAACTTCGAAGCTGGTGAACATCTGCTGGACGACTCCAATTTTTCACGGCCGATATCTTCTCCGGATCAGTCCTAACTCCTTCCGCCGAAATGATGTGTCCAAGGTAGGCGACTTCATTGCGAAACAAACAGCACTTCGAAGGGCTTAATTTCAAATTAGCTTCCTTTAAATTTGTAGCACCCGCCTGAGGTTGTTCAGATGTTCATCAAAAGATTTTCCTATGATTATGATATCGTCTAAATAAACAAGACATGCCTCATATGACAGTCCCCGAAGAACCGTTTCCATAAGGCGTTCAAAAGTTGCAGGTGCGTTACATAGACCAAAAGGCATTACCTTGAACTGCCATAATCCTTGTCCCGTTGTAAAGGCAGTCTTCTCGCGGTCGTCGGGATGGATCTCTACCTGCCAGTAACCACTCTTCAGGTCTAAAGTCGAGAACCAAGTGTTGCCCGCAAGTGTGTCAAGAGTGTCGTCAATCCTTGGCAGAGGGTAACTATCCTTTTTGGTGACGTCATTCAGTCGGAGGTAGTCTACACAAAATCTTGTAGAACCATCCTTCTTTCTTACTAATACAATGGGAGACGCCCATGGACTTGTTGATGGTTCGATGACGTCATTTTCTTCCATATCTTTAATTAAATTCTGCACCTCTTCTTGCTTGGCAAAAGGTAATCGTCTAGGGTGCTGTTTAATAGGAGAGTGATCTCCCGTGTCAATTCGGTGTTGTGCCATTTTAGTTCGTCCAAAGTCTTCTGATGTTTGGGAAAATAAACTTTGGATTTCTCTAATTAAATTTTCCGCGGCGTCCATCTGTTTTGGATCTAAGTCTGTATTTTGTAACAAATCCTTGACTAAATTATCTGAAGATTTCTCAGAGTGACTGGAATTGTGACTTATGCACGTCACAGGAGCACATGACGCTATCACCTCTCCTTTCTTGATAGTCCTCGTCTTATCACTGATGTTAGCAATTCTGACTGGAATGGTCTTCTTCGAGAGGTCCACTACAGATGAAGCCACCAATACTCCTGCTTGTTTACTATTGTCTTCTGGATAATCTATATGGCCAAATCGGTAATTAGTTTCATTTTTAATTACAGCTGGAACTAAAAATTCTGTTCTTGGATCTAGATTGATGTCTTCTTTGGCTATTACTGCTTGTTTACATTCAATTTCGTTATTTAATCCAAAAAGACTTATTTCTTCAAATTTTGAGAGCATTTTGTTATTTTTGAAATCAAGCTTGAAGCCAAACTTCTTTAGAAAATCTAGCCCGATTAAGCTAGGATCTGTTATGTCAGCCACATATGCCGTATGGTAATATTTCGTTCCTCCAAAGTTGATAGTTAAATTTGCCTTTCCATATATGCCTATCTTGTCGCCCGTCACAGTTTGCAGGGTAACGCATGGTGGAGTCCAGATGAGTTTACATTTCAATTTTCGAGCCAAATCTTCTCTTATTATTGTCACATTGGCTCCTGTATCGACAATCATACGGCACTGAATTCCGTTAATAAAGCCTATCACATATAATTCGTTATCACCGCCGCTCATTTTTGATATCTGGAGGATCTTCAGGTGGGGCTTTTCATTCTCTGGCAACCTCCGCCCCGCGAGATGGCCAAAATTTAGTTTCCCTGCTGACTGTTTGAATTTATCTCACGTTCGTGGATTTTGGGGCAATTTCTTCGGAGATGTCCTGTATCACCGCATCCCCAGCACGTGAGATTCTGTCTTCTTGAGCTTGTTCTTCCGTATTTCAAAGCTTCAAGCTCTTGATTTATTTTCCTAATTTCTTTCAAGATGTCGATTTCATTGTCTGAGCTTTTGTTCACCGTTGCCCCTCGGACTGAATGACGATCTCTTCGGCTGGCTAGTGTAGCTGCTTCCAACTTTAAGGCATATAGTAGTGCAGCCTTTCCTGTACATCTGCCATTCGTACCGCTCTTTGCACTTCTGGATCTTTTATTCCGTCTACAAAATATTGCAGTGAGAGCATTTCCCGTACATTTGTTGGACAGTCACTGAATGCTAAATTTGCAAGCCGTTCAATTTCCGAGGCAAACTCTTGAAGGGTTTCACTCGATTTTTGATGGCGGCTCTTCATTTGTATTCTCGTATAATCCTTGAAAAATTTTTCGCCGCAACTTAGAGTCTCAAATTTGAGTTGCGTCATATCGGGCAATGTTTGCAGCACGTCGGCGGCTTCTCCTCTTAAAGATGCTGCCAGTTGACAAGCTTTCACCTCGTCACTCCATTTGTTCGCTTCGGCTACAATGGTGAATTGGGTCTTGTAAACTTGCCAGGAACTCTTTCCGTCGTATGTCGACAGCTTAACTTGCACAGGAGAAGCAGGCGGATTCCTAAATTCTTCATAATTACCACTGGACGCTGAAAGTTTCTTCTCAAGATCTTGTACTTTTTTATTTAGCTTTTCATCTACTTCACCTAGTATTTTCTCTTCAACGTTACAAACTTCATTCTGAATTTTCTCTTCTACTTCCGCCATTTTCCTTTCCATTTTCTGTTCAACATTACTAACTTCATTCTGAATTTTCTCTTCTACTTCCTCTATTTTCTCTTCTACCGAGCCTATTCTTCTCTCTACCGATGAGAACTTTTCTTCCAAAGTTTTCTTCATTTCTTCTTGGCTTTTATTAACTTCCTCCTTTAATTCTTCTATTCTCTCTTGGCTTCTTTTCATTTCTTCAGTCACATCTTCTTGGACTTTGTCGATTTTATTCGATAACTCTTCTTGGCCTTTGTCAATTTTATTTGTCAACTCTTCCATTCTTTCTTCGTTTTTATTCATTTTTTCCGTCAACTCTTCTTGGCCTTTAATCATCTTTTCAGTCACATCTTCTTGGCATTTGTCAATTTTATTTGTCAACTGTTCCATTCTTTCTTCGTTTTTGCTCATTTTTTTCGCCAACTCTTCTTGGCCTTTATTCATCTTTTCCGCCAACTCCTCTTGGCCTTTATCCATTTTACTTGATAATCCATTAATAGCTTTCAACAACTCATTCAGTTGCTCTTCCGTTGCTCTCGTTTTCGCCATAAGATCCCAAATTCTGACACCAAATGTTGCAGCGTATATAGGGTTCTTTTGATCTTACGGTTAGACAACTTCAAACTCTTGCTTATAGAAAAGTAGAAAATAATTTATTTACAGAACTTCAGAACAACAGAGTCTTCGAAACTCACAAATATTTCTAGATATTCAAAAATAATTGTTCAAATCTATCGTATAAGTGCAGATATAGACTCCAGAGACTCTTTATACAACGTCTCAACACTAAATCACATTCAAAATAACGTAAATAAGACTCAAGCAAACTCGCTTAACAAACGCCTTGTTCGCTCAATGACTGACTGGTAAATAATAACCACAGCTCGCATCGCATCTCTTCTTATATAGGCTCGTAGCAGGTGCTGGAAATTTTTAGAACCAACTCGAAAAATCCACGGAACAACAAACAAGGTATCAGTCTATCTAAAAGGGGGGTTACCATTGAGAGGGAAGGGTTACCATCGCCAACAATCGCCAAGTTTTTCGCCAACTTGGCGATATATCGCCAAATTTGGCGACCAAAATTAGTCGCCAAAAGTGACGCCAACTTGGCGATATCGCTAATATTTCGCAAAGCTGCCATAGACATTCACTGAAAATAATAGACAAGTTTGCTTGATAACAGAGACAATGTAACAAAAACTAATATTAGTAAAGAAATGGAGCTTAATAAGATTATTTACATTATTTTACAGAACAAACACTAACTATTTACAAAATTCGTAACAATATAATAGTATACGTCATACATCTCCGTGAAGATTTTTTACCGAAACTCCATTGGAAACCGTCAACAAATTTAAAAAGAATGAATATCTTTTGAATAACTCTGTAAAAACTAATGTAGCAAAAGCGCTCAATCTCTAGATTATGATTGAATGACTTATTGTAATACACTGTGTTCATTTTTATGCAAATAGCATGCATACTCGCAGAGTAATTAAGGTTTTTATAAAAATGGTCCCCAATTTTTCCAAGTTTTTCCCTTATAATTTTCAGAGTTCTTAATATAAAATATTTTTTTTTCTGAAAATATGACAAACAACATTGCACACAGTACCCTGTAATCAGAATTAAAAAATAATAAAAATTATATGAAAAATGAGTAGGTTTACTAAATAATTTTTTACTGCGCATGTGTCAAAGATATATAAATTTCATTTGCATATTATGTTAGCTAAATGTATAGAGCAACTTTTGTAAAAGTCTCAAAAACATAGCTTAAAAATTCTAAAAGTAATCGTCTATAGAAAAAGGACAAAATCCGTTGTTTCCAAAATGAAGCAAAAGAATGAGGGATTTTATCCAAATGTAGTAGTACATCCCGTATTGTGTATTCTATATTGGCACTAATCAATGAATATATGGATACAACCCCTCTTGTTTTTGCTTCATTTTGAGAATAACGGATTTTCTACTTATTCAATTGACGATTATTTTCAGAATTTTCAAGTTATGATTTTGTGACTTTCACAAAAGTTGCTCTATACATTTAGCTAACATAATATGCAAATGAAATTTTGATATCGTTGACGCATGCGCAGTAAAAAATTAATTAGTAAACCAACTCATTTTGTATACAATTTTCATTATTTTTTAATTCTGATTACAGGGTACTGTGTGCAATGCTGTTTGTCATATTTTCTGAAAAAAATATTATTTTATATTAAGAAATCTGAAAATTATAAGGAAAAAACTTGGAAAAATTTGGGACCATTTTTATAAAAACCTTAATTACTCTGCGAGTATGCATGCTATTTGTATAAAAATGAACAAGGCGTATTACAATAAGGCATTCAATCATAATCTAGAGTTTGAGTGCTTTTTCTACATTAGTTTTGACAGGGTTATTTAAAAGATATTAATGTTTTTTTAATTTGTTGACGGTCCCCTATGGAGTTTCGGGAAAAAATCTTCACGGAGATGTATGACTTAGACTATTTATTTATACATTAAAAGTTTCTAGATGATTCCTCATGTATTTTTCTAGATATTTAACAAAATGTCTAAAATCGCAAGTGTCCAATAATCAATGGCCATATAGTGTATAGCACATAAAATATTGAGATTCTGAAGACATCCCTGATCTAATAAATCACTTCTTATTGAAACGTACCTTCGAAGATTATGACGAAACAAATGTATCCGTAATTCGAAGTAGTGATATAACGAATATCACTGCTCAAATGTCAAGTTATCCTCCTTCCTCCCTATACTGTTCTGTTTACAGACTCACACAAATCTTTCGTTAACAAAACTATTTCTACTTCCGTTTTGTCATTAATTTTGTTACTTAATTATTTTTAAATAAATACAAAGTATATCACCACAACTATAATTTTTTAGCTATAAATATAAAACAATTGTGGAAAGACAAAGTTTTCCACTTTTAACCTAGTTGATTTCTTGTGTAATAAAGGTTTAAACATGTGTTTAAACATCTAGAGGGCAAAATTTGAACAGATCGCTTGTTACTATGAAACTAATAGGATATATTCTTTAGTAGATATTAAAAATATTTTAATTAGGAATTTGAATTTCAAACATTTTCGAATATTAAAATGTTTGAAATATAATTGTCTTTTCTTTTTTTATTTATTCTTTTCAATCTATTAAAAATGGGATCTAATTTCATTAAGTATTCAAATTTTTTTAATTCTACTCTTTGCATAAAATTTAAATTATTTTTACTTTATTTATTCTGAACAATATCAAATATAAAAAGAAGTAGGTTTAAACTCTTACAGAATATATACATTTTTTTAACACGGCATCCTTTTATTTAGCTGAATTAATTTCCAATCCAATAAATTTCAACTAACATTAAAGCATCCATCTAAAATGACATTTACATGACCAATTACTTTATTTTAAAAAATAAAACTTCTTCAATTTTTCAAGTTAAAGAAAACAAATGAGAATTTATAGTTGAAAAAAAGATATACTCTGCATCAAACAGTTACATAAAAGCTCTTGCACTAAAAAAATTATATAAAATACTTTTTTTGGAATTCCAAAGCGAAATAAAAATTTATTCATTGTATTTAAAGTAGAAATAGATTTACAAAATAAATGAAAAAAACCCATAAATTTGAATTTTGAAAATAGTTCTACTGCTTCCATTGCTTTTTTAATAAAAAAAAAAAACTTCACCTGTTAAATATAATTGGATTATTTTGTTTTCGGTTCTTTGCATTGTATTTTTAATGATTAGAGTTTCATCTCTACTTTTAACGTACAAACAGACTGCGAAAGAATGCAAAAAGAATGTCTCAATAGAACTTTAACAAAAGAAAATTTTAAGGATTTTTAAATTGTCAGTTTAAGGATGAATTTCTCTTTTCCATTTTAAAGATATACTGTGTTTGTGTATTCATTGCATTTCATTTTTTAGTTATCCAAGTATAAGAGAACAAGTGCACAACAAAAGTGCTAAAGTTTTTTTTATAAAATTAATTTCCCGATTTTTTTAATTATTCGATTGAAAGATTATTTAATAAGTTAAAAAGAAACCTGTTGTATAAAAGCTCTGTTGTTTTGCCTTCTGTTCAGCACATTCTTCTTTTACTGAATGGAGATTAAAATTTACTTCTAAGTTTTTAAGGTAAGGTAATAAGAGAAAATACTAAAATTAAATAAATTTCTACATAGTATTTGACGACTTAAATACATTTTTCTTTTTACTTTTTACAGATTTAAGAATTTCAAACCGATTGCACGAGAAATATTAGAATTAAAAAACTTATGTCACATAAAATTATAAAACAAAAAATATTGATGCACATCGATGTACACTGGTGTCCAAAATTTAAGCATAATTGGTAATTAAGTAAGTAATGAAAGAAATATAAATCGAAATGTGGTGAAACTCCAGGTGTGTAAACAAAATAGTACGCGTCATATATTTTCGCGAAGACTTTTCCCCGAAATCGAACAGGGGACCGTCAACAAATTGAAAAAGAATGAAGATCTTTTGGATAACCCTGTCAAAACTAATGTAGCAAAAGCGTTCAAACTGCACATTATGATTAAGTGGCTTATTGTAATGTACTGTGTTTATTTTTATAAGGATAGCATGTATACTCGTAGAGAAATTAAGGTTTTTATAAAAACAGTCCTAAGTTTTTTGCTTATAATTTGCAGAGTTCTTAATATAAAATATTGTTCTTTTCTGAAAATATGACAAACATCATGGTACACAATACCCTGTCATCAGAATTTAAAAATAATAAAAATTGTGTGACAAATGAGCAGGTTTACTAAATAATTTTTTACTGCGCATGCGTGAACGCTATTAAAATTTCATTTGCATATTATGTTAGTTAAATGTGTAGAGCAACTTTTGTGAAAGTCTCAAAAACATAGATTAAAAATTCTGAAAATTATCGTTGATAGAATGAGATCAAAATATTTTATTCCCTAATGAAGCAAAAAGATGAGGGGCTGTATCCATATTCCATTGTCGCGTGCCTAGACAATATTGCACGTACAACTGTATTTGGATAAAACCCCTGATATTTTGCTTCCTTTTAGGAATAACGGATTTTGAGTTGATTCTATAGACGATAATTTTCAGAATTTTCAAGCTATGTTTTTAAAACTTTTACAGAAATTGCTCTATACATTTAGCTAACACAATATGCAAATGAAATTTTGATATCGTTGACGCATGCGCAATGAAAAATTATTTACTAAACCTACTCATTTTTCATACAATTTTTATTATTTTTAAATTCTGATGACAGGGTATTGTGTACCATGATGTTTGTCATATTTTCAGAAAAGAACAATATTTTATATTAAGAACTCTGCAAATTATAAGCAAAAAACTTAGGACTGTTTTTATAAAAACCTTAATTTCTCTTCGAGTATGAAAGCTATCCTTATAAAAATAAACACAGTACATTACAATAAGCCACTTAATCATAATGTGCAGTTTGAACGCTTTCACTACATTAGTTTTCACAGGGTTATCCAAAAGATCTTAGTTCTTTTTCAATTTGTTGACGGTCCCCTGTTCGATTTCGGGTAAAACTCTTCGCGAAAATATATGACGCGAACTAATTTGTTTACACACCTGGAGTTTCCCCACATTTCGATTTATGTTTCTTTCATTACTTACTTAACTACCAATTATGCTTAACTTTTGGCGACCAGTGTATATCTATATGCATATCCCAAAAATAAAATTTTCGTATTATTCAATTTATTCCAGTGAAAATTTTCTTTTCTAAATTAATTCTGCAATCCCAGTGTTATAAATTATTCCCGATCTTAAATAATATTCCATTCATTCTGTTTACTTATTATTTTTACATTTAAACTGGGTACTTTGCTATTCTTTTTCCTTTCAAAATGTATTTTTTAAAAAAAGATTTTCTGTAACCATTTTCTTTCTGCGTCTTTTATTTTTCAAGCTTATTCTATTAAATTTATCTGTTTTGTACCATTTTTTTTTCTTATTTTGTTCAAAAGTCAATCGCTTTTTTTATCGACTGAACCAATTCATTTCAATTTCCTTTCCACCTTAAAATATTCAGGGTCCGTGCGGATTCTACAATTTTATAATCAAGAAATTCTTCGGTATCAGTATACTCCTATAGAAAATATCTGATTAAATAAGGCAAAATTTCACGCATTTGAATTACAGTCGGCTCTTGTTAATTAAAAATCGGATAAATCGAATCTTCGCTTAATTTGAACTAAACATTAAGTCCTGATATTTTCAATAGCTGAATTTTCCAGAATTTTTCTGTACAAGTATGCATACAGTCCCATACATTTGATAGCCGTGTTTTTACTGCTCCGTCTGTCCATCAATGACACCTCCACCGCATCCTTGTGTTTGTTCCTAATCCCTTAATTGGTTTATGTATGTATATCTTTTAATTTAATATTAAGTCATATTCTAATAATAACAGCCAAAATGTATTTGCGAGATACTATGCCACTAGTTTCTTTGTAATATGACATCTTTAAACCTGTTTTCCTCTCATACTTTCAATAACTCGAATTCTGGATATTTCGAACATTTCTTGTGGTTCCGACGAGTTCAAATTAACGATAGCCGGCTGCATACTTAATTCTCTATAAAAAATATTCTGGTATTTCACATGAAAATAATGATACCGATCTAACCCACCCGCGTATCTGCAATACAGCAAAAACCTTCCGCACCTTTGATGTAAAACGTCAAACATCAGTACGAAACGCCGACTTCACGCGTGCCGAACTGTCTTTAAAATCTACGTATGCTGTTGAAAAGAGAATTCCAGGAAGGCAAATGGTATGATAAGACTTTTAGAACTATGAAATATAACATCTTTTTGAAACATGGAGTGAATTAGCGTTGACACGACTAGTTTCTAAATTTTTGTAATCAAACTTTCTAAATATATTTTGGATTTTGGCGGATGCTTCAGTTGTAAGTCTATTTAGCTGACTTTTAATATAATTGTTTTTAAATGAGTATTTTAATGTTATCTATTCAATGGAGAAGTTCCAATGTACAAGAGGTCAATGGCAGAACGGCTACTGTGACTGTACAAAAGCTGTTTTAAAATATCTACTTCATAATTTAACTACTAATTGTTTAATATAATGATGTAGATTAGAGTTCCTTAATTAGGAATTTATGAGTGATTTTCGAAGAGAGAATCTTTTCAAAAATCACTTATAAATTCCTTTCAGTAGAGTAATATAAAGTGATTTCTTCGTCCAAATTTTCATACTGTCGGCGTACGTTTTTTGCTAAATTCAAAAAATAGTTATACGTATATTCTTTTAAACGGATATTCGGTTATCCGAAAAGTTTTTAAATTTTATCTGAAATTTTCAGATCGGTATCTTGATACGTTTTCTTAATTTTATCCAATTGATGAAGTTCCTATCATTTTTATTGTCACAAACTAATCGTTGCTATCGACTAAAGAGGAATAAATGCCTCTTTTAGTACTTTTTTTTTCACTACGGACCGCAACGTTTTGTATACTTCATAGATGCATCTTATCTTTGACGTTTATTTCTCACAAAAACGCAATGCTAAAATCCTGTCAGAGCTCTGTACAGCTGTATAGAACAGCTCATAATGCAACTAGGTTTGGGGCCATCCATAAATGATGTCACACATTTTTCCAGTATTTTTGACCACTCTCCCCCCCCCCCCTTTGTCACAAAATGTCACATTTCATCATTCCCCCTCGCTCTCCTCTTGTCACTTGTCACGCTATATTACGGAAACATTTACTTACAGTTCAGCGACAAAGCACTGTATTATAGATCATATTTCAAATTTTAATTTTCAAAAAAAAAATTGAAAGCATCAATATTTTGGAAATTAAAATGGAATTTAATGTACATTTTTTAAATATTATTTTTACATTATGAATACAAATTTCATGATTTAATCGGTTTTTATTTTAATCAAAATGTGTGATGTGACATTTCTTTTAACCCCCTCCCACCTCCATGTCACAAACTGTCACAATATCATGAACCCCACCCCGTCGTCCAAGCGTGACATCATTTATGGATGGCCCCATTGTATGTATTTACTTTGACTATTACACAATATAGAGATCCAATCGGAAATTTTCGAATAACAAACTTTTTTTCATTCTTTTATTAAAACTGTCACAGATTTCTAGCATTTATTTTTATATTGACCCCTAACAATTAAAAAAAATTATGAAAAAATTAAATGCGGATTTAAATTTAGTTTTGAAAATTATAAGCAGCGTACTTTCATAATGGCACCGTGCGAAAAAATGGCAGCCTGAAATATCGTCAAAGATTGCTGTACAGCAGTATATATAATTCCAATAATTCAGACGTTTAAATGAGTAGTTCGATTACATATATTAACCCTTTATCTACCGCATTATGAATTCATGAAAATTTTACATTCTAAAGCATTTTACTCAAATTGTTTAAACTAGATTAAAAGATTTACATAATCATTTAATAAATTTTTGAAGGATTTTAGAAGGATTGAAGTATTTAGAAGAATTAATTAAATTTGAATTTACAGGTATTTTGTGCAATATTTATAACCCCACTCAAATCTTTTATTTTAAATTGTTTTCTTAGTATTTTGTAGAATTATGAAATATACAAATATGATGTTCTTACAACATAAATATAGAAATTTCCCAATAGAAAAATCTCCATCCCCCTCTCTCAACGCCAAGAAAGCTGAAAAGATACTAAGGCAAAAGAAATCATCCTTTTAAAAATATTTTTGTTTTGTATAACCAATAATGCTTTTGGAACAAAATAGTATTACAACTTTTAAAGATGGAAAACCAACGATTATAAATGCACAAATAAAGTATGAGAAGGTAGCAAATAGCTATTTCGATTCTACTATCGAGAGATTCTTCATCAGTGCAAAACTCAGCGAGCTAAAAAGTAGCAAAACTGAGCAAAGAGAAGGAGAGACGCAGGCATATATACCCGCTATGGTAACAATCCCCCCTAAAGAAAAGCAACCAATGAGAAGAAAGCAACCAAAATAACTGGGAGGACAAGTAGCGACATCTAACGAAGGAAAAGCAAAACAAAAAATAAAAATCGAGTGAAAAAAAAAAGTATTAAATTAAAGATTTCCAAATACTTGAAAAATAAGGAGTACTAGATAAGTCATTGACCAAAGATTGAGAATTTTTTATGATGTGGTAAGCTTACCAAAAATCAAGATCAAGAATGGAAGGACATTTATGGATGATGGTGGCTGAAGAAAAGTTAAACTTATGTTGTGAAGACCAACAATGTTGAGCAATAGAGGAACGTTTAAGCTCTTGATTTTTGACTTACCTTTTATGTTCCATTAAACGAAATCTGAGAGCACGTTTAGTCTGACCAATATAAGAAAGACCACATTGGCAAGAAATTTGGTAAATACCCCAGTTATCTAAGCGATCAATTGGGTGCTTAAGATTTGAAAAAGCAGTTTTATTAACAGGAGAAAAAATAACATTGAAATCGAACCATCTGTTTCTTTGCTCAGTTTTGCTATTTTTTAGCTCGCTGAGTTTTGCACTGATGAAGAATCTCGATAGTAGATTCGAAATAGCTATTTGCTACCTTCTCATACTTTATTTGTGCATTTATAATCGTTGGTTTTCTATCTTTAAACATTTGTGCACAAAGGCTTTATTTGCTATTTTAATAGTATTACAACTAATTTCTAATTCTAAGCAGTATTACAACTAATTGACGTATTAAAAGTATTTTATAAGTTATTGTTATGGTACTTATAAGTACTGTCAGTAGATAAAGGGTTAAATGAGTAGTTCAATTACGTATATTAAATTTGTGGTTTTTATTGTTATTATTATTATTTTTTTTATTGGTGAAATTTTGATTTTGTTATGATATGTATGCCGAAACAAATGCTAAAATACTTATATTATTATACTAAAACTATTATGTTAATTTGGAAATGGTTTTTTTTTATGCAATAATTTGTATGAAAATGAATTTTTTATTAATTATTCTGCGTAAACAATAAAAAAAGTTAATTAATTGATTGCGATACAATTTTCAAACAAATTCTCTTATATTTTTCAAACAAGCTGCTTTTGAAAGTACGTTTTTCCTCTATTAAAAATTTAAAAACAAAGTTTAAATTTTCCTCCTTCAAACTTTAAATTGCGCTATGTTTAGAATAATAAAGAAAAAACGCAATAATAGCGAAATCCAACCCTTTGATGTTGGAAACGTCAAAATGACGTCGGCGCTATGGACGGACACGGTTGTCTTTATAGCATTGACATTCATTTACATTATAAATATTCTATTTGACTTTTTGGATGATATTAGTAAGAAGGCAGTCAGAGGAAACAAGATATTTTGCTATGCATCGGAAAGATTTTCTGCTAAAATTCTTGTAACACGATGGCTTTTTTAAAACTATTTGGAAAATAGCTGTTGTTCTCGGTAGAGAATTGGGAAATCTGGAGTATATCTGAATGTTTTTATTGGTTTAATTCCGCAACTTATTTCATTTTATTCGTTTTCTGATTGGTGTTTGTTTAATGTCCAGAAAGGGAATACTTATGTTTATTATTTTACTCGTTTTCTGATTGGTTTATGCTTAATGCCTATAAATGGAATACTTCTGTTGCCACAATGACAAAAAAAAGCATTAAAAACTACAAAAAAATAATAATAATGCAATAACAGATTTAGATACAGGTTTCAAATAAGTTTCATTCAAAAGTAATTTTTTTTCGTATACTACGGTGTAAAAGTTAAAAATGCGTGAGATTTAGCAATTTAAAAATTTACAGTACCGAAAATTGTTAAATTGGAATTTCATTAATATTTGTTTATGACTAACCAAGGAATATTAACGTGACTCTAAATGTCCAGGCATATTAATATAAGTCTGTTATTACGTAAGCTACACTGTAAAAAAAAAAAATCTCTAATCCTATAGATGTAAGTTTGTTGAAATCTGTACGCTTACTAACATTTTACCTTCACGGTTGATGGAGAGATTTTTACATACCTAAAAATATTTTGTAATAATCATATTGCTTCCTTAGTACCTTTGATTTCTCTCCGATATTTCTCTCCCCAAAATTGTGCATCAATTTGATCAACCAATTTATTTATTTTATAATAATTATAATTAAATCTGTTAGTGATCGTATTATGTTTCTAGGATCTGATTAGGGAAAAGAATACTTTCTGCAGCCTAAGGAATAATAATAACAATTCTAATAAAAATGATAACATTCCTTACAAAATACTTCCAATTAAAATTTCTTACAAAAAAAAATATTCTTATCCAAAAAAAATTTTGATTAATTTATGCGTTGTGTTTTTTTTTATGTTATCAGATCCCTATGAAACGTTGATCAGCATGCACCTAGAGTAATTTCGACACATACTCCATAAATTAATACCATGCTTTGTCATTTATAAAACAAAAACATTTATTTGTACAACACTGAACACACATAAGACACTAAATATATACATGCACATAAATAAATTACAAAGATACAAAATAATCAAATCAAAATCTATTCATTTTTTTTATAGCTGTTGGCATTACTGCATAATTACATTTTATGCTTTGTAACACACTATTTTCAACATTGAAAATTGCTTTCATAAATTTATGAGTTATCATCACCATAATGAATTAATCTGCGGGACAATTGGCGTGCAAGTGTTTCACTCTTATTTAATTGTTTTTATCATACTCTATAGTTGTGGGCAAAAGAAGGGGGAATAATTCGGTAAAAAGCATACCTTCTCTAAAGTTGCTGACATCATAGGCAAATGCATATCCAGACACATGAGTAGAAGTCCGGCACACTTTCGTGGCTCATATTGGCGAAGATTATCACTCGAGCACACTTGGTAGACTGACTGACTGACTGACTGTTATTTCAAAAATTCTAGAATCAAATGTATACTAATTATTCTGTAGTCGAATATCCTTCGACCATTCACAGTTTTCTTTTTAACATATTTTTTTCCCCTTCCAGTCTCATTGGCTGTCCTTAAATTGACTATTAACTTGAACGCCCCCTAATTTTAATTTTCTAGGGGCTTCTACAGGCCTAGTCGTCAGAATGTCTATGTTGTTGATAATTACTACCACACACGGAGATGAGATTTCCCCTTTTGCCCTGTCGTAAATATACAATAATGAAAATGTCTCTGTTTTGTCATTTATTTATGGGCGTCCGTCACAGTCTTATTGCCGCTATAAATTTCTTGTCTGAGTTGTAAATCCACTGTCCTCTGTTCCTTTCTTTTTTTTATAATTTATTTCCAATAGTTCGTTTTCTTTACAGAATTGTCTGGTTTGAGTGATGTGGGGGTTTTACACCCATCATCTATCCCCTGGGTCAAAAAAAAAATGAGGTCTGTAGACATCATTTTTGTGCACACCACACTGCCGCAACTGTTGTATCCATATTCATTGGAATTTTGATTCATTTCTGGTGAACACTTCCAAGGTCCGATTATCTTCACTTCTGTGTATTATTTCCCCATGCCCAAATTTTGATACAATAATTAAATTAATCCATTAAAATGCCAAATCATGCAATCAAAGCCAAGTATAAATTTGGAATAATTTTTTTTTTTTTTTTTTTTTTTTTACACTAAGGAAGAAAAAAAAATAACATGTGAAAGCTCCGAAAAATCTAAACCTGAATTTGAGATGTATTGGCACATTTTTTTGTTTATTTTAAATGCATCATATTTTCAACACATAAAGTAGAATATGTAATAACCAAAACAAAACAAAAAGGATAACACAAATTCATAGCAACACCAATGTTATTAGCATAACATATCTGGATTAGTATCGAAATAGTAAAATATATATACAATGTTGAGAAACCCTTTTTTATGTACATCATATGAAATATCTAAAAAAAAACAAATATACCATGTTTTGTATAGTCTACATTTCACAAGATTAGTAACATAAATCATAGCTGAATGTTACAAATTTGAATTATGTTAAGTGTTGATGAAATGGGTAACGTTGTATACTTATTCCTAAATATTCTCGTGGAGGAGGTATAAAGGACATCGCTGCAGACACATGTGCTCAAAGCATACCTTATTGCTCTTCACACGAGAAGCGAACGTTTTCTTAAATGAGAAAAAGAGGAAAAAGAAAAAAAAAAAACGAGCTAGCGCGAAAAAGAACGCATCCTATCAGTAGCGCGCATTTTGATTGACAGGTGCTAATGACGTGTTTAGTACCTCACACCCTGAAAACGTAATGGATAAGCTTTCCTGGAAAACAAGTCCGATAAGCCACCCCGCTATAGAGGAAAACTTGTTTGTAACGGGAATAGCGAATGTTATGGTCTTTGCAAGCCACACAGGTATGTTATTTTCTCGTATTTTTGTCTTAAAAATTATATTTCTTTTGCATGAAACTTATGTTAAACTATTAGAAAGTAACCCGTATTAACCTATAACCTGCTACGCATGCCTTCCTTGTAAATTTTCACCCCTTTATTCTATAAAATTGACATATATTCGCTATAAAACCATGTACTGTGTACTGTTTATTTTGTATTTTCAGGGAAAATGGCTTCTTATAGACTGGCTGAAGACGCTTGCTGTCGAAAATCTCGTATTTCCCTCAGAATATATTGGAGTCTCAGAGAAGTATCCTAATGCAATTGCCTTTCAGGAAATAATACCGCGATTATGCAATCGTTTAACAATGTTCCTAAAATTATATTATGATTCTGAACATTGCCTGAAAGATTTTAATATCCAATGCTAAAAATTATAATATCACAACTTGAAAAAAAAATTTTCGAAAATCAATGTGCCTTTTCATTTCACTGGCTGATAATTGCAATTAAACTTGAAAAACTATAGTCAAATTTTGCCACCAGAGAAAAAAAATTTAACGAAAAAAAAATTCTTTTTCATTACTGGGTGTGATATTGTTGATAAAAACTTTCTGCAAGTAAATCTTTACCGTGCATATCTATCTAAAAAAAATATAACGAAAGAAAAATCTGATATGTTTCCTAAATGCTTAATTTGAGGGGGGGGGGGTTATCTAGCAAAACATGAATAAAAGGGAGTGAAATCCCTGAAATATTTTTTGTTGATAAATCTTATGCTACATTAGAAGAGTCTAAAAGAATATTTCTAAGTATAAATGCTTTTAATGAATGCTGGTAAATGCTATAAAGTGTGAAATGAAGTAATATTTATAGAGTGTGTATATATACCATCCATTTATTTACCTTTTCTTGTTGTAGTTTGAGTATTTAAAATTTTAAAAGACACTATAGTATGGAGGGAAAAAAAACATTTTGAAAATAAAATTATTTAATCATTTGAAATATGTATTTACTTCTATATCTAATTTTATTACTAAAATGATTCAGCATGTCATACTGATTAAAATAATTTATCTTTTTTTTTATTTGTTTTTATTATTTTTTTTTTTACCAAAATTTACTATGTTGTTTAGAATTGAATTGAATTTTTTTTTTTTTTAATACTTAAATATTTGTATTTATATATATATTAATTTGTACGGATTATTGACAATCGAGTATATACATTTTAGTGAATAACCTGGCCAGGTTTTAGAAATACTCTCTGCCCGCAGAAAGATTTCCTTATATTCATAAATATATGTACTCACACTGCCGTATGATATCCATACATGAACCTTTATATTGTTTTATTATTATTGTATTTTAATGCCTTATATAAATATTATTATGAAGTGTGTGAAAGTGCGAAGTCGGTGCCACTTACGATTAATTTTTTTTTTTTTTTTTTTATGTGCAATTGTACCCTTTTTATAAAATATTGTTATGTTTCCATACACCTATGTCGGTAAAAAAAATATATATATGCCTAATAATATATATAGTGTCGTTTACTCTTCACATTTAAAAAAAAACTTCCTAATTTATTTGCTTTTATAAGATTCCTGATAAGACTCTAAAATAATTTTGCGTCTGTTACTTATCCAATGTAACTAAGTATTGCCTTGTGATGAAGTCTAATTGTTATAACTTTCTTTTGTATACTATCCCATAAGACCTTCTTTTGAAACTACGCTGTGTGAGTAATGTCATCATACTTATATCTAACGTGCAGCAAAAGAATTTGTAATACCTTTTATTTTCAGGCAAAGGTAAAAGAAAAAAAAATTCCTGTCAAATGTCCTCCAAAAAAAAAATATAACCTTTACTTATTTATTTAATTATTTATTTATTTATTTATTTATTTATTTATTTATTTTATTTTTATTTATTTTTTTTTAATATATATTTTACTCTGCCGATTAAATATTATTGGGAATGCTTATATCACACGCGTTTTCGTAAAATCCTAATCTTAACATTTTACCTTTTAGCATACCATCTTAAAATTACCATGCGATTAAATCTGATATTCAATTTTATAGCTTTGTGCCATGCCCTGCCTAGGGAAAGCTTTCTGATTCGGGAGCAAGTCTCTCCCTTCTCGACTGTTTACTCCCGAGACCTGTCCGCCCATCCATCAATCTCGTCAAGCGGAAAGTCTTCTGTTGGTGAGAAAACCTTATTTTTTTTTTCTTTGAGTTCTTTATTTTTTTCTTGTGAATCCTATGTGCTGAGTTTCCATGTTATTTTGTTGTGTCAATAACTTGCCTTGCCATTGTTATATATCATTTTATTATTGCGTACTTCGCCGAACTTCTTATCAAATTTCTATATGAAAATCTGTAATTTTTTTTTTTTTTTTGTACCAATATACATATCTTTAATATCCATTTCTCATATGCGTTGTTTGTAAGAGTTATTTCTCTTCAAGTTGTTTCCACTTTATTTAAATATGTAAAATAAATAATTAAAGTTTTTTTTTTTTTTTTTTTTATCATTGATTATGCACTAGACAAATTTATTCTGAGCAATTGCTTCTGTCCTAGTCATCCAATGTATAATTATCAGTATTGTTTATTTATTTATTTTTTATTTTTATTATTTATTATTTATTTATTTATTTATTTATTTATTTTTTATGCAACATGAAGTTCTGTGAAGTACCTATGTAATATTTAGTGTATGTAATGATTTTTTTCGAGTGTGCCTGCACATTTCCCCAATTGTAACTCAGAGGGAAATAGTACACTCATCTTGCTATCCCTTTCCTTTTTTTCTCTCTATGTTGCTTGATTTTAAAAGGCAAGTTATTATATGATGTCTTAAAAACGCATTGTTTTCAAAAAGAGAAGAAAAAAAATTATCTACATAAAATTTGTTTCTTAAGTACATAATACAAATCACTATATATTACAAATACACTAGAAATTTTAAATAATATTTAGGGCTTATGTTTCTTTTTTCTTTTTTCAAATTTTTGTTATGTTTCCCCCTCTGAATCCTCCTCTGCCGTACTGTCTTTCACGTCTATGTGAGGAGTTGCTGCTTTAGGCGCGAATAGTAAATCAATGTTCCTTTTTATAGGCCGAGCATAATTACCTGTTAGGTCTTTTAGTAAATAATTATTGTTGCGTAATTTTTTTATTACTTCAAAAGGACCGTCAAACTTGTTCGCCAGAGCGCCCGGATTTATACATTTTAAGTATACTACTTGTCCCAAATTCAGAGTAGGTGTATGTAGCAAGTCCTCTTCTTTAGCATACTCATCCTGCATGCGTGACTGATTGGCCAGTGCTTGTAGTTTCACTTCTTTAATGTGTGCCATTCTCTGTGCCACATAAGTTTTAGTTGAGACCTCTTCTGTGGGAAAATGCGATGTAAACGGAGTTCTCAATTTTCTCGCAAAGAAAATGAGTGCGGGAGCGAATCCTAAAGCCCTGTGAATTGTGTTATTGTAATGTAGTTTAAAAAAATCTAACCGAATGTCCCATTCCGTTGTGCGTTTTGACATTGCGATTAGGGAGCTCTTCAGAATTCGGTTTACCGTTTCAGCAATTGCATTCGCCTTGGCTCTGTATACACTCGTAAAGTGTAATTCTATATTTAATGCCTTTGTATATTCTCTGAATAAATCACTTCTAAAATATTTTGCATTGTCCAGATATATGCTGTTGCAAATTCCAAAAGTACTGAAGTACTTATTCAGCACATTGAGAATTGTTTGTGTTTCTACATTTCTTAATGCAACCGCTTCCAAAAATCTGGAAGTTGCGTCAGTGATAGTCAGAATAAATTTATTTTTTTGCACAGAAAATGTTAGAGGTCCACATACGTCAATATGTAGTATACTTCCTACTTCCTGGTCTTTAACCACCCTTTGCACTGGTACTTTTATTGTTTTGTGATGTTTAGCTGTTTGACACGCTGTACAGTTCGCACAGAATCTTTTGATATCTCTGTACATTCCATGCCAAAATATTCTATCCTTAATGGTGTCATAAGTTTTCTGGAATCCAAAATGGGGGGAATGCGCGTCTTCCATAATGGCTATTTTCAAAGAGTCAGGGGCAATGAGTAGTTCCTTTTTTTCTGTACCTGGTCTCAGAATTAATATTTTATCATCATTTAACATATATCTTTTTGTTGTTCGATTGTTTTGTCCCTTTTCTATTTTGTCAATTATCTTTCTTAATTTTTCGTCTGCATATTGTTCTGATTTAATATTGTCATTAGACAAAGCCTCGTTGACTTTAAATAGAGTATTGTGTAATTGTAAGTCCGTTTCTAAATTGCAAATATGTCGAGATACGAAATCAGCCGGGTTGGCCTTACCTTCGATATGCTCGAAAACATAATTATATTCCGCCAAATCTGTCATCCATCTTTTGACTATGTCAGATTGCGCTTCTAAATTCATTTGCTGTGTAATGGGTTTCGAATCCGTCAGAATCGTGAATTGCCTACCCCATAAAATATGTTTAAAATGATTGACTGATTCATGAATCGCCAATAATTCAAATTTTATACTAGGGTAGCTTTTTTCTGCCCCTCTTAATTTTCTCCCAAAAAACTCGATAGGCAATAAAATGCCATTAGACTCCTGCGCCAGAATTGAGGATATGGCTAGCTTCGAGGCGTCACATATCAAAAATAATTCCTTGTTAAAATCTGGGGGTCTAAGTGTAGGATTTTGTATTATTGCTTCTTGTATGTTTTTCAACGCCTGTTCATGCTCCTCACCCCATTTAAATTTTACTTTTTCTTTTGTAAGTTCTACTAAGGGATGTACAATATCTGAATAATTTCTAATTAAAGATCTAAAGTAGTTTGCTAGACCCAGAAGTGATCTTACTCCCTTTTTTGTTTTTGGACGTACTAGGTTTTTAATTTTGTCTATGTTTTTTTTTGCTGGGGAATATCCCCATCGGTTGAGTTGGAAGCCCAGAAAATCTATTTCTTCTTTGCATATTTGCATTTTTGAAGGCTCTATGGTCAGATTGTGGTCAATGAGAGTCTGTAGAACTTGCTCTAAAATTTGTAGCATTTCTTGGATTGTATTGGTACCAATTACCACATCATCCATGAAGTATGCCACTTGGGACTTGTTGAAATGTCCCAGCACTTTATCAATTAATTCTGCGAAATAAGCGCTGCTGTTCTTTGTCCCAAAAGCGAGCCTTAAAGGGTTAAATTTTCCTTCCTCAGTAATAAATGCTAGTTTTTGCCTATCCTGTGGCCTTAAATTTATCTGAAAAAAAGCACTATGGAGATCTAACACCGTGTAGTACCTTTTTCCGCTGATCGAGTACAGAATTTCTTTAATATCCGGTATGGGAAAGCTGTATGTGTGTAGAATTTGATTTAATAACCGATAATCTATAGCCATTCTATATTTGGTTTCATTTTTCTTTTCTTTATTACTTTGTTTCTTTTTAACAAAAATTACTGGAAACGCATAATTTGAGTCTGATTTTTCAATAATCTTTGCTCTTAGTAAGTTCCGTATCTCTGTTTTCGCATATTGTCTGACTGTTTGAGGTAGTTTATAAGGTTTGGTTTGTATCGGGTAGTCATGACTTAAATTAAATTTTGGTATAACTAAAGATGTTTGACCTAAAGTATCATATGACTTTGAAAATGCATGCGCTTTTCTCATGAGTATGTTTTTTAATTTTTTTCTTAGGTCTTCGGGTAAATGTGTTAAATCAAAGTCTGTCTCTCTTAACTCTGCTTCTCTTAATTTTCTGATCTCTTCGATATTTAAGCTATTTAATTCGTAAATTGTTCCTTGTTCAATGTCATCGGATTTTGTATCCTGTTTAAAATCTATATCTTTTGTTATTTTGCCTACATTTATCCCTTTATTCAACTTTATTCTTTTGTCAGTGTTATTTGCTATTATGACATGAATTCTACTATTTTGTTGCACTTCATGCAATGAAGTTTGAAATGTGAATTTCGAGTCGTTTCTCAAGGGTTCTAATAATATTACCTCTTGTTCTGTTATGTCATCATGACACTGTAAATTAACTATTTTTTTTGAATTTGCATTTATAAAAATTGTTGCTATGGTCTTAGCATACATATTTTTTTGCTTAGTGATGGTCTGGGTCTTTTTCTTGTTATCCTTATTCTTTTCTTTTACATAAGACCCTGATGGATTGTTTTCTTGCCTATCCTTGTCTTCTGTTTCTGAAGTTAGATTATTAACTTGTATCCCTGTTTCCTTTTCTGGAATATTCAGTTTAATTCTTATATTTTTGAAAATAAGTGTTTTTTCTTTGAAATTCAAAATCATATTATTATCCCTTAAATAATCGTATCCCAAAAGCATTTGGTATTCTCGACCGAAATCTTTATTTGTGATGTAAAATGTACCTGTTGTAAAACTGCCCTTTACTCTGAAAACCAGTCTAATACACTGTTTAAAATAAATTTTTGAATTCGTTAAAGTTTGTATTTGTATTTGATTTCCTAGATATTTAAATTTTACATTTTTTTCCTTTAATTTATCAAAAATAATGGGCGAAAGCAATGAGACCGCCGCACCACTATCACATAACGCTTTAAATTTGATGTTATTTATCTCTAGGTCTATGATGGGTAACTGATTTTCTCCTTCATTGCTAACACTGGCAATAAATCTGTTTATTTTGCGACATCCTTTAAACTGAGACTCACCTGTGTCGCTAAAATACTGTTGTTTATTTTCAGCAAGCCTCTGATTTAGTTTTCCGACCTTTGTTTTTCGTGTCGTTTTTTGTTATTGAATGAACCTCTTTTGGAATGGCCTCTGTGTTTATTTTCCCTTTTGCTATTTTGTTCATTATAATTTTCCTCTTGCTCATCTGTCTGGGATTTATTAAAATTGTTATGATAGCCACCTCTTCCACGACCTCTTGAAGGCTGTGCGAACCCCTGTGCTCCTGTATTATAGTAATATTCCTGTGGATACATATAATTGTATATGGGGGGAGGGGGGGTAGAAAAGTGAGGTGCTACATAGCCATAGTTCCAATTGCTAAAATTATTGTTACCATTATGTCCCTGATACCCCATATTTTGGAATCCTTGTTGCTGTTTATAGTTATTTCTGTAGCCTCTTGTGCGTGAGACCTGCGACCCTCTATTAATTTGAAATCTGTTAATATTCGTAGCCGCGTTATCATTACTATATTTTTGTCTGAACCAACAATCTTTTGTCTCATGGTTTTCTTTCCCGCATACCTCACAGCATGTTTTTTCTCTCTCCGATCTATTATTTAATTTCAATTTAAGGTTGTTTATTTCGGTGACGAGTGTCTGAATTTGCTCTGCACTGTCTGCACTTAATTTATTTAATTTTCCCAATATTTCATTCTCTTTATTAACGGTAATGCTATTTATTTCGGGAATATTTGCTTGATTGTAAGCCTCTTCCAATCTTAGTGCGGACTTGCATGCTGCCTCAAAATTTTCGGGTGCATTTTTTCTCACTTCTAAACTAATATCTGCGCGGATTGCATCCAGGAATCTAGCCAATTTCATTTGGTCTAAAAATTTTGCGTTGCTGTTATCCTCTAATTTTTGACCACTTTTTTTTATATATAAATTTGCCGTAGCATTAAATTCATTTATAAAATTAGCTAATGTTTGATCGGGTTTCTGCTTTAGACTGAAAAATAAATTCTGAGCACCCCCGAAATTACATTTAACGGAAAATAATTCCCTTAACTTCTCCTTGAATTTTCCTATGTCTGCTTCTAAAAATAATGATTCATCCTGCATGAGAGTTTCCCTTGCCGATCCTATGATCTTGGCTTTCAAAATTATTAATTTGTGTTCATCGCTATATTTCGTTTTGTCAATTAAATTATCAAATTGTAGTAGGAAATAATTGATATTAGTTTCTTTTTTACCATCAAACGGATAAATTAATCCTACTAAATGCTCTGCGTTAGGAGTTGCCATATTTCCTATCCCAGAAATTTTTGATCCCGAATTCTTTGTTTTTTTTCTTTGTTTATCGTTTTTGTTCTCTCCCGAAATTTCTTCGTTTTTATTTAATAATATTTTTAATTGCCTTCTTGTTTTAACGCCACTTAAACGCGTGCTATTTCTGAGAGATTTCCTCGTACCTCCTTTAGTCATAAACTCAATTATCCTTAATTTTTTAAATAATAAAACTACAATGATTTAATTAAAATAACCAATTTGATATAAATATATCCACATATCTTATTATTATTATTTTTTAATTTATACAGCTTTATCCATCTGTACTCAACATAAAATATCAGAATATTTGATGAATTTTAGAATAAAATCCTTTCTATCATAAGACACATAAATACATAAAATTAAATAACAACCTTTCTTTTTTTTTTTTTTTTTCAATAGTGTAAACATATATATATATACACTTTTTTTTTTTTGAAAAATGTGCCAATTATCTCAAACAAAAATACACTTGCATGCCAATGTCTCGGTTTAGTATCATATTCATAAAATTTATTATGTGAAAAAACAAATTTTTATTTATTTTATTATTTTACGTATATATACCAATTTTAACAACAACTCCTATTTTCTTATAATCAAAAGAGAATCTATCTTATCTCCAATCTAATTATCTCCTTTAACATGTATATTTGTCAGAATCATTCATTCATTTCATTATCATTTTTTTTTTTTCACAAAAGGAATTCAAGTAATCCCAAAATTAATTTTTTTTTCTTAAAAAAAAATTCAAATAATCACAATATTAATTAAATATTTACTTCTAATATGGCAGTAATAATATTTAAATTGGAACTAATTAATTTCTTGAAAAATAATTTGGTTCTTTAAAGTACTCAAATTAAAAGAAATTACAATACTACTGTATTATTAAAGTACTAAAATCAACCAAGTTCGTTCTTTTAATCATTTAAATTAAATACATAAAAATAAATAATTAAGGAACTGGTATCACGGCAACCAATTTTTTGGGGGTTGAGATGATGGAGAGATTTTTACATACCTAAAAATATTTTGTAATAATCATATTGCTTCCTTAGTACCTTTGATTTCTCTCCGATATTTCTCTCCCCAAAATTGTGCATCAATTTGATCAACCAATTTATTTATTTTATAATAATTATAATTAAATCTGTTAGTGATCGTATTATGTTTCTAGGATCTGATTAGGGAAAAGAATACTTTCTGCAGCCTAAGGAATAATAATAACAATTCTAATAAAAATGATAACATTCCTTACAAAATACTTCCAATTAAAATTTCTTACAAAAAAAAAATATTCTTATCCAAAAAAAAATTTAGATTAATTTATGCGTTGTGTTTTTTTTTATGTTATCAGATCCCTATGAAACGTTGATCAGCATGCACCTAGAGTAATTTCGACACATACTCCATAAATTAATACCATGCTTTGTCATTTATAAAACAAAAACATTTATTTGTACAACACTGAACACACATAAGACACTAAATATATACATGCACATAAATAAATTACAAAGATACAAAATAATCAAATCAAAATCTATTCATTTTTTTATAGCTGTTGGCATTACTGCATAATTACATTTTATGCTTTGTAACACACTATTTTCAACATTGAAAATTGCTTTCATAAATTTATGAGTTATCATCACCATAATGAATTAATCTGCGGGACAATTGGCGTGCAAGTGTTTCACTCTTATTTAATTGTTTTTATCATACTCTATAGTTGTGGGCAAAAGAAGGGGGAATAATTCGGTAAAAAGCATACCTTCTCTAAAGTTGCTGACATCATAGGCAAATGCATATCCAGACACATGAGTAGAAGTCCGGCACACTTTCGCGGCTCATATTGGCGAAGATTATCACTCGAGCACACTTGGTAGACTGACTGACTGACTGACTGTTATTTCAAAAATTCTAGAATCAAATGTATACTAATTATTCTGTAGTCGAATATCCTTCGACCATTCACAGTTTTCTTTTTAACATATTTTTTTCCCCTTCCAGTCTCATTGGCTGTCCTTAAATTGACTATTAACTTGAACGCCCCCTAATTTTAATTTTCTAGGGGCTTCTACAGGCCTAGTCGTCAGAATGTCTATGTTGTTGATAATTACTACCACACACGGAGATGAGATTTCCCCTTTTGCCCTGTCGTAAATATACAATAATGAAAATGTCTCTGTTTTGTCATTTATTTATGGGCGTCCGTCACAGTCTTATTGCCGCTATAAATTTCTTGTCTGAGTTGTAAATCCACTGTCCTCTGTTCCTTTCTTTTTTTATAATTTATTTCCAATAGTTCGTTTTCTTTACAGAATTGTCTGGTTTGAGTGATGTGGGGGTTTTACACCCATCAACGGTGTAGAAGAAAAATGTAAATCTACAAAACTAATTTTTGTAAAGTTACAGAAATCTGCAACTTTACAAACGAATCTACTAAAATAACAGTTAATTACACTAAAATTTCATGTGTAACCTGGGTTGCCATTACATAAAAAATTCTAAGAATTCTAGTTTCCTAAAAAATTCTTAGTAACTTTACAGATTTTTCAATTTTCAGTGCAAATTTGTATCTGTTACTTGGATTTTTGCTGTTACGATTACATAAGAAGTGCTTGGAATTTCAGTTTCTGAGAAAACTTTTAATAATTTTACAGATTTTTTTTTTACAGTGGACCTTTTGATCATCATAAAAATGATGGTTTTTTTTTTTTTTTTTTTTTTTTTTTTTTTTTTTTTTTTTTTTAACGTAGGAATCATTTATAAGTCTAAAATTACAGTCTTTGACAATATTACTTTCCAAATAATCGTTGTAATTTCATAAATTACAATTTTATTATCATTATAATTTAGGGAGGAGTGGGATTCTTGTTAAACATTACATTCGTAAGCTTTTGCCATATTTTTTATTGTAAAGATGCTTTTAAAAAGGACTTTTGAAAGGAAAGACACCCGAATTATGGCAGAAAAAAAACCCCTGAAAATTTTACCAAACCACCGCTGATTTCAAAACCGCGAACGTCGTCAATCTAAGCTCCTCATTTTGAAATCTGATTCTACACCACTGTGCTCAATAGGCTTCCACGGTGGCTTCAATAGCAGCAAACAGAAATTTGAAACAACTGCAAAGCTAAGTACTGATAATAATGTTGACGGCAATATTTATTTTTCTAAACTGAATATCACATCTATTTTTATACTTACATCAAAATTGTACTGTTATGTCAGCTATAGTTATCGAACTGCAAAATTGTTATTAATATTTTGTGATTTTTCGATCAAATTGCACAAAATATTATTTTAGTATCTTATTGATTAATAACCCTAGCTTTCATATTTACGCTGCGTGTTTATTTAATCCTTCTACGGCATCTAGAATATCAAACATAAGGGGAACTGGGGCACATTGATACACCCCCTCTACTGCTCACAGGGTCATTATAGGAAGTTTCACAACAGCTCCAGAAGCTTATGTTAGTGTACACAACTACATACAGAACTTCTTGGCACGATTCAATAGTTTGATGAAATGGAACGAGGGATTTGTTGTTTTTGTAGGTCAAAAGTAAATTTGAGGTGTACAATTGCAATGGCATTATACAACTGTTCCAATATTTTTAACCGAAAAGAATGCTCTCCGTGGCAAGTAAAGCTACTCTTTATCAGCTCCTTATTTTTTATTGTTAGGTAAACTATGAAGTGTTGTAATTGTGATTCATTTTATTCAAAATGGCTGTATGGGGCACATTGCAACAGTCTGAGTCAGGGCACGTTCATACGTATTAGTCTTCCCCTTGATAGCTACAGACAACCTAAATCCTTTTCTAGTACATTTTATCATTACTTTTTATTATTATTTTTTTACCACGCATTCCTTAATCCAACCATTTTTCACGGAAAATTTCTGGTATTAGTTTTTATTGCAGTGAAATACCTCTATTTTTTATATTAAACATTTTACAGTATTTTTGAAAACAAAAGAAGTAGGAACCCAAAAGCTAGTGCTAGTAGAACAAACAAAAGAAAAGGACTTCAGCCTGGAAAATCTCGAATTTATATCGATTCTCCAGAGAAAAAAGTATTTTGCACATGAGAAATGTTGAATAAAAGAAACAAGATGCAGAACAGCAACGGATAAATATATTATAAACATAATTTTTAATATAATTATCCTTTGTTTTCTGCTTATAAATCTATTTATAAATAGAAAACCTGGTAATTTTTTTATATTTCCTAAGAAAGAAGATAATGCTGGGGTTGAAGCGCCAGATTTGACAAAGTTACTACAGCCAACAATCAGACAAGGAACCTACAGAACATCAGGGCATTATGCATTTAGTTTTGATTGCATTAATATTGCTTACTAATAAATTGTGAATTATTTGAAATTCTATAAACAAATATAAAATGATTTGCTAACTAATTTTCTATAAAAAATAGGCATTGGTGTTATATTGTATGCATTTTTCCCATATCTACCAAAGTGCCCCATGAGGTGTATCAATCTGCCCCTGGGAGGGGGCACCTAATAATGATTATAAATAATTTTTTTAATTATTTTTAATTACATGCAAATATATTATATAAAACAACGATTGTAAATTTTTTATAACACACTACACAAGTTTTGCTGACACATCATGAAAAAATAACTTGAAATTTTTACTTCCTGGACACCAAAAAAATTCTTAGAAAAAACTGTATCAATGTCCCCCAGTTCTTCTTACCGTTTAATTTTAATTCCAAATTCTTAATTGCAATTAATAGCAATTTGCAAAAATATTTTTCTTCGACTCTATACGACAAGTAGAGTATTTATTAATTATTAAATAAATCATTTCCTAAATTCTGCAGATATTCAATCATTTAAACATTTTACTGTGCAGCTAAAGCCGTTAAACACATTTACATAAATTCTATCTAATAATATTAATTTTTGCGAGGCATTTATTTAATAATTTTTTTAGGTAAATTATTGTTTTAAAGCTTAATTTTACAAGTAACGTTGCCAATTAATAAATAACCCATTTTTTTATTTACTACTAATATTTCGGTGAATAAAAGATTTTAGGATATCTTAATGATTAACTATTATTACCACCTACTTATCAAGTGTTCGTTTATGCCAGAACAGAATGAGATGGAAAGAAATAAGATACAGTTATGGCTGTTTATGGGTTAATGCAGATCGCATCACGTACAAGCAGTATCGTAAAATACCTGCTTAATCTTGGATATCGCCCCTATAATCTTATGTAACATATTTCCTAATTCAGGAAAGGAAATCAGAAAATTGTCTTAAGCATAAAAGCAAATTGCTTTCTAAACAATATTTTAAAAGCTTTTAGTTATTTTCTAGGAAAAAGAATTATAAAACATATTTGTTTCGTTAAAATAGAAAATACTTTAAAATATTTTAACAGCATAATTTTTTAAAAAATACAGAAAAAATTGCAGAATATAGGCATTTATATGCAGTCGTCGCAAATAAATATATCTATATTTAAGCAAAAAAATCGATATTTAATATTTTCGTTTAAAAAATTAAATCTAATCATAGTTCAAGAAAACTTTTAAGAAACTAAAGCTAATTATTAAAAAAAAATTTTTATCAAAATGGCATGAAAATTGGTCTTAAACGAAATAGAAAGGGAAAATATTTATTAATAGCATCTTAAAATGAGAAAAGGATAGAGCGTTTCAAAAGATCGTGATTTTTCTTTCTCAGATGTAAACAAAATGTTCTATCACGCCTATGAAGATCTCTAAGACTTGATCTTGATTTTAAACTACACTATAAAAAAAAAAATCATGAGGTTACTAAAAATTTTTTAGAAAATTTGTATTCCATAGAATTTTTTAGTAACCATTCCAAGCTTTTTTTTTTTTTTTTTTTTTTTTGCAAGTGAAACAAACCTTTTCTTTTGTAAACTGAACAAAAGAATTTTTTGTATAACTAACATAAAACTTTTTAGTATGAGCCACCAAGCAAATTTTAGTAACAGCTCCAAAATAATTTTTAGCAACCATTACTCACAGATTCTTAGTAGCTATTCCAAACGCAATTTTAGCAAGTGAAACAAACATTTATTTTGTAAACTGTATAAATGAAATTTAGTATAAAAAACTTAAAACTTTTTAGCGAGAACCACCAAACGAGTTTTGTTGCTGACGTGTGCACGAAGGGCAGGAGCTTCCTTTGAACTACATTCAATAGGTAAGAAGACAGACTTGCAGAAGTAGATTTTCGGCAACGCCTCAATAGATGGCAGCATCAAAAATTGCCACCTGCTCAATTTTGATATGCTTCTAAAAGGGAGGGAAAGTCCTTAGATCATTACCCATGGTAACTGCTACTACAGGATTGTCATAATCCCTTTACTTAACGAATACTTACACTGCATACACTCGGTGCGTCTTTGGTGGTGTCGAGCATCGAACCCGAGACTTTTCAGTCTGGAGTTCGGTGCTATGACCACTAGGCTAAAACAGCCACACCAAGTGAGTTTTAGTAATAGCTATTAAAACTATAAAACTATTAATTATATTCGTTGCTAACTTTTTTCTAGTAACTCTTACAAATTTTCTTGTAACTGAGTAAGATTACAAAAAAATTTTTAGTAATTGCAAGGATCACTAAAGTTTTTTTAGTAGATCGACCCTTTTTTTTTACAGTGTAGCAGCGAATATTGTTTTCAGCCTAAGAAAAGGTACTACATTCATTCGAAATGTTTGGTGCTTCTATTTTTGATATGATGTTATTATAAAGTTTCTTTTTTCGCAAATTAGAAGATGTTGAAACTTTTTCTGTTTACATAACAATTTAGAAATTGCAAAGTTATAAATTAGAAAATAACAGATTTTTAAAATTTTAAGCGTGAGTCATTTAACTACAAATATTTGACAAATATCCGTATGAAATTTTAAAGTATTTTACGCGTAACACCATTTTAGGTAATATCTGTATTATAGAGCAAAATCACGTTCGTGAGTAATGCTGGCGTCATATACGTAAATGACATTAAAACAACATTTATTTGTTTTTTACTGAATTTTATAAATTTTTAAACATTGCGCAATATTAAATTTTTTTCTGCCAATTGGAAAAATTGTCCTTTTAAAAACAATTTGTTGAAAACTATATCTCATTTAATTCATGTTTTACGGTTTTTATAATACTTTTCAAGAATAATTTTAACGCTGTATGTCTATATCGATATCAGAACGTTTACAAAACCTTAATGTTTTTACATTTATACCTTAAGCAAAATAAAAAATTCTGGAATTGTTTCTCGTTAATAATCCATTAAGAAATTAAAACTTCTTCAAAAAATAAATAAAAGAGTCTATTGTATAAAATAGCAGTTAAATGTACATAAAATACAAGTGACATTTTCGTTTCGGCTGCTTATAATTTAAATTCTACTGAATGAAGTTTGATTGAATTTGCAGTTTTATTTTAATAATTTTTCAGGGAAGGTTTTAGTATATAACTCACCATTCTACATTCCTTAATTGCAAAAGTATAGAAGAAAATTTTGTAATCAGAGTGTCCCAATTATGAAAATTTGGCCTTTTATAAAAAGTTGTACTAGGCGGATTTTAATGAAACTTGCATTATTAAATATTTTTTCCATGAATGCTTTTAATATGTTGCATAACATGTCGTCCATAACGTCCAGTCGTGACTAAGACTGGACTAAATCCTTATTAGTCCAGTCTTAGTCATAAAATAGAGACGATAGAGGGAGAAATTCGGCAAGAAGATTTTATGTTTTTAAAATATTTATGATGATAGTATTAATAAGGGTTTATTGTTTTCCCACAAAATATCTCTAGATTAAACTTTGTGGAGCCAAAAAGCTACGTAATTTTCGGCCTTTTTTCAGTTTTTTTGCCTGTAACTTGAAAATGATATAGTTTTTGTGTACTTAATCATAAAAAGATACTTAATTATAAAAAGAAATAATTTTAAATTCTCTACAAATTTCATAATAAAAACTGTTTTTCTAAACCCAATACTGATCGTATTATAGATTTTTAAAAACAACACTTTTTTTTCCAACTTCAGTGAAAGAAACCTATTTTTTGCCTCAATGCGAAAAAAAATTTCTTTTCGTCACTAACTGTGGAAATGAAATGTACCTGTTGATGAATTAGCGAGCCAAGAAATTTTCAAGATGAGAGGGCTGATGGTAGGTTTGGGAAAACGTACGTTTTTTATGTGCTTTTTAGTTCTACAGCGAATTTTAGTATTAGGTATACGTTTAAAAGCATCAATACGACGGTTTTTTTTTCCATTTTTTTACCACATTTTACTTTTACTTTTTTCCAGTTTGCTTTAAAATTTCACTTTTTACAAAAATAAGTTACACACATGCAAATCGAATGTAAAAACGGCTTATTTTAAATCAGTAGTATAAAAATCTTCGGAGCGTTGTGTAATAGTAACACCACATTTTCTGTAGAATTAGATCATGTGAACTTTATCTTGTTATAAATTATAAACATCTATATTGTAAAACTTTTAATTTATATAACTATATCTTAAATTTAGACATTTTGTTTATCAATTATCACCCTTTATGTTTAACCCTTAAAAGTCGAGCTTGATACATTCACCAGCAATTTGTTCATGAATGTATCGGGCACGAAAATTATACGGTTAAATAAAAATATTCATTGTTGTTGGGTGCCCGTTGTTAAAATTTTCATGGTCAATACTAAACTGTAGAATGGTCTGATTTATCTTTATTCTTACAAATAAATTAATTTTTTATTCATAATGAGATATAACTGCAAACTTAGTTAAAAAATTTTATTCATAATGAGATATAACTGCAAACTTAGTTAAAAAATTTTAACAAAATAATTTAATACAAATACAGTTAGATAATGATGATTAAATCGATTAATTCTGGTACATTCAGCATAGTTTATCATAGTACAAAAAAGCGCAATACAACAATAGCGCGATTAAATAAAAAAAATAACTATTGACAATCAAAATTTTTTATCTGTACAAATACCTAGCCAGTTTTACAGAAACAAGAACTGCTTTTTTCACAGCATAAATTAAGTTTCAAAATAACAAAATTCAGGCTGACCAGGTAGAAGAAGCTAATATCATGATTAACAGAATAATTTATAACACAATTATATTGTTTTCACCCGAAACATTATTGTTTTCAATCGGTAAATTGATTATAACAGACATAATTTTTCCAAGTGGGTGAAAAAAGTCCAGGCCAGGATTCGAACCAGGGATGTATTGGCTGAAAATAACAAAAGTCTGAATATTGCATCGTTATCCATATATATTATATCGTCGATATTTCAAATCTGTCGCATATAATGATTTATAACAGATAATAAGTATTTTAAAAATTAGGATAATTGAAATTCAGGAGGAGGAAGGGAGAAATAATTTTTTTAAGGGGATCGATCAAACATTTAAAAGCATACCGTTTTAGATATGGATTTTTGACAGAGCCCTGGGATAAATATCACTTATTTAATATAAATTTTCAAAAGTGATTTTACCATTGTTTTCGAATGATAATTTCACTAATGATCTTAAATTTTTGCTTTCATCCGCCAACTCATTGGCTAATATATCTATAAGTAGGTTGTTTGACGGGGTTTCTTTCAGAAACAGTTTCGTCAAGAACAAAGTTTGCCCCTTGGTGCTAAAATGTGACAGTAAAAGATTCGAGATTGGGGTTCTTTGCAAAAGCACGCCTGCTATATCATGCCGTAGGCAGCATGGACCTTGTTCGAAGTTTGTTCAGTTTATATTTTCGTAATATTTTCGTCACTTTTATTTTAAGAGTATCATGTCCTCCTAAGTATTGATCACTCATTAAAAATTCAGCCGCATATGTATATATGTTATATAAATCCCTCACTACATAACAAGTCCTCTAGATTTACTTTATCCTACATTTAAAAACAAACAACAAGTTTGCCTATTTATAGGGCAAAAGCACATAAAAACACATAAATTCGTAACTAATGTCCCTTTTATGGGAAAAATAAATTATTAACAATGCTTATCGCTGAAGAAGTTCCGATAATAATAAAAACCTTTTATTTCACCATCGATTTTCTCATCGATTTTTTTCTCATATAATAAATCTGAAAAATAGTCTTACACAATTAATTTTGATCATTTTTATCCTTTTTTCTAATATCTAATGTTAATCTTCTTTCCGTCTAAAAGATATTTTAGCATACGGTATTTTACTTAATCTCCCTTTATATGATTATACCATTTGTCTCAATTTTATTCCACGGTAAAAATAAATTTTCACGAATAAAAATATTTCTGAATAGTTCCTAATAAATAATTCCTAAAGGTATTGCATTAAAAATAACTCTGAAATAATTCCTAATTGTAAAAGGGATTTCTTTTTTAAAAGAAAATTCAAACAGATTAAGATCACAAAACAAATTTTCCGAAAACAGTCATAAAAATTCTGTTTTTACTTCTAGTAGCATTAATCCATGAACCTACTTTAACTTTTACAAAGCCATAAAAGTAAGAAATAGCTTTATTGGTTTGAAAAATACTGCTACTGCATTAAACTATCGTAAATATATATGCTGCAAAATTTTAAAACATTGCTCTAATATTTTTCTAATTACTTTTGAATATCAAGGAACAACTGAAAAAAAGTGTAAAATTAAGAAATTGAAACGGTAAATACTGACTAACAGGAAGCAGAAATGTAAGACTATTACATTAAAAATATTTCAAAAAGTGTATCTACATGCGTATAAATATGACATGCTTAATCATATGCATATATACAAGGGTCAGTCAAAAAGTTCTCAGAATTTTGTTGCAACTCATTAATACTGGAATATTACTAATTTATTTATTTACTACCACTGTATTTTTTACGACTATTATTCAAAACAGACAATTTCACGGCAGTTATGAGTAAGTAATGATCAGTTGGCGAAATGTCAAAGCACGATAAAAAGATGGACAGGTAATTTTGTGCAGATTAGAAAAATCTGCTTCAGAGACTTTGTTGCCCTTACATAGGAATACCCTAAGCGGACTATTTCTGTCTCTTCCCCAAGATCAAAATGATCCTCAAAGATAACCAGGGTTTTCGATGCCACTCGCCATTGGGCCAAATCGCGACAAAATGCTTTATTTGGCAAGTAAACGAACAATCAGACTCGCCAAATTGCGAGTACTCCATTTTGGCTCCTTTAATGGTTGTGTTAATACCGCTGAAATTTTTATCCGCTTTTCTGTAAGATTGATGTCGCTCTTCGTGTTTCATTTGCATTTACCATTTACGATGCTCTATTTAAAGCGATATCGACTTAATACCAATTCAGTTCAGCGAAAACCAAAGAAACAGAAAGGATTACGCGTAGGCATTTCTCCATTGTCTGTTAAGCAGTATATAAGCGCCGGAGTCTTACTGATAAAATCACGAAATACTTGCATCTTGTGCCAAATAGAGAAAAGCTTTGCTGGAATGTGCTGTTGAAGTTAGCCATTTATCTTACTATTTATTAGTTTTAAGTAATGTATCCGGTCATTTTTTTCTACTGGTTAGAATTGAAATCTCATACCAGTTTTTAGTGCATATTTTCACAAAGGTAAATCAAAGATAGCTGCTTTTAATTTTCATTTAGACTGCTAAAGGAATGTCTGAAACTTTACACATTATAGGAGACCTTTAGAATGTACTCATGTTTGATAGATTCTGTTACAGATTGTCGAATTTCTATTTCATAAGTAATTAAAAAAACGGATTAATTTAGAACATAAATTAAAAAAATGACAGGGTTTGACAGATTTTTTAGTGTTTCACGCCGTATCTGTTTTGCTTACATTTCTTTTCATTTGGTTACTATTTTTTTAGTACTTATTCGCGAAATCGCTAATGTTGATCAAAACCCAGAGTGAACTCTGAAGGTAACTATTTTGATACCATAAACGACATCAAAGCCAACACGACGATTGAGCTTGAGTAATTCCAAAACAGGAATTTCATAGTTCATTACAGTAATGGCAGGAGCAGTGGAGCATATGTGTGCGTTCTTATGGAACCTACTTTGAAGGCTAATAACTAAATATTTACCTATACTGTGGTAATAAAGAGCTACAATAAAATTACGAGAATATTTTGATTGCCCTCGTATATGTATGTTTGTATTTCTTAAGCATTATTGCTCCGTTGTCATTTTCAACAGAAAAATCTTAATTTAAACAAACATTTGTTTTCAGCGAAAATACAGTTAGATATCTGGCCAATAAGGAAAGACGGCCGAAACTATTTATATTCCTAAAATCTCGTTTCTTCCATCGGGTATTTTCAACATATCTCATCGATTTGAACTATTTTGTCTTAAATGGGAGCATGTTTATTTATTGCTATGAAACTTCACTTTTTGTAAAATCTAAAAATGCATATAACTAAATTTTGAAAATGCTTTCCCATGTGCTTATTAAAATCTGCGAACTTAAGGGTCCTGTCCCTGCCCGCGAAGACACTCGCGAGCTAATGCTATTCCTATAAGGAGGCATTTTTCTAATAACTCTTTCGTATTTTAACATTTTAATTTTTTTTTCTTTTTGCATTGGATAGCTGAGGTCCCTCTCAAGATCGTTCTTTTGATTACTTTTTCGATTTTGGTCGCAAGTATTTTCTGTAAAGTTATTTTCCCTTTCTGAACCAGTTTTGGACTCAAATCAAAACTTTCCTGATAAAATATCCATAGCAATATATCTGAAGCCTTTTAGGGAGCCTTTTATCTGAGAATTTTTTACTACTAACTCTCTCATCATTAGATTCACCGTTTATAGCAGCATTTCCTTGCAAACTTTCATGCAATGAATTCGAAATCTTTATTGTTTGCATTTTTTTCTGAAGCAAGCTTATATATATTTTTTGCAGTAATTCACGAGCGGAGGAAATTAGAAGCTAAGAAGAGAGCAGGAGTCGGCAAAATAAATCATTTATGTTCAACCTTCTGTTTGACATTCTGCCGAATAATTCCCTGCAATTTCTAATATGTTTATTTCTTGCCTTTTGGGCTCCTCAGACAACAGCTTTAGAGGTAAAGGGTTTTAGTACTGCTAAACTATGCTCTAAAACTTTATAAAAGGTAAGTGTTTGTGAATACTAAACAGTAGCTTTTTTAAAACTCAATAAAGATCTTTTGCAGTATGAATCAAAATTTTCAATATTGATCTTACGGGAACTTAACACAGCAAACAAAATTATTCCAAACATTTTTATTATATTATTATCAATTTTCATTGCTTGATGCTGGATTAGAGAAAAAAATTTTATAAGATTTTTTTTTTTTTTTAGTTTTTGAAAAAAAATTTCTTTTTGATTTCTGGCTTATCTTTATCCACTCGTTTTTTTCAGTGTTATGCCTGTAAAATTGAAGTAAAATAAAATTATTAACAAACCAGTTATGTGGTTTTAAAATGGTAAATATTTAAAATACACATATCTATTAAATCTCTTAACTAACCTAAAGAGAATTTGAAGAATAAATTCTAAGAACTTTATGTATGCATGAAGTAGTGACAGTCCTTTTTTAAGAGCTTCTGATGCTGTGTTTTTAGTACAGTCCAGGAAAAAGAGCCTTCTGATGTTTGTTTGCAAAGAGGGCTATTCTCGTATCAGACAAGGCACTGTCAACTTTAGCACTTATCATGGTTAAAAAAATATTGTAATTCTAAATAAGATGCCTTAAATGTCTTTAAGTACTGCCGAGACGGAATTTTAAAGTTATGCATTAAAAATGTGGTGTAATTAGCCTTGGAAGGTGGAAAATATATATTGCATAAAAACTTCATGAATCCTCCGATCGTGCCATATGGGGTCATCGTCTTAAATAGAATGGAGGAATGGAGGATAAAATAAATGGAGAACGGCACCAAAAATAAAGATGATCGAATTATAAATGATCAAATTATTAATAATTTAGAAAATTCAGAGATTCAAGTTATTACTCAATTAATTCGAGCCATTGTAAATGTGCGATGATCAAGGCAAGATGGCACAATGATGATCTTGTAACTTTTTTCTCTCATTTAATATTTATTTATCGATATTTTCAATGGCATAAGCTGTGAGTTCGCTTATTTCTAAGGGGCTCGATAATTATTCTCCTGTCGAACGCTGGAATATCCTAGCATGGAGAATACGCCAAAACACAACAATCTTAGGAAGTCTTTATTAGTTGGCTCCCTTAAGCTTTCAATGCTTTAATTACACTCAAAAACCCTCATTTCCATGAAAATACAACTATTTACCAAACGTCTCCTGTTTACCAAAACAATTGTATTACAAATTCATCTTCACGTCACATATTTAAAAAAAAACTATTTAACTTAATCGCATGCCATTGTCGATAAGCTCATATCGTGTTATTTCGTGAACAAAAATTTATGAACAATCTGAGTACCTTGATATGCACTATACTCAGTACATATCAAAGTATGTGCGTACTCAGTACGTAACAAGGTCCATCCAAAGCATTATGTATTAGTAGATCTAAAATATTTACTGCTGCTTATAAGAAATCGTGTCGAAGCGAATTTTCGAAAGATTCATCAATTCACAATTCACATACGTAACAAGTCAAAGACAAAAGAAAATCAAAAGAAAAAATAATTCATAAATCTTTTTTATAAATCAAAGTATGTTTACATTGATTCGTAATAAATTCCCATTTGTTTTAATCAATATCTCATTTCAGACTTTGCACACCCTTATAAAAGAATTACCTTTCAAAGTTAACTATTATGCATGCTTAACAAAAAATTAAATTCGATTTCGAAACATTCGAAAATAAAATTGAGTTATTCTATGCCGTTCAATTAATCACTTTATTTGCCTTACTCTAATTGTTTGCTTACGCATTAAATTATTAGATTACTTAATAAACTGAAGACAAATTGTTTTTAAATCATGAAATTTCAATTAACATTTCAATTGCAAAATGCTTTTAATGTAAAGTTCACTTAATTAAACTGCCATGTTCAATTGAATTAGAAATATATAATCACAACATTGTTTGATCTATACAATTTTTTGTGAAGGTAAATATAGTTTACTTTTAAAATACATTTAATTTATTCAGCTTTCCCAATCATATGATTTTACATTGATATTTAATGTATGGAATTGTGAAAGAAACATTTGAAAAGGATTTTATTGTATGTAATTTCGAAGTTATTGCCTTTCGATAATATTTATTAAACTGAAAGAGTGATCGTTTGATAGTTTTAGGAATACTGCATATTATATCGCTAAAATAGGGGTAAAAAGAATCTTTCCTAGAGGTATATTGACAATTACGAAAATATTTTGAAGGTTTATTTTTTGTCATATTAAAAGCCATTTATATCATTAATATTATTTTTCCCGAAACTTTAATTTAAATTGTAATAGGATTCCTGTGTCCTATAATTTATGCACTGGTGGGGAAAATGATAGTATTTACGGTCAGTTCCTCAAGAGTTGCATACTCATAGGGGCCATCCTGACATAGATTATCCGTAATACACGCGTTAATTTGACCCTGGTTTAATGAGTTTCGAAAGAAATTTTTCAAAGAAATGAATTTAAGTATATTCCACTAATAATATATAAATTAAATAAATAAAGATTCATGAAATATATTTTCTGGTTCGAAATGACATTAACCTGGATCAAACTAATCCTAGTATTACGGAAGATTAGTTGAAAGTTGGCAGCTATGCATACTGTTGTACAGTCCATTGAACTAAAATGATTTTACTTAATAAGTTATGCAGTCCCTATCGCTGTTCAGTATAGTTTTTCATGTTTAAGGAATGTTTTCAATCCGAAGCATTATGTACTATTAGCTTTAAAAAATTTACTTCTGCTTATAAGAAATCATGCCGAAGCGAATCGTCGATAAATCCAACAACTTACAATTCAAATACCCAACAAGTCAAAGACAAAAAAAAATATCAAAAGAAAAAAGGTAATTCACAAATCTTACTACAAATTAAACTATGTTTACACTGATTCGTAAGAAATTCCCATTTGTTTTAATCAATATCTCATTTCAGACTCTGCGCTCACTTATATAAAAGAATTACCTTTCAAAGTTAACTATTATGCATGCTTAACGAAAAATTACATTCGTTTCCGAAACATTCAAAATTAAAATTGAGTTATACAATTCCGTTCAATTAATCACTTTATCTGCCTTACTCTAATTGTTTATTTACGAATTAAATTATTAGATTATTCAGTAAACTGAAGACGAATTGTTTTTAAATCATGAAATTTCAATTAACATTTCAATTGCAAAATCCTTTTAACATAAAGTTCACTTAATTAAACTGCCACGTTTAATTGAATTTGAAATATATGATCACAACATCGTTTGATCTATACAATTTTTGTGAAGGTAAATGTAGTTTACTTTTAAAATGCATTTAATTTATTCAGCTTTGCCAAGCATATGACTTTACATTGTTAATGTATGAAATTGTGAAAGAAACATTTGAAAAGGATTTTATTGCATGTAATTTCGAAGTTATTGTCTTTTCATAATATTTATTAAACTAAAAGACAATTGTTTGACTGTTTTAGGAGTACTGCATCTATTACCGCTAAAATAGGGGAGAAAAAGGATTTTTTCTAGAGGTGTATTTCCAAATAGGAAAATATTTTGAACGTTTATTTTTTGTCATATTAATAGCCATTTACATTTTTAATATTATATTTCCTGAAGTTTTAATTTTAATTTTAATAGGATTCATATGTTCTACAATTTATACACTGGTGGGGAAAATGATAGAATTTACAGTCAGTTCCTTAAGAATTGCATATTGTATTACATTCATTAAACTAAAATGATTTTACTTAATAACTTGTGCAATCTTTTTTTTCAGTATAGCTTTTCAGGTTTAAGGAATGTTTTCAATGACATTTACAGCTAATTTCAAAGGTAGAGACCTCTAAACTTCCCTTATATGGCACATAAGTTGCTTTAAATATTACCCATTCTTTCCCCTGAGTTTCATCTTCATATTGATTATACGTTTACAATAAGATTGGCGTTAGGCAAGTGAGAGGATCAGTTCATTGTGATAATGACATTTTCGCGTTTCCATTCTGTACAAATGACTTTTGTGTTTTCTCTTCTTGAAGCATTCATCCGCGGTTATCGGAGCAAAACATCTTTAAGAAGATTCATATAAACAGTTTTAATATATTTTAAACATTTTGTTTTAACAATTTTTGAGTAATCAACTTTTTAAGTCTCAGAAAACTCATGTTCGTAAAATGATAGAATAATTGATTTACACCAGAATTTGTAACCGAATTTCTTAGACAATAAAAACTCGTTTTTTAAAGCTCTCACTATAAAAGTAAAATTACATTAAAATTTTTTTGGTACATATTGTCAGTTTGGAATTGCATTTAGGTTGTCAAACCGCTTGTTGACCAACCCTTCAAGGCGTTAAATTGCCTGTAAACAAATGTAAAAACACAGAACTTTTTAAACAGAAGCATCCCCATACCTGCACCTCCTCAAGGAGTTTCGCTGTGCACTGCTCTAGGTGGACCACGCAGGCTTTCTTCTCATGCAGGCCCAGAATGGCGATTCATCCGTAGATATCTTATTCAATAAATCTCGATCGATATTTACCTTTGGCCAATTCTGATGTTTACGAAGTTTTTCGCTGAAAAAAGATTTCAAATTGGTTGATCGCGATGCAACCTTGGAATCAAGCAAATTGCGTTTGATAGTATTGAGGCTTACATTTATAGCTTTTTTTTAATAATACAGGGTCATTCATAATTCCCTCCGGGGTTTCGAAAGGTTATAGTAAAAAAACGAAGACGAATACGAAAAAAATAAACATATGAAATTATTCCAAAACTATTCAAGTTTTAATTTAATTAGTTGCCGGTAGATAGCAGTAACATCTGTATTGAAATCAGTTGTTGTAAAGAAAAATGGCGTTTACAGGCGAAGAGAGAGCTTTTTGTGTGTTGGAGTTTGTAAAATCTGAATCAGTGGTGTCAGTTCAACGGGCCTTTCGTAATAAATATCGAAAACAGGGACCAATTGACAAAACAATTCATGTGTGGTACCGGAAATTTAAAGAAACGGGATGCCTATGTGACAAGAAACGAAGTGGTCGGCCTGGTCCCCATACACACCGTGTGACTTTTTCTTGTAGGGGTATGTGAAAGACCAGGTTTTTGTACAACCTATGCCACGTGATTTATCTGACCTGCGTGAAAGGATAACACGTGTTATCAATAACATAGACAGTACCATGTTGAGTAGAGTATGGCAGGAACTGGACTATCGCATTGATGTATGCCGTGTGACCATGGGTTCACACATAGAACACCTGTAATGTATGTAAGTAAAACTTGAATAGTTTCGGAATAATTTCATATGTTTCTTTTTTTCATATTCGTCTTCGTTTTTTTACTATAAAGTTTCGAAACCCCGGAGGGAATTATGAATGACCCTGTATATTCTTTGACCGGTGTATTTAACACTCCCGATTCTTTTAATATATTGTAAGTTTTGCTTTGATTTGTAATTGGATGGTTAGGCGGCCCCTAGCGTATTCGGTCATGTCGTCAAAATTTTAATGTCGTTATACTATTTTATCCAATTCCTGATTAACCTCATTTTTTCATAAATATAGATGCAGCTGGTCATTATTTATCCTTTTGGATGTGCGCTAAGGAACACTGCATCAGATACGCAACATTCAATTTAAAGACGGTGCTTTAATTGCATCAGAAAAGTCAAAGTGAGTATATGATCTTAAAATATTCTTGTTTATAGAATACCCAAATTGACATCTGTATGCTATCTATTGGGAAAATTACAAACCAAACACTTTTGTGAAACTGGCCATAGGTATAAAATGTCATGTTACTTAATTGATTTTGCAACTACAATTAAAGAACGTTTCATGCATAATAATCGAAAAATGTTAACATCCTATTTCCGTAAATTTAAATAGAAAATTGGAAAATGCAATATGAAGTCCTATAAAAAAAGTTTATGCTACTTTTATAACATTTTTAGAGATAGCGTGATACCCCCAGTTATTAACACTTAACTAGTAATTGCATAAATCACACTCAAATAACTATTTTCTTGTACAATTTATCAATCTAATGTTATCTAGTTATAACTTAGACGATTATTTTTATTTTAGAATAAATTTTATCACCACTACTTCGCTAAGAGCATATTCAGTACGGAATGAACTTTTAATATAGATAGCTGAGAAAACCATCTTCTCACTAAAATTAAGTTAATGTTTCTGTTTAATCGGACTAAAATGCACCCAACTTAATTTTTTTTAATTATACTTATAGAAATTAGTTAAAAGATACATGCAATACATCAGCACCAGGATTTGTAGCTTATAGTTATTTATTTTATCTTAATGGACTGGAGGGGGGTGCCAATGATTGATTCCAAGAATTTTATTTCACCAGTTTCCGACATTGGTGTCAAGTCTTGGTTATATTAAAGAAATTTGAAATTTATTATTTCAAATATTAAAGAAACATAAAAATAAATTTATGTAGGAAACATTATTAAATTTTATGTTGTTCTACCAATGTCGATACCACTTGTTAATAACAGGTCTATAAATCCCAGTTATTGGATATCTGCATTATTAATAATTTAAAACCTGAAAAAAGGCCATTTCCATCTATACTATAGTGTGATAATAAAAAGGATTTAGAGATTTTGTTTTAGAACAAAGATTACAGTATTTTTAAAGCATAAATTCCTTCAAAATTCAATAGCTTTTTTTTTATTTTATATTTGTAAATAAAGTGTCACAAACTGGTCTAATTTGTGTCAATTGATGTTTTTTCAAAATAGACTTGGTGTCAGTTTCTATAGTCTTTAGCAATATTTATGAACAAAAATTTAATAGTATACAGCTTTATTTTTTTTAGAATTTTGTCGACAATAATTACTTTATTAATCTCTACTAGTAGTATTTTAAAAAGAAACATAACGATAAAATGGATTTATATTTTTGTAATAGTGCATTGGACAAGAAAGAATCCTTAAGGGGACAGTTCCCTTTCAACTGATCAAAAATGCTAGAAAACCGATTAATATCCTATGCCTTTTGACAAATTAACTAATAAGGCAAATTCAATAAAATTTTTTGGACTGCTAAGTATAGCAATATTTGTTACAATATTCTAAACAGATTGATGAAAATTATTTAATCTAATTAAAAAAAACTTAATTAAATTACGTTCTTTTTTTTTTTCGTAATTACTGCGCACTTGATATCGTGTGTTCATTTCAATTTAGGAACTTTAAATAGAGTTTAATTTAAAGATAGCACTTCACTTAACATGATGAACTAGAATCTTTTAATTATCTTCATTTATTACTATTTTATAAAGGACTAGTTTATAGAAAAATATGATATAACCATCTAAGAAAATATACAATAGCATCTACTGAATTATATACAGTTACGAAAATTCGTTTTTATTATCAAAAAGTCAGAATCTAATATATTTTAAGGATTTAAAGAAGCATTTATAAAAACAACGTTTCTTTGCTTCTACTGATTTTAATAATCTTTTTCGAGTAGTTTTCATAGCATATTAGTAACTTTTCTCAAACTGGTATATCAGTTTTCAGGATACTGTCAAGTCTTATTTAAACAGTTTCTGATGTATAATTCAATTTTTGCCTACAAAAGTAACGAAATAATATTAGTTTTAATATTAATGTTAATGCTGTTAATTTATTATGCTTGTCTAAAAGATGCTGGTTGAACATTAAAATGTTTAGAAATATAAAGCAGCCAAAAACCGATATTTATAATTGAAAAAAATAATTAATGCACTCTAAAAACTGTTCGAAAACATTTCCAAAAATCAGTGGCAGCAATGGTTTTTAGAAATTCCTTTTTAAATCTCGGAAAATATATTGGTTTCTGATTTTTATAAATATACAGAACACTTTTCCGATCATGAGTAACTCAGAAATGGTTACTGTAATTTTTTTCATGATTATTTAAGCAAATATTTATTACTATTATTATTTTTATTGCTAAATGCCTGAACGTTAATGAAGTCATGAAGTAAATGCATAGGCACATACTAACATTTCTGTATGTAAACAGCAACAAAAGTATTTATTAAAACGAAATAATACTCAATTAAAAGATATGTACTTTAAATAATACACCAGATCAGAATAGGTTAAATCTCTTTGAACTATTTGCGATTCTTTTATTTAAACACATATTTCAACCCTTAAATTTCAAATAAAAGTTACTTTGCTGAAAGAATCATGTGTAATAAAGCACAAAAAGTATTATAAAGTTGCAATGTCAGTTAAATCTTTTTATAATATAATATTTTCTAAACATTTCTCCAAAAACCCTTCCTTAATCTATTGTCATATGTATTGAACATTAGGAAAAATTAGAACATCCCTAAGGTTTCAGGCAATGAAATATTCGTTAAACTTTAATTAATGTCTTCGGATAGCTAGTGTAAATTGTATTAACGTAAAGTAATATTTTTTAATTTAAAAAAATGGAACCGAAAGGAATAATATATTTTCGTTTATGGCTTTGAGTATGTAATATTTGTATCTTTTCACTTTGCAGCATCTGATACATCGAATGGAGTCACTCCAAAGTTTTTTTTATTTTAAAAACTTCCCACTGTTATAACGCCCTGTATATTGCGCTCTGTTATTCATTTATGCAGCATTTTCTTCTTTTGAATATATCTTTTCATTCACAACAATGTTTTATTATTTCAAATTTATTTTATTACTACGCATATTAAAGTAGAAAATATATTAAATTATGTACGGAACTTCATAAAACTTCCTCAAATTAAGCCATTATATTAATGTGCTCAATCAATTAAATTGATTTTGCCCCTTTCTAATTGTTTGCTTACAAATTACTTTATTTGATTCTTCCTTGAATAAGCTAAAAAGAAATTATTTTTCAATCAGGAAGTTTTGTTTAATTTCTCAATTAAACAAAACTTCTTAACTTTATCTTTTACAACTTTAAAACTTTATTGTACAATATAAAGCTTAATTAATTCGTTTGCCTAGCTTAATGGGACGTAGAAAAATTGAGCGATACTTAGTTTTCTATATTTATGAGAATATAACAATGAATTCTGAAATATATTTTTTTTAGTTCATTATTAAAAATTTACAGATTACTTCCAGTCATTCGATTATTTTTATTGAAATCGGTTACATAACCGTAATTTAACTCTATTCTAACCAAAATATGGTCAGTAGTTATGGTCAAAGGTGACCGGCCACTTGCAACTTTAGACATTTTGTTAAGGCCTCACAAAGCGGTTTATCACTGCCACTGGGATCTAAATTGAGAATCGCTGATGACAAAAACTCCTGATATATTACATAAGCTACCTGTAAGAATTTTTTAAATAATTATTATTATTTGCAAGGTATTGAAATTTATAGACAATCACTCCATTTTAGATTATCCGGTGTGTATTATAATCATATTATTGACCATATTTTGCTCAAGATAAATTAAATTTACGGCTAAGTAACCGTTCTCTATAAAAACTGTCGAACTACTGAAAAGTTTGCTGAGAATTTGTAACAATGCATAAATTATACCAGAGTAATTTATTCCATTTTTCAATATTGGGTGAAAAAAGTCCGGGCCAGGATTCGAAACAAAGAATTTTTGGCTGAAGCTACCAATGCTCTACCAACTGAGCTATCCCGGACACGAACACTGGAGGACTATTTCACCCAATTAACCTCAACGATAACGTTATCTGCTCTGATACTCTGGATCAGCACAACAGAATAATTCGAAGGTCAGTATATGGAACTGCAGAAAATCGCTGCATACGAAATTGCATTAGATTAATTTTTAAACAGGATTATTCAATCGGTAAATTAATTATAACAGAGTAATTTATTCCATTTTTCAATAGTGGGTGAAAAAAGTCCGGGCCAGGATTCGAACCAGGGATGTGTTAGTTGAGGATCGTTGAGGTTAATTGGGTGAAATAGTCCTCCAGTGTTCGTGTCCGGGATGCAAGTAAACAAACACTCAACGTCCTAGCGCGCTCCACGCCAACCCTTCTAGCCAAGCGCTTTGGCGAAAAAATGAAGTTCGACGTGCAACGTGTATGCTACATTCTATTCTAGTATCGTAGTTTGAAGTTTACATGTGCAAATATTTATATCCAATTAACTTGAATATTTTGCATCCAAAATATTCAAGTAAAAGAATTTTTCTTTTTCAAAGAAAATGCGTTTGAACTTGCAAATTAATTTAAGTCTACACAAGTTGCTTTTGATTAGACTAAGTCGAATACTGATGCTGTTACAATAAGATTATAGTGTTACAAAGTAAAGACTGATGCTGAAAAATTTAAACTGCTTGTTTCGAGTGTTATGAGGGTATAACAGTTGAAACAATAGTTGACTTAGTTCATCAAGATATTTCAACATAGTTCAAAAGTGCTTACGAACTTAATCTGTTCCACATGTTTTTGGGTTTACGTGACGCATCTCAAACAATAGGTGGCGCTGACGGCGATTGAAGGCCAGGTGATCAGAGCTGAGTGAAGCGTCGACCTGGCCTTCAATCGCCGTCAGCACCATCTATTGTTTGAGATGCGAACTAAAATAAAAAATTACGGTAAAAAAACTCCTGACATTATACATAACCCTCCTGCAAAAATTTTTTAAATAGCTGTCACCGTTTGCAAGTTATTTAATTTTAAAATCCATCAATCATTTTTGGGACACCCGGTATCTCATACGTACATTTTTAATATTTAAAAAATATAGTTACTCATTTTAATGCTTTAATAATTTTAATTCAATACGATACCAACTGTGATTTTCATCTTAAATTTCTGCTTCAGTCAATTAATCTGAGTAAAAACGAATTTCCGTCTCTGCACGAGCCGATGACCAATGGAATGATAGGCAGATATTTTTTTCAAATTCAGGGAGGACCTGCTTGCTATACCAAAAAAATAATCATGCACAAAAGTTTTAGTTCAGTTCTAGGCCTAACTTCATACACTTTTAGGTGGTGCAATATTGAAAATAGCATAAAATTCGCTATTGCATCGCCCCTTTCCGGCAGATTTTTTCAAATTCAGGGAGGACCATTTAGCCATAGCCATACACTTACACAAAAAATTGGTTCAATTCGATGCATAACTTCATATACTTTTGGTCAGTACAATATTGAAAATGGCATAAAATTCGCTATTGCATCGCCCCTTTCCGGCAGATTTTTTTTCAAATTCAGGGAGGACCATTTAGCCATAGCTATACACTTACACAAAAAAATTGGTTCAATTCGATGCATAACTTCATATACTTTTGGTCGGTAAAATATTGAAAATGGCACAAAACTCGCGATTGCAGCGCCCCCTTAGGGCGGAATATTTCAAAATTCGAGAAGGACCTGCTTGTCATAGCCAAAACTATTCTTATGAAATTTGGTTCAATTCTATGCATATCTTCATACTCTTTTTGATGGTAGAATACCGACATATGGACACACAGACACCCGGACACACGGATACACCGACACACGGACACACAGACACACGGACAGACAAACATTTTGTAAAAACATGTTTTCTGGAATCTCTGACCCCTAAAACGTGTAAATCCGTCGAAAACTGGAAGTCGAAAAATTTTTCGATTACAATACTTTCTTCTATTGAAGATAGAAGAAAGTAAAAAGAATAATAACATCATGTTTATGATGATCACAATGTAGCTTACGTAATAACAGAGTCCTGTTACTATTCCTGGACATTTAGAGTCACTTTAATATTTCTAAACCAGTTATAAACAAATATCAACTGAAATTTCAGTTTAACAATTTTCGGTAATGTAAATTTTTAAATTTCTAAACATTGCACAATTTAAAATTTTACACCTTCACATACAGAAAAATTTTGCATTTTAATGTAGCTTGTTTGAAACTTGTACCTAAATTTGTCATTGAGTTATTAATTTTTTTTTTTTTTGTAGTTTATAATACATTTTTGTCATAGTGGCAACAGAAGTATTTCATTTTTAGAAGTAAAGCATGGACAGATCAGAAAAGGAATAAAATAAAAAACAGAAGTATTCCATTTTTGGGCATAAACATAGACCAATTAGAAAACGAATAAAATGAAATAAGTTGCGGAATTCAACTAATAAAAACATTCAGATATACTCAGATATACTTCAATATACTTCAGATTTCCCAATTCTCTACCGGGGACAGAACTATTTTTCAAATAGTAAGAAAAAAAGATAAAGCAATTTGACCAAACTATGCTAGAGTATTACACATTCATGAATCATTTTCAAAAACAATCATAGGACTGGTAAATAGTATGAGTTCATATGAGCAGTCGCAATTAGAATCAATGGTTTTGTCTTGGAGTCCCAGCCCGGACGCACTTTCGCTCAGATGGAAAAATAACGACCCATTTGAATTGTTTGCCAGTAGTATGATTTTTTTAAAAGAAAATATTAACATATTTAGTAATTGTGGCGAATGGGGAATTTTTATGAAAATTGAAGCTTACACCTTTCAAAATTTGAAATACATTATCCAGTAATTTAACTGTTCCGGTAATTTAACCGCTTTGAGTGGTTAGGTACCCTTTGAAGAATAGAAAAATCGATTTTTCAAAAAGTACCTTATAATTGAATATGATTCTGTATAAATATTTAAAAACAAACTGCATACAAAAATTCGTCTTAGAAGAGAAGTTATGTCTAAAAACACTTCGACCTTTTCCTACATGATCAATGGATGAGGTCTTTAAATTCAATTTTATCAGAACAGTGTATTTGATCATTGCGCACACGATTTCTGAAAAACGGTTGCCTAGAATTTCGCAAAATTTTTACATAATATATTAAACGTATAGAAGCACAAGATGATCTATTATGTTTCTAAAGTTAAAAATTTAGAATTCACCACTATATTTTTATTAAAAAAATCCGGATATTTCGAATGATCTATTATTTTTATTTTTTCATTGTAGGTCTTTTTGATAACACATTATACCCGTAGTCATTAAAATAATCTTGGTTTATTTTAGCCATTTGAATTTGAAAAATCATGCGCGCAATGCAAGCAAGAATAATTCTTTCGCAGAAAATGCTGCCTTTAAAAATAAATTTAAGAAGCTTTTATATGTGTATAATTTTTTAACAACTTTAGTTGGTAAAAGAAACCTTTCTTAATGTATGCTTTCAATTCTATAAATAAATTTGATATAGAGTGACTGAAATTCTTACAGAGCCACTTTTCACGTATTTTGTTAGATTAAAGGTTACCTGACCCCTTAACAGAAAACGGTTACATAACCGTAATTTAACTCTATTATGACCAGAATATGGTCAAAAATATGGCCAGATATGTTTCATAATATGGCCAAGTAATCCATATTTTGAAAAACAGTCGAATGACTGGACAATTCGCTGCATATTTTTAAAAGTGTAGAAAAAGAAGGACGAATTTTTTACATGCGCCTGCGAAAAATCCCTAAACTGTATCCACCAACATTGCAAAGGTGCAGAAACAATAGATAAGGTGCCCCCAAAATACCGCCCAAACATTGCACAATGATTCCTATTTGGGAGTACATAAAGAATGCCCAAAAGAACTCTACCTGTACGATTCATAGTTTGCGAGAAAAATGCAAAAGACAAAGTGTGACGTCATATCTGGTGCAAGGAAAAAACGCCGTGTTGGACACATCAGGAGCAGTATTTGTATATCATTCCAGACGATAGCGTTCAAAATATTTGTTGCGCATATCTCGTCATGCATGCGCACGCCTGGAATGACAAAAGGATATCTGAGCCTGTATCAATACAGGTCTAATACATAATTATACTGCTATAAGCAGAGGCACTATAGCAACGCTGTGGAAGACACATGGAATAAAACTCTGTGTGTTGAATCTAAGAGACATCGAAGAGTCATGTTTTTGATGACGACAATTCTTTATTTAAACTTCAATCAATGACGTAAACTTGTTTTAAGAATATCTTCATAACAGCTTTTAATTGATTACTATTCAGAGCAAACTTTGTTTAAAAAATGATTAAGGGAATCATAAAAAATATTTCTTTAAAAACAGTTTTAAACTTCATTACACCGGGAGCTTTTTGAAAAATAACTTAAATTTAAATTATAAATAAAATCGTTCCTTTAAAGCATCATAAACGAAAAATTAAATATCTTAACTTAAACTATAATTACATTAACTTAACTCGAACTTAAACTATAATAACTTAAATCATAGCGAGAACATCACGGAAAGAATAAAAACCATGAGCTCGATCAGGAAACGGCATTTATACTATCTCAGAAACTGAACTGGACGATTCCACTTCTGAAAAATGGAAGTTCTAAGACTAACCAATTACGGAACACCTAATGCCATCTATCGAAGCCTCATGACGAAACTTTAGTTAATTTATGTTTTAGAAAAGAACTAACATTATTATCCAGGTAATAAGGGTATTACTTTTAAAATAAAAAAGTCTTTTGAATTTTAAAATATAAAGAGAAAAGCTATTAAATTAATGTAAGTTTATGTAAGGTTTCAAACTCAAAACAGCCGTAAGTGACAAGTAAAACTGGCTGATTAGCCAACAGGATAAAATGCCAGTGAATGGCTATGCGAAGAATACCGGTAGCTCCAAGATGCACTATCCTTTAATTCTCAAATTGGTTCAGCCGAGCTCAACAATCTGATTGGCTGAAACTGGAGGAGGTGATGTAGATTCGAACCGGTGAAAAAAAAATTAAGAATAACCGGACTCGAAGCAGAAATCTGTTCAGTGAAATTTATGGTATTCAGAGATTTTACTATATTTGAATATTAAAAAATACAGATTTTTCCCTTTTTTATATATAAAGCATAAAACTTTGAACAGAACCAATTTAGGAATTAACGGCCAGTGCAAGATGCAGTCTTTCAAATACGAGCGGTTTCACGTTAACAGCGGTTTCACAACTGCGGTTTCACGTTATTCTACGGCCCGTGCACGCATGACGCGATATGCGCAGCGAAATTTTGGAATGTTATTGTCTGGAAAGATGTGCAAATACTGCTGTTCATGTATCCAATACAGTGTTTTTTTCTTACACCGACTGTGACGTCATACTTTGTTTTTCGTACCTTTCTCATGAACTACGGATAGTACAGGCACAATTCTTTGAGAATTTTTTATGTACTCCGAACGAGGAATATGGCTGTACAGAGTTTGGGAAGTATTTTTTGAACACCTTGTTACTTATCATGTTACTTACTTAGAAATATTACTTATACAAAACGCCCTTTAACAGAAACAGCCTCTTTCATGCATTATGTCCATAACTAAAAAGAAAAATAAAAAATCGATTTTTCTGTAAGTTTGAACAGCCATTAATTCAAGGATTTTTTTTAAATCGAAACTATATTAAGCATTGATGTGGAAGATAATTTTTGTTTAAGTAAATTTTTGTTTTGCTAATTTTAAAATTATCATATTTAAAATTTTACATAATTGTTCAATTGTGGGAAAAAAATAAACATCTGCTACTAACTCTGAAAAAAAAAATCATTGAAAAAGTACTAGTACCAAACAATTGGATATTATGTCTACTTTTAAATAACGTAGATACGATTTATTTAGGGAACATTTAAAAATTAAAACCAGCCAAAACTCTTTTTTCTATGGATATACCCAGATCTGACAAAATATTTTTAATTTCGTGTCAAACTATGGCTAAAAACGAAATTTCATGTCATTCGGATAATAAGTTTTGAATTAAAGGCAACAAAAGAGGTGGGATTAGCCATCTGCCCCTACCCTTTTATGCTTATTTAATGAACTTCCAAAACTAATCAGGGAAACGCATTATCAGAATTTGCGTATTTAGAAAATATGAAGCAAATCGGATATTTCTCTCAGAAGTTATCGTGTTACGTACCTAATGCGTACGTAAAGAAACTACGGGTACAATAGTTTTGATAGCCTGTAAGCTATAAATATTGCAGTTATACAACTAATTTAAATTAAATAGTTAGGAAGCATTTAAATAAAGTAACACGGTTGTAAGGTATCACAATTGTAAGGTTTTTATATATTATTACTTAATATAATATTTTATTTACGTCAATAATTTACTTAATGGTCAAACATTAATGCAATTTTACGATTATGGTAAATTAGTCGGTTTATTATCATTCGCGAAAGTACATTTACTAGCTAAAATACTTTTCTAAGCAATATCTCAAATTATTCTGCATGTAAATTAGAAGAAGCCACTGATTAGAAGTTGATTTACATTAATTATCTCTAAACGTTAATTGGTCGTTGATTAGTTTTTAACTGTATTGTTTATCTATCTCTAATTACTGCTTAAACTTTTTGTCTTAACTTTTCTTTTGAATCTTAATTATATTATCTTTTGTTCTTTGTACGTAAGTCAATATTAATAAAATAAAAGTCTGATTTTTACATTGTTTGCTCTAAAAATTCGAGTAAGTGGAAAAACTAATACAAATAAAGATGGTGATTAAATTTATAGCAATGCATATTAAATGAGATTAAAATTACATTGTTTACAGTGTAATTTTACAAGAAGAGAGAATTTTTAATTTAGACTGTTAAGAATACATAAAAGTAGTTGAAGATGACAAGATATTTTTTATTTATCACTTTAACTCTTTCGGATCCTAATTTTTTTTTTCAATTTTTAGAAAAAATACCTTTACGTTAATAACATCAACACTAGCTATCCAAATAGTTTAATTAGTATTTAACGAATATTTCATTGTCTGAAGGATAATGAAAGTTGTTGTTTTGCATACCATTCAATTCATATTCATATGGCATCAGGCTAAGGAAGAATTATTGGAGATGTTAAGAAAATATTGTATTACAGTAAGATTTGACTTATATTACAGCTTTCTAGAACTGTTTTACCTTTATTACACATGATTCTCTCAGGAAAGTAACTTTTATTTAAAATTTAAAGAGGAAAATGCATGTTTAAACTAAAAGAATCGCAAAAGGCGCAAAGAGAATTGAGCAAATTATTATTATTGTTATTATTACTAAATGCCTAAACATAAATGAAGTCATATAGAAAATGCATAGACATACACCAACTTTACTAAATATAAATAGCAGCAAAAGTATTTCTTAAAACGCAATAATACTCTATTAAAAGATACATTCAATTAATAGTACATTACACTCGAAAGGGTTAATGACAATGTGTGTAATTATTTAAACTTTAAAAAAATTAACTCCTTCAAAATGCAAATTGAAAAGTAAATGTTCTAAAATATATTGTTCATATAACAGCAGGATTTTCGTTGCCGCTCGCCTTTGAGCCAAAATGCCATAAAATGCTCCGTTTGGAGAGTAAGAAGCAATCAAACTCATCAAATTGCGAGTGTTCAGTTTAAATTATTTTTTGTGAACAGGTGTCTGCCAATACAGTAAAGGTTCTTATTCGCGTTACTGAAATGATATGTAAAATAAAGGGGCGGAAAATCTCGGTCAAGTTCTATCCCAAGAACTGACCGCACAAAACCCTATGCCATCGAGCACAAGAAAATACCCTTTATTTTTATGGAACAGTAGTAATAGTTGAATTGAATGATCCATGTCTACCGGAAACAAAGTGGTGCATAAGCCAAAAATTATTTCCACCAGGGGCTGATTCGTAGACTTAGCATTGTGTTTGTCTTACAATCAAAGGTATGAGATGATTAAAGGACAAACGCAATGATAAACCTGCGATTCAACCACTAGTGGTATTAATTTTTGGCTTAAGCACCACTTCATTTCCGACAGGCATGGATCATTAGATTCAACTATTACTACTGTTCCATAAAAATAAAGGGTTTTTTCCCCCTTGTTCTCGATACCATAGGCTTTTTTGCTGACGGCTCTTGGATTATGTCTAAAATGTTTTGATCAATGTTATGCTATTTTGCAAAGGCATAAATATTTAACGTTTCTTAAGGATGCAACCCTTATCCTTTCTAGCATTTTACATTCTTTCTATTTACCAATTTTGTGTACTTTTTAAATGAAGTAAAAGTTACGGTACTACTCTGATCTTCTGGTATCGCAAAATTCTAAAATTAAATACCAATAATGGATGACCGTGAATGTCATATTTAATATCATGAAATACAATAGTATGTATGTTTAAAACGTCATTAAGTGATTTTTATTTCGACTTTTTTTTTGTATTTTTATTAATATTCTACTAATTCTTTTTTTTTTTTATTTAAAATAAAAATTACGTCAATATGTATAATTTGGCTATTAGTTTGGCGATTTGTATAATTTGGCAAAATCGGTCGACGGGATAACAGAGTAGTACCAAATTTACTATCAACTTTCCCATTTGTATTTCATTAAATATTTCCTTGCTTCTATGACAATATTTCACATCTTCTTTTAATAAATCTTTAGGTGCGTTCGTAATTATGTAAATACATAGCACCTATAGTCGTCGTTCAGTCCATCTGTCTGTCCATCCGTCTGTTTGCACATAGCAACTCAAAAACTAACCAACCAAATCATTTGAAATTTAAAATATTAATTATTACATAATTTTGTCGAGTCGTTTCAAATTTTATGAAAATTGAATATATAGTTCAATTGCAGGAACAATCCAAAAGTATTCCGTTAGATTACGGTCTATGGGAAAAAATAGTTTCAAGTGCATTTTAAAGATATTACACTCTTTCGAACATAATTAAATTCGTACGTATCTATGAAATATATACTGAAATATACATTTTGTACAATTTGGGAGCAAAGAGTATTTTTATTAATTTACAGGGTCACACAAAAGTATTCTATTACACAATGGTGTATGGGGAAACATTGCTTGAGGTGCGTTTTGACTATATTAAGTTATTTCACATTTTGTGAAATTGATATACGTTGCTGAGATTTACTACAAGTTAATTCTTGTATAAAAGAAAGCAGATAGTATTTACAGGGGCATACAAAAGATTTTAAACCTTTAAAATTATATAGTACAGATATCTATATCTTTAGATATCTGATTCTATAGATTAATCTTTAGATTAGAATAATTTATATCTATAATATCTATGGAGATTCTTCTTATAAAAGTTCTTTCGAACACATAAGTAAATAAACTCGGAGGTAAATTAAATTCTGACACCGTTTTTAAACTTTTAAATAACTTTTATTAAACGTTAATATTTACAAAAAAGATATTTACATATTAATATTTACAATTCGAACATTCAAAAGGAAACTTTAATTAAAACATCTTAATCGCGTCATCTTAATCAACATTCTTCTAAAGTCAACACCAACTCTCCCAACATTCTATCCAACGATCTCTTCCGTTCATTTCTTTTTTCTTCGGCTTTTCGTCTGAATGGAGTTTTTTCAGAAAATCGTCTGCTTTCTAAAGACCTTTTCTATCAGAGTTGCGATATGAAGAACCTTACAAGACATGATACTTGGCTGTTGGAGAAAGAATCGCTCCCACATATCTTTAGATCTGAAGCATCTATATCTTTAGATTTAGTACAGTTCTCTAGTACATTATCTGAAATATGATATTTAAAAAACTTCGTTACAGTACGAACGCACCTTATTTGCTACGTTTGACGTGCAGTTTCTGACTTGTTAACATTTTCTTTTCCATCACTCTATTCTAATGTAGTTTTACAGAATAAATTGACATTATTTTAGAAATGTAACCAATGTTTCATTATCTATAGTGCAAAATAAAAATATTTCCAAAAAAACTTTATTAAGGGTGTTTGTCAGGCAGCTTTCGAATTCCCCCACGTAAATTCAAGTCTATGGGCGTTTGATGCATTCCAATATTAAAAATATCTCCTCAGGAAATTGATATTTTTGATTACCTTTTTCTGTGTATTCTTCTTAAGGGGACAGTACACCTATAACGGTCATAAAGCACGCAAAATTTGGCATGAGTTTAGCAATGTTTTATTAAAAAAATAACCACTCTAGAAGCACGAAATTTTTACAGTGTATATATATATAGGTGATATTGAACTACGTTTCAATTTTTTTTATTTGGATATATTATTATTTAAAAAAAATCAAGGGGTCAATTTCAAAGTGCTATTTAAAATTTTTACAGTGGATAACATTTCACTGCGCGCACGATATCTCATGCTGATTTCATTGTATTTACATAACATGTATCTTAAGTTAAAGATAATGCTCTGGCCTATAATTTGGACAAGGATATCTGTAATCGGTTAATTAGATAATAATTGACATTTAATTGGAAAAACTATAATCTTTTACATGCACTCAATAGCATATTTTTTTTTCATACTGAACACAGCTTTATAATCTAGTTCATTTTCGTGATAATAATAATAATTGTCTAGGCAAACATTTTAAAGCTCTACTTCAAATAGATCTGGAGATATCATGGGCGCAAGAGTAAAAAATATCATTTTGAAAAAAAAATCCATTTAAAAATTAAATTGTATTTTTTAACTATAAAATATGTGATAAAGGAAACAAAAAGACTTAATTATGCATCGTATTCTGTATTGATAATAAGGTTAGATGCTAATTTAAAGTGATAAATATAAAATTATTTGTAAAATGCTGCAGAATATAGGAACATGCTTAAAAATTAAATTGATATAATTTTTTAATAATATTTCAGCAAAAAAATAATTTTAAATGCATAATTTTAAATTTTGTTTAGCTTTGACTATAAAGTGAATTAAATATGCACGTTTTATAGAACTAAATTATTTAATGTAAAATATAGGCTATTTTATAGGGATTGTCGTATTTTGATATCTGATTCACACACTTTGTTGCGCAAAAATCTGGATAGTTTATTAAAAAATATATTAATGTCAATAAACCAAATACAATAAACCAAACCTAAATTGTCAATTAAAACAAAAATCACTTTCGAATTGACTACTTTATAATTTTCTATAAGATGAGTTAGCATCTTAGAATATATTTATATCATCGTATTTTGTTAACTGACTCCTTCTTCGATTCTGTTGTGTAACAAAGTTTGCATATTTTTTCATTAAAAAACTAAGAAATGCTAAGAATTGCAATACTATTACAAAATCAGGAAATTATTTCCCTAGGAAAAAAAATCTGTTTTGTTCCAAATATAAGTACTTAATAGCAAATAATGTTGTAAAAACCATCAAAGTAAACAAATTTGGCGGAATTGGAAGTTGAAGTTAATATTTTAAAGCTTTCAAATTATTGTTTAAGGTATTTAACCAGTACAAATTTCCGCATTTTAGCATATTTCCAAAGGAGGTGGGTCAATAAGGGTTATTTTTCGCCCATCATATACCCGGAAAAAAAGTTTCGAATTCAGATGATTGATCTGTGGCTTTGTATATTTTAAGATATGTGTTTTTGTTTAATATAAGTTTTACGTGATAAATAAAATAGTAAGTCATGGAAATTATAGCCCGAAAGTAGAGTGGTTTGGCTTTTTTCTGCATTTTTCACGTTTTTTGCGTCTTTGAATTGATTTTTTACTAAGAGGCGCTCGATGAACCCAAATAATTTTGACATGCACTGATTCTACTCTTTATAAGCTTTTATATGAGCATTATTTTATTTGGGTTCAGTGTGCGCTTCTACCTATAAAAGAAAAAAATGTATCATGTGAGAGAATCAAATGCACTACTATCGGAGCGCGTTCAGACTTCTTTCGCCGTACTTAAAATGTATTAACGTTGTTCAGACGTCAATGTTGTTTTCTAAAATTGTTTTCGTAAATATTTATTAAAGAAATTAACAATAAATAATGCTTGGATACCAATGTCATAATTGTAAAGTCTCGCAGAAAACTTTTCGTATCTGTTCTAACAGAAAAGTTATATTGATACTTAGATGTTCGAAAAACTGAGATTTACAGAGTGGTTCTAAATAGTGCTCTAAATACAAATAATATGTATTTCGTGCTCTCCATGCTCTAAATACTTCTATTTCTTCTTTTGATGTAACAATAAGAGATTATGCATCAAAGTTTACTGTCGATGAGACCACAAATAAGAAACCTATTATACATTTAATCAATATCTCATTTTCACAATTCTAACACTTGGTGTATAGTATATAAAGATAAGAACTGCCTCGTTATTGTAGCAAAAGCTATTGAAACTCAAGCCTTTATAGAAACTTATATCTATATTTTGTCGCGAAAACGACGCTGTAAAACTCATATTACTTGATCGGTAAATTGACTCTGCAAGATTTAAGTCCTGTAAATGAGAATACATCGATGTATGAAATGCGATGCGCAAAAATATTTAAATCAATATCAGAAACTTAGCAAAGAAGGCCTCGATTTTGATACACCGGGACCCTTTTCCGAAATCTATTATTATATTCTCATTGGCATATTTATGTCTGATTTTAACGATATCTTTAAATTTGTAAAGTCCTCACTAAAGCCATACGTTCCTTGTAAAGTCATACTTCCTCAATAAAGAGGTCATCTCGTACTTTCTTTGCAGTGTTACTTGTAAATCTTAGAACTGGTCTCTACCATTGTATTCTGTCTACATTATTTAATATAAGAAAAATAATAATATCTTCTGTATATGGTATTCGTCATTACTTCAAATTACATTTTGGATGTCTTCGTTCCTTACTTCGCGGAAACAAATAACAATTATGCTAACATACTTACAAACAAATAAAAAAAATATTCATATAATATCAGAGAGTGGCTGAAGCCAAATGATGTTGAGAGTATTGATAGATTTTACCGGGATTGTTTGGAACTTCTGCACAAAATTGATATTGAACAGGAAATGCCAAGATTCTTAATTGAGCAGCAAGAGTTTTCAACAGATGATGCTAAGGAAACCTCTTGTAACCCAAATTTGATTTTTCAGCGCACAATTTCTAAAAACTATAATATTTGGATAGAAACACAGCGAAACATTATAACATAATAGTACGTCAGTGTAAAGTACGCAAAAGTGTCGTAGAGTAATGGGTGCATGTTGTTTTCATATTATGGTTTCTGGCTTACAATATACTACAGTAATCGCTCAATCAAAATTAAAAAACTAAATATCGAATATGTTCATATATTGTACAAGACGCGGCCGCTAGATGGTCTATTAATGAGTCTGGTGAAGTAATCGATAACGAAAATAATCTAAAACACATTGTCCCAAAAGTCTGAAACTGTATGATTATTCTTATTATTAGTATTTGTTATTTATTATTTCCGATTTTCATGTATTGAAATTATAATCTTAGTAAGCTCCATTTATCTTAATTTTACACTTATTGTTGTATTTACTATTGATTATACGGATTAAAACTAATGACAATTGTGTTTATGCTCATTAAAACAGATAATATTTACTTAAATATATATATTATTTTCTCATTAATTATTAAACTGTCATCCAAGATATTATTTTCTTACTTGTTATGAGGTATACTAATGAAAGAAATGTATGTCACGTCTAGGTGCTGATGGCCGAAAAATGGCCCTTATTGACCCACCTCCTTACCATAATGTTAAAGTGCCATAATGTTGAAGTACCATAATGTAAACAAACCGCTATGAAAATTGTCGCGCGGTTGTTAATTTCAAAAATGAAGGAGCGAAGTCTACATTCTTTCTTATATCTCAGTAAATAATCATCACACAGTTGAAATATTGGTATCAACTTATTCAGAATACAATGAATATTCTAACAATGTAATAATAAAAAAAATCGATTTTTGAAAATTTTAAAAGTGTACTGTCCCTTTAAAGAATGTCTCCTCTTTCCTTCGTTCTCAAAATCTATACTAATAAAATCCGTGCGCCTCTGTCTGCTTGAAGCCGATTACAGTTCGCAACGCGGGCGAGTTGGAAGTCGCGAGAGGTGTCTTTCGATTGGAAAAATTCCGGAGAAGTCATTTCGGGCATTTTCGAGACCGTGGGACCAAAATTAAAAAAGTTATGAATTAAAAACCCCTTGGGAATCGTAACGAAAAATGTCTCAAATCCCAAACGGCACTCAAATGGAGCTCTGAGGCAGAACACTGCGCCACCTTGCGGTGAAGAACCTGAACTTTTCCCCTTTGGCTAAAAGAAGAAGCAGTCGAAAACCTCTTTTTCTCCCTTTTTTGAGCGTTTTTTCTTAAACCATCATGCAGACAGTTTTTAAAGTAGAAAAAAACTGATTACATATTCAGAATCTGCGTAAAAGTCTGCTTCTGATGAACCAAAAAATACGAGAAAATGTCTTATGGGCGCGCAGAGCCAACCGTACAAAACCAAATATTTTTAATGGGACGATGGCGACCATGGAGCGTAGAGCCCACTGTGCGAAATCACATATTTTTAACGGGATAATGGGCGCATAACAACCATAGCTCTTTAATTTACTTTTTTGTGTTTGAGGATTCGAACACCAAGACTTGCTTATTAAATGAATTTTTTTGTTTATTATATATTGGTTAATATCGAGGTTCGTTTGGAAAAACTGGCCCAGCTAGCGGGCGTAGCTCGCTAGTATTTCTATAATATTTGCTTAATTTTATATACAGTGTTAAAATCTTACCCACATTTTATCAGCTTTTAAAGTGTAAAACATTAAATTGAAAATATATTTTAGAAATATTTTGAGAACTAAAAAAAAGAAACAAAAAGGAGTTAAAAATTAATTTCCTGGGGTGATATTTTCAATATAGAAATGCATCAAACGCATGCATTGTTATTATGCATTTAATTACGTTACTACGAAATCTGCCAGAGAAATCTAAAAAAAATCTAAAACAATCACAATTAGTAAGCTGAATTAATGCCACATAAAATTATTCACATTTGTTATTTTTTCTTTTCAAAATTAAGTCATTACGAATCACTCGGCATCATTTGAATAATTCATTTGATAAAACAATACTTTCATATTAAGATTTTCTTTAAATTTAACAAAATACATTAAATCGATCAAAAAATATTTAACATCTATTATGCATATCACTTTAACGTTATTTTTCAGCATTTATATTCAAATGCAAATCGAAAAGATTCAAAGTGAGAAAAATTACAGCTGCGCAAGATTAATCTAAGCTATCCCGTGCTGACTCAAAAAAAAATGATATTCAAAGCTGAAATCTAAAATTTACATGTAGAAAATCATGAAGGAAAGGGTAAAAATGAATGCGTCTCCATAGCTTTTAACAACTGAGGATATATTTCCCCCCTTCTACTTTACATTTGTGCTTTCTGTAAAGTTTTTTAAATATTTATTAGTGACACGTACATTGCGTTTCTTCAGATGCATAAGAGAAAGATATTGCTAAAAAATATTTATCACTGAAGTGATTTATTTAAACAGCATAACGTTTATGTGAAAAAATTATCAAATAAGTACATTTCAAGAATAATATAAAATGAAACTTTCCCCTTTATTTGTTATTATGCATTTAATTACGTTACTATAAAAGCTGTCAGAGAAAACTAAAAAGAAAAAATCTAAAATAATCAGAATTACTACGTTGAATAAATACTACATAAAATCATTCACATTTGTTATTTTTCCTTTTCAAAAGTACGTCAAGAGAAATTCACTTCATTTGAATAATTCATTTTATAAAATAATACCTTCATCTTAACATTTTCTTTAAATTTATATGAATACATTAAGTCGATGAAAAAATATTTAACATCTATTATATATATAAAATTAATGTTCTATTCAACATTCATATTTCAATGCAAATAGAAAAGTTTCAAAGTGTGAAAAATTACAGCTGCGCAAGATTAATCTAAGCCATCCCGTGCTGGCTCAAAAAATATGATATTCGAAACTGAAATCTAAAATTTACATATGGAAAATCATGAAGGAAAGTGTAAAAAGCAATGTGTCTCCGTACCTTTTTGCATTAGAGTATATATTTTTTCCCTTCTATTTTACATTTGTGCTTTCTGTAAAGTTTTTGAAATATTTATAAGTTACACGTACATTGCGTTTCTTCAGATGTATAAGAAAAGGGTATTGCTAAAAATTTATTTATCAGTGATATTGATTTATTTAAACAACATAACGTGTACTGTGAAAAAAATATCAAATTAGTACCCTTCAAGAACAATAAAATTACAATTTCCACTTTATTTGTTATTATGCATTTAATTACATTACTATGAAAACTTTGAAAAAAAAACTAAGAAAAAATCTAAAATAATCAGAATTACTAGGCTAAATTAATGCCACATAAAGTTATTCACATTTGTTATTTTTTCTTTTCAAAATTAAGTCATTACAAATTCAGTCGGTATCATTTGAATAATTCATTTGATAAAAAAATATCTCTGTCTTAAAAATTTCTTTAAATTTAAATGAATACATTAAGCCGATGAAAAAATATTTAAAATCTATTATATATATATAACAGTAATGTTCTTTTCAACATTCATATTTAAATGCAAATGAAAAAATTCACATTGTGAAAAATTACAGCTGATCAAGATTAATTTAGGTTATTCCGCGCTGACTCGATAAAAATGTAACATTCAAAACTGAAATCTAAAATTTACATTTGGAAAATCATGAAGGAAAGTGTAAAACTCAATGTATCTCCATAGCTTTTTATAATAGACAATATATTTTTTTCTCCTTCTACATTACATTTGTGCGTTTTTGAAATATTTATAAGTTACACGTACGTTGCATTTTTTTAGATGCATAAGAGAAAAGTATAGCTAAAAATTTATTGATCAGTGAAAGGGATTTCTTTAAACAACATAACGTTTAATGTTAAAAAATATCAAATAAGTAGAATTCAAGAACAGTAAAATTAACCTCTCCCCTTAATTTGTTATTATATATTTAATTATGTTACTATGAAAGCGGTTAGAGAAATAAAAAATGTAAAAAACTCAGAATTACTAAGCTGAATACCACATAAGGTTATTCATATTTGTTATTTTTTCTTTTCAAAATTAAGTCGAGACAAATTCACTCGGCTTCATTTGAATAAATCATTTGATAAAATAACATCTTCAGCTTAAAATTTTCTTTAAATTTAACGGAATACATTAAGTCGATGAAAAAATATTTAACATCTATTATATGTATAAATTTAATGTTCTTTTCAGCATTCATATTTAAATGCATATCGAAAAGTTGCAAAGTGTGGAAAATTACAACTGCGCAAAATTAATATAAGGTATCCCGAGCTAACACAAAAAATATGATATGCAAAACTGAAATCAAAAATTTACATATGGAATTTCATAAATCAATGTGTCGCCATAGCTTTTTACACTGGAGGATATTTTTTAAAATTATTATTCCGTTCTAGCTTACATTTGTCCTTTCTATAGAGTTTTTGAAATATTTATAAGTTGCACGTACATTGTGTTTCTTCAGATGTAAGATTTCACTTCGTTACTCTTCAGATAGAAAGGTATGTTAAAAATTTATTTATCAGTGAAATTGATTTATTCAAACAATATAACGTTCAATGTGAAAAAATACCAAATTAGTATAATTCAAGAACAATAAAATGAAACTTTCCCCTTAATTTGTTATTATGCATTTAATTATGTTACTATGAAAGCGGTTAATGACTTAAAAAAATCTAAAACAATCAGAAATACTAAGCTGATTTAATGCCACATAAAGTTATTCACATTTCTTATTTTTTTCTTTTCAAAATTAAATCAAGAAAAATTCACTCGGCTTCATTGGAATATTTATTTGATAAAATTATACCTTCATATTAAAAATTTCTTTAAATTGAACGAAATACATTGAGTCAATAAAAAAATATTTAACATGCATTATATGTATAACTTTAATGTTCTTTTCAGCATTCATATTTAAATGCGAATTGAAAAGATTCAAAGTGTGAAAAATTACAGCTGCGCAAGATAATTCTAATCCATCCCGAGCTGACTGCAAAAAATATGATATTCAAAACTGAAATCTAAAATTTACATATGGAAAATCATAGTATACTATTTACTACTATAAGAACATTCTATAAAAATATAGCTAAAAATTTATTTATCGGTAAAATTGATTTATTTACACAAAATAACCTTTAGTGTGAAAAAATATCAAATAAGTATAATTCAAAAGCAATAAAATTAGATTTCCCCCTTAATTTCTTATTATGTATTTAATTATGCTACTGTGGAAGTGTCAGAAAAAATCTAAAAAATAATTAAAAAAAACTAAAACAATCAGAATTACTAAGCTGAATTAATGCATAACATTATTCACAATTGTTATTTTTTTTTTCAAAATTAAGTCAAGACAAATTCTCTCGGCCTTATTGGAATAACTCATTTGATAAAATAATACCTTCATATTAAAAAATTCTTATTGAACGGAATACATTATGTCGATGAAAAAATATTTAACATCTATTATATACTACCTCTGACAATAAAGTTCGGTGAATGGACCTATAACATTAATGTAGATGAAATACTAATGAAATATACCGTACCTCCTTCGAAATAGTCATCTCACATAACTATGCACCACTGACATGTGCTATACTGCTATACATGTCCTGGGAAATTCGCAAGAAGTCTTCTTTTGGGATGGAGTTCAAAACCTTCGTGACATATCGTTGGATGTCAGCAATATGGTCAAATCTCTTTCAAAGAGAATTTGAGTCGTGAATATAGGAATAAGTCTCGAGGATTGAGATCTGGCGAGTATGGTGTATGTTTAATTTGCACAAGTTCTCATGAATTTCTTTCGGTGTCTCGCAAAACTTAAAACCAAACTTTAAACTGATCTTTTGTTAGTTCATTTTCCTGTTCTCAGTTAAGAACCAACACACTGAACAAGCACTTAGTAAAGCACGTCTTACACAGAACATAAACGACGCTCAACTGAACAACGGTGGGGGAAAATGGTCCACACTTGCCTCTATGCAGGTACAGCGTTTTGTTTTCCCAGTGTTACCAGATCTATCGTTCTGAATTCATTCACCGAACTTTATTGTCAAAGGTAGTATATAACTTTAAATTTCTTTTCAGAATTCTTATTAAAATGCAAACTGAAAAGATTCAAAGTGTGAAAAATTACAGCTGCGCAAGATTAATCTAAGCTATCCCGAGCTGACTCCAAAAAAATATGATATTCAAAATTTAAATCTAAAATTTACATATGAAAAATCATGAGAGAAAGTGTAAAAATCAATGCGTCGCCATAGCTTTTTACATTGGAGGATAACTTTTTTTTATTATTATTCCCTTCTATTTTACATTTATCCTTTCTGTAAAGTTTTTGAAATATACTTATAAGTTACACGTACATTGCGTTTCTTGAGATGTATAAGAGAAAGATATTGTTAAAAATTTGCTTGTCAATGAAATTGATTTACATAAATAATATCACGTTTAAGGGGGTAGTAAGGTTAATTCGAGGGGAAAAAAGCATATTTTCTATCATTTTTTGTAAGGATACAATTAATATTTATTTTTTTGTATAGTTATAGTATAATTATATGTCATTTAAAGGGTATTCTGTGAAATTTTCATTAAGAAATATTAAAAAATGAGCCGATGACAGCGAATCTTCGAAGACGTCCCAAAAAAAAGTTGATTCGCGGTGAACCGCATAACTCATGACTGGATCAACTGAAATTAAAAAACCAAATTGATTTAATTAGTTGATAAGTTTCCTCAGGGAACGCAGTCGAGTTTTTTTTTATTATTGATTTTTCAATTTTTTACAAGGCTCGGAAGTCAAAATACTGATTTTTCATCAAAAAAATCTGATATTTTGTTTTTTAAAATTAAGTTAAAATTAAAAAAAAAAAAAACTCGACAGCGTTATCTCGTAATTTATATAAAGAAATAGTGTGTAAAATTTTATAAAGATCGGTTCAGTAGATTTTGAGCTACAGAGTTCACCGGCTTTGAAAAAGCGAAATGTTAGAAAAACACGTTTAAAGTTTCACACACGTTTTTGTCGAAATAGATATTTGTAAATTACTGCTTTTTTCATATACTTACACAGAAGCGTCAATGCCAGACCCATAAAGCGAAAAGCTGTCGGAGATTATGTCCAGAGCATCTTGTTGCTCTTGTCTACGACGAGTCCTGCCTTCTTTGCTCTCTTTTGCAGCCTCTCGCTCCGCTTTACATACTCGAAGACTATCTGTTGTTCGCGCCGATTCATGAGAACTTGTTCCAGTTTTTATGCCCATTTCTTGCAAAAATGACAGCAGAGAAAAACAGCCTTCATTAAATGTACTTGCTGCAACATTAGCTGCAATTTCAACGACGTTGGAGGTGTCATTCACTGTTTTTGGAGTAATTTTCCAAATAAGTTGATTAAGTCTTTCATTATCGTTCTGAGTGAAACCTCCAACACATCGTTCCAGAAGTGCATCTTTGCTTAAATCCTCATAAATAGGTTGGATGGCTTCTAGCACATTACTCGGAAGTGCGGTGTAACTTTGTTTGAATGACTCCAGATCTTCTGTAGCTGCAGCCTTCTGCCATTCACACCATGAATCAGCACCGCTCGGACAATCGGAGGGCGGAGACTTACAAGTGTATATCTCCGTCAGTTTTACTTCAATTGTTTTCAAATTTTCACAGAATAATCTTAAGATGTTGTACATTAATATAAAATAAAAATAAGAAAATGCAAAAAAATAAAAATAAATACCTTACTACCCCCTTAATGTGAAAACAAATCAAATTAGTAGAATTCAAGAACAATAAAATTAAACTTTTCGTTTAATTTGCTATTATGCATTTAATTATGTTACTATGAAGGCGGTCAGAGAAATAAAAAATCTATAACAATCAGAATGACTAAGCTGAATTTATACCGCATAAAGTTATTCACATTTTTTATTTTTTCTCTTCAAAATTAAATCAAGAATAATTTACTCGGCTTCATTTGAATAATTCATTTCATAAAATAATACCTTTACATTAACATTTCCTTTAAATATAACGGAATATATTAAGTCTATGAAAAAATATTTAACATCTATTATGTACATCATTTAATATTCTTTTCAGAATTCATATTTAAATGCAAATCAAAAATATTCAAAGTGTGAAAAATTACAGGTGCGAAAGATTAATCTAAGTCATCCCGAGCTGACTGCAAAATATATGATACTCAAAACTGAAATCTAAAATTTACATATGAAAAAATCATGAAGGAAAGGGTAAAAATCAATATGTCTCCATAGCTTTTTACATTGGGGGATACTTTTCATTTATTATTATTCTTTTCTATTTTACATATTGTAAAGTTTTTAAAATATTTATGAGTATTACGTACATTGCGTTTCTTTGGACGTATAAGAGAAAGGTATTGCTTAAAATTTATTTAACAGTCAAATTGATTTATTTAAACAATATTACGTTTAATGTGCAAAAAATATCAAATTAGTTGAATTCAAGAACAATAAAATTAAACTTTCCCCTTAATTTGTTACTATGCATTTAATTACGTTACTATGAAAGCTGTCAGAGAAATCTAACGAAAAAAAAATCTAAGATAATCAGAATTACTAAGTTGAATAGCACATAAATTTATTCATATTTGTTGTTTTTTCTTTCCAAAATTAAGTCAAGACAAATTCACTTGACATCATTTGAATAATTCATTTTATAAAATAATACCTTCATCTTAAAATTTTCTTTCAATTTAGTGGAATACATTAAGTCGATGAAAAAATATTTAACATCTATTATGCATACAACTTCAATGTCCTTTCAGCATTCATATTTAAATCCAAATTGAAAAGAGTGAAAGTGTGAAAAATTATAGCTGCGCAAGATTTATTTAAGCTATCCCGAGCTGACTAAAAAAATATGATATTCAAAACCGAAATCTACAGTTTACTTACGGAAAAATCATAAAGGAAATTGTAAGAATCAAAGCTTCTCCAAAGCTTTTTACATTAGAGAATATATTTTATCTTTTTCTATTTTCTATTTGTACTTTCTGTAAGGTTTTTGAAATATTTATAAGTTACATGTACATTGCGTTTCTACATATGTATAAGAAAAAGGTATTGCTAAAAATTTATTTATCAGTCAAATTTTTTTATTTCACAATTAATACGTTTAATGTGAAAAAATTATCAAATTAGTACAATTCAAGAACAATAAAATTAAACTTTCCGCTTAATTTGTTATTATGCATTTAATTATGTTACTATGAAAACTGTCAGTAAAATATGAAAGAATAAATCTAAAACAATCGTAGTTTCTAATCTGAATTCATACAACATAAGGTTATTCACATTAGTTATTTTTTACTCTCAAAATTAAGTTAAGACTAATTTACTCGGCTTCATTTGAATAATTCATTTGATAAAATAATACCTTCCTCTTAGAATTTTCTTTAAATTCAACGAAAAAGATAAAGTCGACAAAAAAATTATTTAACATATATTATATACATAATTTCAATGTACTTTTCGGAATTCATATTTAAATGCAAATCGAAAAAAAGTCAATTGTGAAAAATTAAGATTAATCTAAGATTAATCTAAGGTATCCCGAGCTGAGTGAAAAAAATATGATATTCAAAACTGAAATCTAAAATTTACATATGGAAATCACGATGAAAAGGGTAAACATCAGTATACCGCTATAGCTTTTTACATTAAGGATACTTTTTTATAATTTTTAAATCCTTCTATTTGACATTTGTGCTTTCTGCAAAGTTTTTGAAATATTTATAAGTTACACATACATAGCGTTTCTTCAGATACATAAGAGAAAGATATTGTTAAAATTTACTTGTCCATAAAATTGATTTATTTAAACAACATAACGTTTAATGTGAAAAAATATCGACTTAGTACAATTCAAGGACAATAAAATTAAACTTCCCCCTTAATTTTTTATTATGCATTTAATCATGTTACTATGAAAGCGGTCAGGGTAATAAAAAATCTAAAACAATCAGAAATACTAAGCTGGATTAATACCACATAAAGTTATCATGCAAATTCAATCGGCATTATTTGAATAATTCATTTGATAAAACAATACCTTCATATTAACATTTTCTAAATTTAACGGAATACATTAAATCGATGAAAAAATCTCTGTCGGCTTGGCCTATAGGCGGAGGTAGATTCCGAAGAGTGCTCATTTCAACAACAAAAAATGAAATATGATTAGAGATAAATCCAGTTTAACAATTTTCTGTGGCCTTTTTGAAAATTTTTTAATTTATTTTTATGTAAGAACTGGTTTTTATCAAAATCATCTTAGGCGAAATTCGGCTCAAATTCCCATTTTGACAACATATTTTGAAATACATTCTGACTTTATTATTAAAAAATCGACCAATACGCAAATTATATAATTCCTAAATAACAAAAAACTGTCAATTGAATGCTTTTGAGAGCAAAATCCAATTTAAAAATGAGTCATAAAATAACCAATTTGTTATTTGAATACATCCTCAATTCTTAAATCGTGATCGCTTTGAGAAATTTTGTGCGAAGTGCTCACTTTGACAGCTTTAAAAATATATATTTTTTAACCTTTATCAAAAAACTGACAAATACGGCATATTACATAGTTCCTATATAACAAATAACTGTCAATGGAATGCGTTTGAAAGCAAAATTGAATTTAAAAATCAGTCATAAAGTAACTAATTTGTTATTTTAATACATAATCAATTCTTAAATCATGATCGATTTGGGAAATTTTGTGCGAAATGCCTACTTTGAGAGATTTAAAAAAAATATATTTAGCCTTTATCAAAAAATCGACGAATTCTCACATTATATAGTTTCTATATAATAAAATGCGTTTGAGAGCAAGATTGAATTTAAAAATGAGTCATAAAATAACCAATTTGTTACTTAAATAAATCCTCATTTCTTTAATCATGATGGCTTTGGGAAATTTTGTGCGAAGTGCCCATTTTGGCATCCTTTTTTGAAATATATTCTGCCTTTATCAGAAAGCTGGCCAATCCGTCACATTATATAGTTCCTATATAAGAGGACCTGTAAATTTTATACGTTTGAGAACAAAAATGACTTTAAAAATGAGTCGGAAAAATGCAATTTGTTATACTTCTTCAATTTTTCAATCACTATCACTTTGGGAAATTCTGTTCTAAATACCGTTTTTGGCAGTCTTTTATGAAAAATATTCTGCCTTTATCAAAAAACTGGCTAATACGTCACATTATACAGTTCCTAAATAGAAGGATCTACCATTTGGATGCGTTTAAAATCAAAAGTGAATTAAAAAATGATTCATAATATAAGCAGTTTGGATTTCAGTTCTTTTATCCAACTCCTATTTTTGTTTAATTTATTTTTGCTATAAGAATTGGTCCTATGAAAAACTTGTTATTATAAAAGTCGAAGATATTATTGAGAAGATGTAAAATAAATTTAATTAGATTTGATTGCTTAAGAATTGGCGAAGTTATGAATTTTTTTCTTTTTCCACCCCCCTTTTTCTTTTCGTTTTTAATTTTTTTCATCGGTAAAAGTTGTTCCTATCAAAAACTTGTAAATACAAACGTTTTTAGATACTTTTGAGAACATTTATAAAAAATTTAATTGGATTTGATATTCAATAAATTGACGAAGTTATGATTTTTTTTCTCCCAAAAACCCTGTTTTTTTTCGCCCCTTGAGCCCATTTTTAACTTTATCAAAAATCTGGCATGCATAAATTTTTGGCCCATTTTTTAGAAGTAATATAAACTTTAAACTGATTCGATATCTATTTTAATTTAGAAGTTATCGCGTTTTTTCTGTTTTTACAAAAACCCTCCTAACTTCCACCCCCTTGGTCCGATTTTGCCCATTAACGAACTTAACCGAGATTTTATGCCCCCTTGATAAAAGTTTGAAGAAGATCTGAGCATAATTATGGAAGTTATCGTGTCCAGAAGAAAGTGATATACACAGATAGATAGGTAGATAGATAGATAGATAGATAGATAAACTTTTTTACTAATGATAGTTTTGGGGTGTAGGGGTCGTGATCGGTGCAGATCTGCAAAATATTTTCAGAAATTCCAATATGGGAGCGATCGCAATAGGTAATATTTCATACGAAAACCACATAAAATGTTTAACATCTATTATGTATATAACTGTAACGTTCTTTTCAGCACTTATATTTAAATACAAATCGAAAAGATTCAAAGTGTGAAAAACTACAGCTGCGCAAGATTAATCTAAGCTATTCCGAACTGAATCAAAAAAATATATGATATTCAAAACTGAAATCTAAATTTTACATACGGAAAAATTATGAGGGAAAGGGTAAAAATCAATGTGTCGCCATAGATTTTTGCATTGGAAGATAATTTATTAATTATTATTATTCCTACTATTTTACATTTGTGCTTTCTGTAAAGTTTTTGAAATATTTATAAGTTACACATACGTTTCTTCAGATATATAAAAGAAATATATTGTTAAAGATTTATTTATCGGTGAATTTGATTTATTTAAACAACATAACGTTTAATGTGGAAAAAATATATATCAAATTAGTACAAATCAAGAACAACAAAATTATATTTTTCCATTAATATGTTAATATCCATATAAATATTTTACTATGAAAGCTATCAGAAAAAGCTAAAAAAAAAATAATCTAAAACAATCAGAATTACTAAACTGAGTTGATTCCACATAAAGTTATTCACATTTGTTAGTTTTATTTTCAAAATTAAGTCAAGAACAATTCACTCGGCTTCATTTGAATAATTCATTTGATAAAATAATACCTCCATATTTAAATTTTCTTTAAATTTAACGGAATGCATTAAATCAATGAAAAGATATTTAACATCTACTATGTATATAACTTGTATGTTCTTTTTAGGATTCATATTTAAATGCAAATAGAAAAGATTCAAAGTGTGAAAAACTACAGCTGCGCATGATTGATCTAAGGTATTCCGAGCTGACTGCAAAAAATATGATATTCAAAACTGAAATCTAAAATTTACATATGGAAAAATCATGAAAGAAAGGGTAAAAATTAATGTGTCGCCATAAATTTTTTTTCAATGGAAGACACTTTTTTTTATTATTATTTCCTTCTATTTTACATTTGTGCTTTTTCTAAAGTTTTTGAAATATTTATAACTTACATGTACATTGCTTTTCTTCAGATGTATAAGAGAAAAATATTGCTAAAAAAATATTTATCAGTGAAATTGATTCATTTAAAATATATAACGTTTATATATAAAAAAATATATAAAAACGATCTGAGTTATTTTTAGAAATTTATATTGCAAATCAGTGAAAAATTTATTTATGTAGTAACAAGAGGAATCAAAGTACTTGAAAGATAATTTGTATTAATTGATAATAACAATTTAAATTAACTCTATTGCATTTCATTTTGTGGTTATTTGAAGTTATTAAAAGAAATATTTGCAGAGATCTTTTTATACTATTGTAGCTATAATTATAAGGACAAAAAATTAATCTACATTATATCTTCAATGAAATATGTATCGATAAATCTTCTTTAAATCGTCGTAGTGTTAACTAGAGATGGGCATTATTTAACATAACATGATAAATATTCGTAATATTAACCAAAAACTTATTATTTAGTAACAGATTACCAAAAAGTCCCTGTTAATTTTGGAACGCCTCATATGATAAGCATTTTAAAAAGAAGAAACAAATAGTAAGGCTGAAAATCATTTTAGGAATACATATTTATAAATTAACAAAAGTTTAGTTATATAAAAAAATTCGAACTTATAAATCTATTTAAATTCTGAGGCAAAGAATTTCTATTACTGCAGAAAACAAAAATTTCCAACTGCATTAAAACGCTTTTGAGACAGAGAAAGAAAAAAAAATAAATTCCGACGCAAAAAAAAAACCCTATGAAACTTTCTTTTTGACGCGCCACTGTCGATCTACGATTCCAAGATATTTAAAAATCCCTTTGGTCTAATCATGGAAGCCAATCATAGAACCATTTTCCTTTTGCAATGTCCAAAACATTAAAACTCCTTTTGGTCTAATCAAGGAAGCCAATACGAAACCTTGTTTTTTTGCTATCTCAAAAGTTCACGTGATAAAATCTCTCAAAAGCTATTCGTTGTTGATTGTTCTATGAATATTTAAAAACATCTGGCTTCGATTCTTCACAGAATATATTTTATCGTTTGAATTTTTTATAACGCTCACAGTTACAAAGATTAAAGCAATAGAATCAGTTTTTAGAATAACGAAAACATTTATTGAAAATAATAGCTGGAATAATGAAAATTGCTTTTATCAAACAAATAGGTAGAATACTGAAAATGAAATGAGGGGAAAATGTGTTTTTATTCTAAAGTACGTGAAGTTAGTGATGACGCTTGCAGATTATTAAAAAGCAAGGAGATAATGTCGGCCATCTTTGGTCATATTTTTAATGGGAAGGAATCTCTGTTTGAAAAATGGAATTAAAGAGATTTACGGATTTAATTGTTGATAGTAAGATGTTTTATCGCTCGGGCACGGGACATAATCTTTCGTTGATGTAGTTAGATGGGTAAAACGGTGGCAATCTTTGAGTTTGAATATTTAAAAGGGATATTACTATGCACTCATGGTATTTGGGGTATTTTGGGATATCATGGTATTCTGGCACTATGACTTTTATTTAATCAAATGTTTATTGCTTTTTTTATCATTATTATTTTGTCAATATTGCTTAGTTAGAAAATACGAACTGTAAAACATTACTTTTGTAATTGTATTTTACTGAAAAAAAAAGAAGAAAAATAGCCTGGTGACGACACAGCCATTCGAAAAGGGATATAGGAGGGGGGCGGTCCCGACGGACGCGGAAATTTATAGGGCGCCAATTTTATACTACCAACGTCATTTTTTGGCCTGTCACAAGTTTTGGGGAGGGGATTTTAAATACGTACTTGCACATACGAAATTTGTGGGATGAATGACATTTGATTAAAAATATACAAGTAATGTTTCGTGCTCTTGTGGGATAGCTTTGAATATGCGTTGACAGATATTGATTCGGGGATATCAAAATTCGAACTTCAAATCAAGGTGCTAACGAATGAAGATCAATTTTATTTTTTTATTTTTTTATTTTTTTATTTTTTTATTTTTTTGAACAAATCGCATTGTTAAAACGGTGTTGTTTTTATAGAGGATATTTCTAATCGTTTAGAAAAAATTAATTTCTAAACCATCAGTTTTGGAGTCATTGTAACAATTGTAAAAATGCTTTAAACTTTCTTCTGCATCATATAAATATTAATTTACATTAAAATATTTATTTTTTAAATTGTTAAGAAACTACATATTTTATACAGTGTTTAGTTAGTTTTCTATAACTTTTAGTTAGAAAAAGTTTTTATGTGTTTTAACAAGTAGATCAGAAAAAAAAGTTCTACGGGCAAAATTTACTGAGTTATGATACTTATAAAATTTCAACGAGGAAAAATGCATTTTTAGTGCAGGAAAACGATAATAATACGTGAAATGTAAAGTATCACAACTAACTAAGTTTTTGTCTTGCAAAAGTTAAAATTTTAACTCTATGTTGATTTTAAAGGCGCATGTTTATCTGAAATAAAAGAGCGTCTCTACTTAAGTATCAAAGTTATTCAAGATACCTTAATTAACGGCCCTATAATTAAAATGTCTGTTGACAGCATAGTCTCATCGATTAGTTATACGTTACAAAAATAACAGGTTGTTGAAACCTGTTACCTGTGAATGTGTGGAACGATGTAACCTGTTAACCAAAAATAACTATATTTCCCATCTCTAGTGTTAACGTTATAACTTTTGGTTCATGTAACAGATTATGTTGCAACAATAACAGAATCTGTTACATGGATTTTCGTTGTTGCTGTTGCATAAAAAGTTCGAAAAATTCCAATTTCCATTCTTTTTTTTTTTTTTTTTTTTTTTTCACAGTTTACATATTGTTTTGAAATTATCAAGCTACCTAATCCAATTACTTTTAATTTTTTGTTTATTCGAAACTTAAAATATTTTACTTTGCTGAACAAATTTTAAATATATACCAACTTCTTTATAAAGTCAACCCCATATATTTCATTTGATTTAAGATTTATATAATCTAATAACACTCTTTGCATTGAAAAAAAAACTATAGTTTTAAACATAACGTTACTGAAATCTGTATGCTTACTCAATTTTTATCGGTACACAGTACAAAAAAAATGTAAATTTACAAAACTGGTTTTATAAAAGAATGTAGCTTTACAAGGTAATCTACTAAATTTACATTAATTTTTAAAATTTCATCTGTAACCCCTGATCAGTAATGCAGTTGCATAAAAATTTCTTCGTTTCCCAGTTTCCTAAACATATCTTAGTAATCTTACAGATTTCTTTGTTTGTTTACAGCACAAGCGTTTATCAATTACTTGAATTTTAGTAGTTGGTATTACATAAAAATTCCTACGGATACCAGTTTCTCAGAAAAAATTTAGTAACTTGACAGATTTTTTTACAGTATATTATATATGAGGACCCCAGAATGCAAGGGGTATAAGTGATAAAATTGAAAAAAAATGAACTAAGTGCACAGACGACCTGGAAATATGCTTTTTTTCTTTTCGTGTAAAGGAATATAAGTGATTTTCTATTTATGTACTTAGGTAAACCACTTTTGCCGAATAATAATCAAAGTTGATTAAATATAAATTTAAAGAAAATTGTACTTTTTTTCAGTTATTGAAATGAGAGGTAGAAAACCACAATAAAACACGGACAGATTCCTATTCCAATTCTTTCAATTTATTATTGATGTTCTAATTTATCTTAAATTACCTTTAAATTTAATTTACTCCAATTTTTATCACGTGTACCCCTTGGCTTCTGAGGTAGTCATATCTGGGGTTAAAAAATATTCTACAAATTCTTAACATAATTGACAATGCGTTATAAAAATTAAAAAGTAAAACCTAAAATACTTTTTTTAATTAAAGCAATGCTCATTTTGAATTAATATTTAAAATGATTTAACTGAAATAGACGCCGATTTAATAAAACAAACTCGAACATTTTGACAGTCCAAAATTAGAAAATCTTTTATTTTCGAAACGACCACACCATTAAACCAATATTAATGAGTTTCGTTTCGTTGAGAGTTGAATGCTTAATGCTCAGAAATTTCAAAACTAGTGAGAAATGTTGCTGGGTAGATTGGATAATCTAAACTTGGAGAAACATTTGCAAATTTTTCGACTGAAATGAGGATGTGTAGTATGATAGTTAAAAATTAAAATTATTGCTATCATTTAAATTTGTAATTGATTTTTCAATTTTTAGTTTTTTTAGCTTTAATAAATATTGATTTTTTTTTTTTTTTTTTTTTTTTTTTTTTTTTTTTGAATGAATGAATGAATATTTGAAATAATTTAACTGAAATAGACGCCGATTTATTGAAATAAACTCGAACATTTTGACACTCCAAAATTAGAAAATCTTTTATTTTCGAAACAACCACAACATTAAACCAACATTAATGAGTTTTCGTTTCGATGACATTTGAATGCTTAGTGTTCAGAAATTTGGAAACCGGTGATTAATGTTGCAGTGTAGATTGGATAATCTAAACTTGGAGAATAGTTTGCAAATTTCTCGACTGTAATGAGGATGTGTACTATGATAATTAAAAAATAAAATTTTTGCTATGATTTAAATGTTATCATTTGTATCAAATATTGTTATTTTTCTTTTGCTATCATTATAACCTTGTTTGTTTACAGTGCAAACGTTTGTCTGTTACATGAGTTTTAGTTGTTGCCAGTACATAAAAATTCCTATGGATAACAGTTCCTTGGAAATATTTTAACAATTTCTCGGATTTTTTTCTTTTTCCTGCGTATTATATATGAGGACACAGAAGCCAAGGGCTATAAATGACAAAACTTCAAAAATTAACTAAGTACGCAGACGAAATTGAAATATGCTTTTATCATTTTGAGTAAAGAAATACGTTATTTTCAATTTATTTGCTATATTATGGAGATAAATAATTTTTGCCGCATAATAATCAATGTTGATCAAATATAAATTTAAGGAAAATTGTACTCTACCTTTTTTTTACAGTTATTGCAATAAGAGGTAAATGACTACAATTAAACATGGACAGTTGCCTATCACAGTCATGTCAATTATTATTGATGTTCAAATTTAAAGTCAATTTACTCTAATTTTTGTCACTTGTACCCCTTGGCGTCTGAGATCGTTGTAACTAGTGTTAAAAAATATTCAACAAACTCTTAAATTTAAAAAATACATATTTTTATAAAAGTAATGCTAATTTTTGAATTAATATTTAAAATTATTTAACTGAAATAGTTTCCGAGTTAATAAAATAAACTCAAACATTTTGACACTCCAGAATTTGAAAATCTTTCATTTTTGAAACGACTACACCAATAAACGAACATTAATGAGTTTCGTTTCGCAGACAGTTGAATGCTTAATGTTCAGAAATCTGAAAACTGGTGATAAATGTTGCAAGGCAAATTGGATAATCTAAACTTGGAGAACCATTTGCAAATTTCTCGACTGGAATGAGGTTGTGTACTGTGATAATTAAAATTAAAAATTTTTTATTAAAATTGGAATTGATTTTCAAGTTTTTAACTTTTAATAAATTTTCAAGTGTTTTATTAAATCGGCTTGGTAAGTGTAAACATTATATAAAAATGTTTGATAGGAAATTGGGTATTGGAAATGTAATAAATATTATAAATAAAACGACTCACTATTTGGAATACTTTTTAAAAGATTTTTTATTTTTATTTTTTTTTATTTATTTATTCATTATTTTTTATCATTTATTATTATTATTATTATTATTATTATTTTGCCTATAGCGAAAATGTTTATCTGTAACATGAAATTTCATTGTTGCCGTTATATAAAAATTTCTAAAAATACCAGTTTTTTAGACAAATTTTAGTAACTTCTTTCTTTAGCAGATTTTTTTATAGTGTATTTTATACTCAGTGTTAAAAAATAATCTACAACTTCTTAACAATATTGACAATGTATTAAAAAAATGAAAAACTAAATCAAAAAATACATGTTTTGACATATATAATTTTTTTAAAGGCAATGCTAATTTTTAATTAATATTTAAAATAATTTAACCTAAAATCCATGCCGATTTAATAAAATAAACTCAAACCAACATTAATGAGTTTTCGTTTCGCTGACAATTGAATGCTTAATGTTCAGAAATTAGGAAACCGGTGATAAATGTTGCAGGATTGATTGGATAATCTGAACTTGGAGAATCATTTGCAAATTTCTCGACTGGATTGAGAAGGTGTACTATGATAATTAAAAAGTGTGCTATCATTTAAATGTTATCATTTGTATCATATAATTGTTATTATTTTTGTTATCATTATAGCTTTGTTTGTTTACAGCGCAAACGTTAGTCTGTTATATGAATTTTAGTTGTTGCTATTACTTAAAAATTTCTACTTCTTTCTGTTAGTACCAGTTTCATAGAAAATTTTTAATAACTTCATGGACTTTTTTTCCTTTTATTGTGTATTATATATGAGGACTCAGAAATCAAGGTTTATAAATGACAAAACTTAAAAAATTAACTAATTACGCAGATGACTCGAAATTATGCTTTTATCATTTCAGGTAAAGAAATGTGAGTTATTTTCTATTTAAGTGCTCAGTTAAGGAGATAAATCAATTTGCCGAATAATAATCAATATTGATTAAATATAAATTTAAAGAAAGTTATACTGTACTTTTTTTTACAGTTATTGAAGTAAAAAGGAAAATTCCACAAAAAACAAGGACAGTTTCCTATTCCAATTCTGTCAATTATTATTGATGTTCAAATTTAACGTCAATTATCTTTAAACTCAATTTACTCCAATTTTCGTCACTTGTACCCCTTGGCTTCTGAGGTCGTCATATCTAGTATTAAAAAATATTATGCAAATTCTCAACATTATTTACAATGTGTTATAAAAATTGAGAGTTAAAACAAAAAAACATATTTTTTATAAATACAATGCTCATTTTTGAACTATAATATAAAAGGATTTAACTAAAACAGATGCCGATTTAATAAGATATAATGAAATATTTTGACAGTCCAAAATTAGAAAATCTTTCATTTTCGAAGCGACCGCACCATTATTGACTTTCGTTCCGCTGACAGTTGAATTCTTAATGTTCAGAAATTTGAAAACTGGTGAGAAATGTAGCAGGGAGATTGGATAATCTAAACTTTGAGAATCATTTGTAAATTTCTCGACTGGAATGAGGATGTGTACTCTGATAATTGAAAATTAAAAATTTTGTTAAACTTGGAATTCATTTTCCAGATTCTAATTTTTAATAAACTTTCAAGTTCTTTTATTAAATCGGCTTGGTAAGTATAATCATTATATGAAAATTGTATAATAGAAAATTGTTCACTGAAAAGGTCATAAATGTTATAAATAAAACAAATCACTGTTTAAAATACTTTTAAAAAGATTTTTTTTATAATAAAATAGTAGAAATATTGTTCTTTGTGCAGTACATCATGATATTCTTTATCCAGAGATTCTTTATTAAAATGAGGATCAATGATTAAGTATAAAGAGGGGAAATATGGGAGCTAATACCTCCCCGTCCGTTAATCTGTATTTCAAGGGCATTATTACTTGAAAAAGTAAGGCTGTAGTGTACATTTAATGTGCATAGCCTGCAAGCTCAAAACTGTCGGTTTAGCTAGACAATATTCTTTTTATTTTTTTTCCTTACAGCGCAAAAGTTTATCAGTTACATGAATATTTCGTGTTGCCGTATATAAAAATTTCTATGAATGCCAGTTTCTTAGAAAAATTTTAGTAACGTAACCGTTTTTTTTTTTTTTTTTTTTTTTTTTTTTTTTTTTTTTTTTTACAGTATATTACATATCCAGTATTTAAAAAATAATCTACAAATTCTTAACATTATAGACAATGCATTATAACAATTAAAACTAAAACAAAATATAAATATTTTTATAAAAGCTATGCTCATTTTTGAATTAATAGTTAAAATGATTAAACAGAAATAGATACCGATTTAATAAAATAAACTAGAACATTTTGACAGTCCAAAATTAGAAAAATTTTTATTTTCGAAGCGACCATACCATTAAACCACCATTAATGAGTTTCGTTTTGCTGACAGTTGAATGCTTAATGTTCAGAAATTTGAAAACTAGTGAGAAATATAACTGGGTAAATTGGATAATCTAAACTAGGAGAATCATTTGCAAATTTCTCGACTGAAATGAGAATGTGTACTATGATAGTTATAAATTAAAAAAATTTCTATCATTTAAATGTTATCATTTCTATCATATATTTTTTTGGTGTCATTATATTTTTGTTTGTTTAAAGAGCAAACGTTTGTCTGTTATACGAATTTTTGCCATTACATAAAAAATCCTATAGATACCAGTTTCTTAGAAAACTTCACGGAAATTTCGAAATCTTCGAAATATTATCTTTTCGGGTTCTTCTCGGAACTTTCGGGGTTATCTTTCGGGTATCTTTTATCTTTTCGGGTAAAGAAATGTGAGTTATTTTCTATGTATGTGCTACGTTATGGAGATAAATCATTTTTGCCGAATAATAATCAATATTAAATAAAAATTTAAATAAAAATTGGAGGAAAGAGGTATTAGACTACAGTTAAACAAGGAAAGGTCCCTATCCCAGTTATATCAATTATTATTGATGTTCGAATTTAACGTCAATTATCTTTAGACTGAATTTACTCCAATTTTTGTCACTTGTACCTTTTGGCTTCTGAGGTCGTCATATCTAGTATTTAAAAATATTCTACAAATTCTTTACATTATTTACAATGCATTATAAAAATTGAGAGTTAAAACAAAAAACATATATTTTTTTATAAAAGCAATGTTCATTTTTGAATTATAATATAAAAGGATTTATCTAAAACAGATTCCGATTTAATAAAATAAACTGAAACATTTTGATCGTCCAAAATTACAAAATCTTTTTTTTTTTAGAAAAGACCTCAACATTAAACCAACTTTAATGAGTTTCGTTCCGCAGACAGTTGAATGCTTAAGGTTCAGACATTTGAAAACTGGTGAGAAATGTTGTAGGGTAGATTGGATAATTTAAACTTGGAGAATCATTTGCAAATTTCTTGACTGAAATGAGGATGCGTACTATGATAATTAGAAATTTAAAAAAAATTTAGACTTGGAACTGGTTTTCAAGTTTTTAACTTTTAATAAATTTTCAAGATTTTTATTAAATCAGCTCGGTAAGACTTAATATTATATCAAAAATGAATATTAGGAAATTGGTTGATGGGAATTTTATAAATGTTAAATTAAAACTACTCACTGTTCGGAGTACTTTTAGAAATGTTTTTTTTTAATTAAATAGTAGGAAATATTGTTTTATATGCAATATGTCGCGGTATCCTTTATTTATATTAATAATACATTTATAGATTAGAAAATTTGAAAATAATTTATAATATTATAAAAGATTTCCCGAAAAAAGGGAAAAAAATCAAACAAAACGTTATATTTATACAGTGCGTTAAGAAATTATATGACCAATTTTATTTTAAAAATTATGAAGTAAATAAAGATTCTAAACATATGAGGTATCAAAATACAACATATATAAAGTAAATAAGTCATAACTGGTGTGAATCAATATGAATGGATAAAAAGTTCTTAAGAAAATCATAAAAATTATTAAATGCGCTAGACCTTTCGAAAGATCTGAGTCTTTCTTCGTCTGGCACAAAGAAGAAGCGCGTCTTTTTTGCGCATGATGAAGAAAGACTGAGATCTTTCGAAAGATCTAGCGCATTAAAAAAATGGCAGTTTTACGAATATTTTTCCGTTTACAGCTTGTTTATTAAAATTAGTTTGCAATATTTTTAATAATGCAATAAATAAGTATTTTAAAAAAAGTATAACCAATATTTAAAAAATACATTGTTAACAAATGATACGCCACTTGTCTGAAAACAAAAATACTATGTAAACTAATACGATATTGGTCTTCCATTTTTCCTTATAACCTAAAACACTTTGTTTTTATAGAAATGACCAGGTTATTAAGTAGGTTAGACTTATTGTATAAAACGGGGTAGGCTGATAAAACCAGGATTCCTGTTAGATTTCAACTTTTATCTATGGGCCAATAGAAGGGATTGCTTGTCGGAAATCATTACAGAATTTGTAGCTTAACTAAACTCTAATGTTCGCTGTTTCGAATTTCTCTTTTTTTTTTCTAGGTTTTATGCATATATTAACTATTTGTCAGTATATTCAGTACTAGTTCGTACTATATTCAATTTTGTGGTTTTCTGCCACTATTTTAATAGTTTTACCTTTTTTTAAATTACAGGATTGAAAATGGTCACGCCATATTTTAAAATCTGTGTCGTATTGTGGTAGAGCCGGGTACTTCGGAATGGCTCAAAACCGAGTGTACCCGGTTTTGTCCTACACTCATGGTAGGTTTTTTATAAGGAAATTAGTAGTTTTGCATGGAGCGTTAAATTGCAATTCGTTGTTGTTAGGCAGTGTTAACTCCTTAAAGTGTCATTTATGGGACCCTTAAACTCAAATTACACAAAATAGGTGGGAAAGAGGTTGCTTTCTACTCATGTGCAATCCATAACAATTTCCTAAAATGTAAAATGCTCAAAGTCTCCTTTTTAGAGCAGTAGTTGCAAATACTTCAATCAGATGATTTGAGAAAACAGCAATTTTTCCCTACAACAACGTTTTTTTTTCAGACCATGTATTTACTTTTTCGGAAATGTCAATGAAACTTAAAAACCAGGTTCAAAATACCTAGGCTCGATTAGCAATAGATTGGCATACATGCAGCAATAACTTTTAAAGAAGTATCACATGATAATGAGGCTCATCCTTCTATACGTAAAAATTTTTGCTTCAGGCACCCAGCAGACAACATTTAGCTTCTTGAATCGGGATCAAAGAGACTGTATCCAGCAATCTGCACTTCCAATTTCGTCAAAAATGTTATTAACCCTTCTTCAGGAAAGCTTTAGGATTGAGAAAAGAACTGATTAAAGTAGAGCAATATTTCATATTAACTATTTTGTCTTATAAATTAAAGCTGGAAATAGATTTTAACAAGTTGTATATTGCACGTGAAATGTAGCAAATGAGAAGCGTTTGTACGATAAAGAATTTACAAAAATATTCAGATCATGCTGATACAGTAGAGCGTACTTCGGATATAGTATAGTGGCCGAAATCTTTGCTTTCCTGTAAATATGCAGGAAGTAATTTTTATTACATCTCAGCAACATGTATCTTATTCATAAAATCTGAAGTAGTTTAATATAATTAAAACACGCCCCAAACAATGTTGCCCGTATAACATTGTAGTGGAATGCTTTTGTGTGGCCTTTGTAATTTAATAATAGCCTTTGCATCACAGATTGTACAGAATGTATATATTAGTATATACTTCATGATAGACAATTTCGTCATTCGGTACTAATTTCCTGTGTTGCGAAATAAATGACAGTTTAAATTGCATCGTAAATCAACTCAAGTGGTTGTTAGCGGTTTGTTGTAATAACTCAAATTATTCGACCTGGAAATTTAAGGTCGAGATGCTGTTGATAAAAGAAGAACTATTTAATGTTATAACAGACGATCCACCAAATCCTTTGACCGATGGGTGGTCCAAAAATGACCGTAAGGCCGGAGCACTCATAAACTTAACTATTGATGACTCCCAAATAACACATGTTAAAAATCTTCAAATCGCGAGACAAACTTGGGAGGCTCTAAAAGAAATTCACGAGCGGTCAAATTTGATCAGCAAATTATGTTTATTAAGAAAACTTTATAGCATTAAATTAGCCGAATCAGGCAACATGCTTAACCTTATCACAAGAATAATGGAATTAGTAGACCAACTGGGAGCAATTGGCGAAGTTATTAATAACCACCACATTTCTGCCCTGTTATTGTGTTCTCTACCCCAGTCATATTATAGTCTCATAACTGCGCTCGAATCTAAAGAAGAAGCACAATTGACTCCGTCATATATAAAAAGCAAGTTAATTGATGAATTTAATCGAAGAAATGAAAATGCCAAAAATTCTGAAAACACGGCGAGAGCTTTTAAAGCTCAAAAAAGGTTCCCAACTAAAAGGGAAAATAAATATTGTTCCAACTGTCGAATGAAAAGCCACAACACTCAAGATTGCTGGCATAATAATAACAAAACACACACCACACAACAATATCAACACAACAAATACAGTAAAAAACACTATTTAACATCACTTGTTTTTCAAAAGGGCGAAAACAATTTTAAGAATGAACAAATATCGGAATCGAATCACAGGTTTAATCACTATGAAGGAAAAAACAATACATGGAGAGAAAGCGAAAACAAAGATTATGCCTTTATAACACAGGGAATAGAAAATAAAACTTTTATTGTAGATAGCGGTAGCTCAAGCCACATCGCATCCTCCGAATCAATGTTTACAGAAATTAAATCGCGGGAAAAAACAAACGTGACTATCGCAAATGGAAAAAAACTTATCGCTTACGGATCAGGCGACGTAAATTTAAATACGCTGACATCGGATAATAAAATCCATAAAATAACGCTTAAAGACGTACTTCTAGTACCCGAAATCGAAACGAATTTATCATCGGTCAGTAAAGCAACTCAAAACGGATGTGAGATTGTATTTAAAAATGACAAGTGTATTTTCAAACTTAACGGAGAAATTTGCTTAGAAGCACGATAAGTAAATAACCTCTATGAAGTCCAATTAACAAACGAAAACCACGCGAACATAACACAAACGTGCAATAATAAAAATTGTCTAGAAGTATGGCACAGGAGGTTAGGACACAGAAATTTAACATCGATTAAAGAAATTACACAAAGAGAGTTAGTGAGAGGTATCCAAATAAACAATTGTAAACATAATATAGATTGCGAACCGTGTATTAAGGCGAAATTAACTGATGAACCCTATCCCAAAGTCGCTCAGTATAGAGCAAGTAAAAGGCTTCAACTCATTCACTCGGACGTTTGTGGATCTTTTCAGACACCCACGATAGGTGGGAAATCATATTTTTTGACTTTCATCGATGATTACTCACGATTTACGATAATCTATCTATTGTCAAAAAAAAGTGAAGTCTATGAAAAACTCAAAGAGTTCGTCGCGTTAATAAGCAGCAAATTTGGTGAAAAACCGAAAGAAATCAGAACGGACAACGGGGGGGGGGGGGGGGGGAATTTACATCAGATGAAATTGAGAATTATCTCAAGTCAAATGGGATAAAACATCAACACTCAGTCCCATATTGTGCAAGCCAAAACGGGGTGGCTGAACGAAAAAATAGGTCGTTAGTTGAGATGGCTAGGACAATGTTAAACGAATCAAATTTACCTTTTAAGTTCTGGGGGGAAGCAATCTGTACAGCAAACCACCTACAAAATAGACTACCTACAAAAGCAAACGCAAAAATGCCATATGAATTATGGACAGAAAGACAGCCAAACTTGAGTTATGTTAAAGTATTTGGCTGCAAAGCCTTCGCTTACATTGATAAAGCCAAAAGACAAAAATTAGACAATAAATCTGTAGAAGACATTTTTGTGGGATACGACAATCAATCTAAGGGATACCGTATATATGTAGGAGGAAATGAAATAAAAATCGCGAGAACGGTGAAATTTCTTGAAAATAAATTTAAATACGTAAACGACAAGACTGAAATCGAACCAAAACAAGATGAGGGTGAAAAACGAAATTGTAAAAATCTTGTAGAAATAGAAATTTTGAACAACAAAACAACACCATCCGCAACAACAAATTGCGGAACGAAGGCGTTCAGATAGAATAAATAAAGGCGTACCTCCCCGTAAGACATGGTGACGTCACGGTGACGTCGTTGTGAAGTCACATTGTGACTTTGTGACCGTCGATGTGACGTCACGTGACATCGATGTGAAGTCACAGTGACTCAAATGTGAAGTCATTATGGCCGTTTTAGAGCTCGTTTGTGACGTCACATTGTGACCACTTTGTGACGTCACGATGTGACCAAAATGTGAAAAATGTGTCATTTGTGACAAAATTGTCATTAAAACTGTGACTATTCTGTGACGATAGTGACAAGGTTGTGAAGACAGTTTACGATTATATTTTGATTTGTGACAAATTTTGTCACTAACTTTGTGGCGGTAGCAGCATTGTCAGTGTTGCGAAGTCACACTGGGACACAATTATACAGTTATGAATAATGTTATTTAGTGTAAAATCACTTACATCTATAATTTTATTATACTTTGGCGATACATCTCAATTAAAACTTGGGAGCTGCTATAAAAAGAATGTTCGAAGAGAAAGTTACTGAATCAAAATGTAATGCCATGCAGACTTTAATCTTTGATACATTTTTTTTCTGTTGCAATAAATAAGAATATTTAAGACAATTGAATATTCGATCTATCACAATTATTTTATATTTAGCAATTTTTTATTCTAGTAAGCATTAAAATTATCAAAGAAACACTTCCTTAAAGGTGCAACACTAGTCACAGAAAAAGAGCCGGATTACAATATAAAGTCCTTGGCAGCGTTCTTTTCAAATATCTCGCTCAAATTTTAATATTTTTGCATGTTTTTTGCATAGGAAGCTGAGGATGATCTACTACGGGCCTAGTTTTTACTTTTTCGATTTTGCTTGCATATATTTTGTATTTTGATAGTTTCAATATCAGGACAGGTTTAAACCGGTTTTGAAATTTAAATATTTTTTTTTTAATCTGAAACCAAAATCAAAAAAGTAAAAACTAGGCCGCTTATGGATCGTCTTCAGCTATGCTATGCAAAAAAATCATGTAAAAATATTAAAATGTGAGCGAGATATTTGAAAAGAACGCTGCCACAGACTTTATATTATCATCTGGGTCTTTTTCTATGACTAGTGTTGCACCTTAAAGGAAGTGTTTCTTTGATAATTTTAATACTTATTAGAAAAACAAATTGCTAAATTTGAAATAATTGTAATAGATTGAATATTCAGTTGTCTTAAATATTCCCATTAATTGCAACAGAAAAAAAATATGTAATAAAGATTAAAGTTTGCATGGCATTTTGATTCGGTAACTTTCTTTTGGTACATACTTTTCATAGTAGTTCCCAAGTTTTAATTGAGATGTATTGCCAAAGTATAATAAAATTATAGATGTAAGTGATTTTACACTACATAACAATGTTCATAACTGTATATTTGTGTCCCAGTGTGACTTCACAACATTGGTAATGCTGCCACCGTAACAAAGTAAGTGACAAATTTGTCCCAAATAAAAAAATAATCACAAACTGTCTTCACATACTGTCTTCTATGAATATTAAAATGTTATTAAAACATGCAAAGAGGAATTATGGAAGAAATTAAAGCTAAATATTTATTAGTATATTAATAAACAAAAAAAATTAAGGGGCTATCCATCACTGCAAGGCTATCCATCACAAAGACACATCTATCTAATAAAAATTCCGACGATAAACATAAAATAGAACAACAAATAAGTTAATTATAATTATTAATATTTTATTTATAATATTAGAGAGTATTTATAATACTCACTTTAATCATGATGTTCACTTATACTACATATAATGGATATTTTGAAATTTACCTCTGTAAAATTATTCAGGAAAGGAAATAATAAAAGTTTCTGAAATGAAAAGTTAATAATAAAATACAGTTATTACTTTATACAGGGTGCGTAGTCATCAAGAAACTCAGAGGATTTTAATTCTTTTAGTATCAGAAATTCTTTAAAGTTCTGGTTGTTACATCTGAAAAAGGATTTCTTTTTCGTTAAATAAAACAAATATTACATTATAAAAATTCTGGTAAAAGGTCCTTACAAGGTGCTTCCAGACTACGCACCCTGTTTATAGCTTCATACCGCTCAAGTATTTGCGTTATTTGTTTTAAATTCAATCATGTTTAAATTCGTATCGATTGCGTAACTTCCAAATTTTCATCCAGACTTCTAGTTCTTTTTGAAAACATTCCAATAAGAATATTTACAACTGAAACGTTTTCACCCATGATGACTATCCATTCAGAAATTTTATAACCTTTCACAAGTTGAAAAATACACTAAACAATCATTAACATAATTGTTTTTTTTTAATATCAAACATCTACGATTTCTTTTAATAGTTCTTCTCGTTCTCTTATAAATTCCTCTTCTGACCAGATACAATTTTTTTTAAATAAAATTATGCAATGTTTCAGAAGATTACTTAATACAAAAATTAAACTAGTCGTTGGGGGCCACCGTAATACTTACCCATCATGGATATGTATATGAAAATAAAACATGTGTAAACTATTTATACAATGCATTGCAATTCATAAACAAAATTTAAATATTGTTAATATACATAGTAATGCTATATTAAAGAATTGCTGATGTACAAATTTCGACAAATTATATAAAACGCCAAACTACTCAAGCAGTACCAAACTGCGTAAAAGAAACATCCTTATAACTCCAAAAATAATAATTCTATTAACTAACAATTAACTGCGTCGGATTAAGCGTCTTATTTCCAATTAAAATATACCTCTGAATTGAAATTTTAATGAAATACAGGGTCATGAAAAATCGAAGAATGTGAAAAACATGATTACAAATATCTCGGCAACTAATAATCCGATCGATTTCGTTTTATATGCAAAATATGTGTTATTTTATTGCCTTTTACGTCCATTCCTTACAACAAAAAAATTCGAAATTTTTTATATAGAGAAAGAATCATCAGAAAGAATTTTTCGAGAGTCCGAAAAAAATAGTTCTGGATAATCGAGGTTGCTGATATTAAATAGGCTTCGGCCCATTCTTACATACTAACTACATACAAAATTTCAAGTCTCTATCTCAATTTGTTCGGGAGATAGAGCGTTTATAGACAGACAGACTGACAGATAGACAGACAGACGGACGGCAAAATTTTTTTTCTAAAAATATGTTTTTCAGAATCTCCACTATCTAAAACGTGTAAATCCGTCAAATTTTTTTTTTCGATTTTCAAAACGATTGCAAGACCCTATACTATGTATGATGGGTAAGTAAAAAGGATGTTTGTAAATAATTTTATTCGATAAAAAAGCTTCTTTATTACAAAATATAATTATCTTTAAATGTTTAATAATTATATTAACGATTTATTATAATTTATTATCATATGATTTTATGTTTATGGAAACATATTATTTTAACCAGATATTTTAAAAAAAGAAACAACGCAGATTAGAATGCAATTAAAATCACTACCTGTAACAACCTAATCCAAATTATTAAAAATCAAGTTCTTTATGTCAATAAAATAAATAATGAATGCATTAGAGTTTATTAAGTTAATGAAGCATTGATGTTTTATAGCATGTTTTTGACAATGTAATTAAAATCGTTCTCAGAACAATAATAATAAAAAAGCAACCATTAGAAATCAAATAATATTTTCCATACCTTTTTTCCATCGAAGTCATTCGTTCTAGTTATTCTTGTCGCACAAACTAAATCCGATAATAATTAAAGTGCCAAAGACCAAATTATTTTAACAGTCAAAGCCCCATTAATTTTCTTGGATTTATATTTTGCCGCTTGGAAGAGCTGTAGTTCTTGTTTAAATTGTTAAATCCGTGTCAATATGCGACTACTCACAACTGCCATAAATTCCAGCCAACTAACTTCTTGCGTCTATCATCAATTTAAAATATTTCTGTTTACGTTTATTTAATCTTTCGTTTGCAAACGATTTTCATTTCCTATGCGCATGACCGTTTAGTTTTTTCGTTTTCTGCGCAACAGCTTCGGAAGTTAAATACGAATAATTTTATAAGAATGTCTTTTTTTAGTGTATTTTTACTTTTTATTTTTATTAGTTTCAAAACCATTCAAGTTAAAGCAAATTGTTAAATAATAATAATAAAATTCATAATTAGATATTATTGGATAAAACATTGTTTAGGTTTTAATAAAGTAAAAATAATAGCTTTAATGGTAATATAATTTTTTTTAATCATTACCATTACTTGTATCAAATGCAAATATACATAGTATCTTCTTTAAAAAAAAGGAGCGGGAGGGGAGGAGAGTTATAGAAATAAATGTTTTTTTTTTGTCAATCTGAAAATTTTTTATATAAATTTTCTGCAGAAGAAAGCGTCTTGTAAAGTAACGTTTTTTTAAAGACGTACCTCTAAAACAAAAATTTGAAATATGAATAAATAGTTATATCGTCGGTACCATGTCAAACTATCCAATGTGAAAACAGACACTTTTTAGGAGAGCAAAAAAACAGTTTTAATTGGGGATTCAAAATCAGCGCTAAACAGCGGTAAACAGTTATTACGTTTTTCGGGTGCTGTTTTATATCCTCTTTAAGCATGCTATCGAGATAAATCATTTCAATAATTTTTCTCGTCTAAAAATCACATTGGATAGTTTGAAATGGTATGATTATTTGTACGTCTTTAGCTTCTCTCTACTTTTTCAGCTTCAAACTATCCAATACGCACATTGGATAGTTTGACATGGTACAAATTTTGTCCTTTTCCCATTTTCGTTGTTTCAAAGTATCGAATGTGCGCATTGGATAGTTTGACTTTGTAAATTTCTCAGGTTCACTGCGTCATGGTAACGAATGTACCACAAACAATAGTTTGTTTTGTAAAATTTTTGTTATTAACATATTGAATTTTTAAACATTTCGGAATTTTCTTTAATAATTCTATTAACAAATATACAGGGAATTAATAAAGAAAATGTTTGTTTTTAGACGGTATGTAATTTTACAAAATGTAAGAATAGATTTTCTAACAAAGACGCGGGCAAGCACGAGAGGTTTCCCAGTCCTGTTTTAAGGTGCGTTCGTAATTATGTAAATATGTAACACCTAACACCTATAGATTTCGTTCAGTCCGTCCGTTTGTCTGTCCGCCCGTCCTCACATAACAACGCAAAAACTACCCAACCGAATCGTTTGAAATTTAAAATATATAATTCATAAATAATTCATAAAAATATTCATAATTTTTTCCAGTAATTTCAAATTTTAGGAGGATCGGATGCATAGATCAATTACAGGGACAATCAAAAGTATTCCATTGCATTACGGTCAATGGGGAAAAATGTTTCAAATGCATTTTACTCGTTTGAAATTTAAAATACATAAGTATTAAATAATTTTGTCGAGTTATTTTAAATTTTATGTAAATCGGATAAATAGATCAATTACAGGGACAATCAAAAGTATTCCGTTAAATAACGGTCAATGGGGTAAAGTTTCAAGTGCATTTAAATCGTTTGAAATTTAAAATACATAATTATTACCTAATTTTGTCGAGTTATTTCAAATTTTTTGAAAATCGGATGCATAGATCAATTACAGGGGCAATCAAAAGTATTCCATTACATTACGGTCAATGGGGAAAAATGTTTCAAATGCATTTTACTCGTTTGAAATTTAAAATACATAATTATTAAGTAATTTTTTCGAGTTATTTCATTTTTTTTTTGAAAATCGGATCCATAAATCAATTACAGGGAGAATCAAAATTATTCCATTCCATTACGGTCAATGGGGAAAAATGTTTCAAATGGATTTTACTCGTTTGAAATTTTAAATGCATAATTATTGCATAATTTTGTCGAGTTATTTTAAATTTTATGAAAATCGGATGCATAGATCAATTACAGGGACAATCAAAAGTACTCCATTACATTACGGTCAATGGGGAACATGTTTCAAATGCATTTTACTCGTTTGAAATTTAAAATACATAATTATTACATAATTTTGTCAAGTTATTTCAAATTTTTTAATAATCGGATGCATAGATCAATTACAGGGGCAATGAAAAGTATTTCATTACATTACGGCCAATGGGAAAAAATGTTTCAAATGCATTTCACTCGTTTGAAATTTAAAATACATAATTATTATGTAATTTTGTCGAGTTATTTCAAATTTTATGAAAATCGGATGCATAAATCAATTACAGGGGCAATCAAAAGTACTCCATTACATTACGGTCAATGGGAAAAAATGTTTCAAATGCATTTTACTCGTTTGAAATTTAAAATACATAATTATTAAATAATTTTTTCGAGTTATTTCCTTTTTTATTTATTTATTTATTTATTTTTTGAAAATCGGATACATAAATCAATTACAGGGAGAATCAAAAGTATTCCATTGCATTACGGTCAATGGGGAAAAATGCTTCAAATGGATTTTACTCGTTTGAAATTTTAAATACATAATTATTACATAATTTTGTCGAGATATTTTTAATTTTATGTAAATCGGATGCATAGATCAATTACAGGGACAATCAAAAGTATTCCGTTACATTACGGTTAATGGGGAAAAATGTTTCAAATGCATGTTAATGGTGTTATACTCATTCCAACATAATAAAATTGATATGCATCTATAAAGAACATATTATAATATACATTTTGCATAATCTGTGATGCAAAGAACATTTGTTATTGATTTACAAGGCCACACAAAAGTATTCCATTACATAATAGTATAGGGAGAACATTGTTTGGTGCGCATTTTAATTGTAATTAACTATTTACAATTTTATGAGATTGATGTATGATAGTGATATTTTTAAAACTTCATTATCGTGTGAACGCACCTCATTTGCTAGGCTTCACGTTTCAACTTGTTGAGTATTATGCATATCCTAACTAATAAGCGGAATCGATGGGGTATTTCTTACCAGTATTTTTTAATAGTAATCGTCGATTTATTTAATTTCTTTTAAAACAACTTAGATTTTTTACCTTTTAATAAAATTTGAATGCAAAGAACAAATCTTTATAGGATATTTTAATACAATAATTTCAAAAGTTTCTCTCACGTGATAAATTATTAAAATGTTGTAGAACTTTTTAAAAATGCTTCCCCATAATTATTAAAAATTGTTAATGACTTTGTTTTGCTTCTCTGCTGTCTCATCGTTTTTAACTCTCGTAACCATACTCAGATTGATATGGGATTTCTATATGGTTTTATCATTTACTATGATACATATTTTGATCAAAATGGAATGTATAGAATTACGTCATCTACAGGGACTCTCAAAATAAGCACATTACATTCCATTCAATAAGATATGATTTAGTGTATTTTAACAAACATAATGAAATTGATATGTTGTTATTCAGTGCACTAACACTTGTGTTCTGTAGCATATTGTGTGAATGTATAAATTAATTTCATTATTAGGAAAAAGAATTATTTTATAGAATAATCTATTTCTGTATTATAAATAGGAAAAGTTTTTTTTTTGTTTGTTTGTTGGTGGTAATCTCTGGAACTACCCAACCGATTTCAAAAGCCAGGGTATTAAAATGATGGTATTCGCCCGGAATCAAAGATAGGATTTATCTTATGTATGTGTCACAAATCCAAAGGAGATGCAGGAGAAAAAAATATTTTTAAAATGCGATTTTTGTGTTACTAAAGGGACTACAAGCATAAATTTAGCACGGTAATTACTTATAAAATGTAAATGGATCTCTAGTATTTCCTTAAAAAGACGAACGTACGTAAGTATGTTTGTTTGTTTATTTGTCTGTCTGTCTGCTTTTTTGTTTATTTGACGGCTTGATTGTTTGTAAGTTTGTTTGTTTGTCAGTCTATCGATTTGTCTGTTTGATTTTTTGTTTGTCTCTTTGTCCATCTGTCAGTTTGTGTGTTGTCTGTCTGTCTGTCGGTTTTTTGTCTGTTTCTTTGTTTGTCTTCCTCTGACTTTTTGTTTATTTGTTTGTTTGTTTGTTTGTCGAGTTGTTTGTTTGTCTATCTGTCTGTTTGTTTGTCGGTCTGTCTGTCTGTTTATGTCTGTTTGTTTGTCTGTCTGTCCGTCTGATGGTTTGTCTGTTTGTTTGTTTATCTGTTTTTCTATTTGTTTGTCGGTTTGTTTGTTTGTCTGTCTGTTTGTTTGTTTACTTGTGTGACTATATGTCTGTCTGTTCGTCTGTCGGTTTGTTTGATTGTCTGTTTGTTTGCTTGTCTGTCTGTTTGCTTGTCTGTCTGTTTGTTTGTTTGTTGGTTTGTTGGTTTATCTGTCTGTCTGGTTGTTTGCCTGTCTGTCCGTCTGTCCTTTTGTTTGTCTGTTTGTTTGTTTTTCTGCCTGTTTGTCTGTTGTTTGTTTGCTTATCTGTTTTTTTGTTTATTTGTCTGTCTGTCTGCCTGCCTATATGTCTGTCTGTCTGTCTGTTTGTTTGTTTGTTTGTCTTTCTTTTGTCTGTCTGTCCGTCTGTCGGTTTGTTTGTTTGTCTGCTTGTTTATTTTTTGTATGTTTGTCTGTTTGTCGGTTTGTTGTTTGCTTGTACTTATGTTTGGTTGTTTGTTTGTCTGTTAGTCTGTCTCTCTGTATGTCTGTCAGTTTGTTTGCTTGTTTGTTTTTTGTCTATTTGTTTGTTTGTTTGACTGTTTGTTTGTCTGCCTATCTGTCTGTCAGTCTGTCTGTTTGTCGGTTTGTTTATTTGTCTGTCTGACTGCTTGTTTGTTTCCTTGCTTGTTTGTCTATCTTTCTTTCTGTTTGTCTGCCTGTTTGTTTGTTTGTTTATTTGTTTGTCTGTCTGTCTGTGTGTTTGTTTGATTGTGCATCTGGCTGTCTGTCTGGTAGTCGGTTTTTTTACTGTCAGTCTGTTTGTTTGTTTGTGTGTCTGTCTGCTGTTTTGTTTGTGTGTGTGTCTGTTTGCCTGCCTGTCTGTCTGTTTGTTTATTTCTTTGTTAGTTTGTTTGTTTGTTCTATAAATTCAGCAATACGGAAATATGTCTCTATCTTAAATAGGGCGCCATAACAACCTAGAATCATCCCCTATCATGGGATGTAATTGAATTAGTTATGAATGACAAGATTTAATAGAATAAAGAAAACTTTAATTAATATCTTCTTATGTTTTGACTCGATTTTCATAAAATGTTAAATGACTCGACAAAATTCTGCAGCAGTTACATATATTAAATTTGAAATCATTTGGTTGGGTTGTTTTCGTGCTGTTTTAAGCAGACAGACGGATAGACAGACAGATGGATCAAATGACGACTTGAGGTGCTACGTATTTAAATAATTAAGACATTTCCCCATAGACCATAATGTAATGGAATACTTTTGACTGTCTCTGTAAATAAACTGAAAACGCTACATACTCTATTTCCGATACCGAACATGGCATTGCAAATCTGAATAACATATATCAATTACAGAGACATATGTAAACTAATGCATTACTAACAATGCAATTACTAATCTTAAACTAATGCAATGACTATTAATATACTAATGCAAGTTTCAGTTCTGGCAGACAGACAGACAATCACATGGACAGACAAACGGAATTCACAAACACTACTTAACTGTGTTAGAAAGTGCTACAAATGCATAATAGTTTCAAATTTTAATTTCAGAAATTATCGATAGACGATTTTTTTTTATACAGCCCTAAATTATACATACCTACAATCTTTTTATACACGTAACTATTCAGTTAAAATTTAATAAAGATCAAAACACACTTCAAAACTTCTAAAATCAAACTTCCAGAGATCATCCATAGACGGCCATCTATCCAATTCTTTGCGTGGTATTTTATACATTTTTTCAATGTTATATAAAGTTATATTAGTACACTATATGCAGTTAAGCGTAAAAATCCATCTCATTTAAAAAAAAAAAATGTATTTTCGTTCTTATGTAGTAATTCTTTCGACTTTTTTGCATAGCCCTGTATATGATCTGGAGCGTTTATACATACAACGAAATATTTTAAACTTAAAAACACATATCACAAATAAAAATGCACTTCCAACAATCATCTGTAATGTACAGTAATTCGGATACACAGCAGCCGAAATCTTTCGTGTGTCCCTGTAAATACTTTGTATTTTCTATTATACATTGGAAATAACTTGTAGTGAACCTCAGCAACGAATATCAATTTCAGTATATGATGAAATATTTTACCATAATTAAATTACGCTCCAAACAATGTTTCCCCTATACTATTATGCAACGAAAAACTTTTGTGTGGCCCTGTAAATGAATAATAAATATTCTTTGCACCTTAGATTCTATAAAATGTATATTTTCGTGTTACTCATAAATGCATATCAGTCTTATTATGTTCGAAACAGTGTAACATTAAAACCACTTCAAATTGTTTTTTTTTAATTGACTGTAATGTATCGGATTGAATAAAGCAAGACTACACTTTGGAAATAACAATAATCGTTAATAATAACATTATTACTCTTCGGAATTTCATAGTCATTGCCCCAACTACTTCATTGATTAAATAAGACAAAGGTAACTACTCAAATAAAAAATAAATAAATAAGCAAACTCTACCGTTACTCTCCATTTCTCTATTTGAGGGTTTTTTTTTTTTTTTTTTTTTTTTTTTTTTCTCATCTCATTTTTTATAAAATTTAAATAACATTTAAAAACAAGTTTTTATTTATGATTTTTTTTATCAATTTACTGTACGTTTGTTTTTTAAGTTATTAAAAGAAATTAAGTACTTAATATTGAATACGTAAATACCAAATTTTATACAATCCAAACTATTGAATGCGACAGATTTACTAATTTGAAGCAATGATCATCAGATAAGTACAAGTAAAGAATTCAAATTTTATTTTATTTTTGCTAGTAAGAACAATAAAGTGACATCATGCTTAAATGGAATAAAAAACAGCAAATTTCCTATTTCTGTCTGGAGCTGATTTTAAATCAGCAATATCAAAAATTTTTTGCTACCTCGAAAAATGGCTGTTTTCATATTGGATAGTTTGACATGGTACAAATAATCAGAAAATGAAAATTATTACAATTTTTGTGGCAGACGATCGAATACGCACATTGGATAGTTTGACATGGTACGTTTTAGAACAAAGTGCACATTGGATACTTTGACACAGACATTATCTAAGTTTCTAAGCGAGTTAGGACCGTGCCGATTTTGCATAGTACGTATCTTGCATAATAAAACTAAATGGCACAAAATGTGAAAAATGCATTTTTGCACATTGGATAGTTTGACATGGTATCGACGAATGATCATTCACAAAAATCATTATAAAAGATAAATCAAGGTATTAGGCCTAAAATATTTTTTAATGAGATGAAATTCGTATAATTTGAAAAGCACTTTGTGTCGCTGATGAATTAATTACATTTCATGTTATATGAAAATAAAAAGTTTTTGTCAAAGGCACAGTGCCACCGTGGACCACCTTTATAATTAATTAATAACTATGCATAGTTATGTACACTGTAAAAAAAATCTGTAACCTTAGTAATCTAAATTAACCGAAATCTCTTACGCTTACTAAAATTTTATGTGTACACTGTACAAGAAAATGATGTCAATCTACAAAACTTGTAAGCAAAACTAAAACCATCTGTAACTTTACAAAAGAATTTACTAAAATTTTGGTAACTTTACTAAAATTTTATCTATAATGCTAGTTATCGTCACTTAAAAAGTTCTTGGAATACGATTTCCCAAAAAAATTCTTAGTAACCTTAAAATTTGTTTGATTCAAAGTGCAAATCTGTATCTGTTACATGAATTTTTATTGTTGCCGTTACATAAAAAGTTCTTGGAATACAATTCTACTAGAAAAATTTTTGTAAGTTTCCCAATTTTTTTTTACAGTGTATGCATTAATAAGTCAAAACAACTTTTGGACATTTTAGTTTTCAACTGAAAATATGAAAATTACCGTGATTCGATTTCGGTCTAAAAAACCGTTTTCAATATCCTTACTTATAATTACGTGTAATACATCCATATTTTTAAATCCAAGTATTTTCTATGTTTACACACTATTTTCTATATTTTCGCTGTCAAAAATAACAAATTACACATTTGATTTCAAATGTTAGATACACATAAATACGTTAATATTAAAAATTATTTAAACAGTTTTGAAATGGTAAAAATTTTATGCAATATATAACTGTATTTTTTAATGATATTTCACAGCACGATTTTTACAAGATTTGTGACAAGAAATCCTTAGATTTTGTATATTTGTCACGGAAAATGGATAATTATCATTGCAATAAGTAAGTCTTCGTAGTTTTGGTTATTGCTGCAAAAAATTTTATCACTTTCCGAAATGTCGAAAAATAAATTACTAAATATTAAATAAAACTTAATTTGTGAGACGCGCACAAAATCAATTTGATTCAAGCGCCAAAATACATTTACATGGCCTATTTAAAATACAGTTCAAAATATTTCTCTCTATATTTATTGACATTTTGAAAGATTTTTGAAGTTCAAATTGTCACACTGCAACTTTATAATATGTTTTTTGTTGTGGTTGTTTTTGTCACAAATGTTACATGACGTGCATTACATGCAATGACGTTACAATTTTTTTTTATTGTCGAAAAAGGTGTAATTTTATAGTAAAACACATGTTTTGGAAGTTTTCTAAGAAGGTCACAATTCAGTCACAATGTGGCGTCACTTAGTGGTTACATTTTGGTCACAGATGTGACGTGACCACAGTGACGTCACTGTGACCATCATGCTATGAGGGTTGACAGAAAAATATTTTTTTTCCATTAAATAACATCTTTTGAAGAATTTTTGTATATATTTTTTAATTTTCTAAGAAGGTAACATTTCAGTCCCAATGTGACGTCACTGAGGGGTGGCATTTTGGTCACAGATGTGACGTCACATTTCAGTCACAATGTGACGTCACTGATGGGTGGTATTTTGGTCACAGGTGTGACGTCACATTTCAGTCACAATGTGACGTCACTGAGAGGGTGGCATTTTGGTCACAGATGTAACGTGACCACAGTGACTCACAGTGACGTCACTGTTACGTCACTGTGACCATGCATGCTATGTGGGTCCTGATAGTCTAATATACATTGTTAAAGATGAAAAAATTAATGAACCAAAGGATTATAAGGAAATTAAATTTATGGAAAACTCACCGGTAAAATAGAATTGGATAGAAGCCATGGAGAGCGAAGTGAATTCATTAAAGAAAAATAAAACGTGGTCAATTGTAGATCCTCCACCGAATAAGAGAATAATAGGTTGTAAATGGACTTATAAATTAAAGCGTGACAATAACGGAAAAATCCAAAAATATAAGGCACGTTTAGTAGCTAAATATCTAACACGCAACATTCGGAGAGGATTATGACGAAACTTACGCACCGGTCGTGTCGTATACTACGATAAGAGCATTATTAATGGCGGCGTTGCACCAAAACTTGAATGTTAAGCATATAGATATAAACACTGCGTTCTTACATGGGGAACTTGAGGAGGAGATATACATGACGCAGCCAGAAGGATTCATTGAACCAAATCAGGAAAACAAAGTCTGTAAATTGAATAAAGCAATGTACGGACTTAAGCAAGCCGCGAGAGCGTGGCATAATAACATAACAGAAACACTAAAAAACATGAATTTCATTCAAAGCAAAATCGACACATGTCTTTTTACACAGAAAAGGAATAATGACACAACCTACATAATAACGTACGTCGATGACCTTTTAATTGTAGGAAAAGACGAAGCCATAGAGGAAATAATCGCGAACTTAAATAAGGAATATGAACTAAAGAATTTAGGGGATATAAGTAATTATTTATCCATGAACATTAGAAAAGTAAATAAAAACTACTTAATTAACCAAACTCCAAAAATCGAAGAGTTAATTAATAAATTCAATTTACAAGAAGCAAAACCGTGTAGTACACTCATTGAAACAAATTACACACACTTTAAAGATGATGAAAATCTTTTACCAAACAACACACAATACAGACAAGCCATCGGAGCACTCTTATATCTTGCCACAGTGAGCAGACCTGATATCTGTGCAGCTGTTAATATTTTGAGCCGAAGAAACGAAAGACCAAGATTGAAAGATTGGAACAGCGTAAAGTGGGTAATGAGATACCTCAAGACAACAAAGAACTATAATCTAGTTATTGATGGAAAATCAAAACCTACACTTGAAGTTTATGCGGACGCTGACTGGGGTGGAGACACAGAATCGAGGAAATCCACGAGCGGAAATATATATTTGTTAGGAGGAAACCCCATACTTTGGTCGATAAAGAGACAGTCCTGTATAGCCTTATCCTGAGCCGAAGCTGAGTACATCTTAGCAGCAAATGCAGCAAATCAAGTTAAATGGCAAGTAAACCTGCTCAACGAACTTAATCTCTCACAAACATATCCCATAACACTGTATGAAGATAATCAATCGGCCATAAAAATGATAGAATTGGATAGAAAAACATTCAAGTAAAGCGAAATGCATAGAATTAAGATTTCATTTTATAAAACAACTGAAACAAGAAGGAATAATAAACCTCGTATACTGCCCAACCAAAGTCATGCTAGCTGACTTATTTACAAAACCCCTGCCCAAAACTATTTTTGAAGTTCACAGGAAGAACTTACATTTAAGTGATAATGCAACTACAGAAATTAAGGAGGAGTTGATAGACAATTTCGTCATTCGGAACTAATTTCCTGTGTTGCGAAATAAATGACAGTTTAAATTGCATCGTAAATCAACTCAAGTGGTTGTTAGCGGGACCTTGAAAAATAGTTACAGCAGAAAGAATCATTATGTATCGTTCGAACTGTCAAAACTCTAAAATAACATTTTTTATTCTTTATTGGTTTTATCATGTGATTGTGTGTGCGTTGTTGATTTTCACTATAGTTATGTAGCTCCTAAAGTGGAGCAGTAATGCTCTGTTTTTTTTCTCGCGTGGTAAAATAAAATAGATGTGTTTTTCGTGTGAATCGAAGTTTATTAATGTATTGTGTGTCAAAGACTTAATAATGAAATCTGCATTTTTTGAAGGATAAGCATCCTGCCCCATGATTAAATAAAATTTAGTGCTCGGTGCTGAAAATAACGAACGGAATAATATTCTACAAGGTTCGAATTGGATACGTCAGCAAAGAAGAATTCATGAATCGGGTGAGTACAATTTTACTTGCCTTTCATTTTGATGTTTTATAAAATAAATTTGATTGAAGATAGTTAGAGGTAAATCCCCGTACTCACGCCTAAACAAGAATAAGATAAATATTCTATTACTTCTAGATTCATGTCAATTCTATTATGTTCAAATGTGCGTAACACCATTAAAATGCATTTTAAACTTTTTTTTCTTTTTGATCATTATGTAACAGAATACTTTTGATTGTCCCTGTAATTGATCTATGCATCCGATTTTCATAACATTTGAAATGATTCGACAAAATTATGTAATAATTATGTGTTTTAAATTTCAAACGATTAAAATGCATTTGAAACTTTTTCCCCATTGACCGTAATGCAACGGTATCCTTTTGATTGTCCCTGTAATAGATCTATTCATCCGATTTTCATAAAATTTGAAATGACTCAACAAAATTGCATAATAATTAAGTACTTTAAATTTCAAACGATTCTATTGACTAGTTTTTGCGTTGCTATATGCGGACAGACAGACGGACAGACGGACGGACTGAGCGACAACTATAGGTGCTACGTATTCATATAATTACGAACGCTCCTAAAAAGAAAGAAGCCAAGTAGCACGCAAAACGAAAAAGGAAGATTCTTAAAGAAAAAAGAAATTAAGAATGAACAGGAAAAGAAATTAATAAACATTGATGGGACATCCTCAGAAGGTGTAGAAGATACTGAAGGCTGAATTATTTGCAATGAACATTACTCCAATTATTAATCCAAAGGAGATTGGGTACACTATTTTAAATGCCTCTGATGGGCACAGGAAGCATGTAATATGAAGACGAATATGATAACGAATTTGTTTGTGATTTAAAAACTCTTAAAAATACCTATGGATTTCGTTTTGTAGAAAAAACAAGAATTTTTTGGGGGAAAATGAGCTTTCAAAGAGTTTTAATTGTATACTCGGTTTCACTCAACTAGTGGGATAAAACTGGATTTTTGCATATTTCTGAAAAAAACTATTTTTTATGTAATGAATTATATATATACATTGAAGAGTATATGTTTTATTATAGTCAAAGTTTCACTTAATATTGTAATTGGTGTACAGAGTTTGTTTTTCCATTTGATTGCATTTGAGGACAGCAAACGCTTATAATTACAGATTTTAACCCCACCTTCCCCTTATGATTCAAAATTATTGCGCCATTCTTTTGCAATGGCTACTTCTAGTTTATTGGCAGATAAAAACTGTTTATTATTAGTATAAACTTTTCTACTTAATACGCCCTAAAGATTTTCCATAGAGTTCAAAAATCTGGCTTTAACTAGGCCATGCCAAAACATCATTTTTTTTTTTTTTTGTAAACCATTGCTGCGTGGATTTAGACGCATTTCAAAAGATCTTCCTATTGAAACACTTAGTTACCACAACTTGAAAAGGTCCGAACAGTATGAAATTATCATATAGCATAACCTGATATTGCGTAGAATTCATACTTCACAAAATTTGGATTAAATTACATAATACATCATGACAAAATACTCCCCAAACCACTGCTGATCCTCCTCCCATTTGTCGAATGAAACATGAATTCGGTTCCTTATTGAAATCGTGCCAATATTGTTTATAAACATCCGGACGATCAAGATTATTTTTTTTTATCTGAAACTATCACTTTTTTCCATTTCTTGTACCATAACATGACAGTTTTAGCCCATTTCAGTCTTTCTTCATTATGATGTTTCATAAACCTCGATATTTTCAGCGGTTTTATACATTTTGCATTACTATTTGATTTTAGACTCTTCCGAATTGTTATGTGTAAAGTTCTTTCGCTGAAATGGTTCGAAATTTTCTCAGTTGAAAGATCTTTTTAAGTTGATAATTGAAATATTTGTCGATCATCCCTGGCTGTTAAAATTCTTTTTCTTCCAGATCATTTAATTTTATTTGAATCTTTTTTTTTAAATATTTAATTCTAAATGGCGCTTTTAGGATGCTCCGTTAACCAAGCTATTTCTCTTTCAGATTTACCAGCACCCTTATAAAGCCATGTATTTCATGTTCCGGTAGCAGACAGTTTTTTATCCCGCGGCATCAGCAAACCTATTGTAAATAACACTATCTAAACTTGCACCTTTGCTTCTTGAGAATACTTTCACGATAAGCAAACGCGCACGTTTTATATTGATTCTGGTGTGACGTATGATATGTTAATGGAAACAAAGATGATGCTAAAAGGGAAACAAATATGAAAATTAACGGTACACAATGTGTTTTGCGCGCACGCTTTATAACACACCAATCACATGATTTTTCCCATTTTTTCTTGAAGGATTTCTAGCTTACTTTCTTTAATCTATAATTCTCCTTATTTTTACGATTATTTATTTCGGTTACAAAGAAAGGAAATAATCACTTTTGGACTCTTTCCTTTTTACTTATTCACATTTCACCTAGATATTTAAACTTTTCTGTGCAAAAAAAAGAAACAATAAGACGCCCTGTACGCCCTGTGTGATGGAGAGTATTTGTAGGAACTCTTCGAGAAACCCCAATCAGTCAGCGTTAAATTCGCTGAAGCTGATAGCAATGTGTAGTGAAAAAAAACTTCTTTAAGACATCATAAAATAAATTAAATTACGCAAGGCCTTTCGAAAGAACTTAGTGTTTGTTCGACAGGCGCAAAAAGACGTGCGTCTAGTATGAATGTAGCGGCACGACTGAAGTGGAAAGCCGGGAAAGGGAGCAAGCTGAAGGAACCGCCAATAGGAAAGTAGAAGGCAACCGCCAACAACAGAAGAACATAATCAGAACGTACGAGAGATAGAATGAAAGAGGTAGAGATGGGAAATACAGTTATTTTTGGTTAACAGGTTACGATGTTACACACTTGCACAAGTAACATGTTCCAACAACCTGTTATTTTTATAACATGTATCTAATGGTATCCTGTCAAGAGTTGTTTTAATTAGAAGGCCTTTAACAAGATGTCTGAAAAAAATTTGGGACGAGAATATAGACGCTGTTTTTTGATCACATGAATCCACACCATTAATGTCAGTTTTTGCTTAAAATCTTAATTTTTACAGGACAAAACTTACCTAGTTATACTACTTTTTAATTTCAAGCATTTTCAGCTTTTTTGGCACTAAAAACAGGTTTTCTATTTATGGTAACTAAAGCGTCAAAAATTCATAAGATTCTAAGTATAGTAATTCAGTAAGTTTTAGCAGTAGAAGAATACATTTTTACTATCTTAAGGGTGTTCTTAACTGATCCGCTCAACAAGCGAAAAACGTTTTGACACATTTACAAATTCATTTTTTAACAGAAAGTTATAAAATTTTAATGCCTGACTATGAAAGCGATTTCGAATTGAACTTATTTTTCCATTTTATGATAATTAAATTGCTTATCGAGTTATAAGCTATTTCGATGACGCAATCACTCGTTTTTCTCCTCCTTTTCGACCGGTTTTTCTGCTTTCGTCGGGAAATATACTCAAAAGTGTCAACTTTGAAGGCTTGTTATGAAAAATCTAGTGTTTGTTTTTAAAAAAACAAAACAAAAGAATGAGTGCAATTAGACAGTTTCTGAATAACAACACCTGCTATTTTGATGCATTTCCGAACAAAAATAAATTAATGCATGTGTCACAAAGTTGCCCTTTTTGATTTAAGAACACCCTTAAGGATGCTAGTCACTCAGCGGCCAAATTCCTCTCCGTAATATTAAATCTATTGGGGTTTGATGCATCCTTATGTTCAAAATATCTCCTTAAGGAATTAATATTTTTAAGATTTTTTTTAGTGTTCTCTCAAAGGGTGTCAATTTTTTTTAGTTGTCAAAATATTTCTAAAATTCATGCTCAATTTAATATATTATGTTTAAAAAAATAACGAACTACATGTACAAATTCAACAATTCTTTTAAAATTATGGATAGATTTAAGAAATATTTTGAAAACTTCTTTAATGAGACATTCTTTAAGAAGAGAATACTGAAAAGAAAAATTAAATATTAATTCATCAAGGAGATGTTTTGAATATAAGAATGCATCAAATGCCCATAGACTTAACATTACGGAAAGAAATTCGGCCCCTGAGTGCTAGCACCGTTTATAATTAGAACATGAAAAAAAAACTGACTAAAGCTTGCAGAATTCAGACATTGTAATTTTACTTATTTCTTAACTATTTAAAAAGCACCTATGTTAACGTAAATTGGATTTTAAATGATGCATAATAAAATCTGAAACATTTTTTGCAATTGGAACGATAACAAGATATGCCCTGTTAAAAATAAACACAGTTTTAACATAATTTGTAAAAAAAAAATTACAAAAAAATTGTTTATTTCTTTATTGCTGCCATACATACCAATGCGTATGCAGAGCGAACACTACAAGACCAGGAAAATATTATCTTACTTTTTTAATCATATGAAATTTAGCAATATATACAGCACTAAAAACATATTTTTCCATGCTTGCTGATTAAAAATCTGAAAATTCCTTAAAGTGCAAGTATCCCAACTCTGTAAGTTTTAGTTATAGAAGAATATTTTTTTACATGTTAAAACACCTAGAAAGGTATAAGACCGAAACATTGTATTTTATTATTATTATTATTATTATTATTATTATTTCTTAAGTATTTAAAAACAGCTTTTTTAAGATAAATCCATATTTTATGATACCGAGCAAAATTTGAAACAGTTTTGTAATTGGAACTATACCTCTAAAATTAATGGTTTAAAAATTAGCTTTTTGTAAACGATAAGAAAAAACGTGCTAAAATAAACAGTGCTTTAACAACATGTAAAAAAAGAAATTTGAAAAAAAGAATTTGTAAAAAAAGAAATTTAACCCATTAACGCCCGAATTATTTTCTTCGCTAAAATTTAAATTTTGTATTTCCCACCACTTTTAAAAGCAAATTAACTTTTATCTAAATTTTTCAAGGATTCTGTCTCGTGAAATAAGGTATAAATTTTTCTTCGTCTTTACTGGTGGGAAAACCGCTTTCTTGCTGTTTTTGTAACCGTCCTCAAACGAGGACGCTGGGCATTAATGGGTTAAACTCCAACTTCATTACATCCATATTTATCAACGCCTATCCAAAGATAATCCAAAAGACCCCGAAAATGTTATTTATAAACTTTGAATTAAAAGCAATTTAACCAAACGAATTTTTATTACTTTTTCAAATTAATTACAGTTGTACTCGCGAAATTAATGCGGTGTTATTATCTTTCTACTATTTACAATGAAACAAAATTGCAGAAATATAAAAAATTTCCTTGCTCTGATTTTCTAGAAACACAGTTTTCAGAAACTAATAAATAAATAAAGCATATTCCTCTTTTCCCCCCTCCCCTCAAAAAAAATCTAGCATCACACACACACACATAAAAAAAAACTTCTCAAACTTCATAAGCATTATCCCTTTTAAACTTCCTAAGTCAAATAAACCGCCGCTACCTGGTCAAAAGTATAACAAAATCAAAATAATCCCCTTCCTCTTATTCCCTTTAAACATTTAAAGTAAAAGAAAACACCACATGGGCAAAAATGGCTGATGGTATTAACTCTGCCAATGGAACGAAATCGAAATTAATCCCATCCTTTAATATCCCTTATTAAAAAACACCTTTGATATTTTTATTCCAATGAAATCCATCTACTAAAATGATTCCATGCAACACTATTATCTGCAAAACAAATTATAACATTTCAACTTATATGAATGTGATGAGTTAAAAAATATTTTTTCTTCCTATTCAATAAAAAGAGTTGTAGTATTAGAAGTTATTAGAATTATCAGTAATGAATAAAGGGAGTTTTTCAGAACATTTTATAACAGTAGTAGCGGTTTTTTTTCCCTGGTAAATGGCCAGGTGTTTATTTGCCAATGAATTGGACTTTGATTGGGTGTTTGGGTAGGGATATACAGCTACTAAGGTTTACTTATTCTGCATGGATAGGGAATGGTGGATGATACTTTCTAGACATTGAAAACTGATAAGGACACGGAAGAAAGATTAGTGACTGTCTGCAGTTGATCACGATCTCTTTCGGTTTGCTTAGGCGATCGTAATAAGACTTTAAAAAAAGACTTTTTTAAAATTTCAAAATATATTTTTAAGGTTTTTTTACATTAATATCGAAAACAAATTTTTGAAATTTTAGTTTTATTATAATTCAGCATTTTTTTTTCTTTCTTTTTTACATACTTTGCAGATAATGCGTTCCAAATTTAACAGGGACTTTCCGTTAATCTGTTACTAAATAATGCACCATAAAAGAATAACGTTGTTATTTATCCTAATACGTTAAATAATGCCCATCTCTAGAAAGAGGGAAAAGAAAAAGAAAAATGGTAACCAGGCGTAAAAGGGAAAATAATAATAATAATTAGTAAGTAAAAATTATTTATTTATAGTTATAAACAGACATATATAAATATATCTAAAAAAGTACATACATAATTAATACAAAAAAACTAATTATAAGGCAGTGCTGAATAGGTTTTTCCAGGCTACAGAGAGCGTTTTAAAATCAGATTTATCATTAACAATAACTTCACGATTAAGATAAATAGCTAAATATTCAAGAAAATCCGACTCAGAAGTACTACTGGCATTAAAGATAATTTTAGCAGTTTTGAAAAATGAAACTATGGCCGGAATATAGTAACATTACGTTTAATAATATTTTAAACAAAACAGTGGTCATTTGAATAAAAAATGGTATTTTTTTTTTACCTTTTTTGAGATTAAAAAAAAAAAATAAATACTTTTTTTGTTGTATGTTTATACACTGAGAAAAAAAATGTAAAGTTACTAAGCTTTTTCTAGGAAACTGCTATTTCAATTTCTACGTGATTTCAAAACGGAATAAACCCAATTTTCTGGCTATACTTACGTTCAACGAACAACATAATTGTAAGGAATTAGAACTTATTAAAGCGTTATGGTCAAAAATTTATACATATGAAAGATGCATAAAAATGAAAAAAAATGTTATTTAACTTGAAAAAGGAGAATTTTATAAAATATTTTATAAAATATTCTGACATTCATTAACACTTGAAAATTAGGAAATTAGGCGCATTTAATTTCACCTTTCAAACGATTAACCATTAAATCTAAATCAGTTTCATGTCGCTGACAGTTGATTAATGATATTTAGAAATTAGAGATCTGTGATGCAATGTTGAAACGTAAACTGGTGAATCTACGCTTAGAATATTTATATACAAATCTATCAACTGAAACGAGAACAGTTGCAATGAAATTTAAAAATCATTTGTGTTTTAGTTAAAATTTTGATGTATCACTCTTGGAGCAGTACTGTTAAAACAATTGTTTAAATTCTGCTAAAATGTTTTTCTCATAATGTACATAGTGATGATGTACATATAAATAATTTATGAGTATGTAAAATTATAATTACATATAAGTAAGAACAAAAATGATTATGTTTATAAAAGTAATCATAATGCATGGAACAATGATTTTGGTTTTTGGAAATAAACATCATTCTTACACAAAAATGACCCCCGGGATCAAAATACGAGAGTCACTCTGAAATTTTTGAGATACAACTAGGTTTTTCAAGTTATACTTACAAAATTTTAGGTGTGTTCAAAATAGCCTCTTCCAGCATCAATGCACTTTTGTAGACGAATTTTCCACAGATTAAATGCCTCAAGACATTCATTTCTTGGAATAGACGAAAAAATGCATTTATAGCCACATCAATCTCTTCATCTGAATGAAAATGACGTCCACGTAAGCTCTTTTTTAGATTAAAGAATAACCAAAAGTCACACATAGCTACATCAGGAGAATACGGCGGATGTTTTATCACTTTAATTCGTTTTTGTTTAAGAAACTCAACTGTTAATCCGGCGGTATGTGAAGATGCATTGTCATGGTGAAGAATTAGTCTCCTAACATTCACTTCTTATAGAGTTTTTGGAAGACATCTAATGGTATACCAGTTTGCTGTTACAGCCTTCTGTCCTTCCAACTTGATGGCTTTGACCAATACCGTACTTCTAAAGAAAACGGCATACATCACTTTTTTCAGTCCGCGTTGCCTTTTCACCATTGTTGGCGTGAGATTATCTTCAAAGGCTTTCTTGGCGTGTTGGAACGTCAAAAAACGGTATGTACGTTTCATCACCCGTTACAATTTTAGAAATGATGCTGCGGCCACCATCATTTAGAAATTTAAGAGTTTCTTTACTGATTCTGACACGCTCCCTTTTTTGGTGGTCAGTTAGATTATGAGGAACCCAACTACTTTTTTCATATGCAATTTTTTATGAATAGCTTTGTGTATGGCTGCGGATCAAATGTTAAGTTTCTTCTCTGTCATTTGATAGGTACAGCGATTATCATCCATTAATTTTTCATATGGCAGACACATTATCCGGAATTACTGCCGACGGCGGCCTTCCTGTGAGTTCTTCATCTTGCAAGAAGATTGCGACCTCTGCTAAATTCTTTAAACCATCTGAATACAGTAGCACGAGCTGGAGATTTATCACCAAATGCTAATTTCAAACGTTGAACGCATTCTTCTTGATTTAATCCTACTTAAAATCGTAGAAAATCATAGCGCGAAAATGTTCTTGCTTCAACTCCATTTTCTTCTCTGTTTAAAATTTATCCTACGCTAAACAAGTTGAAGTAAGTCAGTAAAAAAATCGTCTGCTGTGTTAAAATACTTTGTATTTAAAAATTAAACCGTTATTTTTATTTTGTAAATTCTCGTCTGCGCGTATCTCAGTAATTTCAGAGTAACTCTCGTATGACCTTTATTTTAACATATCAGGTCTGAGTTCTAAGATATGTCACATCCTTCTATTATATATTATGTGTTAGTCAAAGTGTTTGATGTTTTTAAACGTGTGTTGTAAAACTCAAAGCAGGAATTTCTGAAAAACCAATGATCCGGTAAACTCTTAAAAAACAGAAATTTCGTGGAAATGATAATGAAGCATTAGCTTGGCGAAAAGTTGTAAAAGTAGTGCGCAATTTCCTTATAAAACATAAAAAGAAAAACCCCAAAGACCTTGTTAGTAACATGTTGCAAACATTTGATAAATAAACAAACTTGTTTAATTTCCTCCAAACTCATTAATATCAGATCATGTACACAATTGGAAATATGTTTTTTACAATGTAATGGATAGAACTAATGTCAAAATCGTGGAAAAGCTGCACGGCAATGCCGTCTATTAGGCGATTAGCACAAATAGCTATCCAGCAAAAACATGTGACTGAATCCTAAATTAGATAAAAACTATTGAATCAGTTCTTGAGATACACCTATTACGGAAATCGTGAAAAATTAAGAATATCAGAGCTATCTGTCGGGATATTTACACTAAAAAGTAAACAGCACCAATTCATATCAAGAAGAAACTGACCTAAAGTTTGGTGAAATACCGTGCATTAATGGTTGAGATGTAGCTATTGCAAAAATGCTGCATGGCAACTCCATCTGTTAGGCGATTTATACCATAATCTAATCCGTTTGAATCTTTATTAAAGACTAACTGAATCTTAAGTTTTATTAAACTTCCATTTTTTAGTATTTCAGGTAGAGCGCCAACAAAATTTGTGTCACATACAAACAAACAGACAGACAGAGTCACGGACTCACAGACAAACATGTTGTAAAAGCACGTTTTTGGGGATCTCTGGCCTCTAAAACATGTATATCCGTGAAATACAGGAAGTCGAAAATTTTCACGAATCCAATACTTTCTTCTTGTAAAGACTGAAGAAAGTAAAATTGTATTTATCAAAGCATTTTTGATGCAGATATTTGATGTCATTTTTTTTTATTATTATTTGTTTCACTTAAACAGATATTGATTTAATAAATAACTGCATATTCCACAGCAGCTAGAAGTGGGAAAATCAAACGGAGCACATGTTTCCCGTTTGAAATGACCACACTATTAAACTCACGTTTACGAATTTAATATCACTGGCAGTTGAATTACTAATATTCAGAAATCAAAAATTTAAGAAGACAATTTGCAGCGTAAGCATTTACAAGTAGAACTTGCGAAATGAAACAGAAACAAGTTAAGAAAAACTCGGATGCAAGTGTAATAGAAATCAAAAATCGGCAATCATTTTTAGATTTAAACATTACCACCTCAAAGTTGTACAGATATTCTGAATAGTTTTGTTTTCGTCGAGAGTAAGTAATAGAATTTCTAATTTTTTCTGTAAATGAAATGTTTTTAAATGAATTTTTTGCCTGGTGGAAATAAAAGCATTGATACTTAAAAAAACATTTCTTAAATAAATTCTTAGATTTTTATGAAAAGTAAAATAGCAGCGGTTTAATAAAAAATACTGAAATTTCTTTATAGCCGAAGTTTAAAACTGATGCGTTACCTTTTGAAACTACCGCACCATAAAACATCTACCTATTAGACGGTACCATTGTATCTGTCTGGTATGCGGAGTAAATAAACCTTTAAAAACCTTTTAAATAGCCTATATTTTCGTCATTTAAAGAAATATTTCTAAAAGCAGAGATTTCTGTTTCTGCCATAGATATTCGAAAAAGTTTTCGAGTAGTTTATAGTGTAAGGGACAGTGCAGTGGTGTGGAACACGTTTTACTAAAGTGAGAAAATCAATGTGTCTGTTTGACACTAAAACAAAAATTTCACTTCATAGAGTAGAAGGTACAACACTTTTTAATATCCCTGAACAATAGAGAAACATAACATACAAAAAAAAAAAAAATTTATAATTAAAGAAAATGTAAGTTTCGAATTATGTCCCATATCTCTCCACTAACAGGGAATTATGGAAAAGCAAGAAAACTGTGCTATAACTCACAAATAGTCTAGTGTTGGCTAGAATTAAAATCAAACAAAGATTGTAGGTTGATAATGTATGTTCTACAATATGAAATTTCAGTATCTCCGTGACTGGTATGAAAATTCAGGATTGTCAGTTATAGATGGCATTAAAAAATCATCAATATTTACATTTTGAAATAAATGAATATATTAGCAATGCTATAATAGATGTATTATCCTCTTAATAATCCTTTATTATCCTCAAATATCTTGTTCAAATTTTAATATTTTAAGATGATTTTTTTAAGCTGAAGACGATCTACAACTGGGCTAGTTTTTACATTTTTTTTAAATTTGGCTTCGGATTTTTTTTTTTATTTCTTTAACTTTCGGAACCGGTTTAAACCGGATCTGAAATTGAAATTTCCATAATATATAAAAATATAACATAAATCGAAAAAGTAAAAACTAGCTCAGTTGTAGATCGCCCTCAACTATCGTTTGCAAAAAAACCATGTAAAAATATTAAAATTTGAGCGAGATATTGGAAAATAATGCTCCCATAGACTTAAGATTATCATCCAGGTTTTTTTCAGCGAGTAGAGTGGCTTCTTAATTTATCACAGTTCTAGCAATATTGAGACGTTGCGTTATCATTGGAAATATACAGGGTGTCCAGCAAATAACACCCTGATTTCAAAATTAAATATCTCAAAAACAAAGAAAGATAGAATTATGCGGTAAACGGTTTGTTTATTAGGTGAGCTGTAAACATCTTACATAGAAGTTTCGAACGGTGAATATTTTGCGAAGATAGTGTTCTGATTGCTAAGATTACTTGGCTTGGCATTTTTCTTGTTTTAGATTGCTTGTAGTGAACGAAGTTTTTGCCTTCCAGTGCCATATTTTAATGATTTTTTGGATTAAATTTTTGAAATTTCAAAATTCCAAGAAATTTAGTTCGAAAAATCGTTAAAATATGACACTGTACGCTGAAAAACTCGTTTTCTGCAAGCAATCTAAAGCAAGGAAAATATCAAGCCAAGTATTCTTTGCAATCAGAATACTATCTTCGCAAAATATTCACGGTTCGAAACGTCAGTGTAAGATTTTTACAGCTCACCTAATAAACAAACGTTTACCGCATAATTCTATCGATCTTTGTTTTTGAGATATTTAATTTTAAAATCAGGGCGTTATTTGCTGGACACTCTGTACTTGTATACATATTTTTTATCATTCTAGTTTCTAGTAGATCAGGGAGTGGGTGAAAAGTGGATTACAAAATTGCATCTTTACATTCACAAGTAAATTAAGTTAAATAAAAGATCGTAAAAATGCATTTTAGGAATATTTCTGATTTTATATCACTGTTTTCAATCAACAACAGCGTCTGTGACGATATTCGACCCATTTAAGCACTTTCCAACAAAGTTGAAAATGCTTATACATTCGGTTTGTCTGTCCTCTATTCATGCTCTAACTCCCGTAAATACATACTCGGATTTTCATGCAATTAATAAAGCTTATTTAGGGTCTCCAAAGCATGTTTGGTATTGCATATGAAATATGTACGCTTAATAGTACATTTATATGGATACTATACTCAAAAGAATTGGATTACATTATGGTATATCAAAAAAATCTTTTGAATAGTATTTTAATGCCGTTAAGCTATTTCAAATGTACGAAAACTGATATAAATCACTGAATTTCCCTACGATCACCTTAAAATGAAGCATTCATAGCTTTTTTTATTAATTTACATGAATACACAAAAAAAAATAGCTTACATTACTGTTTTTGCATGATAACTGCAGGAGAGACCGTTTTAAAATTCGGTCTGCGCTTTTAAATTAAATAATTTTTTTGCATATTACTCTTTATATATACACTATGTACCTCATATACAGGATGTTTCTAAACTCATGGTACAAACTTTAAGGGGTGATAGTACACATCAAGACAAACAATATTAAATGGGAAACTAAGGGTCCCAAACGTCTTCCGAAGAAGACAGGCGCCCTTAAAGTTTAGGGTCCAAAAATTCAAATGATTATAAAAAACAGAAAAATTGGTCGATTCGTTTGCGGTTTTCACTAAAACTATTCTTTGTGTCAGTATTGTCTTAAAAATTAATTATAAAGATAAATTTCAGAAAATGCCGATAGAGGGCACTTTAGACTTTGGAATAACGAACAACTATTTTTTGCATATCATTAAATGGTTTCGTAAGCTTAGACTTAAACTTACATTTTGAGCTCAAAATCTAAATCGTTGGGAGTGATTAAGTTGTGCAAACTGAACTGTGGGGGGAGGTTCAAATTTCAAATGATTATAAAAAACGGAAAAATTGGACAATTGATTTGCGATTTTCACTAAAATTATTCTTTATGTCAGTATTATCTTAAAAATAACTTATAAAGTTAAAATTCAAAAAATGCCGATAGAGGACGCTTTAGACTTTGGAGTTACATACAACTATTTTTTACCGTTATTTTTTGCATCTCATAAAATTTCTTTAGAAGCTTAGACATAAATTTAAATTTCGAGATGAAAATCTGAATCCTTTCGGAGTGGTTAAGTAGCGCAAACTGAACTGTGTTCAATGGGGAAGGAAAGGTTCAAATTTCAAATGATTATAAAAAACAGAAAAATTGGTCAGTTTTCACTAAAACTATTCTTTACGTCAATATTTCCTTGAAAATAAATTTTAAAGATAAATTTCAAAAAATTCCGTTAGAGGGCGCCTTAAACTTTAGAGTAACCAACAACTATTTTTAACCATTATTTTTTGTATCTGATTAAATGCTTGCAAAAGTTCAAACTTAAATTTTGAGCTCAAAATCTGCTTCGTTGTGAGCAATGAAGTAGCGGAAAATGGAACTGTGTTCGAGGGGTAGATAGGGTAACATTTCAACTCCTAAACACAGTTCAGTTTGCGCTTCTTAACCCCTGCCATCGATTTAGAATTTGAGCTCATAATTTAAGTCTAAGCTTTTGCAAGCATTTAATTAGATACAAAAAAATAACGGTTAAAAATATTTATTATTTACTCTAAAGTTTAAGGCTCTCTCTAACGGAATTTTTTGAAATTTATCTTTAAAATTTATTTTCAAGCAAATATTGACATAAAGTATAGTTTTAGTGAAAACCGATCAATTTTTCCGTTTTTTATAATCAATTAAAATTTTAACCTCCCCATCCCCACTGAACACAGTTCAGTTTGCGCGACTTAACCACTCCCAACGATTCAGATTTTCATCTCAAAATTTAAATTTATGTCGAAGCTTCTAAAAAAAATTTATGAGATGTAAAAGATAACGTAAAAAAATAGTTGTACGTTACTCCAAAGTCTAAAGCGCCCTCTATCGCCATTTTTTGAATTTTATCTTTATAATTTATTTTTAAGATAATACTGATATAAATAATAATTTGAGTGAAAATCGCAAATCAATTGGCCAATTTTTCCGCTTTTTATAATCATTTGAAATTTGAACCTTCCCCCCACAGTTAAGTTTGCGCTACTTAACCACTTCCAACGATTTAGATTTTGAGCTCAAAATTTAAGTTTATGTCTAAGCTTCTAAAACAGTTTAATGAGATTAAAAAAATAACGGTAAAAAATAGTTGTTCTTTACTCCAAAGTCTAAAGCGCCCTCTATCGTCATTTTTTGAAATGTTTCTTTATAATTTATTTTCAAGACAATACTGACATAAAGAATAGTTTTAGTGAAAACCGCAAACGAATCGACCAATTTTTCTGTTTTTTATAGTCATTTGAATTTTTGGATCCTAAACTTTAATGGCGCCTATCTACTTCGGAAGACGCTTGGGACCCTTAGTTTCCTATTTAATATTGTTTGTCTTGATGTGTTCTATCACCCCTTAAAGTTTTGCCCAAGAATTTAGATACATCCTGTATGGGTCTGCACAAATGTATTTGCATACCATTCTCCTTAACCCCTTCGCGACGGGAGCCTTTTACGAAATTTTTAATGTTTTGTCACCAGTTTTTAAAAACAGAAATTTGTGCCTTGTTAAATCGAGAAAATTCTCTGATTAAGTAAGACACATTTTACAGTAAGTTTTTACTGGTGGGGATAATCAAGGATTCTTAAGCCTTTTTGCGGCACGTATACGTGTGCTCGTCCCCAAGGGGTCAAGAGAGGAAATTGCAGAAGAGAAATTTTCAACTGAAATATACGTATCTATGAACTGAACTAAATTTTGGAATGCATGTTGTTAATAGATATAAACCTCTATATCATGTACAGGGCTGCTAAAAAATTCGAATATTTTTCCAATTGTAGATGGGAGCAGCTGAAATTCGGTTTTGAAATGCGTTATACATTCCCATGTGGAGAAATGAAATTTAATATTTTAATTTTTTTTTAATCGGTGTAGTTTTGCCACATTATTCTGAATGCTTTGGAAAATGCTTCATAATCTATGCTTGATGCACGATTTTTTTCTTTCTTGTTTAATTTTATCCCCAAGCCACTCATTGCACAAAACTTAAATGAAATATTGTCTTCGCACAAAGTTTTTTATACAGATCTTTCTATGGTATTTTACTTGAAAGTTATAACTTATTATTTTTATTATATTATTTCAGCAGAAATAATTATATACTTTGACGGATTGATTTTATACAGTAAAACCCGTTTATCCGAAAAGCATTGGAATAAAGGATTTTCGGTTAACTGGGGTTACATAAGAATTTTCGGATAACCGGTGTTCCATAGGACTTTTTCAATAACCGGAAGGCTTGTGGCGAAAATTTGTTTGATGAAAAGATGCGATCGTAATTTAGAACACAATTGTAATAAAAATGTCGTGGTACAGTATTCAAAGCACCCTGAAGTTAAAAAACAAAAGGAAATCACAACATATTTTGTAAAATAATGAAGTGTTGTACTATCTAATCAAGTGCCCGAAATTACGCAATGGACCAAATATGTAAGTTGACTTTGTTTATTTCATAAAGATCATGCTTTTTAACACTATTTCTAAAAGTGTGCAAAAGTTTTTATTCTATTTATTTTGCTTAAATTTTTGGAGCTAATATGTATTAAAGAGTTCTTCAATGTATTAAAAATAATTGAGAATTGATTTGATCTAAAACTTAGATATAAAATACTAATCGTAAATCAAAATATGTTTAAAAGTGTCATTTGAAATCGGTAAAAATAGAACAATAGACAACAAGGTTTTTTTTTACATTTAAAATGGATTTTAAGAAATTTTAAGGTCCTTTGGTTAAGCCAAATTTCGGATAACCGGAATGCGGATAATCGGGGCTCTACTGTACTTATCAAAACATCGCCTGTGATCTATCATTGGGGCCGTGCCCCATAGTTCAATATTTGAGGGTTTACTGAAAAATAAAACATCTCAAAAAATTGGCCAAATCAATTAGAACTTTGTAACTCATGCAACGTAAAGCTATATGCCTTTCCGTTTTAATTTTTACTAATAAAATTTAAAATCTTAACTATTTTTTTAGACACTCTCCATTATAATCGAAAACTTTTTATGGGGAAAGTATTTTACATTAGTGCCATTGAAAACGTGGTAGGTAATTTAAAATTGATTAAAAACTTTTGAATAAAATAGATATTAATTTAATAAAGTAGTCGCAACTATTCTGACAGCTGAAAATTGGAATTCCACACAAGATTCGTTTCCTCTATTGGCAGCAATCCCACCATTAAATTGACATTATTAAGTATCAGGTGTTTCTGACAGTTGAATTTGTAATGTTTAGAAATTTAAAATTCGGATATGTTGCAGTGTAAAGTAAGTAATTCAGGTAATTAAATAAAAGGTAAATTTGTAAAAATAGAATAAAAATGATCGCAGTAGAATTTAAAAATAGGTATTTAAATGACCAATTAAACTAATATTTTATTATGTTTAAAAAATATTTCTGGAATTTGTTTTTATTTTAAAATTCTATAATGAAAAGTAATATTGTATATATGTTTTGGCTTTGGTACTTTGGTCACTGATAAGATTTGTATTCGTAATTTATTATAGTTTTTCTTCTGTATTGGCAGCTTTTGGTGATAATTTTGATATCTCTTAAATGTACAATAAGCATTCAGTGTTGTCAGATGGGATACTTTTTTTTAAATCCAAATTCTTAATTGCCTCCATTTTTTTTTTTTTTTTTTTTTTTTTTTTTTTGAAATTGTAAAATGAGTCTCATTTAGTGACATATTAATTAAAGCGAAAGTAAAATGAATTTTACCGTTTCAAAAAAGTGGTGTTAAAATAGATATCTGAATTAAAAATAGACGGTCAATTATCAATATTATTCGCGCTAAGAGAGGTCCTACAATAAATATAATAATTATTAATTGTATTATTTAAAAAATCGATGCTAAAAGGATAATAAGCTTTTCATTTATTCTATACAACTTAGGGTTGCGTAAACTGTATTTACTACAAAAGTAACCATGAAAAGAACCATGAATATTCAAAGAGGTGTGGAACCTAAATTATATCAAATATTGCTTTTCTGTAAACTCTTTTCTTTAATCTTTCCTAAACTGTTTACGATGAAATTAGTTCGGTACTAACAACAAAAGTAGTGCGTATTTTAACTTCATTTGGTATATCAAAAAACTGAATTCAGCGTAGTAACAATCTTTTCTTTTCACAGTGTACCTAAAACAAAGGCCGTCTCCAAATTTTAAACTTGGAATTGTGCTCAGTGTGCTTCAAAAGGAGGTCACAAATATCACAGGAGTCACAAATGGGGGCCCGATTGTATTTATGTCATTATATTTAATTAAAATTGTCGGTTTTTAACAATTTGACGTTTATCTCTTTTATATTGCTACTGGACATTGCATTACAGAAATTTATCATCAAATGTAGTTAGGGTTTATGCTTATATAACGTTATCATTTTAGAGGGAATGGGTGTCTGGCTGATGGTAGCGAAATACATTTCTAGGGATAGGGGAGTTGTATTATGATATCGTTTTCATTTTTTACTCAACCAAAATTTTCTATTTTCATTTGTAACTTTACATCACAATACAAATTACTGTTAAATCATTAAATTATAATAAAATTATTGAATTCAAAAATATATAATACCCCAACGTTTGCTATTAATACTCTTATGTCATATGTGATGTATATATGAACTAGAGTTCTATTAACTAAATGTGAAGTATATTTGAGATTAACTGATTATGTAATGGAATACTTTTGTGTGGCTTTGAAAATCAATAACAAAAGTTCTTTGCACAACAGATTATGCAAAATCTGTATTATAATATGTACTTTATGATGCATATCAATATTATTATTTTCGAATGAATGTAATATTATTAAAATGCATTTGAAACTTAATTTTTTTCCATTGACTGTAATGTAACGGAGTACTTTTGATTGTCCCTGTATTTTATCTACGCATCCCATTTTCAAAAAAATTGAAATGACAAAATTATGTAATAAGTATGTAATTTAACTTTCAAACGATTAAAATGCACTTGCAACATTTTCCCCCTTTGACCGTAATGTAACGGAATACTTTTGATCGTCCCTGTAATTGATCTATCCATCCGATTCTCATAATATTTGAAATTATTCGACAAAATTATGTAATAATTACATATTTTAAATTTCAAAAGAATCGGTTGGGTAGTTTTTGCGGGGTTATATGCGGACAGACAGACGGACGGACTGAACAACTATAGGTGCTACGTATTTACATAATTACGAACGCACCTAAAAATGAAACTGTCTGTCCGGAATTGTTAATTACAGTCACATGAATTAGTCTTTTATTTCTTCTCCTTTTATTTCCCTGACAACATTTAAATTCTTAATTTATTAAATTATTTTTTCTCTTTCATATGGGAGAAAATGAAAAACAACCAAAATAAAACGGTACAGATTATACAAAGAAATCAAAAGAACGCTACTACGAATGTATTTCATGTTAATCTTTTCCTTATATGAAACGCTTTGAAATATACAACACATTTTTTTTATTTATCTTTATATAGACGAATTTTTGTAGAACACCAGCATCACGCGCGAATAAAATCTTTAATGGTGCCTTAACAACAATAACATGATGAGAACAATGTTGCCTTACCTGTTATTTCCTATCTTTCTTATATCAAATCAGACCTTAATGAGGAATTAAGATGATGTTGATGAAATTGCCCTTCCATTAATTTCCAAAAACTTAATACACTCTCTGAGTACTATAAGTTACATTTAGGAAAATATTCTCTTTGCTCTGACAATTACAACAGTATTAATTGAAATAGTGTACAACGAAAATGAACCAAATTGTGATGCTGATGTACTATTCCCAAAATACCTTTTTACTTTATACATGTTAATAAATCAAAAAGTTTAATTTTTTAAACTATCAATTTTGGAAACAAACAAGATGTCGAAGTATGTGTTCATCTTAAATTTTGAATTCATTTTATTATGGAGTAAATACGAGTTGATTTTTTTAATAAATATTTTTTAACAATTTAAATAGTTGTTGAACTATAACTCCGTGAAAATCGCCAAGTCACATGGTTACGAAGCAGCCGATGTACGACACAACTACCAAAAATGAACAAAATCGCACAAAAAATGGGGCGCTCACAAAGTCATTATATCACACGTAATCCTGAAAATTGTAACATAACTGAACCACCTGTGAAGAAGTTAGTACAACAATCAAATCAGCGTCTATTTATGTCAAGTTCTAACAGTATATGAAGTTTGGTGAAATTCCATGTATTACTGTATGCCTGAGACAAGAAAAACACGGAATAGGTTTCCTTTTTTCGGAAGTTCTATAACTAATAGGTAAGGAGATTTGCCCAATGAAGTGCAAGGGAAAAAAAGGCTGCGATAATTTTGAAAATGATCAATTCACATTCCAAGAGCCTACCGCACAAAACCCTATATCATCGAGTACAAGAAAAAATCCTTTATTTAAGAGTAGTAATAGGGGAATCTAATGGTACATGCCTGCCGGAAGCAAAGTGGTGCTTAAGCCACAAATTAATACTACCGGTGGTTGACTCGTACGCTTGGCGTTGTGTTTGTCCTACAATCAAAAGCATAGAATACTGCATGCAGTAAAACACTATGGTAAGCCTAAGAGTCAACCACTGGTAGTATTAATTTGTGGCTTATGCACCACTTTGCTTCCAACAGACATGAATCATTAGATTCCCCTATTACTACTATTCCAAAAAAAATAAAGGATTTTTTCTTGTACTCGATGACATAGGGTTTTGTGCGGTCGGCTCTTGGACTATTAAATGGAGAAAGAAAAGTCGGATTTCTCTAAAATGAAGTGAACTGGGCAGTTACTCTGGCAACAGGAAAGCGTTATGACCAATTCCAAGGTCTTTCTTGTCTAAACTTTCGTGGAAATAGAGAAAAAAGCAGCATAGAATCGCCGCATGTCGGGGAAACTTACATTGAAATCTAATCAGCTTCTACTTATAGTCCAAAAGCCGATCGCACAAAACCCTGAGTCATCGAGTACAAGAAAGAATCTTTTATTTTATGAAAGAGTTGTAACAGAGTAATCTAATGATTCATGTCTGCCGAAAGTGAAGTGATGCTTAAACGGAAAATTAATATCACTAGTCGCTGACTCGTAGAATTAGCATCGTGTTTTCCTCCACCCAGTTTTCCAGGTTTTCCTACTTTTGATTGTATGGCAAACACAATGCCACACCTAAGAGTCAACCACTAGTGGTATCAATTTTTGGCTTATGCAGCATTTCGCTTCCGGCAAAAATGGATCATTGGATTCCTCTATTACTACTTTTCCATAAAATAAAGATTTTTTTTCTTGTGCTCGATGACTTAGGGTTTTGTGAGGTCGGCACTTGGACTATTATGTCAATGTCTAATGGACTATGAAGTTTGATAAAATTCGGAGCATTAATGTTTGAGAAAAAGTTGCTAAGAAAATTTGTGTCACATATAGACTACCTCAAGAACAGATATTTTTTTAACTGTCAAAACGTTTTCAGGACCTTCCAAAAGGCATAAATCCATCAAAAAATTAAAGTTGAAAATTTTAAATTGTAAAGATAAACTGAAACAAAACTAACTTCAAAAAACAAAAATAGGTCTTAGTTTTTGGCCATATAATTTTTATGCTGTGGTGAGATTTAAGTTTTAAAAACTTTTGTTTTTCTTGTCAAATTTCAAGGAGTATTTTCAGAAGATAACACTATCGAAAATCACAGTAAAAAAGGAAATTTTAAAGAAAAAAAATATGATTGAACACCGTTTCTTATAAAATAAAAAAACAATGTTATTTTATTTTGAGATAGTGTCATATTGCTTTTTTTAGAATGTCAACCTTTCATTCTCATTTGTTATTCTAAACTACATAGATTATATAAAATATAAGTGACTTTTATACGGAGGTTGGGTAAGATCCCATTATGGAATATTTTGTTTTTATTTTTTTATATTTTCGAAGTTGTTTTAAAAAGAATAGAGAGCGATGATGAAATTTCTTTGTGATCTCGTCTTTAGAAATCAGATCTCTGAGATATAATAATAGTTAAGAAACAGTTTTAGAAGAGCTATCACATTTTTTTCTAAAAAAGAATCTTTGGAAATTCGAGATAAATGGACAATAATATTAGAAGTTGTTATGGGAATTCGTAATAAATTGGATTTCTTTACCCAAAATTTTTCAGATACTGAAATAATTTCAAAAGTGTGTTCAATAAATAAGACTTGATATTTTTATGCATTTAATTGTATATTTATTGATAATTATTGATATTATAGCTTAAATTTGCTAATTTTTTGTTTTTGTGTGTTATATTATCTTGTTTTGATCATTTGTATGGTTCAATATTTTAAAGAAATTTTGCTTTTTTGCATGATATTGCAAACATTCCTTTTTCATTGGGTTCTAGTTTTCTCTATCGTTTTATTTCTATCATTGTCACATTATTCTATTAGGTGCGTTTGAAATTATATAAATACGTAGCATCTATAGTCATCGCTTGGTCAGATTGTCTGTCTGTCCATCTTCCCGCATATAGCAGCGATAAAACTACCCAACCGAGTGGTTCAAAAATTAATATATGAGCCATTATCACCATTCGCTTACATTTCATCACATCTTGACATTCAAATAAAATTATTAAAAGGAACTAGCTTGTATATTTTCTAACTTAGATAATAATTTACATACCTTCTAAAACTATTTAGTAAACTTACTTAGAAGCTTACATTTCATCGCGTACATTTCATGGTACGGACTTGACATTTCAAATAAAATTATTAAAATGAACTAGCTTGTATATTTTCTAACTTAGATAATAATTTATATACCTTCTAAAACTATTTAGTAAACTTACTTAGCAGCTTACATTTCATAGCTTACAAATATGGTAATTGACTTGACATTTTAAATAAATTTATTAGAAATGAACTAGCTTGTATAATTTCTTACTTAGATAATAATACATATACCTTCTGAAACTATTTAGTAAACACTATTTAATTACAAAATTGCAAAAATCATTAGTTTAATATTAAAATTTTCAGTAACAGACTTGACAGTGGAAAAAAATACCAACTTTGATGAAAGCTTATTCTCTCTACTATTACATTTCTTCACAGATGAAGAGTAAAAAATGGGACGTAGTAATTGCGTGAATAGTTTAACTATATCGCCGAATATTTGCTTCTAACTTTATTTAGAATTAGAAGCCTATTTTGACTAAAATAATCACAAGGTAACAGACTTGGCGCAAAGTGAAGGATAAAAAAATTCTCTGAATTTCTTAAAGAAAATATCTCTTGTAAAAAAAATGTCATTGTTATAGAACACTAACAGTTCATATTTAAAATAATTAAATCTCTTTATTTAAAAATGTTAAATTAGGTTTAAAAAAATAACAGTTAGTTACATAAAACTTGGAATGGGATCGACATTTTTGCTTAGAATCACAATTTTAAATATGTATATCTCCAAAAATTTTATTGACTTTTTTAATTTGTCATGTTAGAAATGTTCAATATGATCTTCTTTAGCCAATGCATAGCTGAAATCAAACTTTAAATATTAATTTATGTTTGAATTTTCTTCTTTTTACTCTTTGACAGCATATGTAAGCGAAATTTGAAAATCGTCCATATATAATCATTGCAGAAATTTGTCAAGTCGCTTCAAATTTTACGAAAATCGAAATCAAAAATTAAAAAGATATTAATTAGCGTTTTCTCCATGCACTTAAGTCCATTTGGGTATTAATTCACGCAATACAATTACGTAATTATCTCAATGATATCCCATGGTATGTAATGATTCTAGCTTGCCATGGTAGTTACGTGCTATTTAAGATCAAGTCATATAATAGCCATATTACTGAATTTAGTATATGTATAATAGTAATCAGTTTCATATTAATGCATTTTTGCATCAGAATGCATTAAGTCAGGGCTGTCCAACGCGGCGCCCGCGGGCGCCATTGCGCCCTTTTAAGATTTTCTTGGCGCCCTTTTGAAGATTTCCTGTTATTAAATTTTTAAAAGTAAAATTCCATTATAAAGATAGTTAAAAAAATATTTAATATTTTATCAGAGATATTTTTAAAAATTGTGTCTGGCTATTTTATATCAAGGATAAAAGGGCTTAATTTTCTTTCTTAATTTTCGAAATTGTAGAAGGTTTTTTTGTTTATTTTTTTGTGATTTTGCATAGAAAAAATAAGAAACAGTTCAAAAGGATATCCATCTATGAAAACATTTCCAGCCTATCTCTTTGAAACCACTCACATGGTTTAGTCACTGTCATGCTTGTCTGTTTTTGCACTTTTCATAAAACTAAACTAATCCACGCCTTCAAAATAAATCAAATGATATTTTCACATCTTAAAAGAAACCCAGCAATATCTCTGATTTTCATATTTATTTATTTATTATTATTGTTATTAAAGACGCGATTACAGTTTCTGGCGCCTATCCTTACAAACATTTTTGATATAGATTTCTCATATTAAAAAATGTAGAATTTGAAATTTAGTACACGTAATCGCAAAACTGTAGGGATCTGTTACTTACCGGTTTACGTTTTATTTGCATTAAAGTTAAGATGTGTATGTATACTAATACTATGCGATAATATTGCTACATGTTTTCAGTCATATAAATAATGGCGCCCTTCATTGACTGCAAAGAGCCAAGATGCGCCCTTGGCTACTCAAAGGTTGGACAGGCCTGCATTAAGTATTGCCTCAAGATATGAGTATTTATAAAACTACATTAGTACGATCGCACCTCATTTGCAGTGAATGACCTACAATTTCAAAGTTTTTTAACTTGATTTCGTTTTCTGTGAAAAGGTGGCAGTAATCGATTTTTCACTCCCTGATATGCTAGAATTAAAATACTTAAATAGGAATGTTTTTTGAACTTAATTTTAATATAATAAGTAAATTTTGAAGACCTTTTTCCCAAATAATCATAAGAGTTAAAATTTTTAACTAGCAACAAAAAGAATGGAATTAATTATGCACCAAGCCAATCTCGACAAAATACACCAACTGGCTCTAAACCACAACAATAAAATATTTTGAACACTAAAAAATAGAAAAAAGAAGAAGAATAAAGAATGTGTTTTTTTTTAATAAAGGACGTGTCACAAACAATGTTTCCCCCTTATATCATTATGCAATGGAATACTTTTGTGTGGCCCTGTAAATGAATGACAAATATTCTTTGCGCCACGTACTGTAGAGAATGTATAATTTATTGTATGTTTCATAGATGTATATCAAGTAAAAAGTACAAGTACAACATCATTTAATTGCGTTTGAAATTGTTTTATTTTCCATTAATCGTAATAGTAAGGAATACTTTCGATTGTGCTTGTAACTGTACATCCGGTTGTCATAAAATTTAAAATGCCTCGAGAATATTGTGTTACATTTACATATTTTAAATTTCAAACAATTTGCGCTATTATCTGCAGACAGAAGGACGGACTGAAGAACGACTATAGATGCTATGCATTTATATAATTACGAACGTACCTAAAAAGGCACTTTTAACGATTTTTAATTTTCATCTTAGAAATAACGTCTAATTTCATGACTGCAAATCATGTAGTTGAAATAATACTAGTCGGATGTTGCAAAGCATACTTCTATCTCATACATGTTAATACTTCAAAAATCGCTATAAACAGTGCCAAAATTGCATCACACCAATGATCGATCATGACAATCTGTGCCCATCGTAAGGAATTTGAAGGCTTGAAATTACATGCATTCTTAAAACAGGATTATTGTTTTTACCGTCAAAAATGCACCTTAAAAGCGCCTCTTATTTTTTGATTTTCATCAAAACATAATCAGGTGCAATATTTATGAAGGCATACCTTAATCTGAAGTTTGATGAAAATTCGCGCATTAGTTCTAGAAATACAACTATTGCGGGAGTCGGGAAAAACGCCGCATCGAAGCGCCACCTGTTGGGCGATTGATACCAAAACGTAAAGTCAGAATCCGACATTCCATTCATAACCTTTCGGCGCTTTCGATACAGGGTTGCGGCGCGGACTATTTCGCAAACCACTACGAGGCTACTACAAGGGTAATTCGCACCATCCAATGCCATCAGGTCAAACGACAGTCCACTGCCCAACGCACGTCACTTGACCGAATTTCCAAACTTTGACGAAAACCCGATTGCGCAAGTTCTCACCACCAACCACTCGAGAAGTACCGAATGGTTCCTTCGCTTGATTCCCCCTTCCCGGTTCCCCCTAGCGAGCCCTATAACAATGACGCCGAGATCCACGACTTATATGCCAATGATTCGCAAGAGGGATTTGTTTTACGACAGACCCCAAAAATCGAGCCCTGTGAATGAGGGAAAACATTTGTTGGGGACAGACGGGAACAGAGAAGGAGCCCCTAGCAGAAACCACGGGAAGACGGGGACCACCCTCCTGACCGCATAGACAAGGCATCGTTTATGAGTTGACCCACCTCCTAGAGTGTACCGACTTACGGGCTGTGACTTAGCATCCCCACAAGAGACGGGACTAGTAGTTCGTAGCTGAACTTAGAGGGACCGAGAAAACTCTTCTCAACAGCACAGGCACATTCTAGCCTAAGTTTTGTATTCAAAACCCTTCCCACTCCCTCGGAACCGAGATTCCAAAGGCTGTGTTGGTGGTTTTGGACATAGCGCCAAGTAGCGACCCCAGGTAAGCCAGGAAAGCTTCACCTAGACGGCATAGACATCGCCTCGCTACGGGGTTGGTGCGTACGGATTCTTGTTCGCCCCGCCTCCGGATTAAACGGAAAACTGAGACCCAAACAAAGCTTCGGAACATTTAGTCCGGGAGCGGACCGTCGATTTTCCTATATATCGAGTACAAGGACCGGACATACATCAAAATGTAGGTCTCAATGTGCAAATTAAGAATATCACTGGAACCGAAGGCAGTCGCACTTTTATGACGTCAATTTTGAGTGTTTACCTATGTATCGAGTACAAGGACTAGACATACATCAAAATGTAGGTTTAAATGGGCAAATTAAGAATATAACTGGCTGTCACATACATCAAAATGTAGATTTCAATGTGCACATTAAGAATATTACTGGCTGCCAGATCCTATCCTGCCGGAACCCCGTGGCAGCCGCACTTTTATGACGTAAATTTTGAGTGTTTACTTATGCATCGAGTACAAGGACCAGACATACATCAAAATGTAGGTCAAAATGTGCACATTAAGAATATCACTGTCTTCCAGGTCCGATACATAGATAAACACTCAAAATTGACGAAATAAAAATGAGTCTGCCACCTGGTTCCGGTAGGATTGGACATGGCAGACAATGATAATATTAATGTGCACTTTTAAACCTTCATAATTATTTATATATGGTCCTTAAATACGATACATAGGTAAACACTCAAGATTTACGTCATAAAAGTGGGCAACCGCCGGGTTCCGGCAGGATATGACCAGGCAGCCATATTCTTAGTGTGCACATTGAGACATACATTTTTATGTATGTGGCAGCCAGTGATATTCTTAATGTGCACATTGAAATCTACATTTTGATGTATGACTTTGCCTTGTACTCGATACATAGGTAAACACTCAAAATTGACGTCATAAATGTGCGGCTGCCACCGGGTTCCGGCAGGATAGGACCTGGCAGCCAGTGATATTCTTAATGCGCACATTGAGATCTACATTTTGATGTATGTCCAGTCCTTGTACTCGATTCATAGGCAAACACTCAAAATTGACGTCATAAATGTGCGGCTGCCACCAGGTTCCGGCATGATAGGACCTGGCAGCCAGTGATATTCTTAATGTGCACATTGAGACCTACATTTTGATGTATGTCATGTCCTTGTACTCGATACATAAGTAAACACTCAAAATTGACGTCATAAAAGTGCGGCTGCCTTGGGTTCCGGCAGGATAGTACCTGGCAGCCAGTGATATTCTTAATGTGCACATTGAGACCTACATTTTGATGAATGTCCGGTCCTTGTACTCGATACTTAGGTAAATACTCAAAATTGACGTCATAAAATTGCGGCTGCCACCGGATTCCGGCAGGATAGGACCTGGCAGCCAATCATATTCTTAATTTGAACATTGAGACCTACCTTTTTATGTATGTGGCAGCCAGTGATATTCTTAATGTGCTAATTGAAACCTACATTTTTATGTATGTCTTGGCCTTGTATTCGATACATAGGTAAACACTCAAAATTGACGTCATAAATGTGCGGCTGCCACCGGGTTCCGGCAGGATAAGACCTGGCAGCCAGTGATATTCTTAATGCGCACATTCAGATCTACATTTTGATGTATGTCCAGTCCTTGTACTCGATTCATAGGCAAACACTCAAAATTGACGTCATAAATGTGCGGCTGCCACCAGGTTCCGGCAGGATAGTACCTGGCAGCCAGTGATATTCTTAATGTGCACATTGAGACCTACATTTTGATGTATGTCAGGTCCTTGTACTCGATACATAAGTAAACACTCAAAATTGACGTCATAAAAGTGCGGCTGCCTTGGGTTCCGGCAGGATAGTACCTGGCAGCCAGTCATATTCTTAATGTGCACATTGAGACCTACATTTTGATGAATGTCCGGTCCTTGTACTCGATACTTAGGCAAATACTCAAAATTGACGTCATAAAAGTGCGGCTGCCACCGGATTCCGGCAGGATAGGACCTGGCAGCTAATCATATTCTTAATTTGAATATTGAGATCTACCTTTTTATTTATGTGGCAGCCAGTGATAATCTTAATGTACTAATTGAAACCTACATTTTTATGTATGTCTTGGCCTTGTACTCGATACATAGGCAAACACTCAAAATTGACGTTATAAATGTGCGGCTCCCACCGGGTTCCGGTAGGATAGGACCTGGCAGCCAGTGATATTCTTAATGTGCATATTGAGACCTACATTTTGATGTATTTCTGGTCCTTGTACTCGATACATAAGTAAACACTCAAAATTGACGTTATAAAAGTGCGGCTGCCTTGGTTTCCGGCAGGATAGTACCTGGCAGCCAGTGATATTCTTAATGTGCAGATTGAAACCTACGTTTTGATGTATGTCTTGGCCTTGTACTCGATACATAGGTAAACACTCAAAATTGACGTCATAAATGTGCGGCTGCCACCGGGTTCCGGTAGGAGAGGACCTGGCAGCCAGTGATATTCTTAATGCGCACATTGAGATCTACATTTTGATGTATGTCCAGTCCTTGTACTCGATACATTGGCAAACTCTCAAAATTGACGTCATAAATGTGCGGCTGCCACCGGGTTCCGGCAGGATAGTACCTGGCAAACCAGTGATATTCTTAATGTGCATATTGAAACCTACATTTTGATGTATGTCTGGTCCTTGCACTCGATACATAAGTAAACACTCAAAATTGATGTCATAAAAGTGTGGCTGCCTTGGGTTCCGGCAGGATAGGAGCTGGCAGCCAGTGATATTCTTAATGTGCACATTAAGACCTACATTTTAATGTATGTCCGGTCCTTGTACTCGATACATAGGCAAATACTCAAAATTGACGCCATGAAAGTGTGTCTGCCACCGGTTTCCGGCAGGATAGGAGCTGGCAGCCAGTGATATTCTTAATGTGCACATTAAGACCTACATTTTAATGTATGTCTGGGCCTTGTACTCGATACATAAGTAAACACTCAAAATTGACGTCATAAATGTGCGGCTGCCACGGGGTTCCGGCAAAATAGGACTTGGCAGCCAGTGATATTCTTAATGTGCACATTGAGACCTACATTTTGATGTATGTCCGGTCCTTGTACTCGATACATAGACAAACACTCAAAATTGACGTCATAAAAGTGCGGCTGCCACGGCAGGATAGGACTTGGCAGCCAGTGATATTCTTAATTTGCACATTGAGACCTACATTTTGATGTATGTGACAGCCAGTTATATTCTTAATGTGCACATTGAAACCTACATTTTGATGTATGTCTTTTCCTTGTACACGATACATAGGTAAACACTCAAAATTGACGTCATAAAAGTGCGGCTTCCTTGGGTTCCGGCAGGATAGGATCTGGCAGCCAGTGAAATTCTTAATGTGCGGATTGAGACCTACATTTTGATGTATGTCCGGTCCTTGTATGCGATACATAGGAAAATCGATGGTCGGCTCCCGGACTAATTCTACCGTAACCTCCGAGCCCACGTGGTTCCTGGACATGGATGTCCTTTGCACGTGCAACAAGGACTACTACCAGAATGAGTAAGGTACCTCTAGCAATCACGGGAAGAAGAAAAAACGAAAAATATTTTCGACTCGTCCCGTATATTTATTTAAAAAAATTTCGTTTTTTTTTTAAATTAATTGCTATTTGTGCAGCATTTAGTGTATTGTATAATGAAATTAATAACTAAAATACCAATGTATGAGAATAAATTAATTAATAAAGTATTTGAATCGATTAATGATCAATAAACAAACAGGTTTTTAATGATGTAAAAAATTTTTCTGAGAGTTTTCAGAAGCATTATCAAAATGACTTTGGCAAAGACGTTTAATTATTTTTCCAGGTAACGTTTTCATTTTACTCTGTCTCTGTTTATCGCTCATGCCGTGAGAAATGTAAATATCTTTTCTAGAAATCTTCGACGGAAAGTTTATTCAAGATGCTTTTGTTAATTAATTTGAAAAGCCACTAGCTAAGCTGCAAAGTTTTCAGAACTTGGAATGAAATGTTCGATAAAAGAAGATTTTGGAAGAAACATACAGGTGAATAGCTAATTACATTTGTATATTTTCTAATCTCAGAACTTTATTTGAACTCGCATATTATTTATATATGATCATTAAATGTCATTATTATTATAGTAATGGGAAATAGTAGTTTACTTGAAGATAATGGGATTCGCAAATAATTTTTATCGTTACTGATGATTATCTATATTACATAGAACAAAAGTATCTGATCTTATGGTGACGTCATGTTGACGATCGCAAGAGCAGAGAATTAAATTTAACTTTTACGATATTTTCTAAAACATTTAAATATCTCACATTTTTAACTCCTACACCATCAAATTGGGGGAAAATCCATTTTTAAATGCAATATGTTTGAAAAATATTTCTCAATTTATTAAAAACGTATCGAATCTTCCATAGGTTTATTGCTTTCAAAGTATTTTCCATGCACTAGGGTAGATGCGCCAATAATGGACCTCTTTCCAGTAATGGGCCACCTCGCACTTTTTGGTTTATAAAAAAATAATAAATAATAGTTAAGCTTTTATTATTTTTTTCTGAACTACACTTTGCATGCTTTATAAGCTGGATTATGTTTTTACACTTTTCGTCAAAAGAATTAGGAAGCAGAAAATAAAGTTTCACAGTTTTTCTGTTTTTCACTGAAAATCTTAATGAACATGCTAAGTGCTGACTTTACTTACTTAGTTTATATCTTTTTTATTTTTCCGTAAAAATTGAATGTTTTTGTTTGGTTAGAAATATAAAACATTGAATTTAATTACCAATGGCCATTTACAAAATTTTATTTATTTTTAAGATTTTAGGAGGGGTGGTCCATTACTGGATTGCTTATTTCGTGATTTTCCAGTAATGGACCTCCCAAGTGACCAATACAAAAAGTGTAATTTCAGTAGAGATAAAATTTTTTGATTTAACTGGAAAGCTAAATAATCAAATTTGATACTTAAATATTACCTATTAGAATTTAATAAAGGCAATTTCTTTATAAATAGCAGTTTTTAAAAAGTCATTCAAAATTGGTACAAAAAACAAGCAGAATATTTGACAAAATCTAGATGTGCCGTTACAAGAGAAGTTGTTTTAAGTTGGTTGAGAAATGTAAAATCATATTTGGAAGAAGATAATATTAATATTTTCTTCCGAATTCTAAAGCATACAGAGAGAATTTTCAATAAGGTTAAAACAAGGGTTTTTGTGCTCTTAAAACAAGAAAACTTTTGGGACCAAAATCAGTTAAAGATGTATTATGTAATACCATTGTATTATGTAGTACCAAATAACGAAAAAGAACAAATCACTGTTATGGGATGTTTTTCAGTAAATAATGAGATTGTTCAATTTGTGATAATATATCCATATAAGCATCTCTGAAGGGAAATTGTGGAATCAATCTGTGCCAAATTGATGGGCTATATGATTATCTGAAAATGGTTGGATAGTGCAAGAACATTTATCATTTTAAATGCATTCTAAAATTCCATATTGAATAGTTTGGACTATCGGAAAGTGATGATAAAATTGAAGATCTGTTATTTATATTTCATAGTTGCACAGCACATCATTTAGATAATGATATGAATGAAGATTGGAGATTTTTTTAATGCCTTATTTTACCTAAACTTGATATCAGTAAAACATTGTCTTTATCTTATATTTCCTTTAAATTTAAATATTTTGTTTTATATCTTTAAAATATAAATCCTTTAATGTTAGTTAATAATAAACACTTAATAATATCATAAATATTTAGTTTTATATCCATATTATAAATCCTTGATTACAATAAATCCATAACTTAAATATAAATATTTTGTTTTATGTTTTTTCAGTATAAATCCTTTAATGTAATGAATGTCTAACTTAAGTTTTAATATTTTGTTTTATTAGTATGATTTCATTAAGTTCTGGAGCAAAATACAATTGAAACAAGTTGGAAATTGCAGGTGAAGCGTAGCAAACGAGCTGCGTTCGTACGATAACGAAGTTTTAAAATTATACAGATCTTCCTGATATAGTAGACAATACTTCGGATACAGTACAGTGGTTGAACTCTTTGTGTTCCTATAAACATGCAGGAAGTAATTTTCATCACACCTCAGCAACGTATATCATATTAATAAAATGTGGCACAGTTTAATATAATTGAAACATGCCCCAAACAATGTTTCCCTGTATAGCATTATGTAGTGGAATACTTTTGTGTGGCCTTGTATTTTAATAATGAAAATTCTTTGCATCTCAGATTGTACAGAATTTATATTTTAGTATATATATACGTCATAGGTTCATGTCAATTTTATTATGTTTGAAAGAGTGTAACACCATTAAAATGCATTTGCAACTTTTTTCTTTATTGATTGTAATGTAACGGAATACTGTCCCTATAATTGATCTATGCATCTGATTATCATAAGATCTGAAATGACTCGACAAAATTATGTAATAATTATATGTTTTAAATTTCAAACGACTAAAATGCATTTTAAACTTTTTTCTTCATTGACCGTAATGTAACGGAATCCTTTTGATTTTCCCTGTAATTGATCTATTTATCCGATCTTCATAAAATTTGAAACGACTCGACAAAATTATGTAATAATTATGTATTTCAAATTACAAACGATTCGGTTGGATAGTTTTTGCGCTGTTATATGCGGACAGACCGACAAACGGACAGATAGACGGACAGACAGACAGATGGACGGACTGAACGACAATAAAAGGTGCTACGTATTTACATAATTACGAACGCACCTAAAAACAATTATCCGTTATTTTTTGTAGGGTGGCCCATACTGGAACATAGGCGGTCCATTACTGGGCTTTTGGGTGTTTAGACATATTTCTATTATTTAAAATTAAATTTTTATTTCTATTGGGAAATGTAGCTATGGGATTAGTTAAATATTGTTGAAAGATTAATCTAATATGAAAAAAATTGGAATACAATAATTATAACTATTAATTAAAAATTATTTTTTAGAGAAATTCCTTAAGGGGGTCCATTACTGGCACATCTACCCTATTTTTTTTTAATCTATCTCTATTGGATGCAGACGATTACGAAAGGCAGTCTGTTTACATTTAAGCTAATATATATATAGTTCATCATTTGTTTATTAATAATTGCTATTTGAACAGTATTTGATGTATTGCATAATTAAATTATTAATTAATATATTAATCTAAAAAATAAATTAATTAATAAAGAATTGGAATCGATTAACGATCTTTATGAAAATGATATTGACAGACGTTTATTTTTTTTCTGGAAAAAGTTTTCATTTTCGTAAATAACTTTTCCACAAAATTTTCGACGAAGTATTTATTCAAGTTGCCTTTGTTAATTAATTTGAAAGGCCATTAGCTCTGCTGCAAAGTTTACAGAACTTGGGATGAAATGTTAGATAAAAGAAGATTCTGGAAGAAACATGCAGGTGATTAGCAAATTTCATTTGTAGATTTCCTAATCTCAGACGTTTATTCGAATATGCATATTATTTATATATGATCATTAAATGTCATTATTATTATTGTATCGGAAATATTAATTTACTTTAAAATAAAGGATTCGCAATTCCATTATGTAAATCGCAATGTATTCAGTAATTTTTATCATTACTCATGATTATCTATATTATACAAAACAAACGTATCTGACCTTAATGGTGAAGACATTTTCGCAATCGCAAGTGCAATCAATTAAATTTAACTTTTACTGTATTTTTTAAAACATTTAATTACCTCACATTTTTAACTTCTCCACCTTCAAATTGGGGGGGGGGGACTAATTTTAAATGCAACATGTTTGAAAAATATAACTCAATTTATTTGAAACTCTATCAAATTCCTCATATTTTTTATTGTTTTTAAAATATTTTCCATACACTATTTTTCTTTTAATCTATCTCTATTGGATGCAGACGATTACCAAAGGCCGTTTACATCCGTTTACACTTAAACTAATATAAATAGTTCAGCATTTGTTTATTAATAATTGCTATTTGAGCAGTATTTAATGTAATATTACATAATCAAATTAATTAATTAAAACACCAATCTAAGAGGATAAATAAATTAATAAAAAGTTTGAATCGATTAACGATGAATAAAAAAATAGCTTTTTAATTATATAAACAATTTTCCTAAGAATTGTCATGGAGCTTTATCAACGTGACTTTGACAGACGTTTAATTATTTTTCCGAGTTAAGTTTTCATTTTTCTCTCTCTCTGCTTATAACTCATACCGTGAGAAATTTAAATAGCTTATCCAGAAATCTTTGACGAAATATTTGTTCAAGTTGCCTTTGGTAATTAATTTGAAAAGCCATTAGCTCTGCTGCAAAGTTTTTAGAGCTTCAGATGAAAAGCTGGATAAAAGAAGATTCTGGAAGAAACATACAGGTGAATAGCTAATTACATTTGTAGATTTCCTAATCTCAAAAGTTTATTTGAATTCGCATGATATTTATATATGATAATTAAATGCCATTATTATTACAGTAATGGGAAATACTAGTTTACTTGGAGATAATGGTTTCGCAAGTAATTTTTATCGTTACTGATGATTGTCTATATCATATAGAACAAAAGTATCTGATCTTAATGGTGACGTCATTTTGACGATCGCAAGAGCAGACAATTAAATTTAACTTTTACTGTATTTTTTTAAACATTTAAATATCTCACATTTTTAACTCCTACACCACCAAATTAAGGGGGGGGGTCTACTTTTAAATGCATTATGTTTGAAAAATGTATCTCAATTTATTTGAAACTGTATCGAATATTCCATAATTTTTATTAGGTAGATTTCGTATGAAATACTACCTATTGCATTCTCTCCCATGTCGGAATTTCTGAAAAATTTTTGCGGATCTACACGAATCATGACAACTAGACCCCAAAACTACCATCAGTAAAAAAGTTTATATATATATATATATATGTCTATCTATCTATCTATCTATCTATCGGTGTATATCACTTTCTTCTAGACACGATAACTTCCATAATTATGCTCAGGTCTTCTTCAAACTTTTACATAAGATCAAGGAGCTTAAAATCTCGGTCGAGTTCGTTAATGGGCAGGGTTTTTGTGAAAACCGAAAAAACGCGATAACTTCTTAATTAAAATAGATATCGAATCAGTTTAAAGTTTATATTACTTCTAAAAAATGGGCAAAAAGCTTATGCATGACAGATTTTTGATAAAGTTAAAAATGGGCTCAAGGGGCGAAAAAAACATGGTTTTTGGGAGAAAAAAATTCATAACTTCGTCAATTCTCAAGATACCAAATCCAACTAAATTTTATATAAATGTACTCAATATTATCTAAACCTTTTGTATTTACAAGTTTTTGATAGGACCAAGTTTTACCGCTGAAAAAAATTAAAAACGAAAAGAAAAAGGGGGGAGGAAAAAAACCCCCATAACTTACTCAATTCTTAAGCAATCAAATCTAATTAAATTTATTTTACATCTTCACAATAATATCTACAACTTTTATACTGACAAGTTTTTCATAGAACCAATTCTTATAGCAAAAATAAATTAAACAAAAATAGGAGTTGGAGAAAAAACCTCAAATCCAAACTGCTTATATTCTGACTCATTTTAAAATTCATTTTTGATTTTAAACGCATCCAAATGACAGATCCTCTTATTTAGGAACTATATAATGCGACATATTGGCCAATTTTTTGATAAAGGCAGAATATATTTTTAAAAAGGCTGCCAAAAAAGGTATTTTGAACAGATTTCCCGCAGTTAATATCATTAAAAAATTGATTAAGTATAACAAATTGCGTTTTTTCTAAGTCATTTTTAAATTCATTTTTGTTCTCAAACCCATCCAATTTACAGGTCCTATTATTTAGGAACTATATAACTTGACGTATTGGCCAGTTTTTTGATAAAGGCAGAATATATTTTTAAAAAGGCTGCCAAAAAGGGTATTTTGAACAGAATTTCACCAAGTTATCGTGATTAAAATTTGAGGAAATTTAAGAAATTGCGTTTTTACCGAGTCATTTTTAAATCTTTTTTTGTTCTCAAACGCATCCAATTTACAGGTTCTCTTATTTAGGAACTATATAATGTGACGGAGTGGCCAGTTTTTTGATAAAGGCAGAATATATTTAAAAAAAGGCTGCCAAAATGAGCACTTCGCACAAAATTTCCCAAAGCGATCATGATTAATGAACTGTGGGTATTCAAATAACAAATTGGTTATTTTATGACTCATTTTTAAATCCAATTTTGCTCTGAAACGCATTCAACTGACAGTTTTTTGTTACTTAGAAACTATATAATGTGCGTATTCGTCGATTTTTTGATAAAGGGTGAATATATATATTTTAAAAGCTGTCAAAATAAGCACTTCGCAAGAAAATTTCACAAAGCGATCATGATAAAAGAATTGAGGTTGTATTAAAATAACAAAATGTTTATTTTATGACTCATTTTTAAATTCAATTTTGCTCTCAAACACATTCAATTGACAGTTATTTGTTATTTAGGAACTGTGTAATGTGCCGTATTGGTCAGATTTTTGATAAAGGCTAAATATATATATTAAAAAAAATGTCAAAGTGGGCATTTCGCACAAAATTTCTCAAAGCGATCTTGATTAAAGAATTGTGGATGTATTAAAATAATAAACTGGTTATTTTATGAGTCATTTTTAAATTCAATTTTGCTGTCAAACGAATTTAATTAACAGTTTTTTGTTATTTAGGAACTGTATAATGAGCATATTTGTCATTTTTTTTAAAATAAAGTAAAAATATAATTCAAAATATGTTGCCAAAATGGGCATTTGAGTAGAATTTCGTTTAAGATGATTTTGATATAACCAGTTCTTACAGAAAAATGAAATTAAACATTTTTTAAATGCGGCTGAATAAAGTAGTTAAACTGGGTTTATCTCTAATCATATTTTTTTTTCTTTTTTTTTTTTGTTTTTGAGATGAAAATTTTTCGAAATCTACCTCCGCCTATAGGCCATGCCGAAAGGGATTTTTTGCTTTTAGAATATTTTCCTTGTACTAGTTTCCTTTAAATCTATCTCTATTAGATGCAGACGATTACGAAAGGCAGGGTGTTTACACTTAAACTAATATAAATAATTCGGCATTTGTTTATTAATAATTGCTATTTGAACAGTATATATGTACTACATAATCAAATTATTAATTAAAATACCAATCTAAGAGAATGAATAAATTAATAAAGAATTCTAATCGATTAATGATCAATAAACAAATAGGTTTTTAATGATGCAAACAATTTTCCTAAGAATTGTCATGCAGCTTTATCAAAGAGATTTTGACAGATGTTTAATTATTTTTCCGGGTTAAGTTATCATTTTTCTCTGTCTCTGTTTATTGCTCATGCCGTGAGAAATGTAAATAACTTTTCCAGAAATCTTCGACGAATTGTTTATTTAAGTTGAATTCGTTAATTAATTTGAAAAGCCATTAGCTCTGCTGCAAAGTTTTCTTAGGATGAAATGTTCGATAAAAGAAGATTCCGGAAGAAACATACAGGTGAATAGCTAATTACATTTGTGGATTTCCTGATTTAAGAAGTTTTTCTTTTAATTCGGGTATTATTTATATATTATCATTAAATGTAATAATTATTATTATATGGGAAATATTAATTTTATTTAAAATAAAGGATTCGCAATTCCATTATCTAAATCGCAATGGATTCAGTAATTTTTATCGTTACTGATGATTATTTATATTATACAAAACAAACGTATCTGACCTTAATGGTGACGTCATTTTCGCAATCGCAAATGCAAACAATTAAATTTAACTTTTACTGTATTTTTTAAAACATTTAAATATCTCACATTTTTAACTCCTACACCATAAAATTGGTGGAGGGGGGGGGGGGATCTACTTTTAAATGCAATATGTTTGAAAAATATATCTGAATTTATTTGAAACTGTATCAAATCTTCCATATTTTTTATTGCTTTTAAAATATTTTCCTTGCACTATTTTTCTTTTGATCTATCTCTATTGGATGCAGACGATTATCAAAGGCAGGGTGTTTGCACTTAAACTAATATAAATAGTTCAGCATTTGTTTATTAATAATTGCTATTTGTTAGTCTTTAATATATTACATCAGGCTAATTCCATGGGTTCTGTAGTGTAAGTCACATAACTTATTAATTGCTGTTAGCCACCGTTATTTTCGAAAAGTCTGCTTGGCCTTATTCAATTAATGAGAATGTGCCAATAAAATTAATCAGAGTTTTTTTGTTCTATAATACTAGTAGCCAAAAATCGTAGCCTGTGACTTACACTACAAGTACTCATGGAAATATCCATAATCAAATTATTAATTGAAATTCCAATCTATGACAATAAATTAATTAATAAAGAATTTGAATCGATTAACGATCAATAAACAAATAGGTTTTTAATGATATAAACAATTTTCCTAAGAATTTTCATGCAGCATTATCAAAATGACTTTGACAGACGTTTAATTATTTTTCTGGGTTAATTTTTCGTTTTCTCTGTTTCTATTTATAGCTCATGCCGTGAGAAATGTAATGAACTTATCCAGAAATCTTCGACAAATGTTTGTTCAAGTTGCCTTTGTTGATTAATTTAAAAAGCCATTAGCTCTGCTGCAAAGTTTTCAGAACTTCGGATGAAAAGTTCGATAGAAGAAAATTCTGGAAGAAACATACAGGTGAATAGCTAATTATATTTGTTAGATTTCCTAATCTCAGAAGTTTATTTGAACTCGCATGCTATTTATATATGATAATTAAATGTCATTATTATTATAGTAATGGAAAATAGTAGATTACTTGAAGATAATGGATTCGAAAGTAATTTTTATCGTTACTGATCATTATCTATATTATATAGAACAAAAGTATTTTATCTTAATGGTGACGTCATTTTAACGATCGCAAGAGCAGACTATTAAATTTAACTTTTACTGTATTTTTTAAAACATTTAAATATCTCACATTTTTAACTCCTACACTATGAAATTGTCGGGGAAATCTACTTTTAAATACAATATATTTGAAAAATATATCTGAATTTATTTCAAACTGTATCAAATCGTCCATATTTTTTATTGCTTTTAAAATATTTTCCATACACTATTTTTCTTTTGATCTACCTCCATAGAGTAAAAAGTAATTAATAGAGTGGATGTATAATGTCTTGGGGTGCTGCCATAAATGTAGCGTTGCAAAGGTTAGAAAAAACCCGGTTTAAACCCGGGAATAAACCGGGTTTTTAGGAATAAACCTGGAAAAAACCCGGGATTTTTTGGAATAATTCGGTTCCTTGGGAATAAACCTGGGAATAAACGTGGTTTATTGGGAATAAACCCGGGAATAAACCGACTTTTTGCAACTCTACATAAATGTAACCCTACATTAAGATCAATTAAGTACCAACAAAACCACGTGCTTTGGCACGCCTAACAATTCAAACCGGTTTAAACTCGTATTTCATTGCTCTTGTTTTTATAGTGGAAATTGTTATAAAACAGAGTATTAAAATTTCGTAAAAAATGACAATTTGTGCTACTTTTGGCTGTAATACACGATCAATATATGTAGCAGGAACTAATTTATCGCTTCACAGATAAAAATTGAATATTTAATTATATGTGTTTTAAATATCAATATAGAAAATTCTTTTAACATTTTGCTTGAAAACATAACATACTTTTTCTAATATCTTAAAATCATTTGCAGTCAAAAATCTAAATTTTGATCAATATTTATTATTAAGTTTTCATACGTGATTTTAACAGAATGTTTTCATCATTATATTTTAAATATTTATTTAAATGCAATTATTAACATGATGTTAAAAAGAAATAAAGATGTTTAAGAAAATTAACAGCGATTGATGTAGGCAAAATAGAGATCTTTTTAAAAATGTCATTCCATAAAAGAAAATCTTTATTAATTTTTTAGAAATAGTTGAATTATTTATGCGTGTTGTTATTTTCAAACAAAATGAGTTCATCAGATGGCAAAACTTTAGCTGAAAGACTGAAAATTTTATCAATAAATTTATTGCTCTTGACCTTTCAATAAAACATTTTATTTTTACAAAATTCTTGTGTTTATCTACGTCATAAAATATTAAAAATTACTGAAAAGAAGGAAACTTTTAATAATGCCACTTTTAGTTCGTATCAAATGCTTTCAATATCTTTTTTAATTTTAATTTGACATATAATTAATGCTAATATTCCAATTTCAATTATTTTAAAAGCAAACATTTATATTAATAAATAATAGAACAAAAACCATTTTAAAAATCTGCTATTTCTTATTAAAATATTCTTCAGCTATAAATCATTTCTTTCAAATTGTCTTATTAATACAAAATCCCTTCAACGTGCTTTTGGGACATTAAAATTTGAGCGATAAAGGTTTCATATGTCAAACCTTTTTTTGAGGCTTACTTCATCTCCACCTATCTCATTAATCCATGATCTATCTCTATTGGATGCAGACGATTACCAAAAGCAGGCCGTTTACACTTAAACTAATATAAATATTTCAGAATTTGTTTATTAATAATTTCTATTTGTTTATTAATAATTTCTATGTGTTTAATGTATTACATTGCCAAAGTATTAACTGAAATACCAATCTTAGAGAATAAATTAATTACTAAAGAATATGAATCGATTAACGGTCAATAAACAAATAGGTTTTTAATTATGTAAACAATTTTCCTAAGAATTTTCATGGAGCTTTATCAACGTGACTTTGACAGACGTTTAATTATTTTTCCGAGTTAAGTTTTCATTTTTCTCACTCTCTCTGCTTATAACTCATGCCATGAGAAATGTAAATAACTTTTCCAGAAATCTTCGACGAAATGTTTGTTCAAGTTGCCTTTGTTAATTAATTGGAAAAGCCATTAGCTCTGCAGCAAAGTTTTAAGAACTTGGGATGAAAAGTTCGATAAAAGTAGATTCTGGAACAAACATACAGGTGAATAGCTAATTATATATGTTAGATTTCCTAATCTGAGAAGTGTATTTAAATTTGGATATTTTTTATACATGATCATTTAATATCATTATTATCATACTAATTGGAAATAATAGTTTACTTGAAGATAATGAATTCGCAGGTAATTTTTATTGTTATTGATAAATATCTACAGTGTGATTCTAAATTGTTTATACAATAAAAGGGGGGTGATAGTACACATCAAGACAAACAATATTAAGAAGGAAACCAAGGGTTCCAAACGTTTCCCAAAGGAGATAGCCGTCATTAAATTTTAAGGTTCAAAATTTCAAATAACCATAAAAAACGGGAAAATTGGTCGATTGATTTGCAGTTTTCACTAAAACTATACTTTATGTCAGCATATTCTTAAAAATAAATTTTAAAGAATAATTTCAAAAAATGCCGATAGAAGTATAGAGGGCGCTTTATACTTTGGAGTAACGAAGAACTATTTTTTGCAGTTATTTTTCGCATCTCATTAAATCGTTTCATAAGCTTAAATTAAAATTAAATTTTGAGCTCAAAATCTGAATAGTTGGGAGTGGTTAATTAACACAAACTGAACTGTGTTCAGAGGGTTCAAATTTCAAATGATTATAAAAAACAGAAAAATTGGTCGATTGATTTGCGGTTTTCTCTAAAACTTTTCTTTATGTCGGTATTTTATTGAAAATAAATTATAAAGATATTTTTTTAAATGACGATAGAGGGCGCTTTAGACTTCGAAGTAACGAACAACTATTTTTTGCATCTGATTAAATGTTTTCGTAAGCTTAGACATAAATTTTGAGCTCAAAATCTCAATAGTTGGGAGTGATTAAGTAGAGCAAACTGAATTGTGTTCAGTGAGTTCAAATTTCAAATGATTATAAAAAACAGAAAATTTGGTCGATTAGTTTGCAGTTTAAAATAAATATATTCTTTAAGTCAGTATCGTCTTAAAATAAATTTCAAAAAATTCCGTTAGAGGACGCCTTACACTTCAGGGAATCAACAACTAATTTTAACCGTTATTTTTTGTATCTACACTCTAAAACTGGAAGGAGTGAAATGCTCACTCTTTGTGAGAGTGACAGACATTTTCACTCTTTTTAGAGTGCAATTTATAAAAATACACTCCTTAAAGAGTGGAATTTCTCACTTTCTAGAAAAGAGTGAAAAATGTCACTCCGCTGTCGAGAGTAAGGTATGTCACCCCGTTGTAGAGAGTGAAATATCTCACTCCACCAACGAGAGTGAAAGCCCGGCATTATAAACTTAAAAAAAAAATCCGTTAAACTTTGATACAATATATGGAGTAAAATAATGAAAAACACCAAAATATGTCAATTTTTCATTTTCAAAAACTCTCTTTCATAATATAACCTGAAAAATTAGGCTTATTTGGTTTTAAAACGCACTCTTTTTTAAGAGTCAGCTGTTAACTCTTTCGAAGAGTGAATACTCACTCCGCCAACAATAGTGACTCATCAGCCAATAAGAAATGTCCTGCACTTCCTTTACTGATAAGAAAAACGTTTCCGCCATTTTAAAATTAATCTTTAGTTTCCTCGGTTCCACATATGTGGAACTCCCTTCATTTCATTTTATTAATAATATTCAAACGTATTTTAAATTTCGATCTTTGAATGATATGCTTCGATATGTATGCTATGAAATAATCCAAATATTAGATTAATCTCTCCTTCTGGAATCAAAATGAAAAAAAAATCAGTAAAAAGATATAATACTTCATTAATACTCAATAACAGAGAGGTCACAGTACATGGATATTATTTACCAAACAAGGGATTATCATTTATGAAAAAAAGGATATTATTTATCAAGGTAAGTTATGTTTAATTTCAATTTTTGTTCCCAAAAGTTCGTGAATATTCAGTTCAGTTTCACGTAATGCAGAAAATCATTTGCTATGTGTCAGCCATTCTATCTCCTCAGGAAAAAAAAAAATGCTGACACAAGTCACATACAATACAAACATCATTAGCAATTAGGTGATTTTATTATTCTGACTCAGTCTTATCTCAAAGTACTTACTTTTTTTTTTTTTTTTTTTTGAAGTTAAATGTATAATTCGAATAGGAGTTTCTCTTATGGCAATATTTTTGAGAAATTGTTGAATCTAACAATAAATTTTATTCCGTTAAAAAATTTATATCTGTTGTAAACTTTTGTTTGTGACGTATGTATTTCTAGACATTTAAAAATAAAACATGATATTTAAGTATTGAAACAAAGTGCGTTTTTATGTCTGATGTTTATTGAAACTGCTTCATTAATTTTAAAAGTTCGTAGTGTGACTTATATAAAACGAAATATTTTTAAAGAGATAAGTAACTGCTTTTTATATTACAAATGTTTTTCAAAGCTAGTAATAAACGCCCCTGAATATTTTCGGTTTATAAAAATATAACCAATAAAAATGTAGCTTTTAGTTTTTTTTTCGTAACTCCCCCCCTTGCATATTTTTTAATTTTGCACTATTGTTGATATTCTTAATTAAAGCAATCAGGAAGCGGAAAATAATGTTTCAATTTTAAAGTTTAATATTTATAAAGTTAGTTTTTATATTTAGTTTATAAATAGTTATTTTCCAGTAATGTACATCTCATTATCGAATTGTTAAAAATGCAATTTTGGGGAATGTTTATAGTGCATACAATATGTTGACTTAAAAGAAAACTTAAATAATCAAATATTATTTTTAAATTACACATATCAAAATGTAATGGCACCGAAACTTTTATAAATAGTTATATTAATGTGATTAATAAAATTTTAATATTTTTTTCATTTTATTATTATTATTATTTAAAATGAATCAATTTTTTGTCTATTTTATAATCTGGCAATCAAACTACTCATGACGCCGATAATATTATTTAAGGGCACAGTCAAAGAGGGTCTTATGGGCTTAATCGTTCACCATTTAAATAAAAACACTTAAGTTACAGAAGTCATTAAAAACATATTTTCTGTCTTAAATATTTGTTTACTTTTACTTTTTCAATTTTGGCAGCAGATACTTTTTAGAATAACACTTTCATTTTTGGTACCGGTTTTGAAAATGAAAGAAACTTTATTAAAATTATCTGCGACCGAAATCGAAAAAGTAAAAAAGATGCGATATAGAGACGAACTTCAGCTATTCAATGCACAATAAGTATATAAATAAATAAAATGTCGAAATGCAAACGAGATATTAGAAAAATCCCGCCCCATAGGATTAGCATAAGCTCGTGAGTGTCTTCGCCGGCAGAGTCAGATGCCTTAAGGGTGTCCATTACATGCATATCTACTCTATATACGGGAATAAAAAATTGAAATTAAATATGACTTATGTTTTATAAATACGGGTTGTATTAATATATATTTTTCAGCAATAAGATTTTAATTACATGTAAAAAAAAAAAAAAAAACATAGATAACGTGCATTATGGATTTATTTAAATAATATGTAAAACTTAATGGGTATATGAAAAAAAATATTGACTGTTTAAGATTTTAAAATTGTTTCATAACTTGCGCTTATGGGCATTTTAAAACTATCATATATTTATGGGGGCTACCAATGAAAGCAAATACAAGGAGAAAGAGAGGAATAAAATAGTTTATTTCTGTCAATAATCTAATTTAATTCATATATAACTTTAATTACGTTTTCCCTTAAAAAATTCAATTAATGTTATATAATATGAATTAAATAAATATTGTCAATAAAGTATTTTAATCCAATATTTACCAAGCTTGTATTTATTTTCATTGTAAGTTCTAAAAGATACGATTCTTTTAAAATGCCCATAATTGCAATAAAAAACAAAAGAATTCATTGAAAGAAAAAAAAAAGAACATTCACTCCTATGAAAAAGTGACTACTCACTCCTTCTAGGAGTGAAAAGACGCACTCCTTTAGCAAAAGTGAATAGTCACTCCTCAGAAATAGTGATTATTGACCCCTGTGTAGAGTGAATATTCACTTCCTAGGAGTGAGTATTCACTCTTTCAAAGAGTCAGTGATTCCACTTTTGCCCAAAGTGAATAGTCACGCTAAAGAGGTTCGGCATATTTTGAGTCTGCGATAGAGTGAGTATTCACTATTCTGGAGTGACTATTCACTCCTTTTTATTTAGAGTGTAGTTAAATACTTGAAAAAGCTTATTAAATGATTTCGAAATCTTAGATTTAAACTTAAAATTTGAACTCAAATTCTGAATCATTGGGAGGAGTTAAGAAGTGCAAACTGAAGTGTGCTCAGGAGTTGAAATTTAAACCTCTCTCCCCACTCGAACACAGTTCCGTTTTGCGCTACTTAAACATTCTCAACGATTCAGAATTTGAGCTCAAAATTTAAGTCTAAGCATTTGAAAGCATTTAATGAGGTTTAAAAAAAATAACGGTTAAAAATAGTTGTATACTACTCCAATGTCTAAGACGCCCTTTATCGGCATTTTGTGAAATTTGTCTTTAAAATTTATTTTCAAGAAAAAACTGATTTAAAGAGTAGTTTTAACAAAACCGCAAACGAATCGACAAATTTTCCGCTTTTTATAATCATTTAAAATTTTAATCCTCTGAACACAGTTCAGTTTGTGCTGCTTAATCACTTCCAACTATTCAGATTTTGGGCTCAAAATTTAGATCTAAGCTTACGAAAACATTTAATCAGATGCAAAAAATAACGACAAAAAATAGTTGTTCGCTACTCCAAAGTCTAAAGCGCCCGCTATCGGCATTTTTTAAAATTTATCTTTATAATTTATTTTCAATAAAATACCGACATAAATAATAGTTTTAGTGAAAACTGCAAATCAATCGACCAATTTTTCCGTTTTTTATAATCATTTTAAATTTGAACCCTCTGAACACAGTTCAGTTTGTGCTACTTAATCACTCCTAACTATTCAGATTTTGAGCTCAAAATTTAAGTCTAAGCTTGCGAAATCATTTAATGAGATGCAAAAAATAACGGTAAAAAATAGTTGCTCATTACTCCAAACTCTAAAGCGCCTTCTATCGGCATTTTTCGAAATTTATCTTTATAATTTATTTTCAAGAAAATACCAACATAAAGAATAGTTTTAGTGAAAGCCGCAAATCAGTCGGCCAATTTTTCCGTTTTTTATGTTTATTTGAAATTTTGGACCCTAAATTTTAATGACGGCTATCTCCTTTGGAAAACGTTTGGGACCCTTGGTTTCCTATTTAATATTGTTTGTCTTGATGTGTACTATCACCACTTTTTTATTGTAAAAACAGTTTAGATTCACCCTATATATTATATAGAACAAAAGTATCAGATCTTAATGCTGACGTCATTTTGACGATCACAAGAGCAGGCAATTAAATGTAACTTTTACTGTATTTTTTAAAACATTTAAATATCTCACATTTTTAACTCCTAAACCATCAAATTGGGGGGAAAAATCTACTTTTAAATGCAATATGTTTGAAAAATATATCTCAATTTATTTGAAACTGAATCGAATGTTCCATAATTTTTATTGCTTTTAAAATATTTTCCATGCACTATTTTTCTTTTAATCTATCTCTGTTGGGTGCATAGACGATTACGAAAGGTAGGCCGTTTACACTTAAACTAATATAAATAGTTCAGCATTTGTTTATTATTAATTGCTATTTGAGCAGTATTTAATGTATTACATAATCAAATTATTAATTAAAATATTAATCTAAGAGAATGAATTAATTCATAAAGAATTTGAATCGATTAACGATCAATAAACAAATAGCTCTTTTAATGATGTAAACAATTTTCCTAAGAATTGTTATGGAGCTTTATCAAAGTGACTTGACAGATGTTTAATTATTTTTCCGGGCTAAGTTTTCATTTTTCTCTGTCTGTGTTTCTAGCTCATGCCTTGAGAAATGTAAAAACCTTTTCCAGAAATCTTTGACGAAATATTTGTTCAAGTTGCCTTTGTTAATTAATTCGAAAAGCCATTAGCTTTGTTGCAAAGTTTTCAGAACTTGGAATAAAATGCTCGATAGAAGGAGATTCTGGAAGAAGCACACAATTGAATAGCTAATTACATTTGTAGATTTCCTATTCTCGGAAGTTTATTTGAATTCAGATATTATTTATATATAATCATTAAATGTCATTATTATTATTGGTTGGGAAATAGTACTTTACTTGAAGATAATAGATTACCACGTAATTTTTATTTTTTATCGTTACTAATCATTATTATAAAGACGAAACGTATCTGACGATAACGCTGACGTCTTTTTGCAGGTGCAACGACAGCAGTCGATTAAATATAACTTTTATTGCAATTTCTTAAGCATCCAAATATCGCATATTTTCAACTTTTGCACCCTCGAATAAGGAAAAAAGTCTACTTTCAAATGCAATATAATTGAAAAATATATTAGAATTTGTTGAAAAACTGCATCGTATCTGTCTCAATTTTTATTGCTTTTAAAATAATTTTCGTGCACGATTTTTTTCAAAATCTATCTTAATCGCGTACAGTCGATTATGAAAGGTAAGCTTATTTGCACTTAAATTAATAAAAATAGCTTAGCATTTATTTCCACCTTATATTCCGTAACAAAATTAAAACATTTATCACCAAACCAATAGATAACACAATAATATGGATATTAATGTAAAGCTGTTCTCAACTGCTACTCTCAACAAGTGCAAAACGTTTTGACACATTTACAAATTTATTTTTCGACAGAAATATATAAAATTAGAAGACTTCACTAGGGAAGTGATTTGGAATCGAACTCTATTTTCCATTTTGTGATCAATAAATTACCTATTGGTTTATTGGCGAAATTGATCACGTGATGGTCACGTTTTCGACCGCAGACTAGTTTTTCTGCTTTCGTCGGGAAATTCGGTTCAAAATGCCAAGTTTGATAGCATTTCCTGAAACATCTATTGCGTTTACAAAAAATCGGGAACTGCGCACGATTAGATAGTTTCTGACCAACAACAACTGCTAGTTTCATGCATTTCGGAACAAAAATAAATTACAACATGTATCATAAAGTTGCCCTTTTTGATTTAAAAACAGCCTTAAGCTTGTTATAACGGGCCCGAACAACACCGGGAGGGTTAACTAGTTTACTTTATAAATAAATTTCTGCTGCGATATCAGTCTAAATTAACTGTATTTTCAGTTCGTACTGGTCAGAGTATCAGTTGTTGATAGTATTAAAAGGGAGAAGGTGAGGAAGGGATGCGTTTACGCACCGAAAAATACGCAATTTTTTTTTTTTTTTATTACACTTTAAATAAATATATGCAGCTCATTTTTTAAATGAAATTTCACTCGAAATGAAAACCATTAGACATTTATAAAGACTCCACTTATTTAAAATATTTCATTTGTGTAAATACTTTTAAGATTATTTAATTTTTTCATTAAAGATATTAATACACTTATTTGTTCTTGTCCTTTAATTGAAAACAATTTTACTTAAGAAAATTACAATAAAAGAATAATACATTCTTATATATTGTTTGAATTAAAATGAAAAAAAAAGGTAATTAGAAAGCTGAATTGTTTTCAAAATTATAAAAAAGCTAAAAGGTATTTTTATTTTTATTTTTTTTTAATATTTTTATTTTCAATTAAAAAAAGCTATTTTTGCATGGATATTTTTAAATTGTTTTTAGAATTAGATATCCCATCCGAAATATTTGTTGAAGACCTATTGATTAGTTTTAATAGCCATACCTTTATCATATTTCTCGACAAAATTTGTATGATGTTTGTTTATAGATTATCACGTTTAAATGTATCATTTATTTGAACAATTTGTCCATGCACCTTGAATTTTGATTTCGTTTTTAAGTATACCAGGGGAACGAGCACAGGCTCCCCGGATCACACAGTATAGATGAAATTCATTCTTTTTAACACTTTCCAACAAAATTGAAAAGTGTTTATACATTCGGTTTGTCTGGCCTTCTTGTCGCGCTCTAACTCTTGTAAATATACTCGGATTGTTATGAAATTTTTGGATGTTAATGACGTTTACCTGAGCACGAAACCTATTGAAAATTAAGGTTCTGCCATGATTAGTTTATTTACAGGAACAGTCAAAAGTTTTCCATTACTTTACGGCCTATGGGGAAAAATCGTTTCAAATGAGTTTTAAAGATCTTACACACTGTCAAACATATTCAAATTAGTATGCATCAACGAAGAATATTAAAATATGCATTCTGTAAAATATGCAGTGAAAAGAATAGCTTTTTTATATTTACAGGGCTAAACAAAAGAATTCCATTGCATAATAATAAAGAGGAGAATTGTTTGCGGCATATTTTAATTATGGCAAACGAGTTCATATATAATCAAATTGATATTTACATAGGCAGATTAAAAATGTCACATCGTAAGCATATTTGAAAGCAGATACACATTTTGATTTTTAGACCAGAAAACAAATGAGAAAATTACACTTATATTTGAACTACGGTTGTTCTTTCCAAGCTTTTTTACCAGAATTAGCATTTCTTATTTTTTTGATTGCCGAGTAAAAGGCCGAATTTGTAATGTTTTTTTCTATGTATTTTTTTTTTAAATTCTAATAAAGGATAAGTTTTCCAACCTGACATAAAAATTTTAATTCAAAATTTAAGTCTTGAGAGTATTAATCATAACAAAATTATTTAAAACTGCCTAACATTCGTAAAATTATAATAATTTAAATAATGCTTCTATTCCAGTGAAACCTGCAGCATTCTGAACGGATAAATCAGCTCGAGGCGGTGAAAAGTTTGAATATTCTGTTTCTTTCTCTTTTTAAAACATTAGTTTCATAATTTCTGTCATTAAATTAATTGCCATTCAAAAATATTCATGACAGTTTGGCAACTGGGAATGTCTTCGCTATCCTTAATTTACAAAATACAGATTTGATTTATGAAATTTAAAATGTTTAACAGTTTTCGAAGTTGTTTACGATGAAATAATTTTGCCCAAATTTTAAAATCATATAAAAATTTATATTTCCACCAGTTTATACTAAAAACATTGTTCAGATATACATTTCTCTTGTATACCGTAAACGTAAGTGAATATCAGGAGAACAAAAATTGCTCGTAGTCTGTGAAACTTGATTTTGCTACGCAAATTTAATTTGCTGGAAATGCATTCGCGTAACGCTGTGTGCGTTTATTTAAAAAATGGTGGAACTGTTTTTAAATTAATTATTTTCTTAACTTATTCTGGAACGTCCTGATGAAAGATTTGTAAGCTTCTTGTGAAATGAACACATAAATTGGTGGCGAATGTGCGTGCTAGTGGGTTAATATACAACAGCACATACGAGTAGGATTCTTTGTACAAGAAGTTTTGCTAGGAATATTAAAAAAAAAAGAAGTTTATAACTTCCTATAATGAAAACATATGAAAAGAGAAAACGATTCGAAAATACTTGAAATGTTAGTACCATTTTTTTATGATGCAGTAACTGAATTTTAAAAAAATAGCAATTTATAAAAATACCATATAAAATAACCTTAGCTGATATCCTAAAAGTCTACGCATTTAGGCTTTTGTTTTTTAAGATTGGATGTCTCATTATATAATATTTGTTTATGATCCTTGCATTAACATTTTAAATAAGAGAACATTATCGTATTTAGAGGTAATCGCATTTAGACACAATGACCTTACAGTCAGATTCGCCTTCATTGATCAAGCTTTTCAGAACATGTCCCAGATATTTAAGAATTATAGAAGCTTTTATACCCTTTCATTATTTCTAAAATGTGACATTAAATGTCTTGAATATTATTAACCATTGTTTTACTGAAAAAGCCCGTGTTTTTCTTGTGTACGTGGGTTTTATAATAGTATTTCTATTTTTTTTTTTCATTAGGGGCGAAAGTATCTCAATGCGAGAACCTTAAATAGAGATTTGGTCGCTTTTTAATAAATTTGATTCAACCTGCTGCAGAAATAGCCGAAATTACCTCCAGCACAAAATCTTCTTTTACTTCGGTAGTTTTTATCTTAAAATTAATTCGTGTTTAAAATCAAACTGTAATAAATGTTGGGATGACAAACAAACTCTCGGAACATTTTAGTTTTGGGTATTAGATTTAAATGTCTGAAGAAAAGAACTGGAATATTTAAATATAAACATTGAATCTGGATTTATTTTATTTTTTTAACGCTTCTTTTCTTATCCTTTCATATATAAAGAGAGTTCCGAGATTTGAATTTTTTAGGAACCATATACTTAATGGTCTTTTATATGGCTTAATGGTCCTCTAGATAGCTGTGTGTAGATAGGTGATAAATATATATAGGTGTAAAATATTTAGCAATCAATGTTCTTATTATTTTAATTATCTTTCATGTTATTTTTTTAGATAAGTACAATGTTTGCATGTGACGCTATCCACGCTCTAAACTATTAGTAAGTGAAATTTAAAAACCATCTGATCAAAGCTAATACCCTATCAATTTGTTCATTCAAATATTCTTCAATTGTTACAAGCTTTTCATCTGTTTATAAAAATATTTAGACTCGTGCCGTGAGGAAATTTTACCATTTCCGTTTTTCGATATAAGCGTTTACCTTACAAAACAAATTATCAATGAGCATTTAAAATTTATGAACTAAATACCCTACATCATTACACATCATCAATACATATACAAAGCGAAAAAAAAAGATGTATTTGGTGCATTATAAAATCATTTCCTGCACCTTGTATAAAGGTATTAATGAAAAAAATATTTTAAAAGTCATTTCTTTGCTATTTACAACTAATCCTGAAAATGACTACATTAGTAGATTTCTAATTTCTGCAAAATTTCTGATTAAAAAATGAATCCAAAACAAATTTAGTATGTAAATAAATTTGCACGTCCGATTATAAGTCATAATTAATTTTGTACATTAATTAAGCAATCAATAACAACACATTATTATAAGTCATATCTATTTAATCTTGTATATTAATGAAGCAATCATTAGCTACACATTACGTTTATTCATCGCAAATCATTTCTTGGTAGAATTTTTACTTTCAGATGTTTGTATTAAAATATTTTTCCCTTCTTAATTGTTTGTGCTTGTCAATCAAAATCCTTTGTTGTAAATCTCATGAGTTTATTATTGATTTATATGATGCTAAATAACCTGTTATTTTAAGTATTTATTGGTTTTAACTAGAGGCTGATTTATACTAACGTTGTTTATGATGTTTTTTTCTTTCAAATTTATAAATATATAAATCAATAAACATAAATCATACCTTTTACTTATATGCATATCGAAATGGTGATAACTAATTAGATTTTTTTCACTTGTCAGTTAAAACTAATAGATGTAAAATTTCTAAATTTATAAGGTGTTAAATAAACTGTTATGTTAATCAATTATTGGAATTTATTAGACACTAATTTATATATACATTGTTAATTAAATTATTCTTTGTTCATATTTTTTACATTATTATTTTTAAATCGTTCTTTTTATACTGTGTTTTATTTTAAATTAATAAAAATAATTAATCATAAATCATACGTGTCTACGTATACGTATGCTAAATAAATCAGTTATTTTTGTTTAAATACTGAAAAGGAATGAATCCAAATTAATGGATGTATATCTTCACAATTTAAAAACACAGTTGTGTTGATTAATTAATCACTGGTATTTATTAAACTGTTTAACACTAATAATTAATATAAAGTTATTCGTAAGTTGATAATTTTATTTTTGAATTAAAATGTTTCTTTTATGTATCCTTTAATATCTAGACTTATACAGGATGGTCATATAAAGATTTCCCCAATATATGAACACTTAACTGCCTAACTGCTCAATCAATCGAAAACAAGTTTCAGATACACTTATTTAAAAGTAGGCGCTCGAGATCATGGTGAATTAAAATAATAGAGCTCTCATGGTTACAGTTACTGTGAAAAAAATCTAAATATTCGAAGGGCTACATCCATTTTTAGGTGCGTTCGTAATTAAGTAAAGACGTAGAACCTATAGTTGTCGTTCAGTCCGTCCGTTTGTCCGTCTGTCTGTCCATCTATTCGTCCGTCCTCATATAACAATACAAAAACTACCCAACCGAATCATTTGAAATTTAAAATATATAATTATTACATAATTTTGTCGAGTCATTTCAAATTTTATGAAAATCGGATGCATAGATTAATTACAGGGACAATCAAAAGTATTCTGGTACATTACGGTCAATGGGGAAGAAAGCTTCACATGCATTTTAATCGTTTGAAATTTAAAATACATAATTATTACTTAATTTAGTCGAGTCAGTTCAAATTTTATCAAAATCGGATGCATAGTTCAATTACAGGAACAATCAAAAGTATTCCATTACATTACGGTTAACGGGGGAAAATGTTTCAAATGCATTTTAATGGTGTTACACTCATTCGAACATAATAAAATTGATTTGCATCTATGAAGTACATATTGTAATATACATTTTGCATAACCTTTGGGGCAAAAAACATTTGTTATTGATTTACAAGGCCACACAAAAGTATTCCATTACATAATGAGTATAGGGAGAACATTGTTTGGTGAGCATTTTAATTGTAATCAAGTATTTACAATTTTATGAGATTGATATTTTTAAAACTTCGTTATCGTACGAACGCACCTTATTTGCTACGCTTCACGTGCAATTTCAAACTTGTTTTTCATTGGGAAAATTCATCCGCACAATAAGAACCATTAATGGCATTGGAATGATACACGTACAATGAAAATTCCCGACGTAAAATACTCGAAAAAAAAAAGACCATTGTAAAGGACCAATGAACAACACAAGAGAGAAGACAGAAAAAACATTTTTTTGAATTAGTGGTTTTCATCATGTCCACTTTCGCAGGCAAGCGCATTGTATGCATTGGACTGTTGACAACGATGACAAACGTAACATCGCAGAAGGACAACTTCACGCTTCATGGCATCTTTCAACTCTGCAGGCATGCCAACCTCCGGCTTTTTAAAAATCAAACAATTATACTTCTAACCAGAATTTTATGGAGTCAGCGAAATCAAGTAAATTTCAAATGACCGTCTAAGTTAATACTAGACACTTCTAATTAAATAAATTTTCTGGTTAAAGGTACGTTAATATGAATTAACAAAAGCCGGAGCTTGGCAACTCTGACTGGCAAATTTCTTGATTAGGTGTTTACAACTTTAAATTCAGATAGCCTGAAACGCACAAATTAATTGGAGTGAGGTCGGGAAATCATGGTGGCCACGAAAGTATAAAATGACGAAAGATGATACTATCATCAAAGTGCTATTGCAGCACTTGTCGAACAGATGTGGTGATGTGTGGAGTAGCACAGTAGCAACACTTTAGTACCAACCAAGCAAACGCTTTTATTTTTCTTCTTATGCTAGCAAGGAAGGTCTCCATACGGGCAGACTCAGAAAATTATGAAAAAATTACAGAGTGTTCTTCTCGCGTGAATATATTTATAAAAAATATTCGGCGGAATAACTTTAAAACGTTCGTAAAAAAATAATGAACATTTCGCTTATTTGGCGGTTTATCACTAGTTAGCGACGAAATAAAATTTCAAAAATTACTTTTTTATGTCAAATATTTTTTAAGGTAAAAAGTTTCATGTAGAACTTGTATTTAAAAAAATATATAAGGTAAAGGCACCAGTAGTGGACCACTTAAGGACATTTATCTAATTATTATTAAAGTATTAGTGAATTTCAAAAAAATATATTTTTTTAGCCTAGTCATTACCTTTATGTATCAGAATAAACATTCAAATTTTTAATATATATTCTCTAGAAAAAATGAAAAATAAAAATTTTTACCTTCCTCTATTCTCCAGTAGTGGGCCACGTAAATTTCTGATGCTCCAGTAGGGGCCCCCTAGAAGTGGGCCTCTCCATTCTTGAGTTTAATGCATACTGTACAGAAGTTACGATTTGTTTTACATTTCTGCACTTAAATACACACAATAATGAATTCATATTTAGAAGTTTTGATGATTACGTAAAAGATTTTAACTTCTATTTATTTTTTCGTATAGTCTGTAAAAACACTCTTCCAGCTCAAAGACTATGAGAATAATGAAGTTATCCCTTTGCCTGATAACAGATAAGAGTTCCAGCCAATCATCAATTAGCTTGTTATCTGACAGGGGTGACTAGAAAACTTGTTTTTCAACTTTGAAAACTTTTGGCCCACTTTTTGTACATAGCCCACTACTGGTACACTCACCCATTAAATAACTTTAGTTTTGTCAGTTTTAGTTTATTTTAACTGTAATTTTATTATTTATATATATGTATATACATACTGAAAGTGAACTATGAAATATTATGAATTTAAAAAAAAATAATTAAAATAGTTTCAATCTCAGAATTAAGTTCAAATGAGCATTGTTGATTCAACTTTGTTGCTGTGGAAACCAAAACTTCTCTGATATTGAAATGTATTACTGCAGCATTCTTCATCTGGTCTTCATTTTAGAATAAACTTAAATATATGAAAACATCTTTTATACAGGGTGAGTCATAAATATCGAAACAATAGGCTATCTTCTTAAATATTGCCCTTAGACTCATACTTCCAATTGCAAAAATTCATTAAATAACGTAAACTTTTTGATAAGATAAGTGGCAACTCCATAGGGGGTCTATTTGAAAAAGTACGAAAATTAACTTTTTATACAGCCCCGTAGGACAAAATTTCCAATTAGGAAAACTTTTCTTATCCAGTCCTGAATAATACACAAAAAGTTGCATCTTCATATCTTCAAAACTCGAAGAGTTATATCCGCTTCAATAATTCATCAGGTTTTAAGGGTTTAGATACAAATTGAAATGTGTGCAATTCAGAAGACAATGTTACTTTAACAGTTCTGGGAAACGTGTAAAAAGAGTTGAATTGAGTTGAATTTTGATTTTTTTTTAGTTGAATTTTGAGTTGAATTTTGATTTTTTTTCTTTTTTTTGTGATGGTTAGCCATATAATTTGCTAAGGAAATCACATCTTAAATTTATCATAAAATTTCTAAAAATTTCATATGATTAGTACTGGTTTAAAAGGGATAGTTAAAAATCGTTATAACTCAAAACATTATTTATCAGATTTCTATTTCTTTCCATTTAACCCTTTCAGGGGCAAGGTATTTCTGTTCCGAAAATGTTCAAATAATTGATTCACACCACAATTAAAGAACAGATTTATTTGAAAATAAGCAAGAGCTGTTTTTCGCGAATATTATAAAATCGAAATTGCACTAAAATTATTCTGGTGCCAGTTCGAAATTGGAACAGTAATATTATGTGTTTGCAGACTGCAAACACCGCCCCTGAAAGGGTTAATTAAAGATAAAAATCTGATTTTAGTTTTTTTCGGTTTTTTTGTTTTTTAATATTAATTTTAGAACTATTAAAAATATTTATTGAAAAAATTATACAATTAAAAAAAATTCTTATTTTCAAAAGTAAATAATTTTTCAATTTTTCCCGAAACAAAACTAATGTAAAAGAATTAAAAATGACATGTTTCAAGTTTGTACTTTTTTCCTTTAACAATTCTTAACTTTTAATAAGGTCTGCACTGGACGAAATTTTCAATCCCGGTGTCGAAAATCCGTATTAAATCCACCGTCTCTTGCTGACCAAATACGTGCATGAAATAAGTAAAATTTGGTTCAATCAAAATTTTTACGAAAATCACATAGATTTTAAAATCACTTTTATTTTACAAAAATAAAATAAAATAAAATAAAATAAAATAAAATAAAATAAAATAAAATAAATAAATTAAAAAAATAAAAACTTTAAAATTTATATATTTGTTAAGAATAGTATATTTAAATCCTAAAAAATAAAACACAATAAAACCAGAAAAAAAAATCTGCCTATGACGGAATTCTGTCTTAAACAGAAAACGTGTTGATCCGTGCAAAATGAATACAATAATACCTGAAAAAAAAACTCCATTAACGCGCAATTGTCTATTACGCATTTTTTCTTTCGTACGTGATTCCGTCTTAAAAGGTTTTACTGAATAACATTTTTCAAAGTCTCTAATGCACGGATTAGCGATATTAAAATATATGTGAAACATTCAGATACAAACAGAGATTTATTGATAAAATAAATATATCACAGCCTTTGGCGCATCTTTAATAATAAAAAGTATAAATATAAAAAACGAAAAGCTACACTTATACACAGCTAAGTATTTTTGGTCAGAACTGTTCCCCGCGAAACAATTTTTAACTACACTGAAGTAAAAAATTGTGTAGAAATTTAAGGCTGAGCCGAGCTATGATTTAAACTTTTTTCCAGGCTGGTCCGAATTATGATTTTAACATTTTTCCATGCCGGGCAGCGATCCATGCAGACTTCCAAAGCTAAAGATCCCCATATTTTGAAAACAAATTTTGATATAAATCAATACGCTGCTTTATTATGTCCAAATAAGAGGCACGGTCTTGAATCGATATTTAATAAAGACAATTTGTGGACGATCCCCCATTTCCTTTGAATATCAGTCAACAATTCATCGTTTACAGGCATGGTAAAGTGGTGTAAGTCACGAATTTCGGAGAATTTTGGATTTTAATATCGCTGTCAGATTTTCAGATACGGAGATGAAATTTTTTTTGTTCAATTTAGGAATGGATAAGGAATAATTTTCTAATTGGTAATTTTGCTCTACGGGGGCCGTATAAAAATTTAATTTTCGTACTTTTTTAAATAGAACCCCCATGGAGTTGCAACTTATCTTATCAGAAATTTCACCTTTTTTTATGAATTTTTGCAATTGGAAGTATGGGTCTAGAGGCAATATTTAAGGAGATAGCCTATTGTTTCGATATTTATGACTCACCCTGTATATAAAATTATTTTAATTGTTATAAAATTAAATAAGTTCAGCTACAAGCAACGTAAATATATAATACAAAAAGAAAATATATGTGCTAAACTCCTTAATTGTTTAAATTTAAATTCATAAATACCATTTATAAGTATTTTAAAATTTATTGATTAAGAATTTTCAGCTATATAAAAATCGTTTGCTTTTGCAAGGAAATGTGCTGCTCGCTAAATCGAGTGACACTTTCATCTTTTCACGCCAAATATTCAAAAGTATTTTATTTCTACTGCATTTCCGCCGCTAAATTTGACTGATCTTTTATTGCACACATAAGTAGTCTAATTAGTTTTTTTTTTTCAAAAATATCTGAGTATGCCCAGTATGGAGACCTTCCTTGTAAGATATGAATTGCGATGAAGTTCATTTTTCAGATCATGGGATCTTCGCCAACCCCATCATCAGAGAGAACTGTCCTGTTGAGTAAAGAAACGAAAAAACAACTTTCTCGTCTGATTGTGTCGGATTAGACCGCATGATATGATTTGATGAACACAGTCCTAAAATTGTAGAAACAAACAAGAGCTATCTCGGCAGGTACTAAAGTCAGCCATGGATGAACCCATGAGATCACCCGTACAACTACTCACCATGATACATCCCTCTTCACATCAGTTTGCAGTTAGGAACTGTTTATTTGCAGTATAGCTAGTATTTGATTTCGCGTTTCCCTAGCATTGCAAAATGCAGGGTTGGCACGGTTTAAACCAATTGGTTTTAACCATGGTTTAAACCACGGTTTAAACCAAATGGTTTTTTTCTCAAAAAAAAAACAATTGTTTTTTTTTTTTAGAAGAAGTCTAATGACATTTTCTTTTTTTCTTTATAATTTACGTGTTTCAGATTATTGGAGATAAATAATTTCTACTTTTAACACTTCATTTCGGTAATAAGTATTATATATAGTGGGTTTAGGTCTTTTTTTTATACATAGGATTAAACCAATTGTTTTTTTTCTTAAAAAAAAAAAAACAAGAAAGAAGAAATCTAATGACATTTTCTTTTTTTCTTTATAATTTATGAGTTTCAGATTATTAGATATAAAAAATTTCTATTGTTTTTTAGAAGAAATCTAATGACATTTTCTTTCTTTATAATTTACAAGTTTCAGATTATTGAATATAAATAATTTCTACTTTTAACACTATATTTCAGCAATAAGCATTAGATATATTAGGTTTACGTCCTTTTTTTATGCATAGGATTAAAATCAGTATGCATTGGTGAACATATCTATTGCTCTAAAGAAAAAACTTTAAATATGTGAATTCATCAAAGATAAAATAAATTCAATATTTAGTATAAAATATTTTAATTTTTTTTTTAATAATGCAGAATATTTAATGCAATTAATAATGTAACACAATGATCTTTTAAGATTTTGCACAAGCTGTAAAAGAAATTTTTCTTTTGGGAGATTATCTTGAAGAATTAAAAACAAAGGCTGGTTGCTAGTTATAACATTTTAATATATTTTCCCCTCATCTATCTGCTGAATCTAACAAGTAAAAATGTTAACTTCAAATTGTCACTCAGAAAGAAAAAGTCCTAAGAAGTATTTGTAATTTATTATTTGAATAATTGTGGAAAAGAATATTTATCAAACTACAGCCAAATGTTTATTATTAGTAATCAAAAGATTGTTTATAAAGATTTACAGGGCATCAATGGTTCACTGTGATGAACAATTAAAACTTTCAACATAAGGCTGTTTGCTAAAACTGTTTAAATTGAAAAATGAATTTTTTCAATTTTCAGCATAAATTCATTTTAATTATTAAATTTAAATTATTTTAAATGAAGCTACACTGCTTATAAACCAATAATGTCTGTTTTTATCAGTAAATATGCATGTATATATAATAAGAACGGATGTTTTAAAAAAACCCGGTTTAAACCAAAAAAAACCTGGTTTAAACCAAAAAAACCGTTTTTTTTTTTTCGAAAAAACCTGGTTTTTTTCCAACCCTGGCAAAATGTCAAATTTATTTGTATTAATTTGTATTTCGACTGAAACATGAAAATGACCCGAGTGAAACAATGTGTCTTATGATATGTTTTTCTGAAAAAAATATTTGATCTATTAGGTTTAAATGTTATGAGGTAATTTATCATAAAATAAAGCTAAATAACATAATTTCAATTCATTTTGAAAAAATAAACGATTTATCGCTAATTTTGTTTAAACTTTAAAATGAACTTTTCAACAGTTCATTTCAATTTATATCGAATGTTTATTTATGTGTAAAGATAACTTAATTTTTAACTTTTTACACCCATGTCTTCTATTACAAAAATGAATTTTTTTTTATTTTCTTTTAAGAATACTATTAATATCAAAATAAAATTTATTATTAATTGAAAGAGCATTTTAACTAAGCAAACTTATACAATGATATCATTTAAATTTAACTGTACTTTAGCATTTAGTAAAATTAACTTCTCAGTTTTAGCTGTTTATTTCGCTGGTTTAGATAAACATATTCTCAACGTAAGATTTTTCAAGATATTTCACTTAGAATAACACTATAATTTTAATTTAATTAACTGCAATTTTTTATTGAATTTCCCTTCAAACATTATTTAATTTCTTACATTATTTTTAATACCTCAATATACATTTTTATGTTTAATTTTGGTTGTATGTAAGTTATATTCATAAGTTATTCCGCATAAAAATAAAGAAAAAAAATGTATCAGGTGAAAAATTGAATTTTGGTTCAATAATTTCAGCATATTTTTTAGAATGATTTATACATGTCACAATATGTTTGTCTCTGAAGCTGAAGCCTTCGGCTATATATGTTGATTTATATGTTTTCTGCCATACATTCTTGCAGATGCGAAACTTTCTGTAGCTTGAAGCTATTCTAGCTGATACATTTTAGGAAAACTTATTTCACTTGCATAGCACAAAATGTATTGCTTTATACGAGGAAAGTTTTCCGGTCGATACGCATTTTATTTCCGTAAAATGATGGAATAATGCTATTTTTATAAAACAGGAAGGAAGATATACAATTTATTTAAAGAAATGAAAGTTCGCTGAAATGTATATTAGAATTGGGTATACTAGTCCCTATTTCTACATGGGCTGTATGTTATGTCGGTGCCACTAACCTAAAGTAAGTGCAGGAGAAAATAAATTTCTAAAAATGCGATTTTTGTATTACTAAAAGGCTTGGAAAAATGAGATGTGGAACTTACATATAAAATATAAATAATTTCTAAGAACTTTTCTTCAAAAAATTCTAAATTGAAAAAGGACGAAAATGCTCAAAAAGCGTTCTAAAAACGCTATAAATGACGATTTCTTCACAACCTCAAAAAGCACCAAATCAATTTCAAAATTAAAGGTGCAAAATTGATGGTGACAGCCCTTGTTATAACTATAACATAGGATGCACTACTCGTCTACCAACCAGGGGTAGGCAGAAACAACAAAAAAAATTTAATAGTGATTTTTGTTATACTGTAGGGGCTAGCAGCTTGAAGCTTGATATGATAATTACTTATAAGATATAAATGCTGTCTAAGAACAGTTTCTAACATATTTGAAATTTAAAAGTGTGAAAGTTCGCAAAAAGCGCTCTAAATTGCGATTTCTACGCAGTCTTCGGTAATAAACCGATTTCAAAAGTAATGGTTGCAAATTGAATTCGACAGTCCCCGCTCTAGTGTAGACTGTATTTTGATGTTGTTGTTACTACAACCTGTGGATTGCAAGACCAAAAAAATGTTCTAAATTGCGGTTTTTGTGATAGTGAAGGGTCTAACTTTTGAAATTTGGGATTGTAATTACTTAAAAGATGCAATTGCTTTCTATGAACCGTAAAATAAACTTCTAAATTTAAAAGAATGAAATGAGCGAGAAGCATTCTAAAAGCTTCCTAAATTACGATTTTTATACAGTCTTATCAAGTACCAAACCTGCTTTAAAAATAATGGTTGCAAGTTAATTGTGACAGAATCTGATCAAACGTAAGCGATATTTTATGTCGGTGGCACCACCACTCAGTTTTGCAGGTGCATGAAATATTCAAAATTGTGATTTTTGTGATACTCAAAAGGCTGGAAACTTGAAATATGACATGTTAGTTACTTATGAAACATAAATGCCCCCCCCCGCCCCCGTAAGAACCGTCAACAATAAATTCGAAATTTAAAAGGGGTGATTTGAAAGAAAGAGGCAAAAAACTTCCTAAAAAAGTACTAAATTACGATTTCTATCATTCTACCAAAATAATAACCTGATTAGAAAAGTAATGATTACAAATCAATGATGACAATCTCTTATTCAACACAGAATATATTGTTTGCTTTTACCACTACCACCTGAGGTTAGCACAGGAAACAAATGCTCGAAAAAAGTTCGAAAAAACTTCTAAAAAATTTTATAAATTATGTTTTTTACGGAATATTACGAAATACCAAACAGTTTTCGAAATTAATATTGACAAATTAATGGAGATAGTCTCTATTTCAATTTTATGTCAATATCTCTACCACCAGAGACAGGAGAAGAAACTTGAAATTTGACAATATGGTTAATTTTACAATGTAAATGCATACAAAGAACGGTTTTTAAAAAGATTAAAAACTTAAAATGAATATATACTGACATTATGTATGAAAAAAGACCTAAAATCTTCAAAATACTTTCTAAATTATCATTTATTTAGAATTAATTTAGCTCTTATTCATTCAAGAATCTTTTTCTGCCTAATGGAGCGTAATAATGAAATTTAGTACAACTGTGCTTAATATATAATTTTTGAATTATTCCTAAAAGTATAATTTCATTTGACAAAGATTAGACAAACAACTGTCATTTGGTATATTTCAACTATTACCCAAGCAAAGCCGCGGGTTTGGCAAAGTATAGTGAAAAATATGAAACCTCAAAAAATTAAACCGCATACACTAAGATAATGAGTTGGGTGAGACTTGTGAGTGCTTGAGCCATTTAATAGAACTCGCCAATTAACTGACTCTCGTAAGATAAGGGATATTACATAAAGTAAGATATGTTGATTCTCTTGATCTGCATATTTACTAGTATACCTATATTTTTGTATGTTACAGTTTGCATAGCTTTTGTTACTGTAAAAAAATAATAATATGAAAAATACGTATTGCCCAGAAAAAAAGAATCATCAACTATCTTTTTTGAAATAAGAAAAAAATAATAGTAAATTTAGATGGTTTATGCACAATGCTTCAAACTAAAATTCCTAAAAAGAGACTTTAAATATATATATATATTTTTTTTTTTTTTTTTTTTTTTTTTTTTTTTTTTACGGTATGTAAAACGACTTTTGTTAATTCTTCTTCAGATTTCGGGATCTTTCTTTTATTACACGTATCAAAAGCAAGTGTAGTTCCTTAAAAGCTTCTTAATAATGTTTAAAAATTGCTTCATTTAAACAATATTTTTTACTCTCCCGCTTATAATATCTTTAAAAAAAATTAAGAAATAAATTTTAAGAACAACAAGGTAAAAAAATGAAAGTCTGCAGAAAATTATTTAGGCGTATCCAATATTTTCTGAGTTAAGATTCATTAAATGTAAAAACCTTTTAAAATAATGAGCTGCTAGTTTATTAGTCGGAAAAAACTCACAATAAAAAGATAATGTAGGTTCTGCAAACTTCTTTTTGTTTTAGATCGTGTTTAACAACGCTTATTTTACCTAGTTACTAGTTTCCAAACCATTGCACAAAAGAAACGAATTTACGCCGTCACAAAACTATTTTTTCTAAAGGTACTCAATTCTTGTTTTGAAAACAACCAGATTAAATATCTAATGGATTTTTAATGCTTGTTACACAAAAAACTAAATATTATGCAACAAAAATTATATGAACTGCAAATTTTTATTGACTAATATCGAGTATATATTTGTTTTTTTTTTTATTTCTAATTAACATTTGTTCATTATAAAACAAATATATGAGGAAGGTAACAAATTCTGTATTTTACAAGTAATTTTTTTAAATTAAAATATGGTTGTCACTGAAAATGAATATCACTTTCCTGGCCTGAATTTTTTTTTACCAGATAGAAATATGGCGCTGCAGAGTGATTCTTCCTATTTTTGGCATAGCTCAAGTCAGAAGTAGTAAAATCATAGCTGTCTGCAAGATCTTTTAGATATTTCTTTGAAAATAATGTGGTTAAAGTCTTTGCAAAACTTGAGTAGGCTTTTATTATGTCATTTTTCTGGCTTCCATAAATTAACAAATAAAATTGAACATCACATAGAATTTGAGCTACTATATTGAAAACATGTTCCTTTAAATGAAATTAATATTAGACCTAAAAAAAGGAGTGTAAAAAATGTTTTAGAATGGAATTCTCACTATCCTGGCATACATATGAAAAGAAAGGCCATATAATTACATAAAAATTAGCTTATTATTTAGGCTCATCAAAATTTAATAATTTTACATGAAGAATCCTTTATTGTCTAATAGAAAATAAATTTACCTCTTGAAATTTCGAATTGTTTTTAATGGATACTTTCATTATGTCAGATGATCAAAATCCGACATTTTGTGATATTCAGCCATATATTCCATATCTATTGAATTATTCTCGACTTGCAGTTAGCTTGATCCCCGATCCTTACAAACTCTGAAGCTGTTTCCTAGAAAAACGTTTTAATATTGCATGACACCGCTTATTATTATATTCACTTTGATTATAGTACATTATTACATTACAGATTATCATTATAATTTTGTCCTTACATATACATAGTTGTTCCCCTTCTAACATAATTCATATAATACAGTGATTGAGATGAAATCCTCGTCATATTAATGTCGAATAATAATTACGTTTAAAGCTGTTGCCCTTCAAAAGCTACAGTTAACAAAGATTTGAATTCTACTTTTCTATTGGCTGTTTCTTCAGCTTGTTTTATTTCAGTCTTGCCGCTTCTTTCATAGTAGACGTATGTCCTTCTTTGCACCTGACGAAGAAAGACTTTGATCTTTCGAAAGGCTTAGCGCATTTAAAATTTTATGATACTGTTTCAAGAGGATATTTCTAGTTCTTTCTCAATATTGAATGCTTCTTTCTGGTTGCTAAAAAGGTGTAAGATTAATATAAAAAAAAGTAAAATAATTTTATTTAACTTTTGACGTGTTTAAACTCTTCACAAAATCGTTTTCAAAAAAAAAAAAATATATATATATATTCTGAAATTGCACGGTCTACGGTGGATTGAACTGAAATGCCGAACAACTGTGCAATTTCAAAATATTATCTTTATTTGTTTTGAAAATGACTTTATAAAGAGTTGAAACACGTCAACAGTTAAATAAAACTATGTTACTATTTTTTTAAATCTTAATTTTACACATTTTTAGCAATTAGAAACACTGTATTATCACAAGGTGCTAATTTTTTGAATGATTATAAATGATATTTTTATTAAACTTTTTATACTCTTGTTACTTACATTCAATTATATATATAAAAAAAAGAATAGAGTGTCTAAAAAAGGGTTACTTCCGTATATATTTCATAAACTATATTCAATTATTCTAATTTGGTAGTTAGTTGCCTCCCCAATCCCTACAAGCTGTGAAACAGTTTCCTAGAACTTGTTTTAATATTGCATGACACCGCTTACTATTATATTCACTTTGATTATAGCACATTATTACATTACAGATTATCATCATAATTCTGTCTTTACATATATTCCTCACCTGAACACTAATAAATCTTCAAGAGCCATACATATAATAGATAGTTGTTCACCTTCTAACACAATTCATATAATACAATGATTGAGATGAAATCCTCGTCATATTAATGTAGAATAATGATTACGTTTAAAGCTGTTGCCCTTGAAAAGCTTCGGTTAACAACGATTTCAAATAGTCGCGTATTATATAATTCGTAGTGGTAGTAGTATTTGAGAATTAATAAATACTTACTGTTCAATATTCCACAAGACACAATAATGTCTTTCATTAAACTTTATCGATGCTTGAAATGAACTAAGTGTAAATTGTAATTGTAAATTTATTGTTTCTCCAGCAATTGAAGATGTTGCCCATCTAATCTTGATATTTCAGTGTAGGCCAACGTGGCTGCAGGTTTCAGTCTTAATTTGTGGCAAATTAAACAAAACAAAATATTTTTAAATTATTAACGCAATAATGAACAACATGAAATTATTATTCTATTAATTTTACTCTATTCCTAAAAATATTTTTAAAACTATGTCAATATTTCGCCATCGAATATAGGTTCAATCTCACGGTGAAAACATGACGATTAATTTTAGGCGTCTAAGTCGCCATCTTTTGGTGAATTTTGTGTTTTTCTCGCGATCCACGCGCGTGCAACAGTCAAAACGTGACGATTAATTTTAGGCGTCTAAGTCGCCATCTTTTGGTGAATTTTGTGTTTTTCTCGCGATCATATGATGAAAATTGCATTTTCCACATTCTTCTAACGATAATCCCATCTTTTTTTTTTAATTCTTTGACCAAATTTGCATGTTTTTAACGATCTTCAAACCAAAATTGCATTTTTTCCGTGATCATTTAAAGGAAATCGCATTTTTCAGCTATTCTTTGAGGAAAGTCGCGGCGTTTTTTGCGATCCTTTGACAAAATTAGCATTTCTTCTGCGATCTTTTAACGATATTCGCGTTATTTCCCACTATTTCTTAGGAAATGCCCTGGTGGCGATTGGAATATTTGGGTTTAATAGCCACGGGCTCCTTAAAATTTTGGGAATCTGTGCCTACATCATCAAGACGTATATAAACCCTTAACTTAACTTGATTTTTGTAAGTAAAGGTGGAGTTTTGTAATTGATCTTTGTAACACTTCTACATCGGGAGGTGACATTACAAACAATCACCTCATTTTGTTCATGAATGAATTTCAAGACTTAGTTAAAACTCGATTCGCATATTAAAACTTGATCGGTCTGACTAATCACATCTTAATGGTAAACAACTGAAACCCCAATTTAAGCGGTTGACTCTTAGGTTTACCATTGTATTTTCCTGTTCCCAGTCCTCCATGTTTTCCGACCTTTAGGTGCAGTTGGTATAGTCATAATTTATGTCTTTAAATAAAGCGAATATTACTATTCAAAATTTTGTATACTCATTATAAGAAAAATCGTGACATATGTGCATGTAGTACATGTATATTTTTCGAATTAGATTTTACTCTGACTGGATAGGAAGGAATTGCCAATTAATGCGTTACAATACCGATATTCAAATTTTTTTTCTCGCAAACCACAAACATCTGTTTGCTACGTAAGAATGGTTGCAACACGCTTAAATAATGAAACGTAAAAATAAGATAATAAAAGTATAAATGTAATTAAACAGTAAAAAAACAAAAAAGAATAACAAATCGACAAAATTACTATAATCAGTATTAGCTTTTCGCACTTATGAAATGTGCTATAAGAATACAGAATTACAAAGTTCGAAATCTTTTTTTAAAAATCAGATTATTTTTAAAGGCAAAAAAAATTAACTTTTTAAATCTAAATATACACAATTAAAATTTAATTAATCTTAAATAATGTTTGATCCGAGTACAAAATTGATTTATAAATATACCAGGGAAATGAAACAGGATTGCATACAAAAAGATCATTTAAGAAGTAAATTACGTTTATGGGCCATTCCATGGTAACTTGCGTTACATTTAGAACTATTTTCAGTAATTTTACTAATGTAAGACACAAAGAAAACTATTCAAAATGTAAATTTGACTTGGTTTTCTATTTAAACTTAAAGCCCAATTTAGATAAAATCACCTAATTTTAGTGTTATATCTTAAAATTTGGTAGTTATATTCATTATGGTGACTTACATTACTGAAAAAAGAGTGTAGTATAAAGTGTCGAGAGTAGTATAAAAGTTGTCATATAAAGTGTAATTTTCATTATCATTTTTTAGACAATTCTCATCCAAATTGATCCTTAGATAGGCTTCATTGACAAATCATGTTCATTTTAAATTTGGCCAGTATGATCGCTATAACTTATCGAAAATAATCCAAAAAATGAAATAACGCCATAATGTCAGATGGCTGAATTTGTCAATAAATTAGATCAGAAAAAAATCGATTAAGTTATTAAGGCACAATTTACTTTTATTATTTTTATTGAACATTTAAAAATATTAATATAAAAAAGGGTGCAGAGTATTAAACAAATAAAATTATTCAATATAAGCCCATTTAATTGCAAAATGTAGCGATACAATATTTAAAAACTCTAATTGTGTATAGAGTATTCACGCCATAAAATATAAAATTTTAGCTCTAAATTTGAAATTTATTTATTTATTTTTAAATATTTTTTCATTATTAGACCGATATATATATTTATATTATTTTTTGTTTCATAAAAATAGAAAAAATCGTGCAATGAAGTGTTAAACGATAGTTTGTGTTTCATCATATATAAAAAATATTACTTTATGAAAATTCTATTAAAATGTTGTTGAAAGTCCTTGAAATGTATGAACCTTTCATTAGAAATAGATAAAAAAATGCATCGATGTCCAGCTCTCAATTGTTCTCAATCTCCAATCTCAATCTCCTTCTCCATTGTTGCTACCTCTCCTTCAATTTTTTGTCCTTCTTAAGGATAAAACGTGTGTAGGTTAGAATTCTCAAAATCCACATATCCAACATGTTTATGTCTACCCTTTTATTAAATAAAGCAAATACCTCTATTAAGAAATAATGGTATCTAAAATATACGAAACATAAAAGGCATATGCATGACCACCATGGAAATTTTCCGAGCCCTGATTTTCGACAGCATAGCAGCAACATCTGTAGAGCGATTTACACCAAAATTAAACAGCATTAATCTATATCAGGCGCTAACTGAATCTGAAGTTTTTGAAAATTTCGTACATTAATTCTTGAGATAGAACTATTGCAGTAATCACAAATAATGCACTATGGCAGCGCCAACTGTTGAACGATTTACACCAAACCATAATCAACACAATGTTATATCAAGTACTAACGAAATGTAAAGCTTTGTGAAAATCCATGCACTAGTTCTTGAAATAGGACTATTGTGAAAATTGGGAATAATGCAGCATAGCAATATACATAAAAACCTGTTGAGCAATATACATCAAAAATTAATCAGATCTATTTTATCAAGGTCTAGCAGAATCTAAAGTTTTCTAAAATTCTGTGCATCTGTTCTTGAAATAGAGCTGTTGCGATAATAAAAAATAATGCACCATGACAGCACCACCTATTGAGCGATTTGCACCAAAAAGTAAACTGCACCATGTTATATCACGTACAAAATAAATCTAAAGTTTTAAAAAAATCCATGCACTAGTTCTTGAGATATGGCTGTTGTGGAAATTGTGAATAATGCAGCATAGCAACACAACCTTTTGAGCAATGTACACCAAAAACTAATTAGATCCAATTTATGTCAATGTCTGACAGATTCTAAAGTTTTGTGAAATTCCGTGCATTAGATTTTAAGATAGTATGCCCACAAAACTTCTGTCACATACAGACAGATTGTCAGATTCACAGAAAAACATTTTGTAAAAACAAGTTTTTCGAGTTCTTTAACCCCTAAAGTGTGTAAATCCGTCGAAAACTGGATTTCGAAAATTTTCACAAATCCAATATTTTCTTCTTATTAGGATAGAAGAAAATAAAACATTGTCAATTTCCCTGTAAACGTATTTCCATTCATTAATTTTGAGGCCAAATCAACTTCTGTTAAGAATTCAAAGACTGTTTTTATGTTTGATTAAATAAGATCAATTAAACATTCGAAAATAAGCTAATATCAAATGAATTAAGTAAATAAAGGCTTTGAGTCCCAGCTTTTTTTTAAACAATGCAATAAGAATGTTATTTTAAATTAGACGTTTCAAATATATCGCTGTAAATCTGATGCAATTTTCATCAAAATTTCCCTTAATTCGTTTTAATATGCATGCGAAAATGTGTTTGTTGTTAGAAAAGAAATATTATTTGGGCTGTCTTAGAATTAACAGTCAATAGTTGAAACGACCATCTCAAAGTATCAAAATAAATTTCTGGCGCATTAAATTTTTTAATTTAAACTGTTTTGCAATATTATTATTTGGTCATTTTATATTCACATCATTTCCACTATTTACGACTTTTAACGCATATTAATGAATTTATTGTTATATAATTCTCTCTATCTTTTAAAATTCACGTGTAAACATAGATTTTTATAACATAACTTCCAATATTTTTTCTGCTTCTAATACGTAATAATTTAATTATAATTTAAAAGTTTTTTTTCTGTTTTAATATTTACGAGTAGATAAATTTTAAATTTGAAGAAAATATTATTCTTTGAACTGCTTTTAAACTTGGCAACAATTTAAAATACTATCTATATAATAAAGGCCAAACGTATCTGTGCGTAACGCATACGTCATGTTTTGAATGGCAACACTTTCCGATGAAATTTCGGTTTTGCAGTTTTCGCTATAGCAAATTTTTACAGCTAGACACAGCACGTTTTCAACTTTTGTACCATAATATAGAGAAAAAAATACACTTTTAAATAGTAGAAGCTATCGGGAGGGTAGGCTCACAATCTGAGCATTTACGGCGCATGCTCGATGCTTGGCTTACTTTATCCTTGGCGATTCTGTGGCGTCGATTTCTAAAAATAGCCTGATAACCCTGTCGGGAGCTTTCCTTCTCCGTTTATGAGTTTTCTCGTCTTGTTTATTAAGGGGTTAAGTTCAGATACGTTACAAAAACATGAAATTAATATATATTTGAAAGAAAAAATATTTATGTTTGAAATTATGTAATTGTATGCAGAATTTTAAATTTAATTGTTATTGAGAATTGTTAATTAGTTGGTTTAAAAATCCTATTTTTTATAAAATAAGGTCCAGCAAAATTAATTTTAAAGAGAAACTTATATCATCATAAATTAAATATTTTTTAGAATAGCCGTGACTTTAAAATGATCTAATAATGCAGCAGAAAATAAAATAATAATAAAATTAAATAAATCACAACTTGCTATTAGTTAAAAATAGTAAACGTATGAAATTAAAATAAGAATAATAAATTAAATTTCATTAAATCTGTAATTTCAACCAAAACAAACATGCAAAATGCGTTAATTTTTAACAAAAAAGTAAAAAAAAAAAAAAATAATTGTAATTTAAGAAATTACCCCAACCATTTGAAAAATGTTTCACTCGATACATTCATCTATCATTTTAAGCTAAATACCAGTTGTTTTATTGTGTATTATCCGTGCCACTGCTATAAATGACTTTATACATGCTGCAATTTGAAGGTACGGTTCGTTTAAGTTATATCACTCTATTGTCGCCAAGCATAAAAGTTGGCGACGAAAGAAACATTTCAAACTATTTAACATTGTTGGTGCAAAAGTAATCATTATTAAAATACAGCTTTGGCATATACTGTTATACTTGTAAGACTTTGGCATATATTGTTTGATTTTACAGAGCAGAATTTTGGTGATGGAGGTTTTAAACCAAAATCGATCGCAGCAGATGCATCTGTGAATGGGTCCATCAGACATCGAATCAAAAAAGTTTTTTCCCAGTTTTTCCCAAGCCGATTGCTTTTTAGTTTTCTTTTTAGGTGGTGGAAAATCAAGAGTAATAGCTATAACATTTTCCGGCTTGTTAGAATCACTATTGGCACTCAAATTTTCCTGGTTAGAACCGACCGATAGTAAAACGCCATGGCTAGTGGATTGGTCGCCCTGGCGACATGATGTTTTACAATTAATCGGTTCGGCATTAAATTGCTTCCTTTTTCGTGATCGCCTTTCAACACGTAATTGGTTTTCAGCGGCTCAATAATCTTTTGATTTTATCATTTTCTGCATTGAAAGACGTTTTTGCGCCAAACCAAATACAGTATTACTCAGTTATCCCGTCGACCAATTTCGCCAAATGATACGAATCGCCAAACTAATAAGCAACTTATACATGTTGACTGTGTTTAATATCATTGAATGCGATATTCACGTTCATTCATTTCTTTGGCTTCGGCTTTTTCCGTATCTTTTAATTTCCGTCTACCCATTTTTAAATTTGTTAGTTTTCTCCTTTATTACAATGATTTTAACCATTTTAATTTACTATTCAAATAAAAATTCTTCTAAAAGTAAAGAATTTAATTTAAATTCAAATAAAAACTCTTCTAAAAGTAAAGAAATTAATTTAAATTCAAAAGTGACCACATCATTCAAAAGTGGTAACATCATTCAAAAGTGGTAACATCATCGGGTCCATTCTCCCGAAAACAACAACCATTTTTCAAATGGTTAATTAACCATTTGAAAAATGGTTGTTGTTTTCGGGAGAATGGACCCGATGATGTTACCACTTTTGAATGATGTTACCACTTTTGAATGATGTGGTCACTTTTGAATTTAAATTAATTTCTTTACTTTTAGAAGAGTTTTTGAATTTAAATTAAATTCTTTACTTTTAGAAGAATTTTTATTTGAATAGTAAATTAAAATGGTTAAAATCATTGTAATAAAGGAGAAAACTAACAAATTTAAAAATGGGTAGACGGAAATTAACAGATACGGAAAAAGCCGAAGCCAAAGAAATGAATGAACGTGAATATCGCATTCAATGATATTAAACACAGTCAACATGTATAAGTTGCTTATTAGTTTGGCGATTCGTATCATTTGGCGAAATTGGTCGACGGGATAACTGAGTAATACTGTATTTGGTTTGGCGCAAAAACGTCTTTCAATGCAGAAAATGATAAAATCAAAAGATTATTGAGCCGCTGAAAACCAATTACGTGTTGAAAGGCGATCACGAAAAAGGAAGCAATTTAATGCCGAACCGATTAATTGTAAAACATCATGTCGCCAGGGCGACCAATCCACTAGCCATGGCGTTTTGCAATCGGTCGGTTCTAACCAGGAAAATTTGAGTACCAGTAGTGATTCTAACGAGCCGTAAAATGTTATAGCTATTACTCTTGATTTTCCACCACGTAAAAAGAAAACTAAAAAGCAATCGGCTGGGGAAAAACTGGGAAAAAACTTTTTTGATTCGATGTCTGATGGACCCATTCACAGATGCATGTGCTGCGATCGATTTTGGTTTAAAACCTCCATCACCAAAATTCTGCTCTGTAAAATCAAACAATATATGCCAAAGTCTTACAAGTATAACAGTATATGCCAAAGCTGTATTTTAATAATGATTACTTTTGCACCAACAATGTTACATAGTTTGAAATGTTTCTTTTGTCGCCAACTTTTATGCTTGGCGACAATAGAGTGATATAACTTAAACGAACCGTACCTTCAAATTGCAGCATGTATAAAGTCATTTATAGCAGTGGCACGGATAATACACAATAAAACAACTGGTATTTAGCTTAAAATGATAGATGAATGTATCGAGTGAAACATTTTTCAAATGGTTGGGGTAATTTCTTAAATTACAATTTTTTATTTATTTTTTTTTTTTTTACTAAACATAAAACAGACTTCAAAAATTGTTTCGAAGTATTATTATTATTTTGCATAATAGTTAATGAGAAATTAAATTAAGGGCATAGTATTTACCATGCGTATATTTATTTACATTAATTTGATTTTTTGGAGACAGCACCAGCCAAGCCAAAAAATAAAATAATTATCCATTAAAAAAAGTAACAAAATTCAGCAAAAATAATGCGAAAATAAATTCCGTTTTCAATCATACAATTCAGACATATAATCCCATATTTTAAAATCTATGTGTTTGATTTCTTCCCCCCCCCCATAATGACCAGTATAAACGCACTAATTTTATATTAACTATAATTATAATCGCTAGTCTTTTTTTTTTAAATACACATTTATAGTATGAAATAAAATGTTAAAAAATGGTAAGATAAAATTTTTTAAACTAAATGTTATATCGTAAAAAATTTCATAAATAATTGGATGCGTATCTACTGGATACTTATATTGAACTTGGCTTGACTTGCATAGCCACTAAAAAGTCGAATTAATGTACATAAAAATAAATATATTAATACACATGGTACATACTCATGCTCTTAATTTATTTTCTTATTAATTATTACTTAAAAAATATTTTTTATTTTATTTTTGATAAAAAAAAAGGAAAAATATTTAATATTTTTTCCCAATTATCATGAAGTATTTTGCATTTAACCCTTTAACTTATTCTTTAATATCTGAAGATATACTGGAATTTTTAAATAATAATAATGTGAAATTTAGAAGTGTTTTTTCCTTAAAACTGCTTAAATATATCGGTATTTATAGTTTTTTTTTTTTTTTTTTTTTGAAAATATTTACAAAAATAATCAAATTAATTAACCAAAAATACGCTTATGGAAAAATAACAATTCTTATAAAAGCCTCTCTGTAAACGAAAAGGCTTTTACCATCGAAAATATTTCATATAACTTTTTTCCAAGAAGAAAAAAAAAAGATATACCTATGAAAATGATTAAGAAAATTACCCCTTTCTATTCTATCTAAATTAGATGGAGTCAAGTATATTGTGTGGTAAGAAAAAGAACTTTCATTAATAGACTGATTAAATAAGTTTTTTATTAAATTTTCCACAATGGTACTTACAAGTACTGCCGGTAGATAAAGGGTTAATAATTTCCTGCAGAAAAGTTCCGTTATAGAGAGGTTACACTTAAGACAGGTTCCTCTATAGGCAGGTCCATTTTATTAGCTTTTGCAATATTTATTTTGCTAAAATGTTAGCCTAGCCCCCCAGAAAATTTTCAGAGCCCCCCCCCCCTGGCATGACTCGCTGGTTACGGCCCCAATTCTATTGTCAATAGGTAATATAGTAAGAATAGGATGTTGATTGCATTTATCATTCATTTTTAAGAACAGATAAAAGATTTCAGGAACAATTCTGTATGCAAAGTTTGGCTATTAAGATTGATTGCTGCAAGTGCGTTTTCACTTATAATATGGTTTTTAAGTTTAACTAAAATTTTGCATACTATACGGTGTGCATTGATTCAGCAATTCGTAAAACACACACAGAAAAATTCATATGAATTATTGAGAGAGGACAGGAATTGCTTAAAGAAATTGTTTTTAATTTGAGTTTCAAAGCTTTAATTTTATTTTCAAGCTCAACTATATTTAGTAATATATACAAAGGAAAGTTTGCAGCATATAAATAAAATTAGATACAGGACAATGCAAAGAACTGGATATGTAATCCCCTATGGATATTAATTCTTGGAAGTGTCATTTAAGTAGCTCAAGCATTGCTTGAATTAAATTTCAGTATTAATATGTAGTGTGTATTAAAATCTGTATTTCATATACAGGGCTGTACAAAAGTATTTAAATATGTTTTCCCCTATTGGTAGAAACTGCTGAAGGAGAATTTTTTACTGTGTTATATGTTTTCTTACTAAACATAATTTTAGCATACTGTATAGAATCTGTAAAAATTTATAGATCATATACAGAGCAGCACAAAAGAACTGGATTACTTTTATGGTTATAAGCCGTAATTATTGAAATTTAGTTTTTATATGTGGTATGTATATGTTTTTTAAAATGTTTACTTAGATTTTTCTTTACCTTATTGAAAGGCAAAGTATTGCTAAAGCATTCTAGATGTGTGAAAGTGCTTCATAATCTAGGCTTGGCGCATGCCTTTTTAATCTTATTTAACTTTCAAGAAAAAACCATGCTATATTATTTATTTATTGGCTTATTTATTAATTGTATTGTTATTTTGAAAACCGACAAAAAATTATTTTGTCAATCGACTACAGAATAAAATTCCAAAATTTGCAAATTGGACTTGGAAAAAGTAAAATAATTGGCAAATTAGATTTTTTTTATTATTAGTTTATGTGATTAAAGTGTTTTATTTATTACATGTGTTTTTATTTTAATAAAATTTGACAAGATATTTTTGGTTTTGAGTATTTTTTGAAAAGTTTTGATTCTGACCTGCAGTGACAGATAAATTTTCTGAAATTCCTTGCCCCCCCCCCCCGCCACAGCTTATCTCAAAAAGCACCCCTGACAAATTCCCAAATCAATTTTTAAGTAAGCTGTTCTAACAATGCAAGTCAGTTGATTTGCATATTGATCATTTAAAATTTACTATTTTAACCACTCATTGATAACATAAGTCAAGATGGACACCTAAATTTATACTCTTTTACTCACCCATAATATTTTCACTATGAAATGTGTAAGTATTCTGATTAGACCAAAAATTGACTTGTACTGCTACTATCATCCATCTAAAGCTAAAAATCAAATTTCAAATTTCAAATTTCCCAAATTTCAAATTTTCCGGGAGAGAGATTTCATTGCTCCGGGGGGAGGGGGGGGGATATCTCCCCGGGCCACCCCCTGAATTCAACACTCAATATGATTAAACTTTTTCCTTCATTTTAATGATGTTTTACACAAACGAATATTGTCTGTGTCATTTTGATTTTATATTCCAAACAATATACTAAAGCTTTTTCATTCACTTTTGCCTAAAATAATTATTAAAATTAGATTTCGCAGACAAAATAAAAAAAATATCTTGATTGCATAAAACGAAGTTGAGCTAAGATACAAGTCTAACACAGTTAGTTATTGTTATTGTTTTGAAAAGCGAATGCTGAAAAAATAGATGACTGATATTTATTTTTTCGCCAAGCAAGCGATAAACTGCCAAATACATTAACGTAAATGTCCTTCTACGCATGTGCACCAAACACTGATAGAGAGCCTACCTTGCCGATAGGCGCTTGTCTTTTAAATGCAGTTTGTTAGAAAAGTGTATCTCAATTTGTTTTTGAGTTATTAATTTTTTTGTAGTTTTTTGTTCAATTTCTCTAATGGTGGCAACCTGAATGTCGCATTTATGTGGGAAATAAAAGAAAAATAACCATAGAGTAAAAAAAAAAGAATAGAGATGCAGTTTAGTTGCTGGAGGTGACACCAAAAAATATAACCCTAAAATTCACTGAATTGCATCAAGCACAACCGCGTGCTTTCGCAAAAAAGGAAAACTTTTAACGATACAGTTTTAATTCATAATACAATGAAATGCTATTTTAGAATGCTAAAATATAATCACATATTTTTCATTTAGAGAAAAAATGATTTCCAGAAAAAATGATTTCCAGAAAAAATGATTTTCCTTTCGCAAAAAAGGAAAACTTTTAACGATACAGTTTTAATTCATAATACAATGAAATGCTATTTTAGAATGCTAAAATATAATCACATATTTTTCATTTAGAGAAAAAATGATGTTAAAGAATCCGGTCTCTGTTCTACGTGATTGTTTTGTTTGGGCTGAATAAGAGACTTAAGTTGGAAGAATAATGCCCATTCAAATCGATTTAATCGCATGCTGCACGTCCATCTATCTCTTTTCTCCGTGGAAAATAACAGATAACTGTATATTTTATTTGCCATTTTTTCATAGCAACTGAAAAAATAGCAATTAAAAACCTGTTATGACAAAATATTGTCGGTTATAAAACCCGGTGAATGTTGTTGGTTTTATTTCGTTTTTATCTATCAATTTAATGGGGACTTTTAGTTCGTTATAAACTTACTTTACAAAATATACATCAATTAATCTTTACAAAAATATATTTTTAAGAATATTTGTGGGTCATATTTTCTTAGTTGGTTTTAAAAACTGAAAGAATCCAATTTTATTCTTTGGCAAAATCTTTGGCTATAACTTCTATCTTGCGTCTAATTCGGAAGTACCGATAATTTCCAAAGCTTTATATGATTACATAATTAATATGTTTCATATAAAATTGCTGTTTGGAATTAGTTGGCAGTTTAAAAAGCATATTACCTAGGAAAATTTAATTAGACTTTTTAATTTTAAATTAAAAAAAAATTCATCTTTTTTCTGTGACCCGGGAACCCTGGGCTCCATGTACTAGTTTTCTTAAAAAACAAATATGTCAATATTTCTGAAATAATCCCTTAAAATACTGAAAATCTGAATTTAAAAAAAGAAACCCTCAAAAAATTAGGCAAATTAAAAAATAAATGCAATTTGCATACCATCTGTTTCTATTGTATATCCTTAAAAAAAATAATTAAGGTGCTCACTGAAAAACATTTGTGGTAACGTTACTCCATAAAATTGGTGGCAGCTACGATTTACACTTCATTGAGTAATTTTTGCCTTATATAATGGTGTAATAAAAACATGCATTACTGGTGTAACATTGCAATGTTACACCGATTATATCGGTTAAAATACACCACCAAATTGGAGGCATCAAGGCTGCCACCAGTTTTATGGAGTAACGTTACACAAATGTTTTACAGTGCTGTGTGTAATTTTTGCCCCTATAAAATGTTTTAATGGAACAATTTTAGCCAGTTTTTACATATTTTTTTGTATTTAATAGCTTTTTTTAATATTAACGGAATTCCTCGGTCACAAAAAAATTCATTAACAACGGTGTTGACAGCATTAGTTACTTTTTTTTAGAATAGCGAAATGAAAAATTTTATGTAATAGATTTTCTCTAAGGATCATTCCATACTAAATGAGCAAATTAGCTGTGGCTGCCATGTCACAGGTTTTAATGAAAATTGTAATATAAGTACAACATGTTTACCTATGAGTGAATTCAAAATAATAGATTTCAGGACAGTTTATTTCAGTATGTATACTCAGGTTAAATGTTGATACAAAATCGAGTTTTTGTCTACATGCTTGAAATTTCAATCTTGATTATTAGCCTTAGGAATGAAAAGACTATATCATAAATTATTTTGAGATAAGAATGAATAATAAGTAAGAGATTGGCGTAATTTAGGATTCGATTTTGTATTTCTTAATAAAAAACTAAAATAAAAAGGAAAAAAACTCAAGGATAAAATTCAATATTTCTATTACTTATTTAAATATTAAGGACCTCTGTTATTGGTATCAAATTATTTGACGTTGTAGATAAAAGTACAGATTTCAAATTCATATTTTTTTTATGTATGCCTTTTTGAATCCTTAAAGCTAAAAAAAAAAAAAAAAAAAGGAAAAAACTGACGGAAACGGTAATATTTCTATTCCATTTTTATGCAAAAGGAAAACTTTTATATCTTTTCAATTTATTTAATATTATAGATAAAAGTGCCTGTTTTAGACACTCAAACGCTACTTCTCGCTTTTTTCTTTACTTTACTTTTTCCTTTTTTGCTTCAGGCTCATATTGAAAGTAATGAGAATTGAAGAATTAATTATCTAATAATGTTAATATCCTGTAGATGAATCACTATTTTTACCTTGAAATTGTGCAATATTTAAGAAAAGCGCGCAAATTTAAAGAGAAGTTTTGCGTGGGATGTAACAAAATTACCTTTTTGAATCCATTTTTTAAAAATGTTAGGAATAAAAAGGCAGTATTGAAATTTTTCTAGCATATTATGGACTTATTAATCTTTATGCCTGTGGAATATTGCTAATGTCGGATCGTTCCTTTATATATTTTTGTGCACACAATATAGAAAAAATTATAATTTTGCATTTTTTTTTTTTTTTTTTTTTTTTTTTTTTTTTTTTTTTTAACGTTTCTAAGGTTTATTGAAGTTGAAGGAAATAAATGATAACTTTCAAACTTGGAGAAATCAATCTTTATATGTATTACTGCATCAGGCATAAATTTTACACATTTTTTTAAATTCCTTTAAGTTTTATAACTTTTCTAATTTTCTCAAAATTCACACATTTTCAATTTTACGACTAATTTAAAATTAATCGTGTCGTTACCAGATTATTATTATTAAATAAAAAAGAAAATAATTTTTCAGAGTTTATAATATTATAAGCAAAATTTATTTCTGAAAAATAGTTTTCAAGATATAAAACTTCAAACTTGCAACTTTGGATGATTGCACACATGCCATTCTATATCACAAGTTTTTTTTAGATGCTCAAACTGCTAAAATAATTTATTTTTTGTCAAGATATTTTGCAGAGCTATATTTGAATATAATTCGAACATGTGTATCAAAATTTATTGAAATCGGTTACCATGGAGTCACGACATTTTTTTTTTATTTTTTGCTCATTTTATGTGAAATGACCCATAACTGACTTAAATGGCATTTATATCTATGTGTGACATATTATTAAAATTTACTTTCAAAGTACTTGCTTAACAACAAGTTTATTATTATTTTAAATTTAAAAAAAAATCTTTATTTTAACGCGTTTTCGACAAATTTTAAAATTTTGATAATAAATTTCATAGATATAAGTACAATTTAGTAATATAATTTTGATAATAGTAGAAGTATAATTTTGATAATAAATTTCTGATAATAAGTACACTTCTACAGGGGGGCTCTTCCCCCCTGAACCTCCCGTTGACTCATTAAATTTACTTTCGTAATTTTCTATTAAATTTGCGACAGTATTGATTATTATTATTATTATTATTATTATTATTTTTTTTTTTTTTTTTTTTTTTTACTAATTACAAAAGCCTGTATTTGAGATATAAAAATTTATGTAAAGGAGTTATCTAATTTATAATTCTAATGTTTTTACAAGTTTTGATTCTCAAAAATTTCACTTTTATTACGTTTCTATAATATTTAGATCTAAGATTTTATCTAAATATAAATCCAAATCTTTTTGATAACTTTACCTCGATAAATTCACCCAATAAAGACATTTATTTCCCGCTAATCTTGACGCCATTTTGACATCGATATCTATGCGATGCAAGTTAATGGCATTTACATCTACACTATATGGCCATTGATTATTGGACACTTGCGATTTTAGACATTTTGTTAAATATCTAGAAAAATACGTGAGGAATCATCTCGAAACTCTTAGTGTATAAATATAATAGTATAAGTCATACATCTCCGTGAAGATTTTTTCCCAAAACTCCATAGGGAACCGTCAACAAATTAAAAAAAATGAATATCTTTTGAATAACCCTGTCAAAACTAATGTAGCAAAAGCGATCAAACTCTAGATTATGATTGAATGCCTTATTGTAATACGCCTTGTTAATTTTTAAACAAATAGCATGCATACTCGCAGAGTAATTAATGTTTTTTATAAAAATGGTCCCAAATTTTTCCAAGTTTTTTTATTATAATTTACAGAGTTCTTAATATAAAATAATATTTTTTTCAGAAAATATGACAAACAACATTGCACACAGTACCCTGTAATCAGAATTAAAAAATAATGAAAATTGTATACAAAATGAGTTGGTTTACTAAATAATTTTTTACTGCGCATGCGTCAACGATATCAAAATTTCATTTGCTTATTATGTTAGCTAATACATTTAGCTAACATAATATGCAAATGAAATTTTGATATCTTTGAAGCATGCGCAGTAAAAAAATATTTAGTAAACCTACTCATTTTTCATACAATTTTTATTATTTTTTAATTCTGATATAAAGGAAAAAAGGAAAGGAAAAGCAATAAAGCTTATAAAGGAAAAACTTGGAAAAATTTGGGACCATTTTTATAAAAACCTTAATTACTCTGCGAGTATGCATGCTATTTTCATAAAAATGAATACAGTGTATTACAATAAGGCATTCAATCATAATCTAGAGTTTGAGCGCTTTTGCTACATTAGTTTTGACAGGGTTATTCAAAAGGTATTCATTCTTTTTTAATTTGTTGACGGTCTCCTATGAAGTTTCGGTAAAAAATCTTCACGGAGATGTATGACGTATACTATTATATTTATACACTAAGAGTTTCGAGATGATTCCTCATGTATTTTTCTAGATATTTAGTAAAATGTCTAAAATCGCAAGTGTCCAACAATCAATGGCCATATAGTGTATGTGGGGCATATTAAAATTTACTATCCTACCACTTGCTTAACAACAAGTTCATTATTATTTTAAACATTAAAAAAAAATATTTTAACGCGGTTTCGACAAATTTTTAAATTTTGATAATAAATTTCTGTAAATAAATAAGGATTAATATCATAATCCAAGACCATTTAATTTAAGCGTCAAAGTGATTAGTTTTAGTTTCGGTATATGATGTCATAATCGCTTGTTTTCGTGCCATAAAATCAATCTTCCTTTATCTTTTATTATTAAAAGATTCTTGAAAATTTCCATTTTATTTCAAATCTGGAGTTATTAACCATTTGAAAAATGGTTGTTGTTTTCGGGAGAATGGACCCGATGATGTTACCACTTTTGAATGATGTTACCACTTTTGAATGATGTTACCACTTTTGAATTTAAATTAAATTCTTTATTTTTAGAAGAATTTTTATTTGAATTTAAATTAAATTCTTTACTTTTAGAAGAATTTTTATTTGAATAGTAAATTAAAATGGTTAAAATCATTGTAATAAAGGAGAAAACTAACAAATTTAAAAATGGGTAGACGGAAATTAACAGATACGGAAAAAGCCGAAGCCAAAGAAATGAATGAACGTGAATATCGCATTCAATGATATTAAACACAATACGCGTACTTAAACAATCATAAAGTGATTTTTATTTCTTCTTTTGCTATTTAAAATAAAAATTTAGTCAACATGTATAAGTTGCTTATTAGTTTGGCGATTCGTATCATTTGGCGAAATTGGTCGACGGGATAACTGAGTAATACTGTATTTGGTTTGGCGCAAAAACGTCTTTCAATGCAGAAAATGATAAAATCAAAAGATTATTGAGCCGCTGAAAACCAATTACGTGTTGAAAGGCGATCACGAAAAAGGAAGCAATTTAATGCCGAACCGATTAATTGTAATACATCATGTCGCCAGGGCGACCAATCCACTAGCCATGGCGTTTTACTATCGGTCGGTTCTAACCAGGAAAATTTGAGTGCCAATAGTGATTCTAACAAGCCGGAAAATGTTATAGCTATTACTCTTGATTTTCCACCACCTAAAAAGAAAACTAAAAAGCAGTCGGCTTGGGAAAAACTGGGAAAAAACTTTTTTGATTCGATGTCTGATGGACCCATTCACAGATGCATGTGCTGCGATCGATTTTGGTTTAAAACCTCCATCACCAAAATTCTGCTCTGTAAAATCAAACAATATATGCCAAAGTCTTACAAGTATAACAGTATATGCCAAAGCTGTATTTTAATAATGATTACTTTTGCACCAACAATGTTAAATAGTTTGAAATGTTTCTTTCGTCGCCAACTTTTATGCTTGGCGACAATAGAGTGATATAACTTAAACGAACCGTACCTTCAAATTGCAGCATGTATAAAGTCATTTATAGCAGTGGCACGGATAATACACAATAAAACAACTGGTATTTAGCTTAAAATGATAGATGAATGTATCGAGTGAAACATTTTTCAAATGGTTGGGGTAATTTCTTAAATTACAATTTTTTTTTTTATTATTTTTCTTTTAATTCATATATATATTTTTTTTTTTCATTTACCTTTATTTACATGATAATTCAAACAATACATGGACAGACTATACATGCTTTTAATATTATGATGATAAAGGGTTGTTAGGCAACTATAAAAAGTAAAAGAAAAAATGGAATAAATACATTTGAAAAAAGTAAATCTCTGAAACAAATTGTTTTATATTATTGAACACATTTATAAAAATTATACAAAAATTACAGTAATAATTTAAAAAATCTGAGAAATGCATAGACAAAATTTCAAAATAATTTGAATAATTTCAGCCTCTACTCGTAAACTTCCGTATCCAATTTGTCATTTAATGCTATTGAGAAAGTGAAATATTTTCTTTCAACAAATGAAAATTTACAAAACGTCTGAATTGCCATAGAAAAGCATTATGGTGCAAAATTAAATGTCCTGTATTTTTCGAACAAATGAATCAAATAGAACAGAAAACTATACAGCTCAATCCAGGTATCTCAAGAACATAACCACTTAATTTCAAGTTAGTCGGATGCTTTTTGCGGTAGTTATCGCGGAACATACAGACAGAAACCAAAACATTTCGTGTCTCCAAAGTAAGCTTTCACTGACGTTTCGGCAATAAATTTTCAAATGTTATTCTTGTTTCAAAATGAAATGTTAGTGATAAATCAGTTAGTTCCTCGAACAGATACCCGTCTCATAAATTCATGACAAATTCTTCGGCAACGTGCAATTCAGAGAAGCATATGGGGAATAATGATTTCAAACGAGACGTCCACGTCATTAAATATTCAGTTCGTGTCACTGAGAGTTCAATACTTAATTACGTTTAGGGATTTGGACATTTAGGACGTGAAATCTGGGTGAGATAAAATGAGAGTGCAGATTCGAACATAAATTTGTCAAATACAACTCTTGTTATAAGCCAATTTTTATTGTTAACTTGCATTATCAATCAATTATTATAATAATTTATCGAACGGTTCATCAATCTGAAAAACTTTATATTGTGTTAAATATTTGACTAGTGAATTGTACATTAACAACAAGCTATTTTTTATGATTTTCTTTTAAAAACGTCCACTTCTTTAAAATGAACTTTAAAGTGATACATTACTATGATGCATAAAAATCTTTTTACAAATAAATTTTTCAAACTTTCTTCCTGTTTCAAAATGAAATTTAATTATAAATGCTTAGTTTCTCAAACTGATAGCCATATCATAAAATAATGACAAATTCTTCGACAACATACAATTCAGAAAACAAAAGCATATGGGGAATGATATCAATCGGGACGACCACATCATTAAAATTTGAGATGCTGTCATTGACAGTTGAATACTTAATTACGTTTAGGGATTTGGACATTTAGAACGTGAAATCCCGGTAGTATAAAGTAAGAACGCAGATTCGAACATAAATTTGTCAAATAAAATTCTTGCCTTAAAGCCAATTTTTATTGTTACTTACATTATCAATCAATTATTATATTGATTTATCTAACGGTTCAACATTCTAAAAAACTTTACTTTGTGTTAAATATCTGACTAATGAATTGTACATTCACAACAAAACGATTTTCAATGATTTTCTATTCAAAACATTCACCTCTTTAAAATACGATTTTAAAGCTACACATTACTATAAAGCATTAAATTTTTTTTACAAATAAATTTTTCAAACTTTATTCCTTATTTCAAAATGAAAATTTAGTGATAAATGCTTAGTTCCTCAAACAGATACCCATCTCATAAAGTGACGGCAAATTCTTCAACAACGTACAATTCAGAGAAGCATACGGAGAATGATTTCAAACAAGACGACCACATCTTTAAATATCGAGTTTCGAGTCACTGATAGTTGAATACTTAATTACGTTTATGGAATTGTACATTTAGGACATTAAATCTCGGTAAGATTCGTGATTATCGCAATAGCTCTATCTGAAGAACTAACGCACAAAATTTTCTAAAACTTCAGATTCAGTTAGTCCCTGATAGGGGAAGATGGGGATACTTGAGCCATTTTTTGAATTTTAATTTTTTAAAATTTTTTACATTTTTTTAGAATAAAATAAAATATTGAAAATGAAAATTTGATATTTTTCCTTCAACTATAAACCACTTTCAATAAATTTTGAACTATTTTTCTATGTATAATAAATGTTTATTTTTTGTTTTACATCATGGCTCAAGTATCCCCATGGCGGGGATACTTGAGCCATAGTGAAGGGATACTTGATCCACTACGGAAAAATACCTACAAAAGTAATTTTTTCGCATTATTTTTGCACAAACATTTTACAGAATGATAAATTATGAAACGTAAAGTCTTTCAAAATCAATTGAGAAAACAAAGCTAGTAATACGATCATTTTTTGTCGTTAAAACTGGTTGTCGAAGGATAATTTGAACTTGAGTTATAACGACGGTAGAAACATCCTCAGTTCAGAGCCATTTAAATTTGGAATCTGCAATTCTTCGGGCAAATTTCATTTTCAAAATATTAAGCACTTATCCAACAAATATTTTTACAGTTTTCTTTCTGGCATATTTTATTAGTAACCAACCATCAATAGAAGGTTTTCTTTCACATCATCATCATCATTGACAGAATTTTTCTCTAATGATATTTTCGAACTCATGCTTTTAGTTGATTAGCTGTCGGAATTTAAGCCAGATGTATCATTCTACTATTTCAAACACTTTTTTGATTTCACAGGAAAAGATTTTGTCTTCCTTTTTGGCTCCATGTAGGTAAGTTTGAACTGGGATTTTTGTTGCTTTTCTTGTTTTTGTGCGCTCTTTTTACCATTTTTTCTTCAATTTTCTTAGTTAAAAAAAAAAAAAAGTTACAGCAACAGAGGTTACGATTTCAATATAAAATACCAATCTTAATATGTTATATTAAAAAATAAATATTTTAATATGTTGGACCTAACTAATTAAAGTATTAAAGATTATAGCCTGTAAAACAGTTTTAAAAAGTTATTTTCATTTAATGAAAGTTAAATTGAAAACTATGTTTACATTTATCTAGACAGGCTATTTTGTTAGTCAAATCGAAAAATAAAATAGACATTTTCATTTAAAAAATATACATTTTTAAACATTTTTAGGTCTTTATTTTTTTAAGAAAAAAAAATAAAATGAAAAATTATTCTCCCTTTTCTCCAGAAAAATATCTATTAGTGAATATAAGGATGGAATTTTATTTTTTGTTTGTTTCACCCATGTTTAATTTCGAGTGGGGATGGTTAAGACATGGCTCAAGTATCCCCACTCTCATTGGCTCAAGTATCCCCACTATCACTATTTTTGTTTCCAGAGTTTTACTAAATAAAGCATACAGCAATTAGAACTATTTTAGACTCAAAATACAATTGAAATTATGCTTATTGAATGTATGTATATAGTTGCAACTTTAAACAAAACTTTGATTACAAAAAAAAACAAAAAAACCATGCACCCAAATATTTACTTCAGATAGGGAAAAGACAACTATTAATCACTATACTTTCAAAATGGTACCAAGATGTGTGATTTCTTTTTTACATGTTCAGAACTATAAATATGTTATCATATTGGCAGTTTTAGAAAGAAAAACTAACCAACTGTAGATATAATAGGGGTGGCTCAAGTATCCCCTATGCTCAAGTATCCCCACTCTCCCCTATAGATTAGTGGTTTTTAGTTTTTGGTGTAAATCGCCCAACAGATGGCGTTGCTATGTTGCGTATGTACAATATAAGTATCTCAAAAACTAATGCATTGATTTTCATCAAACTTTAGATTCAGTTAGTATTTGACAAAAAATTGACTGGTTTTCAGTGTACATCACATAAAATGTAGCGCTGATATGCAGTTAATTTTTATTTACATTTTGCAATAGCCCTAATTATAAAACTAATGCACGGATATTCATCAAACTTCAGTTTTAAATTGGCATCAGTTGTTGCTGACTAAATTTTTGTTTAAAACACCTAACCGGTGTCTCTACTACGCTGCATTTTTCAGAAAGTATTAATATTCGTAAGGTAGAAGAAAATGTTGGGATTGCCACAACTGAATTGTTTTTCTTTCGAATAGAGAAATAAAAAGTTTTGTACCCCTGTATGTTCGCACAGTGTTCGCACAGGTCGAAAAAAATCCCTCCAGACAATAAATTGCAAAAGGAGAATATTTTTCTCTTTTTTAAATTGCCATAGCGGGCGTTCTAACAGAGTCAAACAAAAATCAATGAGAATTTTTAATACATTGTTCTTTTTTTTAACTAACGGTCTATCTTTTTTTACTTACAATTTTTTTTAGTTTTTTTCGAATTTTTAAGAAAAATCGATTTTCAGTCCTTTTTTTCAATATTTTCGAGGAATGCATTTTTGAATTCCAATCCTGAGAGTTTTAAGAAAATCTGACAAAAATCGATGCCGGATCCTAAATTCTCATTCATTTTTAGGAATCACAGTGTAATTTTTTTTTCGATTTTTTCAATTAAAAAAAAAATCTAAAGGTTATTATTATACAGTTTTCACAAGTAAATATTTTTATCTCCCAAAGATATTGCACTATCGACTTGCTGTTTTTTAAATGTGTGTCTAAACATTGGCTAAAAGATAGAAAAAAATCTGTTGGGTGGTTGGTTGGTAAATGATAACTAACTGATTCAGAATAAACATTTTATATCTCGCCGATTTTTTGGTATTTTCACTCAAACATTTTTTTAGTTCTTTATTTAACACGTTCGCTGCCGCTTACATGAAGATGTGATGATAGTCAATGCCGAACTGTAGAAGTGGATTTTACCCAGAAGCCGATTTACTTTTTATAACAAAGAATCAGTGAAAGATTTTCCCGCGCCAACGCGTGACGGGCTATTGGACATCACCCACATCACGCGCTGGCGCGTTAGTGGCCGCTTAACGTTGGCGCCATATCACGCAAAGGCGCGTCAGTGGCAGCGAATGTGTTAAACATGATTTAAGAGTGTTCAAAAATTTCAAAGAATTGAGTGAATACTTTTTTTAAAAAATCAATTTCCAAGAATGCGATGACAAAACGAAATAATTACAAGAAATCTATTGAAAAGTGTTTTTGGAATCATGCAAAAAGTGAGATTCTTCCCTTCTGAATTCAAAATATTTCAGGGGACTTTTCAGTTTTCTTTCAAGTTAAAAAAAAAAATTATCGCTTTAAAAGTCATCACCCAATTCACAGATATATTTTGTGTTCTTCAAGTTTTCTTTTGATAAACATACCAGCATAGTGGGCGAAGGCCGCTTGTAACAAACTAAAATAATATTCTTATGTGTTCAAAAATTATCATTCTTACCTATTAATCATTTATTATAATCATTTATCTAATGATTCAACAAAAATCCTTAATTTGTATAACTGGAAGTTTAATGAACTGTATATTAAGAACAAATTAATTCTTAACGATTTTCTAAACATCTGCATTTTTTAAGTGGATTTTAAAACTTTGCATTACTATAATGCATTAAAATCTTTTTACAAATGAATTTTTCAAACTTTGTTCCTGTTTCAAAACAAAAAGTTAGAGATAAATGCTTAATTTCTCAAACAGATACCCAACTCATAAAGTGATGACACCGTACAATTCAGAGAAGCATACACTGTAAAAAAAAGATCGATCTACTAAAAAAATTTTATTTTCTCTCAGTGATCCTTGCAATTACTAAAAAATTTTTGTAATCTTACTCAGTTACAAGAAAATCTGTAAGAATTCTAGAAAAAAGCTAGCAACGAATAGAGTTAATAGTTTAATATTTTTAATAGCTATTACTAATTAAAACTCACTTGGTGTGGCCGTGATAGCCTAGTGGTCATAGCATCGAACTCCAGGCTGAAAGGTTCCGGGTTCGATGCTCGACAGCACTAAAGACGCACCGAGTGTATGCAGTGTAAGTAGTCGGTAAATGAAGGGGTTATGAAAATTCTGTCATAGCAGTTACCATTGGTAATGATCTCAGGACTTTCCCTCCCCTTCAGAAGCATATCAAATTGAGCAGGTGGCAATGTTTGATGCTGCTATCTATTGAAAGTTTGCCGAAAATCTTCCGCTGCAAAATTATGTCTTCTTGCCCTTCGGGCACACGTCGACAACAAAACTCATTGTCTGGTTCTCGCTAAAATGTTTTATTTTTTTATACGAAAAATTCATTTATACAGTTTAGAAATAAATGTTGGTTTCACTTGCTAAAATTGCATTTGGAATAGTTACTAAGAATCTGTGCATAATGGTTACTAAAAATAATTTTGGAGCTGTTACTAAAATTTGCTTCGTGGCTCATACTAAAAAGTTTTAAGTTAGCCATACAAAAAATTCTTTTGTTCGGTTTAGAAAAGAAATGTTTGTTTCGCTTGCAAAAAAAAAAAAAAAAAAAAAAAAAAAAAAAGTTTGGAATGGTTACTATTTGCACTGTGAGTAATGATTACTAAAAAATTCTATGGAATACAAATTTTCTAAAATTGTTTAGTAACCACATGATTTTTTTTTTTTTTTTTTTTTTTTTTTTTTTTTTTTTTTTTACAGTGTATGGGGTATGATTCAAACAAGAAGACCACATCATTAAATATTGAGTTCCGTATCACAGACAGTTGAATATTTAATTACGTTTAGGGATTTGGACATTCAAAACGTGAAATCTCGGTGGGATAAAGTAAGAATGCAGATTCGAACACAGATTTCTCTAACGGAATTCTTGCTTCAAAGCCGATTTTTATAGTTAGTTATATTACCTATCAATTATTATAATCATTTACCTAACGGTTTAAAAATCTAAAAAACCTTAATTTGGGTTAAATATCCGACTAATGAACTGTAAATTAACGACAAACTAATTTTTAATGATTTTCTATTCAAAACATCCATCTCTTTGAAATATGTTTTTAAAGCTACACATTACTATAATGCATTTTTTTTCCTTCAAACTTCTTTCCTGTTTTAAAAATGAAAAGTTAGTGATAAATGCTAAATTTCTCAAACATATAGTCATCTCATAAAGGGATAACAAAATCTTCGCCTACTGTAAAAAAAAATTCAAGAGGTTACTAAAAATTTTTTGGTAAATTTGTATTCCACAGAATTTTTAGTATGGTCCAACAAGCAAATTTTAGTAATAGCTCCGAAATTATTTTTAATAACCATTACGTGGGCTCGAAGGTCAGGAGCTTCCTTCGAGCTGCACCCAGACTACTGGAGCGGAAGATTTTCGGCAAAACCGCAATAAATGGCAGCACCAAAGATTGCTGCTGCTCCGTCAGGATAATCATAATCCCTTTATTACCGAGTACTTACACTGCATACATTCGGGGCGTATTTGGTAGTGACCAGTATCGAACCCGGTACCTTTTAGCCTGGAGTCCGTTACGATAACCACTATGCTATCAAGGCCACAGCAAGTGAGTTTTAGTAATAGCTAATAAAAATATAAAATTATTAACTCTATTCGTTGCTAACTTTCTTCTAGTAATTCTTACAGATTTTCTTGTAACCGACTAAGATTACTAAAATTTTTTTAGTTATTACAAGGATCACTAAAGTTTTTTTAGTAGATCGACACTTTTTTTTACAGTGTACGTACAATTCAGAAAAGCATATGGGGAATGATTTCAAACGAGACGACCACATCATTAAATATCGAGTTCCGTGTCACTGACAAATGAACACTTAATTACGTTTAGGGATTTGGACATTTAGGACGCGAAATCTCGGTGGGAAAAAGTAAGAGTGCAGATTCTAACATAAATTTGTCAAATGTAATTATTGATTTTAAACCAAATTTTATAATAATTTTCAAATGCAGCATATCCTGGTGTATAACGCGCACTTTTGAAAAAGAATACCATATTTTACAGGTGCTGTTTTGTATGTTGTCATACTGTTATGTTTTGAAAATATAAAATTAGTGAAAAATGTTTAATTTCTCAAACTGATACTCATCTCATAAAGTGATCATAAATTCTTCGAAAACACACACTTCAGAGAAGCATATGGGGAATGACTTTAAACGAGACGACCACATCATTAAATATCGAGTTCCGTGTTGAATAATTAATTACGTTGAATAGTTAATTACGATAAGGGATTTGGACACTTAGGACGTGAAATCTCGGTGGGGTAAAGTAAAACTGCAGATTCGAACATAAATTTGTCAAATGGAATTATTGCATTAACCACTTAATCGTCGAGCCCGAGATATTGACGGGCTGCAAGTTTCACAGCCTTTATTCAAAATTATTTGATTCCCACCAGTTTTATAAAATAGTGTAATTGGTTTTACTCTTGAATCGTTTACTACTTGTCATTCAATAAGATGAATATTTTTTTTTTCGAAAAAGTGGTTGGAATAATGAATTTGAATTTTTAAGTCGTAATTTAATGCGACCATTAAGTGGTTAAAGTCAATTTTTATTGTTACTTACATTTAATCAATTATTATAATCATTTATCTAACGGTTCAACAATCTAAAAAAACTTAATTTGGGTTAAATATATGACTAATGAACTGTACATTAACAACAAACTAATTTTTAATGATATTCTATTCAAAATATCTATCTCTTTAAAATATGATTTTAAAGTTACACATTACTATAATGCATTAATTTTTTTTTTTTTTTTTTTTTTTTTTTTTTTTTTTTTTTTTTGCAAATAACTTTTTCAAACTTTATTCCTTCTACTATATTATAACTACCTAAACTTTGTTTCCTTAAACCAAAATGTAAAATTTGTGATAAATAACTTAGTTCCTCAAATAGATACCCATCTCATAAAGTGATGACAAACTCTTCGACAATGTGCAATTCAGAGAATCCTATAGGGAAAGATTTCAACCGAGACGACCACATCATTAAATATTGAGTTCCGTGTCACTGACAGTTGAATACTCAATTACGTTTAGGGATTTGGACATGTAGGACATGAAATCTCGATGGAATAAAGTAAGTGTGCGTATTCGAACATAAGTCAAATATGATTCTTGATTTGATGCCAATTTTTATTCTTGCTTTAAAACGCACTATATACTGGCAATACTACCATATAAAACGCATTTTGTTTAATGATCATATATTATAAATGCTGTTACTACAATGCATTAAAATCTTTTTACAAATAAATTTTTCAAACTTTATTCCAGTTTCAAAATGAAAAGTTAGAAATAAATGCTTAGTTTTTCAAACAGATACCCATCACATAAAGTAATTGTAAATTCTTCGACAACGTACAATTCGGAAAACATAAGGGGGGATGACTTCACACGATCACATAATTAAATATCGAGCTTCTTGTCACTGACAGATGGATACTTAGTTACGTTTAGGGATTTGAACATTTAGCACGCGAAGTATCCGTGCAATAAAGTATAAGTGCAGATTCGTACATAAATTTGTCAAATGTAATTTTCCTTTAAAACCAAATTTTATAATAACTTTGAAATGCAGTATATCCACGCGTATAGCGCACTTTTGAAAAGCAATGTTCATGTTTTATAGGTGCTGTTATATGTTACAGTTGCTGTTATATGTATTGTTACAGTGTTATGTTTTAAATTAAAAATAAGTGATAAATACTAAATTTCTTAAATAGATACCCATCCCATAAAGTGATGACAAATTCTTCTACAACGTACAATTCAGAAAAGCATATGGGGAATGATTTCAAACCAGACGACGACATCATTAAATATTGAGTTAGACGTGTCACTGACAGTTGAATACTTAATTACGTTTAGGAGTTTGGACATTTAGAACGGGAAATCTCGGTGGGATAAAGTAAGAGTGCAGATTCGAACATAAATTTTTCAAATGGAATTCTTACTTTAAAGCCAATTTGTATCGTTACTTACATTTTCAATCAATTATTATAATCATTTATCGAACGGTTCAGCAATCTGAAAAACCTTAATTTGGGTAAAATATCTGTCTAATGAACTGTACATTAACCTCTTCAGACCTGACACATTTTAAGCTCTCATAAAAATTATTTCACAGTTTGTTCCATCTATTTATGCGTATAGAAACATAATTTTGTAATAAAAATAAAATAATTATTCTTAGTTTCTATTTACTAGCAGGTACCATGTGTGCACCTCGCGTTCATACTGCAAAAAAAACATAAAAAAAACCTTGTTTAAATATTTTTTTAAAAAAATATTTAAACAAGGAATTTGGTGGACAATTGATACATATAAGTTTATTTTACATGCTATTTTCGAAACAGTTATTTTTTGATACAGAGATATATATTACACTTTAAACAAATAACTCTTGTTCTTGATTTGCAGCCTTCATACTTACATTTTGAAGCAAAAATTATTATTTGTGGATAGAGGAAACTTTCCCAATCTTGTCATATCTAATGTAGTAAATTGGCTGCTGAATACCCTTACGTTGTTTTCGCTGTGGTTTATTTTCGGAATCGTCTTCAGAATCATTTTCAGATGAATAAATTTTGCCTGGTCTCCCTGGTCGTCGTTCTTCACTTACTTTATCCTCATATTTCATCAGTACTTGTGCAATCTCTAAAAATACCGGGAGAGAGACAATCTATCTTTTCGAAGAACTTTACCTGCTTTGAAATTTCTGATATATATTGTCCAACAAATGGAAAACACGAAATCTATAAAATGTACAAAAACTTGTTGACTACTTTTTTTATGCGAATAGCACAACGGTAGTAAGTTAAACACTTATCGTTTAAATCTGTACCACTAATACACGTATTGTATCTATTCACAATTGCAGGTTGTGTTGCATTAATTTTTCAGTTTTGATCTTTAGATCACCTAACAGAACTGCTCATGGGATCGCTATCGATACAAGTCGAAAGCAAAGTTAAGATATGTTATCTTTCCATTTTAGTAAGCACATAACCTTCCCTACTCTTAGTCTTTCATCCCGCTCCCAGCGTCACAAATCTCGATCATTCTTGATTTTTTTATCTGCTCCTCCAAATCTTTTGTTCATAATCATTGCAGTTTTGTAGATATTGTTCCTCAATAAAAAGTTGGCACATTTTACACCAGCAAAAAAACTGTCCGTGTAAATCGCCAGTGTGCTGTTTTTTTATATAAATTTAAAAAGCAATTTGACAATGCCTCTACCTAGACCTAATCATAACTATTTTGAATCATCAGCTGGTACAATTCCTTTTCCATGACAGATTTTGCAGTCAAGTGTAAGACCATCCCTGGCGAGGTGTTTTTTTTATCCCAATGGATAAGGTTTTAATGGCACATACTGTCTAAATCCACAACATCCAGCAGATGGGATCTAGTGATCTCTGTTCATCTAGTGATAAATGATTTGGCTGGGGCAGGGACAACCATTTAATTCTTACTGCATTCAAGATAAGATTTACTTTCCATAATTTATCATGTGCTTAGTGATCAATTGATTTATCTGCAAATTGGAGAATTTTTCTAATCTCAAAAAATCGATCACGTGACATAGTAGCTGCAATTCTAAGAACTGAAAAGTCTTTTTGCCTGTAAAAGCTTGCTTGGAAATATTTTAAAGTTCCCATGAGTATGTGTACTCATGCATCTTTTATAATTTCATATTTTGATGCATTTATTGAGTGATGGTTTCGTGTTTGAATGGAATATAAATTTGGTTTCATATGAAATTTTCCCCCAAAAATCTTCATTTAACTAATCTAAAAATGGTTCAAAAGGATTAGCGATGCTGGAATCTGCTTTTATATAATCCTTATCAATCGATGGTCCTCGGAGTCCCATTAAAAGAAAAAAAAATTAAATAGATATTAACGAAAAGATAAGGTTTTATTTTCAGCATTATTATTCTAATTTGCTGTAACACAAGTTTTAAAAATGTACTTATTTTCAGCTTTCCATAACAAAGGTCTTTTAGCTGCAATTTTGTATTGCTACATGGATTCGGGATAGGTACTGAAGCAATATTCTCAATGGTTATATCTGTGTCATCTAAATTTTCATTGTCAGAAGACTCACCATTACCATTGGCCTCATCAGTTGATTTATTCTTACAAAGAATATGATTTTTAAAAATCAATGTTTAATTTAAAACATCAACAAAATGAATTCTTATTTATAATTAAATAAAATTTTTGAAACATTCAACAACTTTAACGATGCACCAATTAGATATCATTCATTACAATTTTTTTAGTGAGATGACGTCTTTCCGAAAACACAGAATTGAAGCCGAAGGTGCACACACGTGTACCTTACAAATTACATTAATTTAAATAGATATTATTATCTAGCTAAAAAATTTCAATGATTTATGCAATACAGAAGAGTTTATAAGCATTCTTAAAATTTATTGTGAATAAATAATAATTTTCTATTTATAAAAATGCCCTTACTTTTTCGAAGTCTTATATTTTTCGTCATTGCTCGTTTATTTCCTCCAAAATCAAATGAATTAAGACTGCTAACGCCATTTCTTGCTGAAACTAGAAAAGGCTAATGTACACAAATAACACCCTCTCGTCTCAATAAAATTATTTCAAATAATAAGTAAGATATGCAGTTAAAATCAGAGGTACACAAATGTGCACCTTGGGTCTGAAGAGGTTAACAACAAACTAATTTTCAATGATTTTCTATTCAAAACATCCACCTCTTTCTAAATATTATTTTAAAGCTACACATTACTATAATGCATTTTTTTTACAAATAAATTTTTCAAACTTTATTCCTGTTTCAGGAAATTTACTTATAAATCACATCGTTTCTCAAACAGATACCCATCTCATATGGTGATTACAAATTCTTCGATAACGTACAATTCAGAAAAACATTTGGGGAGTGATTTCAAACAAGTCGACCACACCATTAAATATTGAGTTCCGTGTCGCTGACAATTGAGTACTTAATTATGTTTAGGGATTTGAACATTTGGTACGTGAAATTACGGTGAAATAAAGTAAGTGTGCAGATTCGAATGTAAATTTGTCTAATGCAATTCTTGTCTTAGAGCCAATTTTTATTGTTACTTACATTATCAAACAATTATTTTAATAATTTTTCTAACAGTTCAACAATCTAAAAAGCCTTAATCTGTGTTAATTTTATGACTAATAAATTGTACATTAACAACAAATTGGTTTTTTTTTTATTTGATTCTCTATTAAAAAATCCACCTGTTTGAAATGGATTTTAAATCTACACATTACTGTAATTCATTAAATCTTTTTAAGAATAAAATTTTCAAACTTTATTCGTGATTCAAAATGAAAAGTTAGTGATAAATGTTTAATTTCTCTTACATACTCATCTGATAAAGTGGTGACAAATTCTTCGACAACGTAAAAATCAGAAAAGCATATGAGGAATGATTTTAAACGAAGCGACCAAATGATTAAATACTGAGTTCCGTGTCGCTGACAGTTGAATACTTAATTACGTTCAGGGATTTCGGCACTTAGGACGTGAAATCTCGGTGGGATAAAGTAAGAGTGCAGATTGGAACATAAATTTATCAAATGGAGTTCTTGCTTTAAAGCCAATTTTTAATGTTACTTATTTTATATATCAAATATTATAATCATTTATCTAACGGTTCAACAATCTGAAAACCCTTAATTTGGGTAAAATATCTGACGACTAATGAACTGTACATTAACAACAAACTAATTTTTAATGATATTCTATTCAAAACATCTATCGCTTTAAAATATGATTTTAAAGCAACACATTACTATATTGCATTAAAAATTTTATACAAATATTTTTTTTTCAAACTTTGCTCCTGCTACTATATTATAACTACCGAAATTTTATTTCCTTAAACCAAAATGAAAATTTAGTGATAAATCACTTAGTTCCTTTGATAGATACACATCACATAAAGTGACGACAAAGTCTCCAACAACGTATAATTCAGAAAAAACATAAGGGGGATGATTTCACACGACCACAATATTAAATATCGAATTTCTTGTCACTGACAGTTGAATACTTAATTACGTTTAGGGATATGGAGATTTAGGATGTGAAATCTCGGTGGGATAAAGTAATAGTGCAGATTCGAACATAAATTTGTCAAATGAAATTCTTGCTTTAAAGCCAATTTTTATTCTTACTGATGTCATTAATCAATTGTTATATTGATTTATCTAACGGTTCAAAAATCTAAAAAGCCTTAATTTGAATTAAATATCCGACTAAAAAAATGTACATTAACAACAAATTATTTTTTTTTTCATGATTTTCTATTCAAAACATTCACTTGTTTAAAATGTATTTTAAAGCTATACATTACTATAATTCATTAAAATCATTTTTATAAATGAATTCTTCAAACTTCTTTCCTGTTTTAAAAATGAAAAGTTAGTAATAAATGCTAAATTCCTCAAACATATAGTCATCTCATAAAGTGATAACGAAATCTTCGTCTACGTACAATTCAGAGAAGCGTATGGGGAATGATTTCAAACGAGACGACTACATCATTAAATACTGAGTTCCGTGTCTCTGACAGATGAATCCTTAATTACGTTTAGGGATTTGGACATTTAGGATTTGAAATCTCGGTGGGATAAAGTAAGACTGGAGATTAGAAAGTAAATTTGTCAAATGTAATTCTTGCTTTAAAACCAAACTTTATAACAACTTTGAACTGCAGTATATCCTGGCGTATAACGCGCACTTTCTTTTTAAAAAAGATCATATTTTATCGGTGCTGTTATACGTTATAGTTACTGTTATATCGATTATTATACTGTTATGTTTTCAAAGTTAAAAATTAGTGACAATTTCTTAGTTTCCCAAACAGATACCCATCTCATAAAGTGATGACAAATTCTTCGACAATGTACAATTCAGAGAAGCATATGGGGAATGATTTCAAACAAAACGACCTCATCATTAAATATTCTGTTCCGTGTCGCTGACGCTTGAATACTTAATTACGTTTAGGGATTTGGACATTTACGACGTGAAATCTTTGTGGAATAAGGTAAGAGTGAAGATTCGAAGATAAATTTGTCAAATATAATTTTTGCTTGAAAGCCATTGTTACTTTAAAATGCATTATATTCAGGCGTATAGTGCGCAGTTTTGAAAAAAAAAAAAGTCATATTTTTTAGGTGTTGTTATCCGCTGGATATAAAATTGAAAACTTAAAAAATATGCATAATAATTGGGATTTTTTTATTTATGAACGATAGAAGAAGACTGTACAAGATGTACATTCTCACTAGGAACCACTTTTGGTGTTGCTCGCACCTAGCATTGAGACTTACAAGGAAGGTCTCCCTACTGGGCATACTCAGAATTTTATAAAAAAAAAAATATATAAATTGAAGTACTTATGTATGTAATAAAGGATTAGTCAAAATTAGTGGCGGTATCGATCAAGAATATATGTAAAAAAATAAAATATTTTCAAATATTTGGGGTGAAAAGACGAAAGAGTCACTCGATTTCGCGAGCAGCCCATTTCCTCGCCAAAAGCAAACGATTATAATGCAACTCAAAACTGTTGGATATTTAGAATGCGTGTAAATGGTATTTAATGAATTTAAACATAAACAAGGATAGATTTAAATATATTATATACCTATATATACATATTGTATTTCATATATATGTATGTTACTTGTTGAAATAGTTATTTAATTAATCAATGGAAAAAAAATTCATAGATAATAAAATCATATTGAGAAAAATTATCTTCATATATTTAAGCTTATTCAAAAAATAAAATCGAAGTTTCCACAGCAACAAAATCTAATCGACATTGCTCAATTGGGCTTTGAGCTTGAAAAATTTTTAATTAATATAAATTATGAATTTCGTTTTAAATCTGAAATTTTGATGATTAAATTTGAATTTAAATGCATATAAATATTGATATAACAAAATTATATTTAAAACAAACTAAAACTTACAAAATTAAAGTTATTTAAATTAAATTTATAAAAACAAGTTCAACATGAAACTTTTTTCCCCTTGAAGTGTATTTGACATAAAGTATCTTTTGAAATTGCATTACATCGCCAATAGGCGATAAATCGCCAAATAACGAAATTTTTATTATTTTTTACGGTTACAGAATGGAGGTTCCGCCGAATTTTTTTTTTATAAACGTATATATTCACATGAGAAGTATTTTTTATCAGATTTTTCGGGGTATGCCCGTATGGAGATCTTCCTTGTACGGCATTTTAAAGCCCTATATTAGGAAGTATGAGAATCAAAAAGGTTTTCTGTCAAAGTCGTTTTATTTATTTATTTATTTATTCTACAATAGGATAACTTTCTGTAAATGCTATTTTCAAGGTCACATATCGGGCTATTAACATAGTTTTTTTTAAGAAAATGATTTTAAAATATAAATTACTTCTTAACAAATATAAAATATTAAAAAAAGTTTAAAAATTCCTACAAAAACCTACGAAATTGGTTAAAAATTACAACATTATATATTCACATTTTTTGATGAGGAAAAATTTGGAGTTTTTCAGCATCTTAGCCGATTGTCGTAACCGCAAAATAAGACAAACGAAAACTTCGAAGCGTCATACTTAGGGACTTAACTCTTTTTTGCCAAGAAATAAAAATACAATAAAAAATTTAAAGTGTAAAAAACCCATAAAAATATTATTTTAACAGAAAATTTTTATTAGTTCTCTAACTGATAACTGAAGGCATTTACAGTACCTACAAAATTCACTGGGTCTCGTTGCTAGGTACAAGCAATACCAAAAGTGGTTCCCCTATTAGTTGTGTCCAATGGTTAATCTCTATATCGTTTGTCAGAAACGAATTGTTCCCATTACAAAAATGCTTTAAATATGGTATTAAAAAATATCACAATCATTGTAATTATAAAAAAAACTTTTTAAAAAGTTATAAAATTTAAATTTTTGTTCAATCAATAAAATTTTTTATTACTTAAGGCCCCACACTAGGCACAGGAAAAGACCCGGATGATAATGTAAAGTCTATGGGAGCGTTCTTTTCAAACATCTCGCCCAATTTTTTATATTTTTACATGATTTTTTTTTGCATAGGATAGCTTCGGACGATCTACAACCTGCCTTTTAATTTTTCGATTTTGTTTGCATATTTTTTATATTACGATAGTTTCAATTTCAGAACCGGTTTAAACTGGTTTTAAAAGTTAAAGTATTTTTTTTTTTAAAATCTTAAACCAAAACTGAAAAAGTAAAAACTAGGCCGGTTGTGGTTCGTCCTCAGCTATCCTATGCAAAAAAAATCATGTAAAAATATAAAATATTGGGCGAAATATTTGAAAAGAACGCCCCCATAGACTTTACATTATTATCCGGGTCTTTTTCTGTGTCTAGTGTTTCACAAAATATTAAAGATAAAACTTTCTTATGTAATAGAAAATGTTTATTAAAATGATTAAATATTTCATACCATGTTCCGTCCCTATAAGTGATACTTAGTTAAAAATTTCCTTTTACACTAACAAATAAGATTAGAAAAAAAATTGTCTAACTCTAAAATTGAAAATGCGGTGAAAATGTGAATTGCATGACTTATTCCAATTTTCTGCAAGTAAATGCAGATGGTTTGAGCTATACTTCGAAAGATCGTACACAAAATTCTTAAAAGTTTAGAAGGATTTATTTCGCATGTGTATTTCTACTTTGCAGCCGAAGGGAGTCACTTGAAGCAAGTTTTAAGATAACTTTAATTTTTATTAGTAAAGTTTTAGATTTGATAACTTAATAGAACTTTAAAATGCGTATTGGTTTGTTAAGAATTACGGCATCTGCTTTTGAACCTTTCATTTAACAAATACTCTGTTATTTTTCAGCTCATACTTTTAGTACAAATTTTATATTTTCTGCTATGAGTAAGAATGCAGTAAGAATGGAAAGTAAGAATAGAAATAGACTTTAAATTTATGTTGTTTTGTTAATTTTATTCTCAATTATTGTTTTTTTTATGCATCGTCAGTATTATGTCAAACTATTTAATATGAAAACACTGTTGTCAGTGGACTACTTTTTTTTAATTGATATTTTTTGATTGACACCCTTTTTTGAAATAGTAAAATTTGCCTTATTTAACCATATTTAATGACATATTAATTAAGGCTAAAACATGGGGAATGTAGTCATTTATGAAAATCGCGCCAATCAAGACAGCTGAATTTATAAAACATAGCCCACTCCTACTGACAGTACTGTTTTCTTACTGTATAATTTGACATAGAATTTGATTTACAAATTTGAAATTGCTCCTCTAAAAAGTCAAATTGAAGACAGATGAAACGTACGCTCCACTCTGGGAACCTTTGGTTAAGGCCCCACACTAGTCACTGAAAAATACCCGGATCTTAAGTCTATGGGGGCTTTCTTTTCAAACATCTCGCTCAAATTTTAATATTTTCATATGGTTTTTTTGCATAGAATAACTGAGGATGATCTACAACCGGCCTAGTTTTTATTTTTTCAATTTTGGTTTAGAATAAAAAAAAAAATACTTTAACTTTCGAAACTGGTTAGAACTGGTTCTGATTTGAAGCTATCATAGAAAAGATTAACCAAAATCGAAAAAATAAAAACTATCGCGGTTGCAAATCCTCATTTATCCTATGCAAAAAAAAAAAAAATCATGCTTTACTCCGGGCGCAATTTTTTTCTTCGCATGCCCCTGAGTATTTGAAAAGAAGGACTCCATAGACTTAACATCATCATCCGGTCTTTTTCAGTGATTAGTGTTGTGTCTTAAGAGCATGTAGGAACGGTTTATGCGATAAAAAGTATTGTTTCATAATCTTACCGATAGACATCACTTAAATGTTAGAGATGTTTTTGTTGTTGTTTAAATATTTACAAAAAAAAAAAAAAAAAAAGACTCATGTTAGATTAACTGCGTAATTATTACCATTTTGAGAAGATCATTTTATTAATATAGTGCAGTTTTTTTTTTTAAAGAAAAAGGAGGGGCGTAATAAAACTAAGTTCGATAAAGTTCATTGCAGTTAAAACCTAAAGCTATAATCGTGTGAAAATTGCAAATTTTACTGGTTGGAAATCCTACTTTTATTTTGTTTTTATTTTTTTAGTGTAATAACATACAGCGGCGTCTGTCGTTAATTTTCTTCAGAACTTGTCCTGCATACTATAAGTAGTATAGAAATATGTATTTGTTTGATAGTCGAAATAGTTTAGTTTCTAGAACATTTCAAAAATCTTCACATTATTTATGTCCACCCAGTACCCTCAACAAATAGAAAAACGTTTTCAAATTTATTCCTTTTTCAAATAAAATATTAATGTTAAATTGATTTCTCTTTGAAATAAATATCCATTAGATAAAATGATGACACGTTCTTTGACAACCGATAAATGGGGAAACAATTCGGGGACCCATTTCTGACAAGACGACCACATCATTAATTATTGATGCTCGTGAGATCCTTGTCATTGACAGTTGAATATTAAATGAGGTTTAGGGATTTCAAACAGGACATGAAGTAGAGAAATCTCAGTGGAATTATGTAAGATTGCGCATTTCAGAGTAAGTATGTCAAATGGAATGGATGCAACAGCAATAAAAACGGCATAATCTGAAAGCGATAATCTTGTCAATTGATGTAAATATAAATAAATATAAAAAGTAAAAGTAATTTTTAAAACCCTCTTTTATGAGCATTAATCTTGAAAACATCTTCTAATTCCATATATATGAATCTTACTACGCTTAAAATAGTGTAATATCATTAAAATACCCCGCAAAATGATGTTTTCTCACAGGTCGTGATGTAGCAGAATTATTTTAAGTATATTTGCAAATGAACCGTAAATATAATACACTTCATATTTAATAATACGCAGATTTGAGTGTATGTATATGAAATATAATGTATAGTAGCAATAAGACAGCTATAGTCTGAAAGCGCTAATCTTGTCAATTGATTTATATATAAATAAATATAAAAAGTAAAAATACTTTTAAAAACACTCTCTTATGAGCATTAATCTTTAAAACCATTTCTAATTCCATGATTGCAATTCATATTTTTTTCTCAAAAATTCCCATCACAATACATTAGTATGAAATTTGCACCGAACTCGTTTACGCAAAATTCACAGTTTCTTTTACATTTGAGGAAAACCAAATGTAAATTTAGAAGTTTTGTGCGGATTTGTATACGATAAATAGAAATTATCCATACCAAGTAATATTTCAAAAAACAGTTTAACTTAAAAACGTGTACCATAACATAAAACGCACCTATTGTTCAACAATAGGTGCGTTTTATGTTATGGTACAATGTTTTATGTTATGGAACAATAACCCGCAGTTATTGTTCATTGGCTTCGATATTTCTTTTGTAACTAATTTCTTTTAAGTATCCCTGTAAATGAATGATATATTCTGTGCATACCGTAGTCAATAGAAGCGCTATGTAGTCCGCCTCGGTGATATATATGAGTTTTACTATGCTTTAAAAGGTGTAATACCATTAAAATACAACCGCAAAACAATTTTTTACCACAGATAGTAATGTAACGGAATCCTAAGTTTCTCTTATTTATACATATTATAATACATTTCATCTTTAATATCGAACATGCCACAATGATGCCCAATAATATCTAACAATTACATAAAAAACCGGACATGTTTACATGGGTTAGTACACGGACGGACAGACAGACAAATCAAATTCATAAACACTTTTCAAATTTGTTTAAAAATCAATTAACTTTTTGGATAAACTTGCAAACCCTGTGATAACCGATAACTGAAAAAACAAGACGGGGCAAATTTCCAAAAAAATGACCACATCATTAAATAATCATGTTAAGGGTACATGGAATAACTAACTGGACAAATAAAATAAAGCAGATTTTGCGAAATATTTAACACCATGTATTTATATAAATAATTCAGGTAGAAATATATATATATTTGTACAGTAACTATACTTATTACAGCTTATATATAAATGAAAAGGAATTAATTTCGTACATGCATTAATTTTCAAGAAAAAATTGACTTTTTACGTACAAGGTGGGCATAAAAATCTCTCCATTTTAAGAGGCCAATAAAAATGTATTAGACATTGAAAATAAAAATTTAATGTTAACATTTGGAAAGAATAATATTTGACATTTATTAATTTTTACAATCTGTAACAATTTTTGCTATTAATTTCGAGGTTTTGTTGTACGAAAAATGATATCGTCTAAATGTTTTCCTTCGATTTCTATACACTTGTGAAGTCTCTCCCGGAAATTCAGCATAACCTTTTCTACCATTCCTCGAAGAATTGCTACGCATTCAAATCGAATAGCATCCTTCAGTCCGTCGAGTGTCTTAGTACTTATGTTTATGTGTGTAAACTTAAGCCTTCAGGTAACTCCACAGGAAGAAGTCACATGCTGCTGCATGAATAATAACAAATAATCGTGATTTTTGTGCCGCATACGTTAGCATAATATATATATATATATGTATAGATGTTTAATTTTGAGCATTATTTTATTATTTACATTTGTTTCCATTAACATCTGGATAAAATGTGTCAAACATTTTTTCAAACGAAGATGTTATCTCGATATTTAAATCAACTACTAAATTTGGCATTTACGGATATTCATTACCTCAATTTTCATCACATTTGACAAAATTATTCACAAGATTACGTGATTCCGCTGCGATTTAGTTGTTCCATTTTCAAGTTAAAGTTCCCAAACTTTAGTATTCATCCGTATATGAGATAAAACTCTTTAAGGGCACATGGAACATAAAACGATCTGAGCGAAAAATTCTTTAAAATATTGAAATATGTGTTGTTAAGATTTTTTAGTAAAGTATTTTAACTCTCTGAGCGTTTTGCAAATGAATAAAACTGTAATGTTGTTTTCTCCGATTTTGTTTTGAATCTTCAGAAAATATGATTCTTTCAACATTATGAAAAAAATCTTAATTAAAAATATGACTGTAATCTTAGAGAGTATTAATAATTCTGAAATGCATTGAAAATTCATTAAATCTATAGAATTATATTATCTTAAATATGGCTTATATTGCAGTCAACCTGGAGCTTAGTGAACGGAATATTACGTTCCAAACACTTAGAGCTTTAAACTTTATTTCTATTAAACCAAAAGGACAATTGCTTTTACTTATTTTCAAATAGTATGTTTTCTGACAGCACAACAAATTTTAAGGTGATATGTTCAAAAGTTTTTTTAGAAAAGCGTACCCATTTTAAGAAGTCAATAAAAATATATACCACATTGAAAACAAATATTTTATGTTTACATTAGGACTGAAACGCAAATCATCGGTTATTGGGTAAAAGTAATTTAGAAGGATTTAGACCAAGGTAAATCTGATTTATTTACATTTTTCCATTTCGCTGCAATTACGGAGTTTTAAAACATTATTATTTTTATTTTTCTGTTACTTATAAAACAACAACAATAAATACAAGACATGACTTTTAAACGTTTCAGTTTAAAATTAAAGTTATGCGTCATAAATGAAATGAGTGAAAGGATTATATTTTAAATGAAATTAATGAAATACGAAAAAAGACCACAGGAAGATTGTTTGGCGATTTATCACCTGTGCCCGGTCAGTATAAAAATACCGAGTTTCTTAATTTCCTAGCAGAATTTTCTGATTTGGCACACAATTGAGCAGGTCAAATTAAATTAATAATAAACGTATTATGTTGCACTGTTTAGTATAAATTTAAAACAGACCAAACTGGTCGCCAAGGGTGGCTAGTATGAGCTAATTTCGCTTATGTTTACAATCGTTTTGAAGACGCCACTCTCATCAGTTATGACACTTAACATTTTTCGAATGTATAAAATTGAATTAACAATTTATTTAATATTAATCTTTATGAAAAAATTATTTATATACTGCACATTAATCGACAAATTAAATCATTTTAATGACTGGTTTTAAATATATAACTCCCTTAAATATATTCGAAAGGTAAACATTTAATACTATAATGCATTTAAAGCATTCAATTAATTTTAATAACTATATTAATCTTTAACTGGTGTTACCGGTCTCACAAAACCGCTATTTTTTTTTAATAATTTAATTTGTAACTTTCAGTTTCGGTATATACACTACCGAAATTTTGTTTCACAGAGAAATATAATACTATCACCTCACCAGCACTTTTGAATAAAGGAATTTGAATAAAAATGTTGTACAAATGTTTCATAGTAAAACATCATCCTATGAGTTAATCGCGCCTTTTATTCATCCTTCGATGGAACAGTCTCATAGACCGTTTGACAGTAGTTGTGTGACAATTAGTATCATATCGCTTGAATGTTAATCCTTATTACTCGAAATAGCTAATCCACCTTATTAACTACTGTGAATAAAAATTTCGATTAATCGCTTCCTTGATTCGCCCGTGCGTCATACGGGGTACGTCGTACGGGGTTGTGTTTGCCAATCATGACTTGCCCGTACATGTACGGGCAGCCATATTCCAATCATGATACATTATTCTAACCAATAAATGTTTATTGTAAATTTTGCATCATTTAATTCAGTCTTTTTTTTTTTTTTTTTTTTTTTTTTTTTGATTCAATTGAGCAAAATTTTTTGTTTTGAAAAAACGATGATAAAAGATTAAAAATACAGTTAAAGAAATGAAAAAATGGATTTTTTTTCAAAGATAATGATCAGTTAAGTGGCTAATAAAACGAGCAATGACAATAAATTTAATCAAAGTTTGATTAAAAGTATACAGCCATCTAAAACTGATTGCAAAGCTGGAAATTTATTATAATGCATTCCACTCTTTATCATCAGCAGGGGTGTAGTCGTAAAAATAACTGAGGATGTATGCTCAAGGCAGAGGGTATACCCTAGATTGTATATACTGTAGCTTTTTTGAGAAACAGATGGTATATGGCGTTTCTTTAAAAAATCCAGAAGGTTTACGGCGTATACCCCTGTATACCCTCCACTACATCCCTGATCATTAGAGTTATAGGATAATTTTTGTGCGGAGATGAAACCTTTTTTAAAGAAAAGTAAATTAATTTTTACATGTTCAACCATTTTAGAGGAAACTTTTTTATATTTTGTTATTCCAAACATCATAATCCTTTAAGACTGTATGACTAGCCAAAAGATCACAAAGTTTAATAATAATTTTTGATTGTGTACGTATCCAGTATTGGACATCACGCGAGTGATTGGTTGATGAGTGATCGAAAGTCAAGTGTCTCATCCGTTGCTCCTAAAATGCCTACATTGATTTTCGCATACCTACAGTTGTTCCTGGGAAGACATTCTCCACAAGAAGGCCAGTTTCCTCGCGGACCCGTCCCTCATATGGGAATAAGAGTCCGACCTTGATTGAAACACACTTGTTTTACATATTTTATTTATTTATTAAACACAAATATATTGGCATAAAAGACTGCATGTATAATATGTGATGCGCCGACACGAGAGAGGACTTGATTTACAAGAGATGATAATTAATAAATGTACATGCTAGATTAAATAATACAAAATATGCACAATATTAACAAAATGAAGAAGTCTTTAAAAAATTAAACTTCATCGACTTCATTCTTCTTAGCTTTAACAATTAACTGCTGTTAGCGGTCTCACAGACCGCTGAGTTTTTCAAGTTTCAGTGTTTAACTCATAATTTTTAGTTTAACTATAGATACTGGTCAAATTTTGTTTCGTTTGAAGCCCTATTACTATCTTTAAAGACTTTTGAGTAGCTGATTTCTATTTATACTAGTTCTGTTTTTAAAGTATAATAAAAAGTAATATTCTGAGAGTTAATTTAACATTTTATTCATCTTTAGATTAAGCGTTCTGACAGACCGCTCACAGTAGTTATGGACAATTTTTGTAACAGCAGTTAAGGGTTAAAACGTCTTTCTTCCTCCAACGCCCGTCTTTCATTTACATAATAGGTATTGCCACTAATGTTGTCCTACTAAATGCGAGATTTCATTTCTTTCAAAGAAATCTCAACAGACATCCTCAATTCACAAACTAGGAAATTGTTTCGGAAAGAAGTTGATGCCATCTTCGGGCAAAACCAAATCCTCAGTTGCTAAATACCAGCACACTCCTAGAGATGTTCGCTGGTATTTGGATTTGGAGACGTCAAAATTGGACACCCACGAGCTAAACGTCTGACTTGGAAGCGTCGGTAATAAACAGGATAAATCCCGTATCTCTTAATTACCCAGTTATTTAACCCTTTAATACCGAAGGTTCTTTAAAGTACTATTGAAGAAAACTTTATATAAAACTGATTTATTCGTTCTATAAATAAACGTTTTTTTATTCTTTCCACACAAAACACTCTTCTCGATCAAATTTAGATAGAATAGAGAAACAGTCGAAGCTAAATATTTTTCAAAAAGTGGTAGTTTTATTGTTCATTTTTATAGGTATTTCTTTTCTTTCTTCAAATAAATTTATATGAAACATATTCAATTGCAAAAGCGTTTCCATTCATAGAGAGGATCATGATGCATTTTAATTCATTACTTGTTTAAGAATTGTGATATTTTCAAAAGAGTAATTTTGATTAATTAATCTGATTATTTTTGTAAATATTTCACAAAAAATTATAAATATCGATATTTTTAATCAGTTTTAATGAAAAAAAATATATCTAATTTCCACATTAGTATTATGTAAAAATTCCAGTATACCTTCAGATATTAAAGAAGGATGAGGTGGATCTATTTCTTGATAAATAATTTGGTAGATAAATTGTTAAATTAGAAATCCTTGCGTTTTTATTAGAAACCTTGGGAACATTCGGAAAATACATCGGCCTAAAGTCTTTTCTTCCCACCGAAGCTGACAAATATTCAGTGTCTCATATAATCGATCGTATTCTTTAATTAATCATTATGAGAGGACACTTAAAGCAACAAGTCCGACTGCCTTAATATATCTGTCTGAAACTTCGTGTGCAATAGGTCTTAATCATAAACCAATCTATTTCCTTGCTACTCCTCAACTCATGGATTTTTTTCAATGAACGTGCGAATAAACAAGCTTGAGTACGATAATATCTGGAGTGTCGATCCAAACCCACATGATCGTTATCTGTATTCGGACTTAAAAAGATGCAAAAGAAAATAAAATGTTGGTATATTTTTTTACCATAATGCTTTATTCTTTTGGTGGATATTCAATTGAATAAATAATATGGATAATAAATCTGATACATGAACTGAATATTAATAAAAAAGTATTCTTTATAGGTTTAAAATATCCATCACTCTAAAAAATATATATTATGAAGTTTGCTATAATGTATTAAATGTGCTTAACAAATAAAATGTATATTGAAAATTTATTCCCGTTTAAAATAAACATTCATCGTTAAAATCGTTACATTTAAAAGAGATATCCATTTGAGAAATTGATTACGCATACTTTTACAACCGACAATTTACAAAACAATTACGGAGACCCATTTTCGACGCTATCACCATATCATTAAATATTGATGTTAATGAGTTTCCATGTCAGTGACATGAGAATAGTAAATGAGGCTTGGGGATTTGGAATTGACCGCGGAACTGCGCACGTTCGGAGAGGTAATGCTCTATTTTAAATTCGAACGTAAATATGTCACATGAAATGCAAATTTCAGAGAAGAATGATCTGAAAATACTAATTTTAACTGTTGGATTTAAAATATAGGTCAATTCATTATTTTTAAAAGTGTTTATTTATTTTCGTTGAAATTGTAATACAAATTAAGGAGAATAAATAAATATTACATTTACGTGACGTGAATGAACGTTTGAGCAAAATAGAGTACCAAAATTACAATTCTATCGAGTGAACAAAATCGTATAACAAACGTCTTAACAATTTAAAAACCTTAATGTTGGTTATATAATCAATTAATAAAACACAATTATCCACAAATATTCTCATATTAATATTAAATTCTAAATACTCATCTGTCAAAAATAGGTTTTAATGCGAGAAGTTAAGAAACTAGGACTACATTTAAAGCATTCTACAAATTTTTAAAAATTGAAAATTTATTCATGTTCAAAATAAAAATTTGGTGTTAAATACTTAGTTAGACTGTCAAATAGATATCCATATAATAAAATGACGTATTCTTTGACAACCGATAGTTAAAAAAGAAATATGGAGACCATCATTAAATTTTGATTTTAATGAGTTTTATATCACTGGCAGTTCCAAAAATATATAAAAATTTGACAACAGGATTGTCCAACCAATTAATGGACAGCCTCAAGTTAATGAACATGAACAATTAGTAAACATTTCAACAAAATAAGGTTTGAAATCCTCCTCACTAGATGGAGTAATAACATTACCTTAATTCTATCCAAAATGGAAGGTATTGCATTCCTAATTAGTTACTGAAATCATATTAAGAGTAAGAATCTGAGAGAGTGACACACCCGTGATTCATGACATCTCAGATTTTCTCCTAAAAATTACCAGTTGTTACTTATCTTGTTAAAAGACCAAATCCAGAATTTTTTGCTCCAAAGTCGAGTTGTTCATTTTTTATGGCCCCCCAAAGGTCATCATGTCGTGAAAAAAAATAAGCGTTTTTTTAAGACATGGATATTGCTATGACTCACAGCTCTTTGCGCATACAACTTGCCACGAAATTATTTTTATATCTGGAATGTAAGAGGGTTGAACTTTATATAATAGACGAAAAACCCGTGGCAAGTTTTTGCCGCAAGGTCACAGAAGGTCACAAAAAGATTCATTTTTGCTGTTTTTTTCCATTTTTAAGACCCTATAACAGCTTGCGCGTTCCAACTGCCATTTAAAAAGATGTGGCAATTGAAAGCCATGCATTAGCACTTTTAAAAAATGTATATATAATTGAGGCAAGTTGTATGCGCTTTTAGTTACAGAGTGCCAAAGTCTGAAAAATGTCATTTTTGACCAATATTCAAACTATCATAACTCCTTGCGGCAACAACATTTTGAAATAATTCTTTTGCCATTGTTTTATACTATTATTGCCCTTTTCAAAAAAGTAAACTCCATTGAGGCAAGTTGCTTTAAAAAAATTTAATGTTTTTTTTTTTTAAGTATGGCCTTTTTCAATAGTCAGAGCTATTTTATTATTTGAAATAACTGGACTGGATAACAATATTTTATACATTTGTTTGTCTATATAAATTGATGTTCTATTATATTGTGAGATATATATGATGCTAATGGCATTTATTTAATTTTAACCCTTTCGAGTCCGTTTTTTTTCAATTTTAGAGAAAAATTACTTTTACTTTAATAATATTGATACTAGCTATCCTAATAGATTAATTATAGTTTAACGAATATTTCATTGTCTGGAACATAACGAATGTTGTTGTTTTTTGCACTATTAAATTCATATTCATGCAACAATAGGCTAAGGAAGAATTTTTGGAGAGGGTTTAAAAATATTATATTGCAACAAGTTAGTGACATTACAACTTTCTAATATTTTTAGCGCTTTATGACACATAATTCTTTCAGGAAAGTAACTTTTATTTTAAATTAAGAGGGCAATACATTTTAAATAAAATAATCGCAAACAATACTAAAAAATTAAGCAAATATTTATTATTACTAAATGATTTAACATTAATGAAGTCATATAATAAGTGCACAGATACATACTAACATTGCTACATGTAATTAGTAACAAAAGTATTTCCTAAAAATAACAATACTCAAAAGACAGGTATTATTAATAGTACACCAGCCCTGAAAGCGTTAAAACGAAAATATTTGACATTTACAAATTACAACTTGTAATTAAAATGCAAATATAAATACAATCAGCCAACACTGTTAATATTTTTACATTGATTTATCAAAGTATGAGAAAAGAAAATCGAAGATATAACCATTTTTTGTTAAGATATTTCAATATGTCTTTTAACCCTTATGGGATTTTTTTTTCACTTATGGGAAAAATAAATTTTCTTTAACATTAATAGCTATCCAAGTATATTAACTGAAATACATGAATAGATTACTATAACTGTTAAAAGGTATCTTCAGATATGATACAAGAGAGTTATATTTTTGATTTTCTTTTCTCGTGCTGATAAATCAAAATCAATGTACAAATATTAACAGTGTTGGCTGATTGTATTTATATTTGCATTTTAATTACAAGTTGTAATTTGTAAATGTCAAATATTTTCGTTTTAACGCTTTCAGGGCTGGTGTACTATTAATAATACCTGTCTTTTGAGTATTATTATTTTTAGGAAATACTTTTGTTACTAATTACACAAAGCAATGTTAGTATGTTATCTGTGCACTTATTATATGACTTCATTAATGTTAAGTCATTTAGTAATAATAAATATTTGCTTAATTTTTTTAGTATTGTTTGCGATTATTTTATTTTAAATGTATTGCCCTCATAATTTAAAATAAAAGTTACTTTCCTGAAAGAATTATGTGTCATAAAGCACTAAAAATATTAGAAAGTTGTAATATCACTAACTTGTTGAAATATAATATTTTTAAACCCTCTCCAAAAATTCTGCCTTAGCCTATTGTTGCATGAATATGAATTTAATAGTGCAAAAAACAACAACATTTGTTATGTTTCAGACAATGAAATATTCGTTAAACTCTAATTAATCTATTAGGATTGCTAGTATCAATATTATTAAAGTAAAAGTAATTTTTTCTAAAATTGAAAAAAAAATTGGACTCGAAAGGGTTAAAATTTAATAAATGCCATTAGCATCATATATATCTCACAATATATTAGAACATCAATTTATATAGACAAACAAATGCATAAAATATTGTTATCCAGTTTAGTTATTTCAAATAACAAAATAGCTCTGACTATTGAAAAAGGCCATATTTAAAAAAAAAACATTAAATTTTTTTAAAGCAACTTGCCTCAATGGAGTTTACTTTTTTGAAAAGGGCAATAATAGAATAAAACAATGGCAAAAGAATTATTTCAAAATGTTGGTGCCGCAAGGAATTATGACAGTTTGAATATTGGTCAAAAATGACATTTTTCAGACTTTGGCACTCTGTAACTAAAAGCGCATACAACTTGCCTCAATTATATATACATTTTTTAAAAGTGCTAATGCATGGCTTTCAATTGCCACCTCTTTTTTCATGGCAGTTGGAACGCGCAAGCTGTTATAGGGTCTTAAAAATGGAAAAAAACAGCAAAAATGAATCTTTTTGTGACCTTCTGTGACCTTGCGGCAAAAACTTGCCACGGGTTTTTCGTCTATTATATAAAGTTCAACCCTCTTACATTCCAGATATAAAAAGAATTTCGTGGCAAGTTGTATGCGCAAAGAGCTGTGAGTCATAGCAATATCCATGTCTTAAAAAAAGTTTATTTTTTTTTCATGACATGATGACCTTTGGGGGGGCCATAAAAAATGAACAACTCAACTTTGGAGCAAAAAATTCTGGATTTGGTCTTTTAACAAGATGAGTAGCAACTGGTAATTTTTTGGAGAAAATCTGAGATGTCATGAATCACCCCATAATGCTAGGTGTGACACTTTCTCAGATTCTTGCTCTTAATTCACTTTGATAATTTTTTTTCATGTCTGAACAACGCATTGTCTGTATGTTGACTTAATAAAATACGTGCTGTACCATTTAATGTGTTTGATGAGAATTTATTGTTTTTATTTGCATTATGGTCTAATTTTAGTGTGCATACATTAAATATACATATCATAGCTATATTTCTATTTGTTTTAGCCCTTCCCTAGACATTTTTTCTATTTTTATGAAAAAAATATTTGAAGTCTAGTTATCGGTCTAATGATAAAAATAATAGAAAAAAAAATGATTTTCAAATTTTCAGCCAAAATTTTATATATTATGGAGTTTATCTTACATAGACAATTAGGATTTTCAAATATTGTATTATTATATTTTGTAACTAAATAGGTTAAGTTAATACATTTTATTTACTCAACTCTCTATAACTTTCTATGTATTAATATTTTTAAGATTCGATACGAATAATAAAACTCCGCCATAAAAGCTTCATCGAAAAGTTTTTTTTTTTTTTTTTTTTTTTTTTTCCAAAGAACAACTTCTAATTTTTTGCCAAATACAGCCGTCTGAAATATGCAAAATAAGAATTAGTCTATTCTTTGGACTGCCCTTGATCAGTTACAGTGATCATTTTGGCTAAATTCATGGCACTTAATGAGAATTAGAGTGATTTTAGATATGTGCCAGCCACATGTGGTATACAGTGTAATGAAGGGTTAACCATTGTAGAATATCTACAATTAAACTAACCTAACCAGTACAATTAACCTGAGAAGTAATTAAACATAGAAGTGTTTAATTACTGGTTAGGTAAATGTTAAAAAATCCAATGAATGAATAGCAGTTCATTCACTGTAAATAAACATTAGGTTACTTTTCCTAGTGAATGAATTGTTTAGGCTTAAAGTTTTTTGCGGCTACTTTTATACCCTGTATTTTGAATTAAGGGATTTTTCAACTATGGTAAAAAATGAAACGATAAGAGATATAAAAATACAAGAAAAGAACACATAAACACACTTCTTTAAAGGTAATACATATTGGTATAAAAGTCTATAAGTTCTTTTCTACGTTTTTAGATGATTAATAGAAATAATCTTAATAATGACTAAAAAGATATTCCTCAAAAAACAAAATGTGGAAGCAGGTTCAAGCTTTCTACAGAGAACCTTGAAACTGCTGTATGAGCTAAAATATCAGGTTAGCTAAGTATGAAGATGGCATGTCTTCATTTTAATATTCCAAAATCAACATTGTCCATGAAACTGCGATGGAAAACAATTGAAAGCAAGCGAAAAAGACATTCCCCGTGTTGTCCTTTTCTATAAGAAAAACTCGCTTAAGATTGGATAGTTATAAAAGTGAAAATTCGATTTACAATGCATGGGATTGAAGTAAAAGGTGATGTTTACAATGTCATGAAACAAACAGGAAATAAAAATCCATTTATAGACAAACATTCAGTGGAGAAATGGGTCTCTTTTTCTAAAATAGTGTCCAAGGTTGGAATTACGAACCAAGCACCATGCCAATATCTGGACCACAGTTCCACATGTAGTAAAATTGGAAGTGGTCTGCCGTAAAAGATAAGATCTGTTATTTTAAGTATCACATGAAAAGCAGAACAAATACACTTGAGCTTATTTTTGCACCATCTTCCCATTCATCTGAAGTTAACCTTATAACTGAAATAGAGAAATATAGAGCCAAAAATTTCAGGAAATAAAATCGGATTTTTATCTTTCTTTTAAATCTGTAACTTAGGATTAATTTAACAACTTAAAAGTGACAGTTTTTCAAGCTAATTAATTATCATTCTGGTATTAAAAAACCCGTAATTCAGTAAAAATATGCTATCAGTTATCTGTATAAATCATCAAACAAATACAAATGTATGAAATCAAAGTGTTATTAAATTGTTGTCTGTTCAGTCAATCGGAAATTTTGCGTTCATTTCCTTGGTTTTGTTTCGATTTCTATTAAGACACCTCTAGCATCCTATATAAGTAAAATATAAAATTTGTTTTACTATTTTTTTATCATTTGTAAAACCACAAATGTATTTACACTGTCAAATACCAATAGACACTGTTTATTAAAATATAACGAATCATTTTCTTTTTAAATGTACCGTATTTTCGGGTGTATAGCCCGCATCCTGTGTATAGCCCGCACCCCTAAATCGAGCAGTGCAGTAAAAAAAGTTCGTGTAACCCGCGGAGATGCATCGGTGTATAGTCCGCGGGCTATACACCATTTACGAACGTATATTTCGATCAGGGTTCGAAATTAGAAGCCATTAGTCATAATTTTTAACACAAATTTACCAAATTTTTTCGTGATGCATAATACTTACAGTAATTGGGGCTAAAAAATTAAGATTATCAGTACCGTAATTTTCGGAAGAAACGCCGCGACGTTTACGTGTTTTAAGGTAAATTTTTAAGCGATGCGGCGTTTACGCGGTTTTTTTTTTTTTTTTTTTTTTTTTTAAACAAGCGTGATATTTTTTCTGAATTTTTCCGAAAATTAAAAAAAAAAATCGGTGATAAATTCAAAATTTCGGACATAAAATCTATACGTATCTTAGGTCATTGGTTCCCAAAAAGATCGAATCCTCGGAATCGGTCCGAAATGCACCAACTCCGAAAAGGAACGATTCCTCGTACTCTATCGGAAATGAAACGAATCCGGAAAAGTTTGATTCCTTGAACTCGTTTCGAAATGAAATAACTCTGTAAAGGAACGATTCCTCAGAATCGTTTCGAAAAAGACCGACTGCTCTGAATCGTTCCGAAATGACATAAATCACGCACTTTTTTTGTTCTTTGCAACAGGGTAGGGTACCAACTCCGAAAAGATAAGATTCCGACGGACTCTATCTGAATTGAAACGACTTCGGAAAAGTTCGATTCCTTGAACGCATTCTGAAATGAAAAGTCTCTGAAAAGGAACGATTCCTTGGAATCGTTTCGGAAAGAACGACTGCTCTGAATCGTTTAGAAATGACATAAATCACGCACTCTTTTTTTGTTCCTTGCAACTGGGTAGGGTAGATTAATTTTTTTGAAAAATAAACTAAATCTTAAATGATCTTAAATTCAGAATCGTCGAGGTTGGAAGGGTTCCGGATTTTGGATTTTGTACTAACACAATGGGGTGCTGCAGCACCGATTCACTAACAAATTATTTTCTGATATTTCATTTATAGATTTTTTTCTTTTTTAGGTCTCGCGTGTAAGTCGACCCCCCACTTTGAAATTCTTTTTTTGTCTAAAATTTCACGACTTATACGAGGGTATATACGGTAGCTATTATAGATCTATCAGTGCAATACTTGGTGATACTTGCGACAGTTTTTCCAAACCCAGAAATAGCTGTATTTAAGCAGAAAAAAAGCCTTTACAAACATGGGAGAACTCTCAAAATTTTGCGGCATACCAAAAAAAAAAAAAAAAAAAAAAAAAAAAAACACCAAAATTTGTAAATTTTTTATTTACAAATTTTGATGTTTTTTTTTTTTTTCAAATTTTTTGAGGTTTAAAAGTTGTAGAAAAAATATCACGATTTTCAATTTAAAAAAAAAAAAAAAATCTTTGTATAACCCGCACCGTGTATAAGCCGCAGCGGCTTTTTGGAAGGTTTTTTTCTTGTATAAGCCGCGGACTATACACCCGGAAATACGGTACTTAATTGTTCATTTACTGATCGGACTACCCTATTTGATCGTGAACAATAGAAATCTGGCCGGTATAACTTAAACGTATTGAAAAAAATGTAAGTGCTTCAGTTATGTTAATGTATGTCTGAAAATATTAATTATAACCATAGTTTTTATCCTAAAGAGACCACACTACTAATTGAAAAAGACCCGGATGATAATTTTAAGTCTATGGGGACGTTCTTTTCAAATATATCGCTCAAATTTTAATATTTTGACGTGATTTTTTGCATAGCATAGTTGAGGGCGATCCACAACCGGCCTAGTTTTTACTTTTTTGATTTTGGTTATATTATTTTTATATTGGGATAGTTTCAGTTTCATAACCGGTTCAAACCGGTTCTGAAAGTTAAATTTTTTTTTATCTGACACCAAAATCGAAAAAGTAAAAACTAGGCCGGCTGAAGATCGTCCTCAGCTATCGTATGCAAAAAAAAAAAAAAAAAAAAAAAAAAAAAAAAAAAAAACACGTCAAAATATTAAAATTTCAGCGAGATATTTGAAAAGAACGCACCCATAGGTTGCTTATTATCATCCGGGACTTTTTCAATCAGTAGTGTGGCGTATTAACGGTCCAAGTACTTCTCCGCAGGCATCTCTAACACATGAATCTGTTTCGTTTGCTCCTCTTTAATTTTTTTTTTTTTTTTTTTACTTTGACAATAAGATGACCCCGCGAGTAATTGATCAAACTATGAAATATTGCGCGGATTTCAGGCGGAAATGAATTTTAAACGTGGCAATAGACATAATATTTTTGTTTGAATGTTGGTGTACCAGTTGTCACATTGCTGTCTGCTGTAAAAAAAAGCCATTTCATGAAATTTATTTTTTAGAAAACTAGCAGGCGTCACCCGCTACGCTGTTCCACTTTTCCAGACGGATAATTGTTTTTTTACAGTAGTTTGTCTTGGTAAACGACACAAACCAATGCAATAAGATTAATCTTTCATTATCGGGTTTACTTGATCATAGAAATTTACTCCAAAATAACTGACTAACACTATAAATGAACATTGTAAAGCAATATGCAGTATATTAAAACCAACTCTAAAAGATTATCTGAATTGCAATGCAAATTTTATCAAAATACATCTAGTAATTTTTTTAAAGAATAATATTCCACAAATGAGTTTTTCTGATTATAGAACTTTAACCCATAATTCAATAAATAAGTACATAAAACGATGTAAAACATACTAAATGCTTAAAAGAAAAAAATCCATGAAAATGTTTTTAGCAGGACTCAAGTTATCAACTACCGGAACGAAATACAGATTTTCATTTATCTATAAAGTAGAAGTAACTAGATTTTACGTCATAACAATATTGAACATTAAAAATAATGAAATAGCATGTTATTTTTCGTTATCTCTGCTGAATAAATGCCGTAATTGCATCACATTGACGTAAATTTAAAGAGGTTTCATGCACGAATATTGTGATTTACGATTACGGTTGCAACAACTGTATTTAATTTGTACCAAAGCAATCACGCTAAACTGAACTAATTGGATATGTATTCCGATTATAGAATTTCCCTTATCTTAATTTTTAAATTACTTAAACAAAATACATTTTACCATCTCGCTAGGGAACTCCAAGAAGTGTAAGTCACCGATTTTGACGAAAGTGGTATCGTTAGAACATTCTCATCGAATGCAGTAAAAAACTCAATAAAACTACCCGTCGCAAATGAGCCGTTTTCGAGATGTATGATTATTTATATCACGTAGCTAATGCACACTTAACGGGGTACCGCAAAAAAATTTATTCTCGATTTTAACGAAAGTGATATCCTTGAAAAGATAACATTGTGAGGATTAAAAAACTCAATGGAATCGCCCGTCGGAAATGTGACGTTTTCGAGATATCCGACAATTTGTGTCACATTGCTAATGCACACTGCTGGGAAACTGCATTAAGTGACAAAAATTGTTGGATATTTCGAAAACGGCTCATTTCAGATGGTTACTTCCATGGAGTTTTTTACTTCTCACAATGATATTTTTGCAACAACACCATTTTCATCAAAATCGGGAAAACAATTTTTTGTGGTCCCCGATTAGATGTGCACTAGAACAGTATGCACTAGCTACATAATATAAATTATCGGATATCTCGAAAACGGCTCATTTCCGACGGGTAGTTCTATCAAGATTTTTCTCCCTCATGATGATATATTTTTAACGATACCATTTTCGTTAAAATTGAGACTAAAATTTTTTGCGGTTTCCCATTAAGTATGCACTAATTACGTGACATAAATTGAGGATATCTCGAAACAGATCATTTGCGACGGGTAGTTCCATTGAGTTTTTTACTGCTCTCGATGAGATCTTTCCAACGATAACACTTTTGTCAAAATCGGTAACTTACATTTTTTGCAGTTCCCTAGTCAGTGCTAGGTTCAAGGGCACAGATGTCATATACGCGTCACATTGGTGCAATTTTTTTCGGACGCCAATTTGGCAAAAAACTCGTTCTCTAATACCAGTTGTATATATATATTTAAAAAGGGAATAATAACAATAAATAAAATAAAATTTAATTAATTACTATGAACCAAAACAATTTACATAATTTTAAAAAAGAAAAGTAAATGAGCAATTTATAAATAACTAAACAACAACATCGAGTTACCATATCAAGCAAAATTAATTGTCTGAGCGAAGCGAAGTCTCATACTCAGAGTACGTAACGATATTAAAAGTCAAAAAAATTCTTTCGTCAAGCAAATCTCAAAAAGTACTTGTCGGATTTTGATTCTGTTTGTACCGGTAGGTACCTATAAAGGTAATCTGGTGAATGAACCATCTACGAAAAATTAGTTCCAAATAGTTTAAAAGTTATATTTAAAAAACTGATAAAAAAGCACAATTTATTTGCATACGTCACAAAAACTTGGTGTGCGTCATTTTCCACCGGCTGGATATTTTCATAGACAGCCGAACCAGAACACATGGAGTAAATAGTAATTGTCTGAGCGAAGCGAAGTCTTATACACATAGTACGTAACGATATTAAAAGTAAAAATATTCTTCCGTCAAGGAAATTTCAAAAAATACTTGACGGATTTTGATTCTGGTTGTACCAGAAGGTACCTATAAAGGTAACTTACTAAATGCACTTACTACGAAAAATAGGTTCAAAATAGTTTTAAAATTATATTTTAAAAACTAATAAAAACACACAATTTGGCTACATACGTCACGAAAATTTAATGTGCGTCATTTTCACGAGCTGGATGTTTTAACACATTGAACCAAATTGAAACACATGGAGCAAAGAAAAAATGCAAACAATTTTCATTTAAGTGCAACAAAATATATTAAAACTTAAAAAACAAACTGAAAAAAAATCTTTTTTTTCCCGTTAATTGAAAATAAAGAGGCCATAATTCTTAGATGCGATACTTTTTACAATTGCGTTTTATAATCGGCATTAGCATCTTTTATATTTCGCGCGTGCAAATTGGAAACAATTCTTTCGTGTTTAAATAAAATACGAGTTTAAGTTGGATTAAAAGTATTTTAACCTCTTGAGGGGCGCCATTTGCACTCTGCAAACGGTTAATTTTAATACTTAAATTGCCAACTGGTACCAGTAATTTTTTAGTACAATTTTGATCTCATAATATACGTGACGAAACGGTTTAGATTATTTTCAATTAAATTTGTTCGTAAATATTGGTGGGAATTAACTAATTGATCATTTTTGAAGCAGAAATGCCTTACCCCTGAAACGTTTAAGCCATGTATCGTGTTTAATGCGACTGAATGAGACATTCCCGATCATCCATTACTGGCATTTAATCTTATAGTTTGGCGATACTTTTTTGGTCGTCAGCATAATCAAGTAGTACCAAAAAAAAAGAAACAATAGTTGAAGCAATAAATAAAAGTTATAAACTATAAACATAATAAAAAATATACATAAAACAATAAACCGAAAATATTAACACTTACAGCAATATTCAAAATCAAAGTTTTCGCCAATTTGGTGACAGAAAAAATTGCGCCAACTTGGTACGTATATGACATCTACGCCATATTTATGTGTAAAAATAAGTATAAACGTTCATCAGATATGAAATCTGACTTTCTGAAACCCAAGATTTATAAAAATGCCGAAGTGAAGATATTAAAAGAAAAGTATCATGAAAACGGAACGGAAATATCATATGCGTATTTGGGGTACTACTTGGTTATGCCGTCTATCAAAAAAACTATCGCCAAATTATAAGATTAAATTCCAACAATCCTTGAATGTCCCATGCAATGAAATTAAACAAGATACGCGTGTTTAAAACATCAAAAAGTTATTTTTATTTCAACTTTTTATGAATGTTTTATAATTTAATTGTTCTTCTGTAGTTTAAACTAAATAGTCAACATGTATAAGTTGGCTATTAGTTTGGCGATTTGTATCATTTGGCGAAATTGGGTGATGGGATAACTAAATAGTACCGTATTTAGTTTGGCGCAAATTTGGCGAAAATCATTTTTTAATTATTTTCTATTATATTAAAAAGGAAGTAACGATAAATAAAAACACGATTAAATACAGATTAATTTAATATAGGAAAAAAACAACTGCCGGGTTACCATGTCATACAAAATAACGATAGTTCGATGCCAATTATGTGGAAGAGTTCCAAATCCTGTTCTGGCATTTTTGGCGAAATTTTATTTTTTATTTTTTTTATTTTATTTTATATTATTTATTTATTTATTTATTTATTTTTGCCTTAAATGAATCTGTTCCTTTTTTTAAATTTTTCAACAAAGTTGAAAAGTGCTTATGCATTCGGTTTGTCTGCCCGTCTGTCCACACTCTAACATCCGTAAATATACTCGGATTTTTTATGCAATTGGTAAACCTTATTTAGCGTCCCCTAGGCATGTTTGGTATTATATATGAAGTATGTGAGATTAATAATTTATTTACAGGGACACCCAAAAATTTTCCATTACATTATGGTCTATAAGAAAAATCGATAACAGAGTATTTTTATGAAACTACAGTATTGCACAGTATTGAAACTTATATAAATCGATGAATTTTATTACGATTACGTTTGAGCAAGACATTCATATAATTTTTAATCCGTTTACAGGGACACTCAAAATAAATCGGTTACAATACTGTCTCTGAGCAATAATTACTGGTCATGTGTTTTCAATTTCAGCATGTGCTTTGAAATTTAACTGTTTTTTAGGTGCATTCGTAATTATATAAATACGTAGTAACTATAGTCGTCGTCTGAACCGTCCGTATCTCTGTCCGCATAGAACAGCACGAAAACTATCGAACCGAATCGTTTTAAATTTTAAATATATATTTGTTTCTGAATTTTGTTGAGTCATTTTAAATTTTAGTAAAATTTGATAAATAGTTCAAATACAGAGACAGTCAAAAATATTCTGTTACATTATGGCCGATGGGATGAAATAATTCCAAGAACATTTTAATGATGTTACGCGCCCATCGAAACCCAATGAAATTGATATGCATTTGTGAGGAGCACTAGAATATATGTTTTGTAGAGCATGCCGCGCAAAGAATATTTATTATTCATTTGCAGGGCACCACAAAAGAATTAAATAACAAAAAGGTACGGGGGAAGGGACATTAATTTTTCAACTTTACTAATCTGGGGATTTTATCACTTTCTCAATTGTCACTAGCAAGCTTTTTAAATAATTACTTTTTGGGGTAAAACGCGAGTTCATGTTGGCGTATTTGAGCGGCGTAAAAGTATGCGCAGATTTATAAGTCGTTTGTGGTGACATTTTTACAGCTCAAAGCTTGTGGAGACGAGATATTCAGATCTCGTTCGTACCTTATACTATAGGCATTGCATATTCCTTTTATTTAATGTATGCTACAGTGAAATACTGCTTTACTTCATGAGAACAAGTTTGAAAAGACAGAAAAACAGTGTAGGTAGTGGCCAGCAGCACAATCCATTTAAATCCGATTGAGCATATCTGGGACACAATCGAACGACGTAATGCATTTCTTTGTTGGCGTTTTCGGGATTTTTATATGTCATTTTTTAAATAGAGAATTCCCTAAATTCCCATCGAGAACCTCATCGTATCCATAGAAAACAGATGTAGATATTATATTATCAACTATTCTGTATTAACTATCTACACACCATGTAAACAAATTCTCTCATTCTACTCAACCATCATGATTTATGCAATTTTTTGTGCTGTTTATATTTTTTACGTCATTTCAAAGAGTTCAAATTCCGATTCAAGATATTTTAGTGTTTTATCATTTGCATTACTTTTAATGCATTAGTTACTTTCAATTTTATACCCATGCATGGCTGATTTGCATAGTTTGCTTTCCCATTTTTTAAACGTGTATAGGAATTTTTACATAATATTTTGCATTTCTACCATATACTTTTCTCATTTTTGACATTCAAATTTGTGGCACTGTATAATCAATTAAAAATAACGGTACTTCTAGGTTATCCCGTCGACCAATTTCGCCAAATTATACAAATCGCCAAACTAATAGCCAAATTATGCATGTTGACATAATTTTTATTTTAAATAACGAAAAAACAAATAATTAGAAGAATATTAATAAAAATATTAATAAAAAGTCAAAATAAAAATCACTTAATGACATTTTAAACACGTGAATCGCATTTAATGTCATTGAATGTCACGATCATCCATTATTGGCATTTAATCTTATAGTTTGGCGATACTTTTTTGGTCGACGGGATAACATATCATTTTTTATTAACTTTTTGGAATATAGACTTTCTATTTGGAAAATATTTGGTAGAGAATTGGGAAATCTGAAGTATATCTGAATGTTTTTGCCACGATGACCAAAAAAAAATATTAAAAACTAACAAAAAATTAATAACTCAATAACAAATTGTGGTACAGGTTTCAAACAAGTTGCATTTAAAGGTAATTTTTTTTCTTTATACAACGGTGTGCAATGTTTAAAAATTTAAAAATTTACAGCACCGAAAATTGTTAAACTGAAATTTCATTTAATATTTGTTTATGATTGGCTCAGGAATATTAACGTATATCTAAATGTCCAGGCATATTAATATAACTCTGTTATTACGTAAACTACCTTTTGATAATTTTAAAAATGTTATTATTTGTTTTTTTTAAATATAGAAATCATTTATAAGCCTAAAGTTATAGCCTTTGAAAATATTATTTTCCAAATAGTCGTTGTAATTTCTAAAATTACATTTCTTTTTAATGTGGTATTTTTTCGTTCTTTCTTTTTTTATACTTTTAGAAAATTATTATTAAATATATGTTCTCAGCAATATCGCTCAGACTAATCCCTCTGAGGGAAATCCTAGTAACACTTAGTCATCAATTAAGTACCAGATTCATATATGACATTGGCGTCAGAAAAAAATCGTGCCAGTGTGGTGCGTATATGACATCTCTGCCGCTTCAAGCTATTTACCAATTGCTTTATTGTGTATTATCCGTGTCACGACTATAATTGATATTATACATGCGGCAGTTTAAAAGCTCTTTATGTTTACATTATATCACTCCATTGTTGCTAATCATAGAAGTTGGTGTCAAATGAAACGTTTTAAACTATTTAACATTATTTGTACGAAAGTAATCATTTTTAAAATATAGAATTTCTAAATTGCATAGTTTCGAGTATTATTTTACTAAACAAAGAATATATAGGAAATAAAAGATGAATGTAGATTCTACCATTGCAGAATTCAGTTTCGCCTCCGATTAGAAAAAAAAATCGATAGAAGTTTTTTAGAAGGGCGACCCCATTTAGATTGCAATGAACTAACTTCATTTTTCTTGTGTTTTTCAATATAATAGCAAACAGAACGGCGTGAAATACCCAATTGAATAGCAATTTCTCTCTGAGACATTGGAATTGCGGAATAATAAAGAGATACAATTTGACGTGCTACTTCTTCATTGACTAGATTCACCAAAAACGGATTTTTTCTTTAGTTTAAACGCTTTTTTATAGACTTTGAGTAAAAGGAAATGCAATTTAACAATAAAACGAATGGAATCCCGTCGAATTCGACGAATGAAATCTTTAAAAGACCCGATTGATTTGGTTTAAAAAAAAGCAAAAAATAATTACATTATTGAATCAATATAAAATAAATATATTTACAAAGTGAATGTCAAATTTGCCAGTTACAATTTTGCATTCAAATATTCGCACATCTACAGTTAAAATTGTAATATGAGTACCGGCGAAATCCAGAAATTTTATTTTATATGCACTCACAGAAAAATAGCTTTATTTAAAAAAAAGAAAAAATAATAATATCGGGTACTACTAGGTTATCCCATCGACCAAAAAATTATCGCCAAACTATAAGATTAAATGCCAATAATGGATGATCGTGAATGTCACATTCAATGACATTAAATACGATTCATGTGTTTAAAATGTCATTAAGTGATTTTTATTTCGACTTTTTATTAATATTTTTATTAATATTCTATTAATTATTTATTTTTTTGTTATTTAAAATACAAATTATGTCAGTATGTATAATTTGGCTATTAATGTGGCGATTTGTATAATTTGGCGAAATTGGTCGAAGGGATAACAGAGTAGTACCTAATATTGTTATGAGTAAAAATACGATTTTTTAAATAGTGATGTCATTTTCTTTTCAAATGTTCTTTAAAAGTTACTGTTTATGAAAAAGGCATCCATAATAATATTGTAACTCCCTTTTATCTGGTTGCTGAATGACATAATTTTTCTCATTTGAAATTTCTCTTATTTTGATTTAGAGAATAATTTTTATCATAAATAATTTTCTGTCATTTTATTTACGTTATTAATATTTTTTCTCAGTAAATATATATTTTTTTTAACTCAATTAGTGCATAATTATACGCAATCATTTTAGAAAATAAATTTTTATTATCGAGAGAAAAGCTAAACTGTGTTGCCACCATTTTGAAGAAATGTCATGAAAAAGGCTTTTAAAATTAAAAATAAAATATAAAAATGGAAATAAATTAAAAAATAATTAAAATGGGCACAACTACAAATAAATAGCTTTCATTTAAAAAAATAATTATCAAAATCGGTTGACTAGAAAATTCAGGGCTGATGACACGACATTTTTAGCTCGTCTGAAAGAAATAGCATCGGATGCTAAAAAGAGCAGACAAACATTTACAATAAAATATTTGATACTACTTGGTTACTCCGCTGACCCATTTTGCCAATTTATAAAAATCGCCAAACTAATAACTAAATTATACATGTTGACATAATTTTTAATTTAAACAACGAAAGAACAAATAAATTTGTAACATATTAATAAAAATACAAATAAAAAGCGGAATTAAAAATTACCCGATGTCGTTTTAAACATGTGTATCGTGTTTAATGTCACTGAACGGGACATTCACAATCATCCATAGTTGATATTTAATCCTATAGTTTGGCGATAGTTTTTCGGTCGACGGAATAACCAAGTAGTCCCAAATATTTTTTCTTTATTTATATCTAAACTGTAAGCATGAAAATGTAACTGTCTCTTAACGCTGCAGTAAACTTTTTCGTATTTGAATCAGGGAAAAATGTCAGTTATAACTGAATAAAAAAATATTTTTAATTCAAAAAACAGTAAATTTAACAGTTTTACATGCTTACGGTTTAATAACAATTAAAAATAAAAAGCACGTTCAGTGTATAACAAGTTGTAATGTTTGCAATTTTTTTTTTTTTTTTTTTTTTTTTTTTTTTTTTTTTTTTGCATGTTCGAATTGAAATAAATAGCGATTAATATATACTTTGGCACGATGTTGGTATAACGGAAAATTATCAAAATGTATCCAATAAAAAAAGAAGAAGACGTTCCCCATTACGCCAGTTTTCTGTAAACTCGATTATGGAAGAATTCGGATCAATTTAACCCTCCATTTTAAAGTTCATTATGCGCCAAACTACGCCAATCAACTTACGACAATCGTCGGTAGAATCGATTATTTAATTTTACCTCTTTAATTAATACGTATGTTACAAACTATTTTTTCCGATTATGCTGATTTTATATTCAGTTGTTGCAGATAGACGTAAAGATGTACATCTGCAAATTTCCCGACATAAATTTGTCTGTCACTTTAATGGTACATTTGTTTAACTTGCAGAATATTAGTATTATCATATTCAATGTTAGCAATATTTCTGACATTATAAACAGACCACGAAGCTGTCATTTTTGGTTAAAAATATATTTTTTAGCCATTCTTCATATAGGTTAAAACGAAAAATTCAAGGAAAACCAACATTTTAGCTAAGCATATGTAATAAATTGCAAAATATTATTGTCACATTTGTCATTCCTAATGTATTCAGTTCATTTAAAATATAAATCTTTCTTTCATTTCATGTAGAACATATACATGTGAAATAGCCATATTACATACATTTTAAATACACACATTTCATTAAAAGTACAAAAGAATAAGGAAAGAGTTCCGTATCCCGTTCTGGTTGGCACGATTGGCGAAGAAACCCAAGATAGGAGCAAAAGAATCTTCGCAGCATTTTAGCATCTTCTCAGCTGTTTCAAGATGTCGGAAAAAATATTTTTTTACTTTTTCTAAACATACATTTTTATACTATAAACGTTATATTTGTATTCTATTAAAAATGAAAATAAAAATAAACAATTTATTAAAAAATTAACAACAATATCCAGGTTACCATATCAGGTAAAATAATGCCATTTTGGTGTCAATTAGGTACCACGATGCGTATATGATATCTGTTCCCATAAATCGCCATATAAATAATCGTTAGTTTCCTTTTACTTACCCATCATACGTAGTATAGGGTAAGTCTTGCAATCGTTTTGAAAATCGAAAATTTTTTTTGACGGATTTACACGTTTCGGATACCGGAGATTCCGAAAAACATATTTTTAGAAAAAAAAATTTGCCGTCCGTCCGTCTGTCAGTCTGTCTGTCTGTCTGTCTGTAACCGCTCTATCTCCCGAACAAATTGAGATAGAGACTTTAAATTTTGTATGTGCTTAGTATGTAAAAATGGAACGAAGCCTATTTAATATCAGTAACCTCAATTATCCGGAGCTATTTTTTTCGGACTCTCTAAAAATTCGTTCTGATGAAAGGTACATAAAAATTTTCGAATTTTTTCATTTTAAAGAGTGGACGTAAAAGGCAATAAAATAACACAAATTTTGCGCATAAAACAAAGTCGATCGGATTTTTAGTTGTCGAGATATTTCTAAACATGTTTTCTACATTCTTTGATTTTTCATGACCCTGTATTTCAATCGAATTTCAATTCAAAAATATCTTTTAATTGAAAATGAGACACTTAATTCGATGCAAGAAACTGTTAGTGAATATGATTAATATTTTGGAGTTATAAGGATGTTTCTTTTATGCAATTCAGTGCTACTTGAATTGTTTGGCGTTTCATACAATTTATCGAAATTGGTTCATCATAAATTCGTTAATAGAGCATGATTATGTCTTAAAAATACTTAATTATACATTTATATTTTGTTTTGGAATTGTAATGCATTTTATAAATTGTTTACATATGTTATGTTTTCATATATTATGCATATCCATGATGGGTAAGTATTATGGTGGCCTCCAACGACTAGTTTACTTACTCATCATACGTAGTATAGGGTAAGTCTTGCAATCGTTTTGAAAATCGAAAAAAAAAATTTTGCCGGATTTACACGTTTTAGATACTGGAGATTCCGAAAAACATATTTTTAGAAAAAGTAAATTTGCCGTCCGTCCGTCTGTATGTCTCTCTGTCTGTCTGTAACCGCTCTATCTCCCGAACAAATTGAGATAGAGACTTGAAACTTTGTATGTGCTTAATATTCAAGAATGGGACGAAGCCTATTTAATATCAATAACCTCGATTATCCGGAACTATTTTTTTCGGACTCTTGAAAAGTTCGTTCTGATGAAAGGTATATAAAATTTTTCGAATTTTTTATTTTAAGGAGTGGAAGCTAGAGGCAATAAAATAGCACAAGTTTTGCATAAAGAACAAAGTCGATCGGATTATTAGTTGTCGAGATATTTGTAATCCTGTTTTCCACATTCTTCGATTTTTCATGATCCTGTATTTCATTCAAATTCTAATTCAGAGGTATATTTTAATTGAAAATGAGACGCTTAATCCGACGCAGCAACTGTTAGTTCATATGATTATTATTTTTGGAGTTATAAGGATGTTTCTTTTACGTAGTTTGGTACTTCTTGAGTAGTTTGGCGTTTTATATAATTTGTCGAAATTGGTGCATCAGCAATTCATTAAGAGAGTATTACTATGTGTATTAACAACATTTAAATTTAGTTTATGAATTGCAATGCATTGTATAAATAGTTTTCACATATATTATTTTCATATGCATATAAATGATGGGTAAGTATTACGATGGCCTCCAACAACTAGTTTTAATTGGAAATGAGACGCTTAATTCGACGCAGTTAATTGTTAGTTAATAGAATTATTATTTTTGGAGTTATAAGGATGTTTCTTTTACGCAGTTCGGTACTACTTGAGTAGTTTGGCGTTTTATATAATTTGTCGAAATTGGTACATCAGCAGTTCTTTATTATAGCATTACTATATATATTAACAATATTTAAATTTTGTTTATGAATTGCAATGCATTGTATAAATAGTTTTCACATGTTTTATTTTCATATACATATCCATTACGTTGGCCCCCAACGACTAGTTTACTTACCCATCATACGTAGTATAGGGTAAGTCTTGCAATCGTTTTGAAAATCGAAAAAAAAATTTTGGCGGATTTACACGTTTTAGATACTGGAGATTCCGAAAAACATATTTTTAGAAAAAGTAAATTTGCCGTCCGTCCGTCTGTGTGTCTGTCTGCCTGTAACCGCTCTATCTCCCGAACAAATTGAGATAGAGACATGAAATTTTGTATGTACTTAATATGTAAGAATGGGACGAAGCCTATTTAATATCAGTAACCTCGAATATCCGGAACTATTTTTTCGGATTCTCGAAAGGTTCATTTTGATGAAACGTATACAAAAATTTTCGATTTTTTTTATTTTAATGAGTGGAAATAAAAGACAATAAAATAATACAAATTTTGAATAAAGAACGAAGTCGATCGGATTATTAGTTGATGAGATACGTGTAATCCTGTTTTTCACATTCTTTGATTTTTCATGACCCAGTATTTCATTCAAATTTGAATTCAAAGATATATTTTAATTGGAAATGAGACGCGTAAATTGGAAGCAGTAAATTGCTAGTTAATATGATTATTATTTTTGGAGTTATAAGGATGTTTCTTTTAAGCAATCCAGTATTACTTGAGTATTTTGGCGTTTTATATAATTTGTCGAAATTGGCTCATCAGCAAATTCATTAATAAATCACTACTATGTATATTCAAACTATTTAAATATGCGTTTAAATTTTATTTTGGAATTGCAATGCACTTTTTAAATAAGTTACACATATTTTATTTTCATATTTTATATTATGCATATGTATGATGGGTAAGTATTACGGTGGCCTCCAACGACTAGCTTTCCCATGAAATCTGACATATGAAAAGGCAAAGGTTAATGAGAAAATGGCAACATAAAAATACAGTAATCTGATTTTTTCGTCTTTTTCCTTTTTGTTTTTAATAGAAATGGAGTTCTTCTGTTGCCAGATTTAGAAAAACGATATTAAAAACTATAAAAAAATTAATATCTCAACAATAAATTAAGATACAATTTTGAAACAAATTGCATTCAAAAGCACATTTTTTTCCTATACGTTGGTACAAAAATTTAGAGGGTTATTTAGTTGGTATAAAAATGTAGGGTCTTTAGAAGTTAAAAAATTTCCAGTAGCAAAAATTGCAAATAGAAATTTCTTTTGAAATTTCAAGTTGCCATTCGCAAAATGACGTATGCGTTACGTACAGATACGTTTGGCCTTTATAATATAGATAAGTAGATAAGTGGATGTAATGATTTATTTTCTGGTTATAAGTGGAAGCAATTACGGTAAGTTAAAATAATCCACTTTTATCTCATTTATTTCATCTAATCTATATTATATATATAAACTCCTAATGAAGGAACACTGTAAAAAAATTTCCTTGAAAAAACGGAAAACGTACTGCAGCAAAGTTGCCGTATCTGCTCCATTTTTTCACTTAAAATTTACTTTTATGTCTTTCCCGTTTTCGAAACTGGAATGTTCCGTTTTTGACAAATGAAGTATTCCGTTTTGAAAACTGAAATGTTCTATTTTGGAAATTAAAATGCTACGTTATAGAAACTGAAATGTTCCGTTATGGAATCTGAAATATTCCGTTTTGGAAACCAAATTGTTCTGTTTTGAAAATTGAAATGTTTCGTTTTAGAAACTGAAGTGTTCCATTTTACAAACTGTTGCTTTCAGGTTTAAACCTAGGTTTTTTTCATTTTGCAAACTGGTATCTTCAGTTTTATCCGGGTTATTTTCAGCCATATTCAATTATCCGTTCAAAATTTTTCTCACACTGAGATAGTGAGATCTCAAACTCTAATGTTATACGTATGAGGATGGGAGAGGATTAATGCCTACATATATTTTTAAAAATAGCAAACTATTATTTTTTATTCATTTTTTCTGTGTACTGTTATATGATTTGTTTTTTAGTTATCAAAATATCAAAATAATTCTAAAATATATACTTAATATACTTTAAGTGTTGCTACTTCGCAAAGCAAAGTAAGAAATAAAATTAAATATATATTTAACAAATATTTTCACACAAAAAATGATGCTTGAAGAACTAATTTTGCACACTGTAAAATATGCATTACCTATGGAGATAAGTACTGCACACAGATATGTTTAACACTGATGAGGGAATTAGAGATGTGATTTGCATTCCACTTGATACTGGTTTATCACTTGTTATTGGTAATAGTTTTTGTGTTATTATAATTTGCTATATTTAGATCTTTCTTATTTACTGAAATTTTAATAATGCTAATTAAATAAAAAAAATAGTTATGTTTATAATTGCTGCCAATATAATAAAATGATATATATTAAATTGCTTCAAAAATTTTCAAGAAAAAAAAAAAAGATACATTGATATCAGTTTTTTTGTCCATTTTCAAAAGTGCCGTGCCCTTCTTAACCCCTTAAGGTAAAAATTTGAAAATTGGTTTTTGACTTGCCTCCACTGCAAGCAAGACTGTAGCAAAACTATTGGTTCAACCCCCTCCCCCCCTCCCGAAAAAAATACGGATAATAATGTTTAACTAATGTATCTTGAATATATACTTCATTTGTAAGCAATTTATAATATCTTTTTTTAAAATTAGTCATTTTTCAATGAAAAATGAAATTTTAAATTTTTTTTATAGTTTAAATTTAAATTTTCAATAGATAAAGAAATAACTTACAAATAAAATGTATATTCATTACTACACTACATTACTTTTACATCATATCAATGTTTTTGGTGGCTCTTGAACAAATAGTTATGATACCGTCTTACGTGCCGTGAATGAAACTGAAAAAACAATTTTACATTTACTTTAATCAAACTTAAACATAAAAAAATAAAATTTCAGTATGGAATGTTAAAAAAATGATTTTACGTAGAAAAGAAATTAGGTTGTCTATATTAAAAATTGTATGCATTTATTTTTTATAAAGATCGAGAAAAAAATAACTGTTGCCTTATTGCTAAGTTGCACTGCCAGGTAGAAAGTAAGATATTTAATATCCCCTAATAGCTCTGAAAATCAATATATCATCACTTCTGACTATAAATTTACCTTTTTATGCACAAATTTTTAAATTTTCAGTCTTTAATTTAATAATGAATCACTCTATATGTGGTAAAAGTTGTACTTCTTAAATGTCTATAGAAATTGTGTATATAAGCTTAAAACATCCGAGTTATTTAACTTTTACAAACTTGATGATAATAAAGACTTTTTGTATATATTTATATGTAGGCTATTGCTTTTGTTCCTTTTATTTAATCTTGGAGGGAAGAATATTTATCGTTGCGATGTCATAATCAGTTTAAATTTTTTTTTTAGTATGCGCCGTAATCATATTTTTGACATGCCCTTTGTGTCAATGTAATTTAAAACGTCACATAAAAATATCTAGCTGCCAATCTTTTTATTAAAAAAAATTAGATGAAGATAATTTTTATTTAAAAAATGTGATTAATAATATACAAATTAGAAACATTTCATTTAACTCACTTCCACTTTCATTGTAGCTTTCATTATAGCTAGGTAACTTGAAAAAGGACAAAAAGACACTACATAGTACCTTGAAAATAACATCTAGTACTATACAACATTAACACTTACTACTCTTTTTTGACAAAACCTCTAAAATTAGGAGTATTTTTCTTTACAGGAAATTCAGAAGTTTAACATTTTTCCTAATTATTCACGATTAATAATTCTACCTTTGCACACTGTAAAACTTCAATAGTAACACTTGTTACCAATCTAAGTAAATATATAAAATAAAGCATTTTATTTACATGTAGAGGAAGATGGGGATACTTGAGCCATTTTTTGAATTTTAATTTTTTTAAATTTTTTATAATTTCTTATAATAAAATAAAATATTGAAAATGAAAATTTGATATTTTTTCTTCAACTGAAAACCACTTTCAATTAATTTTGAACTATTTTTCTATGTATAAAAAATGTTTATTTTTTGTTTTACATGGTGGCTCAAGTATCCCCATGGGAGGGATACTTGAGCCATGGTGAAGGGATACTTGAGCCACTACGGAAAAATACCTACAAAAGTAATTTTTTTCGCTTTATTTTTGCACAAACATTTTACAGAATGATAAATTATGAAACATAAAGTCCTTCCAAACCAATTGAGAAAACAAAGTTAGTAATACGATGTTTTTTTGTCGTTAGAACTGGTTGTCAAATGATAATTTCAACTTGAGTTATAACGACGGTAGAAACACCCTCAGTTCAGAGCCATATAAATTTGGAATCTGCTATTCTTCAGGCAAATTTCATTTTCAAAATATTAAGTGCTTATCCCACAAATATTTTTAGTTTTCTTTCTGGCATATTTTATTAGTAACCAACTATCAATAGAAGGTTTTCTTTTCACATCATCACCATCATTGGCAGAATTTTCCTCTAATGATAATGTCGAACTCATGCTTTTAATTTAGTAGCTGTCGGAATTTAAGCCAGATGTATCATTCTACCATTTCAAACCCTTTTTTGATTTCACAGGAAAAGATTTTGTCTTCCTCTTTGGCTCCATGCAGGTAAATTTGAACTGGGATTTTTGTTACTTTTCTTGTTTTTTGTGCGCTCTTTTTACCAATTTTTCTTCAATTTTCTTAGTTAAAAAAAATTACAGCAAAGAGGTTACGATTTCAATATAAGATATTAATCTTAATATGTTATATTAAAAAATAAATATTTTAATATGTTGGACCTAATTAATTAAAGTATTAGAGATTATAGCCTGTAAAACAGTTTTAAAAAGTTATTTTAATTTAATAAAAGTTAAATTGAAAACTATGTTTACATTTATCTAGACAGGCTATTTTGCTAGTCAAAATGAAAATTAAAATGGATATTTTCATTTAAAAAATATACATTTTTAAACATTTTTAAGTCGTTATTTTTTTAAGAAAAATAAAATAAAATGAAAAATTATTCTCTCTTTTATCCAGAAAAAAAATCTATTAGTGAATATAAGGAAGGAATTTTATTTTTTGTTTGTTTCTCCTATGTTTAATTTCTAGTGGGGAGGGTTGAGACATGGCTCAAGTATCCCCACTCTCACTGGCTCAAGTATCCCCACTACCACTAGTTTTGTTTCCCAGAGTTTTACTAAATAAAGCATGCAGCTATTAGAACTATTTTAGATTCAAAATACAATTGAAATTATGCTTATTAAATTTATGTATATAGTTGCAACTTTAAACAAAACTTTGATTGTAAAAAAACAAAAAAACTATGTACCCAAAAATTTACTTCAGATAGGGAAAAGACAACTATTGATCACTATACTTTCAAAATGGTACCAAGATGTTTGATTTCTTTTTTACATGTTCAAAACTATAAATGTGTTAACATATTGGCAGTTTTAGAAAGAAAAATTAACCAACTGTAGAGATAATAGGGGTGGCTCAAGTATCCCCTATGCTCAAGTATCCCCACTCTCCCCTATATTTCAAAATAAAAAATATCGCTGTTCATCGAAAATTGCAGTTTTACACCACCATTTACGCAATGAAATATCAATCGTATTAAACATGGCAACAATTAATCTGTTACTAAGGACTGTTCTCAGATTTTTAATTAATTGACCTGTTTTCGAAATATCCCAGTAAATGACAAACATTTTGCTGAAAATCAAGAGGATATCAACCATTCAATAAAAAATTTTCCCAGATCTTCAAAATTCTGAAACAGAATTCACAATATGCTCACTCCACCCCCCCTCCTATGCTTTTAGGGGGGGGGGGGAGTGGAGTGAGCATATTGTGAATTCTTGTGAATTCTTGTGAATTCCCCACAAAATAAAATAGGATTTAATTAAAAATGCATGTATTTCAATACATTCAGCTAGAAAAAATTCCTGACAGTAATTCATGTCAATGTCGTCATAAATCCCTCCCTCCCTCTTTTACTGATTAACAATCGCAATTGTGATCAAACTATTGATATCAATTAGCAATCATGATTACTTAAGTAAATCCAAATTACATATTTTAAAGACAATTGAATTTTTGTTGAAAATATAAAAAAAGCATGAATAAAAAAGCAAAACTAAATGTAATATCAAAATTACTTTATTGCTAAAACATCACAAATTAAAATACATTTCATAAACTATGTATATTAACTAGATTTATTGGCAGTTTGCAACTGTACCATTATTTTTCTATTTACCCTGGATATTTTGCCTTCTGTATCTCGATTTATCTCAGCAAAGATTCTGAAAAATGAAAATAAAGAAAGTTTGTAATAAAATAATATGTAACTAGATAAGCACTACAAAATTTACATGCCGTGCAGCAAGTCGTCTTGAAGTATAAGCTCTGAAAAACCCTAATTCTCAACATGTTACCCAGCATCAACGTAAACCTAAGTCTGATTCTCCATGACATTTATTGTTGGCCAAGGAAGAGCACCATCAACTATGTGTTACTCTTCCTGTGTCCCAAACATCATGGGAAATCATGGAAAGTTATGGATCCTCTAAAACAGTGATTTTATAGAGTAGCAGGGTTTTAATACTTCTGCAATAAACATTTTTATAGATCTCAGAACATTAAAGCCATATGGTGACTAGAAAGAACAATTTGAGTTTGGTTTGAGTGAACAATGCTTTGAGGTCTATAGCTACAATGGCTGTTACCTCGAATGATCCATAATGCACAGAAACAAATACAGAACACTTTATTATTAAAGGAAATACAGTACATACATTTTTTTAAATACACATTACAGGGACAACACAGACACCCATGCCGCTAGCTGGACTCGAACCAGGGTCCAGCGGTGTGGGAGGAGCTGATGGTACCAACCACGCCACTGGGTCGGCAAAGAACAGTTCGCTAAACAATTATATAATCAGTGTTATAAATAAATATATATATATATGTATAAATATATTTAGAAACTATTTAAAAATATTTATCTTTAAGTTTATTCAACAATAATTAAAAAATCACTAGGGAAAATAAATAAATAAATCTAACCGTTTTCTGAAAACTAAATAGAAAATTCAATTTTCAGTTCCAATTCATTTAAAATAACGATAACAATAATTTATAAATTTTACTTTCAAGAAATAGCAATTCGAAAATTTAATTTTGATTCGAAATATTCATACAAACATTTGAGAAAATACAACTTAAGAAATTTTACTTAAAAATATTAACTGTTAAATTCTGTGACAAGATTTGTCATATAACTGCTGATAGCGGTCTGTCAGACCGCTTAATTTAAAGATGAATGAAATGTTACATTAATTCTCAGAATACTATTTAGGTATTAAACTTTATGTATCTGACTGTTATAAATAAAATTCAGCTATTTAAAAGTCGCTAGAAGTAGTAATAAGGCTCGAAAACATACAAAATTCGACCAGTATCGATAATTAAACTAAAAATTACGAGTTAAACTGTGAAACTTTAAAAACTCTGCGGTCAGACCGCTAACATTAGTTATGGGTTAAATTTTTATTAGAAAGACTTGAGCAATTGTCAGAAATAAATATATTTTAGCATGTTTAGTTAATTATATAGGGGAGAGTGGGGTGGTATGGGACACTTTTTATAAAGTAAGATAATAAACTTTGTTTGATACAAAAACAAAAATTTCTATTTAAAGAGTGCAAGGTAAAACACTTTTTAAAATCCCTGAATAATACAGAAACATAGCAAGCATAAGCTATTTTATAATTAAAGAAAGTTCACGTTTCAAAATGTGTCCCATTCCTCCCCACATACAAGAAGGTATGGTATAGGAATAAAACAATGCTATAAGGGACAAATAGTATAGTGTCGGCTAGATACACAATCAAACAAAGATTGCAGGTTAATTATGTAGTATGTACCATAATGTAAAATTCCAGTATCTTCATGACTGGAATGAAAATTCATCTTATTAAAAAAGAAAAAAAAAGAATTGGACATGTCCTATTCCTCACCACTTCCATGTTTTATGTTACACTTTTTGTATAAACAAAAATGTTGATTTTAGACTTATTTTAAAAAATGGATAATTTACAGTATGATGTTTCATTAATAGGAAAACGAGTACATCTATGCATAAATAAGTCATTATATACAAAATGTATAAAAAGTATATGAAGCAAATTTATTCTTGTTTCTTGAAATATTCTTTTCTTTTAGACAATTGCAAGCTTATACATACCAATGTTTTTTCATCTGAAGATTCGGCTACCATAGTTTCATCTTGAATGCGATTGATTAAATGCTCAGAATGACAAAATAAAAAGAAAATCCTACTGTTCAGTGTAAATTCAAGGGAATAGCCCAGGGGAACACCCCCCAGAGCAGTGAAATTCCTCCCCCCGGAAAAATTGAGATTTTGGGTTTTCAATGGTCCAAAAGGGCAAATCCCCCCCCCCCCGAAGACACAAAAGTCCCTCCCGGAGAAAAGTGTCTGAATTCAACGGTGCTACTGCCAAAGTATCTGCCTCTCTCTGTCGTAGTCCACTCCACTCTCCAGTTCTTTCAGTTTAACAGAGAATTTGCAGTTAATACATATAAAGGAAAAATAAATATACTCCAGTGGGGAATTCAGACACTTTTCTCCGGGAGGGATTTTAGCGGCTTCGGAAGGAGGGGTATTATAGAGTTCCTGGGGATTTAGGCCAGTCAAATTGTCAGAAAAAAGGGCCGATAGATGCAAAAATTCTGCTAGAAGATTTTATGTTTTTAAAATGTTTAGGGGGATGCTAGTAACAAGAATTAATGGTTTCCCAACAAAATATCTCGAGGCTAAACTTTTTGGAGCCAAAAAACCACGAAATTTTCGGACTTTTTTCAGTTTTTTGCCTATAACTCAAAAAGTATAAAATTTTTGTGTACCATACTCAATTACAAAAAGAAAGAGCATTAAATTCTCTACAAATTTCATTATAAAAACGTTTTTCTAAACCCATTACTAAGCGCGCTAGGGCTTTTTGAAAATGTCACTTTTTTTTAACTTTACAGAAAAAGATCTATTTTTCGTCTCCCATCCTAAAAAACTTTCTTTCATTGCTAACTATGAAAATTAAATACACATATTAATGAATGAGAATTCAAATTTTTAAGAAAGGCAGGCCGAAAGAACAGAAATTCTGGAAACACTATACGAAAACAATCACGGAAGAGTTGGGGGAGTGAAGGGGAGGAATACCGGGGGTAGAATGCCGACAAAAGGAAAAAAGGAATGCCGACGGAAGATACTGACCACTTGTCAGCTGCTGCCCAATTTGCGTTCATTCTGTCGCAGGTGTTCCTTTTTTTTAAGGCACATTCTTCTAATATGTTACTATTCAGTGTATTGCTAGTATTCTTCGCATGCAGTAATTAAAAATGAGCGATCTCGATCCAAAATTATGTTTCGTTTGCCAAACGGCTTCAAATTGTGATACTCGCGTTGTGAGCAAAAAAGGACTTGCCAGGCTTTTTGAATGTAGCGTTCAACGGCAAAATAATTTTCATCAACGTTTTTTGAAAAGTTGCAAGGAAGTCAGAATACATGATGATTGCCAAAAAACATATACGAATGAGAGAATGATAGCAGCATATATTCGTCGGAATGAAGATTCTACACAGACTAGTTTATCCCTCCGATCAAGCACTTCTTTCAAATTTCAAGATAATTGCTTTTTATGTGCAAAAGGTAATCCCGTTGACTTCAACGAAAAACAATCGAAAAAGCCATACGCAAAGAGAAATTTGATTCACAAAGTAATGAAGTTAGAAGCAAAAATTACGTTCCTGAAAGCTGCAGAAAAACGTGGGGATAAATGGTCCCAGAAAATAATTGAACGTATTCAACACGAACCTGACTTGGTAGCTGTAGATGCATGGTATCATAGTTTTTGTCGCGTAAAACTATATCAGTCTGTAACAGTTGCAGAAAAAAGAGGGCGTCGACCCGCAACATCTGTTGACGAAGCTATGGAGGCTATATTTATGTACATTGAAGAAAAGTTTGAAGAATGCCAGTTTTCTTTAGATGAGTTGATGAATCAAGTACCACAGTCATTAGAACTTCCCGATTCACGGACTGTTAAGGCCCGTATAATCCAGAAATATGGGGATGCTGTGCTGATTTCTGAAAACAAGAAAAAGAAAACAGTGCTCTGTTTCAAAAATGTTGGGCACAAAATACTCACTGATCATTGGTATTTGAGTAGGAATTTAGATCCTCAACAGGAGCGACTTCGTATTGTGAAAACAGCCGCTGATATAATTGTGGAAGATATAAGGTCACAAATGTATGATATTACACAATACCCCCCATCTGATAACTTTCTGTCTGACGCTGAGACAGTTATCCCAGAATCATTAAAATTGCTTTTTGAAAGCATAGTTTTAAAACACAAACGTGGTTCATTTGAGAAATGGAAAAAAAAGTGCGTTGCATTTTCACATGCCCTAATAAGTTCGGTTAGACCAAGATCATTCCTTTCATCCATCATGACAGGGATCAGTGCATATTTGTACAGAAAGTTTGGTTCAAAGCATTTGCTCCAAGTTATGTCTGCTTTTGGCTTTGCAGGGTCCTATGAAGATGCCTCTCTTCTTGAATTGTCTACCATTCTGTGGCCTCAGAAAACAAAAGAACGAGATGATGCATTCTGCCAATTTATTTTTGACAATGCTGATTTTAATGCCAGCACTCTAGATGGGACTGGTACATTTCATGCAATGGGAGGTATAATGTGTGTTACTCCTCACGACGCCTTGCATCCCGAAAAAAGAATTCAAAAAGTAAAACATCAGTCCACAAATGAAATTGTCTGTCAAGCTGAAAAAATTGATCTACAGACATTTCACAGAACAGATATGAGTGGCTTACAAAATATAGAAATTGAAAGTTTGGAAAAACTTTCTCCCTTTAATAATGAAATAATTCCCTCAACAACAGACATAGTATGGCTCTATGGGAAGTGGTCAAATGTTGAAAACATTCCCGGTTGGAACGGTTTCATGGAGAAAGTTACATCCAACAAAGAGTATAAACGTTCTAAAATAAAGTATCTTCCATTTATTAATGCCCATCCTTCACATTATGATACTATTTTTACCTCACTATTGGTTGCTGCTGAAAAATGTAGACAACTCAACCAGAAGACATGCTTTGTGACGTATGACCAACCTCTTTATTTGAAAGCTAGAGACATAATGACGAATGAACATCCAGAATTGAACAATGTGACAGTGAGGCTTGGAGGTTTTCATCTCCTCATGTCTTTCATGGGATCAATTGGTTTTATCATGGACTTTCACAGTCAGGCAGCTGATGTCGCAACTTGCTCAAAGAATATCAAGGCTATTAAAGAACAAGAAACCTGCTCATTTGCCCCTCAAGCTGAGGTTGAGGAATTATTTCAATTAACCCGAAAGCGTTCCAGACGTTATTAAATAAATGAAAAATATCATCGTAAGTATTTTTTACTTACATTCTGTTAAATACCTAATATTAATGTTCTCCACTTAAGCTCTAAATACAAAAAAAGTTACACTGTTCTTAATTATTTTACTATGTTACCGTTGTAATTAATCATGATTGCTATAATGCAAATGCCTGTAATATAAATAAGTTACATTAAAGAGGATAAAATAATGAAAAACGGTGTAAAATTTCCATTTTTGCAATATTTCCACAAAGTTAGAAAAAAAGAGTCATTTTCAGAAAGCTGTAGCACGCTTCATAATAGCTTTAGAAAAACAAATGTATAATGAAATTTGTAGAGAATTTAATGCTCTTTCTTTTTCTAATTGCATATTTGCACAAAAAATCTATACTTTTTGAGTTATAGGCAAAAAACTGAAAAAAGTCCGAAAATTTCGTGGTTTTTTGGCTCCAAAAAGTTTAGCCTCGAGATATTTTGTTGGGAAACCATTAATTCTTGTTACTAGCATCCCGATAAACAGTTTAAAAACATAAAATCTTCTAGCAGAATTTTTGCATCTATTTATGACAATTTGACTGGCCTAATTGCACATTTGACATTAAAATCACAAAATCTCAAACCTTCCAAGAGACACATATTATTGTTCCTCGAGGGAATGCCCTCCCCCCCCCGGACACCCCCTGAATTCAACATCAATATATTTTAAATCACTCGGAATGGGACACCTAAATATAAATTTTGATATTTTTCCATGAATGTCTCCGAAAAATATTTTCAAAATTTTTATTAAAATACCTTTACAAGTGACTAAAACCTTAAATTAGTTTTATATTTTGCATTTGGGCATTTCTGTCTACAAATCGACAAAAAATCAGTTTTAACTTCTGAATATTAGAATTAGTCATCTTAATCCTATTTTACAATAATCGTTTTGATTATATAGTATATGTATTTCAAAATTTCAATAGACCTAACGCGTAATAACCGCATTTAAGAATTTTTATTCAAACCAATGTTTATTTAAAATACTTATAATATTCATTATAAAAAGTTATAATTGAATAACTCACCTCTTTTCTGTATAACAAATTCGGTCTTCAAAGTAAATATTATAAGTAATGCACGTGTTGCGTTTGTGTTTACAGTTTTTAAGCAAATTTGTTAATGTACTCAGGAACTCGGACTGATTTTATCTTCGACCTAAGGCGTCGAAGAAAAATCCGAGCTGAGGGTTTTCCGTTCTACTCCCCTAAATGGAAACGTTCAGTTAGTCGACTGCCCTAGAATAAACAATACAGGTAATTCCAGGAATAGTTTCAGATTTTTTTAAAGGAAATTTTAAATTAGACGACTGTCCAGGAATAAAAATTTCCGGTATTTAAAGGAAAAGTTCCAGGTTTTTTCTAAAACGGAAATGTTCAGCTAAATCAAGAAAAATTCACAGAGTAACACCTCTAAAATTCATGGCATATTTTTACAGTGAATTTATGAAAGGACTGATTAACTATAAAATTATGTGTTACACCTATTTTCCCTAAAATATGGAACGTTTGACAGTATAATAGGTGTGTTTGGTTATCTAATGAATCAAAATCTTGTGGAGCATTTAGCATTTAATTAGAGATGCTATATAAGCTTAAAAGATTGTACAAACAAAACCACGTTTATTGTATTAAACCCCCAAACCGCCGAGCATAAGCGCAAAATTGTTATGTTGTTTAACCTGTATTTTTTAATGCTAAAAAAAGACGGACATATCAGCTTTTATATTAATAATCATAATTTAATTTTTCAAAATTGCATTAAATGTGCAGCGCATACACTTTTAGAAAAATTCGTCAATTTACACTAAATTATCCTTATTTTTTTCAGAAATAATTTCCGTAGACCTAGAAAACATATTTGATTCGTGAATTCATTCTGAACGTCTAAAAAAGAGGAGGAGATTCCATTTATTCCTAGCACGTATGCGTATTTGGTCTATTAGTAATAAATTCGAATTTACTTTTAAAATAAAAAACAAAAAATTCTACAGATTAAGATGTCTAATTTAGTTTAAAAAGACAAAAATATTTTTGAATTTGAAAATAAATAACAATTACTTTCTTCATTCATTCAAAAATACTGACAATTTTTTATTTAAAATTGGATACGTTGAATTTACAAAGTTATTTATAAATAAATATGTGCATTTAAAATATACTTTCAGTGACCACATTTAAAACATATTTTAATAAAAAAATAAAATTCAAAAAAAAATCGATAGAACTCAAAAAATTTTTATCGAAAAGAAATAGAAAATCCATATTTTACCTCTAACAATCTACGTAAATATATTTAAAATTCACATTTTTATGCTATATCAACACTACGTATAATTACGTAAATTAAAAAAAAATTATCAACCCGCACCCATCTGAAACGAACGCATTTCTTTGAAGCATGTTGCTGCTGTACAACGGTAGCCCCATCCTAGAGCATATGCCTTCCGATTCTGGAATGTCTAGTTCGATCCCAGCGTCTGCCGCTTTGCTTTTACCCAACTTTCTTGAATTGACGGATATTTTACCTCTTGGAACGGAGAAAAAATAAACGGATATCCATCAATTAAGTGAAAATTACCGGCAGCACTGCTACCAGTAGATTTTTCGTGAAACGAAGAATTTGTTTTTGAGAGTGTACTTATATTAATTTAAATAATGCTTATATTGCAGTGAAACCTGCCGCTTAGTGAACGAATATATCAATTCACGGCAATGAGAAGGTTAAAGCGCTCTGATAATAGGGGTGACCAATAGTGTCTCGTGATACAGGTTTATCAGTTTCAAAATTTGATTGTTTGAGCAAATAGCTTTAAATTACTTGAAGCCCTTGATAATGTCACTAGTAAAAAGTATATGGAAGTAATCTGTTGTTATATAAAAATGTAACTACATTTTTATAAAGACTATAAACCCTTTTATTGTGTAAATGTATAATTTTGCCCTTATTAGATGCTGTGTTTAACTGTCAGTTTGAGTGTTAAAAATCAATTTTGTATAAGACACTATTTTAAACCAAATTTAAATAAGAATTTAAAAAAAAACGTTTATCATGTAAATACATATTTTATTTTAGTGTTGATAAAAGCTTTGTTATTTAATAATTCTGTTAAGGAAAAAAATATATTCCAAAATCAGTTTCAAAAATATATTCCAGCCTGAGTGATGTTAAATGCTTAGGCTTCAAAACAGATATGCTCTTGATATAATGAGGACACATCATTTGACAACCAATAATTAATGAAACCTTGTGAGGACCCATTTCCAACAAGTCGTTCACATCATGCTAATGTCACATATTAATATATGTGTCACTTTATCTGCCGCATTATGAATTCATGAAAATTTTACATTTTAAAGCATTTTTCGTAAATTTTTTAAATTAAATTAAAAAAATTACATAATCATTTAATAAATATTTGAAGGATTTAGAAGGATTAATTAAATTTGATATTACAGGGATTTTGTGCAGTTTTTATAATCCCACTCATCTCTTTTATTTTTAATTATTTTCTTAATATTTTGTAGAATTATAAAATGTACAAGTATGATGTTCTTACTATAAAATAAAAAAATATTTCCGCGTTGAAAAATCCCCAAACTCCTCCATCAGCGCCAAGAAAGGTGAAAAGATGCAAAGGCAAAATAAAACATCCTTTTAAAAATATTTTTGTTTTGTGAAACCAGTAATGCTTTTGGAACAAGATAAAGTAATGTACAGTACGGTCAAAAGTTTCCGGCCAGTTGGTTTCTTCGATTTATTTACCAAAAGGTTTCAGCAAAGAAGAAGCACAATTGCTTCAAAAGTTAGGAATATGTGAATGACCTCTGACCACATGATCATTTTGATTGGATACTGAAGATGCTTCATGCAAAGGGATAAACTTCAAAGTTCGCGTGTGCAAAAGTTTCCGGCCACTTATCATTCTTTAGTTTTTTACTATCGGTAAACTATTTTTTGGTTGTGTTTATGAATGAATCAACATGTATAGCATAGTCTGAATTCAAAATTGAAAAGTTCAACAATTATTGTTCATAAATGAGTGATTGGTTTTCGATAAAAGGCCAAACTTCTCAAGATATTGCGGCAAAGTTATCGATCGGTAAATCGACCGTAAACGTTATTTAAAAATCATATAAAGATGGCCGTGGCCTTCTGGACTTTTAGAGGTGCGGGAGATCCCGGAAAATTACTATTCCTGCGGACAGAATTATCAGGAGAAAAACAATTGATAATCCGCATAAAAATTCTGCTGCAATATACTGCGATTTACGGAATGAAAATACTGCTGAAATAAGTCCGTATACCGTATGAACATGTTGACGTGATGCATAACTTTATGGAAGAGTCGGTGTTAAAATTTTTTCAGAGTTAAAAAAAATACAAACGTACCCGTCTGGAGTTTTCCAAAATACACAAAGTCTGGTCAAGTGAAAACTGAAAAAAAGTTCTATTTTTCCATCAATCGAATTAGAAACAGTTTTTGAAGTGATGACAGACACAACGTCCGATGACCTAACAGCAAAAGATATGATTCGACCTATGTTATTCCTACAATGAAGCATGGCGGAGGGCACGTTATGCCATGGGGAGTATTTTTTTTTAAAAGTGTCGGTCCGTTATTTGAAATCCACAGCCAGGTGATTAATAGAATGTATACGGATATCTTGCAAGACTATTTTCTGCTTATTAGAGAAAACAAGTTGTAAATTGCACGTAAAGCGTAGCAAATGAGGTGCGTTCGTTGATAACGAAGTTTTAAAATATTCAGATCTTGCTGATATAGTAGAGCGTACTTTGGATACAGTATAGTGGTCGAAATCTGTGTTCCTGTAAATATGCAAGGAGTAATTTTTATTATATTTCATTAACGTATATCTTATTCATAAAATGTGAAGTAGTTTAATATAATTAAAACACCCCCCAAACAATGTTTCCCCGTATAACATTATTTAGTGGAATACATTTGTGTGTCCCTGTATTTTAATAATAAATATTCTTTGCATCACAGATTGTACAAAATGTATTTTTTACTACATATTTCATAGATTCATGTCAATTCTGTTGCACTCAAATGAGTGTAACACCATTAAAATGCATTTGAAACTTTTTTCCCCATTGATCGTAATGTAAAGGAATAATTTTGATTGTCCCTGTAATTGATCAATGCATCCGATTTTCATAACATTTTAAATGGCTCAACAAAATTATGTAATAAATATACGTTTTAAATTTCAAACGATTAAAAAGCATTTGAAACTTTTTTCCCCATTGACCGTAATGTAACGGAATATTTTTGATTATCCCTGTAATTGATCTATCCATCGGATTCTCATAAAATTTGAAATGACTCGACAAAATTATGTAATAATTATGTATTTTAAATTTCAAACGATTCGGTTGGGTAGTTTTTGCGTTGTTATATGCGGACAGACAGACGGACAGACAGACAGACAGACAGACGGACGGACTGAGCGACAACAATAGGTGCTACGTATTTACATAATTACGAACGCACCTAAAAATTTGGTCGCAACTATTTTTCTTAACATGATGAAGACATAAATAATGTATGCAAACCTCGATAAGCAATGGTTTTCGCACAAAAAAATTCGTTTTTAAAATGGTCAGCCCAAACAACCAACATGAATCCAATAGAAAATCTTTGAAAAAAAGTTGGCAAAAGTCTGCAGAACTATAAATATTCCAACTCAGCCGAAATTTCGCCAAAATTGCAAGAAATGTGGGGAAAAAATACCATAGACGATCTTTAACCGTTGATTGTATGAATGTCACGTTGCTGCGCCGCAGTACTTATTACTAAAGCTAATAAAATAGTAATACGAAAAAATACTAATTGTAAATGTTGTTGATCATTGTAATTTTCTATTACAATACCATTTTTTTACAAACTTGTGAAAGTGGCCGGAAACTTTTGAGAACATGCGTTTTCCTTTATATTTAATTTTGTCAGTTAATTTGTTGATATTTACACGTTCTTCTATAAGTAAGTTCCTAACTATTATGTCAATAAAATGTATAAATGTCACTTTGAGATTCCTCTTCATATGGGTATATTTACAAATTAACTGAAAAATTTTTGCTGGCCGGAAATTTTTGACCGCCACTGTATCTGTAACTCATTCTAAACAGTACTACATATTAAAAGAATTTTATAATAAGTTATTTTAATGGTACTTATAAGTACCGTCGGTAAATAAAGAGTTAAAAATATGAGTGATGTTAAATGCTTAGATTTCAAAACAGATATGCACTTGATATAATGAGGACACATCATTTGACAAGCAATAATTGATGAAGCCTTATTAGGACGCATTTCCAACAAGTCCATTACATCATGTTAATGTCACATATGTCACAGACAGATGAAAACTAAATGGATTTTTTGCGGATTTAAAATTGGTCATAAAATATCGGAATCTCGACGGGATAAAATTAATATATCAAATGAAATGAGAATCATTGTGGTGAATGACTGAAATTGCGAATTTTTAATCATTGTTTTCAGTATGGATAAAAATTCATTATTTTATAAATTGTTTTAAAAAGTGTTCATATTTAAAACAAGCTTATTGAAATAATTGCATTTTATTTGTTCGCTGTTTTGTAAATTAAAATAGAAATAAAATGCTGTTAACGTTTGATTACGTCCTAAAACTCTACTCATATATTTTCTAGTTATCAAGAATTGTCAACTAATAAATAAAATATTTCAGTTTAATCTTAATTATTTAATTATTTAATTAATTAATGAGCTAAATACTAACTCAAAAAATAAAAGTTTTCCGTTCACATTTACTGCCTCTCTGAAATTGACTTCAAATGCACTAGTTGGGTATTAATCTTTAAAGGCATTCAAGAAGTAAAATGATAATAATAGTAATTAAAAGTTCAAATCTAAAATCCTATGTTAAGCGTCTTTGCCTCTGAAATAGATATTAATTTGATAAAATAATACCACATTCTTTGATAATCGATAGTGGTGAAAACCGCAAGGGGACCCTTTTCAAATGAAGCGACCACATCGTTAAATATTGATATTAATGAGTTTTATGGCACTGACGATTTGAATGGTAAATGAGTTTCTGAGATTTGAAATTGAACGTGAAATATTGCAATCTCGACAGTATAATGTAAGCTTGCTCACTTAAACATTATTATGTGAGAAGTATAATGATAATTATAGTGATGAATGACTGGAAATGCTAAATTTAACCATTGTTTTTATAGCAGCACGCATATACAAGAATTCGTACATTATAATACTTATAAATTTTAAAGAGTCTTTGACAAATTTGTTTTCAAATATTCACCTATGCAAATCAAATCTCACATCTTCGAAGTACAAAGGAACGCCAGAACAATATGGCACTAAAAAAATAACATTCCTATAAATAAAAATAATGCTAACTCTTATGCTGATAACTCAAATGGTTAAATTTTAAAGAATATTAATAGCCTATGTTTGTCAAACTCCACCCATATATTTTTCAGTTACCAAAAATTGTCAACTAATAAATAACATCTTTCATAAAAATCTTAATTAGCTTATTTATTAATGAACTAAACACTGACTGCCAAAATAATTCTATTTTTTTACATCTACTTCCTCTCTGAAATAGACTTCAAAAACACGACTAAACACTAACTACTAAATTAATTCTAATAATTTTTTCATTTACATTTACTTCCTCTCTGAAATAGACATCAAAATCACACTTTGGGTATAAAGCTTTAAAGACATCCAAGAAATGAAAAAACAGTAATTAAAAGTTTAAATCTGAAAACTAATATTAAGTGTCTATGGAACAGATATTAATTTGATAAAATTATACCACATTCTTTGATAATCGATAAGTGGGGAGAACCGCAAGGGGGCCCATTTCAAATGAAGCGACCATGCCGTTAAATATTGATATTAATAGGACTTGTGGCAATGACGACTGAATACTAAATGAGTCTCGGAGATTTGAAATTGAGCGTGAAATATTGCAATCACGGCGGGATAATGTAAGCTTGCTGAGTTAAATATTATTATGTGAAGTATAATTAGATGTGTAGTGATGAATGACAGAAAGTGCTAATTTTAACCCTTGTTTAGATAGCAGCACAAGTATATAAGCATACGTACAATAATTAATGTGAATATATAATGTTTATTTTTTTTTAAGTCTTTGACCAGGCCTGTCCAACCTTTCAGTAACCAGGGGCGCAGCTTGGCTCTTGGCCCTCCATGAAGGGCGCCATTATTTATGTAACTAAAAGCATGTGGTAATTGTATTAGTATATAAGCACGTCTTAACATAATGAAAATGAATCGTACAGTGGTAAACAAAAGCCCCTACAGTTCTGAAGTTACACGCATTGAATTTCAAATAATAAAATTTTTTATGAGAAGTCCATTTCAAAAATGTTTGTAGGGGAAGGTGTCAGAAACTTTAATCGTGTCTGTAATAACAGTAATAACAAATAAATAAATATGAAAATCAGAGGTATTTCTTTGTTTCTTTTAGAATATATAGATGCGGTTTCATTTATTTTGAAGACGTGGATTAGTTTTATGAAAAGTACAAAAAACAGATAAGCATGATAGTGACCAAACCACGTGGGTGTCTTCAGAGGTATAGTCTGGAAGTGCTTTCAAAAATGGAAATCATTTTGCACTGTTTGTTATTTTTTAAGCAAAATTAAAAAAATTAAAGAAAAAACCCCTCTAAAATTTCAAAAGTCTAGAAAGAAAAATTAAACTCTTTTATCCTTCATACAAAACAACAAATGGGCCAGTGTGAAAGCAGTAAAAAGAAAAAGAATGAGCTTTCATGCACACGTATCTCAAAGGGGAATGGGGCTGGTGAAAACGTTTATTTTTCTCTTACTTTTTAAGTATTAAAATGAACTATTCCCAACTATTAAAGAATTTAACTATCGTAATTACACTATACAAACAATAACTAAAAATTGCAAAAGTATGCATGCTTAAATTTTCAAAGTATGTTTCTAGTTTTTAGTGTACAATGGCAAGCAAACAGCATACCAAACACACGTTTTAAAAATATCTCAAATAAAAATAATAATAATAATAATGATTTTAAAGAAAACATTCTTTATAATGGAATTTTACTTCTAAAATGTTTATTAAGAGGAAATCTTCAAAAGGGCGCCTAGAAAACCTTCAAAGGGCGCCATGGCGCCCGCGGGCGCCGCGTTGGACAGCCCTGTCTTTGACAATTTTCTTTTCGATATTCACCTATGCAAATCAAATGTTATACACATCTTCGCAATGCAACTAAGCGCAAAAACAATAGGCATAAATAAATAACATTGCTATTACTAAAAATAATGCTGGCTCTTATAACTCGAATGGTTGAATTTTAAAGAATATTGATAGCCTATTTTTGCCATACCCCACCCATGTATTTTTCAGTTACCGTGAATTGTCAACTAATAAATAAAATCTTTCATCGTAATCTTAGTTAATTAATTAATGAGCTAAACACTAACTAATAAATTAATTCTAATAATTTTTTCGTTTGCATTTACTTTCTCTTTGAAATAGACTTCAAAAACACGAGTTGGCTATAAAGCTTTAAACGCATCCAAGAAATAAAATAATAGTAGTAATTAAACGTTCAAATCTGAAAACTAATATTAAATGTATCTGTCTCTGAAATAGATATTAATTTGAGAAAATGATACCACATTCTTTGATAATCTATAAGTGGTGGAAAACCACAAGGGGATCCATTTCAAATGAAACCACCATACCATTAAATATTTATATATAATGAGACTTGTGGCACTGGCGAATAATACTAATAAGTTTCGGAGATTTGAAATTGAACGTGAAATACTGCAATCTTGGCTAGATAATGTAAGCTTTCTGACTTAAAGATTATTATGTGAGAAGTATAGTGAGAAGTATAGTGATGAATCACTGGAAATGCTAATTTTAACCGTTATTTTAATTTCTACACAAGCATATAAGTATACGTACATTTATAATGCTTAAAATTTTTAAAGAGTCTTTGACAATTTCAAATATTCACTTATGCAAATCAAATGTTATTCATTTCTTTGTAATGCAACAGAACGCCAAAACAATAGGCAAGAAGAAAATAACATTGCTATTACTAAAAAAATGCTGGTTCTTATAACTCAAATGGTTAAATTTCAAAGACTGATAGCCTATTTTTGCCAAACTCCACAAATGTATTTTTCAGTTACCGTGAACTGTCTGCTAATTAATTACATATTTCATAACAATCTTAATTAATTGATAATTAATTAATGAGCTAAGCACTAACTTACAAAATAATTCTAATATTTTTTTTTTTTTCGTTTACATTTACATCCGCTCTGAAATAGACTTAAAAAGCACGAATTGACTATAAATCTTTAAACACATCCAAGAAACAAAATTATAACAGTAATTAAAAGTTTCAATCTGAAAACTAATATTAAATGTCTGTCTCTGAAATAGATATTAATTTGATAAAATGATACCACATTCTTTGATAATTGACATTGGGGAAAACCACAAGGGGACCCATTTCAAATGAAGCAACCATACTGTTAAATATTGATATTAATGAGTCTTGTGGCACTGACGAATAAATACTAAATGAGTTTCGGAGACTTGAAATTGAACGTGAAATATTGCAATTTCGTAAGCTTCCTGCGACTTAAACATTATGTGAAGTATAAAGAGAATTGTAATGATGAATGACTAAAAAGGCTAATTTTAACCGTTACTTATAAGCATTGTTGCAGTATAAGCATATAAGCATACGTACATATATATACTTTTTTAAGTCCTTGATAATTTTCTTTTCAAATTTTCTGTGCAAATCAAAAGTTATTTACATTTTCGCAGTGCAAATGAGCGCCAGTACAGTGTTGCTCAATTGGGGATTTTATCCCCATCTTTGGAAATTTTGAACCTCCACTGGATTTTTGGGGGGACAAGTAGTTCATGGGGAATTGTTTAAGGACTATCAACATTTTGGGGGGGAAACTTAGGGAATTTTTCTTATTTTAGGTTAGATTTACTTTCAGTCATCTGAAAACACTGGATCGGTCTGAAATTTTATTTTGATTTGGAAAATGGAAATTCGGAAGCAGAAATCAGCGATATCAATATTATATTTTCGTGGTCGAGCTCGTTGTTTTTAAAAATTACAGTTTACACGCATCACAGATGCATCATGAGCTGCGTTGGACTATACCCATTTGAATTTCCAGCCCACAAGTGCGGCAGATATTCACAGTCATCCCGGATAGACACGCAAATACGTATGCACATTTCTTTTGTTTTTGTAGATTTACGAGTAAAAAACTGAAATAAATTTGCAAGACATGCAGTTGTATATTGCAACGGACGTTTGCTACATTTGTAATTCAACATTCGGCCGAGATTAAATGCTTATTTTTTGTAAATGGGGATTTTTTTCAAAAAATGCTTAATTTTAGGGGAATTAATTTTAATTAGTTTTAAAAACTCTGTAATGGAAAATTGAAAATTGAAATGTTACTTTTTTGAGTAGAAACTACGTTGGTGATTTCTTCCGAAAAAATGCTATTTTGGAGACATTATCTTAAATTTTTGGGAAATTGACTTTCGACTATCTTGAACAAAATGCCGTGAAAAAATAACACAAAGAAGTTGGCTGTAATTACTATGAATAATGCTGATTCTTATCGTTAAAAGTCAAATGGTTAAGAAGATATGTAGCCTATTTTTTCTAATAAATTCTCGTTGTCAAAAATATTTTTTTTTTAATTTAAGGATTATGAAAATGTTAATAATATGGAAGGGTATGTTGAAAACATAATCATCTGGCTGCGCAATATATAAACAGCTAACAAAACAAAAAAAAATATTTGCATAGAGAACTGATTGAAGTTTTTAAAATATTTTTTCTTAAAACATTGTCAAAAATAAATTTCAGCCTGTATGTTCTTAATGTACGTTTTTATATGCCTGAATTACGTATATAAAATGCACTCTAGACAGTGGCTATATACTGCATTGTTACCGGGTGTCCCAAAAATGACTGATGGATTTTAAAATTCAATAACTTGCAAACGGTGACAGCTATTTAAAAATTTTTCACAGGAGGGTTATGTATAATGTCAGGAGTTTTTTTACCGTAATTTTTTATTTTAGTTCGAATTTCAAACAATAGGTGGCGCTGACGGCGATTGAAGGCCAGGTCGACGCTTCACTCAGCACTGATCTCCTGGTCTTCAACTGCCGTCAGCGCCACCTATTGTTTGAAATTTGAACTAAAATAAAAAATTACGGTAAAAAAACTCCTGACATTATACATAACCCTCCTGCAAAAAATTTTTAAATAGCTGTCACCGTTTGCAAGTTATTGAATTTTAAAATCCATCAGTCATTTTTGGGACACCCGGTATATGCCTTACTTTTGTATAATACATATTATTATTTTTTCTTTTTACGAGAGTGGATCCAAAAAAAAGTTACAGACAATAGCGTATGAAAAGTTATTATAATGGACGGGGTATTTTTTTTTTCTCTAGAATGGCAAAGGATGGCGCTAGTTGTCTTATAGCAATTATTCGAATAGGTAGTGAATGCTCCCAAATGCGTCAAATACATTACAATGGCTTGAATGGCAAGATCTTATAAAAGTCGCCTCGCTTGTGCTACATGGATGCGTTCTTGTAAAGTCATCCAACACATATGCCTTGGCATATAGAGAGACGGTGTCATCTCCTGCATTACAATGCAAAGCAATGCTCACTAAATTAAAAAATTGCTGCAAAGATTTAAATGTGAAGTCTCGTGACCCTCCCTATTCAGACCAAATTTGGCCCCTAATGACTGTTTCCTTTTTTCCCGAAATTAGCACTGAATTAACACATATGTAGCACAGTATTCTTCTTAGATAGTGGCGTCATAGTTGTCAACTTTACGATTTTTTAACCGACTTCAAGGAGGAGGTTATGATTTCGACCTGTATGTATTTGTTGTTCACTCTTAACTTCCGTAAACATGAACCGATTTTAATAATTCTTTTTTTGTTTGAAAGTGTAAGATGCCCACATGGTCCCATTTCAATTTTATCAAATACTTGCGATTAGAACTTTTTGAAAATAAAAACATGAAAATTCCAACTCTTTTTGAAGCAGTCATCCAATTAGAAGCGTTCATTTTTCAGGTAATCGCAGGCTTTCATGTCGAGCACACAAGTCAGATGTGTGTGTACAATAAACAAATAAAATTCCAGGCTATAACTCTTACATCGATACTAGATCTTTTAATTTCATTAAATTCTGGTGTTTAGAATGTTTTTTTAAATAACAAAATATGGATTTGATAAAAAAAAAATAATGGTTTGTCGCAACTCATCTTTCATTGTTGCAACATTTTCAAGTCATAACCATATTAAAACTATGCATTCATATGCGTTAGTGCCAAGTTGTCGTTAAGCTTGGTATTTTTTTTGAAGTCGGTTAGTATTTTTTTTTAAAAAGCATATTTTATCTCATAACCAGTATTTTTATGCAGAAATACTTGCTTAATAGAATCGCAAAACTTACGCAGTTGAATAAAGAGAACATTTCTGTAAGATTTTAAAGGTATCTATATAATCGGGTGGTTGATAACTATGTGATGTGAAAAAAGCTGCTGAAACCTGATTAATAGGAAGACACGTGATTTCAATGAAACCGGTTAAGCAAATTGGTTTTGCGTTCAGATAAATGTTTAGATACATTTGGTGATTATGTGAAAAATGATCGGCTAGTAAGCCTCTTAATTTGCTTTTATATTTTCTGTCTATTGGTAATAAATATTTTTTTATTAGTACACTGGTAATCTTTTTTTTTTCATCCTCGCAAAAGAATTATTTAAAGAGTTCTTTTTTAATTTAAATGTGCAAATGATTTCAAAAAATGCTTTGAAACTTTTTGTTTCAGCGAAATTTTCCAATACAATTGGAGATATGTATAAAAGTCGATCTATTTCTGTTGATTTTATAAGAATTTTAAAATTATGTAAAATACGTTTTCTAAAGATGTAAGGAAAATGTTTTCAAAGAAAGTATTCGATTGAAATATTACGTTACTTCTGTTATAAATATAAGATTCATGAGACTTTTCAGATTATTCTGTTTAAAAACATTAAAATACGGAAAAATTAAAATATTTTTCACTTTCATAGACCAAAAATCGTACTAATGATTTACCTTAGAATTCAAGGTAATTTCAAAGATACATTAAACTAATGGAGATATTATGCATCGTTCTTTCCGTTTTATTAAAGTTTTGTATTTTATTTTGCATAAATGTCGTTTCAGTGTTAAAAATTAAGTAGTTTTCGAGAAATCTAATTTAACACGTGTTCTCTTAATTTTCCGTTTTTAGGTTCGTTCGTATTTATGTAAATACATAGCACCTATAGTTGTCGTTCAATCCGTCCTTCTGTCCATCAGTCTGTCTGTCCGCATATAACAACGCAAAAACTACCCAACCGAATCTTTTAAAATTTAAAATATATAATTATTACATAATTTTCTTGAGTCATTTCAAATTTTATGAGAATCGGATGGATAGATCAATTACAGGGACGATCAAAAGTATTCCGTTACATTTCGGTCAATGGGGAAAATGTTTCAAATGCATTTTAATCGTTTGAAATTTAAATTACTTACTTTTTACATAATTTTGTCAAGTCATTACAATTTTTTTGAAAATAGGATGCATAGATCAAATACAGGGACAATCAAAAGTACTCCGTTACATTACAGTCAATGGAAAAATGTTTCAAATGCATTTTAATAACATTACACTCATTCGAACATAATAATATTGATATACATCATAAAGTACATATTATAACATAGATTTTGCATAATCTGTTGTGCAAGGACATTTGTAAATGATTTACAAGGCCACACAAAAGCATTCCATTACATAATGAGTATAGAGAGAACATTGTTTGGTGCGCATTTCAATTGTAATTACCTATTTACGATTTTATGAGATTGATATATGAGAGTGATAGTTTTAAAACTTCATTATCGTACGAACGCACCTCATTTGCTGCGCTTCACGGCAATTTCCAACTTTTTTTTTCAACATTTGCTTTTACAAATCGGGAAATATCGTTTTAAACTTTGGCGTCCTTTTATTGACTCTTTGTTTTTAGGGGCGTTTTTAATTATATAAATATGTAGCACCTGTAGTAATCGTCGTTCAGTGCGTCCGTCCGTCTGCCTGCATATAACAGAGCAAAAACTATCCAATCGAATCGTTTGAAACACATAATTGTTGCATAATTTTGTCGAATCGTTTCAAATGTTATGATATATAGTTTAACTACAGAGACAATCAAATGGACTCCGTTACATTACGGCCAATGGGAAAAAATAGTTTCAAGTGCATTTTAATGATGTTGCACTCTTTCGAACATAGTGGAATTGATATGCATCTATGAAGTATATATTAAAACATTCATTCTGTACAATCTGTGATGCAAAGAATATTTGTTTTAATTTACAGGGCCAGACAAAAGTATTCTATTAGATAATGGTATAGGGATAAACATTGTTAGAGACATGTTTTAATTACATTACACAATTTCACATTTTATGAAATTGATATGCGCTGCTGAGATTTACTATAATTTACTTCCTGTATAAATAGAAAGCAGATAATATTTACAGAGAAACATGAAAGATTTTGGATATTATACTGTATACTCTTACACCAAGATCTGAAGATTTTTAAAATTTCGTTATAGTACGAACGCACTTCATTTGCTGTGTTTCACGTGCATTTTCCAATTTGATATTTTCAAAGCTTTGCATACTAGTTTAATTGAACATGTATATTCAATACTTCAAAAACATGAAGTAATATGAAATATTTTATTTTGATCAAGTGTTTTCCTTTTTCTTTTTTTTAACCTTCTTTTTTTAAAATAGAAGAAATTTTTGTAATTGAAAATGTTTTTGACGAAATTACACGTTTTAGGAATCAGAAACCCCGAAAAATATACTTATACAAAATGTCTGTCTGCCCGAGTGCCCATGTGTCACCATTGTACCATCGATGATTGTATGAAGCTAAACATAGAATTGAACCAGATTTTAGAAATACAATCGAACCTCGTTAACATGAACATTTTTTACGCGATATATTTTCTAACTATTTCGTCAAGTCGTATGGGTATTTACTGTAAATTTTCGGCTTTTAACACGAAACACGCTTAACTCAGAATATTGGTTATCGGAAACTGAAAAGGATCGGCCGTTGAAATATTTCAACTCATAGGACGAGCGAAGAAAGTTTTCTAAACTTTTCAATGTAACTGTACTGAGTTCTATTTTTTCGAACTTCCAATTTTTTGAAAGAATGTTAATCTCGGAAGGAAAATGTCTGTACTTTTGGCGGTCGCAGGCTACTGATTGTCGAATTGCCACACCATTACCCTTTCTAACCACATAGAAGATAAAATTATACTTAAGAATTGAATTGAGGTGTGAAATAAAGTAGGTAATGCTTATTAAAGTTTGTTCACAAAGCTATTTACGCATATTAAAACCTGAGAGACCACTGTGGCAGTGATCACTAAGTTTCTAATAAAAAAAATTAATCAAGTTTTCGGTCCAAAGTTTTGGTGGATTCCACTGGATGAATGTAAATATCGATCAGTTCTCCTTGGAAAGACTTCCACTGAGATATATCACACATTTAGGCTTATAGTCTTAACGAATCAATATTAAGAAACAAAATCAGCACCAAAAACAAAATAGATTTTGAAGATACGTATGTATATTTACTCTTGTTGCATAGAATACACCGAGTGAGTCAAAAGTTCGTGAAATTTTTAAAAAATCTTAAAAAGGCAGAAATTATGATAAAGGAATGTGATTTGCAAGAAAGGGCTCACAAGTTAATCTTGATCCTTTTAGTAGTAAATAAATGTTTAAAAAAGCCATATGGGAAAGGCGCTGATGACAGAAAACACAACCATTTATTTATTCTTGGAATAACAAATGTTCAATATGACTTCCAGAACATTCTACGGCACAACTAAGGTGACTCTGAACGCCCATTACAGCTAAATGCAACATGTCGGAATGAATTTCAGAAATCTAACGACAAATGGAACCTTTGAATTTGCCAATGTTGAAAAGGATGAACGATACATAAGTGATTTCAAATAGCCCGACAACCGGAAGTCGACCGGGATGAGATCGGGCGATCGTTGAAGCCATGCAATCGTGCAATCTGTTCTGATCAGTCTGTTTCCACCGAAGCCACTCAAGGAAACAATTTACTGATTCGCATAATGTGATAGTGCGCCATCCTGCATAAGGTTTATTATAGATAACACATCCCTTTGATTTAATGCCGATAAGATATTGTCGTGCAAAATAGTGAAACAACACTCAGCGGTTACTGTGCGCGTTTTTCTACCCTATGAAAGTGAGCCAAAGCAACGCCAGACTCTCACGTTGGCGTTAATGCAATGACTTACTTGTGCATTCATGAGGACTAAACGCCACCCATATGCAAGTGCTCTGTGTGAAATGTGCCTGTGACATGTGCCTCATCATTCCAGAAAGTTGAACAATTATTGCGTGTTATTTTCAATTCTTGCCATAGCCCACGCGGCAAATGATACCCTCATAGCTGTGTCTTCTGGTTGTAAATTCTGCAATGACCGCAATTTGTAGGGATAGCGATGAAACATCCCGCAGGGGATACGTCTGATCGATGAGTGAAATATATCCAATATTCTCCCAGCTTTGCAAGCGCTAGACGATTTATACACTAAGGCCGTGTTCAAAAGACGCTTTTTTTGTGCGCGCGCGCTCAGAAGATTCTGCTTCGAGTAGGTGCTATCGAAGAAGAGAATTTTAAAGTTATTCAATTATTGTATTATTTTTATGGTTCAGAATTTGTAAATACAAATACCACATCTCTTTATCCTTTCAAAACATGATTTTCATAACAGAAATACATACCTGTGACCACTCAAATAAAATTAAAAGTATTCCGGAAAAGTATCACGTGACCTATTTCATGTAATTAAGCCCGATCAGCATTTAAAATAATACATCCAACCCTGCTAAAAGCTGACGTGCGTTACGCGCGTAAAACTGCTGGGCGATTTGATCACGTGATTGTGCATTTTGTGCTTATCTGTTATTGGTTGCACTTTGTTTGTAAACAAAGTTGGTAGGTTGACTGATACAATTTAATTTTTTTAATAATTTTCTTTTTATTTATTTAAAAATCATTTATCAGTTGCTTGATACTTTGCGTATTAAATAATAGAATACTGTTGATTCTATTGTTGTAATTAATAGAATGCTGTTGATAAACCAAGGTTGAGATATCCACACGGGGGACTAGCTAGGGGGGGGGGGACAGGAGGGAGCCTACCCTCTCAAAACATTCACAAATGTTGTTACACTTTGCAAATTTAAAACTTTTATGTCAAATTTAATTAAAATTTTAATAAAAACTGCAATACATTTTCTATTTTTGATAGAATTTGCAAAAGTTACAACTCTAATTGGGAATATTATTATTTTTTTTACAAATAAGAACTGTATTACATTTTCAAAGTGCGTTAACTTGGCAAAATTGTAAAACGAGTTGGCGAATATAAAAATTTGATTTGACAATATTAAGGTTTTCTTCCCCACCAATAAAAAGTCTTAGCGATGGCCCTGTATTCACATATTACAAGATTGATTTGTAATCTACAATACTGGATTGATTGCAATGGAATTTGCATTGTTAGTTAAATAATTTTTCAAAATAAGTTTTAGTATGTATATATTTCTTATTTAATGATTTATATTTTTAATACCGTGTGGATAACAGGCCAAAATATGTCACAAAATATGAGAAACAAACGACATCCAAAATTATGTTAGTATAAGCAAAACACTTATTTATACTTTCAATAGAAAAATTATTAACATTCTAATCATACTTTATTCATTACAAAACTAGAAGGCAAACTACAAATATTTCACTTCTTTAAAATATATGTATGCAGATATTCTTAATTTAAAAAAATGTATAGCTTTTACATTTTGCTTTTATAATATTTTCCATTTTGATTTTAACACCGTAAAATATCCACGCATGCATTATATTTGCATCCTAATCTCAATAACAACTTACTTCTAAAATTTTCAAAAAAAAAAAAAAAAAAAAAAGAAGAAGAAGAAGAACATTAATAATTATTTTATGCATATACGGATATTTTGACAGAAAACTTTTTTTTTTCATTTGCTTAATATATATATATATCACTTTGGAACGATATTAATATCGTTCTAATTATCCTTTTAATATTCTAAATTTAGAATATTAAAACTTTCTCCGCAAAAATCTCATTTTCTCGTATTTAAATAAGTATTTTATTATTATAATAGAAATACATATGCTTCTCTATTATTAATATAAAATTTACCTTTAATAAAAATGTCTTATTTATTAATAAAAAGCAACCAAAAAAAACACACAAACAACTTTTGGCCCACGCAGCAGCACTCTAACCATTCGGCCAGCGAGCTCACATTCATTTGTAACAGATTATCTTTATAATTGGCACCACAAGTAATTACATCCGTGATCTGTTCTCCATCTGTTATTGAGCGAACAGTTACAGTAACCGGTGGCACAGTAGCGAGTACTGAACGCACATCCCGTCCACTATAGGTACCCACTCCATGTCCGTGGCTCCTGAGCGCGCGCGTCCAGCGCGCGTAACAGCTGAACACGGCCTAAGTTAGTCATAGTTTTTTTCCACCGCAGTATTTCGGTCTTTCGCCAACGCGAATCTTACACTTCGATGGCCGAGCCATCAAAGAGCCAGTTTCTTCGAAAAGTTTGGCAAGCTTCACTATTATCATTGTGTTATCATTAAATCATTATGTTTTTTCGAAATTTATTTCACACCTTTGATTTTAGGGCAAACACAATGATAAACGTACGAGTAAACCACTAGTAGTATTAATTTTTGGGTTATGCACTACTTCACTTCCGGCAGACATGAATCATTAGATTCTCTTATTACTACTCTTCCATTAAATAAAGGGTTTTTTTATTGTGCTTGATACCTTAGGTTATTGTGTTGTTGTTTCTTTTTAATTAATTAAAAAGAACTAATTAAAAGATATTTAAAATATCTAATCTAGCTACTACCAAACTTAGGCAATTATTATAAACCCAAATACATAGCTGCCAATTTTTACGCATTTTTCTACCACAAAAATTTTATAGTAAATATTGTCTTATTTATTCGTCTAAATCTTATGATTAAACAAATAGAAAAATCTCTGTACAATTTTAGTGGTAGCAAAAGTGCGAAAATTTCGCAGCTATGCCCAAATATATTATGAGTGGTAGAAATACATTAGTAGTAAATTTCTTATGGCCATGCTGCAGTTTTCATACACAAATATATATATCTATAGATGACGGCCAACTGACGATAATAGGAAAGAGAAACCTGCTATAATAAAAAAGTCTGCTATAATGAGGCTGATTATTTATCTAACAGGAAAAATTTTTAATAACATTTTAAAGTAACCGTTTTCTTATTTAAATTCAGAATTTTTGACACAATTAAGTTAAAAATATCTTTTCAAAATTACTAAAGGAAATTTGCTCCTTTGGTAAAGAAGCCTTATCTGTATTAGTTATCATTTCGCAAAAAATATATACAAATTATGTATTAGTGTATAATTTATACCAATACGAGTTAATTATGCTTACGAAGTCGTTATTTTTTGTGCGTTCACTTATGGCAGAATGAAGATTGTTATGAAATTCATTAATGTTGTTTTGCAATTTGTAATTAATCTAAAGGACATAAAAGAGGTATTCCGTTTCTGTAAAAGTTTGTGTAATGCTAATATTTAAAAAAAAAAACACTGTCAGCAAAACTTTCTATTTACTGAAAATAACATTCTGATACGCAGGCAAACATCTGTTCATTCAAAAAGGATTGTATCTTATCGGTTATTATTAACAGAACAAATGTTTATGACGCGAAATAACATTACAATCGATTCCTTTAATACGCATAATGGATTGGAAAAACAATTAGGAGCTCGCTAATATCATTCAAATACGAAGTAACGTCATTAGTAGAACATTAGAAATGGGAAAGTTCAAAATCATAATATCTGTCAAAATAAAGCTGATATGAGATATTGATAATATTTGCATTCATTACCAACAGAAAACATATTGGATATTTTGGATTATCGCTTACAAAATATCATTTTATCTAATCAAATATTTAGAAAACTTGATTATGATTATTTAACAATATAATTTCCGTGAATTTATTCAGAATTTAAAAATGATGGCAGAATTCTTTTAATTCAGAAGAAATCGTTTAACCCTTCAACGTTAAAATTTTAATTCCGATACGCAACACTGACACCGGTATTTTTATCTAAAAATATCCCTTTTATTTTGTATGTGAAAAATCACGTTTTCTTATTTAGAAATATATTTGTTCTTAATTACCATTGTCAGTCGTTTATTTCGACATCTTAGCAATGAAAATGCTATGATCGTTAAAGGGTTAATCAATAAACTAAGTAACCTTTTTTCCGCTGTTATCCCATTGATACATTAAAACTTATTTGATTATAATTACGTTTTCGATACAAATGTAACTCCATCCATAAATCTGACTATCTGATATGCAAATAATATATAAAGGGCTGGCACAGGCGACTATTTTTATATTTAGTCGTTGAGCCAAAAGCCTAAATTAAGGTTTTTGATTTCATCTCTGGTGACTTGATAATACATACTTTTTTGGATTCACAGTGATCCAAGGAGTTCATTTTATGATGATACTATTAAATTGGTGGTAGCTTATAGACGCCATATTGAAAAAATGAGCGCCATCTATCGTACATAGATACAATTTTTTTCCTTTTTTAATATTACCACATAATTAAATTTCAATGAAAAAATGCAGAGAACAAACATTATTGAGCATATAACGTTATACAAATTATATATTTGTTAAGATTTTATTTTAATACTAGCAGGCTATGCCCGCTGCGCTGGTCAATATTTCAAAATCAACCGTGGATGAAACGAACTGGTGAATTTAAATTTGTATTTTAAATAATTTGGACCTCCAGCAGCACCTTGCTCATTGCTGAAAACGATTTAGACACCATTGTGATATTAAATTATCTTAAACGTTGCGCAAAAACCGGCTATTCAGAAGTAACTATTTTAGTTTATTACTAACAGTGTACATTTGGAAGCGAAATGAGACCATTATGGCAACAGGATTTAAAATTTTCCCTCATCTGAAGAAATATTAATTATTACAGTCGTTACCATGGTACAACTTCTGAAAAATTTCTTCACAACTTTTCATTATGTGAAGCCAGGAACCCAAAGCTACTCCCATCTAAAAAGTTTATATATATATTAAATTTTGTCCGCGCGGTAAAAGGCACAATTATGCAAGAATCATCTTCAAACTCTTCAAGTACATTGAGATGGTTAATATCTCAGTGGGAATTGCAAATGAGCAAAATCGGCCCAAGGGTGTGGTAATTTGGAAGGGTTCAAAAATTTGAATACCATCTTAACATGGCTTTCACAAAACCAGCTCTTCTCTCTCTCTTACCTCATGTCTTCTCATGAGATAGTATTGTGGTGTGTATGGCGCGTAGCGCCATTTATACCAACTTGATCCTAAACCAGCTCTTTCAAAACAATAGCAGGAAAAAAAATAAACATTTTTCGTTACAGCAAGTTGCCAACGATAAAAAAAAAACACACATTAAAATTCTCACTACAACAATTACTTTATTATTGCAAAATTTCCTCCTGAAAAATGAAAACAAAATTATTTGCTCTTTTGTATTTAAGCATTTTCTCTTTCGTTATTTAAGATAAAATTACGTAAATTTGTATAATTTGGCGAACGATTTGGCGAAATTGGTTGACGTGATAATCAAGTAGCAGCCAATTTACACTTTTCATATTTCACAAAAGATTCCTACACAGACATCATATACGCATTAGGTTTAGCACGATTATCTTGCAACTACAATGTGGCAAAATCCTCGTTTTAGAATACCAAAGAAATTTACGTATATTTTATTATTTTCTATAATTTTAAACAGCAATTAACAATAAATAAAAAGTAACTGTAAAACAAAACAATAAATATCATTTCAAAAAAGAAAAAAATGAAAGTAAATAAACAACTTATCTCATCAGATGAACAACTATAGCTGGGTTACCATATGAGGCAAATAATGCCATTTTGGCGCCAGTGAGATACCTCGATGAGTATATGACCAAATCCGTGACAAAATTTCCATTTGGAAAAAACTTTAATCGGTATTTATACTGCTTTTTCCCTATTTATGAATAAGAAAAAACTTTGACACAGATATCATGTATGCACCACATTGGCGCAATTTTTTTCGTTCGCCAATTTGGAGAACTTGGTTTTTAATTACCAATTTCATAAATATTTTTTAATTATTTTGCATTATTTGAAAAAAATAATAAATAAAAAAGTTTAATTAATAGCTATAGAACAAAATGATTTATATTATTTTAAAAAACAAAATGAAAGTTAATAAATAGTTTATTAATAAATAAACAACCATAGTCGGTTTACCATGTGTGGCATAAAATCGCCATTTTGCCGCAATCGTGCGAACGTGGTGCGTATATGATACCTGCGCTAAAACTTTAAAATGTTGCAATTAAATTATTTTACAGTTTGGATGAGGAAGACATTTATACTAAAATTTAAACATTATACGCATTTTTTTTGCTATAACTTCTAATTATATATTTACAATTAAACATAAAAAATATCCTAAAAATGCTCTCACAAAAAGAGAGTGAGAGAATTTTGCAATTGTGAACATCGCTCCGGCTTATGCCTTCTTGGTATAAAATCGCATTGTTTGATGACAAAAGTAAATTCAAACACCCAAATAAACAAATAACATACAATTAACAGATAAAACCATTTTTAAAAGTAATTCTGCTATTTTGTCTTTTAAGACACATAATGGTAGAGTTAGATTTTTAATTTTTTTTTTTTTTTTTTTAATAGAAAAATGTTATTTACGTTTTATCTAAAAAATATTTAAAATACATTTTTGTTAGCCTGCGCGAAAGAGAATAGCGAAAGTTTGATTGAAGAAATATTGAAGAGGAAATGGCCAAAATAGACTTGTAAATTTTATTCAGCGGGAATTTTTCATTTCAAAATGTTGAATTTATCTATAGTAATAACGCATAATTGCATAAATTTAGTTTGAATTGCAAAATTTTTCCTTCAGTACTACTTGGTTATACCGTCGACCAATTTCGCCAAATTATACAAATCGCCAAACTATTAGCCAGATTATATAGATTAGCATAAATTTTCATTTAACGAAAAACAAATTAGCGAACATATATAAAAGTAGAAATAAAATGTCGAATTAAAAATCACTTGATGACATAATTAGTATTTATATTATGCTTAATGTCAAGTGAATGTGACATTTACGATCATCCATTATTGACATTTAATCTTGGAATTTGGGGGTAGATTTTTAATCGATGGTGTAATCTTTCCTTCTTCAGTTTTTAAATTTTATAACTGAAATTTTTCCTGTAAGTGAAATTGACGAAATGGCGCAAGAAAAATTAAATTAACAATGAAAACATTTGCAAAAAGAAATAAAAGAGTTATACTCATATCTATATAATTTACGATTAAATATTAAAAATATACTCTAAATACTATCTTCACTTGAAAAAAAACAACATTATTGCGACCATTAAGAACCTAAGTCAGGCAGGCATTAAGTCAGTAGTGCATTTTCGGCTTAAAAACACATTCTTTGGCGACAAAAGCACGATGAAAATGGTATAGAAACGAATAGTAACTCACAACTTACAGTGTCTTTTACAATCAGATCTGCTTTTTTCTGCTGTAAGTTATATTATACGAAAATTCGATAAAAAAGAGAAATAAAATAATAAAAAGGGAAATAACTATCATTCAAAATTCATTTAATCAATTTCTGAAATTCATGTTTTTATTCTAACACTCTTATAAGTCGCCAAAAGTTGAACCAATTGTTATATTTCGCGTTAATTTATTTTTTAAGCATTACAAATATTTCTTTCATTTTTCAAGATAAATATATTTTTATAATATTATGCCTCATTTAAGCGGTCTTTCTTTATTATTATTAATGTTATCAGTAGTTATTTTCTGCTATTATTTGCAAAATATTTGTAATATTTCTAATAGATATAGCCATTTTAATTCTTTTAGCAACTATAATTTTCGCCAAAAACAGCTACTGGCAACCCTTTTGTCAAAAATAACCGAAAAATACGAAATTTACTACGAAAAATCAGAGTTATCCCTGTAAATTTGAATCATAAACCTTCGGAAAAATATTTCCTATCGAATGATACAATCGGCAAAAAAATCCATCGGGTAGTTTTTGAAAACACTCGTTTGGAAGTTTCAGAACTTCTGCTTTATAATATACTAGCAGGCTAAGCCCGCTGCGCTGGTCTATTTTTCAAAACAAAACATGAATCAAAAAAATATTGAATATGATTGTGTTTTTTAAAGCAACTTCACATCGAATGCTCTTTCACATTTCTGAAAATCATACAAAACGCCATTGTATTTAAAGATAGAAAACCAACGATTATAAATGCACCAAAAATGCATTAAAAGTTAGCAAACAGCTGTTTCGAATCTACTGTCGAGATTCTTCATCAGTGCAAAACTCATCGAGCTAGAAAAAACAAAACTGAGACAAAAATAAAAACAACGACAATGGAATCAAGGCCCATTGACGCCAAAATATATTAAAATAATACAGTAGAACCCCGATAATTCGGATTAATTGGGACCGGACCCAATCCGGATTATCGGAAATCCGGATTATCCGGAGAATTAGGAAAAAATGAAATAAAATAAAACATACTTACAGAAAATCACCTTTAAGTTAAACTTAATGAGTATTTACAAACAGTAAAAATATTTACTTTGCTTAATTCTCCCAAAAAGATTTCAGAAAAGTTTTTTTTTTATTCAGAATACGATGATGAAATAAGTTAATGTTATGAAAATAGCCATTCGCTTCTCAAAATTGAAAAAAAAATGACAAAACCGATCCGGATTATCCGAAGATCCGGATTATCGGGGTCCGAATTTGCGGGGTTCTACTGTAATAAAATATTATGTTGTTGTATCATCTTATGCATTCGATAAAATTCGGGCTTTTAAGAAAAAAAATATTTCAGTTGACCATTTATTGTAGAGTTTGATAGATAAATAAGGCAATTATGAAAAGAGCAATTTAAATATTGTCTATTCACCATACTTCTAAAATAGCGAGCATTGTAGAAATTTTACGATTCGCGAATTCGAAAGTACATTAAAATAATACTTGAAAATGGAGTCTTTTTACTTGTTTATTTTGGACAACACACATTAAACACAACTACAAAACACTTAAACATAAAAACATAAATTTTACATGTATAATAAGCGAGAGTTACTATTTCTCTCGTCGAGAAAAATCCTTCGAGCACATCTGGTCTTTAGAACATGATTTCGTAACAGACGATCGGCCCAACGCAACGGTGCCGAAAAACAATCACGTGACTGGATAGCAGGTGCTACGATTCGTAACACTGCCCACCCATGAACATATGGATGTTCATCACAAATTATATATCAATTTAACACAACATGAATATAAATATGGAATATTATACATACTTCAAGGACAAAACTTCAACTAAATACAACAAAACTTCAACTAAAATAAGAAAAAAAAACAAGATTAGTATATACAAGTTAATCAGTTCAAATTTCCATGTGATACAATAACTTTACTGGTCGTCTGAGAATAGATTTCTCAGTTTTTATCTTGCAGGCCCTCACCTTGCCGTCTCTTCCAGGAAATAATTCAATAATTTTTCCTAGACTCCAGAAATTTCTGGGTAATTTATCATCTTTGATTAATACTATGTCATTCAATTTAAATTGAGGAAAATTAGTTTTGTTCGAACTTAAATGAGCTGACCTCAAATTTAACAAGTATTCCCCTTTCCATCTAGTCCAAAACAAGCGCATTAATTTCTCACGATAGTTAAAAGATTTAATTAATTCTTTCCTGGAAGAGATATTCGATTCAAGATGAAGGCGAACTGGTGGCAGAGAAGAAATTCTTCTCCCAATTAGGAAATGAGCAGGCGTTAATGGTAGGGGGTCTTGACCTTCTGGCGAGGCATATGTTAAAGGTCGAGAATTGACCATTCCTTCAATTTCAACTAAAACAGTATGTAGTTCATCAACAGTTAGCTATGATTTCCCGAGTGTCTTTCTTAAAGCAGTTTTTATAGTTCTAACCATTCGCTCGTAAAATCCCCCCCACCACGCTGCTCGTTCAATGATATATTTCCACTGTATGTGATGAGAAGCAAAATAGTCTTGCACATCTGGATGAGTCATAATCCGCCAAAGGTTTTTCAAGTCATTGTCCGCACGTTTAAAGGTCTTGACGTTGTCCGAATATACTACAGATGGTAATCCTCGCCGAGAGACAAACCTGCGAAAACCTAGTAAAAATGTTTGTGTCGACAAGTTGCCGACAAGCTCCAAGTGGACATTTCTAGTAACTGCAGATGTAATCAATAAAATGTATTGATTGTTATCACAGTCTTTTACGTATAATGGCCCTGCAAAATCACATCCTATCACACTGAATGGACTGGTCTGTTCTACTCGATCATTAGGCAATGGCGCTACCGTCTGATCGCCTGGAGTTGAAGAAAATCTTTTGCAAATAATGCAATTTTTAAGCACAGCTCTCACAGTTTGTCTAGCCTTTAATAACCAGAATCTTTCTCTAATCTGCACAAGTGTATGGGCAACAGCAGAATGAAAAACTCTGTAGTGGGCATCCCAAATTATAAGTTCTGAAAGTTTGGTTTTTGGCGGAAGAATTATTGGATGTTTCTCATCCATCGAATAATTTGCGTTATGGAGTCGTCCTAAGATTCTCAAAACTCCATCTGAATCGAGGTAAGGGTTCAATGAAAGCAATCTAGAGTCTCTAGGAAGTGGCTTGGAATTTTTCAGGCTTAAGATTTCTTTTTCGAAAATTTCAGCTTGACAATTTTTTAACCAGAAGATTTCGGCTTCTCGGATTTCCTCTGCCGAAAGTGTACGTACTGGTTCACGATTTTTCTTTAGTAATCTGATAAAACGAAATACATAGGCTGTTACGCGCAATAATTTTCTCAGGCTACTAAATTTGTGTGTATGAATTATATTCTCCTTGGCAATAATTGTATTAACAACAATATTACTTCTAGTTTCAATTTCGGGATTGACTGATTTTAATTTTAAATTATCGTCCTTAGGCCAAAATTTTTCAGATTTACCGAGCCATTCCGGCCCGTACCACCACTGATTCGAGTTTATTAACTCTTTCGCTGACAGTCCCCTAGTTAGCATGTCGGCAGGATTATCCCTGCTATTTACATGCAGCCAAGAACTAGGGTTGCTGTTGTCCTGAATTTGCATCACTCTGTTAGCCACAAACGGCTTCCATTTGGATGCCACTCCTTTGATCCAATGTAGTACTATAGTCGAGTCTGACCACAGTACTATTTTATCTAGATTCGTGAAAATGAGTTTAAGGTGACTGGCTATTCTAGCAGCTATTAGAGCCCCTAAGAGCTCTAAGCGTGGTAGTGTTATTTTTCTCAACGGGGCTACTCTGGCTTTAGACATAACAAAACATGTCCTATAATTTTCCTTGGCTGTTTGAAACCGGAAGTAGGCTACCGCTCCATAGGACTTCAAGGAAGCATCGGAAAAAATGTGTAGTTCTACTTTGTCGTGCACTTCACTCGAGTGATAATAATATCTGGGTATTTTTAATTGGTCTAGCAATTCGATTTCCTGATACCATGTTCTGTATCTAATTTGAAATTCTTCGTTAAATTCATCGTCCCAGTCTAGCCCACTCTGCCATAATTCTTGAAGGAAAATTTTTACCCTTATCAAAAAGGGTGACATAAATCCAATTGGATCAAATATTTTAGCGGCTGTCTGGAGAACATGCCTTTTGGTGAATTCCAAACTGTCACCTATTGACACTAAAGATGCCAAATCTATAGCCAAAAAATCCCCTTCAACATTCCAGTTTAACCCCAATACCTTTGATTCGGCGCAGTTTTCATTAATCTCTATAACCGGGTTACTATTCCAAGCTTCTTTTAATTCTGGAGAATTAGTAACGAACTTTCGCAATTGCATATTGGCATCTTTAAATATAGAAACTGCAGTAGTTGTTAGTTGCATAGCCTGCTCGACTGTAAATGATCCGTAAATCAAATCATCTACGTACAAATATTTATTAATCATTTCATAAGCGGCGGGTTCCGTATCCTTATAAGTACCAATATGCTTTTTAATTGTAGAGGCTAAAACATAGGGAGAGCTGGTGACACCGAAACAATGACGATTAAAGTGATACAAAACACTGTGTTTATCTATGTCGCAGTCATCGAAATACAAAAAACATAGATAATTTCTATCATTTTCTGATACCTGAATTTGTAGAAAGGCCCTAGCAATATCCCCCGTGAAAGCAATTTTAAACTGTCTGAAATTTAATATCACATCTATGAGATTAGGATTCAAATTTTGCCCCGCAAAAAGACATTGATTTAAACTTTTCTCCCCCATTTCCCGACTGCTCGCGTCAAAAACAATCCTTGTTTTTGTTGTAGAAGAACTTGGCCTAGAAACAGCATAGTGTGGCATCACGAAATTGACAGAACAATTATCACTACATTTTTCAATAATTCCCTCGCTTAATTGCTCTTTCATAATTTCATTATATTTTAAAAACAAAGATTTATCATTCTTTAACCTTTTCGCCAAACCTAAAAAACGCCTTTCTGCTACCTCGTAATTATTAGACAAATTCTGTTTATCTAATTCGCTACGCCATAACAAGGGGATCATATATCTATTATTTTTAAAAATGATTTCTTTCTGGAATTGATTAATGACCTCATAAGTCTCCTCTTGCATTTGATTATTTGAATCGACTAAAAAAGACTCAATTTGCCATAAATTTCTATGATCATTTTCTGAAGGGAAACAAATTACATTCATACAGGAAGTTGGCTGCGAATTATTACTATTAACTTGGCCGACAATGGTTTTGCCAAATATTGTTGGCTGCATAAATAAATTATGATTAATTTTTTCGACATTACCTATTATAGTTTTGAACAGATAGTCCGCACCTAGCAAGATCTGGACCGGTTTCGAATGAATAAATGTATCGGCCAATTCATGTTTATCTAATCGTAATTTATCTATTAACTTATAATCAACAGAAGTCATTATCTTAGTACCGCTAATGATTTCAGAAACCAGCGCTTTTACAGTTATTTTTTCATAAGGATGATGACAACTAATAATAGTTGAATTTACTACATTAAACTCCTTTTCTATGGCATCGCGATTCGCAAATGTATAAACCAAAAGCGTTTCCTTGGCAACAGGTTTTAATTTCAACGCCGAGGCTAAACTTTTTGTAATAAATGCTCTAGAGGATGCCGAATGATATAAGAGTCTCGTGCATAATTTATTACCAGTACCCTGCACTCGTACACAGGCGGTTTGCAACAATGTTGCGTACTTTTCGGGAGAATTATTAGTTTTAATTGCATATGAAAATACGGTTTGACTTTCTTCATTTTTAGAATCATCGGCTTTTACTGAGCTTTCATCGTGACGCGCTTTTGTCGATTTTTTTTGTCGGGCAAAATAAATAATTATGCTGGTAACTTTTACACAATTCACAAGGAGGTATTTTTACCTTACACAAGGATATTACGTGCGATTTAGAGAAGCAACGATAGCATCTTCCATCTTTTTTCAATTTATAACTTTTCTGTTCATCAGTAATTTCATTACACTTTAAGCTTAAATGATTCGCGTTACAAAATATGCAAACATTTTTTACAACAGTATTAAGCGCGATTGAAGAGGGAACATTTGGTTTAGTTCTAAAATTCCTTTTTTCATATCGTGCTACTTCCTGATTTTTTAAGGAAATCCCTGACACTGCATTTGCTGCTTCTCGCGATTCTATTTCAAACTTTATAAATTTCATCAGTTCATTTACGTCACCAGCTTTTTCCGCATTTTTCTTTCTCTGATATTCTACAACTAAATTATGGGGTATCTGTTTTAAAATTATCGGTATCAATAACTATCCGAAATTGTCCGACGCGACCCCGATAGCTTGTAAATTACGAATGCTTACTTCGCATTCGTCATATAAATCTCGTAATGACTTAATATTCGCGCTCGACCTAACCGGTTCTAGTTCTAATAATTTGTTTATAAACCCGCTTATCAAAATTTCTGGTTTACCGTAACGATTCTGCAGCAAGTCTAAAGATTGCTGGTAATTCGCCTCGGTCAAGGCTAGACCGGAAATTGATTTAAGTGCTTCACCTGACAAAAAGGATTTTAAATAAATAAGTTTATCCACCTTGGATAAATTTTCATTAGCATCAATGCTGCTTTTAAAACTATTCATAAATTCCAAAAACATATTCGGATCCCCTTTAAACGTCGGGATGTTTATTTTTGGTAAATTTATTGTTGTTGGTCTAGCATTGAAATAAGGAGTTGTACTCGCGTTAAATAAAGAACTAGTATCAGGTTGATCAGAATCAATTTTAAATTTCTTAAAAATTTAATTTAATTTTAAATTTTGTTTCATTTATTCCATCGTCATATTCAATAGATGACTGAATATCGTTCTCGAAAATTGCTCCATCCGATAATAATTCCTGAACCTGATTATTAACAGTTTTTAATTCATTTGTTTATCCGTAATGTTAGTTAAATATTCTGTTAACTGCTCAAAATGACTTTTATCATTAAAATCGATACTTTCTATATAAGCCTCAATTTTTGTAATAAATTTGGTTATTGCGGTTTTCAATATTTTTCTTTTACTTTTAATTTTTTCAAGATCCATAATAGTGAAAATATAGATCAAAAGAATAAATCAAAATAATTTTACAATACCTTTTCTATCCGCGATGTGAAGACGCGAAGTATTATTCGATAAATTCAGACCGAGAAATCCCCAAGAGCGGCAGCACAAATCACAGTCTTGAAATTTATAAACACATTCTTGATATTCAGATATCCTTAAAGGAGTCACTGACACTTATAAAAGTCTTAAATTCGAAAGTCTTGCAAACAGTCACTTCCCGGGTTGAAATGTGGCACCATGTAAAATTTTTACGATTCGCGAATTCGAAAGTACATTAAAATAATACTTGAAAATGGAGTCCTTTTACTTGTTTATTTTGGACACACACACTAAACACAACTACAAAACACTTAAACATAAAAACATAAATTTTACATGTATAATAAGCGAGAGTTACTATTTCTCTCGTCGAGAAAAATCCTTCGAGCACATCTGGTCTTTAGAACATGATTTCGTAACAGACGATCGGCCCAACGCAACGGCGCCGAAAAACAATCACGTGACTGGATAGCAGGTGCTACGATTCGTAACAAGCATTATGATCGCAGAGATTGGCCATTGAATGTAAACAATTTTCAAGTGATTCATTTTCATTTGATAGTTTTTGAACTCTAAACCTCTCAACTTGAGGATATGGGTATCTGTGGAAACAAACCTTAATACATTTTCTATCAATATATTATATTTCGCAACGTACATCTGCTCTTGAAATATCTATTACAGTGTTCCGTTTTTGGAATGCAGCAGAATAAATAAAGTTAAATAAAGTTTTCCTTGGAAAAATAAGGTGAATGTTTTTTGAATGTGTGAAATTCATTTTTTGATACAGATGTCATATACGCATCACGTTGGCGTGATTGAAACAAAATGAACATTTTATGAGTCTTATGGTAATCCAGCTTTGTTTTTAATTTATTAATGAACTATTTATTTACTTTCATTTGCATTTTAAAATGATACAAAATGTTATGCTCTATACATAGAAAAGTAAAATAGAAAATAGAAATGTGTCTGTCATTTGAAAACGAAGTTTCCGTTAAAGTGGCGCCAGAAATGTATCACCCCAACGTGGGGCATATATGACATTTGTGCCTCTTTTTTACAACATCGGTGTGTGCATTTGCACCTAAATTTAGCTCTATTTTTGTAATATTAACTGGAGTTTGTACAATGTAGGTACTACTTGATTTTCTGTCGAGAAAAAATTAATAGCAGATTATAGGAATAATTGTCAAAAATCGATGATCGTAAGTATGATAGCAATTGATATTACACGTGATACACGTATTTTTTTACGTCATAAGTGCTTTTTAATTCGACTTTTAATTTGTATTTTTTATTTATGTTTATTGTTCTTTCGCTATTTAAAATGAATTTATGTAAATTCGAATAGTTTGGTGAAACTGGCTGACGTATTAATCAAGTAGCACTCAATTTACATTTGAAAATATCATATTTCACAAAAAACTCCGGCACAAACCCGGATTTGCAAGATTTTCTTCCAATACCAATGCGGCAAAATCTGGTTTTAGAATTCGCGTTTGAAATGAAATAGACGCCCTCTCGCGGACAAAGACTGAAACGAAATAGAACTGATACCGTGAGCATCTTCCGCTGAAATCAGTGTTTAAAAGGCCGATAAATAAATAAACAGTTCTATAATAAATAAATAAATAAACAGTTCTATAACGCATGCAACGTTGGGTTCTTTGTATTAAAATTATCTAAAATCAAAATTTTAAACACAAAGTTTAGATCTATAATATAAAAAAGTACATTTGACTTACTCATGGCAAAATAACATGACAGCAACACAATGCTTGCATGATTCGCTTGTTCCAGCTTAATTACTTAAAAGCAATTACTAGATTTTCCAGCATCTAGAAATTCTAAAATTGTCGATATTTGTAATTTATCTCCCATAATTAAATAAGAAAGATAAAAAGCTGCATTTTAAATAGCTCTTTAAACGGGTTTCGCTATGCTAGAATGGAACAAACAGCAAGCACTACGTAAACAAACGATTATCAGGTCTATACAACGCCACCTTTCGGTCATTACAAACGCGAATAGCGAAGAAATGTGCATTTTTAAAAATTATTTTCGTTATTTTAAAACGAAAATATTAATAAGTAAAAAAAAGTTACTATAGCACAAAACAATTTATAGAATTTCTAGAAAGAAATTGAAAGTAAATAAACAATTTATTAATACAGAAACAACTATTGCTGGGTTACCATATCAGGCAAAATAACACCGTTTTGGCGATAGTCAGATACCTCAGTGTGTATATAATATCTGTGCCAAACATGTTTTGAAAAAACAATAATCGTTATTTATACAGCATGTTTAAATACTGTAGTATAGTGAAAAAAATGTATACATGACATATACGCACCACATTGGCGCGTTTTTTTTTTTTTTTTTTTTTTCTTCTGATGCCGATTCGGAGAAAATTTTGTTTTCAAATACCAGTTACATATGTAGTTTAGAATTATTTTCTGTTATTTTAAACAGAAAATAACAATAAATTTTAAAAAGTTTAGTTAATAATTATAAAACAAAACTATTTATATCCTTTAAAAAATAAAATAAAATAAAATAAAAATTTATTAATAAATAAACAACAGCCAGGTTACCAAGTGAGGCATAAAATCGCCATTTTATTGCAGTCGCGCAAATGTGGCGCATGTATGACAAATGTGCCTAGATTAAAATAGTTTATATACAGTGGCTCACAAAAGTGTTCGTACACTTTAAAAATTTGTACTAAAAAGAAATTTCCCTGAAATTAAATTCGTATATGAAGTAGAGAAATTTTTTATATTATCTTCAAGTTATTCTAAATAACACACAATCTTTTTGTTTAACATTAAGGGATTTTTTTTAATCTAAAAATGAAAACAGGAGATGCCACAGAAAGAAGACGCCACAAAAGTCTTCGTACATAAAAACATTTTCGGATAATTTCATTATTAAAATTATTATTTGTCACTTTATTTTTATTTTTGCATTATATTAACATTTAAAAAATCGCTTGGCTTTATATTTTGCAGAATTGTAATATAGAATCCGTAATATTCTATTTATTAATTAAAAATGGTTTGTAATCGTAATGTCACGACTAATAGCATTTGAAATTAATTATTTTTCTTCATAATAGTAGTAAATCAATTCGAAATATTGCAAAATTAGTTAATTTATTCCATTCTATGGTGAAGTATGCGATAAAAGGCTTTGTAGAAAAAAAATGGATTGAAAACTAGGTATGAAAAGGTCGTCAATCTAAGTGAACGCAAAGATATCAAATACTTACAATTAGAAAAGCCTTAAAAATCCATGTTTAAGTGCTATAAAAGTTGCTATAGAATTTAATGAAACAGTTTCTACTTCATTTTTACCTGAAACTGTTCGACGAATGGTAAGCTCAGCTGCATTATATAGGTATTCTGCCCATAGAAAATTTTTTGTTAATGCGAAAAACAGAAAGCTTAGGCTTTCTTTAGCAAAATCAATGATAAATAAACCCGAATCGTATTAAATTAATTTTTTATTTACAGATTAAATCTAGTATGCCATTATTTGTCCAATGAGTGCATAATAGTATGGAGGAAAAAAAATTAAGAATTTAATTCAAAGAACTTAGTTGGAACAGTTACGCATGGCAGTGGAGTTGTCCTTGTATGAGGGTGCATATCAGCATCAGGATTTGGTAATTTGGTATATATATTGATAGCATAATAAATCATGATCTTTGTTCCAATATTTTAAAAGGCAATTTAAAATTATCAGGCCAATATATGGGTAACAGATACAACTTTGTTTTTTATCAGGATAATGATACAAGGCATATAGCTCTCAACGTTCGCCTCTAGAGTCTTTATAATTGTTCACAAGTTCTGAAAACATCACCTCAATTGCTGAATTTACCCAGTAAAACATATTTGGAGGTAACTGGAAGTTAGAACACGAAAACACAGCATTGAAACAAAAAGCGAAGTAAAAACAGCAATGTTCGATGAAGGCATCAACTTTCATGCAGAAATTACAAAAACACTAATTAAATCTATTCCCAGGTGTTTGAAAATTTTTTGTGGGTGCTAAATAATATCCTATTAAGTACAACTTTAGCGAAATATTACAATATTTACAAATATACAGCGATTTTTTTAAAGTGTACGAAGACTTTTTTGAGGTAAATTTTTTGTTATTTTTTGATTAGCGATTTTTTCAAAATAAAGTTTTGCTATGTTTTTAAAATATTTTATGTAGTTTTGTTAATAATGAGTCATAAGATCTTACTCTTAAATACCCATTCTAAAATATTAATTTTAATTAATAGATAGAGCCCTATTTCATTGAAATTCCTAAGTGTACGAACACTTTTGTGAGCCACTGTAACTGGAAAAAAAAGAAAAAAATTGTAAATAGACAATTTATTAATAAATAGACAATAACATCTGGGTTGCCATATCAAGCAAAATAATGACACTTTGGCGTCAGTTAATTACCCAGATGTATATATGGTATTGGCGTAAGAGAGAAATCGCGCCAATGTAGTGCGTATGAGATATCTGTGCCAAAAATATTTTTAAAAATTACAGTTAAATTATTTTACAATATCTCTGTATGTGGAAACCCATTTAACCTAAAATTTAAATATTATTCATTTTTGTGGTATTAACTGCTATATATTAGGGTGGGCCGAAAAAAACTTTTTTTCGATTTTCGATAATGGCGGGTGCGGAAAAGTGGCCATTGGTGGCACTCAGTTCACACAAAAAATTTAAGATTTTTTGGACAATTCCTTACCCTGCCGCAAATGGCTTGAAGTTTTGCCAAAATGCTGATTTTTGAACTTTTTTAGCAAAAAAAATTTTAATATTAAATTAAGCTTTTTTTGATGGTATTTAGTTCAAAAGATGTATTTAATGTGCCAAATGTTTAAATAACCTCTAATTATGCATTAGTTTAGTGCTATGTTCTTTAAAAATGTACAGATTTTAACTTGTTTTGCGTTCCGTACCAACGCGAAACAACCGAGAACTCCTCGCGTGGATGTCGTAGCTGCACGCCGAGTTTTACTCGCCTATAAAAATCGGCTGCTTTAAAATACACACAGCAATTAAATAATGCATTATGAGATCTTTTTTAAACATTAGGTACGTTAAATATGCCTTTCCAAGTAAATACAGCCAAAATAAACTTAATTTAATATTTTAAAAGTTTTTAATAAAAAAGTTCAAAAATGAGCATTTTGGCAAAACTTCAAGCCATTTGCGGCAGGGTAAGGAATTGTCCAAAAAATCTCAAATTTTTTGTGTGAACTGAGTGCCACCAGTGGCCACTTGTCCGCACCCGCCATTATCGAAAATCGAAAAAAAGTTTTTTTCGGCCCACCCTACTATATATGTATTTAAGTTAAATGTAAAAATTTTTCGCAAAAATGCTCTCACTCATTAAAAGAGTGACTGAGAGAAAATAGTTCTTGCGAACAACGCTTCGTCTTTTTTTTTTTTTTTTTTTTTTTTTTTTAAGAATCGTATTGATTGGCGACAAAAATTGATTGAAACACCCAATTGAACAAACAACATACAAATAACAATTACAGCCTATTTTTAAAAAATTAATTCTGCGAGTTTCTTCTGTAAAACACATAACGGGAAAATTAGATTTAAAAATATTTTTAAAAAAAGAAAGAAAAAAATACTTATGTTTTACCTAATGAAATTTTTGAGATGTTGTTTTCTTTTAATCTAGCCAGATTCTAGCCAAATCGAAAGAAATGAATAGCCAAATATTGTGTCACTTCAAAACTTTCTTTCAGATTGAGTTACTTTTTAAATATTATAAATATTCTTTTTTTCGTTAAAGATAAATATTTTCCTTTCATAATATTATTTTGCATTAAACGGATTTTTTTCTTTTTGTCATTATTTATTTTAAATCAATGAATTAACAGGGTTTTTTTTCGAAATGTTTATATTATTTTCCATTAGAGAAAGCATTTCATTTCTTTTTTGAAATATAATTATCGCCAAAACATTAGTTGTTGCAACCCTTCCGTCAAAAATAACCGAAAAATACGAAATTTAGTACGAAAAATCAGAGTTATCCCTGTATATTTGTATCATAAACCTCCGGAAAAATATTTCCTATCGAATGATATAATCTGCAAAAAGATCCATCGGGTAGTTTTTGAAAACACTCGTTTGGAAGTTTCAGAACTTCTGCTTTATCTTTATATATAAAAATCTTCTGTGCGTGTGTATGTAATTGAACTCCTCCTAAACGACAGGACCGATTTTGATGAAATTTTGTGTGTGCGTTCCAGTAGATTCGAGAATGGTTTAGATTCACATTTCATCGAATTTGATTCAGTACTTTTTTTGTAATCAGGCAAAAGCAAATAGTTAGTGATTTTTTGCTAATTAAAAGTGTTGAATAAGTTCGATGAATGGAGTGCGGGCGGAATGTCAGAGCGATGTAAGGCGCCAGATTTAAGCTCAGCTTCTTAAGGAAAGAGATCGTGTGTTCGAACCCCACTGCTGACAAATGTGTATGCTTTGCAATTATATTTCCTGTATTATAATTTTGATTAACCGACTTCAGACAATCGTTAACTTTTAACTAAAAAGAGAAAAATAAACTTTTCTATCAAAAATTGAATCGACTTCAAAAACTAATGAAGAGTAAAAAATAATTTCCTTACATAATTGTAATAAGAAATTAAATTAAGAGCGTAGTGTTTATTCTGCGTATTACCATATTTACGTACAGTTATTTGATTTTCTGGAGTTAGTGCCAAGAAGGACAACGTCTGTCGGTGACAGGACAACGTCTGTCGGGTGCGCTAGTAATATATATGATGATATGATATGATATGATGATTAATAACATTTTCAATTGCATAAACCGATCAAAAGACATTTGCGATGAAAGAAAATCGAAATCTTGTTCTGCATTTTAATGCATATTATTTTCATGTGGATAAGATACAGCAATTCAAGAAAAAAGTAATATTGATGAAAATACTGTACTTAGTATATTAAGAATTAACCCTTTCGGGACCACGGGTGCATATGTGCAACTTCAAAATGTGCTTCCATCGCTTCCTTTCGATACCATTAAAAAAGTAAAATTTTTCTTATCTAAGATATCCTCTTGTTTACTAAACTAAATTTAATTGTTTGACAAAAAGTGGTATAAATTGAATTAAATTCTTGTAAAAGATGATGGTCTCAAACGATTTAATAAGTAACAGAAATCTTAGTCTTCTGCACTTCTATCATGGTTGGTTCACATTCCTGTATCCAAATAACTACAGTCGCCATAGAACAGTTCTATGTTCTGCATGTGCTTGTGCATTAAGTTATTAAATAGACACGCACATGGATAGTGTGGCACATGTTCTTGAACAAAAATATGACACCAGTTCCAAAGCAGCTTCAGGAGCAAGAGGAGTGCCATTCCGCCGGATCTCTGAAGAGCCTTTTCCCTCACTATCTGTTCCAAAAATCCAATTCCAATCATATTTATCTGGGGATGGAAGATCAGAATCAGCCTGTTGGCACTTCTTCCGAACAAAACCGTTGTAATTGGCTCGCATTACCTATAAATAGAGTGTATTACTACATGACAAAAGGTAATGGGATTCCACAGACTTTTTGTTTCAGAGAAAACAATATATAAAATATAGCGCAATTCCTTGATGTTTGAGTATTTTTGCTTTCCATAATAGAGATGGTAAACTTACGACTCAAGCTGTTTCTTTGTTTCCTCAGATAAATTTGCTTCAGTATCAAATGCCTTAAGCGCATCGCATCTCGAAATTTGTGTTCTGATTCATCATTTTTCCTTGCCTGCAAAAGCACTTATTGCATTGACGGTGAATCCATTTCAAGGGATGCATTATATATATCTTTACTTAGAAGTCCATGTATCACATTCAAATTGCAGTATTTTTCTTTACCCTGTCATTGGATCCAAATTTCACAAATATTAATCCTTCCTAGTTTTTCAAATCGTTTTCTAAAAAAAACAATGTTGAGATACTGATATTATTTATAAATCCAGACGCTAAAGCATGATGTATGCAAAATATGAGTTGTGTACCACCGCTTCTTGTAAGCAGGTCAATTTAGTGGATTCTTCAACTAGTTATTTCTTGAATTTATTTTGCATTCTTGTGCATAAGTTTTTTCTTGTTCTCCTCATCAGACAAAATCTGCTTCCATTTTCGCAGTATTTATCCAGGAATATATAACTTTTAAACATCACCAACAGTTCATATTTTCCGTTCATTTATTTTTATTGACAACTGCCTCTGTGTATCAAATACAACATCTATCCTTTTAAGAGAATGTATAATCTAGTATTATTTCAAAAACAGATTTTTTGCTAGTTGTCCAAATGATTGTAGCTCCTGTAATAGCTTTAAACAAAGCACATTCTGTCATTTATATTAACAACAACATCATTTGCATTCTTTCGGCAGTCGCAACTTTGTCATAACATTCATCAGTTGGATTTTTCAGTTTTTCGCATTGAACCATAAAGTGTTGCTAAGGATTATTGAAGAAGCCCTAGATGGCAGGAAAAGACAGTTCTTGTATCCAAATTTATTCGTTCTGCAAAAATCATCATCTCAGTAAACAGATTTCCTTTTGTCATTTAAACAAACTCTGATTTCTTTAACTTTAAATTCCTTTTCTTTTTCAAGTCACAAAATGTTTTAAGCTTATTGGAGGTTTGAAATATCCTTCTGCCTTTGAGTCTTCAGACAGATATTCTCTCTTGGAAGTATGGTAAATTTCTTCAGTCATCTGATGAACTTTGATCATGTCTTCGACAATTTCTGGATGTTGTCTATATTTATCTATTCATTGATAACCATGTTCTGTAAATATGAGATATCACGTTCGTCTTTCTGAATCTTGCTCAAAGACTGATCTGGGTGTAGAATAGATTTTTCTGAAGAACTGATTTTGGTTCTTTCACAAATCATGTGAAGAAATTCTGCCCTGATATCAAAAATATCTTTTAACTGGAACAGGTCTTTTACTGAACTTTGTTGTAGCTTTTGACCCCTGCGTGTCTTTACTTATTGTTTCTTTAATCGTCCTCTTAATTTTACAGCATGTAAAACCAAGAAAATCTTTTTTGTCACTGTGCTTATTGGCAGAATTTTACAATATGGAGTTCATTGGTTACTCTGTTTTTGAAAATGTCGCGTTGTGGCTAATGTTGTGGTGAATCCAAAAATTTTTACAATCCCACTGACATGAAAATACACAAGCCCCTGGCTCCAATGACGGCGGACATTTTACGATATGGCACCCATAAGCTACCTTGGTTTTGTAAATATGGATAAATGTCATTCTGATGTTGTGGTGAATCCAAAAAATGTATGTGTATGATTTAACAAGTCCACGGACATGACACCACACTGGTTCAGCGGTGGCAGCCATTTTTCAATATGGCGTCCATTAGCTACTCTTATTTTGAAAATATAATGGATAAATGTCATTCTGATGTTGTCGTGAATCCAAAATAGTATGTTTTAACTAGTCCGATGACATGAAATCACAAGAGTCCTTGCATCAACGACGTCAGCCATTTTTCAATATGGTGTTCATAAACTACCCTAGTATTGAATGTATCATGTCAAATGAGATGCTGATGTTCTGATGAATCCAAAAATGTATTATTTGCCTTGTACGGCATGAAACCGCAGGACCGCTTAACTCAACGACGGCGGCCACTTTCCAATATGGCGGCCAAAAGCTACCCTACATTTGAAAATATCATGGATAAATGAAGTGCTGTTGTTGTGGGAAATCCAAAAATATATGGTTTATCAAGCCCCCAGACAAGAAACCACACAAGCTCCTGGCTCAACGACTAATTCTGCTCGCACCAGTATTTTTCTAATATACAGGGTGATTCATAAAAGATAGGCAGAACTTTAAGGGATTATAGTACACTTAAAGACAAATAATATTAAATAGGCTCCCAGACGTATTCCCAAGGAGATAGGGGGCATTAAAGTTTAGGGTCCGAAATTTCAAATGATTATAAAAAATGGGAAAATTGGTCGATTCGTTTGCGGTTTTTGCAAAAAATTTTCTTTATGCCAGTATTTTCTTGAAATAAAATTTTGAAGTTCAATTTCAAAAAATGCCGATAGGGGGCGCTTTAGACTTTGGAGTAACAAACAACTATTTTTTAACGTTATTTTTTGTATTTCTTTAAATGATTTCGAAAGCTTAGACTTAAACTTAAATTTTGATCTAAAAATCTGAGTTCTAACGAGTAGTTAAGTAGCGTAAACTGAAATTTGAAATTTGAAACCCTTCTCCCCCCAGAACAAAAATCAGTTATTCCCGATCTTTGTGTCGTAGATTAGGCTCTAACTACTGCCGCGTTTTGCTAAAATTATTCTTTATGTCAGTATTTTCTTGAAAATAAATTTTAAAGAAAAGTTTCAAAAAATTCCGATAGAGGGCGCTTTAGACTTTGGAGTAACGAACAACTATTTTATACCGTTATTTTTTGTGTCTCATTAAATGCTTTCTAAAGCTTAGACTTAAACTTAAATTTTCAGCTCAACATCTGAATCGCTGAGCGTGGTTCAGTAGCGAGGGGAGGGGGTTCAAATTTCAACTTCTGAACATAGTTCAGTTTGCACTACTTAACCATGCCCAACGATTCTGTGCTGTGATACGAGGCAAAAATACAAGTTTCGTAAAGGACTGCATAGTTGGAATTCACTCATAAAGGCACTGGCACAGTTGGAAACGTCGCTCATGCAAACGTTAAAGCTCCATTCCTGACGCTAGTCACCGGGTGAAGAAGGAGACAGGAAGTATGCAAATGTCAAATGGGGAAGAAGAAGAACACGTATGCAAAATTTCGACACGATTCAGGCATAAAAACCACTGAACGGTGACTCAAGTGTAAGTCGCTGTAGTAATGAATCGGAAGATGGTGCCCTTCACGAATAAGGAAAAGGCTGAGATGCATTTAATTTACGGAGCGGCAGATGGAAATGGTGCAGAGGCACAACGAATGTACGGAAAGCGATTTCCCAACAGGCGGTTGCCTAACCGCAAAACTTTCGAGCGCTTGCACAGACAGTTGTGTGAGACGGGATCATTTCTCGCTTCCCGCTCGAATGCAGGTCGTGCAAAAAAGGACGAATCAGTAGTTGTTGCAGAAGCCATTCTGGATGTAGTAGCGGCGCAGCCAAGTACAAGTACACGAACAGTGGCTAGGCAGGTGGATACCTCACAGTCCATGACTTGGAGGGTACTGAAGGATGAACATTTGCTCCCGTTTCATGTGCAACGAGTCCAGAAACTGTCTCCAGGGGATTATCCAAATCGTATTGAATTCGCCCGCTGGTTTCTGAAACAGAACGCGCTAAATCCACATTTTGGACGAACTGTGCTTTTCACCGATGAATGTACCTTCACACGTGAAGGTACATTTAACACACACAATGCACATGTATGGGCGGATGTCAATCCACATTCTACGTATCCACATGCTCATCAGAGACGCTTTTCCATCAATGTTTGGGCAGGAATCCTCGGAGACCACCTAATCGGACCGTACCTTCTTCCTGAACGCCTCAACGGTAAAACATACCTCACATTTCTGCAACATGTGCTGCCAGACCTGTTAAACGTTGTTCCTCCACGCATCCGGCGGGTCATGTGGTTCCAGCACGATGGAGCGCCAGCCCATTACGTACGAGACGTCCGCAACTATCTGGACATCACATTTCCGAACAGATGGATTGGTCGAGGTGGTCCTGTTGCTTGGCCTCCTCGCTCGCCAGATCTTTCACCCCTCGATTTCTTTTTTTGGGGACAATTGAAGGCTCTTATGTATGAGACACCCATTGAATCCCCCGAGGAACTGGTCGCCAGATTTCCGCCGCTGTAGGGGAAGTGCTCGAAAAGCCTGATGTTTTCGCGAATGTTCGCCGTTCCATTCTTCGCCGTTGTTCTGCGTGCATAACCTCTGGTGGTCACAATTTTGAACATTTATTGTAATTACATGTTAATAAATATGCTTTGGTAACATAATACTAATTTGTGTCTTTTTACCTCGTATCACAGCACACAATGTGTGGACATGGTAAACTGAACTGTGCTCAGGAGTAGAAATTTCAAACCCCTCTCCCCAGAAATTTAACCACGTCTAACGATTCAGATTTTGGGCTGAAAATTTAAGTCTAAGCTTTAGAAAGCATTTAATGAGACACAAAAAATAACGGTATAAAATAGTTGTTCGTTACTCCAAAGTCTAAAGCGCCCTCTATCGGAATTTTTTGAAACTTTTCTTTAAAATTTATTTTCAAGAAAATACTGACATAAAGAATAATTTTAGCAAAACGCGGCAGTAGTTAGAGCCTAATCTACGACACAAAGATCGGGAATAACTGATTTTTGTTGTGGGGGGAGAAGGGTTTCAAATTTCAATTTACGCTACTTAACTACTCGTTAGGACTCAGATTTTTAGATCAAAATTTAAGTTTAAGTCTAAGCTTTCGAAATCATTTAAAGAAATACAAAAAATAACGTTAAAAAATAGTTGTTTGTTACTCCAAAGTCTAAAGCACCCCCTATCGTCATTTTTTGAAATTGAACTTTAAAATTTTATTTCAAGAAAACACTGGCATAAAGAAATTTTTTTGCAAAAACCGCAAACGAATCGACCAATTTTTCCATTTTTTATAATCATTTGAAATTTCGGACCCTAAACTTTAATGCCCCCTATCTCCTTGGGAATACGTCTGGGACCCTATTTAATATTATTTGTCTTTAAGTGTACTATAATCCCTTAAAGTCCTGCCTATCTTTTATGAATCACCCTGTATATTAGAAAAAATACTGGTGCGAGCAGAATTAGTCGTTGAGCCAGGAGCTTGTGTGGTTTCATGTCTGGGGGCTTGATAAACTATATATTTTTGGATTTCCCACATCAACAGCACTTCATTTATCCATGATATTTTCAAATGTAGGGTAGCTTTTGGCCGCCATATTGGAAAGTGGCCGCCGTCGTTGAGTTAAGCGGTCCTGCGGTTTCATGCCGTACATAGCAAATAATACATTTTTGGATTCATCAGAACATCAGCATCTCATTTGACATGATACATTCAATACTAGGGTAGTTTATGAACACCATATTGAAAATGGCTGACGTCGTTGATGCAAGGACTCTTGTGATTTCATGTCATCGGACTAGTTAAAACATACTATTTTGGATTCACGACAACATCAGAATGACATTTATCCATTATATTTTCAAAATAAGAGTAGCTAATGGACGCCATATTGAAAAATGGCTGCCACCGCTGAACCAGGGGCTCGTGTGGTGTCATGTCAGTGGACTTGTTAAATCATACACATACATTTTTTGGATTCACCACAACATCAGAATGACATTTATCCATATTTACAAAACCAAGGTAGCTTATGGGTGCCATATCGTAAAATGTCCGCCGTCATTGGAGCCAGGGGCTTGTGTATTTTCATGTCAGTGGGATTGTAAACATTTTTGGATTCACCAAAACATTAGCCACAACGTGACATTTTCAAAAACAGAGTAACCAATGAACTCCATATTGTAAAATTCTGCTGATAAGCACAGTGACAAAAAAGATTTTCTTGGTTTTACATGCTGTAAAATTAAGAGGACGATTAAAGATACAATAAGTAAAGACACGCAGGGGTCAAAAGCTACAACAAAGTTCAGTAAAAGACCTGTTCCTGTTAAAAGATATTTTTGATATCAGGGCAGAATTTCTTCACATGATTTGTGAAAGAACCAAAATCAGTTCTTCAGAAAAATCTATTCTACACCCAGATCAGTCTTTGAGCAAGATTCAGAAAGACGAACGTGATATCTCATATTTACAGAACATGGTTATCAATGAATAGATAAATATAGACAACATCCAGAAATTGTCGAAGACATGATCAAAGTTCATCAGATGACTGAAGAAATTTACCATACTTCCAAGAGAGAATATCTATCTGAAGACTCAAAGGCAGAAGGATATTTCAAACCTCCAATAAGCTTAAAACATTTTGTGACTTTAAAAAGAAAAGGAATTTAAAGTTAAAGAAATCAGAGTTTGTTTAAATGACAAAAGGAAATCTGTTTACTGAGATGGTGATTTTTGCAGAACGAATAAATTTGGATACAAGAACTGTCTTTTCCTGCCATCTAGGGATTCTTCAATAACTTTTCTTTAAAATTTATTTTCAAGAAAATACTGACATAAAGAATAATTTTAGCAAAACGCGGCAGTAATTAGAGCCTAATCTACGACACAAAGATCGGGAATAACTGATTTTTGTTCTGGGGGGAGAAGGGTTTCAAATTTCAAATTTCAGTTTACGCTACTTAACTACTCGTTAGGAATCAGATTTTTAGATCAAAATTTAAGTCTAAGCTTTCGAAATCATTTAAAGAAATACAAAAAATAACGTTAAAAAATAGTTGTTTGTTACTCCAAAGTCTAAAGCGCCCCCTATCGGCATTTTTTGAAATTGAACTTTAAAATTTTATTTCAAGAAAATACTGGCATAAAGAAAATTTTTTGCAAAAACCGCAAACGAATAGACCAATTTTTCCATTTTTTATAATCATTTGAAATTTCGGACCCTAAACTTTAATGCCCCCTATCTCCTTGGGAATACGTCTGGGACCCTTAGTCTCCTATTTAATATTATTTGTCTTTAAGTGTACTATAACCCCTTAAAGTTCTGCCCATCTTTTATGAATCACCTTGTAAATTTTGAAATACAGGGTGATTCAAAATAACGTGGACAAATTGATATGACAAATCAAGCATACGACAAGGATAAAAAATCACATAGGAACATAGGGTCGCAAACTACTTATTGTAGTGATGGGCGATTTCGATTTTTTAAATCGATTTAATCGATACTACGGCCAACTCGATTTAATCGATACTTTAAAATTTTTAATCGATTTCTCTGAAAGTAATATAATTTTCATTTTCCTCCAAAAGTCGAAGATAAAATAGACGGATGTGCCAATTCCAAAATTTCAGTGTATTAGTTTCTGAGATAGAAGAATTAAAGAAACCTCAGAACCCCCCCCCCCCCCCCCTGCAAAATAGCGTTTTTTGTTGAGTGATGTACACCAAAAATTGATCAGGATCGATTTTTATTAGGTACCAGCTGAATCTGAATTTTGATGAAAATCTATTAAAGCGCGAGATACAGCTATTGCGAAATCATAAAAAATGCAGCATATCAGCGCCACCTGTAGGTCAATTTACACCAAGATCTAAATAACAGTAATCTATGTCAGAGATTTACTGAATCTCAATTTTGATGAAAATTCGTTCTTGAGATAGCGCTATTGCGTTAATCATGAATAATGCAGTATAGCAGCGCCATCTCTTAAGCGATTTCCACCAAAATGTAATTAGCATCAAATAATATCAAGGACAAATTGAATCTAATTTTTTATGAAAGTCCGTGCATTAGTTCTCGAGATAAAGCTAAAATGGAAACAGGGGCGTGCGAAAAGAGAACTGCGCCCGGTTCAAAGTTCCAATTTAGCCCCCCCCCCTATTAACTTTTTCTTGTGATAGGCTAGAAGTGATGTTAGTAGTAAAAATTTGGCGCCCCCTAAATTTCCGTGCTCAGAACGACCGCTTCCTATCGCCCACACCCCCCTTTCACATGGCGCTGAGTGGAAATTGTGAAAAATTCAGTATAGCAGCGCCATCTGGGAAGCTATATACATCAAAATGCAAAAAACATCAATTCATGTCAAGGATTAACTGGATCTAAAATGTGATGAAAATCCGTTCATTCGTTATTCAGATATAGCTGTTTCGCAAATCACAAAAAATACAGCATAGCAGCGCCATCTGTTAGGCTATATACACCAAAAATTAATTAGATTCAGTTTATATCAAGGTCAAACTAAATATAAAGTTTTGTGGAATTCCGTGCATTTGTTCTTGAGATAGAACGGTCAGAAATTTTTGTCGTATACAGACTCGCAGAGTGACAGACACACACACACACACACACAGACAGGTATTTCTTAAAAACCATGAAATCGTGTTAAAGATCTTCTAAAATATATAAATCCATCGAAAACGGGAAGTCAAAATTTTTCACGAATCTAATACTCTCTTCTTGTAAAGTTACAAAAGAAAGTAAAAATGTAAAATCGATTCTACCCGTAAGATCGATCTTTAGATTCGATTTCGATCTTTAGATTCGATGTCGATCTTTAGATACGATGTCGATCTTTAGATTCGATTTCGATCTTTAGATTCGATGTCGATCTTCAGATTCGATGTCGATCTTTAGATTCGATGTCGATCTTTAGATTCGATGTCGATCTTTAGATTCGATTTCGATTTTTTTTCTTTTTCTAGGCTAAATCAGTGTTGAATGCAGGTATTTTTCTGAGAGTCCGGAAGAAGGCATCATGTTTTACAGCTCTGTAAGAGAGGGTGGATCGCAATTTGTGTATTAAAAAGCATAAAATCTCATAACTTCTGGGGGGGGGGGTAATCCCCTGCGGGCCACACCATTAATTCGATACTAGGTTAAATCGTTATATTTTTGTTTAGAAGTCCAGTTATTTGAAGAATTAGTTTATTATGTTTTATTTTTCACGCTCGTCTCTGCTAATCCCCCCCTTCCGTGTCAGTTTTAACTTACAGGGCCGTTCGAAATATGCATACAGTTTTTAAAATGTCCAATTCTTGGTCTATTTTATTTGAGATCCACAGTTTAAATCCTTGACAAAAGATAAATAAGGGGTCGCCCTTCCGCCCGTTTGGGGTTTATCTGCGCCTACCGGGGGGCATATTTTTTTGTTTCTTCAAACGAAACAAAAAAATTTTTGAGGGGGGGGGGAGGCTTGCACCCTCTCCCAATATGCACCTTAAAATTTTGCTCATTTAATTCTTTATTATTTTTAACTTAAAAGTTTAAGCTACATAGCACCCCTAGAGCTGTGGACCCCCACCCCCCCGTCGATCACTCATCTAATTTTGCTTATTTCTTCACTTCATTTCAATCTTTAAAAGGCTATAACTTTGCTTCTATAGGAGTTACAGTGATGAGAAAAATTTTAGTATAGCTAACTATTTCTCGCCTTTCTTTTTGCTATTCCAGTTTCCCGGTTTCCCCTATAGGACCTTTTTTTTTGGGGGGGGGGGGGCAGAGGGGTTTTTTCTCATTTCTTGATACAATATGTCTATTGAAAGCTTATGCTTCATACATTACAAATCTAGCATAAGAAATTTTCTCCATTTATTTTCATGTCACGTTACGGACCCATAATGTGTTAAAATTTTAATTTTTCAAACTTCTTTGAAAAAAAAAAAAAAAAAAAAAAAAACATTGATACATATTAGCGAAATTGGGGTTCGAACCCGCAATCGTTTGATTGCACACGTAATCCCTAAGCTTATTGGCCACCGAGTACTCAGCAGCGCTATTATTTCTTTAGATTGTCATCTTTAAATTCGTAATATCTTTTGAATGGAATGTCCAATATGAATAATTCAAAAAGTAATCTACAGATATTATAACAGGTATTAATACAAAATGATTTATTTGGATAAGGATTAAGGTATCGATTGTATGGTCTAATTTTGGTTGGTGTATTTATCGCGTTTTAAAATGTAAGAAAGTAGTTATAGTGAGTTAACTACAATAGCTGGACATATGGTATCGCGCGGTTTTTTTTTTATAGAGATTAATATATTCTTTAATATTATAGAACCTTTTTTTATTCAGTTAAAAGTATTTCCTGACGATTCAAAATTATATACCCTAACGATTCAAAAAATACACGCGTAATTGTTCAAGGTTTCACTTCTATCGGAACTCTGAGAGCGCCACTATTTTTTTTTTTTTTTTTTTCATTTCGACCGTCCTACCGCCTTCCCCCTTCCTCACCAATCTTAACTTACAGGTTCGTTCAAATTATGATTGCGATTTTAAAAAAAGTCTAATCCTCGTTCTATTTTGTTATAAATCCATATTTTGAAACCTCAACAAAAGATACATTTGGGCCGGGTTCAACCTCCTGTCCGTTTGGGATTTACCTTGCCCCCCCCCCCCTGGGTGGGGGTATATTTTTTGTTTTGTTTCTTCCACACCATCTGATGTAACATAGCGTTATAAAGCTTTTATCTCCTCGTTTTTTTCTGTTACTACCCCTCTCTTCACCTAGTTACATAATCATGGCACTTTTTATAGTTTCAAAGAGTGCATGTTCCCCGCAGGCCACCCCATGAATTCAACACTAAGTTAAACACTATATTTCTGTTTAGGAGCTCAGTTATTTGGGTTATTAGTTAATTATGTTTTTTTTTTTTCCAAGTTCGTCCGTTCTAATCCCTCGTCCCCCCCCCCTTCCTTCCTCGCCAATCTTTACTAAATGGGCCGTTCAAAGTATGCATGCAATTTTTAAAATGTCCAATTCTCGTTCTATTTTATTGTAAATCCTCATTTTGAAACTTCGACAAAAGATAGATTTGGACTATGGTCGCCCTTCCGTCAAGAGTGGGGTTTACCTGCCCCCTTGGGAATGGGGCATATTTTTTGTTCTTCCAAATTATCTCGTGTAACACTTGGTTGGCATTAGAAAAAAAAAAGTTTTTTTGTCTATATTCCTTGTTCCCCATCCTAGTTACACGCTCTTGGCACTTTTTATCCTCGGTTTAATGCCAAGTTACTCAGTGTTGTTATTAGTTGAGTTATGTCTCTCAAATTTGTCAAAGTTTTTGTGTAAGTGACAACCATAAGTGACAATAATTTTAAAATTTATAATTCTTATTATCAGACTCTAAAATCTGCAATTGCTTAATTCTATGCCTCTATGTGATGAGGGGTGGGAGGCGGTAATTACGGTTCTGCTGATTGTCTAAGTTTTGGAATTAGTAATTTGGATCTTCTCTGTGTGAACCTGAATATCGAAATATCGATTCTAGTATCGATTCTAGAACTGAGAAATCGATTCTTATTATGATCGATGTTGTTTTATACGATATCGATTTTAATCGATTCTCAAAATTTCCAGAATCGCCCATCACTATCTTGGATGCAAGTAGTAGATCGATCTTTTGTAGTAGATCGAATCAGTACAGAACCTTGTGTAGTAGATCGATGTCGATTTCGATGTCGATGTCGATTTCGATGTCGATGTCAGAATCGATTTTATTTTGATTTACTAAAATTGAAATCGCATTTTGAAATCGATTTTTAGATACAAGTAGTGTTGTTACTTTTTTGATATGCTTGAAATCGATCTACGTTTCAGGTTGAATCGATCTTTCCCTTTCTATTGTTTTAATAGTAGCAGTAAAAATTTCAAACTCAAATATTAGGCGAACCGTTGATTTTAGAGGGGTAAGACTTAAGTATGTCAAGATATTCTAAGGTATGGTCAATCGAATAGTGATGACCATTATACCCTAGCAGCACATAGGGGGTGGGGGGGCAGGGGGGGCAATATTCAATACAGGTATGGGTGGGTCATGTGACATATCGTTGCAAAGGTCTTGGCCTGGGCTATCCATATCTGCATATCGCTTCATAATATAGTTCAATTTTCAGACTCCAGGGGGCATTTTTAAGCTTTTTTTGGGGTTTTTCCCTTCCCCCACTTTGTAGTGTATCATTTTATAGATCTTGACTTGTAGACCTCAAATATCTTGAATTGATTGGTAGAACTGATGTAAAATTTCGTATAAGAAAGGATTACCAATTTTTTTTTTCAAACCAGATATTTCTAAAAGTAAAAATTTCAAACTCAAATATTAGGCGAACCGTTGATTTTAGAGGGTTAAGACTTACGGATGTCAAGATATTCTAAGATATGGTCAATCGAATAGTGATGACCATTATACCCTAGCAGCACATAGGGGGTGGGGGGCAGGGGGGGCAATATTCAATACAGGTAGGGGTGGGTCATGTGACATATCGTTGCAAAGGTCTTGGCCTGGGCTATCCATATCTGCATATCGCTTCATAATATAGTTCAATTTTCAGACTCCAGGGGGCATTTTTAAGCTTTTTTTGGGGTTTTTCCCTTCCCCCACTTTGTAGTGTATCATTTTATAGATCTTGACTTGTAGACCTCAAATATCTTGAATTGATTGGTAGAACTGATGTCAAATTTCGTATAAGAAAGGATTACCAATTTTTTTTTCAAACCAGATATTTCTAAAAGTAAAAATTTCAAACTCAAATATTAGGCGAACCGTTGATTTTAGAGGGTTAAGACTTACGGATGTCAAGATATTCTAAGATATGGTCAATCGAATAGTGATGACCATTATACCCTAGCAGCACATAGGGGGTGGGGGGCAGGGGGGGCAATATTCAATACAGGTAGGGGTGGGTCATGTGACATATCGTTGCAAAGGTCTTGGCCTGGGCTATCCATATCTGCATATCGCTTCATAATATAGTTCAATTTTCAGACTCCAGGGGGCATTTTTAAGCTTTTTTGGGGGGTTTTCCCTTCCCCCACTTTGTAGTGTATCATTTTATAGATCTTGACTTGTAGACCTCAAATATCTTGAATTGATTGGTAGAACTGATGTAAAATTTCGTATAAGAAAGGAGTACCATTTTTTTTTTTTCAAACCAGATATTTCTAAAAGTAAAAATTTCAAACTCAAATATTAGGCGAACCGTTGATTTTAGAGGATTAAGACTTACGGATGTCAAGATATTCTAAGATATGGTCAATCGAATAGTGATGACCATTATACCCTAGCAGCACATAGGGGGTGGGGGGCAGGGGGGGCAATATTCAATACAGGTATGCGTTGGTCATGTGACATATCGTTGCAAAGGTCTTGGCCTGGGCTATCCATATCTGCATATCGCTTCATAATATAGTTCAATTTTCAGACTCCAGGGGGCATTTATAAGCTTTTTGGGGTTTTTTTTCCCTTCCCCCACTTTGTAGTGTATCATTTTATAGATCTTGACTTGTAGACCTCAAATATCTTGAATTGATTGGTAGAACTGATGTAAAATTTCGTATAAGAAAGGATTACCATTTTTTTTTCAAACCAGATATTTCTAAAAGTAAAAATTTTAAACTCAAATATTAGGCGAACCGTTGATTTTAGAGGGTTAAGACTTACGGATGTCAAGATATTCTAAGATATGGTCAATCGAATAGTGATGACCATTATACCCTAGCAGCACATAGGAGGTGGGGGGCAGGGGGGGCAATATTCTATACAGGTATGGGTGGGTTATGTGACATATCGTTGCAAAGGTCTTGGCCTGGGCTATCCATATCTGTATATCTCTTTATAATATAGTTCAATTTTCAGACTCCAGTGGGCATTTTTAAGCCTTTTTTTTTACCTTTTCCCTTACCTCAATTTGTAGTGTATCATTTTAAAGGTCTTGACTTGTAGATTTCAAATATGTTGAATTGATTGGTAGAATTCATGTAAAATTTCGTATAAGAAAGATTAAGGTTTTCTTTTCAAACCAGATTTTCCTAAAAGTAAAAATTTCAAACTTAAATATTAGGCGTACTATTGAAGACTTACGGATGTCAAGATATTCTAAGGTGTGGCAATCGAATAATGTTGACCATTATACCTTAGTAACACATAGGGGTGAAGGACGGGGAGGGACAAAATTCAACACAGGCATGGGTTTACGGATTTTCTTCAAATTTTGGATATATTTTCATTCTAATAAGGTGCTTTTCGGATTTGTTCTGGGTATTCATTGGTTATGTAAAAGGATTTGGGGGCTACTCTTCTTAACCGTTTAAACGCCAATGTTCCCAAAAGGGAACATAGTATTATTTGCAATGCAAAACATATATTTACCAATATAATTACGATGTTCTTATTTTTCCTATAAAATATAAGGTTGATTTTAACTTTTGAAAAAAAAATATGTTTAAACATTTATCACAGGTATAAAGAGTATGCAAATTCCTTAATTTACATAAAAATATAATTTTTGTTTTTATCGATTCTCTATATTACTCACATTTGACCACTAGGAATCTAAATGTTTTTGGAATTCGAGAAAATACTCAAGAAGAACATTTTTAAATTTGTATGCATAAATCAAAACATTTGAAGTTGTAATATGAGAAAAACAAAATTATTATTACATTGCGATATTAATTCGGCTTGTAAACAGTTAATTTAGGTAAATGGTTTTTTTGTGCAGAATTAACCGATTTGTGGCCGATGATAGGTTATGCGCTGCCCGACTATTGAAGGTACAGTTATCCATTAATCGGAACTTAGGTCGCTTCCAACTTCTTCGGATAATCGACGCTCCGCTGTATTTTTTTTTCTTTGTTAACCAGAGAAAAGTATGTTGTTTCACTGTTAATTATTCTTATGAAAACAACATTTTTTTTTCTGTTAACTGCTGAAAATTTGGTAAACGTTAAAAAAGAATAATATTTTATAAGCTGTAAATGAGATGAGGCGATATATATTTTAAAAGAGAAAAAAAGTTTAGTCACATATTTTTTTTAACCCTTTCCGGCGTACTGTGCCCAGTCTGGGATACCTAATTTTAATTTAAAACTTGCAAACGGCACCAGTAATATTTTAGTTAAATTTTGCTTTTAGAATAAAAGCTTACATTAAGGAATTCAAAATATATATAATAAATATTTAAAAAAATCGTTTGTGAATTCCGGTGTCAGTCGATAATTTCTCATTTTACTACAGATTTTGCCCGTGCCGGAAAGGGTTAAGCAGAATTTCTGCTTTTAAATTGGTGGATAATTAATAATTAGCATGTGCTGATTGTGCAATTAAATCATCACAGCTATTTTGAAAGAAAATTTGCAATATTTGCGTTTCCCACACGCTTATAGAAGGTCTTAAAAAGACTGAAAAAAAATTTTTTTTGAATAAATTTAGAGCTTTTAAAATTTTATTCATATGCGAATTTTTAAGAAGAATGACGTTTAAAGGAAGTAAGGCTCCATTTGTTTGGTTGAAGGAGTATGTAGAAAATACATGTGTTTCGGATTAAAATATATATATATACAAATCATTTCTCCCTTTTATTTTTTTTATCTAACGGACATCTTTCTAAAAAAAATAAAGTTAAATATAATATAAATTATTATTAAAATTGTATCTAAAAATAATAAAAGATAAATCCTTATTATTCGACTCTAAAAGCTGTAATAGCTTACTTCTGTGCCTCCCTAAATGGGAGTGAGGAGTATGAGGTGTTACGGCTCTGCTGATTAGCCAAGTTTTAGAATTACTAATTTTGAGCTCATCTGTGTAAAATCTAAAAATATCGAAATATCGATTTTAGTATCGATTCTAGAATTTAGAAATCGATTCTTATTATAATCGATGTCACTTTATACGATGTCGATTTTAATCGATTCTCAAAATTCCCAGAATCGCCCATCACTAACTTATTGCGTCACAAATACAGCGTGTTTCATTCTAGCTACACCCGGTTTGAAAATAATAATTTCGAGGAAAATAAAAATATTGTAAGGAAAATGCAACGATATGTACCTTATTTTGTGTGAAATGTGATAACGTTACGAAAAGAAATGGAAAAACATATAGCTCAAGCAATCGACGATACCGTATAAACTGATTATCACAGTCCAAAATGTGTGGGGCCAAATGCATATTACTGTTGCGTACAATGCAAACTTCTACCCCTTTTGTTTGGTGTTATCACATTTAAAACAAAGGTGAGAATGTCTGTTAAATGTTTTATTATAATATACTTCAGTTTTCAGAGATTTATTACCGTCAACCCAAATTGAGTTATGATGGAACACCCTGTGTTTGCGACTCAATAAGTGGTTTGTGGCCCTATGTTCCTATGTGATTTCTTATCCTTGCCGTATGACTGATTTGTCATAACAATTTGTCCACGTTATTTTGAATCACCCTGTATATTTATTTTGCAAATACGGACAAAATGTATGTTAATGATTTCTGTTTTAAAAATGTAGTATAAATTAAAATTAAAGAATAGTTGCTAGCGACAGCCCTGTTATGTTATCGTATAAAATAGTATTCTGTATATCAATTTTACGTCGTATGTAGAGCTGCAAGAAAGATTTCAGATTTTTCCATCTACAGATGGCAAATGCTATAATTGGGTTTCGAAATGTCTTGCGTGTTTTCAAAATTGTTTATCTAAACATCATCTTTGACGTCATTAACCCTTTGCGGCACGGTGGTATATCTATGAAACAACTTCATTTTAATTCCCAAACGCTACATTAGCACCTGAATTTCGATTAAAAAATTTTATTCTAGATATCTAATAAAATGTTTAAAATCGCAAGTGGCCGGTCACCTATAACCATATAGTGTATAAAATAAAGGAAAATTGCGATACAGCTATCAAACAAATCGCAATACTGTTTTGAAAAAAAAATACATTCGATGTCTTTTTACTTTATTCTATCTTCAATAGAAGAAAGTATTGTAATCGAAATTTTTTCGACTTCCGGTTTTCGACGGATTTACATGTTTCAGGGGTCAGAGATTCCAAAAACCATGTTTTTACAAAATGTCCGTGTCAGTGTGTCTGTGTGTGTGTCTGTGTGTGTTTGCATAAGGTGTCAATCGGGGACTTCAATATGTATACACACCTTCAAACCTCGGACACACACTCAACCGGGGACGTCCTCGGTTGGAAAAATTAAAAATTTCTGTTTTATATTGTTAAGTGATGTATTTTTAGTATCAAGACATTAAGATGAGCAATATTTTTATAGGTCCTCATTTGCCGGTATTTTAAAGCAGTGTGTATAGCACACATGTGTGTCGCAGATAGGAGTGTGTATAAAGGAAATGTTATGTCCCCATTTGTGCGGTGAAAATACATGTTTCACGCATTATGAAGAAAAGGGGTTAAACTGGTTTCAAGGGGCGGGGGGAAAAATACTATTTACTATGCCGTAGTAATTTGTATCTTTTTTTCCACGCGTTTACTCAAACAGTTTTTTAAACGCACATACTTTGGGGTTATGTTTTCCAGTTTCTTTATTTATTTTTTTATTCTTTGCAAAGAGGAATCTCACAATATACTGGTTATTTTAATGTAATGGAAAGTATTCAAATAATTTTTTGAATACAATATAAATGTATTATATTTACATTACTTATATTTATTATTCATATTTATTTATTTATATTTAAATTTTTAAATTAGTATTTTAATATTATTTATAATTTTAACTATATGCAATAATCCATGGATTATTTTCTATTATAAAGTTATTTATTAATATTTTATTACATTAAAATTATATTTATACTTACATAATATATATATATATATATATATATATATATATATATATATATATATATTATATATATATTATAATTTATATATATTATATTTATATATATTATAATATATATAAATAATAGTAATAATATAATATAGTAATTAATATATTAACATAATTTAATAATTAATTTAAAATAATAAAAATATGTAATACTATATAATAACAATAAATAAATTATAATAAACCATAATAATTATGTAATTCTTTTTCATTAGAAATTATCTTTTCTCATATTATAAATCGATTAAAAGCATTTGTAACATTTTTGTTATTTAAGCTATTATTTATTTAAGACATTACTGTCATGCACTTTCTGCAGACCTGAAACTGATTTTTGCACGAGTCAGACAGCGACGGATAAATTGTTTCATACAGAGTTGTGACCGAGCAAGAAATTTTCGGTCGATGCAGACTTCGTAATATTTGAACAAACCTTGTCGTATTTTATAAAAATACAGAGATTGAAAAGACTTGCATTGAATAATCATAGAGACAAATATTAAAAAATAAATAAATAAAAATAATATAATATAATAATTTCTCTAAATTTCAAATTCAGCACTCCGACGAGGGAGAAGAGGGGGTAATCCAATTTTTTACATTTTTCATTACATATAAATTAAGGAAAAATATTCTTAAAATTCATGTTTTAAAATATAGCCAGAGAATTACCTAAATTTCATATCTTAGAATTTTCAATATTCTTAGTCCTAGGGAAGGAACAGGGAACAAAATTTTAACATGTCATTTAGTTTTTTTTTTTTTTTTCAAACAGAAATTTTAAAAACTATTGCATTAAATCACTATAAACACAGATAGTTAAAAAACAATTTCAGGATTTTTCAAAATTTTTGCACTTTTTCTAAAGTGGGGGCAAAAATGAGATTTTCATATTTTGTTTTATATTTGAAAGAAAATATAATTGTTCATAATATTCTTGCTTTATTTGAAGATAATTGTTCATAAAAGTTAAAATTGTGGTAGAGAGCCTCTATTACGTCCTGGCTCCGGCATGTATTCCGTACTGATTCTCCGGTGGGTATTTCGTCCTCATTTGCTAGTGTGTTTTACGTCTTCGTTTTCCGGTGTGTATACGTCTTAACTCTCCGGTGTGTATACGTCCTGATTCTCAGGTGTGTATATGTCCTGACTCTCCGGTGTGTATCCGTCCTGATTCTTCGGTGTGTATACGTCCTGATTCTCCGGTGTGTATATGTCCTGACTCTCCCGTGTGTATCCGTCCTGATTCTTCGGTGTGTATACGTCCTGATTCTCCGGTGTGTATATGTTCTGACTCTCCCGTGTGTATCCGTCCTGATTCTTCAGTGTGTATACGTCCTGATTCTCCGGTGTGTATACGTCCTGATTCTCCGGTGTGTATACGTCCTGATTCTACGTTGTGTATACGTCCTGATTCTACGGTGTGTATACGTCCTGATTCTTCGGTGTGTATACGTCTTGACTTTCCGGTATATTTTACGTCTTGACTTCCTGGTGTATATCTCGTCCTCTTTTGCCGATGTGTTTTAGGTCCTGGTTTACCGTTGCGTATACTTCGTGGGTTGTTGATGTGTATTACGTCTTCAATTGTCGTTGTGTATTGCGTCTCTGTTTGTCGGTGTGCATTCGCTATTCTTTTTCGGTGCGTAATATGTTCTCGCTTGTCAGTTGTATTACCATCTGGCTTGCTAATAATACATTATAACATGGGCTTTCGTTTTCAAAAATGTAATGATTGTTTTTACTTGGGCCCACTCAATTCTCCGCTGTAAAATACAATCTATAACAGATTTTCTGGCACAATTTTAGAAGGTGCAGATTTTTAGTAAGTAACATCACCTGAGCAGGATTTTTAATTTACTTTGGCATTCTTCGTACGCTTCGGAGAAGAGAGGGGATCATGGTTTCTGGGTTTGTCACAATCTCAGCAATGAAATCTTATTAAATGTAAAGTAAGTAAGATCCGAATAAGGCTATGGGGGGGGGGGAGAATTAATCGGGACGAGTCACACCTTTGTATCTCTATATAGATTTTTTTTATGAATAATGATGAAGTGGCTAATGTTGAACTTTGTATGCATTTTTTGTAAAAGTACGCATAAATTTTGTACCCAGTACTGCTTACATCTGTGTAAAGGATATAAAAAGTTTTAACTGAAGAAATAATAATATGATAATAGTAGATAAAGTAGAAGACAGGTTAACACGAGTATTCCTTTGACAGCTTTTACTTTGCTTATCTATGTCATTATAAAATGTGTAAAAGAAAATGCCCTAAATTGATCATAATTACTGTTTTTACTTGCTATATTACGAGGGGAATGTTATAGAAGAATTTCTTTTGAAAACAATAGAACACTAAGTTGTGATAACAAAATTTTTATCATTATTTTGCTAATGATAATTTGTTTTTTGTGTGGGTTGAGAGGGATACTGGAAACAGAGATGGAAAGGGGGAGGGGGGTGCACACTCCTTTCATACATTGTTGAAAACATATGAGTTTGGGTCACTTTTGGATTCGAAAAATAATTTTTCACCCACAACATCTCAAAATTTTCTGATTCATTTTCAGACTTATTTTCAAATGTAAAGACAAGAAAATTGTTGAGGAGATTTTTGAAGAGACGTAAAAAATGTCATCTGATGAGATTTTTCGCTCATTTCATTAGAGTTTGATTTATAAACACTTATTTTCTCAGCATGACCTTTTTTTTTTCATTCACAGATCTCACACTTCAGACAATTCAAGTGAAAACGCCGTTTTTCATAGCATTTTTTTCCCAATATTTTCTATATTTATTTAAAAATCCACAATCACAGCACATTGTGTAGTTTCTAAATAAAAGATTTTGACACTTTGATGCATTTGAGAGTAAAAATGAATTTAAAAATAACCCAGAAAATAATCAGTTTGGATCGGAATACTCCCTTGAAAATACAGATTCATAGGACCCTCAAAAATTTTTCACCGGGGTAGCTGCCTGGCATGTCCCTGAATAAGTCGGTCTCTGAAAGTAAAATTAGAATATTCTGAAATAAAAGAATATTCTGAAGATAAAATTTATAAAGTCAATTACAACCTATTATTTAAAATGTATTTTTCTTTTATAGGAGATCATTTATTATTGAAAATAATATTTTATATTTATAGATAACACTAAAAGTTTAAAATTATATTTGGAGCAGATGTGTTAATTTAATGCGAAATTAAAAATTCGTAATAGAAAATCGTGTGGTTGAAAGTTTTAAGATTTAAGTTTGTTGTAAGAGTTTTCCTTAAAATTAAAAAAATTACGTACTCACTTTTAAACGCAAAAGCATGTTACTTACAGGCATGATTTTGAATTTACTTAAAATTTAATAACCTTTCATTTTTATATAGACTGAATTACATGTTGAATTATAAGCGATTGTCATTTAATGAAAATTTTTTAGCATTTTAACATCTGAAAATTCAGTTTAGAGCGTTTTATTGAAATTCAGTTCAAATTCTAAATGCTTTTTAACAGCATTTTGAGAAATATTGCTTTTAATGAAAATTGAAAATACCGTTTGGTTTCATACTTTCGAAATAACACTATCTGTCACTCTCATGCAAGTTCAAACAAATATGGATTAAAGAATGTAACCAGTTTGGTTTTGAAAACAATCTTAAGGCTGTTCTCAAATTTAAAGAAGCTATTTTCTGGTACATTTCTGAATTCATTTTTCTTCGAAATCGCATTAAATTAGATGGTATTCTAATTCAGAATTTAATCGAATCACTTTTTCATTTCATGGTAAACGCATATGTTTTTCAGAACACGCAGTATAAGTTGGAGTTTTGAACCAAATTCTCGATATAGCAGTGAAAGAAAGAAGAAAAAATTGTTGTCACGTAACAAGAATGACTTATAACTCTAGGTAATTCATTTATTTGAAAAGGGAAAACATTATTTAATTAAAAATCGCTTCAATATTCCCGTTAATTTCATTCCGTTTTAAGCATAAAAATAAATCAGACAATGAGTCATAACATTTTGTGTTGTCAGTAGGGAATTTGTGAAGTACCTTAAGTGCAACTTAAGGTAATAAATTTTTTTAATGAGAAAGCAATTCTCAATTTTGAAATCATAAGTAAATTTAATGTTCTTCATCTTCTTATAATTAACTTTTGTAAGCATGTGCATAAGAAAAACATGCGTGATTGTAAGAATTATATATTCAGTAAAAATCGAATTTCATTAAAAAATATAGATTTAAATTTCAGTTAAAATACCGCCTAGGATGAACATATGAACTTAGAATGAAGCACCTGAATTTACAGCACCTGAATACATTAATTTTTCGAAATCTGGTAATTTTCAAATCTAAAAAAAAAAAAAAAAAAAAAAAAAAAAAAAAAAAAAACAAGGTTAAATTTTATTAAAATGTTCATTAAAATATTAAAAACCATACTTAAAAAAAATTAAAGTATTTCTGTATTCACTTATTTGTTTCTGTGTATGTGTGTATAGGACACTACATTTCTTTTTTCGATTTAAGAGTGCTCTGAAAATGCACCTTCCCCCCTCCCCTGGCTTCATTCTCTTTGACAAATTTACAGATTAAATTTTAAGCGTAAAAGCATAATCCTGACAGGTACATTCATTGAAATGATTTGGAAGGAATAGTTTTTTTTTTTTAGTTTTCCACTAATAGATTACACCTTAAAATATGATTAATTGTTTTCTCATGACAACTGTTACCCCACGTCTTCCATTTCCGGAAATACAGTTGAAAATGCATGGTAAAGTTTTCTAAAAGTTCCTTTGCCCTTTTTCGAAATAATCGAGAAAAAAAAAATACTATAGTTTCTGTGTAACAAACTGAAATCTATGTGAAAATTTCGGATTGAATGTTAGTTCGGAAGGAGAGGAGGGGGGGGGGGATGAGGAGCGAATTTTCGATTTTTTATTAAAGCATATCTATACCAGTATTAGATTGAGCATTTCAAAAGTCTAAAAGGTAATGTTCTTCATAATTAAATAAAGATTATTACCTTTAATATTAACCTAATAATAAATTTTTAAAATAAACTTTGTTAATTAATGCTTCATGAACCAATCTAGTTCATACTCATATAAACAAGAGAAGTGGTTTTAAGGTATATGTTCCATTTCAAAAATCGCTGTCGGCTCGGTCTTCAACCACAGGTAGATTTCGAAGTTAAGTATTAGTTTTAAAAAAAGAAAAAGAAAAGAAAAGAAAAAAAAAGATTAGAGGTAAACTCAGTTTATCATTTGGCCGCTTTTGAAGAGTTTTTAATTTCATTTTTCAGCACACAAAAACCCAAAATTTTATAACACTGCTTCAGATGAATTGTCATTCTATTAATTAGATTTTGATTTACAAACAATTACTTTCTGAATCACATTTTTCTTTTTCAGCACCGCTGTCAACTTTGACAGCATTTTTTTAAAAAATACATTTTACCTTTATCAAAAAAACGACAAACATTATTCATTATATAGTTTATAAATAAAAAAAAGCTGTCAACTGCAAGCATTTCAGAGCCAAATAAAAAAACAGTCAGAAAATAAGCAGTTTGAATTTGCGTACAAGCTTAATTCCTCCCTCACTATCACGTCAGGAAATTTGGTTCAAAATGCCTGCTTTTGACAGCATTTTTCGAAACACATTCTGTCTTTATAAATAACTCGACCAATAAGGCACATTATATAATTTTTAAATCAGACAACTTTCCAATTGGATGCGTTTAAGAGCAAAAATTAATTTAAAAATTAGTCAGAAAATAAGCAATTTGGATTTGAATACACCCTCAATTTTTCAAGCCCTATTGCCTCAAAATGGCCACTTTGACAGCATATTTTGAAAAAATTCTATCTTTATGAAAAAATCTACTAATGCGGCACATTATATAGTCTCTAAATAAGAGAAAGTATGAATTGTATCCATTTGAGAGCAAAAATGAATTTGAAAAATGAGTCAGAAGATACGAATTTTTTTTGTTGAATACACCCTCAATTTTCGCTTCGGAAAATGTGGTTCAAAATACCCAATTTGACCATATTTTTTAAACATATTCTGTCTTTTTCAAAACATTGACCAATACGGTACATTATACAGTTCCTAAATAACAGAACTTATCCTTTCAAAAACATTAGTTTCCATGTTCCAGGATGTACGAAATCTGTTTTCATAGATCATTTATCGTTTTCAAACGGTCAAAAAAGCTTCCCTCCTCCTTCCCCCCACTTTGGATAAAATGTTGATTGTTTGTTCTTGACATAATACAGAGACCTGATATTTATATATTTACTATTACATTAACGTTATTAGTACATACACTATTTACGCAAAACTATGATTATTAGTCCCTTTCTTTTTTGATTGTGTTTATGACGACCTAATATCTACTCTGGGGATATGGGCTCTAAAGGTCTTTCTAAAGGAATCCAACCTGTATTTACGCAAGGAAATTCAAGGTTCGAAGAAAACAACAAAAAACCCCCAACTGTGAGACCGACGGCAGTGATTGGGCTCAAACCTGGCATATGCCGTCTAGTAGTTTGGAGGGCAGAACCTCTCGGCGACAGGCGGGGATTTCAGTTTCTTGCAAAAGTTAGTCTTTAAGGTAACATCCCAGATTTTTATAACAATGTTAAAGTTTGCCCCCACTCCCCTTTTTTTTAAGATATTTTTTCAATGAGCAAATGTAATAATTAAAATCAAAAAAGAGAAAAATAAATTTTATTTCATTTTAAATTGCGACACCTTTCATAATAATTGTCGAAATGTAGATTTTTTTTTTATAATTGAAATATTTACTCCAGTTAGAAGGTTAGACATTGTCGAGTTTTCATTTCTCTTTTTATTTGCTTTATTTCTTTCAATAAAAAATAATGAACCAAATAGTATAAAAATTTAACTTCTTGCTCATTTTTAAATTTAATTTCGTTATAACCAGATATTTGAAAATTATTCAAGCAATTTTAGCAATTCTTGAAATACTGTATCAGTTTTATAGCCATCTTCGAATCTTTTAGAAATATTTCTGAAATTTAAAGATTCAGTGAAAATATTACTTTTTTTTTCTTTGTGTAAAAGTATTGTAAAAATAAAAGTAGTTTATCTGTGTAAGGAGGAAAATTTTTCAGTGATGTACAGTAAGCCTGTATGACATTACTAATAGAAATAAAAAATACTAAAATAACCAAATTCAGGACCATGGCAATTTTTCAGTGCCATCAAACTCACGGACAAATTGGGGACGAAAGGTTTTTTCAGAATTTTGATATGGCATGACACACGTCACCTGAAACTTAGGGATTTTCTACTCATATCAAAGATTTTGTTTATTTAGCCGAATTTCGCTTTCACAAATGATTAAACAGGTTTATACGGATTCACATTGTTTCAATAATTGTAGGTTTGGAAATAACTAACCCAAGTTAACAGGATTCACATTATTGCTTTCGTATATTAAAACTAGTTATTATGTTCCAGAATTACTCAAAATACCTTTTTATTGCTTAATTATTGTTTTTAAACTATAGTGAATTTTCAGATTAGTTGTACGAGTTGGAAAAGAATACTTAATATTTAAAAACGTCCAATTTCCAAATTCTCCATTTTACATATTACTCCTTATATGTAAATTTTAAGCAATTTTATATATATATATATATATATATATATATATATATATATATATATATATATACATATATATATATATATATACATATATATATATATATATATATATATATATATATATATATATATATATATATATATATATATATATATATATATATATATATATATATATATATAACTTTTTAGAAAAAATTTTCTTCAGTTTTTTTACGTCTAACTATTGTCAATCAACTTTTTTTATTAATATTTTTTTCTACTTTATCGATAAACTGAATTATTTCATTTACTATTTAAAAACATGCAAATCTTAAATTTTATCATACCATACCATTCTTAGCACACAAGATTTTGAAGTGTGCAAAGTGTGAAGGTTTTGAAGTGTGAAGTGTGCAAAGTGTGAATTTATAATTATGCATGATTAACTATTATCGTAGAACTCTTGGAAACAAAATGTATTTATAGGGAGCTCTCACCGTTAACCTTCTGTTTTGATACTATTTTAAAATATCAGATCTATTATCAAAGTATAATCATTGGAGGATAATCAGTTTTAGAAGTTCATTTTTCAGTTTTAGAATTATATATAAGATTTATCAGATTCACAATAAGATAATCAGTACTCTGGTTATTCCGCGCGAAATTTATTTGTTATATTTTGGTTTATAAAATTTTTAATTTTATTACCTTTTTCTTAAAGTTTTTATTTATTTTATTTTTACAGGGATATTATTTGCAGTTGCCGTTACTGAAAATAAAAGGTTATGCTTATCTTTCATCGGACATAAAAATTACTGATATAAGTATGATTATTTATCAAAATAGTAAAATTAATCTAACATATTGTGGCAAAATTCAAAGCTATTGAAGGTGTATTCGAAAAAATAATTTTCCACGAGAAAGTTCGAAATTTTTCGATACGTTTTCATTCTAATTTTTAATGGGAAATTAGACGGCTGAGGTGATTTTTGAGGAGATGTATAAGGTGTCGTGTGACATCATTTTTCGCTCAATTCATTAGAATTTGATTTATAAACAAATATTTTCTCAATATGACCCTTTTTTCATTCCCAAATCTCCCACTTCGGAAAAATCGGTTCAAAACGCAGTTTTTGGCAGCTTTCTTTTGCAATATTTTTTGCATTTATCAAAAAATCGTCAAGCACAGCACATTGTGTAGTTTCAAATTAAAAGAATTGGCTAGTTTGATATATTTGAGAGAAAAAATGAATTTAAAAATAAATCAGAAAATAAGCAGGGAACAAAAATAACAAAAAAAGTTCTTTGAAAAAACAGAACATAAATTTATATAATTGTTGATTATGTAAATCATCTTTAAGAGGTTGTAAAAAGCACACGACAATGAAATTCAAATATAATATATCAAACACGAAAAGTATTTTTGTGCTAAAATAAATGCATATACATTTTTCTTTCACTGGGAAACGTAAAATAATTCTTAGATATGACAGTCTGTGGACGGTAATTGTTGTTTTAAATAATTTATCTCATAGTTTTTTTTTCTTTTTGCACTAATAATGTAAACAAGTTGGAAATTGCACGTTAACATTGCAAATGAGGTGCGTTTGTACGATAACGAAGTTTTAAAAATATTAAAATCTTGTTGATATAGTTGAGCGTACTTCGGATACAGTATAGTAGTCGAAATCTTTTTTTGTGTTCCTGTAAATATACAGAAAGTAATTTTTATTACACTTCAGAAACGTATATCTTATTCATAAAATGTGAAATAGTTGAATATAATTAAAACACGCCCCAAACAATGTTTCCCCGTATAGCATTGTGTAGTGGAATACTTTTGTGCGGCCCTGTAATTTAATAATAAAAATTCTTTGCATCACAGATTGTACAGAATGCATATTTTAGTATATACTTCATAGATTCATGCCAATTCTATTATATTCGAATGAGTGTAACATCATAAAAATGCATTTGAAACTTTTTTTCCCATTGACCGTAATGTAATGGAATACCTTTGATTGTCCCTGTAAATGATCTATGCATCCGACTTTCATAACATTTGAAATGACTCGATAAAATTACGTAATAATTATATGTTTTAAATTTCAAACGATTAAAATGCATTTGAAATTTTTTTCCCAATTGACGTAATGTAACGGAATCCTTTGATTGTCCCCGTAATTGATCTATGCATCCGATTTTCATAACATTTGAAATGACTCGACAAAATTACACAATAATTATATGTTTTAAATTTCAAACGATTAAAATACATTTGAAACTTTTTTCCCCATTGACCGTATGTAACGGAATCCTTTTGATTCTCCCTGTAATTGATCTATCCATCCGATTTTCATAAAATTTGAAATGACTCGATAAAATTATGTTATAATTATGTATTTTAAATTTCAAACGATTCGGTTGGGTAGTTTTTGCGTTGTTATATGCGGACGGACAGACAGACAAACAGACGGACAGACAGACAGACGGACGGACTGAGCGACAACAATAGGTGCTACGTATTTACATAATTACGAACGCACCTAAAAACAGGCTATCTGGGAACGGTACTCGACTTTTAAGAGAATTTTCTGAAGATGAAATTTTCGAATAGTGCATGTAAATCATTACCCCGTCCCAAATAATAATAATAATAATAATAATAGTGGAATGGTTAAAGGTAGCATGTAACCAAAATCGATTTACTAATTTATATTTAAACCTGTTTCTACTTAATATTACTTTTATAAAATATATAAAGTACTCAAACTTCCAAAATATTTTGTTTAAAATATTTGAAGAGTGTTTATTTTGAAATAAATTATAATTGAAAAGGGTATTTATCACAAACCAAATTTTTCGCAAGCAATTAAAAAAAAAAACGATTTCAATTAACCATTATATACAATATAGTAATATATTATAGCGTTTAAGACATAAATATAATATATGGCGATTCGGTGCTTTTTCACGAAATAATATATCAGAGTGCATTCAAGGTTTTGATGTATCCATGCAAAATGTATGAAAAAATATAATGACTATCCTTGGTAGTAAAAGTTATACATTCAACATTAAAACAAATATTCATATTTCTGCCTATTTAGAACATTTTGAGGTAACTGTAAATCCTAATGTGTTCAAATATTTTAAGTGGCACTGAAAAATATATGTATGATACAATAACTATATTTAATGTATAAAGTATCTTGCGTATCTTAAGATATACAAATTTCTAATATAATTTAATCCTAATTTTCTAATATCCCGAGATCAAACACAATGATTTTAGCATATAAAATAACATTCCCTACCCTTAAAACATATCCAAATTTCTGAGCGATTTGAAATGTTTTAAAGAAATAATAAAAAAAATACAATGTTCGAACTTTAGACATGTGGTGTACATGTAAAAAACTTATGTAAGACTCGATGACAATGTTTAGCATACAACACCTATCTAGCTTAACAACGTTTAAAATTTCCTGGTGATAGACTTATTTTTACGACAGTTAGAGAGTCCCAAAAAAGCAAATAGACAGAAAAACTTCCCGCTATTAGATTAAAAATTTTGTTACAACAAACCACCATAGTCTATTATTATTGTATTGTTGTTGTTGTTGTTGTATGCGTATCTGGCCGTCTTTTTAGAGATAATATAGCTTATTCTGATCTCAAAAAATTCTATTTTTGAACACTACTACATCTGTACTGTACACATGTTTCAAAGAATTTTGTCTGTAATCACTAATGAATTGCAGTGTAGTTCGGAAATCCTTTCACGATCTTTATCCAGTGGGTGGGAAGAAGCAGGAACTGCGTTTCCACATATCTCTTTCAAAAGGCAGTCAAACAAGTTGATCAAAGGAGTCTGACCACAGGCATTTCGGTTGCTTTTGGTGACAAAAAAAAAAAAAAAAAAAAAAAAAGGTAATTTTGGTTAGGTAATGACCAAAGTCTGTGGGTCAATTCTAGTGCAGGAAATAATATATTGCTTCACATAAGACTTCGGTTAAATTATTTTTTTCTAAAATTATTTACGTTAAAGAAAATACGATCTTTAAGTTTTTTTAATATATGTTACTATTAAAATACATGCACAATTAAGGAGGGGGGGAGGGGTGTGGAAAGTAATATTTCATTGTGTATTGTAAACATTCTAATTTTTTTCAAATTAAAAACTTAAATTTCTGTTTTTGATTTTTAAAGTTATTTTTACGTGTGATTAGTTTCTTAATAGTGAAACTTTTTTTACGTTAATAATAATAATAATAATAATAATAATAACAACTTGTTTGAAATGTCGTGTCCACACAAATGTATTATCATCATCATCACTATTATTATTAACATTATTATTATTATTATTTTTATTATTATACAAAACTTCTTTAATTTTCTTAAATTTTACTTAAAATTTATATCCGAAAAATAGAGGAAAAAATTAAAATCAATATATTTTTTATTAAAATTCAGTTTGGTTAACGAATAGTTTAAACTTCTCAGTGATTGAGAAACAATCTTTCGGAGCACTTGTTTACTTTGCTACCTGCTGCCCAAATTTCATTAAAACCGGTGATACCACTGTCAAAAGTCCCCTTGTTAGGAAAAAAATCCGAAGTTTAAATATAACTTGTGGAAGAGTAAAAATTGCTATTTCTTTATTACTCTTTTCAATAATATTTAAATTTTATTTTTTGGATGATTTTCCCGAATTTCATACTTTTATTTTTACTAATAAGGAAAAAAACCCATTAAATTCTTATAGTATATATCTATATGTATAAAATAACTTGTCTGATTAACTGAGTCACTCACTCCATAAAAGCCAGCCAAAACTAATCCACATACATATACGAGTATCAAATGTTATAAAATTATTCCTTATGTGTCGGAAATTGATTTAAGAAGTGATTTTTTTTCAAATTTGCCCTTCAAGGGGATAATTTAGGACATGTCTCTCCATATGTTAAGAATAAAAAAAAAAAAAACCTATTTTTTTATTATTTTTTTAATTAATTAATTTATTTATTTATTTTTGCTTTAATATATTACAAAAAATATTTGAAACCAAATTATGGAGCTTTTAAATTTTAGCTATCAGGGTGAGCAGGGCGCAAAAACGGGGTATAACGTGTTTTTAACAATCACTTTTTCTTGTTTCAAAAAAAAAAAAAAAAAAAAAAAAAAAAAAAACAAGCTTTTTTGTTTCAGAAAATTATAAACTCCAATACCTAAAAAACAATTTCTGGACTTTAAAAATTTCGCACCTGAGAGAGTCGGCAGTGATCAGGTGCAAAATATCTTATTTTCAGCTATAGTTTCTTATTTCAAAGAAAAAAAAGGTATGCATATGATCCTCCATTTAAAGTAATATAGATATAAATACCGAAAAATGACTTTATCGAAATTTCAAAATTTGTCTTCTTAAGCAGAAGGAGGGAGTTAATAATTTTTTACATTTTTCTTTATATTTCATTTAAAAAAATATATTTATAAATTTCTTGGTTTAAAATATCGCAAGAAAAAACATATCTAAAAATCAATTACTAGAATTTTTAACACTCATCTCTCTCTCCCCCCCCCCCCCCCAAGCGTAGCATTTAGAAGAAACATGATTTTCCCGCACCTTTTCATATTTTAAAGAAAAATAGAGGTTTGTAAGAAACTTGCCTTGAAATATTACATAGACATATATCTAAAAACCATTTTTTTGAATATATAAATTTTATCCCTCTAAGGAGCGAAATTAGAGAAAAACAAAATCTTCAAGCATTGTTTTATCTTTCAAAGAAAAATAGGTATTCATAAGATTTTTGCTTTAAAGTACTAATACGGATACAAAAACCGGAATTATTTCGTCCTATTTCGATAATTTCTGAAAATTTAAAAATTCGCCTGTCTTCCTTACAAGGCAAAAAGGGCGCAATATTATCATTCCCATTTTTAGCACTTTCCAACAAAGTTGAAAAGTGCTTATGCATTCGGTTTGTCTGGCCGTCTGTCCGTCTGTCCGTCTGGCCGGATGGCCGTCTGTCCGTCTGTCCGTCTGTCCGCGCTCTAACTCCCGTAAATATACTCTGATTGCTATGAAATTTTTATACGTTATTGAGGTTTACCCTAGCACGAACCCTATTAAAAATGAAGTTTCTACCATGATTAGTTTATCTACAGGGCGAATCAAAAGTTTCCCATTACATTACGGCTTATGGCGAAAAATCGTTAATATACTCGGATTGCCATGAACTTTTAGGACGTTATTGAGGTTTACCCTAGCATGAACACTACTGAAAATGAAGTATCTACCATGATCAGTTTATCTACAGAGAGAATCAAAAGTTTCCCATTACATTACGGCATATGGAGAAAAATCGTTAATATACTCGGATTGCCATGAAATTTTAGGACGTTATTGAAGTTTACCCTAGCACGAAGCCTGTTAAAAATGAAGTTTCTATTATGATTAGTTTATCTACAGGGCGAATCAAAAGTTTTCCATTACATTACGGGCCATGGGGAAAAATCTTTAATATACTCGGATTGCCATGAAATTTTAGGACGTTATTCACGTTTACCCTAGCACAAGTCCTATCGAAAATGAAGTTTCTACCATGATTAGTTTATCTACAGGACGAATCAAAAGTTTCCTATTACATTACGGCTTATGGGGGAAAACCGTTTCAAAGGAATTTTAAAGATGTTATACCCTGTCAAACATATTAAAATATGCATTCTATAAAATATAAGGTAAAAATGTAGCTATTATTCATTTACAGGGCCACACAAAAGAATTCCTTTAGATAATGGTAAAAGGGGGAATTGTGTGTGATATATTTTAAATATATTAAGCTTTTTCATGTATAATAAAATTGATATATGTCACTGAAGCTTAATATAAATTATACGATACTGTCTTGCATAATATGAAGTACATAGCATTTACAGGGCCACACAAAATATTTCAAATAGTATATTCTTTCCGAAGTACCGCATATGTGTCCGATGATGGCTGATGGAGGGATGAAATGCATTTTAATTATGATATTCGCGTTTATATTTCGCTAAATATATGCACATTATATGGTGTGTATAAATGTTATAGTTGATATACAGGGCTGCCCAAAAAAGCTCACCAACGTTACTGAATATGAGCGTAAATTATTTAAGCGTGGTTCTTAAATAAGCTATGCATTTTTAACGCTGAGCTGCACTCAATTTACTGAGAAACGTTTGCAGAATATAGATAAAGGGATATACAAGGCCACGCAAAGAATTCGGTACATGGACGCCTATGAATAATGATTTATAAGAATGTGATTTCAATTGTTTTAAAAGTGTTTTAGTTTACAATAAATTTTAGCCTAATGCTGACGTGTAATAAAGGTACAATGTAAACTACAGGGCTGACCAAAAGTATTCAAGTATGTTTGCATCTAATAGTATGAATTGCTAAAAAAGAAATTTCAAGCTCCTGGGTATTTCCTTGCTAAGTTAATTTTCCCATTATATGAACTGACATATGAAATACAGGGCTGTTCTAATGTACTGGAATACATACTTGGGTATATTTGGCTATACACTATTATTTCCCTAAATAACAAAGTTTTGTTAAAGATTTCATTAAGTGTTGGAAAGTGCTTCATAATCTATGCTTAACGCATGATTTTTCTTACTTGTTTCTTCATATTTCAATTTCTAAAAAAGTATTCATAAGATTCTTGACTTGCAATATCACAAAGCGGAATATCTAAAAATGAATTCCTGGAATTTCCAAAATTCCTTACCAAAAGATTTGAGACAAAAACATGATTTTCAAATTAACACAAATATCTAAAAACCAATTTCTGGAATTTTAAAATTTAATTTCCGCTAAAGCAGGTGCTGAGGAGAAAAAGCTATCTTCATGCATTGTTTCGTAATTTCAAACAACAAATAGAAAACTTTAGCTTCTTGCTTTAAATTATTATGGAAGAAAATACCAAAAACCTAATTTCTGTAAATTTCAAAATTCTCCTCCTAAGGAGTAATCGGGGCAATACCGCTTACCGCTTTTTATATTTTTCTATATATCTCAATCAAGAAATGATATTAAAAAAATTCTTGGCTTAAAATATTGCAAGGAGGAATACCTAAAAATTTTTTCTTAGAATTTAGAATTATCTCTTTCCAAGGAAGAGAGTGGCAAGGTTTTCTCATTTCTTTTTGTATTATAAAGAAAATAGAGAATCATAAGACTCTTGCCTTAAATTATTACTGGCATAATAAAAGATAATTCTACATTAATGTAAATAAATTTTAGACTTTGTTTCTTTTGCGAGAAAATAAATTGCACAATTTATAAATAATTTGAATTTTATTACATCTTTGTTAACATTTAAGAACATTGGTAAGTAATTTTTGTTGGGAGGTTCTCTTTATTTATTATTGAAGCGGTTGTACCTTTGAAAAGTACTACATTCTTTGAAAAACACCAGTTTTCAGGATATTGCGAGATAAACAGTTCGGGTACACTTAACAATCGTTTACAAAAAGTCTACAAAGCTTTTCTAACTTTACTTCTCTTTGAATGAAAAAGTTGTTTTAACAAAGAAATAATCCTAAATTGTTTCTTCCGTAATACAAAACCAAGATCTTTAGATATTTATTATTACATATAACTATTTATGTGAAACTAAGATCGTTAGTTGATTGCCTTCAATTAACTTCATATGATACATGATACTAACATCTTTTATAATATTATTTTGAAATCAGAATAATAACCTTCGTTTTTAAAAATAGTTTCAAGAAAAATATCTGCAGATTTTAATCTTGATCTTCACATGTTGAAAGTAAAATAGGGATTGCGATGAGAAGTAGAATGAGTTCATTAGCAAATATGTGAAATAGCATACGTTACAAGACGCATATGTTGCTTGTATCTAATTTTATTCAGTATATTAAGCATACTGATTTAACACTTTTAAGAAATAGTTTTATAGTTGCCAGCTTTTTTTCTAACCACTGTTTTTAAAAAGAGCTTTTCCTCTTATATGTCACGCAATCGCACCCGTCGGCCTAACCGTATGGAGTTTTCCATTATTTGCATCGAACCTTGGGTGACCTTGCATAAATGCAGGTTAAGATACCTTAGAAAGAACCCTACGGAAAGTACTCGTTCTCGGACCTATATCAACAGTGCAGAAAATCGGCCATCATATATAATACATCTTATCTGTCATAAAATATCGAAGATTAAATAAAATGAAGATTGCAATAAAAATATGGTAGCAGAAAGCACAAAAGTTGGCATTTTACCACTATCATATCTAATTTATCAAAGTATTTTTCTATGTTAAAGTTATAATGCATATAAACTTAAGACATTCAACAATTAAATTATCATTTATTAATTTGCAAATAACCAATTATAGGAATGGGTTAAAAATTTATTAATGACCCTGTTACAGACAAAGCAATAGATTTATCTCCAAATCATTCGATGTAAACTGTAAAAAAAAATCTGTACAGTTACTAAAATTTTTCTAGTAAATTTGTATTCCAAGATTTTTTCATATCTATATAATAAAGGCCAAACGTATCTGTGCGTAACGCATACGTCATTTTGCGAATGGCAACACTTTCCTTTGCAATTTCGGTTTTGTAATTTTCGCTACTGCAAATATGATACTTCTAAACATGACATATTTAAAATTTTTACACCGTCGTATAGCGAAAAAAATTTGCTTTTAAATGCAATTTGTTTCAAAGCTGTATTTCAATTTATTTTTGAGATATTAATTTTTTTATATAATTTTTAGTACCAATTTTGTAATAGTGACAACAGTTCATTTTCTCCTAAAATTGAAAGAAAAAATGAATAAATACAAAATAAAATGCGAATACTGTGTGAAACATATCGTCTGTGATCGTGTCAATTTGGAATATATATCTTTTCTTTTCTTTCTTTCTTATTTTTTTTTTTTCATTCGCAATTATATCAAACATAAGAGCCTCAATTGATAACTTCATCACAATAACTTATCTTCATTATAATTTGCTGATTACCTATGCAACATAAAATTTAATTTTAATAATTTGGACAACAGAATTTTACAGAAATAATATTTTGTTACTTTTAGCTTAAAATAATATTTGTTTGAAAGTTAGACGGATCAATATAAGATGCATTTTTTTAATGTAACTAATTTTATTGATTTATTATAAATGAATGAAACAGCTCCTTCTGAAACATTTTATTTCGTCGAATTTCGACAGGTTCCACCTCGTAACGATAACAGCAAAACTTCATGTTCAAAAACCTTAGTAACTGTGCATTTTTTTTTCTTTTACAGAGTACTTCTAGAATTTTTTGAGGTTTTTTTTCTGTTTTTTATTTTCTGGTAAATAATTTATTATGAAGAACTTGGATTAGTACTGTACTGTTTGGCAATTTTCATTTCTTTATCTAATCATGCCATTTTAATTATTTTATTTGTTTGCTTTTTGGCGTGTAGGGGAAAGGGGTATTTCCATGCCCCTCCCCCCCTTTTTTTTATTTTATTCAATTCCGAAATTTGGAGTTGTTTTCCATGTCAAAGTACCAATAACACTAAGGAAAAAAAGCATGTGTGTTTATTATTTCTATTATTTCTCTTCTATTGACCTGGAGACTAATGAATAGTTGCATTTTTTATAAATCCTTGAACTTGAAACATCTGAAATTGTGGCTGAAATTGCTGTTCATTATGCTGATTTTTTACAAGCCAGGAATTTAATAAAAACTACATTGTAGAAACATAAAACAATGAAGATCATTCCAGCTCCATGGGTTTTTCCGATAAAGTTTATTGAATCTATAGATGTTAAGTAAACATACATGACCATTGAAAAATCAGAAAATATCATAGCCTTTGCTGTTCATAAAAAGAGAAAAAAAAATGTGGCAAATAATTATTAAATCCTTACGATTTCAGTTATATTATCCATAATTGCCACAAAAAGTACCTTCAAAAGGCTCTGCAGAAAAAAAAAATAAAAAAGATACGATTTTGTTTTCTTTTATTGTGTGTGTATGGCACGGCACAGAGAGAAGATCATACCAAATACAGACTAATGCTTTTATGCAAAATACTATGAAAATAATACTAATGTTGTATTAACATAATGTTAAAACTTGATTTATAACATAACTAATCTATCTTAAATAAAAATCTACATAAAAAAAAACCTCATTTTTTCTAAACAAAAACTTTTCCGTTGCGAATATTAAATAGTGGCATTATTTAACAATGCAAAACGTGCTGCATTATACAAAAATGTTAGCTGATTTTCAACTAAATGCATTTTTAAACCATGAAACATATTCAGCTTGATTTTGAAAAATCATATTTGACATATTAAAATAATTTTATATTGATTTAAAACAGCATTGCTTAATCTTTAATTAAATCTGTTCGAAATTTTCAACTAAAATCTTCGAGAAAGAGCTAATGAAATAGCAAATTTGCTCATTTCTTTTCTTGCGTATCATTTAATTTATATTCTTAAAAAAAAAAAAAAAAAAAAAAAAAAAAAAAAAAAAAAAAAAACTTTATTTTTTGACAGCGCAGTTTGACGCTTTCTAAATTTTAGTTAAAATAAATAAATAAATATGTAATATTTAGAATAATACTTATTCTTTAATAACATATGTGACCACAACTGTTAGTAGAAATATAAAATCAGGAAAGTTGTAATGACAACATAACTTTTCTACTTGAAAAGCTTGATTTATTTGAAACAATTACACGAATTGTTTTAGTAATCATGTCTGCGTACAAAAAAAATGATCGAAATACTACTTTGTCTGTGTTTTCTTGAATAAATTTAGAAAAAGAAAGAGCTGTAATTTATAGTTGTATAGTTATCAAGAGCCCTAGATCTTTTTTTTTTTTCTTTTAATTGTGATATTTTTTAAAAATTATGTTCAGCTTGACATAAAACCCTCATTTTTCGAAAACAACGCGAAACGAAATAAAACCACCGTCATGCATTCTACACTTTCTTAAACTATATCCACTCCACACTATTCAGAAAACTCTTCTATTATAGAAACCTTGTATTATAGGAAGGAGTTCTAGTTTTAGTACTTTACTAAGCTTCCCAGGTAGAATAGACAAGTTTTACTCTTATCTTGAAATTGGGGAACGGAAACATCTGTTGTCTATTATCTTCCCGAACGGGTTTCCGAACCTGCAAATCATTAATATACCCTCTTACAAAAAAAAAAAAAAAAAAAAAAAAAAAAATGCATATTTGAAATACTTGCATACTTGAAAATTATCACAACATCTACCAAAAGAATCCTTTATAGTTTGAGATTTTAAAAGCATTCTTGCTTTACTTCAAAGAAATACGATAATATTTGAAACGCATCTCACAGAATCAATGATTTAACTAATAATTCCAATTCGTGTTTTTCTTCTATGTTTTTTTTTTTTTTTTTTTCCTGTGACATTTTAATTTTATTATAATTATCTCTAAAGATTTACACAGAGGCGGATTACCCATTAAGCTGAGTAGGCTGAAACCTAGAAAAAGAAACCCCGATGCTACGATTTTTTTTTTTCGGATTTTTTTTTTCATATCAGCTCTAGAACGGCCGTTTTTAACTTGTTTTTCCCCTATTTTGTTTGCAGTTTTTTTAATAAAGTTACTTTTAACTTCGAAACCGATTCAGAAAGTAGACGTATCCTAATGAAAATAATAATAATAATAAAACCTTCAACAATATTAAAAAAGTACAAAACGCATTTGTAGAGAAGACCTCGTCTATCCAATGCAAAAATCGCTTAAAAATATTGAAATGCAAACGAGATGTTTAAAAAAAATTTCTACCATAGAGGTTTGGTTTGGTTTATTTTATGTCGGCCGGTTATCTACACGTGGGATATAGGCCCTAAAGGAGTGGTGTGTCCTCCGTGGAGGGGGGAGTCCCCCTAAAAGAACCCAATCCCTTTTCAAACAAGGATTAACATTAGAGAGTGGGGGTTTTTTGCTTGAAGTAGCTGCTTAAGAGGCTACACTAAACATGGAGAACACGGGATCGCTAATGTTAATTCAATGGGGCAGTTCTTTGGAAATTTGTCGCACGCATTTTAATATTTTTGATTGAATATTTTTGCGAAGAATAACTGAGGACGATCTATGACTAGTTTTCACTTTTTGGATTTTGGTTTCAGTTTTTCTTTTAATTATTTTAACTTTTAGAACCCATTTAAACTGGTTCTCAAAACAAAACTATCACGTACAAAAAAAAAAAAAAAAAAAAAAAAAAAAAAAACTAACAAGAATTGAAAAAAGTAAAAACTGGCGCGATTATAGATCGTCCTAAGCTATCCTCTGAAAAAAAAAAAAATTCATTCAAAAATATTAAATTTGTGCGAGAAATCTGGAAAGAACTGTCCCCTAGGATTAGCAATAACATTAGTGTCATAGAAACCGCTGATGATAGAAACATTCTTTCAACTGCAAAAACGAGCATAATTTAAATAGAGCTTTTCTTTTATTGCTGCACATGTGTACTACAATATGAAATTTTATTTTTTCTAAGGCCCCTGATTCCTAATAATGTTTATTCAGGAAAATATTGTTCGACGTCTAAAAAGGAATTTAAAAAGGTCCTTCTTTTTTACGATTAAAACTTATCTAATTGTGGAACTTTAAATTTTATGTAATTTCAATGTTTTTTTGCACTAAAAGTATTTTTCCCTTTTGTGCCAGAAAATAGAAAAATATATTGCTTTGAGGACCGAGGGGGGAGGGAGGATGAAGTTGTTCACAAAAAAAAAAAAAAAAAAAAAAAAAAAAAAAAAAAAAAAAAATCTAGCCTAGGGGTTTGGGAGGTAGTTAATCCGCTTCTGGACTTACTCACAACAACAACAATAATAATAATAAAACTTTACATTCGAAAAATAAAGCCATAAATTACCCTTAGATATTATTCTACACAGATCGTATAATTATAATTCAGATAATGTGTATGGAGAAGTTAGAGTGTCTAAGGAGGGGGGGGGGGGTATTAAAGAAATACAATACAGAGATTCTTTCAACTTGTTACATTGCTAATTTATATAAGCAAAGATCTTTTATATATTTAACTTTAATTAAGAAAGGACTTTGGATGTGAATGAGGGGAAGAGGGGATTACATACAGAACTTTTAAAAGGAATAAAATAAAGACAAGGAGAAGACGAATTTTCTTTAGAGGAAAATTTTCATTATTTTGCTTTTTTAGATAAGGTTAAGATTTCTGTGCGTAATAGAAAAGATAAATAACTAATTTTTGAAATCACAAAGCATAATAGATTAATTACATTTTTCTTTTTTCTTTTTCTTTTTCTTTTCTTTTTTTATGATACCGTGTGGCATAAAGCAAGCTTCCAGATTAGAGTTAAATAAATTTACAATAAATTTATGATTGTAATATCATCTATACTAAGATTTAAATTTTTAAAGGAAAATGTTAGATAATATTGCAAACGGAAATTGTTGAAGTAATTTTTTTTTTTTAGCATTGTTTGAACGTGTGAGCTAATATTTAATAAAATTCTTTAATTTTAATATGAATTTACAAATGGAAGGTTTTGATTTATGCAATATTTGAAGAAATATTGTACCTTGAAAAAATGTGTAATAAAAAGAGGTAATCATAGTTGTGGAGGAGGTAGAAAAAAAATACATGTGCTTCTACATTTTTGGAACTTTGGACTAGAATGTTGTGCGGGGGGGGGGGGGATTCAAAGAGATAGGGAGAGAGAGGGGGGATGTTAAAGCGCGGGGTAAAAGGTTAATAAAGGATAGTTATTTATTTATGTTTTATCATTTGGTTTTTTTAAAAAATGAAATGAGATTTAAAGAGCTTACAGATAAAAATAATAAATAAAATATTGATATATGTATCAGGAATCCAAATCATGACATTATACTGGGAGAAAAGTTTATTTACGTTTTCCTTCCAGGGAGGTAGGTTTCTGCGTGGGGGGGGGGGGGGATTTTGGGGGTTTAAATAAAATTTCAGATTTTTCCAAATCGTTACATTGATATACTATATGTTATACATCGATGTTTATAAACATATTTCTTTTAATTTTCAACAAGAAATATCACTAGAGAAATAAAAAGAGACAATAAAATAACTCAAATATTTCTTATAGAGTCCGTAAACTCACTACATCAGTAGCTTATATATTGCAACATTTAATGTACATATATATATACATTAGAATATATTTATATATACATCATATATATATATATCATATATATATATATCATATATATATATATATGAGAACAGAAGTAACTTCACTGATACATGTAAGCTATAGATATGGAGAGGTGAAAGAATCTATAAATTACATTTTCTTTTAAATTAGTCTTTGTCGTCTCCTTCCCCCCCCCCTCCCACACACACACAAAGAAAATTCCACACTCCCAACCAAATCTCAAGATTTTATCTCTTACTTTTCTGTTACCTGTCCTAAAATCAACCTTTCTCTTACCTCAAAAGTTAGATAACAAAAATATTTCTTTTTTATTTATCTATATTTCACCCCGTTAAAATCTCTGTATGTAAAGTTTATTTTTTCGTACGTCTTCAATCAACATTGTTTTTATATATAAGCTGTCATTGTGATAAAATGAAAGAATCTGTAAAATCTGTTTCATTTTCTATAGTTACTGTAAAATGTATCTCCCCGGGCCTTGCCCCGCCCCAAGCAGAAGGCACGGCACTCCTTCTCGTTTTGAAAATAAAAATACGAAATTTCCTCAAATAAACGAGCATATCCTGGTCTCTGAGAGTAAATCTCACAATTTGAAAACATATTCTCAATTGCTCTGTTGAACTAACGCGAAACATTTTGACACATTTATAAATTCATGTTTTAAGAAAAAGCTATAAAATTTCAAAGTCTGATCATGGAAGCGATTTGGAAACGAACTGTGCTTTCCATTTTTTGATTAATAAATTACCTGTTGAGGTATAAACGATTTTGATCACGTGACAAACGAATCTAGGAAAAAAAGTGACCGGAAAAAAAGTTATCGGAAAAAAGTGACATAAACTACAAAAGCGGAAAAAAAGTGACACGGAAAAAAGTGACAAGGGAAAAAAGTGACAAGGGAAAAAGTTACCGGAAAAAAGTGACAAGGAATTTTTATTATTCAATTTGGGGATTCATTGGTTAAGTGTGAAAGGGAGATGGGGGGGGGAGGCTGATAATTCAGGTAAATGGGTTTTTCATGCTGAATTAACTGTTTTGGTTCAATTTTTGGATATTAGTTCATATTAAAAAGACGCTTGCCTGATTAGATTTGGGAAGAGATGATTAACCTCCTCCCCCATGGGCCCTAAATTAGATAAATGGATTTTTATGCAGAATTATCCAATGTGTGTCAAATTTTGGTTATAGGTTCTTTCTGATAAGGCTTATATATAATGCCTGAAGAGGTTTGGGAGTTTAATGGTTAAGCATAAAGGGGGAACGGGAGAATAACCACTCTTAAATTAAATTAATAGCTTTTTATGCAGAATTATCCGATTTGTTTGGAATTTTGGACATAAGTTCATTATGATAAGAAGTATCTCAGATTAGCTATGGGGTTCTTTTGCTTATTAATAAAGGGGGGGCGGGCGATTATCTCGCCTCAAACTAGATAAATCGTTTTTAATGCAGAATTATCCGAATTGTTTCTGTGTTTCAAATTTTAAATGATGGTTCTTTCTGATAAGGTGAATCCCTGAATAGTATTAAGAGTTTAATGCTCAAGTATAAAAGGGGAATAGAATAAAACCCGTCCTTAAAGTAAATAAATTGCTTCTTACGCTGAATTAAAGGATTTGTTTCATATTTTGGATTATAAGTTCATTATGATAAGGCGTATCCCTGATTAGTTATAAGACGATTAGTTATAAGGTGATTAGTTCTTTTGCTAATTAAAAAGGGGGTGATTATTACCCCCCCCCCTTAAATTAGAAAAATTGTTTTTTATACACACTTATCCGATGTATTTCATATTTTGGATATAAGTTCCTTCTCATAAAGTGAATCCCGGAATAATTTTAAAGGTTTAAGGCTAAGTCGAGAGGAGGGGAACGCGGGATAACCCCCTTCAATTAAATAAATGGCTTATTACACAGTATTATTCAGTTTGCTTCAAATTTCGGATGTAGGTTCATTCTGACAAAGCATATCCCTGATTAGTTATGGGGTTACTTTGCTAATTAAAATGGGGGCGGGCGATTATTCCCCCCACCCTAAATTAGATAAATTGTTTTTTATGATGTATTTCAAATTTTAGATATACGTTCTTTCTAATAAAGTGAATCCCCGAATAGTTTTACAGGTTTAATGGCCAAGTATAGATGGGGGCGGGAATAGAGGATAATCCTCCCTTAAATTAAATAAATGACTTTTTATGCAGAATTATCCGATTTGCTTCAATTTTGGATGTAGGTTTATTATGATAAAACGAATCCCTGATTAGTTGTGGGATATCCCCCGTTCCCCCCTCTATAGTTAGCCATTAAAACTTTAAAACGATTCAGGAAATCACTTTATCAGAAAGAACCTATACCCAAAATTTGAAATACGTCGGATAGTTGTGCAAAGAAAAAAATTATCTTATTTAAGAAGAGGAGGGGACTATCCCCCGCTATCCCTTTTTATCTAGCAAAGAACCCCATATCTAACCAGGGATACGCCTTATCCTAATGAATCTACATGCAAAATTGCAGCAAATCGGATAATTCTGCGTAAAAAGCAATTTATTTAATTAAAGGGGGTTATATTCTATTCCCCTTCTATAATTGGCCATTAAACTCTTAAAACTATTCAGGGATTCCCTTTTTCAGAATGAACCTTCATTTAAAATTTGAAATACATTGGATAATTCTGCATAAAAAACGATTTTTCAAGTTTGAGGCGAGATAATTGCCTCCCCCCTTTATTAATAAGCAAAAGAACCCCATAACTAATCAGAGATGGGTCTTATCATAACAAACTTATGTCCAAAATTCCAAGCAAATCGGATAATTCTGCGTAAAAAGCTATTAATTTAAGTTAAGAGAGATTATTCCCCCGTTCCCCCTCTATGCTTAACCATTAAACTCCCAAATATCTCCAGTCAATATATACTACATATAAGCCTTATCAGAAAGAACTTATATCCAAAATTTGACACACGTTGAATAATTCTGCATAAAAATCCATTTATCTAATTTAGGGCAGATGGGGGGGGGGATAATCATCCCTTCCCAAAACTAATCAGGCAAGTGTCTTTTCAGTATGAACATATATCCAAAAATTGAACCAAAACAGTTAATTCAGCATGAAAAATCCATTTAACTAAATTATGAGCCCCCCCCCCACCCCGGATCCCTCTTTCATACTTAACCAATAAATTCCCAAAATCAATAGTAAATCCCTAAAATCAATTCCTTGTCACTTTTTTTCCGGTAACTTTTTTCCGTGTCACTTTTTTCCCGCTTTTGTAGTTTGTCACTTTTTTCCGATAACTTTCTTTCCGGTCACTTTTTTCCGTTTACCGTGACAAACTTGTTTTCACCACTCTTTGAGTGGTTCTGCATCTTTCGCACAGAAATTTGTTTCAAAACGTCCTCATTGACATTATTTTCTGAAAAATCTATTAAGTTTGAAAAAAAAAAAAAAGGGAAACATGAATCCGTGATTGATTAGATAGTTTCTGAACATCATCACTTACTAATTTCATGTACTTCAGAAAAAAAAAAAATAAATAAATAAATAATTTTCATCATAAGTTTGTCTTTTTGGATTTAAAAACAGCCCTATCCACTCATTTTGTGAAAAACCCCGATAACAAAAAAAAAAAAAAAAAAAAAAAAAAAATGTTTCACTGTTTAAAAGTTTTCTCCTTGTTCATTTCTATTACACAAATAAAAATCTGATTGAAAAACGACAATTTTGTTCTGGGGGTGAAATATCCCGTTTTCAGGAAATATTTCATCTTTAAATAAATCTATTGTCAGCTAAACACATGTCAACAGGCAAAACATTAAAATTTTGAGAAACGTGTTTTTAGTGAGTAATGCGAAAACGGTTTACCCATTGCTTAACTAATTACTGTTCAATTTGAATAGCATATGCCTATTTCCTTTTAAACTGCAGGGAATGCCTCTTTTAAAATGTTTCAAACAAGATGCTGTTGTTGTACAAACATGTGGTGATCGGCTTATACACTCTGACTTATTTTTTTTAGGAGAAGGAAATCTTCCTGTGTATGTACATGCGTTTTGAGAAATAACACACTACTGCTTAGACCGGTCACGTGAGTAACAGGTGCAGTAAAGCGATTCTATTCTTTATAAATAGGATAAAAGCAGAAGGTAGTGAAAAAGTGTTCCCCTCTAATACTGGTTTGGTTGGAATGGGAATAAATACTGTCAGTAGTTTCGTATTAACCTGTCTCCAAGATTTAAAAAAAGGATTTTTTTCCCCCTAATAATACATTATTTTCATTTATATATTTTTTCAACAGACAAATGAAGATGTTAGGATTTTTTAGACACTTAAACAGGAATTATTTTTATTTATAAAATACTATAATATGAAGCAATTTTAAATGGTATGAAAAATAAATAATGCCATGAAGAAATGCTTTAAGTGTGTATTCCGATCAAAATCTCTTATTTTCCGATTTATTTTTACATTCACTTTTGCTCTCAAATGCACCAAACTTTGAAAATCTCTTATTTAGATACTATATAATGTGCCGTGCTTATCGGTTTTTCTTTTGATAAATACAGAAAGTATTACAAAAAAAGCTCTCAAAGTTGGTCTTTTGAACCGAATTTTCCGAAACGGGAGATCTGGGAACGAAAAAAAGTGTCGTGCTGAAAAAATAATTCTTGATAAATCAAATTCTAATTAAGTGAGCGAGAAATTACATCTCACGGCATCTTATACATCACTTCAAAAATCACCCCAGCAAGTTTCATGTTTCTACTTTTAAAAATAAGTCTGAAAATGTATCGGGAAATTTTGAGCTCTTGAAGGTGAAAAATCGGTAAACGGAAAAAAAGTTATCGGAAAAAAAGTGACCTAAACTACAAAAGCGGAAAAAAAGTGACACGGAAAAAAAGTGACAAGGAAAAAAGGTGACATGGAAAAAAAGTGACACGGAAAAAAAGTGACAAGGATTGGTTTCGGGGATTTATTATTGAATTTTGGGGATTCATTGGTTAAGTATGAAAGGGGGATCGGGGGGGGGCTCATAATTTAGGTAAATGGGTTTTTCATGCTGAATTAACTATTTTGGTTCAATTTTTGGATATACGTTCATACTGAAAAGACGCTTGCCTGATTAGTTTTGGGAAGGAACGATTACCCCCCCCCCCATCCGTCCTCAATTAGATGAATGGGTTTTTATGAAGAATTATCCAACTTGTGTCAATTTGCTTATAGGTTCTTTTCGATAAGGCTTATATATAGTATAAAGTGCCTGAAGAGTTTTAGGAGTTTAATGGTTAAGTATAGAAGGGAAACGGGGGATAACCTTTCTTAAATTAATGGCTTTTTACGGATAATTACCCGATTTGCTTCGAATTTTGGACATGGGTTAATTATGATAAGACGTATTTCTGATTATTTATGGGGTTCTTTTGCTAATTAAAAAGGGGGCGGGTGATTACTACCCCCGGCCTTAAATTAGATTTAAAAAAAATTATGCACACTTATCCGATTTATTTCAAATTTTGGATGTAGGATCTTTCTCATAAAGTAAATTCCTGAATAGTTTTAAGGATTTAATGGCTATGTATTGAGGGAGAACGGGGGATAAACCCCCTTAAGGGTGTATTCAAAAAAAGGTTTTTCACCTTCAACAGCTCGAAATTTTCCGATACAATTTCAGACACATTTTCAAAAGTAGAAACATGAAACTTGCTGAGGATATTTTTGAAGAGATGTACAAGGTGCCATGTGCTGTATTTTTACGCTCAATTCATTAGAATTTGATTTATAAACAATTATCTTCTCAGTATGACCCTTTTTTTTCGTTCACAGATCTCCCGCCAGGGGAAAATCTGTTCAAAATGCCGTTTTTGATTGCTTTTTTCGCAATATTTTCTGCATTTATCAAAGAATTGACAATTACGGCACCTTGTGTACTTTCTAAATAAGACAATTTGCCAGTTTGATGCATATGAGAGTAAAAATGAAGTTAAAAATAAATCGGAAAATAGGCAGTTTGAATCGAAATACACCCTTAAATTAAATAAATGGCTTTTTGCGCAGAATTATCCGATTTGCTTCAAATTTTCGATGTATATTCATTATAAGAAGACGTATATCTGATTAATTATGGGGTTCTTTTGCTAATTAAATAAGGGAAAGCGGGCGATTAATCCCCACTCTTTAAATAAGATTTTTTTTTTCACAATTATCCAACGTATTTCAAATTTTAAATATAGGTTCTTCCTGATAAAGTGAATCCCTGAATAGTTTTAAGGGTTTAATGGCTAAGTATAGAGCGATGAACGGGGGATAACCCACAATTAATCAGGACTTCGCCTTATCATAATGAACGCCCAATCAAAATTGGAATCAAATCAGATAATTCTGCGTAAAAAGCCATTTATTAATTTAAGGGGGGGGGGGTATCATCCGTTCCCCCAGTGTTTACTTAGCCATTAAACCTTTAAAATTATTCCGGGATTCACTTTATGAGAAAGAACATATATCCAAGATATGAAATATATCGGATAAGTGAGCATAAAAAACAATTTATCTAATTTAAGGGGGGGGGGGGATAATCACCCGCCCCAATTTTTAATTGGCAAAATAACCCCATATGTAATCAGGGATACGCCTTATCATAATGGTTCTATAATCCAAAATTTGAAGCAAATCTGATAATTCTGCGTAAAAAATAATTTAATTTAAGGTGGGCTATATTCTATTCCCCTTCTATACTTAGATATTAAATCCTTAAAACTATTCAGAGATCCACCTTATCAGAGAGAACCTATTTTTAAAATTTGAATGGGATAATTCTGCATAAAAACCTATTTTTCTAGTTTAAGGGGGATATAATTGCTCGCCCCCTTTATAATAAGCAGAAGAGTCCCATAACTAATCAGAGATACGTTTTATCATAATGAACCTATGTCCAAAATTCTAAGCAAATCGGATAATTATGCGTAAAAAATTATTAATTTAATTTTAGAAAGGTTATTCCCCGTTCCCTCTCTATACTGAACCATTAGAACTCCTAAATCTCTTCAGGCATTATATACTATATATAAGCCTTATCGAAAAGAACCTATATGCAAATTTGACACACGTTGGACAATTCTGCATAAAAACCCATTCATCTAATTGAGGACGGATGGGGGGGGGGGAGTAATCGTACCTTCCCAAAACTAATCAGGCAAGCGTCTTTTCAGGATGAACGTATATCCAAAAATTGAACTTAATTCAGCATGAAAAACCCATTTACCTAAACTATGAGCCCCCCTCTCCGATCCCCCTCTCATACTTAAGCAATGAATCCCCAAAATCAAGTCTTTGTCACTTTTTTTCCGGTAACTTTTTTTCCTTGTCACTTTTTTCCTTGTCACTTTTTTCCGTGTCACTTTTTCCGCTTTTGTAGTTTATGTCACTTTTTATCCGATAACTTTTTTTCCTAGATTCGTCAAACAAGGTAATCAAAGTTAGTCTACGACCGCAGGCATTTGTAGAATTCTATTTCTGTTGCTTTTGGTGACAAAAAAAAAAAAAAAAAAAAAAAAAAAAAAAAGTAATTTAAGTTAAGTAATGCCCAAAGTCTGCGGGTCAATTTTAGTGCAGGAAATAATATATTGCTTCAGATTTCTTTCGGTTAAATTATTTTTCTCTAAAATTATTTACGTTAAAGAAAATACGATCCTTAAGTTTTTTGAATGTATGTTATTAAAATATGTACACAATTAAGGAGGGGGGGGGGTGAAAGTAATATTTAATTATGTATTGTAAGCATTCTAATTTTTTCTAATTAAAAACTTAAATTTCTGTTTTTGATATTTAAGTTAGTTTTATGTGTGATAGTTTCATAATAGCGATTTTTTTTTTACTTTGATACCAATAATAAAAACTTGTTTCATATGCCGTGTCCGCACAACTGTATTATTATTATTATTATTATTATTATTATTATTATTATTATTATTATTATTATTATAGAAAACCTCTTTGATTTCCTTAAATTTTACATAAAATTTATATCCGAAAAATAGGTGAAAATTAAAATTAATATATTTTTTACTTTTTATTAAAATTAAATTTGGTTAGAGAATAGTTTAAACTTCTGAGTGGCTGAGAAACAATATTTCAAAGCACTTGTTCACTTTGCTATCTACTGCCCAAATTTCATTAAAACCGGTGATACCACTGTCGAATGCCCTCTTGTTAGGAAAAAAAATCGAAGTTTAAATATAACTTGAGGAAGAGTAAAAATTTCTATTTCTTTATTACTCTTTTAAAAAATATTTAAATTTAATTTTTTGGATGTTTTTTACCCGAATTTCATATTTTTATTTTTACTAATAAGGAAAAAAAATATTAATTTCTTATAGTATATATCTATATGTATAAACAAAAGTTGTCCGATTAACTGACTCACTCAGTCCATAAACAGCAAGCCAAAATTAATCCATATACAAATGTAACATCAAATGCTACAAAATTATTCCTTATGCGCCGGCAGTTCATTTAAGATGCGATTTTTTTTTCAAATTTGCCTTCCAAGGGAAAGGGGGATAATTTAGGACATGTCTCTCCATATTTTAAGGATAATATATATATATATATATATATATATATATTATTTTTATATTTATTTATTTATTTATTTGCTTGAGTATATTACAAAATATTTAAAACCAAATTATGGAGCTTTTAAATTTTGGCTATCAGTGTGGGCATGGCGCAAAATCAAGGCATAAGGTGTTTTTAACATTAACTTTTTCTATGAAAAAAAAAAGTCAGATATTAAAAAGATACTAAAAAGATTTTTGTTTTAGAAAATAACAAACTCAAATGCCTAAAAAGCAATTTATGGACTTTAAAAACTTCGTACCTGAGAGGGACGGCAGGGATCAGGTGCAAAATATCTTGTTTTCAGATATAGTTTCTTATTTCAAAGAAAAAAAGATATTCATATGATCCTCCATTTATATATATATATATATATATATATATATATATAGAGAGAGAGAGAGAGAGAGAGAGAGAGAGAGAGAGAGAGAGAGAGAGAGAAAGAGAGAGATAGGTAGATAGATAGATAGATAGATAGATAGAGAGATAGAGAGAGATAGAGAGAGAGAGGGGGGTGAGAGGGGGAGAGAGAGAGGGGAGAGAGAGAGAGAGAGAGAGAGAGAGAGAGAGAGAGACAGAAAAATGACTTTATGGAAATTTCAAAATTTGTCTTCTAAACAGAAAGAGGGAAGGAGGATTGAGGTAATAATTTTTTAAATTTTTCTTTAAATTTTATTTAAAAAACTATATTTATAAATTTCTTTGTTTACAATATCGCAAGAAAAAATATCTAAAAATCAATTGCTAGAATTTTTAACATTTATCTGCCCTCCCCCCCCCCCCCCCCCCCCCAAAGCCGGTACCAGTAAAGCACAAAATTTGGCATTTTACCACTATCATATCTAATTTATCAAAGTATTTTTCCATGTTAAAGTGATAATGCGTAATAACTTAAGACATTCAACATTTAAATTACGATTTATTAATTTGCAAATAATTAGTTTCAGGAATAGGTTTAAATTTTATAGGTTTAAATTGATCCTGTTTCAGACAAATTAATAGATTTAGCTTCATATCTTTCAATGTACTTCTTGATTTTTTGAGGCATTTTTCGTTTTTTTATTTGCTTGTAAATAATTTATTATGAAGAAGTTGTATTAGTACTGTACTTTTCACATTTTTCATTTCCTTATCTAACCATGCCATTTTAATTGTTTTTTTCTTTTTGGCGTGTAGGCGAAAGGAGGATTTTTTTTTTTCCTTTTTTATTTTCCTTTCATTCAATTCCGAAATTTGGAGTTGTTTTTCATGCCAAAGTACCCATATCACGAAGAAAAAAAAAAAAAGCATGCGCTTTTATTACTTCGATTATTTCTCTTTTATTGACCTGGAGACTAGTGAATAGGTTCGTTTTATATAAATCGTTGAACTTGAAACATCTGAAATTGCTGTTCATTATGCTGAATTTCACAAGCCAGGAATTTAATGAAAACTACATTATAGAAATATAAAACAATGAAAATTATTTCAGTTCCATGTGTTTCTGCGATAAAGTTCATTGAAATTATAAATGTTAAGTTAGCATATATGATCATTGAAAAATCTGAAAATATCATAACATTTGCTGTTCATAAAAAAAGAAGAAAAATGTGGGAAATAATTATCTAATCCTTACCATATCTGTTATATTACTAATGATTACCATAAAAAAGTACCTTCAAAAGGCTCTACAGAAAAAAAAAGATCTGATTTTGTTTTCTTTTATTGTGTATGTATGGCACGGCATAAAAAGAAGATCATACAAATGCAAACAGATTAATGCTTGTATGGAAAATACTATAAAAATAATACTAATGTTACATTAATATAATGTTAAAACTTGATTTATAACACAGCTAATCTATCTTAGATAAAAATCTTTATCAAAATAAGTCTTATTTTTTCTAAACAGAAACTTTTCCATTGTGAATATTAAGTAATGGCATTATTTAACAATTCAAAATGCATTATACAAAAATTTTAGCTGATTTTCAATTAAATGCATTTTTTCAATCATGGAAAATTATATTTGACATATTAAAATAATTTGATATTGAGTTAAAACAGCATTACTTAATCTATAGCAAATCTGGTCGTAAAAATTTACAAAAAAATTAGTTGATAAAGAGTTAATGAAATGATAAATTTGCTCATTTCTTTTCTTGCATATTATTTAATTTATATTCTTTATAAAAAATTTATTTTTTGATAACGCGGTTTGAAGTTTTCAAAATTTTAGTTAAAAACAAATAAATAAATATGTAATATTGAGAATAATAGTTATTCTTTAATAACACATGTGACCACAACTGTTAGTAGGAATGCAAAACCAGGAAAGTTGAAATGACAACTTAACTTTTCTGTTTCAAAACCCTGATTTATTTGAAAGAGTTGTTACACGAATATAACAAATGTAATCATGTCTGAATACAGAGAAATGATCGAAATACTACTTTGTCTATGTTTTCTTAAATAAACTTAGAAAAGAAAGGGCTGTACTTATACTTGTAAAGTTATAAAAAAATTAGTTGTAAAGTTATAAAAAGATTTTTTTTTTCATTTTAATTGTGGTATTTTTAAAAAAAATTATGTTCAGCTTGAGATAAAACCCTGATTTCTCCAAAACGGCGCAAAACGAAATAAAACCATCGTCATGCATTCTGTACTTTACCGATTCTATTCAGAAAACTCTTCTATTATAAGAAGCATTTCTAGTTTTAGTAATGGAATAGACAAGTTCTATTCTTATCTCCGTTTAAATGAATTTATTAATAACATTGAATAAAAAATTAGCAGCAGATATAACTATTTTGTTCTGTACTTATCCATTTAATATGTATCTCCGAATATGTAATGTAATTATAAATATATTTAAAAATACGACGAATCTGTAATATGAATATGAAATACAAGGTATATTTTCAATTTTAAGTCAGTTAACACTTCACACATTAAAAAGGGCGATAGATATCTATCTGTAGCATTCGCCAAAACCTTACAGATGAATATATCTAAAGTGTTGAAATAAGAATTCAAGTCAAATTTTTCATTAATATACAATTTTTTACAGCCTCTCTTCATTGATGTGTGTATGTCGGAAGGGGAGGGATAGCGCTTTTATTTAAAAAATAGTCTTATCTAATTTTTATATATTGAGGATCGTATTTTACCAGTTTTTTGGGGCACAAGGAGGAGGGGATGCATTGGCACGGATTAAAAAACAGAAAGAAAAGAACAAACAGAGACGGATCTTAAAAAGCCCCTTTGCCCCCCCCCCCCCCTCCAAGCGTAAACCATTGACTTAAAGCGAGAGAGCTAAAAAATATATTTTTTAAAAAGCTAAATCCATCACTTTGAAATAAATTTATTAAAGAAAAGAAGTTTTCTCCACGTCCGGAGAGGGAAAATATAACAATGATGTGAAACTTTTTAAACGGTCTGTCTTTTAATGAAATATATTTCTACATTCATATAAATCAATTTCATACTTTTCTTCTTTTGCAAAAAATGATTAACACAACTTATATTTAAAAAAAAAAAAGTAATTTATTACAATTTTATTAATAGTTTAAAACATTGGATAATAATTGATTTTAAGATGGTCACTTCCTTTATTATCAAAGCAATTTTAATTTTAAAAAATACTGCATTCTTCTAAAAAACATTTGTTTCCACAATACTGCCACATAATGGATTCGAACGTTCTCTGAATAGATCAATGAGCAGAACAAATGTTGTCAATCGTTCGCTAACAGTGAAAAAGCTACTGTGTCTTCTCTCCCCTCTTTGAATAAAAGGCTGTTTCAAAAAGAAACGATTCTAAATCGTTTCACATTCGACACAATACAAGGGTAAGATATTTAAATATTTACTACTGCAATTTAACTGTTTAAGTGAAACTAAGCTGATTAGTCTCCCTTCTTCAGTTAACTTAATATAATGAATGACACTAACAATTATCATAATGATCCTTTGAAGTCCGAAGAATTTTCTTTGCTTTTAAACGCAGTTTTAAGAAAAATAGCTACAGATGTTAAAAAACTAATAGCTAAACTTTTAACAGAGGTTAAAAATTACTGATGTTGTAAAATAATAAAGGCGTAACATACAAGTGTGGTGCGGAATGTTAAAAAAATTCCTTTCTTTCAAACCCATTCCCTTTGCAGCTTACTTAGTTCTTTGTGGTTTCGAACACAGGTGATATTCATAAGAAGAGATTTTTCAAAATGATTGCACTATAACCGGTACTTCCCAGGGGTGGAGAAGATAAGTCAGGATAGAAACTGCGGACGGAAGTGAGCCATAATGACATAGCCAGGAGCATAAATGGGAAAGAAAATGAAATGGAATATTAAAAAAAGAATTTTCGAATTGTGTTTCTTTCGAATTTTTTCCAGCAACAAATTTAAAGAACATTTGCCCGCTATTTGTTGTTTTAAGGTAGCTTTAAATATTTTCATAAAAGCAGCTTAAAAATTAAACGAATTATTTTTAATTTTTTTCAAATAAATAAATAATTTTTGTTACATGGTTTGAATTATACTTTAAGATATTAACATTAATAAGAAAAATAATATAACCATTAATAATATATTTTTTAATTTGTACATCAAATTATATTAATTAAAAAAAAGAAAAATAAAGAAACATTTATACTTATTGATTGAACTTATAGGAATATTATAGATAATGTTAGAATCTTTTCTATCTAAAATATAAATTTTCATTTTCATTTCGGAAACAAAGGCTCGTTAAGATTGAACTTCGATTGTTTTGACTATGGAAGTCTATCGCTGTCTGCAGTTAAAATTTCATTGAAATCGGTGATACCACAGTAGTATACTCACCTTGTTAATTATATACGGTGAACTTTAAATGTAAATGTTAAAAGAGGCCATTAGAGGAGTAGGGGTAAATTAAAATTTTTATTTCTTTATTGCTCTTTTATAAATTTAAATGTAATTATTTGGTTAATTGTTACTAAACTTTATGCTCATGTTGTTATTTAAAAAAACAGTGACTGACTATAATATATTTGTTCTACATATATAAAGGAATATGTCCCGACTGACTCACTCTTTCTCAACGGACAGAGAAATTTAATCCTAATATATGTAAGAAATCTTATGAAATTATTCCTTATGCGCCAAAAGCCTCATTTAAGTTTTTTTTTTTTTTTTCAAATTTGCCCTCCAAAACAGAAAAAAGAAAAGCTCAAAGCAATTTTTTTTACATTTGTTTCATTATCTTAATGAAAAGTGAAATAGAATTTAAAAAAAATCAGAATATCAAAAGAAAATATTTAAACTAATTTCTTGATTTTGCAAATTTAGACAACTAGATGAGGAGTATAGGGAGCACAAGATTTGTATGAAGTATATTCTCATTTGTCATCTTTTTCCTAAAATCTTTTTTTTTTTTTTTTTTTTTTTTTTTTTAATTGCATATATAAATACTGAAAAATGGATCGCTGAAAATTTCGAAATTCGTCCTCCAACGAGGGAGGAAGCAAAACAGTTTTTCACATTATATAGATATATATGCATATATATACATTTTATTTAAAAAAATGTATTTAGATATTTCTTGCTTCACAAGGATATTTAAATATCACTTGCTAGATTTTTTATCATTTTCCACCCCACAAGAGTATCATTTAGCAAAAATATGTTTTTCTCATGTATTTTCACAATTTAAGTTTTTTTTTTTTCATAATTTTTTTTAAATGTAGTAGAATAGCATATTTTTTTCTAAAGTTTGTATGTTTTTTTTTTCATTTAATTATTTTTTTAAATTACTACTTTTACAAATATGAATATTTTTGCTTCGATTTTTTTTCACTTTCATCATTCTTCATTTTTTTTTTCACTGTGTTGGAGTTTTAGAGGCATGGGATTTTACATTTAGTATGATCTTTTTTTCTCGTGTCTATCAAAATTGAAAGAAATTCAACAAAATCTCAGTTTAAATATTTCTTAAAAAATAACACTTGAATGTTAACACACTTGAATATTACACTAAAATATCAAATACATAATGAAGAATAAGTAAAAAATAAAAATAAACAAATAAAATAAATCAAATTTCTAACTTAGCAAAAAAACCTTAGTATTTTTCGAACAACCAAGTTATAAAAATATGATCTGGGAGAAAAATCAGTTTCAAGTTTTCATTTGTATAGGTAATTGCACTGAATCTACTGAATAAAATTTACAATAGCTCTCGTTATATTTATCGTATAGGTAAAAATGAGGTATCAAAATCTTTTTTAATTAGAGAGACTTTCAGCTAATAGTAAATAAAGAAAATTGGTGTTTTGACGAATTTCAAGATTTTGTGTTCATTTAAATTTCTAAAAATGAAAAATAAACAAATAAATAAAATTTGAAATTGAAATTCAAAATAGAATGAAAATTGAGTCCCCAAAAATATAATGAATGTCAGATGAATGAAATATCATTAATTTATAGTAAAAACATATTCTTAATATTTTTTAAAAAATTGGCAAAAAATACGAAATTTCTTTTAATTAAATCTATTTTAATTAAAAGATTTCTACGTGCTTTTAGCAAAAAATTTCTACGTACATCACCGAGAATTGAACTAACAATTTCTTATTTAGAAGTGAGATGCTTCATCTCTAAGCTATGATGTCAACTGACAAAGTGTTCAAATTATGATTCTTATTATAAATGTTCTTAAATAAAGTTTAAATTTTATAATGCAAGTAGCAAAAATGAACGGATGACATTGATAAAATTTAGTTAATTAAAAATTTAGAGTTTTTCAAAATTTTATCATTTGTCGTGTGACACGAGGTTTTCAGCTGTAAGTACACAAAATTTGAAGTCTCTGACTTATACTGGTTTTGTGTTCGGGCTCTGTGACAGACGGACAGACAATGGAAGAGATGAATAAAGTTTCATGGGATGAGAGAAACCGTAAAATAAAATTCATAAGATTCTTGCTATAATGTATTACAGATACAAATACCAAAAAAAAAAAAAAAAAAAAAATGTAAATTTTAAAATTCCTTTCGGTTGTAAATACTGCACGGATGAATATATAAAAATGCATTGTTAGAACTTTGTAACATTTTCCTTCTCCGCAAGAGAATCATTTGACAAAAATATGATTTACACATATTTTCACATTGTAAAGAAAAACAGAGAATCATAATAATCTTTTCTTGAAGAATTAAAAACACAGATAGCTAATAATCAGTTACTGTACTCTGCAAATTTCGCTGGTAAACACTGATAGAAGCTGGTTGACGGGAGGTTCTGGGTTCGAACCCAATCGCACCCTCCGGGTCCCCATTCGGAATATACCATGGTTTTCTTCAAAACATACGAAATTACGGTTTTGGCTACATTAAAAAGACCCTGCTAGAGGGCACTCTCTATAGTCCTATATTACACGTCCAGATAATTGGGAACCATAAATAACAAAAATGAGAACACGAGACTTTTTTGTGTTCAAATCAAGGTGTGAAGTTGAAAAAAAAAAAAAAAAAAAAAAAAAAAAAAAAAAAAACATGTATGGTTTTATATTTTAAAGTTGTTATTTATTATTGCCTATTTCTGGACGTGGGACATAGGCCTAGAAAGAGTGCCCTCCGTCGCGCCGGGTTTTCTTTTAAGGTAGCTTAACCCGTATTTAAGCAAATTTTGAAGAAAGCTCCGAACAGTAAGCGCGCTATTGGATTCGAACCTAGCAACTCCCGTCTACCGTCTTCAAGAGCAGTACCTCTCAGACACAGGTTGGACTGATATTTTAAAGAAATAACAGATATTAAAAAGATTCTTGCTTTTTTTTCTGCGATTTTTTTTAAATAACCCCCTTCCAGGAAAGAGGAAGAGAAATACATGAGGCGAAAAGTGCAATAATACTATTATGCTCCTTTTTCTTCATATTTTATTTTATAAAAAATAAATTCATGAAATTACTGGTTTACAATATAACAAGAAGGAATGCATAAAAATCAATTCTTAGTATCTTCAAAACTCCTGTCCAAACGAAAATGGGTAGGACGTGATTTTGAAATTACTATTAATATATAAATTTAAATCGAAATTTCAGTCATTTATGTTATGAAGTATTGTAAACACAAACATCTAAAAACCAAGTTGTGTAACTTGCCTACATAATTATGTTATCATTATTATTATTAATATATAATGACATTCTTTTACTTCCGTTAAAATTTATATCATATTTTCTGTAATCATTATGCATTATTTTTGTCAAACTTTAATTTTATTTATTTATTTATTTATTTATTTATTTATTTTTTTTAGCTAATTGTTTAAATTTCTGAATGGATGTGGAACAATACTTCGGCACATATTCTGAAACTTCAAATGCATACTTTAATGTATAAACATAAAATAAATTTTTTAATGTGAATTTTATGGGGAAAATGTCTGAACAAATGTATCATATTTACAAGATATACATAATCTAATCATATTTGCTCATCATCTTCAGAAATAATATTATTGCACCTTTCCTTAGTCCACATCCTGATGAATTTTCCTAGAACCACGATTACCACTGGCGCAGATTTTGGAAAAAAAAAAAAAAAAAAAAAAAAAAAAAATTAAACAATATGCTGTCACAACTGACATAACTATATGATATCGAGTACATTCTGAGAAATAATTATCAAAAAGAATGCTAACTCATTCAGTTTAAATTAGCGGACAATTTATTTACAATTTTTATTTACATATAAACAAAATATTATTTACAAGTAAAAAATATCTTACATATGTCATCTACCCAGGCCCGTAGCTAGAAGTGAACGATAGGAAGGGGCTCAAGAGAATGTAGAGGGTAGGGTCATAATTTTTTCCCCTCTCTCTGACTCAGAAAGATAAATTAGTGTATATTCACATTGTAGGTACTATGTTTCTCATTAAACTGATGTAATAACTTCATTTTATGCTAACAAAAGTATAGGATGTTGACAATTTTGAGTGTATAACTGGCACAAAATGAAACATCATGTAAGCTTCATATGTATAAATAGGGTGAGGGAGTGTTGAAACACTTATTTTAGATACAATTTAGTAACTCTGCAAAACTGTGAAAAGTTCTCAAAATTAAATTAGATTTTTGAACAGAACTTCGCTTGAATTTTCGTAACATTTAGTGATCATGGAATTTTTTTGCATGCGGGGGAAGGCGGCTGAGCCGCCCATAGAACCCCCTTAGCTACGGCCCTGCATCTACCATGATATAAACTTACATACCATAAGTACTTTCTGCGTACTCGGTCCACTTATCAAAATACTCTATATTTCTCTTAAATTAGGATATCTAAAGCTATTTATCGGAAAATCACCCTTGATTTCCCCGTTCCACTTGCGATATATATCAAGAACCTCAAAGTCTTTCCCTCAAAACTCTACCAAGGAAAACAAAGCTTACCCCGAGAGAACAAAAAGCATTTTTGACCATAGAAACTATTACTTATACTTTCTCTTACGTCTAGATAGTTTGGGAATTCATTATTTCTTTATCTATGAAATAAGTTCTTAATTCGAAAGAGGAACTGAAGGATTGATACTCTAGGATTTGTTCACATAATGTTATCAAACTAAAATATCTCAAGTAACTTAAGATATGAAAAAAATGCTATCTTAAAATCTCAAGTACACAATGAGCAATATGAATTCAGTATATAAGTTAAACAATAATACAACAGTACCCTAAATAGTTATCTGCTCACTAGTACCTCACTAGTATCCGTAAACCTGCCAAATATGTTGAGAATTTTTATTTAAAAAAAAATATATTGGTTAATATCTAGCTAATTTTATTATTTTAATTCCTTCCATTTTTAATATTTTATTTATTTATTTATTTTGAAAAAAGATAATTTTCTGCATGATTTAATTTTGTCTTTGTATTTCTCCAAATAACAAATAACAATCTTTTCTGCTATACATCGGTGACACTCGTTAAGGTGAATCTCCGTCTGGTTTAACTATGAATGTCGACCTCTACCTGCACCCCAAATTTCCTTAAATTCGATGATATTACTGCTGGATGTTGTCTTTGTTAAAAACATACCATGGGCTTTAAGTATAACTTGTGGAAAGGGCTATTAGAGGAATAATTGAAAGAAAAAAATATTATTTCTTTATTACTCTTTTTAATTTAAATTTAACTGTTTGGTTGAATATAACTAAATGTCATGCACCTGTTATTTACTAATAAAAATGAAAATAAATAAATAAATAACATTGATTTTTTAATAGTGTATAATTATATACACAAAGAAACATCTCACGGCTAATTCGTGCTCTCAAGTCATCAATGAGCAGTCAAAACTAATCTTGTTACATAAATGAGGAGCTCATAACCATAGTATATCAATACCATTTCGGAAAAAAAGAAAGAGATTGTGCAATTAGAAGGTGCTTATAATATCTATTTTATCTATTACAACAGTGAACCCAACTTGTTTTCATATGCTTTCTCATATATGACATCTGTTTAACAGCATAGTCCAGTGTTAGTCATGCTCACACGCACAGAAAAAAATAAAAAGAATGATGTCCACTTAAACTGCTGCATAGAGCTCACAGACTATGCAGACTAATTGTATATTACAGTCTTATATAGAAATGCCTTTCAAACAAAAATATGGAAGAAAGTACCCCCCTATTTTCTTTTTTTATACTTAAACATTGAAGCCCCAAAACTAATAAGGGATACGTCTTATCATATAAAAAACCTGTATCCAAAATTCGAAGCAAGTCAAATATTTCTGCATAAAAACTCATTTATGTAATTTAAGAAACGTTGTCCCCCGTTTCCTCCTTTATAATTAACCATTAAAACTCTATTTAGCTAACTTCGTTGTCAGATGATCGCCCGTATCCCTTTTATAATTAACAAAAGAACAACACAATAAATGAGCGAAGCTTCTTATTCTTATGAGCCTGTATACATAACTCAGGCGCGGATCCACGAGGGGGGGGGGCGATCGCCCCCCCCCCCCCAAAACCAGTGTTGAATTCAGACTTTTTTCCGGAAGGGATTTCTGTGACTCCGTCAGAGACTTTCTATTGTTCCGGAAAAAACGCGAATTTCATTAAAATGTCGCTAAAAAGCCCTAATTTTATCAAAGTGTCGCGGAAAAAGAGCGAATTTCGACAAAAGATCGCGGAAAAAGCACGAATTTTGTCAAAGGTTGCGCAAAAAAAAAAAAAAAAAAAGAAAAAAGAATTTTGACAAAGGATCGCTAAAAAAAGCGAATCTTGACACAAGATCGCTGAAAGCGCGAATTTTGTCAAAGTGTCGCGGAAAAAATGTTTGCAAAATAAAACATTAATTCAAAGTATCGTGGAAAAAGAGCAAATTTTATCAAAAGGTCATGGAAAAAGCGCTAATTTTGTCAAAGGGTTGGGAAAAAGGAAGGCAAAGTATTGCAGAAAAAGTACTAATTTCGACAAAGAATCGCTGAAAAAGCGCGAACTTTGACATAGGATGGCAGAAAAAGCGCTAATTTTGTCAATTATCGCGAAAAAAAACGCGAATTTCGTGAAATTATTATGGAAAAAGCACGAATTTCATCATAGAGTCGCAGAAAAAGGCGAATTTCGACAGAAGTTCGCGTAAAAAACGCAAACTTTGACATAGGATCGCTGAAAAAGCGCTAATTTCGTCAAATTATCACTGAAGAAGCGCGAATTTAATCACAGGGTCGCGGAAAAAACGCGAATTTTGACAGTGGATCGTGTAAAAAACGCGAACTTCGACATAGGATCGCTGAAAAGGCGCGATTTTTGTCAAAGTGTTGCGCAAAAAGTTTGAATTTCGTCAAAAGTTCGAGGAAAGATCGCTATTTTTTTCAAAGGCTTGCAAAAAACTGCTAATTTTGTCAAAGTACTGCAGAAAAGTGTGAATTTCGTCAAAGGGTCGCGGAAAAAATGCGAATTTTGAGAGAGAATCGCGTAAAAACGAGAACTTCGACATACGATCCCTGAAAAGGCGCGATTTTTGTCAAAATGTTGTGTAAAAAGCTCAAATTTCGTCAAAAGTTCTCGGAAAGAGCGCTACTTTTTTCAAAAGGTTGCGAAAAGGGAAGGCAAAGGAACTCGGAAAAAGTGCGAATTTCGACATAAAATCATTGAAAAACCTTGAACTTCGACATAGGATTGCTGAAAAAGTGCTAATTTTTTAAAGTATCGCGAATTTCGTCAAATGATCACAGAAAAAGGGTGAATTTCGTCAAAGGGTCGAGAAAAAACGCAAATTTTGACAGTGGATCATGAAAAAAACGCGAACTTTGACGTAGGATCGCTGAAAAAGCGCGATTTTTGTCAAAGGGCTGCAAATGAAGCGCTAATTTTCTCAAAGTATCCCGAAAAAAGAGCGAATTTCATCAAACGATAGCAAAAAAAGCATGGATTTCGTGAAACGAAAATCTCAGAATCGCCCCTCCCAAAAGATTCTCTGGATCCGCCCCTGACATAAATTGAAACAAATCGGTTAATTCTGCATGAAAGACCATTTACATGAATTATGAGGAGTAGTTTCCTTTATCCCCCCTCTGTACTTATGCATTGAATTTCAAAAACAAACTAGGGAAGCGCCTTTTAGAATAAATCTGTATACAAAATTTGAAGCAAATCGGTAAATTTTGCGTGAAAAACCTAAATTAACACGGGGATCATCCCCCCCCCCATTCCCCCTCTTTAAACTTATCCAATGAACAACAAATACTAGTAACGGAGACACCTCATTAGAATGATCCAACATCTAAGATTTGAACGAAATCTACTAATTCTACATGAAAAACCCATTTACGTAAATTAAGGGGAGGGGCAATAGCTGCCATTCCCCTTCTTATACTGAACGGAAGAACTCTCAAAAGTAATCAGGGAAGCGTCTTATCACAAGCCTATATCCAAAATTTCTTGTAAAATTGTAAAAAATTTATCACGAGTTATCCAGTTGGGTACGTATGTACGCACGTACATACATATATACTAGTGCTCTCGATTATACGTTTATACGCGTATACGTATAATACGTATTATACGAAATACGGATCAACTATACGTATAATACGGCATCGGCGGTTATACGTATTGCGCAAAACAACATATACGGTACATCGTATATACGGATCTTATCCAAGCGGTTAAACGTATAAACGTTTAAACGTTTTTCATTCAAGATATGAAATTTGATGTGTCAGTGCTTTTCTGCGGATTACAGACATTGAGAAATATCCGGTAGAGTATCCCCATCGCGATTCTCTGTTTAAAAAACTACGATGCGTTTACTTAACTACTACTTGTTATGCAGGTACCTAAAAAATCTGAATACGTTTCTCAGTTTAAATATTGGTTTCTTTCCCAAAAAAACTAAGTTATTTATTATAAATTGTCAAACTAATCTTTGGAAGAGCTGTGGCTCAGTACTAATTTTTTTTATATTTTCTTGTATCTTAACAAGAAGAAAGTAATGGATTCGAGAAATCTTTCGACTGGTTTACACATTTTAAGGGTAAGATAGTCCGAAAAATATGTTTTTACAAAATATCTGTCTGTGTCTTTGTCTATATGTGGCATGAATTTTGTTCCACCAGTTGCACAGAATGAGTTTTCAGCAATATCATCATCACATAGCAGGCAGTAGGCTCTGTCATTCTTTTTCTCAGCGTACCGCCACACCCAGCTTTTTCTATTCATTTCTAATTGTAAACTAAGCAGAACTGCGTCTATAAATGCTCGTTCTTCTACACTACGAGATACTTATATTAAGTGTCTGCGTCACGTGACACAATGGTTTTATTTTTCACCATATGTAAATTGTCTTACCACGGAGGAATTTTAAAATAATTTACATATTTGGTAATTTTTATTAGTTTCTTTTTTAAATAATTTAATTATTTTGTCCTCCCAGAATATTCTATGACTTATTTAATGAAAACTAGAAGAAACATAATTAAACATTGAGTATGTTTAGAGTAACTTACCGGTCACTTACCGAAGTGACCAATGTTACCAACCGATTGTAGGGTAGTATGAAATGAAAATCAAGGCGAATTGTGACGTCAGCTACAGTTCAACAGGATAGTTTTCATTGGTGCCACATTTCGGTTTCGTACTGCCCTACAATCGATAGGTAACATGGGTCACTTCGGTAAATTGCACTGAACATGTACGTTGATTAATATATTTATAAAGAGAAATACCAAGATCTTGGTAGATAGTAGATATTTCACTGTTAGTGAAGCGAGATTAGCCAATCAGGAGTCTGATCTTTTGTGAACTTTTTGCAAACTGTTTTAAAAAATATACGCTTTTCATTGCTTGATCTCGTATGTATAAGACATACTATCAGGGCCGTAGCTAGAAGTGAACCATAGGGGGGGGGGGGGGCTCGAGAGAATGTAGGGGGAGCTCATAATTTTTTTTCTCTTTCTGACGCAGAAAGATAAATTAATAACTATTCACATTGTAGGTATTATGTTTCTAATTATACTGTTGTACTAATTTCATTTTATGCTAAGAAAAGTATAGCATGATGAAAATTTTGATTGTATAACTGGTGCAAAATAAAACATCATGTTAACTTCATATGTACCGTAATTTCGGGTGTATAAGCCGCGGATCAAACAATTCTTTTGGGACCCAGAAAACTTATTTAGTGATTGAAGACAAATATTTACGGCGATCTAACTAGTTATATTTGTCTCTTAAAAAATTCTGGGTCGAAAAAGAATTGTTTGATCGGCGGCTCATACACCCGAAATTACGGTACATATAAGATGAGGGAGTGTTGAAACACTTATTTTAGATACAATTTAGTAACTCTGCAAAATTGTGAAAGGGTCTCAAAACTAAATTAGAATTTTGAACAGAATTTCATTTGAATTTTTGGAACAGAAATTAATTGAGTGACCTTGGAATCTTTTCCAGGGGGGGGGGGCTCAAAATATTCTAGGGGGGGGGCTGAGCCTCCCATAGCGCCCCCGTAGCTACGGGCCTGCATACTATGCGGATTTCAGTCGTAACGCTACCGATTTCCAAATTATTCTCCATTCAGCGATATAAGACTGGTGAAGTCCGCTATTTAAATTAGATACGATACGGCGAATATACGTATACATTAAATATACGTATTCTTAAATATACGTTTAGTTGATACGCCTTATACGTATCCGGATACGTTTAAACGTATATTCGAAAGTATCCGTATAGCAGAAAAGCGTATTATACGGATATACGTATATCGTTTAATCGTATACCTGCTATACGTATCCTATCGCGAGCACTAATATATACAGAACGGACGAGCACATAAGTTCTCTGGCTTTGATAGCCTGTGAGCTAAAAAATAATTTAAATTTGAACTCAATTTTTCAAAAATGAGTTAAGTTCAAACTTAACATCAAAAGGATTTCAAAGGAACAATATATATATATATATATTTATCTATATATATATATATATATATATATATATATATATATATATATATGTATATATATTAGACTTTTATCGACTAAATTTTCATAATTTTGTGAGCAATTCTTTTGGGTATTCGACATAAGGTCTCCATTTCCATTTTCCTCGTCGACTCTGTGAGCGAGTTTGGTTCAGGAAATTACTTTTTTCTATAGTTCAGACCAAGATGGGCGACTGGATTTATTTTCAAGGCAAGTTACAAGTAGTCACTAGTAGGAATGTGCTATATTATTGTTGAAATCTGAATAGGCAAAAATTTTCAGTCCCAGTTCCAATCCCCACCAGTGGCCAAGAGATTCTGACCTCTAAACTGGTAGACGGCAGGTGCTGAGTTCGAACCCAATCGCGGTCGTCGGCTTAATCGTTCGAAGTTTTCCGTGGTTTTCTTCGAACCTTGGATTTACTTGCTTGAATACGGATTAGGTTCCGTTAGAAAGACCCCCACGGAGGGCATCCCACCCCATTAAGGTCCTATATCCCTTGCGTAGATAATCGGACGTCATAAAATAAACCTAAACCAAACCCAGTTCCAATCCAGCACATTTGAATAAAAAAATAATAGAAAATAACTATTCAAACTTTCGGGGAAATTTCCGAAATTTCTTGAGACGGTTTATATAAAAAGAAAAATATCCATGCTCAAATACTCAAAATTTTAGGACACATTTTCAGACTTTTTTTAAGGATAAAAACAGGAAACTTGCTGACGTGATTTTTGAAAATATCTATAAACGGCCGTGTATTTTCATTTTTCACTCAATTTATTGCAGCAATTTAAAAATAGTTATCTTCCCAGTATGACCCTTTTTCCGTTTTCAACACTATCGCTTCAGGAAATTCGGTTTAAAACGCCAACTTTGACTGCAGTTTTGGCAATAGACTCTCCTTTATCAATAAATCGACAAACCACCTCACAATATATAGTTTCTCAATAAGAAAACCTGCGGATTTGATGTTTTCAAAACAAAAATGAATTTAAAAATAAATCAAAAAATAAACAACTTGAATTTGAATACACCTTAATGATACTTATTATAAATGACGCATAAAATGCACCGTATAGTGTTGATGTGTGCGGTTATTTTTATTTTTACATCAAGACATTTAAAATTTTGTTTTATGCGAGGAGTTCTGATAAGAAAAAAAACAAGTTAGAAAAATCATGCGTTGAGCATAGATTATGAAATACTTTCCAACACTTCCTGAAATTTTTAACAAAACTTCACTAATGCTACTGTCTATAGGCAAATATGTATTCTAATACTTTTGAAAAGCCTTGTTTGATCTGTGAATTGATGTAGATACTATAAAAAGGGAAAATTTGTTTAACAAGAAAACGCGGAACAGTTTGAAATTTTCTTTCAGCAATTAATTCTAATAGATGGAGGCATACTTATATACTTTTGTTCAGCCCTCTAGTTAACCTAGGACCATTATTATATGCCAGTATTTAACTTTAATTTAGTTTGAACTGAAACGCCCTTTAAACTACTGAAATCACATTTCCAGAAATTATATATCCTTTCGCGACTCATATATGCAATTCTTTGAGTGGCCCTGTATATCATTTTAACTATATTCTACAAAAATTTCTTAGTAAACAGGATGCAGTTCAGCTTATTTAAAAAAAAAAAAAAAAAAAAAAAAAACTTTTAAGTAAATTATGCTTATTTTCAGTAGCCTCGAGCTCCTTTGTATAACCCTGTATATCAACTATATCATTTATACATACCATATAATATGTATAAATTTAGTGAAACTTAAAAGCGCATATCATAATCAAAACGACAGTTTATGCTTCCATTAGCCATCATCAATAATATACAGTACTTTTGATAGAACATACTATTTTAAATCTTCGGTGAGTCCCTGTAAATCTGTGCACTTCGTTATATGCATGAAATATCTTATATTAGGCCTCAGCAACGTATATCAGTTTTACTATACTTGAAACAGTTCAATATAATTAAAATATGTCGCAAATAATTTATTCTTTACTATTCTATAATGAAATTCTTTTGTGTGGCGCTGCAAATAATTGCTATACTTTTCACTTTATATTTTAGTGCAATTTGTAGATGAATATAGGCTTTAATATGTTTGACAGTGCGTAACATCATTAAAATTCATTTAAAACGATTTTTTTCCCATAGAACGTAATGTAACGAACAAATTTTGATTGTCCATATAAATAAACTAATCATGCTAAGAATTTCATTTGGAATAGTGTTCGTGCTAGGATATACATCAATAAAACCCAAAAATTTCGACAATCCGCTAAATTTTCGAGAGTTATTGTGAAAACAAGCGGCAAGATAGACAGATAAACCGAAATCATAAAGACTTCTTAACTTTGCTGGAAAGTGTTAAAAAATATTGGTCTCTCTCTCTCTCTCTCTCTCTCTCTCTTTTTTTTTTTTTTTTTTTTTTTTTTGTTTGTTTACATTATTTATTTTAACTAAATGTGCAATTAACTGCATAGTACTCTGTTCAAAATATACTGTTTCTACTATACTTCTTTCTATATATTCTTTTGTAAACTATATTGAATGTTTAACTGTTTGTCGTTAAATTTACTCTAGAAATATCTGAATTATTACTAAACTCATTAATAGATTTATACGGTTTGGAGACTTAAAATTTTGAAAAATTCTGTATCGAAAAACCTTTTAAGACGGAATCATTTAGGAGTAAAAAAATTTCAATCTAGATTCCAGGTGACAATCCAGCTTTTTACATTTTTCACTATATTTCAATTAAGGAAAGTTATTCATAAAATTAATGTTTTAAAATATAGTCAGAGGATTACCTAAATTTCATATCCTAGAATTTTAAATATTCTTAGTCAAAGGGACAGAAAAGGGAACAAGATTTTAACATGACATTTATTCATTTATTTTATTTTATTTATTATTTTTTTTTAAATAGAGATTTAAAAAACTTGCATTAATCACTATAAACATAGATATCTAAAAAAAAAATTTCAGGATTTTTCAAAATTTTTGCTCTTTTTCTAAAGTGGGACCAAAAATGAGATTTTCATATTTTGTTTTTAATTTGAAAGAAAATATAAATGTTTATAAGATTCTTGCTTTATTTGGAGACAATTCTTCATAAAAGTTAAACGTGTGGTACACTGTAAAAAAAAAAAAAAAAAAATCTGCAAAGGTACTAAACTTTTTCTAGGAAACTGGGATTCCTAGAACTTTTCCTGTAAAGGTAACAGTAAAAATTCAAGTTTCAGAGTCGGTTGCATGAATTTTTCTTGTTATCGTTACATGAAAAGTTCTTGGAATGCCAGTTTCCTAGAAAAAGTTTGGCACCTTTGTCGATTTTTTTTACAGTGTAGAGAACCTCTATTAAGTCCTCGCCTGTCGACATGTATTACGTACTGATTCTCCGGTGGGTATTTCGTCCTCACTTGCTGGTGTGTTTTATGTCTTAGCTTCCCGGTGTGTTTATGTCCTGACTTTACGGTGTGTATACGTCCTGACTCTACGGTGTGTATACGTCCTGACTCTACGGTGTGTATATGTCCTGATTCTCGGGTGTGTATACGTCCTGATTCTCCGGTGTGTATATGTCTTGATTCTTCGGTGTGTATATGCCCTGATTCTCCGGTGTGTATACGTCCTGATTTTCTGGTGTGTATACGTCCTGATTCTCCGGTGTGTATACGTCCTTGGTTGCCGTTGTATTTCACGTCCTGACTTCCTGGTACGTATTGCGTCCTCTTTTGCTGGTGTGTTTTAGGTCATGGCTTACCGGTGTGTATACTTCGTGGGTTGTTGATGTGTATTACGTTTTAAATTGTCGGTGCGTATTGCGTCTCTGTTTGTCGGTGTTGGAAAAAAATATTATTTTTATTCTTTTTGAATCATCAGTTTATTTTGTTGTTGTTTTTTCTCTTCTAATTGTTGCAACGCAAGTTTAAATAGATATAAAAATATTTTTTTTACCCTTTACTTCTAAAAGTGATGGAGTACCCTGTTGCCAAAATTACAAAATTGGTATTACAAACTACGATAAAAATAATATCTCAAAAATAAATTGAGATACAGCTTTTCAACAAAATGCATTTAAAAATACATTTTTTCCCTTTGTTATGGTGTAAAAATTGAAAATGTGCGATATTTAGAAGCTTAAAAATTTGCAGTAGCGTAAATTTCATAATTGAAAATTCATTTCTTTTAATTGTTGCACGCAAGTTTAAATAAAATTATTATGTATATAACTAAAATTAATGGATTAAATAGATCACGTAAAAAATGTGCCTATTTGTTTTTATTTCATCATACTAAATCATATTTATCATTTATTTTGACACGCGAAATGAAATATTTTTTACATTTATTAAATTATTATTCATTTAAATTAAGAGCTGCCTCTATCGACCATTTTGGTCTCCTTAAATTTATGCTAAGCTTTGCTGTATTTTACTTTTATTCATAATTTTATTTACTTGCGTACCTTCACTAAATCTGCAGATTCAGATACAGGAATACAATTAATTAATTAATTAATTAATTAATTAATAATAATAATAATAATAATAATAATAATAATAATAATAATAATAATAATAATAATAATAATCAAAGTTAATTGAGATTTACAGAAAATAGACACTTTTTTTATTGAAAATTTTCGCGATTAAAATACTTTCTTCTTGTGTGCATAAAAGATAAAAAAAACACTAAAATGAATTTTAAGATTAAAAACTGAAGATTATTATTTATACTTATAAAGAAACAACATGTAAATTGTATCGTAGCACGAATTTTTTTCACAATGTCCGGGGTTGTTTGTGTGTATCAACATAGTAAATGTCCTCAGTTGATTGTAAAATAATGAAGTCCCCAATTGATTGTGTGTATCAAGTTCACTGTGTGTGTAAGTGTGTATCAATGTCCCCATTTATATAGCAAAAATACATATTGTGAAATTTTGTGAAATTCTGCAAATTTGAGAAAAATCAAAGTTAATTCATATTTAATATAGTATAAGTAACAATTATTCACCGGAAATAAACTTCTAAGTCCGTTATTTTCGAAGTCCCGAATTGGCGGTGTATACACCAAGTCCTGAGTTTGCACGTCTTGCCAACCTGTGTGTGTGTGTCTGTGTGTGTGTCCGTATGTCGCCATTCTACCATCAAAAAGTGTATGAAGTTATGCATAGAATTAAACCAAATTTTTTGTGAATGATTTTGACTGTGGCAAGCATATCCTCCTTCAGTTTTGAAGTATTCCGCCGGAAGGGGGCACTGCAATCGCGATGTTTGTGCCATTTTCAATATTGTACCGACCAAAAGTATATGAAGATATGCATCGAATTGAACCAATTTTTTTGTGTAAGTGTATGACTGTGGATAGTTGGTCCTCCCTGAATTTGAAAAAAAATCCCTGGAAGGGGGCGCTGTAATCGCGATTTTTGTGCCATTTTCAATATTGTACCAATCAAAAGTATGCGAAGTTATGCATCGAATTGAACCAAATCTTTTGTGTAAGTGTATGGCTGTGACTAGTTGGTGATCCCTGAATTTGAAAAAATCCACCGGAAGGGGGCGCTGCAATAGCATTTTTTGTGCCATTTTGAATATTGTACCACCTAAAAGTGTATGAAGTTATGCATAGAATTGAATCAATTTTTTTGTGTATGTGTTTGACTATGGCTAGATGGTCCTCCCTGAACTTGAAAAAAATCCACCGGAAGGGGGTGCGGCAATAGTGATTTTTAAGCCACTTTGAATATTGAACCACTTAAAAGTGTATGAAGTTAGGCCAAAAACTGAACTAAAATTTTTGTGTATGATTATTTTTTGGCATAGCAGGTAGGATCTCCCTGAATTTGAAAAAAAAATCTGTCTATTATTCTATAGTCCATTGGCTCGTGCAGAGACAGAATCTCGTTTTTAGTCCAATTAATTGATTGAAACAGAAATTTCAGATGAACATCAAAGTTAGTATAGTATTGAATTAAAACTATTAAAGCATTAAAATTAGTAACTATTTTTTTAAATATCAAAATGTACGTATGAGAAAGTTTTGGCATTGGCACATCCAACTAGTATGCATTTATATTCAGATTTAATCATAATAAATATGCGGTTTAAAACGAAATTCATAATTTAAATTCATTAAAATTGTTTCAAGCTCGAAGCCCAATTGAGCATTGTCAAATCAATTTCGTTGCTATGGAAATATCTGGCTTTTAATTTTGAATACGCTTAAATGAGTGAAAATAATTTTTTTTTCAATATGAGTTATTTGCATATGAAAATACTTTTCCAGTGATATATTAAAAACTATAGCAACAAACAATATATGTATATGCAATATAAAAAATGGTACTACTTGGTTATTTCGTCGACCAATTTCGCCAAATTATACAAATCGCCAAACTAATAGCCAAATTAAACACATTAACACGATTTTTATTTTAAATAATGAAAAAAAAATATTAGAATATTAATAAAAATATTAATAAAAAGGCGAAATAAAAATCACTTAATGACATTTTAAACATGTGAATCGTATTTAATGTCTTTGAATGTGACATTCACAATCATCCATTATTGGCATTTAATCTTATAGTTTGGCGATAATTTTTTGGTTGACGGGATAACCTAGTAGAACCCATCTTTTTAGATAATTGTGTCAATTTTATATTTGGACTTTAAACACAAGCAATAAATAACAATTCTCTTTATATTTAAACTGCATATTCTATAAACTTTAAACTTATGTTGAAAAGTCTCAGTTTGAAAAATATTTGGCACAGATGTCATATTCGTAAGACGTTGCCTTGGTGCGAACTTGTCCTGCGTTAAGTTGGTAAATACTGTGTTTTGAATATTGCTATAAGTGTTAATAAATACGATTTATTGTGATATTTATGTTTATTATTATATTAATTGTTATGTTCATTATTTATTACTCTTTATTTATCGCTGCAGCTGTTGTCTCTCTTTTTATAAATTGTTGAAACAAAATAACCATGTGAGGCATAATATCACTATTTTGTTGCAATCGCGCCAACGTGATTCGTAGATGACATATGTGCCAAATACGTTTAGCAAAATGCTTTTAGAAAGGAAAAAATATTACACAAACCCCTACTGGGCTTAAAAAAATGCCAAAAATTTACAGTAGTTAAAACTGTTAATTTAAAACATCAAAGTTAAAATAAAATAAAAAAAGGAAATAAAATAAAAATGCTAAAGTTAATGTAAAAAAGCAATGATGTACGTAACCAACTCTATTGTTTTATTAAGATGATCTAACTAAACTTCCATAACAATAAATTTTTATCATACTGTTAATAGTTATAAAACACAAGCTTCTACAAATTTCTGTTGCGATAGATACGTCTAAAAAGTTTTGCTTCTTTAGCAGACGTTTCAGAATTTACTTTTTTTCTTCGTCATCGGAAAATGGACGCTTTTCATTCTTTTCCTTTTTCTCTTTTTGTTCGGCGGCACTCTCTGCGCTTTCCTTCATTTTGTCTTTTGAACATACCTTTGACATAATAGCTTGTCCGGCTTTCTGTGCACATTCTGTAGCATCCTTCGACTTACATTTTTCATCACAGAGTGCATGAGCAGTCTTCTCATTTTTTTCTTCTTCCTTGGCAGTTTCCTTTGCAAAATCCTTCATTTTATCTTTTGAACTTGTTACTTTTGACATAATAGCTTGTTCAGCTTGCTGTGCATATTCTTTGGTATCATTTAACTTATATTTTCCATCAGACACTGATACAATTCCTTTATCAACAGCACGATTTAGCCAAGTTTTGATGTCTTCCATATCTGGCACTTTGCCTTCCTTAGTAGTCAAATACTGTTTAATATCTTCCAAAGATGCACCTGAAGAACCGCCGATTTCCTTTAGAGCTGACATAATAGATTTTCCAATATCTGACTCTGTCAAACATGCAAGAGACATTTTAAAAATTTCTTTTGATGATTCGTATAACTCAAACGTGTCCTTTAAAAAAACTGCAACAAGGAATGAAAACTTTTTTAAAACTCAACGTTTCTTTTACAAAGAAATTTAGCTTCCAAATTTCATTATTTTAAAAACAGAAATAAATTTTTATTCCAGAAACTTCTAGGTTATCATCGCTCGTGATAAGCCGCATGAAAGGTAAAAACAAAACCCATGGAGTTTGTTAATGATGCGATGCGATATAAATATGAATTAATAATGTCGATTACTTTAATAGCAGACTGTAGTTTATTATTAAAATGCGTTCTGAGAGCAGTGACTTCCTTGGCGGCGTCCATAACAAACTGGAGGGAAACATCTGTGGGCGGGGGGTATATGCTTACGTCATTCGACGTCATAACAACAAAGGTGGCGAAAACATACCGCCCCACGTTGAATATTTCAATATACAATACAATATCTAAATTTACAATGAATAACATACAATACAATAAAGATGCATAATATAATAATAATGAATAGAACAATGAATAATTAGACTTCAAACATTTTGTTACATAATGAGTTACAGTGAAATGGTTAAACATATTCATATAATAATTTGTCAGTTTATTGACAAGGAAGTAAGCATAATTTCGATATGCCTCTTTTGAAAATACCCTGAGGGGTTTTAACTAATGCCACTCTAACCTTACCATCTGGTCCGTTAACTACTTCCTGAACTCTACCAATTGTCCATTTGCAGGGTGGAAGATTATCCTCTTTTAAAAGGACCATTGAATTTGGAATAACATTATCTTTTTCAAATTGCCATTTATGTCTGGCTTGTAAATTATTAAGATAATCTAATTTCCACATCCTCCAAATAAATTGGACCGTTTTATTTAATCTTTGCCATTGAGACAAATAATTATCGCGTTCTCCAGTGAGATCAGGTTCAGACACACTGCTTAGAGGTCTACCTATGAGAAAATGGCCTGGAGTTAGAATTTCAAAATCATTGGGGTCAGAAGACATAGGCGTGAGGGGCCGACTGTTTAAAATGGCTTCAATTTGCGTGGTAACTGTTAAAAATTGCTCAAAAGATAATCGCGAATTTCCTACAGTTCTTCTTAAATGATGCTTAAACGACTTCACCCGAGCTTCCCACAAACCACCAAAATTGGGTGTCCTGGGTGGAATGAAATTCCAGGCGATTTCCTCACTTGTTAAATAATCAGCTAAAACATCTGGGGAGTTTCTAATCATGTTTGCCAAACGTTTTAACTCTGCACTGGCTCCAACAAATTTTTTTGCATTGTCAGTACAGATAGAAGAACTTTTACCTTTCCTACTGAAAAATCTCTTTAATGTTGCTATCATTGCTTCTGAAGTTAAGTCAGTGACCACTTCTAAATGTATGGCCTTTGTTACGAAACAAATAAAAATAGCAACATAGCATTTATTGTAAATACCTTTTCTTTGACCCTTATATTTAATATAAAAGGGGCCACAGAAATCAATCCCTACATTAGTGAATGGGGAACTAGGAGTAATTCTTTCTGAGGGAAGATTTCCCATAATATGCTCAATACATTTAGGTTTATTTTTGAAACAAATTATGCAGTCATGGACAATTTTTCTGGCAGTATTTCTACCACCTTGTGGGCAAAATTCTTGCCTAATAAGATAGAGTAAAGTTTGGGCTCCAACATGTAAATATTTAAGATGAAAATATGTCATGATCAATAAAGTCAGTTTATGATTTTTTGGGAGCAATATCGGGAATTTTTTATCAAAGGATAAATCAGAATTATTTAACCTATCACCTACCCGTAACAATTTCTGCTTATCAAGAAAGGGATGTAAACAACTCACCTGGCCCTTCTTGGGAATTTCTCCCTTTTCAAGGGTTTTGATTTCATACTTGAAAGATTTTACCTGCACCATTTTTATGAGACAGTACTTGACAAAATTTCAAGTCTCTATCTCAATTTGTTCGGGAGATAGAGCGTTTACAGACAGACAGACAGACAGACAGACGGACGGCAAAAAAAATTTCTAAAAATATGTTTTTCGGAATCTCCACTATCTAAAATGTGTAAATCCGTCAAAAAAAATTTCCGATTTTCAAAACGATTGCAAGATTTACCCTATACTACGTATGATGGGTAAGTAAAAAAAGAAAGAAAAGCACTGCCTTATTCTAAAACACTCGAATATTTATTATTGCCTGCAAATTCCATGCACATATAAAAAGTGCTCTTATGAAATTCATAACTTATTTTCTATAAAGTAAGAAATAAAAAACTTCATTCACTAGATGTATTAACGAATATTCATTTTCAAAATTAAGTATCAAATATCATTATTCCAAATACAATGGTACATCTGAAAACAGAACTGGTGTCAAACTAGATACGCATTAGAAGACACAACTTGCTTTATGAAGATAGTTTTATAAATATTTAAACAAAAATTCTAAATACTGAACAAAATAATTCTTTTATTCTATAGTTTTCACTTTTAAATAATTATTTGCATAATTACTGACTTAAATATGTAACATTATTATGCATATATTTTTAATTTGCGTCTTCATTCATGTTGTTATCAATTATATTTATCCTTTTAATACTTGTTGAATAAGTAGAATATTGAAGTTGAATATTGTATGCACCAATTCAAATGTCAAAGATTTTTTTAACATATTCATTCTACTTTAAGCATAACCTTTTGCTTTAACATAATTTGTAATTTAAAGCTTGGCAACTGATTTCAGAACAGTCTCGTTTTTACGAATTTGCTTATCATTTGGGACACAAACTCTAAATGATCAAATTTACTTTATTAAACATTATTTCAGAAAATATCTTCTCATGAGTTCTGAGAGAGATATATTAAGAATATTATTAATTTTGGATGCAAGAAAGGGTAAAAGTATCATTTGATAGTAAAAGGGAAGTACATTATTCATTTTTTAATAAAAATATCTTCCCATTCTCTCATTAGGATAAAAGAATATAATGCAATTTCATAACTTTTTGTGTTAAAATAAGTTTTTCAAATTTAAAAATATTTTTAAAAGCTTATTTAACAGTAATAATTATTAATGAGCTCCTATTTTTGAAATTATAGATAATCAAAATTTATTTTCTCTATTGGAAAAAAAAGTTAGCATTCGGCTGCCGAATATTCGGTATTCGGCCTAAAATTTGGCCGAATATTCGGTATTCGGCTATTCGGCCAAATCACTATTCGTCCCATCCCTACTTTTAATTAGTTTATGAACTTATACATTCTAATTTAATATTAAGTCATTATCTAATGATAATAGAAGAAATAAGTTTTAAAAACACTAACGTTAATTCCTTTGTAATAGAACCATATTAAGCATATTTTCCTTAATTCGAACTTCGGATAATTCGAACATTTCTTGTGGTCCCGACGAGTTCGAATTAATGAGAGTCGACTGTATTTTAAAGTAGCATTTCATTGTATTTTTTAACTACATTACTAATACTCTCTTCTCTTTTTTTAAAGCACGTGGCTGTGTTTCGACCTAACATAGCGGATTTTAGGACTACATTTTTGGCGTCACTCAAAATCACCATACATAATCTCTACTCTTTCTCGTAACTCTATGGTTGTAGCATATGGTTATCAAAAGTAAATGAAAGAATGTCTTCCCTACTTGGACATATCATAGCACGATGTGAGCAACACAGAACGCCAATTGGTGAATTTTGAGGAACTTTGATGTCACTAAGTTTCGTAATGGAATTATTCTACAACTGAATCTCAAACAAATTATCAATTATCTCAATATTTTAGTTTCATCTGACGTCACACCCTAGCAACCAACATGACAACCTTGTGAATGTTACAAAAGTTACAATTTTTTCTGAAAAAAAATGTACTAAATGCAAAAAAAAAGAAATAACAAATGACTAAAATCCGGTACAGTGGTGAAAGCTGAACCCAAAAGAAAATCACATCAATTCATTTAATGCCAAACAAATAAAAAAAAGAACAGGATATGGAACTTTTTCCGTTATTAATGAAGCTTTTTTAAATTTATTTATATCACAAGGTTCGCACACTCCTTATATTTTTTAAGGATTCTAACACCACTATAAATGATAAGAAAAATTATATTTAATTTTTAAACCAAAAATTACAAAAAAGCCTTTATTCTCAAATTTCGTAATATTTTCTGCAGTGAACTACTTTGAAAATACTGTAAGAATTAAGTGGTACATCAGTGCGAACCCTGTATTAGCCTCCGATGCTATTTCTTTCAGAAAAGCTAAAAAATGTCGTGTCATCAGCCCTGAGTTTACTACTCAACCGATTTTGATAATTATTTTTTTAAATGAAAGCTAATTATTTGTAGTTGTGCCCATTTTAGTTATTTTCTAACTTATTTCCATTTTTATATTTTATTTTTAATTTTAAATGCTTTTTACGATATTTCTTCAAAATGGTGGCAACTCAGTTTAGCTTTTCTCTCGATAATAAAAATTCATTTTTCAAAATGATTGCGTATAAATATGCACTAATTGAGGTAAAAAAATATATTTACTGAGAAATAATATTAATAATGTAAATAAAATAACAGAAAATAATTTATGATGAAAATTAATCTCTAAAGCAAAATAAGAAAAATTTCAAATGAGGAAAATGATGTCATTCAACAACCAGATAAATGGGAATAACAATATTATTACGAATGCCTTTTTCATATTACTAATAACCGTAACGTTTAAAAAACATTTGAAGAGAAAACGACGTCACTATTTAAAACATCGCATTTTTACTCATAACGATATTACATTTCAATATTTCTTTTCATTATGGACACTGAGATTGAGATTTTACTTTCAGATGACTTCAGTTAGTGAAAATAATATCACAGTAAAAATGAAATTAGGTTTTTTTTAAGCTATTGCATAGCTTTTATCGAGGGCTTTGAGCGAAGCGACCGAATGTAAAAATTCCGTAACGAAAAAACCTAACACTTCCGTAAGGAAAATAGCCTAACATTTCGATTAACGTCGTTTCAGTTCATAAACTTCGGCACGGTATCCTTCGGTAGACTTCGGCAGACATAGACGCAGTATTTTTCAGATATTAGGATATCAAGTCTCAAACTTATGTTTCTTATGATCTAATTTCCATAGCGCGGCCAAATTTTGTTTGGTAATTTATTATGAGACAGTGTTAATTTTTGGTGACAGGAGACACCCCACGGTGAGGGTCGAAAAATTTAAAATGCTTATAACTCGCGATATAATTTTCGTAGCGCGGCCAAATTTTGTTTGGTAATTTATTATGAGACTGTTAATTTTTGGTGACAGGAGACCCCCACGGTGAGGGTAAAAAAATTTAAAATGCTTATAACTCGCGATCTAATTTCCGTAGCTCGGCCAGATTTTGTTTGGTAATTTATTATGGGACAGTGTTAATTTTTGGTGACAGGAGACCCCTCCCCCCCCAAGGTGAGGGTCAAAAAATTTAAAATGCTTATAATTCGCGATCTAATTTTCGTAGCGCGGCCAAATTTTGCTTGGTAATTTATAATGAGGCAGTGTTACTTTTTGGTGACGAGGGACTCCCCACGGTGAGGGTCGAAAAATTTAAAATGCTTATGACTCCCGATCTAATTTTCGTAGCGCGGCCAAATTTTGTTTTTGTAATTTATTATGAGACAGTGTTAATTTTTGGTGACAGGAGACACCCCACGGTGAGGGTCGAAAAATTTAAACTGCTCATAACTCGCGATCTAATTTTCGTAGCTTGGCCAGATTTTGTTTGGTAATTTATTGTGAGACAGTGTTAATTTTTGGTGACATGAGACCCCCCCCCCCCAAGGTGAGGGTCGGAAAATTTAAAATGCTTATAACTCGCGATCTAATTTTCGTAGCGCGGCCAGATTTTGTTTGGTTATTTATAATGAAGCAGTGTTACTTTTTGGTGACGAGAGACCCCCCCCCCCCGATGAGGGTCGAAAAATTTAAAATGCTTATAACTCTGGATCTAATTTTCGTAGCGCGGCCACATTTTGTTTGGTAATATATTATGAGACTTTTAATTTTTGGTTACAGGAGACCCCCCACGGTGAGGGTCGAAAAATTTAAAATGCTTATAACTCGCGATCTAATTTTCGTAGCGCGACCAAATATTGTTTGGTAATTTATTATGAGACTGTTAATTTTTGGTGACAGGAGACCCCCCATGGTGAGGGTCGAAAAATTTAAAATGCTTATAACTCGCGATCAATTTTCGTAGCGCGGCCAAATTTCGTTTGGTAATTTATTATGAGACAGTGTTAATTTTTGGTGACAGGAGATCCCCCATGGGGAGGGTCGAAAAATTTAAAATGCTTATGCTTAACTTCCCGCTGCACAGGTCTGTAGATTAGTTCATTTAGAAACATAATAATCTGTAGAAGATGAATAAATATTAAGTCTTGAACTGAAGAATACAATCTAATTTTCCATCTTTATTTATCACGACACAAAACCACAAAGAAAACGAGTATATTCACTTTCTTAACAAAAAAATCACTATTACATATCTATATCTCATACTACAATTTTCAGTTTTTATTTTAAACTCCTCGAAAGTTCCAGAAAATCATTCATCCGTTCTGCCGTTGCCACTTTTTCCGAGATTCCTAGAAACTTGAATTTAGCACAATATTCTGTCCGTGACAGCTCACGCAAAGCCATGGGGTCAGTCCTTGGCAATAGAGTTGGTCCTCAGCCGAGCATGTTTATAACAGAGTCAGTTCAGGGCAGTAGAGTTTGTCCGCAAAGCTCCTTGACTCTTACAATCCCCCCCTAAAAGAGCTCATTAGTGGCTTTTGACTAGGGCTGCGGAGTCGGAGTCGGAGTCGTGGAGTCGGAGTCGGAGTCGGAGTCGGGCCCATTTTTGGAAAAAAAGAGTCGGAGTCGGAGTCGTAAAAAACAACCCGACTCCGACTCCGACTCCGGCTTTTTTCTTAGACAGTTTGAAGTGAAATTAAACCAATAAAATGTAATAAATCCATAGAAGGAATTCTTATTGTTATTTTTGGATTATATCGGACTACCCAAGTTAAAGAATCCCAATAAACTGCCCAGAGTATATAGGAGAAGAAAAGTGTTTTTAATTAAAAGCTCTAGTAGATCACAGATTATTTGCGAACTAGTAAAATTTTCATCTTCAATTTTATTTTCTTCTATCTTTACAAGAATAAAATATTAGAACCTTGAAAAATTTCGATCTCCGGCATTCGATGGGTTTATACGTTTTAGAAGATCCTGAACTGAACATGATTTGATAGTTTTTCGAAAATGTCTGTCAGTGTCTCTCACTTCGTGAGTCTGCATGCGACAAAAATTTTGGAGCGCTCTATCTCAAGAACTAATGGATGGAATTTCACAAAACTTTAGATTTTGTTAGATCTTGATAGAATCTGGATCTGATTAATTTTTGGTGTATATCACTCGACAGGTGGCTTTGCTATGCTGCATTATTCATAATTTCCACAGTAGCTATGTCTTAAAAATTAATGCACGGATATTTATAAAACTTTAGATTCAGTTAGTCCTTGATATAATTAGGTGCTGCAAATTTTTTGGTGAAAATTGCTCTATAGGTGGCGCTGCTATACTGCATTGTTCATGATATTGCAACAGCGCTATCTCAAAAACAAATGCTCGAATTTTCACCAAACTTTATATTTAATTAGTTTGTAATCTAGATTAGTATAGTTTAGTGTTTGGTGTAAATCGTCCTACAGGTAGCGCTGATATGCTGATTTTTTTACGATTTTGAAATAGCTGTGGCTCAATCACTAATGCATGGATGTTCATTAAACTTTAGATTCAGTTAGTATCTGATAGAAATTGATCCTGATTCGTTTTTTATGTACATCACTCAACATGTAGCGCTGTTATGCAGAATTTTAAAATTTCAGCAATAGCCCTATCTCAGAAATTAATGTACTGATTTTCACCAAACTTCAAATTCAGTTAGAAATTGATATAACTTGTTGACTAGATTTTGGTGTAAATCACATAAGAGGTGGCGCTGCTATGCTGCATTTTCCAGGAAGTATTAACATGTGTGATATAGAAGAAAGTTCTAAGATTAACACATCTGACTATTTTTTTTTCCTTTCCATTGAAATTTTTCTGCTCTGGAGAGTACTAGTTAACATAAAAATTGTACAGATTTCCCCTTTTCGGGGCCACGGATCCGAAATAGTAAACTATCCGTTTTGTTATCTCTTTTAGATTTCGGTAATTTAATTTTTCAGGTTTGTGGTACGTAAAATTAAAAAATTTGTAAAACGGAAAATATTTTTTCCAAAGCTCTAAGATCTGAATACCGAAATAATGACTTTTTGCCTTATTTTTCTTTCGTTCCCTCATAACTTTATCCAGCATCAACATTAGTATATTAGCTAGCCAGGAAGCCAGGAGTCGGAGTCGGAGTCGGAGTCGGAGTCGTTGAAATTTCCGGAGTCGGAGTTGCAGTCGGAGTCGGAGTCGAAGTCGTTAAAAATTCCGGAGTCGGAGTCGGAGTTGGAGTCGGCCATTTTTCCCACCGACTCCGCAGCCCTGCTTTTGACACAATGAAGCTTTAAAGTATATACACACAAAAAAATATTAGCAAAGATGAGAGCAATTTGAATCTTCCCATTTCTTTTAAATTAAATATATACAAACTAGTATTAAAAAATGCTCTGATGAGCACCAAAAAAGGTTAATATGTTTTTAAAGTATGAAAAAGTGTTTGACAAGAGCTTCTAATTGAAAAAGAGAAAGGACAAAGGGTCCCTTCTTGGCTGCAATTCACTGTCAATGCCAAATTTGAAAAAATCATATTTGCGCTTTTTCCATATAAAAGAAATCAGTCATTGTTACGATAAAATTGTATAGTGTAAAGGCATAATTAGAAAAGACGAAGGGTGATTAAACATGAATGTAAAGCAAAACAGGGCCAAAAACCATAGTTCCCGCAGCCAGTGTTGAATTCAGACACTTTTCACCGGGAGGGTCTTCTGTGGCTCTAACAGAATAGAGTTCTAAGGGGATCATACTTTTTCACCATTAAAAACACAAAATCTTAAATTTTATTGAGAGGGGGGGGGGGAATTTGATACTTTCGGGAGGGAATATCCCCCCGGCCCACCTCCTGCATTCAACACTGCCTGCAGCGTATCACATTCACGTAGTCCCACCATAAATTGTCGCAGTGTAAAACAGCACAGAAAACTGATTTGTAGTGCAATTGATGCAGAGTCAACAATGCAGTTAACATGTAAAGCACGATTGAAAGTTTTACGCAGATTTCTTTTATATGGAAAAAGCGCAAATATGATTTTTTCAAATTTGGCATTGACAGTGAATTGCAGCCAAGAAGGGACCCTTTGTCCTTTCTCTTTTTCAATTAGAAGCTCTTGTCAAACACTTTTTCATACTTTAAAAACATATTAACCTTTTTTGGTGCTCATCAGAGCATTTTTTAATACTAGTCATTTAAATTTTTTGATAATTATATATTGAATATAAGAAAACCTCAGTTGCTTTTAAATATTCCCAGTACTTTTTCTTATTTCTCTCAGTATTAAACTATTTAATCAATGGGCAAAAAACGTGAAAAAACGAAATTAATTTTAATTTATTTGTACAGAAATTGACAGATTCAATTAATTTTAGATAATACATATTTTGTAGAAAAATAATGCGAATAGAAATTTTTATTCTTTTCGCATAGGATTTGTGGCATTCTTATTTACTTGTTTTAAAAATCAGATGTTATAAATATGAAATATTTCCGCCATTAACGCGATTTTTGTGATCATGACACCCAAAGGTCGCTAAACATAACTTTATAGTCAATGCACATAGAAAGGAGTTTTCCCATTTAAATTTTAAAAAAATTAAGTAAAATATTTTTATTTCTCCTTCCTGATATCTATTGGAATAGCTAATTCCAATTATTGAATAATATTCTAGGACATTTTCAGGGAAATTATAGGTTAAGTTATCTTCCTTGGAGAAAGTCGCTCGAAATACAGCCTTAATAGATTTATGTCAAACCAAGGATGAAAATATATTGAAAATTCATTTCTAGTATTATTTGTAAAATTGACATTGAAATCACCAACTGTAATTAAATTTTCATATAATATACAGTGGAACCTCAGTTCACGATCCATTCTTGTATCTGAATTTCTGTATGTGATATAAATTTTTTGGGCGCTCTATCTCAAGAACTAATGCATGGGATTTTAAAAAATTATATTCAGGCAACGCCGACTATATAGTACCGGTCAAGCCATTTCGCGAAAATCCGCCGAAAAAGTGAAGCTGGTTTTAGCTTCAAACCTTGAATCATTTCATTGAACCACGTGTAAGGCCACGTGACGCAAACTCTGCCCAAATTAGCATTGAATAAGCTGCTTTCTGTTCTGTGCACATGTTTGCACACGTGTCATTGTTTTGGTTCAGGGTTTACATGATTGGTCTGAATAACTTAGGCAAAGTATCATCGTCCTCTGGCGGGAGACTTCCTACATTAATCTCAAATAGACAGGCCTTTAGTTCTAGTGGGCCATGATTCAGGTAATCCCTGATATAAATTGATGCTGTTTACATTTTGATTTAAATCGTTCAACAGATGGCTTAATCGTGTTGCATTTTTCATTATTTTCGCAGTAGTTCTATTTCGAGAATTAACGCACGGATTTTCATCAAACATCAAATTCAGTTAATCTTTATATGAATTGGTTTTGCTTACGTTTTGGTTTCAATAACCGAACACATGGCACTGCTATGCTGATTGTTCCGATTACCAAAATATCTCTATCGCAGAAATTAATGCACAAATTTTCATCAAACTTGAGATTTAGGCACACTTTGATTTATATTATTGCTCATTGCGTGTTTTGGGTAAATCTCCCAACAAGTGTCGCATATATGCTGTATTTTTCCCAATATCCGCAACAGTCCTATTTCAAAAACTAATGTTCGGAATTTCATGTCTTTAGAATCCTCACGGTGAGCATATGGCTGTCATTTGATTTTGGCACTGTAATAATGAATTTTGACGCATTAAATGCATGAGATAGAAAATAGTTTGGGGGTTACCGTATCCGACTAGTTCTTTATCATCAGAGTAATCGACGGTTCATCTACACCGTATTGTTTAGCTATTTTGATTACACTATCATCGTTCTGAAGTTTTGTCACTACTTCTATTCATAATTGATCAGTAATTCGATTAAGCTTCTTACTACTGCTATCACTAAACGCTTTTTCATTCTTAGAAGTCATAATAAAAGCTAAAATTTTCACGAAACTGATTAAAATTAAAACAATAAGTTAAATTTTTTACTGTACTGAAGGTCACAAAGCACTCTGATGCGCGCACTTTACTCCAAACTTGACCTATAATAAGAGTTATGTGAGGGTTGCAACTGAACTATTCGACAGCTTTGGTCGCGAATCGAATTATCTTATGCCGAAAGAGTAAAATTTTGATCACTGAAGTTGGTCATAAACTGAACTTGTCAAAAACAGAGGGGGCCGTAAACCAAGGTTCCACTGTTTTTTGACCGATAAGTTTGCAAATATGGCATTATTTATATATTCAGTGGTGATGATCATTAGGCAACTTGGCGATTTAGCCGATTAAATTTGCGATTTTAAAGTAGCGTTTGTTAATAACGGAAAATTGAGAATTTCTATTAGAAAAATTAGGATAATTACTATAATTTTTATGCACGGTTTTAAGTAAACGCTGATTTTTTTTTTTTTTTTTTTTTTTTTTTTTTTTTTGATAATTTGAAATTTAATACATTTGGAAATGGAAGGGAGAGGGAAGGTATATCTTTGCACTGCTTTTTCGACAATATCTCAAACAAAAATACTTTTAAATGCCAATAATTGCTGATCGTAAATGTTACATCCACTTCACACCATCACAAAAGTTTTTTACACGACCATGTGTTTTTTTTCATTTGATGCTTTCCTGGCACAGATGCCATATATACACGACAATGTGCGATATTCTTCTAACGCCAATTTCGCAAAAGCTTAGTTTTCAAATTTCAATTACATACATATATATTAAGGTACTACTTAGTTATCCCGTCGATCAATTTCGCCAAACTATACAAATTGCCAAACTCATAGCGAAATCATACATATAGACATAATTTTCATTTTAAATAACACAAAAAAATAATTTGTAGAATCTTAATAAAAAAATACAAAGTCCAAATTAAATCCCTTAATGGCGTTTTAAACACGTGCATCCTATTTAATGTCATTGGATTCGACATTCACGATCATCCATTATTGGCATATAATATTATAGTTTGGCGATGGTCTTTTGATCGACAAGATAAGTAGTACTTCTATTAACTATTTTCTATTATTTTCAAAAGAAAATAATGAATAAAAACCGATGATAATTGATTATCCCTTCGACCAAAAAATTATCGCCAAATTATAAAATTAAATGCCAATAACGGATTATCATAAAGGTTACATTTAGTTTACATTACATAGGTTACCCATGTTTGTTATGCCATAATATGATTTTGAATTCAACTTTTTATTTGTACTTTTATTGATGTTTTACTAATTTATTTCTTCTTTTGTTATTTAAAATAAAAATTAAGTCAATATGAATTACATGGTGAATAAATTGATGATTTGTAAAATTTGGCGAAATTGGTCGAAGGGATAATCAAGTAGTATTGAAAAGTTTAATTAATAACTACAGAATGAAACGATTTATAAAATTTAACAAAATTAAATAAATGTAAATATATATATTTTTTTAATAAACATTAGCCCGGTTATCTTATCAGACAAGATAACAAAATTTTCGTGGAAACTAAGTACCCTAATACATATTTGACATTACATCCTTATTTAAAATCAATTGAATGCTATTTAAGATATGGACAGAATGAAGTTTTTGTTTTACACTATATCTTTTCCTTGTGTAAATTAGGACGTTATATGATCATAATTAAAAAATCTTACATTTAGTTCCTGAGGAGAAATTTTGGTTTTCCCAGATACTTTTTTCCGATGTACTTGTTTTTTCCCCATTTTTTTTCTACTAGTAAAATATTACTTCTCTGTTATCCCGTCGACCAATTTCGCCAAATTATACAAATCGCCAAACTAGCCAAATTATACACATTGACATAATTTTTTATTTTAAATAACGTAAAAAGAAATAATTAGTAAAATATTAATAAAAATACAAACAAAAAGCCGAAATAAAAATCGCTTAATGAAATTCTAAACACGTGAATCGTATTTAATGTCATTGAATGTGACATTCACGATCATCCATTATTGGCATTTAATCTTAAAATTTGGCGATAATTTTTTCGTCGACGGGTAACCTAGAAGTACCCTAAAATTCAAAATGTTAGGACACTCGAGAAAATCATCCCATGGTCATATAAATGCATGTTATTTGAAAAAATAATTATGTATTCGTCCAAAATAATAATAACTTTGCGTTCACAATTTTATTATTTAAAGAACTGGAACTAAAAGCTTCGCAATAAAAACAAGTAATTGTTTTTCACGTGATATGTTTAATTTGAAGGAATTATGATATATGCATGACAATTTTTATATTAAACTTGGTGGCAATGAATAAAAAAAACTACAATCGCAACAGCAAAAGACAATATTCAACTGGAGGTTTAAGACATAAATTCGATTTTCTCAGAAACCGTCAAACATACAAAGATGAAAAAAAAACTGTTCTAAGTTTTATCAAGACGATAAAAATTAACCAGAAACGAAGTTAATCCATCCATAATAACGTTAGCTATTGCTTGTTGAACTTTTCGTCTTTATTTTCTCGTTTAAAGTTAAATAAAAAACTACAGTAAACTGCGATAATTTTTTGAATGTTATCATTTTATTCGTCTCGTCGAGTTCTATCTTTTGAAACTAAAATCACTGTCGTACGTCAACTGGTTCGCTAGAAATTTCGAAAAGACGTTCCCATTTTCTATTTCCTAAACATATTATACCAAACGCTACCGCGTTTGCTATGATTTTTGGTGCTCGTCAGAGCATTTTTTAACACTAGTCATTTAAATTTTTTGATAATTATATATTGAATATAATAAAATCTCAGTTGCTTTTAAACATTCCCAGTACTTTTTCTTATTTCGCTCAATTTTGAACTATTTAATCAATGGACAAAAAACGTGAAAAAACGAAATTAATTTTAATTTATTCGTACAGAAATTGACAGATTCAATTAATTTTAGATAATATATATTTTATAGAAAAATAATGCGAATAGAAATTTTTATTCTTTTTGCATATTATTCGTGGCATTCTTATCTACTTGTTTTAAAAATCAAATGTTATAAATATGAAATATTTCCGCTATTAGCGCGATTTTTGTGATTACGGCACCCAAAGGTCGCTAAACATAATTTTGTAGTCAATGCACATAAAAACGAATTTTCCCATTTAAATTATAAAAAAAAATATGTGAAATATTTTTATTTCTCCTTCCTGATATCTATTGGAATAGCTTGTTCCAATTATCGAATAATATTCTAGGATTTTTCCAGGAAAATTATTGGTTAAATTATCTTCCTTGGAGAAAGTCGTTCGAAATACAGTCTTAATAGATTTGCGCCAAACCAAGGATGAAAATATACTGCAAATTAATTTCTAGTATTATTTGTAAAATTGACATTGAAATCACCAGCTGTAATTAAATTTTTATTAGGATGAGCGAAGCTAATCCTCTACTAGTCCACTCAAATTACAATTTGTCGTACGCTTTACAAAAAAACTATTCAATATTTTAACTTCAAATTAAACACAAAAATAAATTATGATCTGTAGATTTGCAGAATATAATTTTTTTTACAGTAAAACGTTAAAAAAATATTATTTTAATTAATTTATTTTACATGCATTTCCAATACGGACGCATTTTAGCAAATAAATAAAAAATGAAACGCGTATATTTTCAGAAAAAAAAAAGTTTAAATCATGGAGTAAATAATTATAGATAGAATCATGATTAATTTATTAAATAAAACATGTTTTCATTATCCCGCAAAATCGTTTGCACAGATGACACTTAAACATTTTAAAAGAATTGTATTATGGATTTTTTTTTTTTGTAAACTGGCAACAAAATAATTGTAAACAAATAAAATTAATTTTTAAATTTGTTATATAAATGAAAAATTAAAAGATCTGCGTGAAGTTGTTGGTTCAAACTCTTTATAAATATTTTTGCGAAGGTCGTATTGTGGCTAAATAATATCGACTCATTAATCAGAAGGATTTTATAGAAAAATAAGACTTTAATAAGTTCGCAAACACAACAATAATTATTCGCGTTTGAAATGAAATAGACGCCCTCTCGCGGACAAAGTCTGAAACGAAATAGAACTGATACCGTGAGCATCTTCCGCTGAAATCTGTGTTTAAAAGGCCGATAAATAAATAGACAGTTTTATAATAAATAAATAAATAAACAGTTCTATAACGCATGCAATGTTGGGTTATTTGTATTAAAATTATCTAAAATCAAAATTTTATACACAAAGTTTAGATCTATAATATAAAAAAGTACATTTGACTTACTCATGATTTACTCATTCTTGCTTCAGCTACTCTAAAGCAATTACGAGATTTTCCAGCATCTAGAAATTCTAAAATTGTCGATATTTCTAATTTATCTCCCAAAATTAAATAAAAAAGATAAAAAACTGCACCTTAAATAGCTCTTTAAACGGGTTTCGCTATGCTACGCTACAGCATGGAACAAACAGCGCTACGTAAACAAACGATTATCAGGTCTATACAACGCCACCTCTCGGTCATTACAAACGCGAATTCGTGAAAACGTCACTGCGAGAATGAGAGAGCGCTTCGTTAAAAGGTAATTCCATTAATTGAGTTGCCATTCGCAGAAAGTAAAAAGTTTTCCCACGTGGAGAGAATTACAGCAATTCTCATACGCTATAACATGTATAAAAACGAAGAAATTAAAATAAAATGTTTTACAGTTAAAAATTCATAGTATCAACGAAAGCAGATTTCAAATGTTTTTTCCAGAAAATAGGATTTTGAAGAAGTAACTTTCTTCAAGCTTTCTTCAAATATATTATTCTAAAATAGCTATCAAAGATTATCGGATGTTGATTACAAAGATTGGAAACATGCATATTTCAAACAATTAAAAAACACCAGAGGCTACTTGAAATTGTAAAAACATCTTTAAAAGAGCTTTTAGTTGAAAATTTAAAAAAAAATTGTAAAAGTTTGCTTCGAAAATATCTTATTATGCCAGTTTTACATCATAAATAAAAAATTAAAATGCGCCAAAACATAAAATAACGTTTTTGTTTAATAAAGATGCAATAATAATATTAAAAAAAATATTGTTACTTTCAAATATCTGTTTTATAAAATAATGCTTCGCGAATCCAAACAAAGCATGGCTTTTGCTAGTATAATATACAGTGGAACCTCAGTTCACGATCATAATCCATTCTTGTATCTGACTTTCTATATGAGATATAAATTTTTTAGGAGCTATATCCAAGAACTAATGCATGGGATTAAAAAAAATTATATTCAGGTAATCCTTGATATAAATTGATGCTGTTTACTGTTTACATTTTGATTTAAATCGCTCAGCAGATGGCTTAACCGTGTTGCATTTTTCATTATTTTCGCAATAGTTCTATCTCGAGAATTAACGCACGGATTTTCATCAAACTTCAAATACAGTTAATCTTTATATGAATTGGCTTTGTTTACGTTTCGGTTTCAATAACCAAACACATGGCGCTGCTATGTTGAATTGTTCCGATTACCACAATATCTCTATGGCAGGAATTAATGCACAAATTTTCATCAAACTTGAGATTTAGGCACACTTTGATTTACATTATTGCTCATTGCGTGTTTTGGGTAAATCTCCCAACAAGTGTCGCATATATGCTGTATTTTTCCCGATATCCGCAACAGTCCTATTTCAAATTTCAAAAACTAATGTTCGGAATTTCATGCCTTTAGAATCTTCACGATGAGCATATGATAGTCATTTGATTTTGGCACTGTAATAATTAATTTTGACTCATTAAATGCATGAGATAGAAAATAGTTTTGGGGTTGCCACATCCGACTAGTTTTTTATAATCGGAGTAATCGACGGTTCATCTACACTGTATTGTTTAGCTATTTTGATTACACTATCATTGTTCTTAAGTTTTGTCACTACTTCTTTTCACAATTGATCAGTAATTCGCTTAAGCTTCTTACTACTGCTATATCACTAAACGCTTTTTCATTCTTAAAAGTCATAATAAAGGCTAAAAATTTCGCAAAACTGATTAAAATTAAAACAATAAGTTAATTTGTTTTACTATTCTGAAGGTCACAAAGCACTCTGATTACGCGCACTTTACTTCAAACTTGACTTATAACAAGAGTTATGTGAGGGTTGCCAACTGAACTATTCGACAGCTTTGGTCGCGAATCGAGTTATCCTACGCCGAAAGAGTAAAATTTTGATCACTGAAGTTGGTCACAAACCGAACTTGTCAAAAACAGAGGCGGCCGTAAACCAAGGTTTCGCTGTTTTTTGACCGATAAGTTTGCAAATATGGCATTTTTTATGTATTCAGTGGCGATGATCATTATGCAACTTGGCGATTTAGCCGATTAAATTTGCAATTTTAAAATAGCGTTTGTTAATAACGGAAAATTAAGAATTTATATTAGAAAAATTAGGATAATTAGTATAATTTTTATGCACAGTTTTAAGTAAACTCTGATTTTTTTTCCATAATTTTAAATTTAGTACATTTGGAAATGGAAGGGAGAGGGAAAGTATATCTTTGCAATGCTTTTTCGACAATATCGCAAGCAAAAATACTTTTAAATGCCAATAATTGCTGATCGTAAATGTTACATTCACTCTACACCATCACAAAAGTTTTTTGCATCACAATGTGTTTTTTTCATTTGACGCTTTGCTTTCTTAGCACAGATGCACGACATTGTGCGATATTCTTCTGACGCCAATTTCGCAAAAGCTTAGTTTTCAAACTTCAATTACATGTATATATATTAAGGTACTACTTAGTTATCCCGTCGACCAATTTCGCCAAACTATACAAATTGTCAAACTCATTGCGAAATTATACATATAGACATAATTTTCATTTTAAATAACACAAAAAAATAATTTGGAGTATCTTAATAAAAAATACAAATAAAAAGTCAAAATAAAAATCCCTTAATGGCGTTTTAAACACGTGCATCGTATTTAATGTCATTGGATGCGACATTCACGATCATCCATTATTGGCATATAATATTATAGTTTGGCGATGGTTTTTTGGTTGACGTTATAACCAAGTATTACCTCTATTAACTACTTTCTATTATTTTCAAAAGAAAATAATAATAACTAAAAACCGGTGATAATTGATTATGCTTCGAACAAAAAATTATCGCCAAATTATAAAATTAAATGCCAATAACGGATTATCATAAATGTTACATTCAGTTTACATTAAATAGGTTACCCATGTTTGTTATGCCATAATGTGATTTTGAATTCAACTTTTTATTTGTACTTTTATTGATGTTTTACTAATTTATTTCTTCTTTCGTTATTTAAAATAAAAATTATGCCAATATGAATTACATGGTGAATAGATTGATGATTTGTACAATTTGGCGAAATTGGTCGACGGGATAATCAAGTAGTATTGAAAAGTAACACCAAGTAATAACAACAGAATGAAATGATTTATAAAATTTAACAAAATTAAATAAAGGTAAATAAATATATATTTTTAATAAACATTAGCCCGGTTATCATATCAGACAAAATAACAAAATTTTCGTGCCAATTAGGCACCCTAATGCGTATTTGACATCACATTCCTATTTAAAATCAATTGAATGCTATTTAAGGCCCCTGTCCTCGCTCGAAGAAACTCTCGCGAGCTAATGCTATTCCTATGGGGAAGCATTTTTCTAATAACTCTTTCGCATTTTGACATTTTTGAATAATTTTTTTTGCATTAGATAGCTGAGTTGCATGCCAACAGCGTACTTTTTTTACTTTTTCGATTTTGGTTGCAGATATATTTTTTAAAAAGCACTTTCAGTTTCGAAACCGGTTTTGAAAGTGAAACTAACTTTATAAAAAATAACTGCAACCAAACTCGAAAAAGTAAAAAAGATGCGCTGTCGGCATGCACCTCATCTATACAATGCAAAAAAAATTATTCAAAAATGTCAAAATGCGAAAGAGTTATTAGAAAAATGCTTCCCCATAGGAATAGCATTAGCTCGCGAGCGTTTCCTCAAGCGAGGACAGGGGCCTTAAGATATGGATAGAATGTGAAGTTTTTGTTTTACTCTATATCTTTTCCTTATGTAAATTAGAACGTTATATGATCAAAATTAAAAACTCTTACATTTAGTTCCTGAAAAGAAATTTTGGTTTTCCCAGATACTTTTTTTCCGATGTACTTGTTTTTTTCCCATTTTTTTCTACTACTAAAATTTAAAATGTTAGGACACTCGAGAAAATCATCCCATGGTCATATAAAATGCATGTTATTTGAAAAATTAACCATGGAATCAATCAAACAATATATAAATAAATAAATAAATAAAATAAAATAACACTGCGTTCACAACTTTATTATTTAAAGAACTGAAACTAAAAGCTTCGCAATAAAAACAAATAACCATGTTTTTCACGTGATTTGTTTAATTTGAATGAATTGTGATACATAGATGACAATTTTTATATATAATTTGGTGGCAATGAATTAAAAAAAACTACAATCGCAACAGCAAAAGACTATATTCAACTGGAGGTTTAAGGCATCAATTCGATTTTCTCAGAAACCATCAGACATACAAAGACGAAAAAAAAAAAACTGTTCTAAGTTTTATCAAGAAGATAAAAATAAACCAAAAATGAAGTTAATCCATCCATAATAACGTTAGCTATTGATTGTTGAATTTTTCGTCTTCATTTTTTCGCTAAAAGTTAAATAAAAAACTACAGTAAACTGCGATGTTTTTTTGAAAACAAAGCTCTATCTTTTGAAAACAAAATCACTGTCGTACGTCAACTGGTTCGCCAGAAATTTCAAAAAGACTTTCGCATTTTCTATTTCTTAAACATATTATACCAAACGCTACCGCGTTTGCTATGATTCATTAGATGCAAAATAGTTTTATATGATTAAAACACGCCCCAAACAATGTTTCCCCGTATAGCATTATGTAGGGGAATATTTTTGTGTGGCCCATTAATTTAATAATAAATATTCTTTGCATCACAGATTGTACAGAATGTATATTGCAGTATATATATATACTTCATAGGTTCATGTCAATTCTATTATATTCGAAAGAGTTTAACAGCATTAAAATGTACTTGAAACTATTTTTTCCTATTAACCGTCATGTAATGGAATACTTTTGATTGTCCCTGTAATTGATCTATGTATCCGATTTTCATAAAATTTGAAATGACACGACAAAATTATCTAAAAATTATATATTTGAAATTTTAAACGATTAAAATTTATTTGAAACTTTTTTCCCCATTGACCGTAATGTAACAGAATACTTTTGATTGTCCCTGTAATTGATCTATGCATCCGATTTTCATAAACTTTCAAATGACTCCACAAAATCATGCAATAAATATATTTTTTAAATTTCAAAAGATTCGGTTTGTTAGTTTTTGCGTTGTTATATGCGGACGGACGGACGGACAGACAGACGGGCAGGCGGACGGCCTGAACGACAACTGTAGGTGTTCGTATTTACATAATTACGAACGCAAATAAAAACGAATAATTAGTAGAATATTAATAAAACATACAAATAAAAAGTCGAAATAAAAATCCCTTAATGGCGTTTTAAACACGTGCATCGTATTTAATGTCATTGGATGCGATATTCACAATCATCCATTATCGGCATTTTATCTTATAGTTTGGCGATGGTTTTTTGGTGGACGGGATAACCAAGTAGTACATATATCAACTATTTTCTATTATTTTAAAAAGTAAATAATAATGAATAAAAGCGGGTACTAATTGATTATCCTGTCGACCTAAAAATTATCGCCAGATTATAAAATTAAATGCCAATAACGGATTTTCATAAATGTTGCATTCAGTTTACATTAAATAGGTTACCCATGTGTGTTATGTCATAATGTGATTTTGAATTCGATTTTTTATTTGTACTTTTATTGATGTTTTACTAATTTATTTCTTCTTTCGGTAATTAAAATAAAAAGTATGCCAATATGCATAACTTGGTGATTAAATGGATGATTTGTACAATTTGGTGAAATTGGTCGACGGGATAATCAAGTAGTACTGAAATCTTTAAGTAATAACTATAGAATGAAATAATTTATAAAATTTAACAAAATTAAATAAAGGTAAATTAAAAGTTATTTTTTAATAAACAACAATAGCCCGGCTATCATATCAGTTAGGTAACCTGATGCGTATTTGACATCCCATCGTTATTTAAAATCAATTGAATGGTATTTAAGATATGGACAGAATGTGAAGTTTTTGATTTACTAATTTAAAAAGCTTACATTTAGTTCCTGAATAGAAACTTTGGTTCTCCTAGGTAGTTTTTTCCGATGTGTTTGTGTTTTTCCCATTTTCTTTCCTGCTAATAAAATTCAAAATGTTAGGGTACTCGAGAAAATCATCCCATTGTCATGTAAAATTCATGCTATTTGAAAAAATAATCATGGAGTCGAACAAAAAAAAAAAATAATAATAATAATGACAGTGCGTTCACAACTTTATTATTTAAAGAACTGAAATTGAAAGCTTCGCAATAAAAACAAATAACCATGTTTTTCACGTGATTTGTTTAATTTCAATGAATTATGATACATACATTACAATTTTTATATTAAATTTAGTGGCAATGAATAAAAAAAATCTACAATCGCAACAGCAAAAAGTAATATTCAACTGGAGGTTTAAGACAAAAATTCGATTTTCTCAGGTACCGTCAAAAATACAAAGATGAAAAAAAAAACTGTTCTAAGTTTTATCAAGACGATAAAAATAAGCCAAAAACGAAGTTAATCCATCCATAAGATCGCTAGCTTTCGCTTGTTGAACTTTTCGTCTTAATTTTTTCGTTAAAAGTTAAATAAAAAACTACAGTAAACTACAATAATTTTTTTAATGCTATCATTTTATTCGTCTCGTCGAGTTCTATCGTTTAAAAAAAAATTCACTGTCGTACGTCAACTGGTTCGCCAGAAATTTCAAAAAGACGTTCGCACTTTCTATTTCTTAAACATATTATACCAAACGCTACCGCGTTTGCTATGATACCACAATATATACACTAAATATAAGCATGAACAACAGAAACACCAAAATACATCAAAATTTAAAACATCATACAATTTCCTTTTCTTTTTTTTTTTACCTTCAGAAAACAAATAAAAATTAATGAGTGTTTTAAGACTCATCAAAAGTCAATCGCGACATGGAATCTGCATTAGAATGTTTAGAACCTTTACGATATGTTATTTTCAAGTTATACCTTTGCAAGGCCAGAGACCAACGTGCCAATTTTGCGCCATGGGGAACACTAGATGTAAGGTAAGTGAGTGGATTGTGATCCGAAATAACCTCTATTTCTGCACCGAATATCCAAGTGTCAAATTTCTTCAAGGCTTCGATCACACCATAGGCCTCTCTCTCTATAGTAGACCAACGTGTCTGTGTATCCGTAATTTTTTTACTAAAAAATGCAATTGGTCTTTCCCATGCCTGATCATCCAACTGTGTCAGACATGCTCCGACAGCATTAGCGGAGGCGTCAGTGTGTAATTGAAATGGTCTATCGAGTTTAGGGGTAAACATTGAAGACATATTCGATAATTTTTCTTTCAACTTCAGAAAAGCACTATCAGCTTCTGAATTCCATGGGATCAAATTCGCCACTCTCTTCCGTGTAAGATTAGTCAATGTTAATACCAAAGATGAAAAATTCGGAATCCCCGATAATAACTAGCTAAACCCAAAAAACTTCTTAACTCTTTCTTCGTTGAAGGCTTACGTACTTTTTGGATTGTTTCGACTTTCAATGGATCTGGAGAATGCCTTCCCGATCCTATCCCATGACCCAAAAATTTCACTTCATTTTTACCAAAATGACATTTTTCTAGGTTAACAGTTAATCCTGCACCTCTAATGCACTGGAATATTTTTTCAAGATGTTCTAGATGCTCTTCCCACGACTGGGAAAATATCGCTACATCATCAATGTATGATCTACAATACTTCTTATGTTTCTGAAACAATTTATCCATGGGCTTTTGAAAAGTGCTACCAGCATTTTTTAACACAAAGGGCATAACTCTCCATTGGTAATGTCCTGAATGTGTAACAAATGCTGTAAAGATTTTGACTCTTCCTCCATAGGAATCTGCCAATAGCCCTTAGTTAAGTCTATAATTGTAATATAATTTGCTTGTCCAATTTCATATAACAAATCCTTTGCAGTTTTCATGGGATATGAACACCTTATATCACAACCTTATGACCTCTACGAGAAGGCGGTTCCAAAGGCCCAATGCAGTCCACACTCCACACCTCGAAAGCGTTTTCAGGTCGAACCAAGGGGCGTATAGGTATCCTATCTCTATATGTGACAGTTCTTCTTAATTGACACTGTTTGCAACTTGTACAGAACCTTTTAACATCTTGTTTCAATCCAGGCCAATAAAAGGAATACTTTATTCTCTGTTTTGTTTTCTGTTCTCCCAAATGACCTTCCAAAGGAATTTCGTGAGCAACTGATAAAATATACTGTCTCTTACACTGAGGTAACACCACCTGCTTCACATTTTCTCCACAGACATCTTCAGAATGCATAAGAATACCTTCCTCTATAAAATAAGCACTTTTATTATTTTCAGCCATTTCCCAAATATTTCTTAAAGTATCATCAGCTCTTTGTAATTTTATAAAAGATTCCTCTGTTTCCTTCTCACTCAAATCAAGTTCATCTTTTTCAGGATCGGAATTCAACTTTTCAACCTTTCCATGCTCATTGTCCATTTCTAACTTATTTCCACCCTCCGAATCAACATCACCAGTGAGATCAGAGACACTCTCAACCTTCGTATATAATATAACCTTATGGTTTAATGCTTCATAAGCAGTTGGACATATAAGCATCTCATTCACCAATTTCTTGGAAACGGCACAAGTTACCATTACGTTTCCATGAATTTTATCATCTATTCTCATCGGTATTATTTTTAATGGAGCGACTTCACTCTCTCCGAATGCTGAAGTTATCTCAATCTTTCCTTCTCCTTCAACTGATACATCCTTGACTAAGTCTGCCCGTATCACCGAGATATGTGCACCAGAATCATAGATACCGTCCAACATATTACTTCCACATCTAATCCTAACCACTTCCAATTCATCAAATTTTCTCTCTCTTTTCACGCAGGACAAAACAGGTATTGTTATTTTTGCAGTTAATATCGATGATTGCTCTTCTTCAACTTTCTCATTCGATTGCATAGAGTTCGTTTGTGCTCTTTGTACACCTTGAGTACCACGTTGATTTGGGCAAAATGAAGCCTTGTGACCCTCTTGTCCACACGAATAACAAGTAATTTTATTAGGTATCCGTGTCCTTGCTTTATAAGTACCAACTCTTGACTCATATCTGCGGTCCGATGCGAAACCAGGATTTCTATTATAAGATGTGCTTAGAATAAAACGAAAAATTACTCTTCTCTTCCGAAAATCTATCTTTCTTAACTAACTTCCTAAAATCTTGTCGCACACTTTCATATAAGTCAAGTTTCTCAGCCAAATCAGTAGAAGATACTATTTTAGGCTATTCATCCACGAAATGATCTCGAATTTCATCAGGCACTCTTCTTTTTAATTGATCAGTTACAATCAAATCTTTCAAAGAATTGAAATCAACAATTTTAAGTCCATCGATCCATTCTTGAAAATAACCATTTAATTCAAATACAAATTCTCGCCATGTGCGTTCAGGGTTTCTTTGATGTTCCATAAACTTTCTACGGAATCTCTCAGGGCATAACTTAAACCGTCTCAGTAGAATCCCTTTAATATATTCATAATCTTCAAATTTTTCCTCTGCCTCACGTGCGAGAGCCTGTATAATATCGGACGGCAGCAAAACCAACAAGTTCGATACCCAATGTTTTGGATCTACACACATCCTCTTTGCTTGGCGTTCAAAAATAGATAAATACAAAACAATGTCGTCCTCCTTGACATTAAATTTCGGCATAAGTTTCGCAAATTCAATTCCATAATTATAGGTTTTCATTTCCAATCCATCAATTCCTGCTTTTTCGCTATCTTTCTCTATCCTCAACTTCTCCAACTCAAACTCCCTCTCTTCTCTTTCCAACGCAATTTTTTCCATCTCCTTTCTTTTCGCCTCATTCTCTTTTCTCGTCTCTAAAACAGTTTCCATCAATCCCTTCACAAACTCTACTTCATAGATTTTACTCGCCATAATTAGTTGCTTTAAATCAGCTATTATTGCATCCGGTTCAGGGTGTTCTCCCAATTCTTAAGCCAGACACCGTAAATCTTCTTTACGAGCCTTACCCAAAAATGACATTGTTACTTTTTAAATAATTTCTCAAGAGGGTAGTAAACTGTCCAACAAATTGGCGAAAACTCAAATTAACCGTAACTCGGAATCACTAATACACTCTAATAAACACCAGAAATAAGTCGCACTTTGTAACCATATCACACACATAAATTCAATACCATTGCGAGCACCATAGCAATTTCAAAATTCAACACCTTCACATGTATAACGTCACAATACAACACTTCAACAAATACTACTTCATAAATCAATCCAAATTCATAATAAAACAAAATTATACACAGCCCTCCTTTCATAGCAAAACATCTCATATATATAAAACCAACAATAAAGAAAAATCACAACCAAAATCAATTCAAAATATCCTCCATTCAGCCGGCACTAGAAAACACCACTCCTATACTGCTACAATACTACTACACCTTAACACTGACGTACTACTTAGTTACATTCAAAACAAATTCCTTTCCTTAACGTCAAAATATGAAATAAAATCGCAAAAATCTTAATAAATTTATCATAGATACAATATAAATTCTTATAATGGGAAGTCACATTAATAAAAAGCTCTCACCTTGCATATCCTTCCAGACTACGCCACTTACCTTCCCGCTGCACAGGTCTGTAGCAGACTTCGAGTAATCGTAATCGTGTAATCGTAATCGATTATAATCGACTACAAAAACTGCGTAATCGCATTGTAATCGTAATCGCAAATTTTAATTTCAAAATAATCACGATATAATCATAATCAAAAGATTTCACTTTGATTACAATCATAATCTAATCGTAATCGCAATGCAGATAATCGCAATGTAATCTGCATCAAAAAGCTATATAATCGTAATCGAGCAAATAAATTACGATTACGTTCTTCGATTACACCTTTTTTCCCTCCGTTCTTCGTTTCGCCATATCCGTAAAATACTCCGTCGGTGAGTTAAACAGTTAAACATTACACCAAGGAAAGAGTAGGTCGACGTGTGGAGCTCATTAAATCGCCCCTAGTTAAAAGTGATAAGAGGTCATAGGTCAGGGAGCCGTTCGGGGTGAAACAGAATGCATACTTTACACTGTGTGTAGTGAACGCTATAAAGGGCTGTCCCTGCGTCCCTGGTATATAGTAAAAACATAGAAATGGTCACCATTCGAGGGGTCTTGTTTCGCGGGTTTTTGAGTGGGAGTGATAAGGATAGAAAAGAAAATAAGAAAGAAAAATATTTTATTTATGGTTTTATTATGGGCACTTAGCAGTTGGACAGACATCACCTTCTTTCAAATGTGGGAATGGGAAAATAAAGAAAATGGGAAAAAAAAAAGATGCTTTAATTACATGTGACAATTCATCTAACAGCTCATTCGCATTTCGGATTTCTTTGTGGTTGGTTATATTTAAGTAGTTGTTTACAAGGTTAGAGATGGCTAAGAGAAATAACAAAAAGTCGAAGATTATTTCACGGAATCTGTGTCAGATTTAAATGAAAAAGGCATGAAATTTTAAAAATATAAATGTAAATTGTGCTCGTCAAATGTCAGGGTCTCCGTCTCCGTACAAACCAAGTCCAATTTGAACACCCACATGCAGGTGATTGTTTAATAGATATATACATATTGTATAGATTTATTTTAGAAATATTGCACAGTTATATCTTGTATTTTTCTTTAAAATTGTAGTGAAAGGAATTTTTTATATTAAATTAACTATATAGTGTTTTTAATCATAAAGTCTGTTTATTCAAAATTTGTATTTTAATATATCTGGATAAGTTAAACATATAGATCAGTTTTCTTACAAAAGCTCTTATAATAAAAGATTGTTTTTTATTTTTATTTATTTATTTATTTTAAATACGTTTATTTTATCAGAATCCCCTAAAAAAAAAAAAAAAAAAAAAAAAAAAAAAAAAAAAAAAAAAAAACAGAAAGTAAGACAGGTTTGCCAATAAATATACGAGTGTAAGTAAGATTTCTTTAAGGGTGAAAGACGTTAATGATACCTAGTTGTTAGTAAATTTCTTTAGCTTATGTGCCGGCAAATTCAATGACGAACCCCTGAATTTCGGAAATGTAGCCACCAAATTTTCTTCATCTCGGATTATTTAAAAAAAACCTACCAAAAACTCTCTAAATGAGTTATAAATAAATAATAGGATAAAAAAGGTAGTTAATTTTTTTCCCCAGAAAGGTTTGTTTCCCCCCCTCCCCCCCCCCTAATACATTCATACCAAAAGACAGTATTTTATATTATTATTATTATTATTATTATTATTATTATTATTTGCCTGTTAACGTTCTTGTGCCCCAATTATGTTTTAAATATGTGATTCAAGGGGACAGAGGCATGCAAATGAAAGATAAAAGAATGAATTGTTTTAATTCTCCCATTTCGAAAATTTTGGTAGAAGCTTATTTTTAAATATTTAATTTTTCTTCATTTTTTAAATTTTGTTTTGCTTTTATCCTTAAATGTCTTGCAACGAAAGTTCTAAGGAAAAATAATCTTAAACTCATTTCATGTTTAAATTTTGGGTAAAAAAAAAAGGTTGTGAAACACAGGTTCCCCCCCCCCCCCCCCAATTTTAGTGTGTGTGTGTAAGGGGAAGGGAGTTCATTCTACGTACACTGGTATTCGTGAATTTCAAATCAGAATTTCGTATATACCTATTCTATCAATCAAACATCCTTAGAAATGCTCATAATTTCAAAATTTATAACAATGAAATCAGTTCTAAAATATTGAAAAGGAAAACATATATTATTTATATAGAAAAGAATAGCTCTTTAAATATAAATGATTTATTTTTCCTTTAAAAATAAATAAATAAAAGGAAACGCATATTTTGTAAATTTGTAACTGTTTTTTAATTTTAAGTCCATTTAAAAAAAAAAATACAATAAAACCTGTTAAAACGAAACGTGATCATTTCTAAAATCCTGTCTAAAACAAAATAATTTTTGTAAAATATCTCGGTGAAAACAATACAATACAGTAAGAATAGACAGTACACTTGCTCAAATGGAAAATTTCCGCTGCCCCTTGTATTTCCGTAATACTAGGTTTTACTGTATTTTAATAAATATATTTTTTAATATATTCTCAAAAAAAATTTTAATTATTCGGCTAATAAAAAATTAATGAAGCACAATATGCTGATGCCGAACCGCTAAATGACTCAGAAATTTTCAATTATGTTTCATTTTCCGTTTTAACAGGTTCATTGTGTGTTATAATTTTTCTACATTCTATTCATCTCAATTTTGAAATTTTTTTGTTACAGACAGATGTTGTTTTGATAGTTTTTACTTTATATGTGTAGAAATGTATATGTTTACCAAGTTGTCTATCACAAAATAAATAAGTACAATTTTTTACAACTGTATTATTATTTATCATTTTTTTACCAATGAAATGAAATTAATTTTATTTACTGAAATCAATGATTTTATTAATTCATCGTTCATTGACGTAATTCCCTTCCCCCCCCCCTCTCTCAAACATTTTATTTTTATTGCATATATGCGCTTCGTGTTTTAAAATTGCCTTTTAAAATAAATATGTCATATTAATAATAAAATAATATACAAAATTATGCATTTTGTGAATTATATTACATTTGTTATACCTAATATTAGTTTTTATCATTGTCATTACAATTATTTTTAATATCTCAAATTTTAACAGTTTTATATCGAAACGTAACATTACCTTTTTTCGGTCTTACTGATATAGCCATGCTACCTAATCTGTTTTTACTTTTATTTCAACTCAAATTGTATGTTTTGCAAAAAGTGTTATGCGAGCGAGCAAGATTTTTTTTTTTTTTTTTTTTTTTTTTTTTTTTTCTGTTACTCTTTTGTTTATTCTTCTCAAAGCTGAAGATTTGAAATAAGATGAAAAAATGCTTTGAACAAACTTGAATTAATGTTTAAAATATATATATATATATATATATAACCATTATTTGTATCATAATGAACAATTGAAATGGGATTTTCATGCAGAATTAAGTTTTCGTTCAAAATTTAGATTAGGATCATTCTGATGAGGCGATTCCGTGACTGTTATTAGGTGTTCATTGAATAAGTATAAATAGGGGGAACAGGGGTTCTAATGCCCCCCCCCGTTAGTTGATATAAATGGGATTTTCATGCAGAATTAAGTTTTCGTTCAAAATTTAGATTAGGATCATTCTGATGAGGCGATTCCGTGACTGTTATTAGGTGTTCATTAAATAAGTATAAATAGGGGGAACAGGGGTTCTAATGCACCCCCCCCCCCCCGTTAGTTGATATAAATGAGATTTTCATGCAGAATTAAGTTTTCGTTCAAAATTTAGATTAGGATCATTCTGATGAGGCGATTCCGTGGCTGCTATTAGGTATTCATTGAATAAGTATAAATAGGGGGAACAGGGGTTCTAATGCCCCCCCCCCCGTTAGTTGATATAAATGGGATTTTCATGCAGAATTAAGTTTTCGTTCAAAATTTAGATTAGGATCATTCTGATGAGGCGATTCCGTGACTGCTATTAGGTGTTCATTGAATAAGTATAAATAGGGGCAACAGGGGTTCTAATGCCTCCCCCCCCTCTTAATCTCTATAAATAAAAGGAATTCCGAGGATAATTAATTAATTAATTAATTGAGGCACAGGGGAAAGCAAATCTTGGCAATGCGCCAACTCGGTCCAGAGGAAGCAAATCTTGGCAATGCGCCAACTCGGTCCAGAGGTATAAAAGCAAGATAGAAAAAAACGCGCAGGTCTGTGCATTCAAGTACAACCACCCATATGTATATGCTGAAAGTTTGTTCTGACGCTCACCCGACGCACGTGGAGTGCCGATGGTCCGGGAAGCGTACCATACACATAAATTATTAAATAAACCTTCAAATTAAGCCCGGCGAAGCGGGCTGGGTATGCTAGTTTATATAAATAGGTTTTTCAAGCAGAATTTTCAGATTTCGTTCAAATCTCTGAATAGTTTTGGAAGTTTAATGGTTAAGTATAAAAGAAGGGGATAACTCCTTTTAAATTATATAAATGCTAAATGGGTTTTTATTAAGAATTATCTAATTTGCTCTGAATTTTGGATATAGATTTTTTATATGATAAAGCATGTCTTTGATAGTATAGGAGGTTCAATGATTAAGTATAAAAAAAGAGGAAAGGGGAGAGCTGTTTCCCCTTCTTAATTTTTTTTTCGAACGGAATTAACCCTTGAAAATATAAGGCTTTAATGTACAATTAGTATTTGTAGCCTGTGAGCTCAATGCCATCAGTTTAACTGGGCAGTATTCTTTATTACTCTCACAACTCTACACAGCACATGGAGCATTTCCAGCGTATCTCCACAGATTTAATAAAGCGGACACTCCGGACTGTGCATGCGGCACGGAGGGTACGCCTAAACATTATCTCCTCCACTGCCCACTCACCCAACAGTACCACCTGGTAAACATAACAGCAAATAATGATAAACTGTGGCACGAACAATTAGGTAAAAACAAACACGTACAAAATAAAGCAAAAACAGTAATCAGGTGGCTCCAAGAAAACTGCGATAGTATCACAACATTAAAGCAAACAAACACATAAACATTTTGATAACCCAGCACAAACATAATACTGTATGTTATGTGTTATATGTTGTATGTTGTATGTTAAAAAAAAAAAAAAAAAAAAAATTGTTTGTATATGTTTTATGTCCTATAGCAGTGTGCGGTAGTCGCACAACATCATCTGTAACCATGGCCCGCAATAGGAGCCCCGCAACATATGAATTGCATGCACAACGAATATCAACAACGGTTCAGCAAGTTGTGCAATATGACATAGTAAGAAGCTTCAAACGCCCCCGACACTGCTTGTCCGTCCACTGTGTTGTGTTATAATATATATATATATATATATATATATATATATATATATATATATATATATATATATAAAAGGTCTAGAATCCCCTAATACCAAAAAAAAAATTAAAAACTGCTTTTATTTTAAGTTTTTTTATTTATTATTTTAAATTTTTTTTAACTTTTTATTTAACTATTTTTTTATTTTATTATTACTAATTTTTATTTATTTAATTATTTATTTTTGACAGCTCGCCTCTTTATTTGGTGCAGTAGGACTCTGTCCGCACAAAATACCGGACCCGCTCAAATGGGGCAACCCAGGGAGCCAGTTTTTCTCGGTGGGGTACGGTAGAAAGGTGGGTTCTTGTCTCTCTCTCTGCAACGCTCTCGTTTGCCTTGCTATTTGGCGCAAAAATTTTCCTCCATCAGCGGTACGACTTAGCTTTTCGGCCATTTTCTGTTTTTTTTTTTTTTTTTTTTTTTATTCCCTCAAAATTTTTCCAACACTCAGCTAAGTTCAGTACCATTGTTTAGGCTCAAAAACATCCAGTCCCATTTCGTCTGGTAAGATGAGTACAAGGTGTGCGGCAACAAATCACAAAGTTAACCCAATGTGCAATAAACCACAAAGATTATCAACAAAGCACTTAACCTAAACAGCCGACTCGGGTACTTGTCTTAGTGGTTCGCCACTTTGCCGGCAAAAATTACATCATGTACGCTAATGGCGCCTGGTGCATGTAAAATCCGTCGTGGGTGCAAAGTCCTCCAAGTTACGAGTGAATTATACCTCTGGAGGTGCCTTGCCAGGTGAAGGTCTCGTCATCTGATCAAGGCTCTAAATTACGAGACCATCTTGCGAAGCCAATTACAGTTCAAACCACAAACAGGCGAAACAAAGTATGCTCAACGACAAGCAAGTACTGCAGAAATGATGGCATGCGTAGCAAAGAAATCAGGTTTATTGCCGCTACGCGGCAATTAGGCGGTCGACCGCCCCGATACCAGGTATCTAACCCGTTAAGCTGAGATAACTCGGCAGGTAGGGGCCTGGCCATCGGTTAGAAAGAAAGAAAAGGAAAAAGGAAGCAGTCCCCTCTGGTATGAAAAATACATTAGACCCGGATAGGCGAGTCTTCAGAAAAAAGTAACGTCTCGGTCCTGATCTGACCTGAGCCCAGAATACAGATTTTTTAACAGCCTCTACCGGACGATAAAAAGCTTGAAGTTGAGAGAGCTATTTTCTTAAAAAGGACTTAATCTGCATCTCAGAAAAGCATTCTTTTAAATAACTAATGGGCAGTAAAACAGTACATTTCGTTTTTCTGTATAATGAATTTTTTTTCGACTACTTCTTGTCTTTAAATTATTAAAAGTTAAGAATTGTTAAAGAAAAAATTACAAACTTGAAAGATGTCATTTTTAATTATTTTACCTTACTTTTGTATAAAAAAATGAAAAATTATTTACTTTTGAAATTATGATTTTTTAAAAGTTTTTTTTTAAAAATAAATATTTTTAATAGCTCTAAAATAAATATTGAAAATCAAAAACTTCGAAACAAAACTAAAATAAGATTTTTTATTTTTAGTTAAATAGAGACATTGAAATAAGATAAATAATGTTTGGAGTTACAACGATTTTAACTATCACATTGAAACCCGTACTAACAATATGAATTTTTTTTAATTTTATGATAAATTTTAGCATGTGATTTTCTTAGCAAATTATATGGCTAACCATCACAAAAAAGGAAAAAAAAAATCAAAATTCTAACTCAAAAGATAGATTTTTTACGCGTTTCCTACAACTGTTAAAGTAACATTGTCTTTTGAATTGCGCGCATTTCAATTTGTGTCTAATCCCTTAATACCCGATGAATTTTTTAAACGGCCATAACTTTGCGAATTTTGGAGATATAAAGATGCAACTTTTCGTGTCTTATTCAGGACTAAATATGGAAAGTTTTCCTAATTGGAATTTTTGTCCTACGGGGGCCGTATAAAAATTTAATTTTCGTAACTTTTCAACTAGACCCCCCATGGAGTCGCAATTTATCTTATCAAAAATTTCACATTCTTTTATGAATTTTTGCAATTGGAAGTATGGGTCTAGGGGCAATATTTAAGGAGATAGCCTATTGTTTCGATATTTATGACTCACCCTGTATATGTACATGACAAAATGTTATTTTCTTAGTTATTGAGAATTTCAAAAGGTAAATGATAAAAATTCAAGAGAACAAGAAAAATTAGATTCGGGAGATTTTTTTTTTTTTTTTTTTTTTTTTTTTTTTTTCAAGAATAGTTTAATTGTTTTCGAACTGTGAGCACAATTAAAAAATTGTAAAACGAGAAAAGTATTGCATATATATAGCAAAATAACGAATCCTAATTCCAAAGTAAGAGGGATTCATAATAAAGTCCTGCAGAAGTTGGTTATATTAAATCTTAATCTTAAAATTTAGTAAACCCGAAATGCGGCTCGAACCCGATGTAGTCCAACCTAAACCCGAAAATTATGAAAATTAGTCCTTATTGTAATGCATTTAATGAATATTAGTTTTAATCATATCTTTAATATCAATTTTTATCTTTTTCATAAAAGATTTATATATATAGATATCCTATTTTATTGAAATTAGCTTTAACCCGACATGAACTTAGTATCAGCTTGGATAAAATCAATTAACAGGACACGGTACCGGACTCTAGTTTGTAACATGCAGACTACGGAGTTAGTGTAATCGAACTGTAATCGTAATCGACTAGTTCGGTAATCGTAATCCAACAAAAAAATATTAATCGTAATCCAAACGTAATCGTAATCTACAAATAAAAAAATGGATAATCAATTATGTAATCGTAATCAGACTTGCATAAATAGAGACATAATCGTAATCTGTTTTTTGAAATTGGAAATAATCGTAATCTTAATCGATTACAGTCGTCTGTAATCGACTCGAAGTCTGGTCTGTAGATTAGTTCATTTAGAAACATAATAATCTGTAGAATATGAATAAATATTAAGTCTTGAACTGAAGAATACAATCTAATTTTCCATCTTTATTTATCACGACACAAAACCACAAAGAAAACGAGTATATTCACTTTCTTAACAAAAAAATCACTATTACATATCTATATCTCATACTACAATTTTCAGTTTTTATTTTAAACTCCTTGAAAGTTCCAGAAAATCATTCATCCGTTCTGCCGTTGCCACTTTTTCCGAGATTCCTAGAAACTTGAATTTAGCACAATATTCTGTCCGTGACAACTCACGCAAAGCCATGGGGTCAGTCCTTGGCAATAGAGTTGGTCCTCAGCCGAGCATGTTTATAACAGAGTCAGTTCAGGGCAGTAGAGTTTGTCTGCAAAGCTCCTTGACTCTTACACTTATAACTCGCGATCTAATTTTCGTAGCGCAGCCAAATTTTGTTTGGTAATTTATTATGAGACTGTTAATTTTTGGTGACAGGAGACCCCCACGGTGAGGGTCAAAAAATTTAAAATGCTTATAACTCGCGATCTAATTTTCGTAGCTCGGCCAGATTTTGTTTGATAATTTATTATGAGACAGTGTTAATTTTTGGCGACAGGAGACCCCCCCCCCCCCCCACGGTGAGGGTCGAAAAATTTAAAATGCTTATAAATCCCGATCTAATTTTCGTTGCGCGGCCAAATTTTGTTTGGTAATTTATTATGAGACTGTTAATTTTTGGTAACAGGAGACCCCCCACGGTGAGAATCGAAAAATTTAAAATGCTTATAACTCGCGATCTAATTTTCGTAGCGCGACCAAATTTTGTTTGGTAATTTAGTAAGCTATTGCATAGCTTTTATCGGGAGCTTTGAGCGCGGCGACCGAATCTAGGAATTCCGTAACGAGAAAAAATCCTAACACTCCGGCTAATGAAGTTTCTGTTCGGCAGACTTCGGCACGGTATTCTTCGATAGACTTCGGCAGACATTGACGCGGTATTTTTGCATAAGTTGATAAAAAATGCTATGCAATAGCTTTACCGCGGCAGTCCCCGAGTGCCACACACATTTTTTTTTGTTTTTTTTAATAAAATTATTTTTTTGTGAGTGGATATAAAATAAAATTTCTAGATTTCGCCGGCACTCAGATTACAATTTTAACTGAAGATGTGCGAATATTTGCTTTCAAAATTGTAACTGGCAAATTTGACATTTAGTTTGTAAATATATTTATTATATATTGAATCAATATTGTAATTACTTTTGCTTTTTTTAAAACCAAATCGATCGGGTCTTTTAAACATTTCATTCGTCGAATTCGACGGGATTCCACTCGCTTCATTGTTAAATTGCATTTCCTTTTACTCAGAGTCTATAAAAAAGCGTTTAAACTAAAGAAAAATCCGTTTTTGATGAATCCAGTCAATGAAGAAGTAGCACGTCAAATTGTATATCTTTATTATTACGCAATTCCAATGTCTCAGAGAGAAATTGCTATTCAACTGGATATTTCACGCCGTTCTGTTTGCTATTATATTGATAAACGCAAGAAAAATGAAGTTAGTTCATTGCAATCAAAACGGGGTCGCGCTTCTAAAAAATCTCTATCGATTTTTTTCTCCCTAATAGGAGGCGAAACTGAATTTTGCAATGGCAGAATCTACATTCAACTTATTACTTTTTACTTTCTTCTATCATCAATAGAAGAAACTATTGTAATCGAAATTTTTTCGACTTCCGGTTTTCGACGGATTTACACGTCTTAGGGGTCAGAGATTCCAAAAAACATGTTTTTACAAATTGTCTGTCTGTCCGTGTGTCTGTGTGTGTGTCTGTGTGTCTATATGTCGCCATTCTACCATCAAAAAGTGTATGAAATTATGCATAGAATTGAACCAAATTCTTTTGAATGATTTTGGCTGTGGCAAGCAGGTCCTCCTTCAGTTTTGAAATGTTCCGCCGGAAGGGGGCGTTGCAATCACGATGTTTGTGCCATTTTCAATATTGTACCGACCAATAGTATATGAAGTTATGCATCGAATTGAACCAATGTTTTTGTGTAAGTGTATGGCTATGGCTAGTCGGTCCTCCCTGAATTTGAAAAAACCGCCGGAAGGGGGCGCTGCAATCGCGAATTTTATGCCATTTTCAATATTGCACTACCTAAAAGTTTATGAAGTTATGCATCGAATTGAACCAAATTTTTTGTGAATGTTTTTGGCTGTGGCAAGCAGGTCCTCCTTCAGTTTTGAAATATTCTGCTGGAAGAGGGCGCTGCAATCACAATGTTTATGCAATTTTCAATATTGTACCGACCAAAAGTATATGAAGTTATGCATCGAATTGAACCAAATTTTTTGTGTAAATGTATGGCTATGGCTAGTTGGTCCTCCCTGAATTTGAAAAAAATCCGCCGGAAGGGGACGCTGCAATCGCGATTTTTGTGCCATTTTCAGTATTGTACCGACCAAAATTTTATGAGGTTATGCTTCGAATTGAACCAAATATTTTTGTGTTAGTGTATGGCTATGGCTAGTTGATCCTCTCTGAATTTCAAAAAATCCGCCGGAAGGGGGCGCTGCAATAGCGAATTTTATGCCATTTTAAATATTGCTCCACCTGAAATTGTATGAAGTTCTAGAATTGAACTAAATTTTTGTGTATGATTATTTATTGGTAAGGCAAGTAGGTCCTCCCTGAATTTGAAAAAAAATCTGCCTATCATCTACTGTCCATCGGCTCGTGCAGAGACGGAAATTCGTTTTTACTCCTATTAATTGACTGAAGGAGAAATTTAAGATGAAAATCAAAATTGGTATTGTATTGAATTAAAATTATTAAAGCATTAAAAGGAAAAAGTATTTTTTTAATTGTTAAAATGTACGTATGAGATTTTGAGATTGGCACATCCAACTTGTTTTCTATTCAACGGTGTAAAAAATTAAAAAGTTTAGAATTTTAAAAAAAATATCCTAAAAGCAAAATTTTATCGGCTGCTGTTGCCTACATGAATTGCGTTTTTCACTATAGATACATTATCCTATTCTTATAGACAGAGAGGCGGCAAAGAGACAACCATATCACGAGTTCACTGATGAAAATTTAAGATTAGTTATATCTCGATTCATGCATTGAAACGCAATAGGTGAGCCAAATCATTTCTCTTTAGAAAAAACTAAAAATGCGCTTTAAACGGTTGACTCATAGTTTCACCATTGTGCTGTCCAGCACCCAAAAGTGTAAAAAGATGGCAGACTGGGAGCAAGGAAACGTACTGCTAAACCTATGAGTCAACCGCTAAAATTGGATTTTGAGATGTTTTTCAGCAAGATATGACTTGGCAGACCAATTGGGTTTTAATAGGTGAATCGAGATATAACTAATCCTAGATTTTCAGCCATGAACTCTATGAGGTAGTTGTGTGTGCTACTGCATCTCTGTCTATTTTACAAATTCTTGCGGGCGTTGTACGGGGGAACTATTTAATCATTCCTTGCAGTTAAGGATTAATATAAGGTTTATATACAGGGTGATCACAAAAACTATTACATTTTTATTCGCAATTATTATTTTTTATTTGTTTTTAGTCCCTTAAAAACCCTCCCGATTTAAATTTTACTCTCCGCAGAAAAAAATAAAGTAATACATATATATTTTTTTTTCATTTAAAACAGTTCATCGAGTATTTTCTAGATTTCAACAAAACATCTAAAATCGAATGTGCCCGGCTAATTTTGACCAGAGTGAGTATTTATTCAATTAATCATGTAAATTTAATTAAGTGAATTTTACATTAAAATTATCTTGTCGTTGAAATGTTTACCGAAATTTTCTGATTTAAAAATAGTTCGTTTTAATTCTATTGAGTAAGTAATCAAATAATTTAACAATAGAGTAAACAATTAGCATAATGGAAATAAATGTGATTAATTGAAAGGCACAATGTATCTTAATTTTAATTTTGAAAGTTTCAGAAGAGAAATTAATTAAATAACAAATTTCATTAAATATGCAATGTATTTAATTTAAGTGGTAATTATTTTATATGCATACGCATTGTTATAAATGAGATATTGATTAAAACAATTCTAACTTTATTACGAATCGAAATAAACACAGTTTTAACCCCTTGGGGACGAGCGACACGTATACGTGCCGCAAAAAGGCTTAAGAATCCTTGTTTATTCCAACCGGTAAAATTATACGATAAAATTTGGCTTATTCAATCGGAGCATATTCTCGATTCAAAAAGGCACAAATTTTTGGTTTACTAAACCGGTGACAAAACATTAAAAATTTCGTAAAAGGCTCCCGTCGAGAAGGGGTTAATAGGTAGGGCTCTTGATTTAAAGCAATTTGCTTGTTTTTAGATGCGTTCGTAATTATGTAAATGCGTAGCACCTATAGTTGTCGTTCAATCCGTCCGTCAGTCCGCATATAACAACGCAAAAACTACTCAACCGAATCATTTGAAATTTAAAATATGCAATTATTACATAATTTTGTCGAGTCATTTAAATTTTTTTGAAAATCAGATGCATAGATCAATTACAGGGACATTCAAAAATATTCCGTTACATTACGATCAATGGGGAGAAAAGGTTCAAATGCATTTTAATCGTTTGAAATTTAAAATACATAATTATTACATAGTTTTGTCGAGTCATTTCAAATTTTATGAAAATCGGATGCATAGATCAATTACAGGGATAATAAAAAGTATTCCGTTACATTACGGTCAATGGGGGAAAAGTTTCAAATGCATTTTAATGGTGCTACATTCCTTCGAACATAATAAAATTAATATGCATCTATGAATATGTATACTAAAATATGCATTCTATACAATCTGTGGTGCAAAGAATATTTGTTATTAATTTACAGGGCCACACAAAAGTATTCGAATACATAGTGCTATACGGGGAAACATTGTTTGGGGCGTTTTTTAATTATATTAAACTATTTCACATTTTATGAATATGATATACGCTGTTGAAGTGTAATAAAAGTTACTTACTGTATATTTATAGGAACTCAAAAAATATTTCGACCCCTATACTGTATCCGAAGTACTGTATACTATAACATTAAGATCTGAATATTTTTAAAATTTCGTTATCCTACGAGCGTACCTCATTTGCTACGCTTCCCGTGCAATTTCGAACTTGTTTTCACACTATTGTAAAAAATTTCTTTTTTCTTTGGCTTACAATTCGAGTTTGTTTTATTAAAATTAAATATGTAAATATGTAAAATTAAATATTCTTTTCACTAATTTCAGGAAAATAAGCGTTTGTTGTTTTTTTTTTTTTTTAAATATTGTATAAAAAGTGTCACTACTTATCGTTGTCCAATGGTTATTTTCTTAAATTTAAGATTTCGGGGTTAGTTTTAGAGGTATGCTTTCAAATGTTTTTCTTCAGCATATGAAAAGACATTTTTTAATCATTTCATCTTTTTTTAATTATTTGAAAAGTTATGAAAATCAGGAAAAACGCGGTCGTTCTTTTTGTCAATATTACACCATGTGGCCAGTGATGACCATTCACATGCAATTTAAATGTTTTATTGAATATGTAGAAAAATACTAGCGAAATAACCCTATAACTTCAGGTATGTAAGTATAAAAGTAGACGCCATATATTTTTGTGGAGATTTTTTTCCCGAAATCCTATACGACACCGTAAAAAATTGTAGAAATATAAAAATTTTCTGGATTACCTTGTAAAAACTAATGCCGCAAAAGCGATGAAACAGTAGCACGTGATTAGGAGGATTCCTATAGTAAACTGTCATCATTTTAATGATAAGAGATGTAAATTGTTCATATGGGTGAAAAAAGTCCGGGCCAAGATTCGAACCAGGGATGTATTGGGTGAAGCCGCCAATGCTCTTCCAATTGATCCATACCGGACACGAATACTGGGAGAATATTTCACCCAAATAACCTTAACGATCACATTATCTGGTTTGATACTATGGATCAGCTCAACAGAATAAATTGAAGGTTTAATATGGAACTGCAGAAAACGCTGCATACGAAATTATATTAGATTAGTTTATAACACGATTTTTCAATCGGTAAATCAATGATGTGACTGCTTCAGCCAATACATCCCTGGCTCGAATCCTGGCCCGGTCGCATTTTCAGAAAGAATCACGTTTTGAGCACCAGCCTTGGCGAGTTGGCGAAAGCGAGAACATTCAGCTAGCTGCATCGCCAAACACAAAATAAACTAAGTTCAAATGTGTCATAAAACATATGATTAATAGAATTATATTTATTACAAGAGAATCTTTACTACTGTTTTTAATTAACTTCTCAATTTCTTCGAACATAGGGAGTTAAGGAAATATTTTTGAATTGAGAAAAAAAAAACTATGTTTAAATGTTCTGTGAAAATTAAAGCATTTTAATCTGAAAAAGCTCTTTGTTTTAAACTGCTTTAATCGTAAACAATGGTAAATAACATTTTCTCATACTATAGTCTTCGCTTGATAACATTTACGGAAAAACAAATGAATAATAAGCGCGATCTCTCTGCAGAAGGAAGGTTTGCTATTCGCTAGGCGTTTGACGTCACAAACAAGAAAGGGTGCGTAGCATTGACTTCATTTCAGCGCCAATCGCTGTTCTGGCGATAAGGGGCTCAAATCGTGATTCTTTCTGAAAATGCGGCCCGGACTTTTTTAACCCACATGGAAAATTCTCATCTGTTATAATTGATTTACCGATTGAAAAAACGTGTCATAAATTAATCTAATACATTTTAATTATGATATCACGTATTCTAGTAAAGAAATTAAGGTTTTTATAAAAACAATCCCAATTTCACCAAGTGTTTTGCTTATAATTTGCTGAGTTCTTAATATAAAAGAATGTTCTTTTTAAAAAAGATGACAAATGATACTCTCCATACTACCCTGCAATCAAAATAAAAAAATAAAAAAATTGGATGGAAAATGAGCTGGTTTACTAAATATTGTTTCACTACACAACCGTGTAGCACCCGTAATTTTTTATTCGGCATGTAATGCAAAATTTATACAGAGTGCCGAAATTTTATATTTTATATCTATATTTCTAATCAACACCCTTTTACCATGATAGGTAAGAATGGAACACTTTTAATTAAACACTTGATGATGTTATAACGGTGCAAATTTTCCAAGTGGGTGAAAAAAGTCCGATCCAGGATTCGAAACAGGGATGTATTGGTTGAAGCCACCAATGCTCTTACAACTGAGCCATTTCGGACGAATGCAGGAGGAATATTTCACCAAAATAACCCCAGTGTCAAGAGAATCTGAAGAAGGTCTAAATTTATCAGAGTGGAACAACCCCCCCCCCCACACACACACACACACCTTCCCCTGAATAGTAATCCTGAGCGCTGACACAAAAATGGCATCTGGAAATGCTAGTTATTTTTGTTTCTATGTTGGTAAAATCTTATATATTTTGACACCAATATTCTATAAAGGATTTCTTTGTCTTATTTAATCTCAGGAAATTAAAAATGAAAATTAAATTATATATACCAGGTGTCCTGAAAAGGACTGAACGATTTTAAAAATCAATAACTTGCAAACTTTTACAGATATTTAAAAAATTCTTGCACGAGAGTCATCTTAAATGTCAAAAGTTTTTTTCCTGCGACTCTGGATTTTAGTTCGAATTACAAACAATAGATGGCGCTGAGAGCGCTAGGTGCTCTGTTGAGACGGATATTGAAGTCACTTGGCACTGAAGCAAAAGAAGGAGGTTAAGGCTGTGGAGTGGATCTTATTCGAAAATGAACTTTTGCTTTTACCGTCCGATTTTGAATGCAATCCATATAATTTTGATTTTGCTGGCGTCAGCGCAATGATAGAGAAAATTTTTGTTTTCATGGGTACGACTCCTTTGAAATCGAAATGTGTGAAACAAAACGTTCGAATTACCGACTTTTGTTACTTTTTTTTACATTCCAAGATTGTTAGTATTTTTGAGAACAGGATATCTTATTTATCTATTTATTTATCTACGTATCTTTTAAACCTTTTCTATGTCACCTAGTCATGTCCTGTATTGTATATTAAGTATGTGGGATTAACAGTTCATTTACAGGTTACACCCAAAAGATTGTATCACATCATAGTCTATGGGGGGAAATCGCTCGCAGTGTATATTAATGAAATACACTATTTCAAATGTATTCAAACTGATATAAATCACAGAATTTCAGTATAAGATGATTATGATAGAATAGGGTATTTGGTATTTATAGCATTTAACGTTCATTTACAGGGGCACACAAAAAGAAATCGGTTACTGTCAACGGTGTACTGTCTTTAAATAATAATTGCTGGAAATGCGTTTTCAATTTCGGCATGCGCTTTTAAATTTAACTGTTTTTAGATGTGTTTGTAATTATATAAATGCGTATCACCTATACTCGTCTCTGGTCCGTCCGTCCGTCTGTCTGTCCGCATATAACAGTGCAAAAATTACTCTGTCGGATCGTTTGAAATTTTAAATATACATTTGTTGAAGAATTTTGTCCAGTTATTTCAAATTTTATGAAAATCGGATGTGTATTTCCAATACAGGGACAGTCAAAAGTATTCCGTTACATTATGGCCGACGGGGAAAAAGTTTCAAATGCTTTTTGAAACGACGTGCTTTGAAACGAAATGCTTTTTCACCCGTCCGAACATAATGAAATTAATATGCATTTATGAATTAAATTAAAATCCAAATGATGGATTTTAATATATAGAGAATATGCTGCACAAAGAATAGTTATTATTCATTTACAGGGCCACACAAAATAATTATGTAACATAACGGTAAAAAAGGAACATACTTTGCGGCATATTTTAATTTTGTTGCACACATAATAAAATTGTTATAAGTTGCTTAGGTTTACTGCGAGTTACTTACTGTGTATTAGAAAATACGAAGTATTTACAGGGACACAGAAAAGATTTCGGAAACAATGCTGCATCAAAAATGCTGTACGCTAACGATAATTGCTTGAAGTTTTTAGTTTTGATATGATTTTTTTAAGTTTCACTAAATTTTTACATATTACTCTGTATATATAATTGGTGAAATCATATACAGGGCTACACAAAAGAATTCGCACTCCTTATAGGGATGGGACGAATAGTGATTTGGCCGAATAGCCGAATACCGAATATTCGGCCAAATTTTAGGCCGAATACCGAATATTCGGCTGGCCGAATAGTAAAAAAAAATTTCCAATAAAGAAAATAAATTTTGATTATATATAATTTAAAAAATAGAAGCTCATTAATAATTATTACTCTTAAATGTGCTTTTAAATATATTTTTAAATTTGAAAAACTTATTTTAACACAAAAAAATTATGAAATTGCATTATATCCTTTATTCTAATGTACATCAAATTGATTTTCAGTAAGTCAAGATGGGAAAATATTTCCATTAAAATATGAAGAATGTACTTCACTTTTACTATCAATTGATACTTCTTGCATCCAAAATCAATAATATTTTTAATCTCTCTCTCTCTCTCTCTCAGAACTCACAAGGACATATTTTCTGAAATAACCTTTAATGAAGTAAATTTGATTATTTAGAGTTTGTGTCCCTAGTGATAAGCAAATTTGAAAGAATGAGACTGTTCTGAAATCAGATGCCAAGCTTTAAATTACAAATTACGTTAAAGCAAAAGATTATGCTTAAAGTAGAATGCATATGTTAACAAAATCTTTGACATTTGAATCGGCCGGCACACAATATTCAACTTAAATATTCCACTTATTCAACAAGCATTAAAAGGATAAACAGAAATTGATAACAACATGAAGGAAGGAAGATTAAATTAAAAATATATACATAATGTTACATATTTAAGTCAGTAATTATGCAAATAATTATTTAAATGTAAAAACTATAGAATGAAAAAATTATTTTGTTGAGTATTTAGAATTTATATTAAAATATTTATAAAACCATCTTCATAAAGCAAGTTGTCATCTAATGTGTATCGAGTTTGACACCAGTTCTGCTTTCAGATGTATTGTTGTGTTTGGGATGGTGATATATTATATTTAATTTTGAAATTGAATCTTAGTTAACACACCTAGTGAATAAATTTTTTTCATTTCTTACTTTATAGAAAATAAGTTATGAATTTCATAAGAGCCTTTTTTCTATGTGCATGGAATTTGCAGACATTAATAAATATTCGAGCGTTTTAGAATAAGGCAGTGTTTTTATATCTTGAATTGTAATATATCATTCTCTAATGATGACATTTCCCGTACAATTAAATCTCCAACTTGGGCAGCATTTTCTAGAATATCACTAACTTTTATAGAAAATACAGAAGGGTATGTATGTATATTTTTTAGTATCTGAATAATTCTATATTTTGTAAGTAAGAATGAGAATGACTTCATAAATGAAGTAGCCAATTTGGATTAGAGAAAAAAAATTTCAAGAATGAAATTCTTTAAATCTGAAATTTATTTGGCAAGATATCTTTCACTATTCGGTGAGATTTTAGCAGTATTCGGCAAGATATCTCTAAATATTCGGCTACAGGTATTCGGCCGAAGTATTCGGTCAACAAGCCTTCAACATTCGGCCAGCCGAATATTCGGCAAAAAGGCCGAATAGGCCGAATACCGAATAGTGGCCGAATATTCGTCCCATCCCTACTTACTAAGTGTGTAATCTATACTAATATTATAAAGAGGAAAGATTTGATTGTTTGTTTGTTTGAATTGAATAGGCTCCGAAACTACTTGACGGATTTGAAAAATTCTTTCACCGTTGGAAAGCTACACTATTTCCGGTGAACATAGGCTAATTTTTAATTGATTTAATAAAATATTTTTCTTAATAATTCAAAATTTCATTATTTTTCATACAGAATCAATTAAAATTTTTCCGATAAAAAAATAACCATTTTTCTTTCCCGTTGCCAAGAAAATGTAATCTGGCATAATATTAATAATAAATTAATTCAATTAGTAATTATGGAACAAAACAATTTGTATGATTTTAAAATAGAAAAGAAAAATAATGAAATAGTTTACTGATAAATAAACGACTATTACTGGATTACCACCTGAGGCATAAATCGCAATTTTGTTGTAATCGTGCCAACGTGATCCGTAGATGATATCCGCATCTAAATATTATTGGTAATATTATTGTTTATATAATTTTTTTACATTTTTCGGCAATATTACATTATTTGGCAATGCTTGATCTCCTATCGACCAAAAAACTGTCGCCAAAGTATAAGGTTAAATATCAATAATGGATGATCGTAAATGTCACATTCTTTTGACATTAAATATGTTTTGCAAATTGTTACGTCGTCAACTAATTTTAATTCGATATTTTATCTCTTTTCCTATTAATATTTTAGTAATTTATTAATTCTTTGGTTATTTAAAATAAAAATTATATCCATTTGTATAATTTGGCGAAATTGATCGACGGAATAATCAAATGGTACCAATTGTTTGTTTACACTCTATATGGATATTTAGGTTGATAAAATTAGCGTACTTATCGAGTCTCCGCCAAGTCATATGCCAAGCAGTCATTAAATCATGTTTTAGCCTTACTATTATATCTTTTTCATCTGCAATTATTTTACCATCACTAAAAAAGGGTACTTCTAGGTTATCCCGTCGACCAATTTCGCCAAATTATACAAATCCCCAAACTAATATCCAAATTATACATGTTGACATAATTTTTATTTTAAATAACGAAAAAACAAATAATTAGTAGAATATTAATAAAAATATTAATGAAAAGTCAAAATAAAAATCCCTTAATGACATTTTAAACACGTGAATCGCATTTAATATCATTGAATGTGACATTCACAATTATCCATTATTGGCATTTAATCTTATAGTTTGGCGATAATTTCTGGTCGACGGGATAACCTAGAAGTACTAAAAAAAGAAATATTTTGAATGTGAAAGAAAAATCATTATCATGAAAAAATATTTGAAATTAATTTATCATTCATTCTAATAAAAAAACGGTACTACTAGGTTATCCCGTCGACAAACAAATTATCGCCAAACTACCAGATTAGATACTAATAATGGATGATTGTGAATGTCGCATTCAATGACATTAAATACGATTCATGTGTTTAAAATGTCATTAAACGGTTTTTATTTCGACTTTTTATTAATATTTTACTAATTTTTTTTTTTTTTTTTTTTTTTTTTTTTTTTGCATATTTTAGTGCATTTTTTCATGCTTAATTGAATGGTACTAAGCAAATTCTTTTAAATCCAGTACTTGGTGAGATACTTCACATTTTCCTAATTTGGCGATGTCTTCGGCGCAAAAACCTGAAATTTTGAATCATCTATCTATCTATCTATATATATATATAAATCTTTCCTTTAGGAAATTCATCGGATGGTCTAAAATAATAACATGTTTCACCATACCTCAGAAGCAAATTCAGGTAGAAGCAATTCAATTGGAATTCAAGATAAAAAAAACATACTAAAAAAATCTTAATTACTTTAGTACTTTTGTAATTTGTCAGTTATTTAGTCATTTTAGAGGTATTTTGTCGTCAAAATGAACTTTGAATTGACCAATGTAAGATTACATAAATCAGACAAAAATTGTGGGTATTTGATTTGATATTAAGATTGTTTATTTAAATATATTTCGTTTGATTCAAGATTATTTTAGAGATACTGACCAGCGTAGCGGGCGGAGGCTGCTAGTTAAATATATTAAAGGTGGTTTGTAAATGAGTTACGCATTTTTTACGTTGAACAGCTTTAAGTGTATAATGATATGTTTAAAGAATAGAAATGAAATGATATACAGAGGCACTCAAAAATCGGATTAATAGCCGGCTCTGGATGGTAATCTCTGGAAGTGTGATTTCATTAGTTTAAAGCATGTTTCGATTTTAAATAGATTTTAGCTAAATAATGGCGTGTATTTAAAGATAGTAGGTAAACTACAGGGCTATACAAAAGAGTTCAAATATGCTTCCGTCTATTTAAATAAATTGCTAAATGTCAAATTTCAACTTAACATGTGTTTTTAACGCTTTCCAACATAGTTGAAAGTGTTTATGATTTCTGTTTAGTTAGCCGACTGCCTGCCTGTCTTTTCAAACTCTGACTTGCGTTTAAATAATTGAATTAGTCTGTAAGTGATATATGTTAATGATATTTATTGTGCTGTGTTGGGTATTGTAAACAAACTATGCATAATTCAAGATTCATTTACACAGGCACTCAAAACTATTCCATTACATTATGTTCTGTAAGAATAATTATATATGTAGCACCCATATTCGTCATCTGGAATGTTCTTTTATCTGTTTGCACATAATAGCGCAAAAATTACTCAACAAAATGCTTTGAATTATAATATACTAGCGGCCCGCCCTCGTTTTGCTTCGGGTAGAGCAAGTCGCCCAGTCCCGTGACACCACTGACACCGCAAATTCTTACTACCACTTCATCCCATTAAATTCAACTATTAAAAGCTTCTTTTTAGGTAGTCGGGTAAATAGTTGCCTATATGTTAATCTAAGGTGTCAGATACCGCCATACAAAATTTCATAAAAATCGATCCATCCGTAAATAAACATGAATTTAATAAAAAGCGAAACAATAAAAAAAAAACAGTTATAAATAATAAACTTAATAAGTAACAAAACAGTAAATTTTCTCAATAAATCGTAAATATTAATACTTATAGCCATATTGAATGCATGCATTTATATTATTTAATCAGCCCATTTCACTGAAATCTTTTAACTTTTTTCATTTTATTCCCCTAACAACTGTTATAAACTTATTAAACGGATCTTTCTCCTTGACACACATGTGCAATGCCAAATTGGCGGGGGGGGGGGGAGCATGTGCCAATGTGGTGCGTATATGACATCTGTGCCAAAAACACTTATTGTGACGTAACTATAACAGTTAGACATATGCTGTCGCGACATTTTTTTTAGATAATTATACGTTCTGCAAAGTCGTAGTACATTATTTTGCTTTATAATCAATAGTATTCGCAGCACACGCGATATAAGGATTTTTGGTACTTCTAGGTTATCCCATCGGCCAAAAAAATATCGCCAAACTATAAGATTAAATGCCAATAATGGATAATCGTGAATGTCACATTCAATGACATTAAATACGATTCACGTGTTTAAAATGTCATTAAGTGATATTAATTTCGTTTTTTTATTTGAATTTGTATTAATATTCCACTAATTATTTGTTTTTTCGTTATTTAAAATAAAAATTATGTCAATATGTAAAATTTGGCTGTTAGTTTGACGATTTGTATAATTTGGCAAAATTGGTCGGCGGGATAATAGAGAAGTACCGGATTTTTTAAGGTCATTTTTCTACACCTTGGGTTACATCATTGGCATTTTAGTAAGGATCCCCCCCCCCGTTTTTTTAAATATAATATAGCCTATGTTTACCGGGGGGGAAGCATGTGCCAATGTGGTGCGTATATGACATTTGTGCCAAAAACACTTATTGTGACGTAACTATAACAGTTAGACATATGCTGTCGCGACATTTTTTTAGATAATTATACGTTCTGCAAAGTCGTAGTACATTATTTTGCTTTATAATCAATAGTATTCGCAGCACACGTGATATAAGGATTTTTGGTACTTCTAGGTTATTCCATCGGCCAAAAAAATATCGCCAAACTATAAGATTAAATGCCAATAATGGATAATCGTGAATGTCACATTCAATGACATTAAATACGATTCACGTGTTTAAAATGTCATTAAGTGATATTAATTTCGTTTTTTTATTTGAATTTTTATTAATATTTCACTAATTATTTGTTTTTTCGTTATTTAAAATAAAAATTATGTCAATATGTAAAATTTGGCTGTTAGTTTGGCGATTTGTATAATTTGGCAAAATTGGTCGGCGGGATAATAGAGAAGTACCGGATTTTTTAAGGTCATTTTTCTACACCTTGGGTTACATTATTGGCATTTTAGTAAGGATCCCCCCCCCCTTTTTTTAAAATATAATATAGCCTATGTTTACCGGAAATAGTGTAGCTTTCCAACGGTGAAAGAATTTTTCAAATCCGTCAGTTAGTTTCGGAGCCCATTCAATTCAAACAAACAATCAATCAAATCTTTCCTCTTTATAATATTGGGTATAGATGTGACGTCATTATTTACTGATTTTTATTAGTTACATATATCCATGCCTCTTGTTCCTTTAACAAATATTTCAAAATTCCTATGTTATTTAAATTATGACATCATATTTTTCCAAATCAAATATTTTAATAATAATTTAATTCTTTCTCTTTCACTTTACTTCTAATTATGTCGCCATTTTTCGCAGAGAACCTCTTATTAACGTAACCGATATTTGTGCGTCTTATATAATAAAATAGTTTTTTTTTTTCAAGTATGGCGACATATTTATTTTCCTTTCAATTATTTTTATTTTAATTTTTCACGTGGATACTGTTCAATTGAAAATTAATTGCCGAGGAGATATTATTATCCCAGATTTTGATTTTATTGGCAACGTGAAAGAAAAATGGTTATTTTTTATCGGAAAAATTTAATTGATTCTGTATGAAAAATAATGAAATTTTGAACTATTAAGGAAAATATTTGAATAAATCAATTAAAAATTAGCCTATGTTCACCGGAAATTGTGTAGCTTTCCAACGGTGAAAGAATTTTTCAAATCCGTCAAGTAGTTTCGGAGCCTATTCAATTCAAACAAACAAACAATCAAATCTTTCCTCTTTATAATATTAGTATAGATATACTCGTTGCAGAATTTTCGTTACTCATTTAAAGTTTTATGAAAAGCGAATCAAAGTTTAAAAGGATATTAATAAATTCTTCATTCTATTAAAACCTATCATGCGTGACTAATTCAATGATATCCAATGATAGATGATGATTCTAGGTTGTCATAATGATTATGGCTCATTTAAGATGGAGGTAGTATTATTTCCCTATTACCATGAATTTAATATACATAATCGTAATAAATTTTGTATTTAGGTATTTTTTCAAAAGAGTGCAACAGTTATTGCGCCAAGTTTTCAATGTTTATACTATAAATATTTTTTGTTCTAAAGAATAAACCATTTCCGCAATTTTTTTACAACATACATAAAACTCTACTAAAAACTTCTTTAGAAGAACTGGCATTTCTTAGAATATAACAATTTTTTTAAATAGCAAAATTGATTAATTTTTAACAACAACAACAAAAAAAAACTACTAAATAATCGTTTCACTTTGTTTTAAAATATGATGCAGAAAATATTCTTTAAATTAGATGATAAAAAGTAATTTAATCCGAGAAAATACAGCTTTCTTAAATGTGAAATCGTCTGCAAAACTCGTATACTGCTCGTTAAATTCATGCCCAGTTTCAATCGCTGGTATTATATAAAAGGATTTATTATTTCCATGGCAACAACACATTTCATTGAAATCATACCGACTGAGTCCAAAATAGGGCTTCATGTCTAGTACACAGGTCAAATGTATGTTGTTCAATAAAAACAAATAAACAAAAGTTCAAAATCAGGCTCTAAGAGCAAGATTGCATTGTCAAACGAGACCCACTCCACAACCTTAACCTCCTTATTTTCCTTCAGTAACAAGTGACGTCAATATCCATCTCAACAGAGCACCTAGCGCTCTCAGCGCCATCTATTGTTTGTAATTCGAATTAAAATCTAGAATCGCAGGAAAAAAACTTTTGACCTTTTAGATGACTCTTTTGCAAGAATTTTTTAAATATCTGTAAAAGTTTGCAAGTTATTGATTTTTAAAATCGTTCAGTCCTTTTCAGGACTCTCGGTATATATTGGTACCAAATTTCAAAGTGCGTTACACATACTTAAAAACATCCGCCTTCGGCAGTCACTATTTTCGTGACCGCTCTGAGGCCTACTATTCAGGTGGTGGAAAAAACTTTATTTAACGAGAAGCTTCCAAAGAAACATTTGGAAAGCCTGCTATTATCGGCAAACTGCAATTTATTTGAATATTTTACTCGACTAAGAGAACTTGTCCAAGATAGGATCACCATGGTTTGTAGCGTGGGCTGTCATATATTAGACAACAACTTCCAATCTGAACATGTCTCCAGAGCCATCCTTAGGGGTGTGCTACAGATGTGGCCGCACAGGGTCTCGCTCCTGGACACAAAATATTTTTTTAAATGTAAGAAAGTATATTTAAAAAATATTTAATATAAATATATGATTTTAATTAAGAAAAGCTAGTGGTCTTGACATAAAATATAGCCTATGTTGGAATTCTATGTTGGAAAGAAGACTTTTACCATCGATTTGCCACCATTACTTTTGAAATTGGTTCAATAGTTCTAGAAATTACTCCTACAAACACACAAACAAACACTGCTCCTTTAAAACAGCTAGAGTATCGAAGCCCGGCTTAACAAATCACAGTATATAGGTGAAAACTATTCCTTTTTATTCATAGTATAAATAAGTTTATGTCGAGGGTCTGAAAAGAAAAATCCTCTCAAAATCCTTGCTCCGGGCCTTGCTTTAAGCCGTCCTCATAAGGACGGCTCTGCATGTCTCTGTAGGGAAACGGTCGTTACAGCAGCTGTGAGTTACAAAGTTGGCGCATGCGTATTTGAGCTCTTGTTTGTCGTCTGCTTGAAAACTGAGATCGAATCTAAACAGCACTACAGTTCATAAACGGATAAATTTCCCTCGTTGTCAAGCGGTTGTGTAGTATGGGCAGTAGCATACGGGATTTGAGATTTTTCGATTTGAATTCTAATCCCGCTCGCAATTGTTTGTCGGGACGAAAATTTATTTCTTTGTTAAAAATAGTAAATTAAGCATTGAAATAACTATAAATAATTTTAAATAACAGCAAAAACATTCTCATCTATAGACAAAATACTTGTAATTTTTATTCATTTTTTTTTTCGAGACGGCAAACCAGAGCTCAAATACGCATGTACAAACTTTGTAACTGCCAGTTGCTGCAAAGGCCGGCTCTCGTCTCTGTCGATGTCTTGGCATTCTGTTGTACAGTTATTATCATTGGTGCCAATCCCTCTTAATTATTCCGGAGTCTGATCAAATATTTGCATGCTGGAACCGGAAAAAATACACAAGAGAATGTGTCTTCACTTTACTCTGCAAATCATCGGTTTCATTTTAAAATTTTTATCAAATAAAATTTCCGGTTGAAAGCATATTCATCTTGGCTCAGACTCCGGAATAAATTAAGAGATGTTGGCATCTATATTATTATAGGTATTCTAACCAAGACAGCCAGAAATCAAACATATGAACTTGAATTTCAAACTCTTCGTGTGTGCTGAAAATGAGCATATTTATCAATGAACTGTGTAAGATTCTCAAGGGAATACAAGACCGTTTTCAATCCTATGGGAAATATGCGAGATTTAAGACTCTTTTCTAGGAAACTACCCAACTGATTTTCATGAAATTTAGAATCTCATAAAAATTTTCACTGCATTATACTCTAGACTTATAGCAGACAGCTTTTTCAACGACTAAAACATTTTATTTTAGACACTTTTTTCAGGAACTTTCCATTTTTCAGTATTTTTTTCTGAATCTAGTTTTTTTTTTTTTAAATGTGCCTGGCACTTATAATCTTACTTTTATACACTGCCACCACAAAACTTTTTATCGAAATCATTCGAGTTCTTAACCCTCTGCATCCAAAACCGCCCTAGATATTTTGAGATATTTTAGCCCTTTGCGCTCTGGTGGGTAAATTTCTTCAAAATTCCAAATGTCACATTGGCACCAGTATTATGCAAAGAAAAAAAATCTGTTAACGATATACTCGGGAAAAAAAAATGCATTAAACCTTTTTCAAATAAATTTGGTCAAATTTTCTGGTATCATTGGGACATTTTGGAATTAAAATTAAGTGGTAGAAAATTCAACCATCAGAGCTCAAAGGGTTAATTCGCATATCTTAATTCCCACCAGAAAATTAAAACAGAAATATTTGCTTAATTAATAACAGAACATTCCGCATTTAAATAAAACGAAATTAGCCATTGAATTTTTCTGGTGTAAATCAGAATTTCTGAATTATATAATTTTTAGAATGTGTTCTGTCATGGGAATTAAAGGGTTAAGGAATTAATGAGGTTTTTAGCCGAAAAATACAATTTTCCGGAAAGTTGAAAAACTTAGACACTTTTAATTTGTCTGAAGTTCTTGCACATTTTTATCAAACATATGGATTAAAAAATATATAAATACTTGGACAAAATTTAGTTAGACAGTCAGAAATCAAAGATGTGAACTTAAACTTCGAGCTCTTAATTTGTGTTGAAAATGAACAGGCTTATCAATGAACTATATAAGACTCTTAATCCTTTCCGGCGCGGACAAATTCTGTTCGTAAAATGAGAATTTATCGACTGACACCAGAATTTACAAACGACTTTTTTTTAGAAATTAAAAACTTCTTACAAGGAAGTTCTCCATACGAGCATACTCAGAAAATTCTAAAAAAATTACAGAATGTTCTTCTCATGTGGATATATGTGTTTGTAAAAAAAAATTTGGCGTAACCCCGATAGAACATTCGTAAAAACATAATGAACATTTCATTTATTTGGCGATTTATCATCGGTTGGCGACAAAATGAAATTTCAAAAAACATTTTTTTTTTTTTTTGTGTCAAATTCTTTTTAAGGTAAAAATGTTTCATGCTGAACTTGTTTAAAAAATTTTTATGTATATAATGTTAGTTTTGTCAGCTTAAGTTTGTTTTAACTATATTTTTGTCATAATGTAATAAAAATGAACTGTAAAATTTTATGAATTAAAACAAAATTTAAATTAATTAAAATTGTTTCAATCTCAAAACTAACTCCAATCTAATTGAGCTCTGCCGATTCAATTGTGTTGCTATGGAAACAAAAACTTCTCCGATATTGAAATGCATTACTGCAGCATTCTTCATCTGGCCTTTATTTTGTCATACACTTAAATGTATGAAAAAAATACTTTTCAATATGAAAATATTTTTTATATAAGAAATTATTTTTAATGTGATAAAATTAAATAACTGCAGCAAAAGCGAACGAAATATGTAATACAAAATACATCTATATGTCAAATTCTCTCGTTCAAATTTAAATTCATAAAATTCTACACCTATTCTAAAATTTAATTGACGAGAAATTTTCAGGTGCATTAAAATCGTTTGCTTTTGGCGAGGGGAAATGCTGCTCGCCAAATCGTGTGATGCTTTCGTCTTTTCGCGCCAAATAAACGAAAGTATTTTATTTTTTTTACTGGGTTTCTTCTGTAATTCAGCCGCTAAATTTGACTGATCCTTTATTACATACATGAGTAGTTTAATCAGTATTTTTCTTCCAAAAATTCTAAGTATGCCCAGTAGGAGACCTTCCTTGTTAGTTTAAACTTTCCTTTTAAAAACAAAATTTTCTTAAAATATTATTGGTGCCATTTACATGTTTGAAATTAAACATAGGTGTGCCCGGAATGGGACCACTGTGCCGGGAAGGGTTAGGAAGACGAGGATAAAGTCAATCGCAAAGAAAATATGCGAGTTTTAAGAATCGGATAATACAGGGTGTCCACATGAAACTTCCCTGATTCCAAATGTTAATTGTACGAAAAATAAGAGTTCTGGTGATTTGCCGTTTACAGTATCATGAATAGTAGCACAACAAATTTATATTTCTGTAACTTTTTTCCCGAAACAGTTCAACCCTTTATCTACTGCATTATGAATTCACGAAAATTTTACATTCTAAAGCATTTTACGTAAATTGTTTAAACTATTGGGTAAGTGCAAAAGTTCATGCGGGGTTTGAGAGTAAAAGTCACACAGTGATTAGGCAAACAAAGTTCTTTATTCAATCAATGATATGTGCTCCATCATTTTCTATAATCTGTTTCGAACGTTCTGTCATTATATGGATGCCCGGATCATAAAATTTTTTTCGGCTTAGATTCGAAGAAGGAATACACGACGTTTTTTAAGGCATCCAAAGAGTCAAGTCTTTTTTTCATTTAAATGATTTTGCAATGATCAGAAGAAATGATAATTTCCAGGTTTTGCAATATCACATAAATACGGTGGATGAGTTAGGATATCCCATTAAAGGCTGTTCTGTTTGCGCAACTTCTGTTTCGAAACATGTGATCTGGCGTCGTCATGATGAAAGACTACACCCTTGCTATATGGCAAAATCGGATGTTTCTGTTTGATTTCTCGATTCAGACTGGTTAACTGGCGAAAGTACTTGACTGAATCAATCGTTTGGATAGCGAGGAAAAACTAAAAATAAATTATGGCCTTGGAATCCCACCAAACACAGAGCATCACTTTCATCGGGTGCAAACTGGCCTTTGCCATCGCGTCATCACGCTCACATTGCTGAACATTGTTGTAAATGGCCCATTTCTCATCGCCAGTCACTAATCGATCTAAAAACGCCTCGTTTTTGAGCCGTCCGAGTAAAGAAACTTCAGCAGAAATTCGCTCGATTTTGTTTCTCTCGGTCAGCAAATGGGGCACCCATATATCGAGCTTCAAATCGAATCTTATATTTTTAAAACACCGAAAAGTGGTTGATCGTTGAACGTTAAGTGCTGTAGCAACTTCTGTTGAAATTCGCGGAGTATTTTGAACTAAAGTAAGCACGATATCGGCATCAATGTGTGAAGTTCGACCGTATTGTGGTCCGTCTTCAAGGTTAAACTCTCCACAGCGAAATACCGCAAACCATTTTTCCACAATTCGTTTAGTTGGTGCTTGATCTTGATAAACCTCTTTTAATTGTTTCTTCCGCTTCTGCAACGTTTATTCCCTTCCGAAACTCGTAAAACACATGTCGTAAATGCACCTTTCCGAAACTCATTTTGAAAGTAAATTTTCTTGAAACAGTTTGTATCTACACAAATTATTTTGTTTGAAATGAAAGCTTCACACGTCACCTTTCCGACGATCTGTCTTACGTAGATGACAGTATTAATGACAACACTTTACGCCACTTCTAACGACATCTATTGCACCTCCGCATGAATTTTTGCACTCACTCAATAAATTAAAAGATTTACATGATCATTTAATAATTTTTTAAAGGGTTTTAAAAGGGTTGGATGATTTAAAAGGATTAATTAAATTTCGATTTACAAGGATTTGGTGCAATATTTATAACCCCACTCAAATCTTTTATTTTAAATAGTTTTCTTAGTATTTAATAGAATTGTAAAATATACAAAGATGGTGTTCTTACAATATAAACATAGAAATATTTCCGAATTGAAAAATCCACATCCCCCGCCCTCAGCGTCAAGAAAGCTGAAAAAATACAAAGGCAAAAGAAATCAACCTTTTAAAAATATTTTTATTTTGTGTAACCAATAATGCTTTTGGAGCAAAATAAAGTAATGTATCTGTAACTCATTCTAAACAGTATTACAAATAATTGACGTATTAAAAGGATTTTATAATAAGTAATATTTATGGTACTTATAAGTACCGTCGGTAGATAAAGCGTTAAAGTACATATAAAAGCGGCAGCAGAGATAATCACTTCATCATGTTCACGGCTGAAATTCCAGAAATAGTTAAAACTCGATTTCCATATTAAAACGCAATCGGTATGCCAAATCATATCTTGGTAAAAAAAAAAAAAAAAAAAAAAAAAAAAAAAAAAAAAACTTGAAAATTTGATTCTATCGTTTGATTTGTATGCACCATTTTTTTTCCTGCCACTCAGCCCTGAATTATTTTATATTTTTGGGGTGCAGAAAAACACAATGGTAAACGTACAAATCAACCGTTAAAATCGGGTTTTCAAGTGGGGTTTTTTTGTCTATGCTGACACCTTCCAATCTGTTTTTATTTATATGCCATGTAATATTATATTGTAATATATATTGCTATTTATGGTGCAGCAAACCGCGAATCTCTACGACTCAAAGTTTCCGTATAATTAACATATGAAATCAGGGATATTTTATGTGGATACCCTGTATATCAAAATTAAATAAACTAATCTATATTTTTTTGAAAAATGTATATTTTTCGAAAGAATGAAAGTTTCTTAGTTCTGCGTATGCATAAGATTATGAATATCGGAGTTCTTATGTATCTTTTTCTTTAAATATTATGAATCTATTAGTTACATTTTTTAGGTGCATTCATTATTATGTAAATACGTAGCACCTATAATCTTCATTCAGTCCGTCCGTTCGTCTGTCCACATGTAACAGAGCAAAACTATTCAATCGAATCTTTTGAAATTTAAAATGTATAATTGTTGCATAATTTTGTCGAGTCATTTCAAATTTTATGAAAATCAGATGCATAGTTTAATTACAGGAACAATCAAAATTATTCTGCTACATTACGGCTAATGGGAAAAAATAGTTTCAAGTGCATTGTAATGGTGTTAGAGTCTTTCGAACATAATAAAAGTGATATACATCTATGAAGAATATACTAAACTATACATTCTGTACAAACAGTAATTTAAAGTATATTTGTCATTAATTTACAGGGCCAAACAAATTATTCCATTACATAATAGTATAGCAGAAAACATTGCTTGGGATGCGTTTTAATTGCATTAAACTATTTCACATTTTATGAAATTGATATATTACTGAAGTTTATTTTAAGTTACTCCCTGTGTAACAGAAAGCAGTAGAATTTACAGGGACACACAAAAGATTTCGGCTATTATACTGTATTCGAAGTACAATATACTATTATCCCAAGATCTGAATATTTTTAAAACTTCGTTATAGTACGAACATACCTCATTTGCTACGCTTTATGTGCAATTACCGACTCCTTATTTTTTTCGGCGTTAAATTTTCAATATGGTTGTTTCTGTGCAAAAACTGTTTTATTCTTTTCCTGATTTGTCATCAAAGTTTTTACGAGTTCTTATACTTTGTACAGCTCATATTCAAAATATTAGAATAATTACCTTTTTTTTTAGAAATTGAAAATATCGTTTGGTAATTTAATGTCTTTTAATGAAAATATGCAAACGATATTTTTATTAAGAACTTATTGTTGATTAAACTTACTTGTTATCTTAAATTCAATATCATTTTTGAAAAGATTAATTGCAAAAAAAATTATTTTGAAAAGTCAAAATATTAGAATATTTATTCAAGTGGTTCAAAATATTAGAATATTTCACATTAATTCTCCTTTAATTATTACCAATTCTTAACTGGTGGCATCATTGATTAAATTCAGACAATTTTATTTAAAATCAGTATTCTTTTTTGCAGTTTGTTTCTTTTTCGTCTTAAAATGGGCCGTGTGAGTGATATTCCTGAATCTACTAAACTTCGTATGGTTGATTTGTATCGGCACGGTAAAAATCAATGTTTTATAGCGAATTATTTACATTGTTCGCAATCGAGCGTTAGTAAAATACCAACACAATATTCAAAAATTGGAAAATTTCAAAATAATCGCCGAAATGGTGGCCGAAAACCAAAAACATCTGCTAGAGATGACAGGAAACTGAAGCGTATAGTTAAGAAAAACCGTTTTAAAAGTGTGCGATTCTTGCACCGAAAATGGAAAGAAGAAGGAGTTGAAGTTTCTACATCGACAACATTAAGACGTCTCCATAAATTTAAATTTGAATCTCGTGTACCGAAAACAAAACCTCTCATGACTGCAAGACAAAAGCGTATAAGATTGAATTGGTGTAAATCAAGACGTTTATGGAGCAATGAAGATTGGAAAAATATATTATTTAGTGATGAAAGTATGTTTTGTGTTTCATATGGTAATCAAGGTATTCGAGTTTGGAGAATGAAGCAAAAAGCATTTGATAAAGAATGCCTTAAACGTTCCGTAAAATTTGCTGCTAGTGTCATGGTTTGGGGTTGTATGAGTGCAGAAGGACCTGGAAAGTTATGCATCGTCTACGAAAAGGTTAACTCTCTGATATATCAAGAAATTTTAGAATATTACATGATTCCATCATCAGAAGATTTATTTGAAGATGATATAATCTTTCAACAAGATTTAGCATCCCCGCATACCTCGGTGTCAACTAAGAATTGGTTCCGCCAATGCAACATTAAGGTACTTCCTTGGCCACCAAATTCACCAGATCTTAATCCCATCGAAAACTTATGGTGTATAATGAAGAAAAAACTTCAAGAAAATCCTCCTTCAAGTAAAACTGAGTTAGTGGCACGTATAAAGTCTATTTGGGCTAATATTGATAGAAATGTTTGTAAACACCTTGTATATAGTATGCAAGATCGATTGTACGCTGTTATGAAAGCTAAAGGGGATGCTACAAAATATTAACTACCATTTACTTCATATTCATAAGGTAATATTGTTGCGTAAAATAAAATATTCTAATATTTTGAACCAATCTAAATTTTATTCTAATATTCTGGTGTGTTTAAGGAAGCTGTATACCTAATTTATTGTGCTGTATTTTATATTTTATAAATGTTAAAATCTTATCTAAACATTCCAGATTTAATTTATAAGAAATTTAATTGCATTTACTTAGTATAAAAAATAAATAAATGACAAATAATTTTTTCTTATTACTTTTTCTCAATTATTCTAATATTTTGAATATGAGCTGTATCAGAAGTTTTGATACAATTGTGAACGCTTCAACATATTTAATTTATTTTGGAGTTTAAAAAATATTTAATTAATTAAATTACACTCATACAGAAAAACCAAATCAAATCTTACTTCAATACGTGCACTTTTAAATTTTAAAAGCAGCAAAAATGAAACTCACAAATCTTAGTAATAAATATTCAAGATTCTTTATTGTAGTTATGGTTATAGTTAATAAATTATCGCTTTATGCTTTTCGATTTTCTTGTTTCTCGATCTGGCAGGTCCATCGTCTTTTTTCTTGCAATATTTGTATTTCCCAGTTGGAACATCTCATTGCATATAAATAGATTAATATTTATGAGATCGAAACTTCTCGAGCAGCAAAATGCGAATTCTTTTATGAAAATGCGGAAGTTATTTCTCGCTACGTCGATTCCAATAGTATAAATACGGGCTCGAAGATTTTAATACTTTCATTTCAATTTTAATATTCTTGTATACGATAACTTAATTTTTGTTTTTATGAATTTGTTGCATGCAGTACAAATTTCCTTTTCAAAACTTATTCAATAAAACAATTTATATTTACACTTTTTTAATGCATTGCATTTCCATTCTTTCTACATTTGTAAATTACACGCTGTTAAAAAAAAACTATTTAAAAATAAGAATTACTATGGACCTATTTACTTAGATGCGTCTGTAGTTATATAAATATGTAGCAGTTATAGTTGTCGTTCAGTCCGTTCGTCTGTCCGCATATAACAACGCAAAAACTACCCAACCAAATCATTTTAAATTTAAAATGTATAATCGTTGCATAATTTTGTCCAGTCATTTCAAAATATAGGAAAATCGGATGTATAGTTCAATTACAGGAACAATCAAAAGTATTCCGTTACATTACCGTTCAATGGGAAAAAATAGTTTTAAGTGCATTTTAACGATGTTACACTCTTTCGAACATAATAAAATTCGTATGCATCTATGAAATATGCACTAAAATGTACACTCTGTAAGTCATAAATCAGAAGTTTTGATACAGTTGTGTATACTTCAACATACTTAATATAGTTAAGAGTTTAAAAAATATTTAATTAATTGATTTATACTTATACAGAAAAAACCAAATCAAAAATCTTACTTCACTACGTGTATATTTAAATTTTTAAAACAACAGAAATGAAGCTCACAAATCCTAGTAATCTTTATATATAAAAATCTTCTGTGCGTGTGTATGTCACTGAACTCCTCCTAAACCACTGGACCGATCTTAATGAAATTTTATGTGTACGTTTCAGTGGATTCGATAATAGTTTAGATTCACATTTCGTCTAAATTGATTCAGTACTTTTTTAGTAATTAGGCAAAAACTAATAGTTAGTGATTTTTTGCTAATTAAAAGTGTTGAATAAGTTCGATGAATAAAGTGCGGACGGAATGTCCGAGCGGTCTAAGATGCCAGATTTAAGCTCAGCTTCTTGAAGAAAGAGATCGCGTGTTCGAACCCCACTCCTGACAAACGTGTATGCTTTACAGTAATATTTTCTGTATTATAATTTTGATTAACCGACTTCAGACAATCGTTAACTTTTAAGAAAAAAGAGAAAAATAAACTTTTCTATCAAAAATTGAACAGACTTCAAAAATTACTGAAGAGTGAAAAATAATTTCCGTACATAATTGTAATAAGAAATTAAATTAAGAGCGTAGTGTTTATCCTGCGTATTACCATATTCTCGTACATTTATTTGATTTTCTGGAGTCGGTGCCAAGAAGGACAACGTCTGTCGGTAACAGGACAATGTCTGTCGGGTCCGCAAGTAAATATTTAAGTTTCTTTGTTGTAGTTGTAGTTATAGTTAATAAATTATCGCTTTTATGCTTTGCGATTTTCTTGTTTCCTAATCTGGCAGGTTCTTCATCTTTTTCTTGCAATATTTGTATTTCCCAGTTGGAACATCTCATTGCATATAAATAGATTAATATTTATGAGATCGAAATTTCTCGAGCAGCAAAATGCGAATTCTTTTATGAAAATGCGGGATTTATTTCTCGCACCGTCGATTTCAATAGTATAAATACGAGCTGGGAGATTTCAATACTTTCATTTCAATTTTAATATTCGTGGTATGCACTAACTGATTTTTTGTTTTTGTGAATTCTTTTTGTGTCAAGCAGTACAAATTTACTTTTCAAAACTTGTTCAATAAAGTAGTTTATATTTACATTTTTAATACATAGCATTTCCATTATATTTAACACATTCCAACAAAGTTGAAAAGTGTTTATGTATTCGGTTTGTCTAGCCATCTGCCTGTCGGGCAATCTGGCCGTTCTCTAACTCCCGTAAATATACTCAGATTGCCCTGAAATTTTTTGCCCTGAAACGTTATTGATATTTACCCTAGCACGAACTCTATTTCAAATGAAGTTTCTAGCATGGTTAGTTTATTAACAGGGACAGTGAAATTTTTTCTTTACATTTCGGCTTATGGGAAAAAAATCATTTCAAATGAATTTTAAAGATGTTACACCCTGTCAGACATATTAAAATTTATATGCATTTACGAAGTTCGCTAAAATATGTTTATCAAAATCTATTACATCTTGACAGCCCCCGTTGGTATATCTATTTCACGAAGTTATTTCTCACACCGTCGATTTCAAAGTCCAGTACAAATACGGTCTGGGAGATTTTAATACTTTCATTTCAATTTTAATATTCATATATACACTAACTGAATTTTGGTTTTTGTAAATTCTTTTAGCATCATGCAGTATAAATTTCCTTTTCAAAACTTATTCAATAAAACAATTTATATTTACACTTTTTTAATACATTGCATTTCCATTCTTTCTACATTTATAAATCACACACTGTTGTTAAAAAAGTACTTCAAAATAAGAAATTTTATAGACGCGCATTTACTTTCTTCTACCTTTACAAGAAATTATTGGATTCGTGAAAATTTTCGAATTCCAGTTTTCGACGGATTTACACATTTTAGAGGCCAGAGATTCCAAAAACATGTTTTTTAAAAAATCTCTGTCTGTCTGTCTATAGATGAGAAAAATTTTGTGGGCGCTCTACCTTAAGAACTAATGCGCAGATTTTCACAAAACTTTAGATTCAGATAGAGCTTAATATAAATTGAATCTGATTAGATTTTGCTGTATATTGCCCAACAGGTGCCGCTTCTATTCTGCCTTTTCCGCGATTTCTACAATAGCTATAATTCAAGAACTAATGAACAGATTTTCATAAAGCTTCAGATTCCGTTAGTCCTTGATATAATATAGTTCTGATTACGTTTTGGTGTAAATCCCATAAAAGGTGATGCTGCTAAGCGGCATTATTCGTGATTATCGCAATAGCTCTATCTCAGGAACTAATGCACGAATTTTCCTAAAATTTCTGATTCTATTAGTCCTTTATACAACTTAGTATTCTGTAGTTTTTGGAACAACTCTCTTGATAGCTAACGCTGCTCATGCTAACACTAATCATAACGCTAATCATGCAACATTGTTCATGATTATTGCAATAGCTTTATCTCAGTATCTAATGCACAAATTTTAATCGAACTTCAGAATTAGTTAGTCACTGGTATAAATGAGTATTCTTCAGTTTTTGGAGTAAATCGCTCAAGAGTTTTGCAGCATTATTCACAATTATTGCAATAACTCTGCCTCAGAAATGGATCTTGCACGGATTTTCATCAAACTTCAAATTCATTTCATTTCTGATATAACTGAGTATTCTTTACTTTTTTAGAGAAAATGGCTCAACAAGTGGTGCTTCGATCCAGTTTTTATACTACTTCTGCGATAGTTCTATCTCAAAAACTAATTCACGGATTTTTATCAAATTTCAGATTCAGTTAGAACTTGAAATAAGTCGTTGCAGATTAGATTTTGGTGTAAATTACCCAATTGGTGACGCTGATCTAATTCATTTTTCTGGAAGTATTAACGTGTATGAGATAGAAGAAAATTTTGGGATTATCACATCCGACTAGTTCTAAGTGGAATTGCTTCAGAAATAATTACATGATATTTTAAAATATGAGTAACAGTCCGGGCTGAAAAGCCAAACATGGGAATAAATATTAATATAATCTCTTGTTACTCTATTCGCATATTAAAGACATCAATAGAAATAATTTAATGAACGTGTATGCTATACTGAACGTTATAGCGTGACGTACATTTACGTTGAGCACTTTATTACATTTACGAACTACATCTTGAAGAAATACCTTCAATAAGCGGAAGAATACATCGGTAAAATGAATACATACCTTAGATCAGGAATGACAAGATAACGGATCCCTCAGTTCTCTTCACGGATTCTTGAAGCATCGACCTCCCATATTTCATCGCCAAAAAGGTGTCATTTTTTGGATGTGATCCCTTCTTGGCAATTTTTTGCATTCATTCTCATCATAAAATAAACACAATGCAGTCGAAATAGATGTTGTTGGCTGCTCGGATCGGCGGGAGAAACAGGTTTGGCACGCATTTTCTCCACCATCACGTGATTGTGGGGGGAGGGGGGGATGAGTCAGTGCTTCAATAAATAATTGCAATTACTGAGCCCAGATATATGAGAAGTCTATAATACATGTAGGTCGGCGTCAGCGTCTAGGGATTATGAATAATCACTCTCAGCCTTTTGTTAAGACGAACACATTTAATAGCCTTTTGTTAAGACGAACACATTTAATAGAAAAAAAACCGCACACACACAATTTAAAAAAGATACAATGACTACAAGATTGTATACTCATGACACGCGGCTTCTGCATGTCGTTCAGACAGCAAACATTTTAAAGAACATAAAAAGGGTTGCATCCTCACAGTTCTCCCATCGGAGCCGAAAAACCAACTGCCCGCTTTTTTCTGTTACGTCACATGACGTCTTCGCTCTTCGACCGTTGCCAGATACATAAGACTATAAATTGAAACAATGAAAATAAGTTACAGTTATAGTTAAATTACGTACAACAATGATAAACAAAAGAATAATGAATGATAATAAAAAAATAATAATGACAATAATGAAAGAAATGAATGACAATAAAGTGACTAATGATATTTTCCACATACATACATACACATTCACATCAATATACTCAGATTCCACTGCTTTCACGTAAAAATCTCGCTATGGATTTCCTGAGAAAGAAATCCGAAGAGTGTAGTCCGATGGATTTTTACACGAGCATTGAAAATAAAAACATTTGTACATATCTTATTAAGGGCTCACAGTACCTTGAAATTGGTCAAAATATCGATTTTCTTTTTTTATATATTAAGTGAAAGCTTCCTTTAATTGTGAATATTTTGACACCTCATTTTTACCTATACGACTATTGTATTGTGAGATATTGTAAATTATGTTAGTAGATTCAGCACAATTACCCAAGGAAATGAAAACTTTAAACTTTTTTCTCCATGTTCATATTTTTACAACTTGCTTGTTCGAAAAATACTACGACTTTTTTGCTAATTTAGATAAAAATTTGATTTCTTTTACTGATTTTTTATGTTGTGTCTAGTATTTGTTAATAGATTTAACATTCGAATTCACAGTTAAAATATTTAAATTGAGAGTTTGTTGAATTTCTTTCATTTTTAATATACATAAGCGAAAAAAAATCATATGAAATTCTAAATCCCATACATCTAAAAATCCATACACAGTTTTATGTAGTATATTTTAATGAATGTGGGGAAAAAACTCGAAGCAAAAATATTCATATTTAAATAAAAAGAATATTGCCCAGTTAAACTGATGGTACAGAGCTCACAGGCTATGCACGCTAATTGTATATTACAGCCTTATATAATAATGCCCTTCGAAAAACAAATTAAGGAAGGAAATAGCCTTCGTTCCCTTTCTTAATACTTATCGAATGAACACCCAATACTAATCACGGAGTCGACTCATCAGAATGATCCTATATATAAGACTTCAACGAAATCTTATAATTTTGCATGAAAAATTCATTTACATAAATTAAGGTGAGGGGCATTAGCCCTCGTTCCCCTTCTTAATACTTATCGAATGAACACCCAATACTAATCAAGGAGTCACCTCATCAAAAAGATCCAATATCTAAGATTTGAGCGAAAACTGATAATTCTGATTGAAAAACCCATTTATATAAATTATTGGGAGGGGCATTAGCCCCCGTTCCCCTTCTTATACTTCTCGAATGAACTCTCAAAACTAATCAGGGAAATGCCTTATTATAATAAACCTACATACAGGGTGTTTCGCTACCAGACCGACAAACTTTGAGGGATGATAGTAGACATGAAAACAAACATTATTAGATAGGAAACCATGGGGCGCAAACGTCTTCTGTAGGAGCTAGGGGCATTAAAGTTTAAGGTCCAAAATTTCAAACGATGATAAAAAACGGAAAAAAAGGGTCGATTCGTTTGCGGTTTTCACTAAAATCATTCTTTACATCGCGATTTTTGTAGAAAAAAATTTTAAAGGTTACGTTCAAAAATTGTCGATAGAGGGCGCTTTAGACTTTAGAGTAACGAACAACTACTTTTTACCGTTATTTTGTGCATGGGATTGAAATTATTCTAAAGTTTAAACTTTAACTTAAATTTTAAGCCCAAAATCGGAAACATTGGGATCGGGTAACTAGTGAAAATTGAACTGTGAACAGAGGAGGGGATTTTGAACGCTCATAAATATTGGACAAACAAATCGATTTTGTTGCAGTTTGCGTGTAAGTCATTTCCTTGGTAATTATTTTATTCAAAATGACGTACAGTTTTGGTATCCTCATTTTCTGATAGAAGGCGCTTCTGTTACATCATCAACATTTCAATGGTATTACTTTTGAGTGTTTTACTACCAGAGCAACCTACTTCCAGGAAGTGTTAGCTATGCAAAGACGACTCGGAATCACATAGGAATGTAACGTTGGAAATGTCTTTTTTGCGAGTTACGGTTAAAGGAAGCAGAGAAAAAAAACAGAAACAGCATAGAAAGAGCAACACGTTAATGTGACAGAAAACAGTTTATTTAAATGTTTTACTACCAAAGGGGTTGAAAATTACGACCAGAAGTAGTCCGACATGCTTGACAGCGGCGTCGCGTGGAATTCCTCACGCTTTGAAAGATTCCTGGCATCTCTGATAGCTTTCTGGCAGCTACAGAATTACCAGTAACGAGGTCTTCAACTGATGGTACGGGAGTCTCATACACCCAATTTTTCATTTGACCCCAGTAGAAGAAGTCCATACATGATAGGTCCGGTTATCTGGCAGGCCAATGAACCGAGCCACCATGACCTATACACCACTGTCCATATGTTACTTTGAAGTGTCAGCAAATGTTATTGGTAAAATGTGGAGGAGCCCTATCGTGCTGTTCATCGCTGCTATCTTTTTCTATCATTCTGCTATCTTTTGAACGGGCTTGCGAATGATCACTTCTAAGTGATCGCTGCTCAAATCGCATTACCGCTTTGCGCCATCCTCTGCAAGGAAACCACAGCGCCATCTACCGTCACTATCAAATTTGCCGGACTATTTCTGGTTCGTAATTTCGAACATCTTTTCTACTAAAACCTCCAAATAAACTGTTTTCTGTCACATTAACATATCGCTTTTTCTTTGCTATTGCTGTTACTTTTTTCTCTGCTTCCTTTAACCGTAACTTGCAAAAAAGGCATTTCCAACGTTACATTCCTATGTGATTCCGAGACGTCTTTGTATTTTCCTAACACTTCCTGGAAGTATGTTGGTGTGGTAGTATAACCCCCAAAAGTATAATGCCATTGAAATGTCAGAGGTGTGTCGGAAGCGTCCTCTATCAAAAATGAGGACACCAAAGCTGTACGTCATTTTGAATAAAATAACTACCAAGGGAATAACTTACACGCAAACCGCAACAAAATCGATTTGTTTGTCCAATATTTATGAGCGTTTAAAATCTCCCCCTCTGTTTACAGTTCAAGTTTCGCTAGTTACCCGATCCCAATGTTTCCGATTTTAGGCTTAAAATTAAAGTTTAAGTTTAAACTTTAGAATAATTTCAACCCCATGCACAAAATAACGGTAAAAAGTAGTTGTTCGTTACTCTAAAGTCTAAAGCGCCCTCTATCGACAATTTTTGAACGTATCCTTTAAAAAAATTTTCTAAAAAAATCGTGATGTAAAGAATGATTTTAGTGAAAACCGCAAACGAATTGACCCTTTTTTCCGTTTTTTATCATCGTTTGAAATTTTGGACCTTAAACTTTAATGGCCCCTAGCTCCTACAGAAGACGTTTGCGCCCAATGGTTTCCGATTTAATAATGTTTGTTTTCATGTCTACTATCATCCCTCACAGTTTGTCGGTCTGTTAGCGAAACACCCTGCATAAAATTTCACATTAATCGGATACTTTTATCACTAGCAAAAGCCATGCTTTGTTTGGATTCGCGAAGCATTATTTTATAAAACAGATATTTGAAAGTAACAATATTTTTTTTTATTATTATTTTTGCATCTTTATTAAACAAAAACGTTATTTTATGTTTTGGCGCATTTTAATTTTTTATTTATGATGTAAAACCGGCATAATAAGATATTTTCAAAGCAAACTTTTACAAATTCTTTTTAAATTTTCAACTAAAAGCTCTTTTAAAGATGTTTTTACAATTTCAAGTAGCCACTGGTGTTTTTTAATTGTTTGAAATATGCATGTTTCCAATCTTTGTAATCAACATCCGATAACCTTTTATAGCTATTTTAGAATAATATATTTGAAGAAAGCTTGAAGAAAGTTACTTCTTCAAAATCCTATTTTCTGGAAAAAACATTTAAAATCTGCTTTCGTTGATACTATGAATTTTTAACTTTAAAACATTTTATTTTAATTTCTTCGTTTTTATACATGTTAGCGTATGAGAATTGCTGTAATTCTCTCTGCGTGGGAGAACTTTTTACTTTCTGCGAATGGCAACTCAATTAATGGAATTACCTTTTAACGAAGCGCTCTCTCATTCTCGCAGTGACGTTTTCACGAATAATTATTGTTGTGTTTGCGAACTTATTAAAGTTTTATTTTTCTATAAAATCCTTCTGATTAATGAGTCGATATTATTTAGCCACAATACGACCTTCGCAAAGATATTTATAAAGAGCTTGAACCAACAACTTCACGCAGATCTTTTAATTTTTCATTTATATAACAAATTTAAGAATTAATTTTAATTGTTTACAATTATTTTGTTGCCAGTTTACAAAAAAAAAAAAAAAATTCCATAATACAATTCTTTTAAAATGTTTAAGTGTCATCTGTGCAAACGATTTTGCGGGATAATGAAAACATGTTTTATTTAATAAATTAATCATGATTCTATCTATAATTATTTACTCCATGATTTAAACTTTTTTTTCTGAAAATATACGCGTTTCATTTTTTATTTATTTGCTAAAATGCGTCCGTATTGGAAATGCATGTAAAATAAATTAATTAAAATAATAATTTTTAACATTTTACTGTAAAAAAAATTATATTCTGCAAATCTACAGATCATAATTTATTTTTGTGTTTAATTTGAAGTTAAAATATTGAATAGTTTTTTTGTAAAGCGTACGACAAATTGTAATTTGAGTGGACTAGTAGAGGATTCGCTTCGCTCATCCTAATGAGTTATCGCGTTATGTACATACGCACGTACGTACAAACATGCAGGACGGGCGGGCACATAAGCTATCAGGCTTTGTTAGCCTGTGAGCTAAAAAGTAGTAGATATTTTTTTTAAGTTATTTTTTTAATTTAAATTTTAATAAAATAGGCTGTTTTACACGATCTTTTTTTATTTTATTTAATTTTTAGTATTGTGCCACTACATATATTACAATAGTATTAAACATGAGTAAATTTTGCTTATTATTAAGTGTCCAGTTTTAACAATGCATTCGTGCTGTAACTACTGCTTAAAAAATGAAATATGTACATGTTTAAATTATAACAACATTTTCAAAACTCTACACAATAGAAATAAAGGGGTTGAACCAAAATATGGAAACACCTTTTGAAATGCATGTTTGAAAAGAAAGATTGATTATAATGAACTATGTTGATGGCACTGGAGTTTTCGCCTACTGACGCCACCTATACAACTTCGTAAAATCGCTGCACCGTTCAGTCGTTGTTGGAGCACTGTTATGTGAGATTATCATTGCATTATGTCAGAGTTAACAGACTTCGAACGTGGACAAATTGTCGGCGCGCGTATGGTGGGTGCTTCCGTAAGCAAGGTAGCCGAAGTTTTTAGTGTTTCAAGAGATACTGTGTCGAAGATTTATTCCGCATATTTGAAATGCGGAAAAAATATCATCCCCTAAATCACAGCGCGGACGAAAGTGTGTGCTGAGTGATCGTGTCAGACGATCATTAAGGAGGATTATCGCGAAAAATAAGCAGTCCACAGCTGCAAAATTTACTGCTGAAATGAATGCCGTGTTACCAAATCTTGTGAGTACCAAAAGAATTAGAAGGGAACTTCATAAATAGGGAATTGCTGGCCGTGTGCAATTGAAAAGCCATCCATCAGTAATGCTAATGTCTGTAACAGGAAAAAGTGGTTTTTAAGTCATAAAGCCTGGACTACAGAGCAGTGGAAGAGCGTAATATGGTCTGATGAGTCTTCTTTCACATTGTTCCCCACTTGTGGCCGAGTTTACGTCTGTAGAACGCCATCTCAAGCCTATAATACAGAATACTTGTTGCCAAGAGTGAAACATGGCGAGGGTTTGGTGATGGTTTGGGCAGCCATATCGTGGTTCTCTTCTGGCCCCATGATAACTCTGTAAGGGCGTATTACTGCTCAGACTTATGTGAACATTTTGGCCGATCAAGTCTATCCAATGGTACAAGCTTTGTTCCCCAGTGATGATGGTATCTTCCAAGACGACAACGTCCCCGTTCACACAGCTCACATTGTCCAGGACTGGTTTTCTGAGCACGAGGATGAATTTTTGCATCTCCCCAGGCCACCAAAGTCATCTGACTTGAATATTATCGAACCTTTGTGGTCTACATTGGAGCGGAAAGTGCGTTCTCGCTATCCACTGCCAACATCGTTTTCTGAACTTGCCACTGTTTTATAAGAATAATGGTACAATATTTCCTTGGCAAACATATACAGAAACTATTTATCCATTCCGAGAAGACTGCAAGCTGTTTTGGACTAGGGATGCACCGGATATTCGTTCCGGCCGAATATTTTAATATCCGGTTGCCGGATAGTAAAACATTTTTTAAATTCTGTTTTTTATATCTAAAAAAAAATGTAAAACTAATTTGCTCCTTGCCAACCTTATCTTATTAAAAAGCAATGTTAACAAAAATAAATACTTGTATATTTTCACAATTATGAAATTATAATGTTTATATGTAAATGAAGATATATTTAAAGTATGACAATATTTTGTCATAACCTATAACAGCAATTGTAAAAACAAAACTAGAATATGTACTTCAACTTCACATTTTTTATTTCTCTTAAAATTGTTCTTAAATTTCAGTAATGAAGTAATTTTACACCTCTCAAAAGTTTTATTGTAATTTTCACCAGTCAAAATTTAACTGCAGTGTTCAATAATTCTGTCATAACTGTAATTGTAAAACCAAAACTAGAATATCAACTACAATTTCAACTTTGTTTTGCTTTCTTTTTTTTTTTTTTTTTTTTTTTTGTAATGAAGTAGTAGACTTTTATAGTTCTTCTCAAGCGTTTTGTTAATAACTTTATTATTAATTTGAATTATTAATATCAACAAAAGAGAAAGGTATAAATATCTAATCTAAAAGTTTTATGAAGTTGCTGTTAATACGTCAAAAATCCGAGTCTAAAATGTGTACAATGGGGCCATCTTATAAGTGCTAAAGTATTGAGGATTAAAAACTATGTAGAATAATAAAGTTTCCAACAAACTAAAGAGTTTATTTATGAATATTCATACTCCAGATTCAAAGTGTGTTTCTTTAGAAAATCAAGAACAAAATGGTGCTGATATTAAAGAAACCATTCAATTTTTGCTGGAACATCAATTGCACAAGTTAAGCAGTCAACAATAGAAAAAAAAATGTGGTAAAAACAAAAGAAAAAAAATCATTAAATATACAAATTGCATTTTTAAATAAAACATATTTTAGTAAAAATTTCCAAAACAATTGAACTACGCCTTGTTATATATGGAACCCGCTCATATAGTCACCCGCTCATGTTAAAATTGCAAGTGATATTTTAAATAAAGTTCATTCTGAAACTTGCTCTACAATGCAAAAAGAGCTTAATAGGAAAACTGTAATGCTCACTCAGAGTCAAGAGGAGTAACATACATAACTATCCCATTTTTGTTAATTATGTGTCAACATGGCAAAAATATTTTTTTCTGTTAGTTAATCGATACAATGCATCTATAAAAACATCAAGACACTACCTAAATCTGGTGATAGAGACTAAAGAAAGGGTGGAAAAAAATATGCATGTAAAGTTAGAAGTTTTATAAGTAATATTGAAAAGGCAAAATATTATTACATTTCAATATTTAATTATTACTATGTTTTTAAGTAACTTTGACTTAATAAGTGAATTGAAATCTATTAATACTTGCATAATATAAAATTACAATAATTTTTTTTTCTTTTAAATAAGCATAAAATTGAATTATTATTAAAATTAAAAATGAGAAATTATTCGGCCGGATACCGGATATTCGGTAAAATTTTGTGCCGGATATCCGTTATTCGGTATCCGGCAAAAATCCACATCCGGTGCATCTCTATTTTGGACGGGTCCCGTATCCAATATTAGGCAAGGAAACGTGTTTTTTTTAAGGTGTTTCCATATTTTTGTCCAACCCCTGTATGTGCAGGTGGTTAAAATAAAATGCAGAACAAATGTAAAACGTGAATTTTAAAATAAAATCTTTTGTTAGATTAATATTGAGGTTCTTCGATTATCAGTTTTGTAAACATAGTAGGGGATTTTGCAAGAATGAAAGAAATCAACATCCCTGCAGAAGATGGAGCTGCTGCGAATAAGATAATAAGAGGTAATAGTTGTGAAATCATAGCTATTTTCCAATATGATCAATAGCTGAATGTACCGCTTGCTATATGGTATTTTTTTTACATTTATGGTTCATTATAGTCTTTTAAGGATCTTCGTGGACGAGTAGAACCACGCCGCTAATCGTTTGCGAGCGTAGAAGGTTGTTCGGATTCGATTCCCACTATCTCCATTGCACGCACTCGTTGTGTGGTCCTCTCGGTTGTATTTCCTTGTGTTGTAAAAATTCTTTATGCTATCTCGTCCCTACATGATGACTTATCTCTCGACGATGATTTATAAGCAGGCTTTCATGTTGAACACACAAGTCAGATGTATATTTTTCAATAAATAAATAAATAGTCTTTTAAAGTTGGAGCTATCAATTATAAATAATAGACTTAGGTAACGTCACAATCAGAAATTACACGGTGTAATTTTGCGAGATCATAATTTTGCATTATAATAAAAGGTATGTACATATTACACTTACATGGCATTGTTTGCAATCGTGAATTTCCCCTCTATTGTCGAGATTTTAAATCATATTTTTACGCCATATAAAATGTCGCAGTGAATAATCTTCAGACCGCAAGTCGTTTTGACTCATAGACCTTTTCCATTTCCAAATACACATTTAAATAGCTTAAACCCATATCTTTATTGTACGCAACCACTTTTATCCACAGCCATCTGGCGACACTTATAGGCAGAATCGGATTACCGAGGTGACAAAGCATCAGTTTTTTATAAAATAAACTTTCACCAATTTTAAGGTATCAATTCTGTTTTTAAATAAAACAAAAAACAATTTATTGCTTTATGCTTTGCAATTTTTTTTTTTTTTTTTTTTTTTTTTTTTTTTTTTTTTTTTTGTTGTTGTTGTTTCTTTATTTAGCAGGTATTTTGTTATTTTTCTTAGAATATTTCTATTTCCTACTTCGAATATCTCATTGCATATAAATAGATTAATATTTATGAGATTGAATCTTCTCGAACAACAAAATACAAAATTATTTTATGAAAACGCCAGTCATTTCCCGCATCGTCGATTTCAAAAGAATAGTACAGTCTGGGGAATTTTAATATTTTTATTTAAATTTTAATATTTGTGTATACACTAACTGACGTTTTGTTTTTATGAATTCTTTTAGCGTCATGCAATACATATTTTTGGTAACAAACTTTCTTTTCAAACTATATTCAATAAAATATTTTATGTTCGCACTTTTTTTAATACAATGCTTTTCATCATCCTTTCTGCTTTTATGAATTACATTAATTCTACATCAAAGTTATGTTTAAAAATATGAAATATCTTTACGTTTAAATTAAGTCAACCTTTTGAAAAACCCACATTATAGAAAAATATGCATGAAGTATTTTTGAAAAATGCAGAACAAAGTAAAATGGGGTTTTAAACTCAAATCTATTAATCGAAGAACATTGGGTTCTGCAGATTATTTTTTTCATCATGATAAAGGATTTTGTAAATTAAAATCTCAACCAAAAAAAGAGCTGCTGCAGCAGAAAAAAAATATCATGAGTAGTAGTAATTATGAAATAATAGATATTTTTCTACGTCATTTACAATTGAAAAAATGTGTCCATCCCGGTTGCTTTAAACACAATTTCTGCTTTTGACATCATTTTACTACATTATATGTCAATATGACAAAAACTTATCTGTAAATCTCATCAAAACCTCTTCCGTAATAGATCTTTGAGAAAAATATGTCACCAAAATGTGTAGAATATTTTAGAAATCTATAAAATTCAAATTCGAAACCTTGTGGTCTTCGCGCCTCTTTCTCTTAAGTTAGACGTTCAAGACTTTGACATCGATAATGTTATTTGATCTTTAAAGATAAAAAAGAATATCGGTGATTGCTTTTATGTAATTATTCATCACATATAGAGAGTTTATTTTTTTATTTTTATTTTATTTTTTTTTTTTTTTGGGGGGGGGGGGGGGGTGTTTGATAATGAACGATATGAATTATATTGGGATTTTCTAAAGAAAATGTTTTAAATGTAAATACTTTGGTTTTGTTCCTAAATTCGTTATATAGCATCTATGTACATTTGATGCTTTAAGATTTTTAAGTACAAAAACTTTCACATTTAGGCACAACGACCGTATAGTTTTTTTCTTCAATAGATACCTTAACGCGTGTTTGTGTTATTTCTTCAATAGTCTATATGTCGTATATAAAATTTTATATAAAATTTGTTATTGTCTTACGAATTTTGCATTTCACTATTTCCGATTAGTAATCTTTGCTTTATAGAAACTCAAAGTTTTGGGATCAAATTAGGTGATTACAATCCTTCACAATTAGAGGTTGTTACAATCCATAACTTCTTTGCATTTACTATAGAAAAAGGCAGATGCTTCTTAAATTGTGAAACTTTACTATGATCACGAAAAAAATATTTAAGAATCACTTCTAAGTCCCCCCCCCCCCGAAAAAAAAACCCTTCGAAAAGCGTTTTTTTTTCTTCGAAATTTAAAGAACTTATAAATATAATACTTCACTACGTGTTCATAATTTTTGGAAACGTTTACGAAACCTTTTACATTTCATCGGCTTTAAAATGATTGAATTATAATTAAAAAAAAAACAGTGGCGATCTCCCTAAAATGAGTTTCTATTCATTTTCCTTTATTTGAAGATTTTTAAGGACAAATTAGTTTCTGTTGAGAGAACAATATCTGTTTTCTTCTTTAATTAAAAAATAATAATTAAAAAATTGAAAACAAGCTAATATAAAATGAATTAAATAAATGAAGTCTTTTTCTGTCAGTATTTTTTAACAACGCTGTAAAAAAGTTTTTTTTTATATAAAATCTGACGTGACATTGAGAAATCTGACGTGACTCTCACAGCAGTTTTTTCTCTTTTTAATATTTATGGAAAACACTATTGTTGATAGAAAGAAAATATTATTTGCGCTATCTTAGAATTCACGATAATAGTTGAAAAGATTATGTCAAAATATGAAATAAATGTCTCGTGCAAATATGTTTTTAAATTTAAACTGTTATGCCAAAAATTAATTTTTTGGTCATTTTAAATATGACGTAATTTCCTCCATATGCTACTTTTAACACACATACCCAGAAAAAGGAATTGATTAAAACTACAAAACGTGTTTTGTCGAGTACATTTTGGTTGTTTTAAACGTATTCTTTAGTTTAAATAAAAAATCGGTTTTGTTACTTTGACAAAAAAATATTGTTAACACTTTTATAAAATTTAACAAAATTTCATCAATTTTATTTGATTCTACTAAAGTCTTGTATTTTCATTTTGTAATACATTTATTCGTAAAGTTCGATGTCAGTTAATGAATTCCACATGTGTGTTAATCAGTTCAACATTCAAAACTCTGTGTAATCCATCTATCCCTATTTGAATTCTCTCAAAAAGGTATTCATTGCTAATCCTATGCAAAATACAGTCTGGATATCTAATTTAATCTTTTGTAAAGCCATGGGATAATATATATCACATATAATTTTAATTCCGAAATTCCACAGTATCAGAAGAACTTTGAAATAAAGTTTGGCTTTTATAATTTATTGAAGAAAAGCTCTTATTTATTTTGCAATACATTTATTCGTAAAGTCTTGATGTCAGTTCATGAATTCAACATGTGTGTTAATCAGTTCAACATTCAAAACTCTGTGTAATTTATCTATCCCTATTTGAATTCTCACAAAAAGGGATTCATTGCTAATTCTATGCAAAATACAGTTTGGAGATCTAATTAAGTCTTTTGTAAAGCGATGGGATAATATATATCACATATCTATATTATAAAGGCCAAACGTATCTGTGCGTAACGCATACGTCATTTTGCGAATGGCAACACTCTCCCCTGCAATTTCGGTTTTGCAATTCTCGCTACTGCAAATTTTATATTTCTACTCATCACATATTGTGAATTTTTACACCGTCGTCGCAATGAGAATAAAATTAACTTTTAAATGTAATTTGTTTGACAGCAGTATCTCAGTTTGTTTTTGATTTTTTTTTTTTCTTTTTGTAGTTTTAGTTCGAATTTTGTAATCGTGGCAACAGAAATACGCCATTTTCTCTTAAAATTGAGAAAAAAAGATTAAAATACTATTTTAAGAAAATCGTCTGTTATAAAATCAGATGAATTTCGGGTTTATATTTTATTTTTATTCACCAATTATTTATTTTTTTTAATTTTATTGCAAACTTACTTTCCAAAAGATACAGATAACTTCATAATGATAACTGATCTTTATTATATTTTATTGATTACATATGCGAATAAGTTTAATTTTAATAATTTAGGCAATTGAGTTTTATATAAATAGTATTGTGTTAATTTTAGCTTAAAAAATATTTTTTGAGAGTTAGACTGAACAATATAAGATGCATTTTTTACTGTAGAAATTTTGTAGCTTTATTATAAATCAATGAAACTCTCCCTTCTTAAACATTTTCTATCGTCGAAATTCGACGGGTTCCACCTCGTAATTTTAATTCCGAAATGCCACAATATCAGAAGAACTTTGAAATAAAATTTGGCTTTTATAATTTATTGAAGAAAAGCTCTTACTTATTTTCCAATATATTTATTCCTAAATTCCATTGTCATTTAACACCCACAAGTGGCTGAAAGATTCTGTCCTCGAAACTGGTAGACGGTAGGTGCTGGGTTCGAACTCAATCACGTCCGTCGGCCTAATCGTTCGGAGTTTTCTGTGGTTTTCTTCGAACCTTGGGTAACCTTCCGTAAATACGGGTTAAGCTCCCTTAGAAAGACCTTCATGGAGTGCACCCTCCCCTTAGGACCTATATTCAACGTGTTGATAATTGACCGAGGTAAACAAAATGAATGTTATTTAATCAATTCAATATGTGTGTTAAACGGTTCAACAATCAAAACTCTGTGTAATTTATTTATCTCTATTTGAATTCTCTCAAGAAGGATTTATTGCTAATCCTACGCAAAATACTGTTTTTAGATCTAATTTAACCTTTTGTAAAGCGGTGGAATAATATGCATCCCACGTAATTTTAATTCATGCCCGCAATATCAGAAGAACTTTGAAATAAAGTTAGGCTTTTATAATGTAATGAAGAAAAGCTTTTACTGATTTTCCAATATAGTATTTGTAAATTCGGATGACCTTTAATCAATTTAACATTACAGCAACAGAAATATTTTATTCGTGAAAGGATCAAACTTTGATTACATTTCAGACTAGACATTGGGGCCCACCGTAATATTTACCCATCATGGATACGCATGCTATAAAATCTTCTCTTCTTCTAATATAACAGCGAAGTTTGTGAGTGTGTCAGCACTGTTCTAAAAGACCGCTGCAGGTACAGTTACAAAATTTGGATAGGAGATACCTCCCTATATGAAGTTTTGCACCTCGAAGCCAGATTTTCGACTTTGTGATTAGATTTTTTTAATTTAATTTTTAATCGATTTTACCGTTTTTTTACGTTTTGAGGCGATTTTTCCACATCAGTGAATCTTATTCCATCATGATTATCCCATCAACCCATTTCGACAAATTATATAAATCGCCAAACTACTCGTAAATTATAAAATTGTTATAATTTTTTATTTAAATAACGAAAGAACGAATAAATTAGTAAAAGATTAATAAAATACAAATAATACGTCAAATTAAACATCAGTTTTGATGTAAAAACACATGAAACGTATTTAATGTCAAGTGCATATTACATTTATGATAAGCCATTGTTGGCATTTAATCTTATAGTTTGGCGATAGTTTTTTAGTCGACGTAATAATCAGGTAATAAAAGACACATTCTTAAAGCTCCGAAAATAATAAACCTATTAACTAACAGTTTACTGTCTCGCATGAAGTGTCTTTATTTCCAATTGAAATATATATTTGAATAGAAATTTGAATGAAATACAGGTTCATGAAAAATCGAAGAGTGTGGAAAGTAGGATAAATATCTCAACAACTAATTATCCAATCGATTTTATTCTTTATGCAAAATTTTGTATTTTCTTATCGTCTTTTACAGTCACTTAAAAAAAAATCGAATTTTTTTATCAGAACGAATACTTTAAGAGTCCTGAAGAAAACAGTTCCGGATAATCTAGTTTACTAATACTCATAAGGCTTCTTCCCATTATTACATATTGTACACACCAAATTTTATGTCTCTATCGCAGTATTTTCGGGAGATGGAGCGTTTACACGCACATAGATAGACAGATGGACAAAAAGGTAGACAGACAGGCAGACACAAAAATGGATAGCAAATTTTATTTTTCTAAAAATACATTTTTCGAAACCCTAAATGTCTAAAACGCGTAAATCCGTCAAAAAAAGTTTTCGATTTTCCAAACGGTTGCAAGATTTACCTTAAACACGTATGACGGGAAAGTAAAATGTTTCATTCAGGCGTTTTATAGTAAATGCAATAAAGTTTAAGAACTCTTATACCGAAGAGTTCTTAATACTTTGTGACACATTTTGAAGTTTTAATCAATCGAAAACTGACTATTGATAAATGTTAACACACCATTTCGCTACAAAACGATGTATTGCACCTATCTTAATCCTTAACTTTAACTGAAAAATTTAGTTTTAAAAAAGACAGAAAGTTGGCCCTATCGAGTGGAGTTACTTTGTGACACATGAGGAGCCCAGAAGACAATGGTATTTGTGACAAAATTGAAAAAAATGAGATAAGTGCATAGAGGATTTGGAAATATGCTTTTCTATTTTCAGGTAAATAAATATAAGTCATTTTTTAATTGTATGCTGCGTTCTAGAGATAATCCACTTTTGCTGAGTAATAATCAATATTGATTAATTGTAAATTTAAGAAAATTTCCCTCTACTTTTCTTACTGTTATTGCTAGAAGAGTTCAAATACCACAATGAAACAAGAAGTAGTTTCCTATTTCAATTCAGTCAATTATTATTTGATGTTCAAATTTAACGTCCAATTTTTTTTAAATCGAATTTTTATCACTTGTACCCTATGAATTTTTTTCTTCAAATACAAAAGGAAGAATTTGTGAAGTGTTTATTCTCTTAAAATTATGTTGTAAAAAATCTAAATTGCGAAAATGATATTTAAGTGTCGCTTATTTGTCCCATTGATCTTACTCCAGTAGATAAATGAATCCTGTATAGCAGTTTACTTAAATGCATCACATTTTGAATCAAGTGCTCTTGTAGAGAAATGAAGGTTGCAGAATAAAATCTTGGAATCAGCAGAATAAATGTGAATGTGCTTTATATTATTTCAAAAGTATTCAGAACCTCGCCTAGTGAAAAAAAAATTAACTGAAGACGTTGAGAACTTTCCGGAAAATATCGCTTCTCTCTTGTTCTTTCCCCCGTTGTGATGTCTCCTCTTTACTATCGATGTACACTGTAACTATGTCGCTTCTTTTAGACGTCGTCGTAACCACATCATTTCCTCTGGTTTTTTGGACATTGGCATTACTAATACTTCAATAAGGTTACAAGACATTTAACATTATACGTCTTTAGTAATCCAACCTTTTTAGGATCCCTACTCAAAAAAGTAAAAACGAAATTATTATAAGAGCATTCCTGCGTCTGTCTGTCCGTCTGTCTGTCACAGTCATTTTACTTATAAACTATGAGACATGAAAGTTCAAATTGGGGGACGTAATAAAGGATATTGATTCATATATTTACAGATTATGAAACATTTACACATATATTTAGGAAGGGGGTTGGGGACTAATTAATTTACTTGAAGGAATAAATCATTTCTTTGTGTACTTTTGTATTATTTGACTCATTCTATTTGTACCCCTTTATGAAAAATAATCTTTGTTACACACTAATAATGTAATATTTTCAACAGAAATATATCACACAGAAAACTTTTCATAAATTCACTGTGAAAAGAATTATTGGCTACGTGGTGCATACGGCTCGAAAAATTCGATTTTTATTTCACATTTCGCTTAAATTCGATTTCATGACATCGGTGCTTGACAATTTTCAACAGAAACTGCAGAAAAAAAACATATATTTTTTTCAGTGTTATACGAATAAATACAAAAACAATCGTCATTTCTAGCCCGTAACCAAAGGGTTAATGATATAAAAGCAGAAACTCTTTGGGAAACTGAAATAGCAATTTAGTTCGAGGTAATGAAACAAGCCTTGGATGTACAGAGTGTCTCATTTATTTTGCAACCCCCCAAAAAGAAGAATGGACAAACATTAATTTTTAGCTCACAGGCTATCATAGCCTGAGAGCTTATGTGCCCGCCCGTTCTGTACGTATGTTCGTACGTAACGCGATAACTCATGATAAAAATACCCCATCCACTTGAAATTTTGTATGTAGGTATGTCCTGATAAGGCGCTTCCCTGATTAGTTTTTGGAAATCATTCGATATGTATAAGAGGGGGAACGGGGGGCTCATGCCCCTCCCCTTAATTGATATGAATGGGTTTTCATGCAGAAATATTAGTTTTTGTTCAAAATTTACACATAGGATCATTTTGATGAAGCGCTTCCGTGATTGGTATTAGGTGTTCATTGGATAAATATAAACATGGGAAATGGGGGTTCTAATGCCCCTCCCCTTAATTTATATAAATGGGTTTTTCATGCAGAATCGTCAGATTTCGTTCAAATCTGTGAATAGTTTTGGAAGTTTAATGGTTAAATATATAAAAGAGAAGGATAACTCTTCTTAAATTATACAAATGGGTTTTTATTAAGAATTATCCGATTTGCTCTAAATTTTGGATAGGGATTTTTTATATGATAAAGCATGTCCCTGATCAGTTTAGAGGGTTCAATGATTAAGTATAAAAAGAAGAAAGGGGGAAGCTGATCCCCCCTCCTTAATATTTTTTTCGAACGGAATTAACCCTTGAAAATATAAGGCTGTAATGTACAATTAGTATGCGTAGCCTGTGAGCTCAATGCCATCAGTTTAACTGGACAATATTCTTTTTATTATTTTACAAAGGTGCTTAAACGACTACAAAAGATGTTGGACGTGACCACCGTCTTTTTCTTTATATATCTGGGCCTTTTTGAGGAGCATTCGAGACACATTCTATAATGTGCTTGGTGTAATAGCATTTATCTCTCCCGTAATGCGAATATTTAGTTCAGTAATCGAAGCTATCGGTTCACGAAACACGCGATTTTTCAAATAGCCTTTATAAGAACAAATTGGGCGGTGACAGGTCTAGAATGCACGGAGGCCATAGTCCATTTGGAATTACCTGATACGCTAGATGCCCTTAGTTCCTGCACCAATATGGCGCGATAAGAGTGCACTTTCAATCGTTTCATGGCGCAGTATTCAGGACTCGTTGAATATTTGTTTGTAAAGCTAATTTTCTTACTAATATGGCCAGTTTCTGCTTGATTTTCGATTACCTTCATTCGATTACCTTCATTTTGAGGTCAATTAGGACAGACGACGGGTCGTTCTTTCTTTTCGGTTCTACAATCCATTCTGTTTTAAATTGGTCCGCGATTCGTTTAATTGTGCTTTTATTTGGCACCACCGAGTCTGGAAACTTGTTTTCATATTGTTCCTTGACTTTTTTGTATGAAGACGTTCGAAAATATGGTTCAATAATAAAAGCGCGTTTTTCTGCACAAAGCACAATGACGCAAAACTACCTTTCACTGAGTTCTCCTTAGCACTGAAGTGTCTCGTGCAGTTTTCTAGTGTGTTAGTAGTGTTGCTCGCACGCCCCTCCACACTGCTATCTGCGCTAACCGTATGCGCGTGCACTCGTATTATTTATTTGCTTCACTCTTAAGCGAGTTGCAAAATAAATCAGACACTCTGTATTTAAAAACATGTTACTTTGCGCTGGAGACATATCGGCCAGAGGAATACATATAAAACTGTATGCTGAAAAAAAATGTGAGTTATCCAGCATATTATATAGTAACTTTTCAAACATCTATGCTGTGAAATCGAAATCCATCAACAAATGAAAATCGAATGAGAAATAGAAATCGAAACTTTTTGGTATGTGCACTACGCAGCCAGCAGAAACTCGTCGTTTCGCAGATTTTACAGCACTCTTACAGACAGAGACGTGTAAAATTTACAACAACTGTATTGGCATCCGGGATACCAGCACCTTTTGTAGTGAAATACAGTGACTTTTCTTTCATTTAATCCCATGACACACGGTGGTATGTCTATGAAACTTCTTAATTTTAATTCCCACATTGAAACCAGAATTTTAGTAATAAAAATTTCAGTTTCTTAGATGTGAAAAATATAGCTTTTTTCTTATATATAAATAAAATTGTTTTTTAATCCCAGTACCATTCATTAATTTTAACACTTAAGCAATGAAAGTGCGCTGCGACGCTAAGGGTTGATGTAGTAATTTTTTTCAAGCATCGATGTGAAAACGAATTTACGAAATAAGGAATGTAAAAATAAAATTATTTCTATCCCATGCCATATTTCTACCAATAGCGACTCGTAAGAGGATGCTGCATCCATTTTTTCACACCACTAAAATTGTACGGCAATTTCAAATTTTTTTAATCAAAAAAATTTGTCGAATAAACATATAAAAGGTTCTGTCAAATTTTAGTGGTGAGAAAAAACTGATGCAGCACTCGCTGACGAACCGCTATTGCCATGCACTACCCCAATAGCAATAAGACTTTCCCCAGACTTGAGAATTTTTACAGCAACCTGTTGGCAGCCGAGATGCCAGAATTTTTTTATAAAATTGATTTTTTTTTTTACAGTGTAGCATATTTCTAATGATAGTCCTTTGTCCGGTTTACTTTGTACAAAGATTTATATTCTTAACAAGGATTAAATATTTACTGTCGATTTTATCTGATACAATCATTTTTTGGTCATTTCAGCATATGCAAGTAGAAATGTATCATGTTAAAAAATTTTAAGTAATGTATTGCTTACTTTTCTTTAATAAGGTTGGTTGGTTGATTGGGGTTTTATGGCGCAAAGGCCCTTTTGGGACATGCTGCGCCAATTATTTAATAAAGGAGAAAAAGACATTTTATATTATACTGTGATCTGTGTAATTATAACACCACAATGTTCACGAACATATACCAAAAGACAAAATTTTCACAAGTCATACAATTTTTATGCGTGTTAAGAAAATCACTGTATATTACACTTTTCCAACTTTGTTTATTTAGTTACATTCTTGCATTATGTCTTATTGTAAAGTAGCAACAATAATCTGATTTTGTTCGAAAAGGTTTCATTTTCCATGTGTGTCGAATGGTTTCTCTTCCTTTTTATCAATATAGTAATAGGTAAATAACTAATGTACACACTTCATAATATCAAAATAGAAAATGAGACATTTAAAAATTCGTCGAAATTTCAAGTCATTTGGAATTTTTTTTAAATGTATCATTCATGGATACATCTTTTGCTGAAAGAAACTCTGAAAATAAAATATTTTATTTAAATCTGCCTTATATCATAAGAATCATAGTAATATGAACCACACGTACTATTTTTTTTTTAAATAAAAATCAGTGCTTCAAAAATGCATAATAAATAAACCTTTTTTACGACTTTTCAGAACTCCAACTAAAAGATTCAAGAAACATGTTTCTGAAAAGATGCATTCGCCACAGAATTTTCCACATTGAGCAAATAAACTTATCTAATCCCTTGTCAAATACAAGTAGAAAATTTTTCATTGTCGATTGTGCAACTCACATTGGAACTTCGCGTGTTGTGAAAATAACACACCATCGGAACGTGCCTTCAGGGAATTTCGTGTACAAGACATCATGTTCGAAATTTATTTACTTAATATTTTCCTTTCAAAATTTCTAAAGTGTGTAGTTTTATATATTTCGGGAGGAATATTGATTTTGGAATTTTAAATGCAGTCTTATTTCTTCATCTTTGCAAAGTTAGTCTCTTCAGGTATAGATTGTTAAAATATGTTTTTAAAGAAATTTAAAAACATGTAACGAACATACGAGGGATGTTTTCAAAGTAAGGACCGTTTATAAGTTTGAAAAAAAATTTGTATTAATGAAATTGGAAATAACTTAGGTATACAATTTATAATATCAAAATAGAAAATGAGACGTTTAAAATTTCGCCGAAATTTCAAGTCAGTTGGAATTTTTTATAAAGTGTGCTATACACGGATACATGTTTTTCTGAAATAAACTCTGAAAATAAAACATTTTATTTATATCTGCCTTATATCATAAAAAAGCACATAGTAATATGAACTACACGTACTATATTTTTCATAAAAATAAGAACTTCAAAAATGCATAATAAATAAGCCTTCTTTGTGAGTTTTCCAAACTATAACTAAACTAAATCGATGTGCCAATCCCAAAACTTTCTTCTATCTCATACATACATTTTAATATTAAAAAAAAATAGTTACTCATTTTAATGCTTTAAAAATTTTAATTCAATACCTTACCAACTTTGATTTTCATCTTAAATTTCTGCTTCAATCAATTAATCGGGGTAAAATCGAATTTCCGTCTCTGCACGAGCCGATGGACAATAGAATGATAAGCAGATTTTATTTTTCAAATTCAGGGAGGACCTATTTGCCTTACCAAAAAATAATCATATACAAAATGTTTAGTTCAGTTCTAGAACTAACTTCATACACTTTTATGTGGTGCAATATTGAAAATAGCATAAAATTCGGTATTGCAGAGCCCCCTTCCGGCGGATTTTTTTCAGATTCAGGGCGATCCAACTAGCCATAGCCATACACTTACACAAAAAATTTCGTTCAATTTGATGCATAACTTCATGTACTTTTGGTCGGTACAATATTGAAAATGGCACAAAAATCGCGATTGCGGCGCCCCCTTCCGACGAATTTTTTCAAATTCAGGGAGGACCAACTAGCCATAGTCATAAAAATACACAAGAAATTTGGTTCAATTCGATGCATAACTTCATATACTTTTGGTCGGTATAATATTGAAATGGCACAAAAATCGAGATTGCAGCGCCCCCTTCGGGCTGAATATTTCAAAACTGAAGGAGGACCTGCTTGCCACAGTCAAAAACATTCACAAAAAATTTGGTTCAATTCTATGCATAACTTCATACACTTTTTGATGGTAAAATGGCGACATATAGACACACAGACACACGAACAGACAGACATTTTGTAAAAACATGTTTTTTGGAATCTCTGACCCCTAAAACGTGTAAGTCAGTCGAAAACCGGAAGTCGAAAAAAATTTCGATTACAATACTTTCTTCTATTGAAAATAGAAGAAAGTAAAAATGAACAATTTCTTTTGGGGTCAGGTACCAACTAACAAAATACACAAGAAAGCCACCCATGTAATAATTGCAGTCACTCCATATCAAATTGACTTTTCTTTTTCTATATTATAAAGGCCAACGTATCTGTGCGTAACGCATACGTCATTTTGCGAATGGCAACACTTTCAAATTTTAAATGAAATTTTGCTATTGCAATTTTTGCTACTACAATTTTTTTAATTTCTAAATATTAAACATTTTCAATATTTACACTATCGTGCAGGGGAAAAAATGTACTTTTAAATGAAATTTGTTTGAAAGCTGTATCTTAATTTGCTTTTGAAGTATTAATTTTTTTTGTAGTTTTTAATACCACTTTTCTAATCATGACAACAGGAGTACTCCATTTCCATTAAAAGCAAAGGAAACAAGTAAGAAAAATCATGCGTTAAGCTTAGATTATGAAACACATTCCAACGCTTACTGAAATCTTTAACAAAACATTGTTATTTAGGGAAATAAGATGCTACTGTCCATAGCCAAATATGTATTGAAATACTTTTGAACATCCCTGTATTTGATCCGTCGGTTGATATATATTTATAATATAATGGTAAAATTTAGTTTAGCAAGAAAATGCCTAACTGGCTGAAACTTTCCTTACAGCATTTTATTCTAACCGATGGAAAATACTTCAATACTTTTGTTCAGCCCTGTAATTTATCCAGTATCTTTACTACACGCCAGTATTTGTTAAAATTTAGTTCAAACAAACACATTCTTAAAGCTACTTAAATCACATTTCCAGAAATTATCACGTATGGGTGACAATGTAGCTAATACTTTGCGTGAACTTGTGTATCATTTTATCTATATTTTACAAACATTTCTTAGTAAACTGAAAGCAGTTCAATGTAAAACTGCATAACTGCCACTTTTAACTTAATTACTCTCATATTCAGTAAACTTTATGAGCTCTTTTGTGTAACCCTGTATATCAACTATAACATGTATATACATCATTTAATTTGCAAACATTTGTAAAATTTAAAAGTGCATATAATAATTGAAATACATTTCAATCATCAATCAGCTATCATCGATAACACACAGTATTTCGGATAAAAATGTAAGGTTTGAAATATTTTGTGTGACCCTGTAAAAGCTATGCACTTCATATTATGCGTTAAATATTAAGTCTCAGCAGCGTATATCAATTTTATGATACTTAAAACCGTTTAACATTATTAAAATATGTCGCAAACAATTCTTTCCTTTATTATTCTATAATGGAATTCTTTTGAGTAGCCCTGTAAATGAATAATAACTATTATTTTGACAGCATATTTTACAGAATTTGTATTTTAGTGCTTTTTGCGAATCCATGTTAATTTGAATAAGTTTAATAGAAGTGTAACACCTTTAAAATTCATTTGAAACGATTTTTTCCCGTTGGTCGTAATGTATCGGAAAGCTTTTGACTATCCCTGTAAATAAACTAATCATAGTAGAAACTTCATTTTCAATAGAGTTCATGCTAGAGTAAACATATAAAAATTTCAGAGCAATCCGAGTACATTTGTGGGAGTTACAGCGCGGACAGACGGCCATACGGACAGACGGACAGACGGTCTGACGGCCAGACAAACCGACTGCATAAACACTTTCAACTTTGTCGGAAAGTGTTAATAAAAAAGGGAAAAACTTGATTACTGAATCTTTATGTTGTCATTTTCTTATTCAAAGGGAAAAAATTAAATTTAAATATCTTATGTTATAAAACCCGGTGAATTTTGATTTCATTTACAAAATTTGATTTACACGTAAAAGAACATAAACAGTTTAATATCTGTTTCAGCTAATAGCATTGAGACTTCAAGTTTTGAATAAAAATGATCAAATTAAATACCATTTTTTTAAAGGTGAATATAGATACGAAATGTGCATTTGTACATTTTGATATGGTGAAAATGATGCCGGGATTAGATTTCACGGGAAAAAAAATTCTATAATTGAGTCAAAGTTGAATGATTTTTACTTTTTTTTCATTTTGGAATAATAGCATCAGAACCTTCATTAATAACTTTAACTTAATAACAAATCTTTATTATTTTTTACTATTTACATGTACGATTAAAGTTTGATTTTAACAATTTCTACAACTGAGTTTTATAGAAATAGTATTTCGTTAATTTGACGTTAAATATCGTTTGTTTAAGAGTCAGATTTACCAATATAAAATGCATTTTTTATAACTAATTTTGTAGGTTTATTGTAAGTCAATGAAACAGTACCTTCTTAAACATTTTCTTTCGTCAAAATTTGACGGGTTCTACCTTGTAATTATAAAATTGAAAACATGTATTAGGAAAGATTTATTTTATCAATTAAAGTTTTTATGAAAGATACAGTAGACTCCCTCAAATCCGCAAACCAGAAATCTGCAACTCTCTAAAATCCGCACATACTTTATGAATGTAAACAATGAAACTTTCAGATTGGATATTTGGACAAAATGTGATTTTTTTAATTTTGTATCAATTCCATATATTTTTTAATTTTTAATTTTCTCAATAATACTCTATTCATGTTTTTTTTTTTTTTTTTTTTTTTTTTTTTTTTTTTTTTTTTTTTTTTTCATGAAGGAAGAAAAATTAAAAAAAAAAAAAATCAAGATATTGCTGATATCACTGGTGATCACAATTTTCTTACCAAATATATTTATGCATTAATCAAGATTTTTTGGTTACTAAGCCTGGCTAAACTTTAAAAAAAAAAATCCTTATTTTATGATTTTGATGTGAATTAGTAATGTACTTTTATGAGGCAAGTTTTGTTGAATAATTTTGGAAAAATATATTTAATTTTTATAATGAATATTTAATCATACACTATTGATCATTAACTTGATCTTTGCTTTTAATATTTTAATGATTTTGAAAATTATCTAAATTTTTATTATTTTAATTTATTACTTATTTTAACATTTTATTATATTGTAAGTATTCATTATAGTCCTGAATGCACTGTTAATTGCACTCAAATTACTGTTTAAAAAACGTAAACAAAGCAATGACCAGAAATCCGCAAAATTCTAAAATCCGCACAACCTCTGGTCCCAAGCTGTGCGGATTTGAGGGAGTCTACTGTATATAGATTAGAATGTTTTTTAATTTATTTTTAAGCTAATGCAATTTTTAAGGAAGAATAATTCTTGAATGCATTGTTCGCATGATTTTTCACATTTAAGTGGTTAAAACCAACGAAGATTTTTTAAACGAGTAAAGTTTGCATACGTTTTCAAAATGACTTGTGAAAAAAATTAAACTTATAGATCCAGAACAAAAATAAATAATTTTTACGTAAAATTCGTAATATCGGGATTTTTCTATACAAAAGTAATCGTGAATTCTTAACTTCTTATTTGAGAAACATAATAATAGTTCATTTTGTACTCCATTTAATACAGCCAGCGAAAATTTTGCAAAATTCTAGGCAACCGTTTTTAAGAAATATTTCGCAAAGATCGAAATCGCTGTCTTGAGAAAATTGACTTTAAAGATTAAATCACCTATTAATCATGTAGAAAATACTCCAAGTCTTTTAGACATAACTTCTCTTCTAGTTAGAATTTTTATTTGGGATACGTTTTTAAATGTTCCACGATAATCACATTTTATTATAAACTATTTTTTAAATCAATTTTTGGATGCTTTAAATTTTACCGGACCCCTTAAAAATTCGTCGAAATTTCAAATCATTTGGAATTCTTATGAAATGTATCATTCATGGATACATATTTTTCAGAAAGAAACTCTGAAAATAAAATATTTTATTTATATCTAACTTATATCATAAAAATCACATATTAATATGAACCACACTTACTGTATTTTTCATAAAAATTATTGTTTCAAAAATGCATAATAAATAAGCCTTCTGTATAATTTTTTCCGAACTCTAACTAAAAGATTCAAGAAACATATTTCTGAAAAGATGCATTCGCCGCAGCATTTTCCACATTGAGTAAATAAGCTTATCCAATCCCTAGTCAAATAGAAGTAGAAATTTTTCCACTGCCAATTGTGCAATTCACGTTGGAAATTCGCGTGTTGTGAAAGTAACACATCATCGGAACGTGCCGTGGGGGAATTTCGTGTACAAGACATCATGTTCGAAGTTTATTTACTTAATATTTTCCTTTCAAAATTTCTAAAGTGTGTAGTTTTATATATTTCGGAAGGAATATTAATTTTGGATTTTAAAATGTAGTCTGATTTCTTCATCTTTGCAAAGTTAGTCTCTTGAGGTATAGTTTGTTAAAATATGTTTTAAAAGAAATTTAAAAACATGTAACGAACATAAGAGGGATGTTTTCTAAGCAAGGGCCCTTTATAAGTTTAAAAAAAAACTTTTTGTATTAATGTAATTGCAAATATATAATACGAGTGTCAATCTGAAATTTTTGAGATATATCTAGGTTTTTAAAGTTATACTTACAAAATTTTAGGTGTGTTCAAAGTAGTCTCCTCCAGCATCAATGCACATTTGTAGACGAATTTTCCACAGATTAATTGCCTCAAGCCATTCATTTCTTGGAATAGATGAAAAAATACATTTATACCCACATCAATGTTTTCTTCTGAATGAAAACGACGTCAACGCAAGTTCTTTTTAGATTTAAGAATAACCAAAACACACACATACTTGGATCAGGTGAATACGGCGGATGTTCTGTCACTTTAATTCGTTTTTGTTTAAGAAACTCAACTCCTAATCCGGCTGTATGTGAAGATGCATTGCCATGGTTAATCATAAGTCCCCTAACATTCACTTCTTGTAGAATTTCTGGAAGACATTTAGTGGTATACCACTTTGCTGTTAGTGTCTTCTGTCCTTACAACTTGATGGCTTTGAACAATCCCGTACTTCTGAAGAAAACGGCATCACTTTTTTCAGAGCGTGTCGTCTTTTCACCATTGTCGGCATGTGATCATCTTTAAAGACCCATACTTTGCTTTCTTGAAGTGTTGGAACGTCAAAAAACGTTATGTACGTTTCATCATCTGTCGGACGCTCCTCTCAGTCCACCAAACTTCGAAGAATGTCCTAGGTAGTTTTAGCTGCCACCACCGATATTAATGGGTGATATCGGTCACCTGCTGTGAGGATCAGGTAAAATAACACTGACGCTGTTAATGAACTGAACTAACAGTTTATTTAAGATATAGATATGTACACAAGAAACAATATTTACAACTATCTACAATTACAACTCGGATATAGATGATCCGGTTCAACATTAAATTAACTACAATAATCGTTGGTTGTGTACCGTTCAACTTATACTTTCTTCCTCACACTCAATGCAGATTAGATACGCTTTATCAGAGATTACTGCAGAATCTCAATACACAAGGGTACTAGGCCTCACTTCTCGGCCTATGACACTATCCACCGGGACGCCTTGTCCCACGCTCAAAATATACGCTATCCAACAGGACCACAAATCCTGAGCGACCTATCGGTCTCAACGCCAAGCGAGAACTGTCTCCAACCTCTCAGTCCAGAGTTGACCTTGTCAGAGATCTTCCTTCCCCCAGCAGGGCCTCTTAGAGTTCCTCCATTGGTTCAATTCCGCATACCAACCTTGAGTCATGACATCTACTGTTTACACATCACTTAAATACTAAATGACAGCTGAGCCATGCCCCGTGGTCATCACTTTCATTCATCAACGAGTGCGTCATCTGCACACCTGTGTCAACCTCTGTCATTCGTTATTATAGAAAAGAAAGAAAGGTATTTCGAGCTTCACGGATACACAACCCACAATACATAAAATATTCAGATAAGGAAATGTTATTCCTTTCTAACTCAGGGCAGATGTCTTCTAGGAACCTGACACCCCCCACCTTAGCGGAAAATATGCCTCTTAGGGGCTAATTTTCCCCAAACATATAATAATATTACGGAAAAGTTCAATAGTCTCTTTGCAGATTTCTTCATTCTAAATATTACATAGGCATTTTCAGGTGTCTGAACATTCTCTACTGACATCTCTACTGAACCTTATACTAATACTACTATTGCATAAACAATACACATGCTCATTTACTATTATAAACACAAAACTTAAAAAAAAATATTTACACACACACAAAAAAAAATTAGACATGTGATGACATCCTTTAAGGTTGTCTACTATTTTGACATTGATACTGATGGGCTAGTAACTGGTTGTTCTTCCCAGCTCTTTCTCTGTAGCCTCGAAATTGCATAAGCATTCAAATGTTGAACTCCGGGACGATGAGAAATGCTCAGGTTCCAGCGTTGCAATGCTAGAGCCCACCTAGTGAGTTTGGGCGACCTTGGGGTTGTTTCCGTGAGAAATCTTAATGGATTATGATCGGTAATGACCTCAATTTGAGATCTATAAGTCCACTTTTCAAACTTCCGCAACCCGAAGAGAACACTCCAAGCCTCTTTCTCTATACTCGGCCAAGCACGCTGAGCCCCTGACAATTTCTGACTGGCAAAAGCTATAGGTTTAAACTGACCTTTTTCATCTTTTTGAGTAAGACAACATCCTACTGCAAGGTCGGAAGCATCGGCGTGAAGCTGATATTCCCGGCCTACGATAGGTGTAGCCAAACTCGTCACTTTACACAACTCATCTTTAAGAGTATTAAATGCTTTTTCTGCCCTTTCATCCCATGGTACAGTATTTTTGACATTTCCTTTGGTTAATTCGGTTAAAGGTATAGCTATCTCAGCATAATTTGGAATATAAGATCGGTAGAATCCCATTAATCCCAAAACTGATCTAACTTCCTTTTTAGTCTTTGGTCTCTTTAAGTCCCTTATTGCTCCGATTTTCTCCTCATCAGGTGCATGAGTTCCACCCCCAATAACATGACCTAAAAACTTAGTCAATTTCTCGCCAAATTTACATTTGTCTAGTCTAATCGTAAAATTTCTATTTTTCAACTCTTCAATGACAGCCCTGACATGCTCACAATGCTCTTCCCAGGTATCGGAGAAAATGATGACATCATCAATATATGCTTCTGCATACCTCCGATGACCTTGGAGAACCTCATTCATGTCTTTCTGAAACGTAGCAGCAGCCCCTGATAATCCAAAAGGCATTGTACGCCACTGATAAGTTCCGTTATGCGTCGTAAAAGCTGTCAAAGGTTTACAATCCTCAGCCATTTTAATTTGCCAATAACCCCTCAATAAATCTATTGAAGATAAATATTTAGCCGCCCCTGCAGTATACATAATTTCTTGGGAATCTTTCATCGGGAAGGTGGGAACCTGCGTTACAGAATTTAAAGCTCTGTAATCAATACACATTCTGACAGTTGCATCTTTTTTCGCAACGCAAACAATTGGATGGCTAATTTCAGCATTCGACGGTTCGATTAGATTTAATTCTAATAACTCCTGAATCTGCCTATCCACTTCCTCTTTATAAGCTACCGGCACGCTATATAACTTTGGTTTTTTCCTTTCTACACCCGGTTTCAGATCAATACGATGTTCCCCTACTTCCGCTGGTCGTACAGGACCCATAAACACTTCTTTATTTTCCCTCAAAATGGACTTTAAATCTTTGACTTGACTATTAGATAGCCCTTTTATTTCAAACCTCTCAATATCCCGTTCTATCTCTTGATCCCGGTTCAAAATAGGAATTTCCCCAACTTCTCCAAATTCCTCATCACCTTCGAAAACAATATTAACTATATTACATTTAGCGATAGATTCTCTTATCTTATTTTGGTGCACATGCTTCCCACTCCCGTCGGCTAACTCAACAATAAACGAATGCTGGTTTCGTTTTTCTACAATAGTTGCCGGCCCTTGCCACCTAGAATATAACTTATTAGTCGAATCGGGGATTAACAGTATAACTTTATCGCCTACCTCAAACGTTTTTTCTTTTGACCTTAAATTATAATGATACGCCATTCTATTTTGTTGAACCTCAGACGACAATTTTGCCTCATTTGCGGCTCTTTCTAAGCGGTTCTTAAGTTTATCCAAGTACTCATGAATCGGCGTAGTATCTAACTGCGCTCCCTTATTTTCTCCTGCCCAAGACGACTTAAGAATCGATGACGGACCCACCGGCGCTCTACCATATAATAACTGGAAAGGTGCGATTCCCGTCGTAGAATTTGGGACTTCCCTATACGCCCATAATATAAATGGTATTTGTTCATGCCATTTTTTTCCTTCTTCCCTAATCGTATGATGTAGCATACGTTTAAGAGTCTGATTAAATCGTTCCACAAGTCCGTTGGACTGTGGATACTGTGGAGTCGAAAATCTTGGACTAGCACCTAACCTTTTCTCAAATTCTTTCGTTAAGTCGGCAGTAAAATTGGTTCCATTGTCGCAGGCAATTACATTAGGAATTCCTGTTCTCATAAATATTTGAAGTAACGCCTCACACGCGGTTTTAGCAGTTAAACTTTTTAGAGGGATCGCATCCGCCCATCTGGTATGCTGATCAATTAAAGTCAGTATATACCGATGCCCTTGTGAACTTTTAGGATCAATAGGCCCAATTAAATCAACATTAACAACCTGAAATGGAAGTTCCGGCCGCGACACTGGGGAAATAGGAGCTCTATCATTTACTTTAACCCCTCTAGTCAATTGGCACTCTAAACATGATTCACCAAACTGTTTAGCTTCTTTTGCCATTCCCTCCCAATAAAAAGAATACCTTATTCTCTGCAACGTTTTCTTGGCTGCATGATGCCCTCCAAATACCGATGAATGCGCTAATTTTAAGATTTCTTCCCTTCTTACCTTGGGTACTACTAATTGCGCTATAGTTTCGCCTAACAATTTCTCTTTATGATACAATAATCCGTTTACAATATAATAATCCCCTTTTTCCTTTTTAGCTAATTCCCAAGCTTTCTCTAATTCTTTACATTCCAACTGGGATTTCTTAAACATATCTGAGTTACTAACAATAGATTCATTATTTTCCTCCGTTTCAGTTTTTTCTGGATCCTGACTTTGTACATTTTGCGATCTCGCGTCTATTACGTAAACAATACAGCTATCGTTACTTACATCTTCCTTTTCATTCGAGTTATCAATAATAACTCTTTTTAATTCTTCGGACTCTATCAATGGCTCCTCAAGATTGACACCTGACAACTCATTAATCACCTCGGGATGTAAAATTACTTGCTCATTAATATTATCAGTTACTGCGCGAAGTACTTCCTGATGAATAATATTAGTTTGCCCGAATTGCGGAATAGCTAGCGGTAGTTTAACTAACGATGATTTAACAGCTTCACCAAATAACCCTTGTAAATAAATACTACCCGCTCCCTTTAATTTCTCTTCCGGTACTAAATCTTTATGAACAACACTAATCTCACATCCAGAATCAACCAATCCCTTTGCTTTTTGCCCATTAACACTAACTTCAATTTTCTCAAGTTTATTTAATTTCTCACCAATAACATTAGTTTTCTGCTCGGCCTTTGCCGATATTCTAGCCACAAAAGCCCCATTAGGTAACTCTTGATTTTCTTTCACCATAATCTTATGAACACCTGCTTTCTGGTCTCGTCCTTTATTGCCATTATTAGTTCCCTCATTACCCACTTTATTACAAAAACGTTGGTAATGACCTCTCAAACCACATTTAAAACATTTAGGCCCTGAAGCATCATTCGTCTTCTTAAACTCTGTTTTCCTATCCGGAAAAGAATTACACTCATTACTACCATTTTGCCTCCAACTACCACTAAATTTATTATCCTCCCTCGGTCTCATTTTTTCATTATTTACGTACTTATTTTTACCTTTAAAGCTTTTATGCGTAACCGCATAAGACTTATGTTTAGCATCAAAATAATTATCACACTCTTTAGCAATTTTAGGAGCTTCTAACCATTTACCCTGGTGAGTTAAACTAATATATGCTGCAGTATCCTCATCTAGCGTACTCATTAGCTTATCAGTAACTATTAACTGGTTGACCTTTTCATAAGTGTCCGCACCTCTAATTTTACAATAATTTTCCCACGTAGCTATTAAACGCGATACAAATAATACATGGGTTTCGTTCGAATTTCTCCTAGCTTTCCGGAAATTTTCTAAACATGCATTCGGGGTTGGCTCATGTTCCCTTAGGACTAACTCCTTTAATTCCTCATAATTCTCCATTTGTTCCTTAGTGGTATAAATTAACAAATTATCCGCCTTATCTCCTAACATATTTAGTAGAATTTCGGCCTGCTGGTTTTCCGGTACATCTTTAGTTTGGAATGCCCTTTCTAAACTGTTGAAAAATAAATTCCATCCCTCAGTCCCTTCTGGTACTTTGATAGATAGAGTTTTAACACTTTTGATCAATTTTTCTATATTACTTTCATTATTAGATTCCCTAATATTAGAACTATTTGCCGAACCTTGAACCCTTAGTCTCTCCATTTCTAATTCATGTCCCCTCCTCAATTTCTCCATTTCTAACTTTTCGTGTTTTTCTTCGCGCTCTAACCTTTCCTGTTTTTCTAACCTTTCGCGTTCTAATTTTTCCTGTTTTTCTTCACGCTCTAACCTTTCCTGTTTTTCTAACTTTTCGCGTTCTAATTTTTCTTGTTCTAATCGTTCTGCAACAATAGCGTCAGATAATTCCTTAATAACCCCCTCGTCATACTCATCACTGTCCATTATCTTTTTCTTAAGCTGAATTCTGGTATCATCTTCCGCGAATTCAACACCCAATTCTTCAGCTATCACCTGAAGATCAACCTTTTTTAGTTTCAATAAGAAAGCTATACCTTCACCGATTGTTATAACCACCCCACAAGAATAGTTAAACCTACCAACTTAATATTTCCTAAATTTCTAACTTAGTACAGATATTTCTCCACTTATTATACTAATTAATACCATTTCAGATAATCCATGCATTTCATTTCTAATTAACCTACTGAATACTCTAATTTTTCTCAACCATTGATATCACACAATTTACTTCCAATAAAACAAAAAAGTAAAACAATAATTCGATTTGACTGCTATGCAATATAGATTCCAATATATACACTTAGATAACAACATACAACTTATATAATAATACTGATACGTTGAAATTGAATAGAAGTATTGATGTCAATCAAAAAATCCACATAAGGAAAAATTGTACAACATGCATATATAAATTTCTACAATTATCCTCATAAAATATTTCCGAACTCAACACTGGTTCATACACTTAAAACAAATATACTGAAAATCTTTACTTTTATTTTTACTCACTATGGCTCTCTTTTGAGCCTTTTTTTTTTTTCACTATGGCTCTCTTTTGGGCCTTTTTTTTTCACTATGGCTCTCTTTTGAGCCTTTTTTTTCATTATGGCTCTCTTTTGAGCCTTTTTTTTTTCCTCACTAGTATTGGCCAATTAAAATTTTCATTTGCTTAGAATTTTGATAATGCAACTCTTAAAATTTAAACCGTATTGCTTCATTTAACAATTACTTTAACAATAATTTAGATTTAATGCATTGATTTAGTTCACTAATATCATTATAAATAGCATATCATTATCATCTCAAATTATTATGACCTTTCTTTAAAACAATAGCAATATGGTTACTAATTCTTTACACCTATCTGAACACAATTATTTCATTGCACATAAATTACATAGACAATTTACTTAAATTACTATTAATTATACAACAATACAATTTGGTTCGAGATGTCAGAAGAAATGAATGATCCAAACACCTTACCTTATACTTTATTTGATGGGGTACTCTTCTATTCACAGATAGCTCCACGATGTAGCGGTAATATGGCACAACTGTTCAGTTTAGTTCTTTCTAATAAAGATACGCACAACACTTTAGTCCACACTAGACGATATGGCACGATACTTTATCACACACTCGACGATCCGGCACGATACTTTAGCACATACTCGACGATACGGCACAACACTTTACACACATTCGACGCTACGGCACGACACTTTACATACATTCGACGATACGGCACGACACTTTAGCATACAATCGACGATCCGGCACGATGCTTTAGCACATACTCGACGATATGGCACGACCACACAAGAATTCCACTGGATACTCTGGCATTAACAGACTGCAACACGGCTCGCTGGTCACTGGTTTCAGGCGATTCTATCCCGACGCTGCCACCAATTTGTCGGACGCTCCTCTCAGTCCACCAAACTTCGAAGAATGTCCTAGGTAGTTTTAGCTGCCACCACCGATATTAATGGGTAATATCGGTCACCTGCTGTGAGGATCAGGTAAAATAACACTGACGCTGTTAATGAACTGAACTAACAGTTTATTTAAGATATAGATATGTACACAAGAAACAATATTTACAACTATCTACAATTACAACTCGGATATAGATGATCCGGTTCAACATTAAATTAACTACAATAATCGTTGGTTGTGTACCGTTCAACTTATACTTTCTTCCTCACACTCAATGCAGATTAGATACGCTTTATCAGAGATTACTGCAGAATCTCAATACACAAGGGTACTAGGCCTCACTTCTCGGCCTATGACACTATCCACCGGGACGCCTTGTCCCACGCTCAAAATATACGCTATCCAACAGGACCACAAATCCTGAGCGACCTATCGGTCTCAACGCCAAGCGAGAACTGTCTCCAACCTCTCAGTCCAGAGTTGACCTTGTCAGAGATCTTCCTTCCCCCAGCAGGGCCTCTTAGAGTTCCTCCATTGGTTCAATTCCGCATACCAACCTTGAGTCATGACATCTACTGTTTACACATCACTTAAATACTAAATGACAGCTGAGCCATGCCCCGTGGTCATCACTTTCATTCATCAACGAGTGCGTCATCTGCACACCTGTGTCAACCTCTGTCATTCGTTATTATAGAAAAGAAAGAAAGGTATTTCGAGCTTCACGGATACACAACCCACAATACATAAAATATTCAGATAAGGAAATGTTATTCCTTTCTAACTCAGGGCAGATGTCTTCTAGGAACCTGACATCATCCGTTACAATTTTAGAAATAATGCGGTGGCCACCATCATTTAGCAATTTAAGAGTTTCTTTACTGATTCTAAAACGCTCCTCTTTTTGGTGCTCAGTTAGATTATGGGGAACCCAACAGGAAACTACTTTTTTCATATGCAATGCTTCATGAATAATTTTGTGTATGGCTGCGGGTCCAATGTTAAGTTCCTTCATCTGAATCTGTATCATTTGATAAGTACAGCGATTATCATCCATTAAGATTTTTCGTATGGCATTCACATTATCTGGGATTACTGCCGACGACGACCTTCCTATGTGTTCTTCATCTTGAAGAAAATTGCGACCTTTGCTAAATTCTTTAAACCATCTGAATACAGTAACACGAGCTGGAGATTCATCACTAAATGCTAATTTCAACTGTGAACGCATTCTTTTTGATTTAATCTTGCTTTAAAATCGTAGAAAATCATAGCGCGAAAATGTTCTCGCATCAACTCCATTTTCTCTTCTGTTTAAAATTTATTTTAAGCTAAACAAATTGAAGTAAGTCAGTAAAAAATGGTCTGCTGTGTTAAAATACTTTGTATTTAAAAATTAAACCGTTATTTTTATTTTGTAAATTCTCGTCTGCGCGTATCTCAATAATTTCAGAGTAGCCCTCGTATATGCACTTCATAATATCAAAATAGAAAATGAGACATTTAAAAATTCGACGAAATTTCAAGTCATTTGGAATTTTTTATAAAGTGTATCATACACGGATACATGTTTTTCTGAAAGAAACTCTAAAATAAAATATTTTACTTATATCTGCTTTATATCATAAAAAACACATAGTAATATGAATCACACGTACTATATTTTTCATAAAAATCAGTGCATAATAAATAAGCCTTCTTAACAATTTTTCCGAACTGTAACTAAAAGATTCAAGAAACATATTTCTGAAAAGATGCATTCGCCACAGAATTTCCCACATTGAGCAAATAAACTTATCTAATCCCTTGTCAAATACAAGTAGAAATTTTTTCACTGTATATTGTGCAACTCACATTGGAACTTCGCGTGTTGTGAAAGTAACACATCATCGGAACGTGCCTTGGGGGAATTTCGTGTACAAGACATCATGTTCGAAATTTATTTACTTAATATTTTCCTTTCAAAAATTTTGAAGTGTGTTATTTTATATATTTCGGGAGGAATATTGATTTTGGATTTTAAATGTAGTCTGATTTCTTCATCTTTGCAAAGTTAGTCTCTTGAGGTATAGTTTATTAAAATATGTTTTAAAAGAAATTTAAAAATATGAAACGAACATACGTGGGATGTTTTCTAAGAAAGAGTGGTTTATAAATAAAAAAAAAGAAAACTTCTATTACTCACATTTGAAAGACACATTATGCAGTAACTTCTCAATATAATCACCGTATAAATTATAGCATTCATCATTGTCAATTCCATCTGCATAAAATTTTGCCGCCGACCTATTCAAAACCCGAATTTTTGAATTCTTTCTCGCACCTTTCAAATCAGAATTTTTTAAAACACATTTTGATAACATGTCCAAGAAAGACATACTACAAACTTATTGCAAACTTATTTGGTGCAAAGAATGTTTGTTTTTAACTTACTGGGCCACGCAAAAATATTCCATAACATAATGGTACAGGGGGAAACACTGTTTGGACGCGTTTTAGGTAGATTTCGTATGAAATACTACCTATTGCGATCGCTCCTATGTTGGATTTTCTGAAAACTTTTTGCAGATCTACGCCGATCATAACCTCTAGACCCCAAAACTACCATTAGTAAAAAAGTTTGTAATATAGATATATATTTACTTACCACTTTCTTCTGGGCACGTTAACTTCTATAATTCTACTCAGATCGCCTTCAAACTTTTACATAAAATCAAGGGGCATAAAACCTCGGTCGAGTTCATTAATGGACAAAATCGGACCAAGGAGGTTGAAATAAGAGGGGGGGGTGAAAACCGAAAAAACGTCATAACTTCTTAATTAGAATAGATATCGAATTAGTTTGTTTATATTACTTCTAAATAATGGGCCAAAAGTTTTTGACAGATTTTTGATGAAGTTAAAAACGGGATAAAGGGGAGAAAAAACAGGGTTTTTGGGAGAAAAAAATCATAACTTCGCCAATTCCCAAGATACGAAATCCAGTTATTTTTTTTATAAATGTTCTTAATATTACCTAAAACTTTTGTATTTACACGTTTTTGATAGGATAACCGATAAAAAAAATTAAAAACGAAAATAAAAAGGAGAGCGAAAAAAGACGAAAATCCATATCTTCGTCAATTCTTGAACTATCAAATCTAATTAAATTTATTTTCCATCTTCTCAACAATATCTACAACTTTTATACTGACAAGTTTCTATTAGGACCAATTCTTATAGAAAAAGTAAATTGAACAAAAGTGGGAGTTGGACAAAAATACCTCAAATCCAAACTGCTTATATTCTGACTCATTTTTAAATTCATTTTTGATTTTAAACGCATTCAAATGGCAGATCCTCTTATTTAGGAACTATATAATGTGACGTATTGGCCAGTTTTTTGATAAAGGCAGAATATATATTTTGAAAAAGGCTGCCAAATATGGTATTTTGAACAGAATTTCCCGAAGTTATCGTGATTTAAAAATTGAGAAAGTATTAAAATAACAAATTGCGATTTTTCTGACTCATTTTTAAATTCCGCTTTGCTGCCAAACGCATCCAATTGACAGGTTCTCTTATTTAGGAACTGTATAATATGCTGTATGTGTCAGGTTTATTTTTATAAAGGAGGAATATATATTTTTTTTAAAAAAGCTATCAAAGTGGGCACTTCGCACAAAATTTCCCAAAGCGATCATGATTAAAGAATTGAGGATGTATTGAAATAACAAATTGGTTATTTTATGACTCCCTTTTAAATTCAATTTTGCTGTCAAACGCATTCAACTGACAGTTTTTTGTTATTTAGGAACTATATAATGTACCGTATTGGTCAATTTTTTAATAAAGTCAGAATATATTTCAAACTATGTTGCCAAAAAGGGGCATTTGAGTCGAATTCCGCTTAACCCTTCCGGCGCAGTGTTCCGGTCCGGACACATCTAATTTTAATTCCAAACTTACAATTGGCACCAGTAATATTTTAATAAAATCGCGCTTTTACAATAAAAGCTTAAATTAAGCAATTTTTGATTTCTTGAAAAGTCGTTTTTAGATTCCAGTGTCAGTCGATAATTTCTAATTTTACTAACAGAATTTATCCGCGCCGGAAAGGATTAAGATGTTTCTTATAAAAAACAGTTCTTAGAGAAAAATTAAAATTTTTTCAAAATCGGTCAAATAAACTTGTTTAACTGGGTTTATCTCTATTCCTATTTTATTTCTTGTTGTTGAAATGAGCACTCTTCGAAAAATACCTCCGCCTATAGGCCAAGCCGATAGGGATTTTTCATTAATACACATTAATAAACTATTTCATATTTTATGAAATTGATATACGTTGCTAAGGTTAAATACAAGTTACCTTCAATATTGCAGAAAGCAGATGGTATTTACAGGGAAACACAAAATATTTCGGCCGCTATACTGCATCCGATGTACTGTATATTATTACACCAAGATCTAAATATTTTAAAAACTTCGATATAAAACGAACGTACCTCATTTACTGCGCTTAATGTGAAATTTCTACCTTGTTTTGATAATACATCTATTAAATAGTGTAAAAATATTTTTAATTTAAAGATAGAAAAAATATTATGTAAGCTATTTATTATAGAGATTGCTGAAGCAGATTAAAATTATAAAGGATTCTTTATTCATCCCTATTACCTTTCATTTGACAAAAAAAACATATTTATACATAAAGTATGCATTAAAATTTCATGCAAGAAGTGTGTAAAATAGATGTAGAGTTGTAAGATGTATGCATTTAGGCTCAAAATAAAAATAAAAATCTGTGCCTCAAATATACATAATAAATACACTTTCTTTAAATTGTTTCCAAAATCTAACTAAAAGATCTAACTAACAGAGCAATTTATCTGTCACATTTTCGTGAAGATGAAATTTCCTTCTTGTTATATCGTATCATTACTTCTTTTGAATGCCGATGATTAAATAATAAATAAATAATTTCATTTTCATACAATCCTTTGAAATAAATCCAATCAACTATTGCAACAGCCGCCTCTCCGTTTAAGTGCTGTACTCACTGGAAAGTGGATAATTTTCATTATATGGAATGTCTTTTTCGTAATATGGAGATTTACATGTTAATAGTATTCAAAATCAAGGTTCTGCAGAAAATTTCGTTAAATAGAAAACTTCGTTAAAAGAAGTTCTACTGTATATGAAATCCAATAATAAAGCAGTTTCTTATTTTTAGGTTTGTTCGTAATTACATATATACATAACCCCTATAGTCGTCTTTCAATCCGTTCGTCCGTCTGTCTGTCCGTCCATCTATCTGTTCGCATATAACTTCGCAATGCTACCTAACCGAATGGTTTGAAATTTAAAGCGTATAATTGTTGCATAATTTTGATGAGCCATTTAAAATTTTATGAAAATTGGGTGGATAGTTTAAATACAAGGACAATCAAAAATAATGCGTTACATTATGGCCAATCGGAAAAAATAGTTTCGAATGCATTTTAATGACGTTACACTCTTTCAAACATAATGAAATTATATGCACTTACGAAGCATACCAAAATACACATTTTTTACAACATGCAGTGCAAACAATATTTGTTATTCATTTACAGGGCCGCACAAAACTATTTTATTACATAATGATATAGAGGGAAACATTGTTTAAGGCGCGTTTTAATAATATTAAACTATTTCACATTTTGTGAAATTGATATACGTTACTGAGGTTTACTACAAGTTACTCCCTGTATAATCGAAAGCAGATAGTATACAGGGACACATAAGAGATTTCGGATACTACGCTGTACCTGAAGTACTGTATAGAATTACACCAAGATCTGAATATTTATAAAGCTTCATTATAATATGAACGCTGATCATTTGCTACATTTGCGTCCAATTTCCAACATGATTTATTTATTTCTGAAGGTAACGCTAGAAAGAAACTATTTTTATCGAAAAAATACATAATATTTTAAACCAAATATGCGTAATAAATACGCCTTCTTTATAATTTTTCCGAAAATTTAACTGAAAGGTGTATCAAATAAAATATATTTCTGAATAGATACATTCGCTTCTGAATATTCCACATTGAGTAAATAAACTTACTTAATCCCTCGTCAAAAATAATCAGAAAAATTTTTCATTATAGATTGTTTACTCCAAATTGAAAACTTACATGTTATGAAAGTAACACATCATCCGGATTTACATTGTGAGAATCTTATGCAGAAGACATTACTCTCAAAATTTATTTACTTAATATTTTGCTTGGGAAATATCTGAAGTGTGTTGTTTGACATATTTCTCAAATCATAATTGATTTCTAATGTAAAATAAATTCGGACTTTTTCCTTTTTGCAATATTAGTATTTTGAGGCATAGTTTAATGGGAAATATGCTAAAAGAAATTTAAAAATATAAAACGAAGACATTACTTTCAAAATTTATTTACTTAATATTTTGCTTGGGAAATATCTGAAGTGTGTTGTTTGACATATTCCTCGATCGTAATTGATTTCGAATGTAAAATATATTCGGACTTTTTCCTTTTTGCAATATTAGTATTTTAAGGCATAGTTTAATGGAAAATATACTAAAAGTAATTTAAAAATATAAAACGAAGACATTACTTTCAAAATTTATTTACTTAATATTTTGCTTGGGAAATATCTGAAGTGTGTTGTTTGACATATTCCTCGAATCGTAATTGATCTCTAATGTAAAATATATTCGGACTTTTTCTTTTTGCAATATTGGTCTTTTGAGGCATAGTTTAATGGAAAATATACTAAAAGAAATTTAAAAATATAAAACGAACACATTACTTTCAAAATTTATTTACTTAATATTTTGCTTGGGAAATATCTGAAGTGTGTTGTTTGACATATTCCTCGAATCGTAATTGATCTCTAATGTAAAATATATTCGGACTTTTTCTTTTTGCAATAATGGTCTTTTGAGGCATAGCTTAATGGAAAATATACTAAAAGAAATTTAAAAATATAAAACGAAGACATTACTTTCAAAATTTATTTACTTAATATTTTGCTTGGGAAATATCTGAAGTGTGTTGTTTAACATATTCCTCGAATCATAATTGATTTCTAATGTAAAATATATTCGGACTTTTTCCTTTTTGCAATATTAGTATTTTAAGGCATAGTTTAATGGAAAATATACTAAAAGAAGTTTAAAAATATAAAACGAAGACATTACTTTCAAAGTTTATTTACTTAATATTTTGCTTGGGAACTATCTGAAGTGTGTTGTTTGACATATTCCTCGAACCGTAATTGATTTCTAATGTAAAATATAATCGGACTTTTTCCTTTTTGCAATATTAGTCTTTTGAGTCATATTTTAATGGAAAATATACTAAAAGAGATTTAAAAATATAAAACGAACTTATGATCGTCTTGTAATTTCTCTTATAACTTAGCTGATTTTTTTTACCAGGCGATAAGGAATATTTTTATTTGTTTATTGCATATTCTATTACTACTCAATGAATTACACAAAATTACTCAATAAAAAGATAGGAAGAAGTAATGAATAATCTTATCGAACAAGTCTTAATGATTACCTTTTCAAGATAAGGTTTGAAGGAAATCTGATAAATCTACATTAAAAATCCATTTATCGAAATTATGAGTGCGAAGTTAGTCCTCGTCGCCCTCTTAGACTTATCCAATGAACTCTCAAAATTAATCATGGCGGTGCCGTCATCAGAATGATCCTATGTCTAAAATTTGAATGAAAACTGCATGGAAAACCCATTTATCGAAATTAAGGGTGGGGGAATTAGTCCTCTGTTCCCCCTCTTTATACTTATCCAATGAATATCTAATACTAATCTTGGAGGCGCCTCATCGGAATGATCCTATATCTAAATTTTGAACGAAAACTGAAAATTTTGCATGAAAAATCCATTTATCGAAATTAAAGATGGGGAAATACACTAGTTTCCAAAAATTAAGGAAAAATCACAAAAATAGCGATAATTCAAAATATTACATGTAGATTTTAATGAAACTCAGCCACAATATACAACGTATAGTAAGGTATAAAATAACATGAAAAAAAATTACCAGACAATTATGGTGTTTCAAAAATTAGCACAATTATAAAATTTAAAAAATCAGTTTGCCCGTTTCGTATAGGAAGAGTACCTTTAATATGCCGTATGATCACCCCTAATAGCAATATACCATATACAGCGACGCGTCATACTGTCAATTATGCGGTAGATGAGTTCGCTGGGAAGTAAGAGCCATTTCTCTTCCAAAGGAGTTGTAAGCGTGGCACGGGTCAGAGGAGGAAGACTAAGGACAGCGACACGTCTCCCTAAAGCCTCCCAAACATGCTCGATGGGATTTAAGTCCGGTGATCGAGCTGGCCATTCCATGCGCTGAATTCTCTGGTGCTGAAGATAATCTTCCACGATGCATGTCCTGTGCGGTCTAGCGTTGTCGTCCTGTAACAGGAAATCATTACCTATTGCACCGGCATAAGGTCGCACATAAGCATCAAGGATGTCATTTCTATAGATGTGAGCATTCACGGCTCCTTGTGGAAAGACATGGAGGTCTATGCGTCCACCCAAAGAGGTAGCACCCCAAACGCAGACACTGCCTCCTCCGTATGAATCTCTTTCACGAATGTTTGATGGATGATAGCGTGTTTCCTGTTCTCTCTAAATCAAACAACGCCTACTGTCGCTTTGGAGGCTAAACCGGGACTCATCCGTGAAGAGAACATGCCTCCATTGATCAACCGTCTAGTGGACATGTTGACGTGCCTACATCAAACGATCCCTCCGGTGACGTAAGGTGAGTGGCATACAAATTGCTGGTCGCCTCGCGTAAAGTCCACCTTCGTAAAGCTTTCTATACACAGTAGACATTGACACCAACCTTCCATTGGCTGCAGCAAGGCAGGATCTAAGGTGAGATGGGGTTGCGGTTCTATTCTTTTGTACACATAACCGCAAATATCAGTCATCGGCGCTTGTCGAAACCCTTGGTCGTCCTTGGCTGAACTTTCTTGAACCCGAACCAGTGGTTTGAAATTGTTGACAAAGCCTATGAACCACCGAAGGACTCAAATTTAGTCATCTAGCCACCTCTGCCTGACTTTGTCCCACCTCCAATCTCCCAATAGCTCTAAATCGCAGCTCTGCGGGCAAATGATGCCTCGAGGTCATTGTAATGAATTATCTATTCTAGATTTCTAATATCACTATCACAGCGACAACTACAGCCTTAGTCTCTAACGTGCATTTTTATGTGCCTCACGGATGACACAATGCGATTGCAGCGCCACTAATTTACATTTGATATTTTTATTCAGCATCTTTTATTTAATAATATATGCAAATTTCATACGGATTGCTTTCTTTTTGAGCGAGTTATCGCTATTTTTGTGATTTTTCCTTAATTTTTGGAAACCAGTGTAGCACCCCCCCCCCCCCCCCCATTACCCATCTTCATTCTTATCCAATGAACACCTAATATTAATCACGAAGGTGCCTCATCAGAATTATCCTATATCTAAATTTTGAACAAAAACTGATAATCTGCATGAAAAACCCATTTGTACAAATTAAGGGGAGGGGCGTTAGACCCCGTTTCCCCTCTTATACTTATCGAATTAATTCCCAAAACTAGTCAGGGAAGCGCCTTGTCAGAATATACCCATATCCAAAATTTCAAGTGAAACATATTTTTTTATCATGAGTTATCGCGTTAAGCACGTATATACACATACCTATATACAGAATGGGCAGGTACATAAGCTCTCAGGCTTTTATGCCAGTGAGCTAAAAAATCATGGAAAGACATCATTATTTGAGGGATTGTTGTGAAGTGGATTAAGATTAATTAAGATTCCTCGTTATCTATCGATATTATGAATATCAATACTATTGCTCATATATTGATACAGTAAGTTTTTCTTTTCTTTTCAGTTGCTAAAAAAGAAAACTTTATTACTTTTTCGGCTCCTGGATCCCCAAATGGGGACCTCCGTTTTATCTCATTTTATTATTGATAAACGAGCATAATTACCATTTTGGTATTAGAATGATATGTTTCGAAGTCTAAGTCACCAACTAATGCAAACAAAATAAACATCTTGCTTTAAAGCAGGCATGTCAAACTCGTTTACCACCCCGGGCCAGATTTAGCATTGTACACAAAGCCGCGAGCCACATTATCGAAAATAAAGAAGCAGATTAATTCGATCATTATCGCTCAAAATGAAAACTGTGCATTAAAAATACAGCATTGTTCAGAAAAAACAAGCAAACAACAATGCATACAAAAATTTTAAAACTACTTATTGGGAAAATTAAAAACACGCACCAGAAAATGTTTAAAATATTTATTAAATAAAATGAAATCGGTAACAAAAGCATTTTGTTAGAGGTTAGAGTGCACTGTCAAATGTACTGAAAAGCAAGTTTAAATAAGAATACAAGCATGCTTAAATACATATTGAACATTTTAAAATTTAAATCGCAATCAAAATTATACGAAAAGTTAAAAAAAAAACTGCTTGCAGAGTAAAATTTCTTGCACCTATATTTTCCGGAATTGTAAAGTTAAAAGGCAAAATTAACACTAGCACCGGTTACAGGGTCACTAAATGAAAAAAAAGTGGTTATCAAAAAAATATTTGTCTCTGGCTACTGATGACTACTGTCTATTAATGAAAATTTTCAGTTATAGATAGAAACACATATTGAAATTATAAATTTCATGCGATTATTGAAATTTCTGGTTACATCATGAAAATTTATAAAAATGACCCTGCATATTTTTGAATTTATTTAACTATTCTGGACATCCTTCATTTAACTTGAACGATTTCGAGTCGTGTGCAATTGAACCCAATGTTTGTTTTTTCAAACAGATGGATTATTTTTAATATCTTTCTCGAACACACTTTATTCAGCAAAGTTTCAGTTTAAAATCTATTTATTTTTCCGAATTATTTCTAGATGTTTGTGGGGTTTTCGAAATATTTGTGCGTAAATTCTTAGCAAACTTCAACGAAGTTTCTACATATCAAACACAACTTTTCAGTCTTTGTTTGAGTATAAAAAATTATTTCAAATTGACTTTTATGAATCTGTGATGTTATATCTTCATCATCAAGAAAGGTAAAGAACACACAAGGATAATTTACAATGATACGTTTACTAACCTTTAGGAATGAAATTGATTAATGATCTTATGTCCAAAATGCTCGCTTTCTACTATGCATGCAGCCAAATAATAAAAACAGGGTAATAATTTTTTGTTATTATTATTATTATTATTATTTTACAAAACAAGAGATCACTTTCCCTTTTAATCAATTTATTTCTTTTAATTTTTTAGAAACATTTAATTAGAAATTAGCGTCGAATTTTAATTAATTTTCCATACATTTTTAATACCTAACAAATACTACGCATTACTTTGCAATGTTATAGTGAATCTAAGAGAGCAATAAAATAATGTATTCATTTCAACATAAAACAGATAATAAACTATTAGGAAAAAAACCATAAAACTTTTTTTAACTTTTAAATTTTCAGATTAAGGTATGCTTTTCTTAATTTACTTATCGATAACTTTTGCATACACTATTTTTTGGAAACGAAATTGAATTCGATTTGATAATATTCAAAACAATATGTTGGCATCTTTTATCTCACAGTGGTGTTGAATCGATGTTGTTTGCATCTGTTATGCCAAACTGCAAAAAATATTCATCCAAAATAACAACCATTAATTTAAAAATTTAAACTATTCTTTATTTAATTGCGGTTCATTAAATTTAGTTTATGCCAATATCTGCCATTAAATGTAATGAGGATTAATATTTTAAAATAATGGTAGATATTTTGAATAAAATTATTGCCGAAACGTCAGTGAAGGCTTACTTTGAAGACACGAAATTTTTTTGTGTCTGTCTGTCAGTCTGTCAGTCAGTTTGTCAGTCTGTCTGTTCCGCGATAACTTCCGTAAAAAGCATCCGATTGGCTTGAAATTAAGTGGGTATGTTAGTGAGACACTGGGATTAAGCTGTATAGTTTTTGTAAGATTTGATTCATTCGTTCGGAAAATATAGAATATTTTATTTTGCGCAATAATGCTTTTCCATGGCAAATCCAATGATTTTTTTTTTTTCTTGAGAGAAAATGTCACATTTCATTAAAGGAATTCAATGATAAAGAGATACTGAAATTTACCAATTTAAATGATTCGTATTGGTTTGAAATTTTGTCTGCACATTTGTCAAATTTTTTAAAATTATTACTGTAAATTTTGGAGATTTTTTATAAATGTGTTCCAATAATATAAACTAATTTGTTTTAGAGATTTACTTATTTCAAATGTATTTATTTCATTTTCTTTATTTTCTCTTAATGGTTGCTAAGCAACCATTCATCATAATCCTTATTTTTATAATGTTATAAATTTGAATGCGTGTACGAAAATTTAAATGAAGTCAACGTCAAAACTGGTGAATTAATGTGTTTGTATCTTTGTGTATAACTATAACATAGCCCAGAAAAAAACATAGGCTATGTTTTATTAATTTTATTCACATATTTTCCTTAATAATTCAAAATTTCCTTCTTTTTCATGCAGAATTAATAGCGATTTTTTAGATAAAATTTAAACAATTTCCTTTATCGTTGCCAAAAAAAAAAAAAAATCAAAATATGGAATAATTTTTCAACGGCAATAAGTTTCAATTGGGCAATTTCCATTCGAAAAATTAAACTAAGAAAAAATAAATATGACGTCAGAATTAAAATAAAAATAAATATAGTACTTTGTTAAATATTAAACACGGAAATTTGTTTCGTTGATAAGAATTTTTCTGACAAAAATGAGGGCATAATTAGAAGTAAAAGAAATAAAAAACAATTACATTTTTAACAATTATTTCACCTGATAAAATTTGACGTCATAATTGAAATAAAACAGGTATTTTATAGTAGTCGTAAAAAATATTAGAAACATGGACAACAATAACTCATGAATAATGACGTCATTGCGGAAACTTCAGTGAAGGCTTATTTTGGCGACACAAAATTTATTGTTTTCCGCCTGTCAGTCTGTTCTGTCTGTCTGTCCGCGATAACTGCCACAAAATGCAATCAAAACTTTTTTTTTCGGAAACAAAATTGTAAAACCCTAGATTACTGAGTTTACACTTTCAAAAGTTCCTGTTACATCAGATTTAGGTGTTTATGGTGAGCAAGTATGTAGAAGTTTGAGGATAATGAAAAATGCTTATTAAAGCTGTTACTTATCCTTCTAAATGAAAATGTATAAAGAAATACAAGATATACGATATCCATTAGCAAATTGATAGAAAGTTACAAATTTAAGTTTAATGAGACTACGGGGGGCTCAGGGGGGCTCCGCCCCCCTGAGGAAATCTACTGTGTTATAATAAAAAAACAAAAATAATAGATCATGAAAAATTCAGAATATCCTAACGTAACTAAAATTTTAATTTAACGCTTTTGTTGGCTGAAAACTTCTTATTTTTATTTTATTCTTGAAAATAATTACGTAATTTGAAATTTTTAAATTACAGTTTCCAGGAAGTTGAATATTACCCAAAGTGTGTTTAAAAAAAATGATGTGCAAAGCTGACGTTGAGGCTCCTGATCTGCAGATTTACTAGTTCTCTAATTTTGCAACGATTCAATATTTGCAATGCAAAGTGTATTTTCTGCATTAACTAAGAAATTAAGACATCATCTAAGAGTGCAATCAAACTTACGAAAATGCCAAAGGCTTGGCGGGCCACAGAAAAGTTCCTGGCGTTCCACGTGTTTGACATGCCTGATCTAAAGTCAAATGGAAGAAGAAATAATGCAGTAATAATGAATAATACTGCCTTTGTACTCAATAAAGATGGGGTTAAAGTACTATCCCACGAGGCGTCTTAGTTACATTAATTCCGAGCGACTCAATGTTATCCTACGGCTTCAGAAAGCAAGCAACTATTTTATGTCGGAATGATTTTGGCACCTTAAACAAAGTGAATCACAATAGAGTAAGAGCATTGATAATCACCTTATCGAGTTGGAGGCTGAAATTCCAGTAGCTAACGCTCGATTTGCATTATCGAATGCAATTGGTTTAATAAGTAATACCTTTTTGGAAAACACCCAAAAACCTGATTTTAGCGGTTGACCTCTAGGTTTACCATTATGCTTTCCTGCTTCAGTCCTCCATGTTTTTATACTTTTTGGTGCAGGAAAATAATGATAAGACTGCAAGTCAAACACTAAATTTGGCTCTTAAGGTAGTTTCTATAAAGGTATGACTTGGTAGACCAATTGTGTTATAATAGATTAATCGAGTGCTGTCTAATTCTGGAATTTCAACTTCCCATTAAACTAGGTAATTGTCTATGAATTCACCGCCCTGCAGCAGTCAATTAAAAAATGATTGTAAAACTGACGATGGAAAAACTTTTTCCTGAACAACCAATAAAAAACTTCAAAAACTTTTTTTTTAAAGTAGTGCGGGAAAACTGACGGTCGCGGGCAACTTTTGCAGCTTGAAATTTTTACGCGTAATCGCGCTTTTAACCCCTTCGCGACGAGAGCCTTTTACGAAAATTTTAATGCTTTGTTACCAGTTTATAAAAACAAAAATTTGTGTCTTATTAAATCAGGAAAATGCTCCAATTAAATAAGACAAATTTTGCAGTAATATTTTACTGGTGGGGATAAGCAAGGATTCTTAAACCTTTTTGCGGCACGTATACGTGTCGCTCGTCCCCAAGGGGTTAAGAATATTCTATGTAATGAAATTTTGAGTATGGAAATACGTGGATGTAGTTTTGTAAGATATAGGTAATAGATATAAATTTATTTTTTAAAAACATGAATGGGGATAATATATAATATTATTTTTAATTTTTATCCTCTATGAATTATTTTGTTTAATCTCGCAAAAAATGAGTTTCTTTTTTTCTGAAAAGAAAAGAATGAAAACAAAATACTTTATTAACGTCCTTCATCATAAAAATACATAGTGACAACAGATACTGTATTTTTCATAAAAATCCGTGCCTCAAAAAGACATAGTAAATAAATCTTCCTTACTTCTTTACCACAGCCTGATTAAAAGATGCATGAATGATTTTTGATATAGTCGCCGCAGAATTTTCCACCTTGAGTATATACACTTATCTAATCCCTTGTCAAATACAAGTAGAAAAATTTATTCGTTATCGATTGTGCACCCCAAATTGGAAATTCACGTTTTATGAAAGTAACATATCATCCGGAAAATGCCTTGGGGGAATCTCGTGTACAAGATATCATTTTCAAAGTTTATTTACTTAATATTTTGCTCGGAAAATTTCTTAAGTGGCTTTGTTCGATATATTCCTCGAATCGTATCGATTTTGAATTTTAAATATATTAAGGCTTTTTCATTTTTGCAATTGAGTCTCTTGAGATATATTTTATTCAAAAATATATTAGAAGGAATTTTAAGACATGTAACGAACTTATATTGTCGACTTGTAGCTTCTGCTATGAATTCCTTTAATATTTCATAAAGCAGAAAAAAATATTGAAATCTGAAAATCGTATATATGTATATATTTAATAGATACATTACAAAGTAAGTATAAAAAAATACATGAAGTTAAATTTGGCACATATTACTTTACTATAAGAAATAAAATTGTACTTTTTTACGATTTAAAGAAAATGAGATTGCCGTGTATTCTCGCGTAAAGTCGATCCCGTAACTTTCGAATGCAAACTACAAAAAATTAAAAACCAATGTATAAGTCGATCCCGTAACTTTTTACTCGAAATTTTGCCCAAAATCAAACCAAAGAATTCACTTTCCAATGTGAAAACGTAATAAGTAAAACAAAAGAAATCATTAAAATATTTTCTAATGATTAATTATTGTTATTTGTATATTTTATGTATTATTTTATTATACAGACGCTCAAAAACCCAGAATTTATCCGTATATGAAGTGTTTGTTTTAGCATTTTTAATTAAATTTAGTGGGGGAGGGGGGGTCCGCGTATTACTTGACGCCCACAATTTCCATGCCAAAAATTGTCAGAAGTTCTTTGAAGTACATGCCAGTATTTACGGTATTTCGTTTGTTAATAAGTTTTTTCCCCTATTTTAAATTCGCAGAATTGCACTTTAGCTCATAAGCAATTAAAAAATGAGAGCTAATGTGCCCGAGAGATTTATATATACGTACATAACACGTTAACCCTTGATAGAAATATCCGATTCTTCAAATTCGTATATAAATTCATTCTGATAAGTCATGTCCCTGATTCATTTTGGAAGTTCATTAGTTAAATATAAATGGAAGAAATCTAAATTTAATCCCCTCTCAATTTAGAAAAATGGCTGTTTCATTCAAATTATCCGATTTTCTTCAAAATTGACATACTGATTTAGTCTAACCATACATTTCTCTAATTAGATTTTATGGTTTCTTGGCTAAATATAAATTGGGGTAACGGAGAGATAATCCCTCTTAATTTAGATAAATGAATTCTTTATGGAATATCCAACCTGCTTTAAATTTGGTAAACCGATTTATTCTGATAAGGGGCCGTTCATGAGTGATGTCAGGCTTGGATGGGGAAAGGGGTTTCGTGAAAATGTGACAGTTGGTGACAGAGGGGTGGGAGGCGTAAAAAGAAGTGTGACATCACACATTTTGATTAAAATAAAAGCAGTAAAAGTCAGCAAATTAAATAATGAAATTTGTATCCATAAAGTAAAGATAAGTTTTAAAACCAAATATATTAAATTCTAATTTAATTTCCAAAATACTACTGTTTTCAATTTTTTCATATTAATATTTTATTATTATTGTATGTTAATTGTATCGTTTGTTGAAAATCTTAATCTTATTTCATACTAAATAAGTACACGAATCATTTTTATTGTTATGCTCACAAATATCATTAAAACACATAGTTAAAATTAAAAAATAAAGTTTTAAATATGATCTATAATGTAATGTTTTGTCGCTGAACTGTAAGTACCGGGTGTCCAAAAAATTACTGATGGATTTTAAAATTCAATAACTTGCAAACGGTGACAGCCATTCAAAAAAATTTTGAGGAGGGTTACGTACAATGTCAGGAGTTTTTTTGCCGTAATTTTTTATTTCAGTTCGCATCTCAAACAATGGCGCTGAGGGCGGTTGAAGGATAGGTCGACGTATCACTCAGCACTGATCAACTGGCCTTCAATCGCCGTCAGCCCCACCTATTGTTTGAGATGCGAACTAAAATAAAAAATTACGGTAAAAAAACTCCTGACATTATATATAACATTCCTGCAAAAAAATTTTAAATAGCTGTCACCGTTTGCAAGTTATTGAATTTCAAAATCCATGAGTCATTTTTGGGACACCCGGTGTATGTGTATGTAATATAGAGTGATATGTGACAAGTGGGGGGGAGGGGCTATGATGAAGTGTGACATTTTGTGACAAAGGGGGAGGGCGGAGGGGATATGATGAAAAGTGACACTTTGTGATAAAGGGGGCAGAGGGTGGTATGATGAAGTGTGACACTTTGTAACAAAGGGGGGAGGGGGGAAAATATTGAAAAAATGTGCAACATTATTTATGGACGGCCCCTAAAATACTTTCTTCGTTATATAATGGGGGAAATGGAGGCTAATCTCCTCTCCTTAATTTAGCTAAATAGAATTTTTTTTCTTGATTTTTCGAGAGGCTTTATTCCATGAAATAACAGTGTAATATACAACTAGTGTAAATAGCCTGAACTTAATGTCATGTGTTTAACTGGGTATTTTTTATGCTGCAAAAAAGCTTAGTGTTTTTATAATAAAAATACACTTATCATGGAAAGAAACAATTATTATACAGTTTATTGCATTGCGATTCGGGATTATGGATGATTTTTTATTAGTTACTATATTATTTTCATTTGACGAAAAATAAATCTTTTTACACATATCCTATGTATTAAAATTTCATGCTTCAAAGTACGTAAAATGGATCTAGATTTGTACTGTGGATATATGCAGGAACGAATTTTTTAAAGTAATGTATAGCGATGTTATATATGCAGTCAGCTCTCGTTAATTCGAACTCGTCGGAACACAAGAAATGTTCGAATAATCCAGAATGCAAATTGCTGAAAGTATGAGAGAAAAACGTGTTTAAAGGGACACTATTACAAAAGAATTAATGTTCCGATATTTTCTTAATTTATTTCGGCTATTATCAATAGAATAGATTTAATAATAAATTAAAAGATATAAATGCATTAACTAATTAAGGAATTTGGAACAAGCACAATAGAAGAAGGGGTGGAGGTGTCATTGGTGGACAGACGTGCCATAAGAAACCGGATATCAGATGCATGGGATTATATGTAACTGGTTCAGAACCATTCTAACAAAGTGAAAAGAAGAAAGTTATTTCAAGAATATAAAGTCCCTGAAAAAGTAAGTAAAAATGAAAAATTGGAATTCTTGTTAGTTCGAACTAAACGCGGTCTAGAAAAAATGAGTTCGAATAAATAACTTTTTGTAAGTTATTCTGCGGTTGAAAATTTCTTGACTTCATGTTTAGTTCGAATTAAGTGAAGATTCGATATATCCGACTTCGAATTAACGAGAGTCGACTGTATATGAAATCTTCATCATAAAAGAAATTAAAAATTAAGAAAGTATTCATTAATTTCATCCTCTATTTCACGCAAATAAAATGTGTCAGGAACTCAATTTCTTTAATTTTATTTATTCATTATTGTGAAAGAAATGCTGAAAAAAAATATTTTATTGACAAACCGTCTATTACCATAAAAAGTACAGAGTAATTTAAAAATTACCGATACTATATTATACACTGTGTCGCAAAAATGCATAATAAATAAACCTTCTTTCCAACTTTTACAAACTCGATCTAAAAGATATATGAGATGAAATATATTTCTTGAAAGGTTCATTCAGCGCACAATTTTCCTTCAGCAATTTTTATAAATTTCAGATTGCTATTTTTTAAAAAGTTCTGCTAGACAGATTTTTACGAGAATTGTTTTGTTACACTTTAAAACAAGTGGATAAGTATGATCGGAGATCACGCAGAGGATTTCGTTTAAAAATTTTTTTCAAAACAACTTATCCTTTAATTAATAAATCCTAACTGTTAATTTATAATTATGAAATTCTTACATAGATGGTAACACCAATAAATTTAATTTTAAAATAATTATAAAAGGAAATTATTTATTTTAATCAAATTAAAAATATAAAAATAAAATTACTTTAATAAAGCTCAAAATTCCAAATGTTTTGATAATTGAAAATTAAAAAAAAAATAGCGGATATGTAAGTAAATTTTAAAATTTCTAAAAATTGTTTGAACGAATGAATCACTGATAAATCGCAATAGTTTTTAAAACAGAAAAAATTGAATTCCAAAAAACTTTATGAATGTCAGATAAACAAAATCCTAACAATATAAACCCTTAAACTGGCAAAAAAGTACAAAAATTAATTTTATTTAAATACACCTTAATAGGAAAATTTCACTTCCTAGCACCGGAGATTGAACTTAGAGCTTTCAGTTTACTAGCGAAATGCTTTACCTCCAAGCTATGATATCTACACGCAAAACGTTGAAATTAAGGCTCTCTTATAAAATGTAAATCGCAAAAATAAACGAAAAACATTGAAAAAAATCATATAATTAAAATAATACACTTTTTTAAACTTTTACGATTTGTCGTGAGACATGAGGTATTCAGCTGTAAGTACACCAAATTTGTAGCTTCTGACCTATATAGTTTTTGCATACGGAATCTGAATTGGACAGACAGACAAAGGACAGAGACAAATATGATTTCGTCAGATGAACGAAACAATAAAACGGCAGTTGTTTCTTAAACTATGAAAATGTACTATAATTACAAACGAGATATTCGATTTCCAAATCATCTAGATTTCTGAAAAGCATTCCTTTATCTTTAGAAATTCCAGAAAACAATTCATTTCCAAAATTTAAAGAAGAATTTATAAAAATAATTTTTTATTAGTTGCCCGTACTTTTCGGAAACTTTTTCGGGTATCTTTTACAATGCACTAATTTCTTCTCTCTAACCGTAAAATCGGTTTTTCGGCTGTTATCAGACCTGAACTAAACATTTGCAGTTGCATAACTGAAATTGTGTACGCAATTGTAACATAAAAATGCAAATTTCAATGCTAATGTTAATGCTGTTAATTATATGTTTCTAAGTCAAACATGTTTGCTGAACATGAAAATATTTACTTGAGACCTCATAGAGTCCACAAAACTAGTTTTCTGAGAAGGAAGAATTGATTAATGCACGTAAAAAGCTACTGAGAAACGATTTCGAAAACTACAAACAGCTAATAAAAGTTTATAAATATTTTTTCAATTTCAAAGTTAATTTTTTTGTAAAGTTTTTGAATATCAAGGAACGTTTTTCAGAATCTTGCTTTTCTCAGTAGAGGTTAGGGGACATTTAGTCTTTGTAAGTTTATAAAATAATAACATTTAAAGGTACTCATTCGAGTGTTCGCTCCTAATTCTCGTCTGAAACTAGCTTTGATATTAGTAAAACCTCTTATCCAAAAGTACAGTAATTAGAAATCTATACGCATTTTTATAAATTGGGGTCCCTTTTAACCTCATTGTATGTTATTAAAGGGACAGAGGACAGCGTTGAAAGATATGCACATAAATAAAACAATATACATTTTTTCTTTTTATTTGCGATTTTATTATTCAAAATGAAAAGAAAATAATACGCAGTTAAAAATAAAGTATACTGCAACATATGATGAAACAAAAATAAGAAAAATAACACGTTTAGGTTTACTTGACATAAAACAACTTTAAAGCAGTCAAAAAGTTTGAGAAAAAATTAGCTCCTGTCTCATAACCAGTTACGAGTTTAGTTAACTTCATCACAATATCAATAATACTCACATGATTTATCTCAATAGTATCAGTAAATACAAAGTGGTTTTATTCCTTTTTTATTCTGAAAATAAGTACTTCAAATTCATTCCGAGTATTTTTCTGGAGTTAGTAGGTAAAGTGTGACATGAATGGCACCATAATTATTTCATTATCTTTCGTAAAGTATATTATCTTATTATTTATATTGGTTATTATCAAGTAAGAGAAGCGTAGTATCAGTTTTAAAACAGCTACAATATTTAGTTAATGTGCAATTGCTTTTAAAAAATTCTGCATTCATTAATCAAATTTGATGAGAAAGTCCAAGCTTTTGGGATAGGGTAGCTCCGACCAAGCATACTTTCCAATTCTTCCTTGGGAAAATGAATACTGTTGAGCAGAGAGGAACTAAAGTATGGCAAGTTAATCATGTTCAGCGGATCTTACGAAAGAATTATTTTCACCACAAATTGCTACTATATTAGATGGCTAGTGTTCTGTCATTAAACCTGTTTCATCACAGTTATATATTATATTCCTTCTGAATTTATAGCGATCCATAACTGACTTAAGGTTAATATTTCAACATTAGCTTTGTTGAAACTTGTACTTCTTGTTAAACTAATACCTATAAGTTTTCATAGAGGAAAGTAATAGATTTCGTTCATTAAAATCTTAGAACCTATCAATTCCAGCTTGCTTGTTTATTTACCAAGACAGGAATATATTTGGAAAGTTAAAAGATATTGAATTCTCATATGTACAATCGTCAAACCATTGTTCAGATTAGATGCTTGGAGCAAATATAAAGAAAACTCATTTTATTAAATCTTACTAAAACTGTTTATTACCAAATGAATGCATTCAAATTCATTGCAATACATTCTAAAATTTTCCAACAATTCGTTCTAAACAGGACTTTTTTGTGCTATAGGCATTAGCTATTGATGTTTCAGATATTTCTTTTTCCAAAACACCAGATACAGTGTCCATTATTTCTTCTTCAATAATTCGATTTATCTCAAATTTTCTTTTATATTTTTGCAGCATATTGACATTTTAATGATTTTTGGAACATAAATAAATACATGGTTTTTAGTTTATGTTATTATAATATTTTTATTTGTATTTCTACATTAGAATGCATTCTTTCCTTCAACATAAAAAAAGTCCTTACCATATCTTAATCATAACTTTTTACGAAAATTAAATAACACTAGCAGGGGAGACCGAGCTTAGCTCGGTCAAAATTAACTTTGTGTTCAACTCGATATAGTATCTTCACTGTGTCATTCACTCAGTATTATTACTGTAAAACATGTTGTTTATTTAGAAAAACAATCAATAAGAAAACTATGTTTTTATGCGCATGTTTATAAATTTTACTTTATTTTAAAATTTACAACGAAAGGACATCGATCTAAATCACTTTTTTAGCTCGACTCTGATTGGTTTAACCATGCATCTCGAATCCTGGTAAGAATGTATAAAAAAATTCTTTACATTCTGAAAGACAATATTTTCTGCTAGATATAGCCAAATTTGGAGGCATTCTTTCATTTGGCTCCAAATGCGTGTTTTGGTTTTCGTAATTTTTGTAGTCGATTTTTTAGCCATATGTCGCCGATATTTTGTCAAATATCACCAAGTTATTGGCTTTTGCCATATTCTCGTGACCCTGACCCGTATTACCCAAAATGAGCCACTAATCAAATTTGATCAAGCATGTGACATAGCTCAATCGTCTTCAGGTAATCAAAAACAGTAGAATATAAAATTGAATCAAAATCGTTTAAGCCATTTTTTTAGGTAAAATTAGCTTGGCAGCATTCAGCAATGAAGCGAAATGACCCACTAATATAATTTTGTTTAACATGCGACTCAGCCCAATAGTCTTCTCATGACAAAAAACGTTTTGTTTCAAAATTTAGGTAAAATTGATTGAGTCGTTGTTATATATAATTAGAATGACCCTAGCTCATTAAGACCCAAATGACCCACTAATCGAATTTTCGCGAGCATTTATCCATCCAAATGGTTTTCTCTTGCTCAAAAACGATATAATACAAAGTCAAAATGGTGAGTACCATTTTCTATATAAAATTAGCATGACCCTTCATGACCAACAAATGATCCTTATAATCGAAATCTCTCGAACGTGTGGCCTAGCTCATTAGTTTTAGCATGCCGAAAAAATTAGATACAAAATTTAGATAAAATCGATTGAGCTGTTTTTTAGATATAGTTAGTTTGACCCTGACCCCTTATGATCCTAAATGACCCATTTATCGAATTTTCTCAAAAATCTGTCATAACCCAATGATTTTCTTGTGCCCGAAAACGATAAAATACAAAATTTAGTCAAAATTGCGCGAAACGTTGTCTAGATAAAATTAGAATGACCCAAAAGTGGCCCACTAATCGAAATTTCTCGAACATGTGACCTACCCCAATGATTTTCTCATGCCAACAATATGTTGTATACAAAATTTCGTTAAAATCGACCCACCCATTCTTTAGATATAACTTGACATTGACCCATTAAGACCCACAAATGACCCTTATAATCGAAAGCTCTCGAATATGTGACTTAGTCCATTAGTTTTCTCGTTTCTAAAAATTGTTACATACAGAATTTCGTTAAAATTGATCCTGCCGTTCTTTAATTATATATAGCTTGACCCAGACCCTTTATGATCCAAAATGACCCATTAATCGAAATTTTTCGAACATGTAACCTAGTCCAATAATTTTATCGTGCCAAAAAAATGTTGCATACAAAATATTATTAAAATCGATCCACCTGCTCTTTAGATACAGCTTGACCATGACCCATTATGACCCATCATGACCCACAAATGACCCTCATAGTCGAAATCTCTCAAACATGTGATTTAGCCCATTAGTTTTCTCATGTCAAAAAACTGTTACATACAAAATTTTGTTATAATCCATCACGCCGTTCTTTAAATATAAATAGCTTGACCCAGACTCTTAATGACCCAATATGACCCATTAAATTTTTTTTCTCGAACATGTGACCTAGCCCAATGTTTTTCTCGTGCCCGAAAACCATAGAATGCAATTTTTAGTCAAAATTGCGTGAGAAAATCTCTAGATAAAAATAGCATGACCCACAATGACCCCAAAAATGACCCACTAACCGAATTTTCTCGAACATGTTACCTAACCCAATGGTCTTCTTGTAATCTAAAACGATACAATATAAAATTTGGTCAAAATCGTTAGAGCCGTTTTTTAGATAAAAATGGCTTGACCCATAATGACCCAAAAATGACCCACTAATCGAAATTTTTCGAACATGTGACCCAGCCCAATAGTTTTGTTGTGCCAAAAAACGATTGGATAGAAAATTTCCTTAAAATCGATCCAGCCGTTCTCTAGATATAAATAGCTTGGTCTTGACCCATTATGACCCAAAATGACCCAATAATCGAATTTTCTCGAACATGTGACCTAGCCCAATGGTCTTCTCGTGCCCGAAAATGGTAAAATCCAAATTTTTGCGAAAATCGTTAGAGCCGTTTTTGAGATAAAATTTACCCACACACACACACACACACAATTTTTGCTCGCATTATAGTATAAGATATTGTTGAAATAACTATAAGCAATGAGGAACTGAAAGTGACATATCGCTTTCAACCGCTCAATTACTGTTCCTTTAAACTCCATATTAACCTAGCGAAATTAAAAATGTATTCATGCATGATAATATTTTAGCCAACAAAATATACTGGTATTCATATAAAGTGCATAATTTACTGTGCTAAATATATAAATAATGTAATGCTAAATAAAATTTTAATTTTTTAGAGAAAAAGAAGTTAAGCAAGATCAAAAATTTTTAGATCAAAATAAACGGTCAAGTGCGAGTAGAACTCGCACTCGGAGTTTTCCGTACAATAAATATATGAATAAAAACCCGTTGGGGACGAGCGACTAGTATATATACCGTAAAATGGGGTGAATAAGAACGGAACTTCCCGGTCATACAAATAAATTGATTATCAATATATGCGATGATATTTTTTGTTGCCAATTTTTATAAGAAGTTAATAGCATTAAAAATTGGAAAATTCAGTTGTGCCATATTAACACCGCTAACTGGGGTGTATAAAAAAAACTGCAAGTGGAGCCTCGAAAACCTCATTTTTCCAATTTCTTCAAAACTTTGTATATAACTACAGTATTTTTCGTATTCGAAATCTAAGAATAGGGGTTTTTAATTAATGATAGACCTGTAAACAATATGCTTTATTAAATTCTACTTATTTGTAAACTGTATAATGGAAAAGTGAAAAATGGCATGTAACATCAGAGGTTTAAGATTTACGAGGTGAATTGCAACACGTTTTCTCTCCTGGTTTATTTTCTATACAGTAATAATTTCATGTAATATCTGAAAACATATGTATGAATATGTCTTGTAACAATATTTCGTTTGTTCTAATTAATTGAAGAGTTTAAAAGTGCCAAGTAATTACTTAATTAAATAAAAGAGTCAACTCACAATCCAACAGACATGGAACACACAATAAAAGAATTTAAAAATGACAGATTACTAAGAAATATTGCACAGAATCATTCTCTGACATCCACAATATTACACAAACATCTAAAAATGGAAACAGTTAAAACTAAATGGATGTGTCAATCCCAAAACTTTCTTCTATCTGATAAGTACATTTTAATATTAAAAAAAAAACGTGGTGACCCCAAACTTACCCACTATCGAATTTCCCCGAGCATTTGACCTAGCATAATGAGATTCTGGTATCCGAAAAGCCTAAAACGCAAAATTTAATTAATATTCTGAGAAAATGAGTTATTAGTGCCTCATGTTGGATAATTTATACTAAAACCTAATAAGCAATAACTTATGTCAAGACCTAAATGAATATGAAATTTGATGGAATTTCGTCCATTAGTTCTTGAGATATAGTTTATAACCAAAAATTTGAAAAACGTAGCACAGCAACACCATATCTTGACAATTTATGCCAAAATGTAAAAAAGCGTCTAATTATGTTATGGTGTAAAAGAATATGAAGTTTGATGAAATTCTATGCATTAGTTCTTGAGATATAGCTAGTTTTAAAAAAACCGAGTAAAATATAGCACAGCAGCATCATCAGTTGAAAAGATTTATAACAAAACGTAATCATCGTGTAATTATGTTATATGTCATTTTATAATAAAATCTGAAGTTTGATGAAATTCTGTGCGTTTGTTGTTGAGATATAGCTATCGGAAAAATCATGTAAAATGCAGCATAGCTGCACCACCTGTTGCAAGATTAATACCAAAATGTAATCAGTGTCTAATTATGTTATATATTCTAGTGTAACAGAATCTAAAATTTGATGAAGTTCACTGCATTAGTTCTTGAGATATAGCTGTCTGAAAAATCGTGCAAAATGTAGCATAGCAGCGCCACCTATTGGGCAGTTCACACCAAAACCTTATCAGCGGCTATGTATCTCAAGGTATCGCGGAATCGGAAGTTTGGTGAAATTCTGTGCATTAGTTCTTGAGACATAGCTATCATGAAAATCATGAAAAACGTAGCATAGTAGCGCCACCTGCTGGCCAATTTACACCAAAACCTAATCAGCGTCTATGTATATCAAGGGGTCACAGAACCTAAAGTTTGGTGAAATTCTGTGCATTAGTTCTTGAGATATAGCAATCTTGAAAACCATGAAAAACGTAGTATAGCAGCGCCACCTGCAGGCCAATTTTCACCAAAAACCAATAGGCACTAATTCATATCAAGGTCTAACTGAATATAAAATTTTATTAAATTTCGAGCATTAGTTCTTGAGATAGAGCGCCCACAATTTTTTTGTCACATACAGACAGACTCACAGACAGACATTTTCTAAAAATAGTCAAAACGTGTTCAGGACCTTCTAAAACGTATAAATCCGTCGAGAACCGGAAGCCGAAAATTTTCATGAATCCAATACCTTCTTCTTGTAAAGATAGAAGAAAGTAAAAAGAGGGATGCAAACAATACTAATGGCTGGGAATGAGGGCGAACTAGTAGGTCGTATTAATATATGCAGCGATTGGGGCTACTCTATAGATTCACTTACCCAATAACTACTAGTAACGAATAACACAGAACAGAGCTGAATTTGTATTAAATTCCATCTTATGCAATTTGAAAACAATTTCTTAGAATATATTTATTTTATTCTTGAGTTCAAAGTTGTTTTTAATTTTTAAAAAGGCATACCTTTATTTGTATGTAAAATAAAGGCTTGGTTTGAAAGTAGCTATGTGTTCCTATTCCTCCCTTAGAATTTTTAACCCCCTTAAAGTTTAAATCGGAATTAATAAAGATTATAACATTTGTTCCAATTCACACCTATCTGCGGGGGGAATCGGAACACCATTAAACAAATAAGAAAAGTCATGCTTTAAGCATAGATTATGAAGCACTTTCCAACATTTCATAAAATCTTTAACAAAACTTCATTAATTAGGGAAATAAGGGTATATAGCCAAATATGTATTCCAATACTTTTGAACAGCCCTGTATTTGATCTGTCAGTTGATATACATATTATAAAATGGGAAAATTTCGTTTAACAAGAAAAAAGCCTAAAATTTCTTTTTGAGCAATTTGTACTAATAAATGGCAAACATACTCGAAAACTTTTGTTCAGCCCTGTAGTTGACCTTGTACCTTTATTATACGTCAGTAAGAAGCTAAAATTCGTTTTAAACTAAAACATTCTTAAAAGAACTGAAATCACATTGTTATAAATTATCATTCATAGGTGTCAATGTACACAATTCTTTTCGTGGCCTGTATATCATTTTATCTATATTCTGCAAACATTTCTTTGTAAATTGAATGCAGTTCAGCGTAAAATTGTACACCTTATTTAAGAACCACCTTTAAGTAATTTGCGCTCATGCTCAGTAACGCTGGCGAGCTCTTTTGGATAGCTCTGTATATAAACTATAATATTTATACACACCCTTATAATGTACAAAGATTTAGTGAAACTTAAATGCGTATATCATAATTAAAATGTATTACATCCATCCATCAGCCATCATCGGAAACATATACAGTCCGTCGGAAGGAATATACTATTTGAAATCTTTTGTATGTCCCTGTAAATGCAATGTACTTCATATTATACGAGACAGTATCGTATAATTTATATTAAGCCTCAGTGAGATATAGCAATGTTGTTATACATGAAACAGTTTAATATATTTTTTAAATGTCGCACACTGTCCCCCCCCCCTTTACCATTATCCAATGGAATTCTTTTGTGTGGCCCTATAAAGGAATAATAGCTATATATTCACCGTATATTTTATAGAATGCATATTTTAGTGCACCTCTTAAATTCATGTAATTTTTAATATGTTTGACAGGATGTAACATCTTTAAAAAGTCTTTCAAACGATTTCTCCCCATAGGCCATAATATAATGGAAGTTTTTTGACTCTCCCTGTAAATAAACTAATCATAGTAGAAACTTCATTTTCAATAGTGTTCGTGCTAGAGTAAACGTCAATAACATACAAAAATTTCAGGGCATTTCGAGTATATTTAGAAGTGTTAGAGCGCGGACAGACGGACCGACGGACAGACAAACCAAATGCATAAGCACTTTTCAAACTTTTCAAATGTGTTATAAACGTTAAAATTCATTTGAAACGATTTTTCCCCATAGGCTGTAATGTAATGGAAAAGTTTTGACTGTCCCTGTAAATAAATTAATCATGATAGAAACTCCATTTTCAATAAGGTTCGTGCTAGGGTAAACCTAAATAACGTCCAAAAATTTCATGGCAATCCGAGTATATTTACGAGAGTTAGAGCGTGGACAGGCGGCCAGACGGCCAGACAAACCGAATGCGTAAGCACTTTTCAACTTTGTTGGAAAGTGCTAAAAAAAATAAAAATACATATATAAACAATAACAAATGTTACATTTTTGCTTCAAAAGTAAAGAACAAAACAAGACCGAAGTTTTTAGTAAAAAAGTAAAATAATTAAAAAATCATTTGTAGCTTTTTAGCACTTTTCAACAAAGTTGAAAAGTGCTTATGCATTGGGTTTGTCTGGCCGTCTGACCGTCTGTCCGCGCTGTAACTCACGTAAATATACTCCGATTGCCATGAAAATTTAGGACGTTATTGACGTTTACCCTAACATGAACCCTATTGAAAATGAAGTTTCTACCATGATTAGTTTATCTACAGGGAGAATCAAAAGTTTCCCATTACATTACGGCCTATGGGGAAAAATCGTTTCAAAGGAATTTTAAAGATGTTATACCCTGTCAAACATATTAAAATTTGTATGCTTTTATGAGGTGCATTAAAATGCGCATTCTATAAAATATAAGGTGAAAATGTAGCAATTATTCATTTACAGGGCTACATAAAAGAATTCCATTAGACAATGGTAAAAGAGGGAATTGTGTGTGACATATTTTAAATATATTAAGCTGTTTCATGTATAATAAAATTGATGTATGCCAATGAGGCTTAGTTTAAATTATACAATACTGACTTCCGTAATATAAAGTACACAGTATTTACAGGGACACACAAAAGATTTCAAATAGTACATTCTTTCCGAAGTACTGTATATGTATCGGATGATAGCTGATGGATGGATGAAATGCATTTTAATTATGATATGGGCGTATAAGTTTCACTAAATTTATGCATATTATATGGTGTGTAGTAATGCTATAATTAATATACAGGGCTACCCAGAAGAGTTTGCCAACGTTACTGAATATGAGCATAAATTACTAAAAGGTGATTCTTAAATAAATTATGCATTTTTACGCTGAACTACATTAAATTTACTAAGAAATGTTTGCAGAATACAGATAAAACGTTATACAGGGCCACGCAAAGAATTGGGTACATGGAGCCTATGAATGATAATTTATGAGAAAGTGATTTCAGTTGTTTTAAGAGGGTTTTAGTTTAAAATAAATTTTATCTTAACACTGATGTGTAATAATGGTACCAGACAAACTACAAGGCTGAACAAAGTATTCAAGTATGTTTTCATCTGTTAGTATAAATTGCTGGAAGAGAAATTTCAAGCTACCAGGCATTTTTTGCTAAACTAAATTTTCCCATTATATAGTATGTATATTAGCTGACACATCAAATACCGGGCTATTTAATAGTACTGGAATACATATTTGGCTTTATATCCTTATTTACCTAAATAACGAAGTTTTGTTAAAGATTTCATGAAGCGCTGGAAAGTGCTTCATATTCTATGCTTACCGCATGATTTTTCTTACTTGTTTTAACGTTAAAGTTGAAAAATGTTCCGATTCCCCCCATTCTACGGTTCCATTAAAATTCTCAGAATCCTTCATTATTCCTACCAGTTATTTTTTATTGCAAAGTTTACCTTATTTACTTAGAGCCTTTTCGCGATTCAACAACAAAAAATTTTCTGTTTTAAGAAACCATTAAAGATTAAAACTGTATTATTAAAAGAATATTGAATGATTAACTGTATTATTAAAAAAAATTGTTGCTGAAAGAACATTTGCAAGAAACTAATTAAAGACCATTAACTATTATAATTATTAAACTATTAAAGACTTTGTAAAAAATTATACAAAGTAGGACTGGTTATACACTATATTGCCATTGATTATGGGACACTTGCGATTTTAGACATTTTACTAAATATCTAGAAAAATACATGAGGAATCATCTAGAAACTCTTAGTGTATAAATATAACAGTATACGTCATACATCTCCGTGAAGATTTTTTACCGAAACTCCATAGGGGACCGTCAACAAATTAAAAAAGAATGAATATCTTTTGAGTAACCCTGTCAAAACTAATGTAGCAAAAACGCTCAAACTCTGGATTATGATTAAATGTCTTATTGTAATACATTGTGTTCATTTTTATACAAATAGCATGCATACTCGCAGAGTAATTAAGGTTTTTATAAAAATGGCCCCAAATTTTTCTAAGTTTTTCCCTTATAATTTTCAGAGTTCTTAATATAAAATAATATTTTTTTCAGAAAATATGACAAACAACATTGTACACAGTACCCTGTAATCAGAATTAAAAAATAATAAAAATTGTATGAAAAATGAGTAGGTTTACTAAATAATTTTTTACTGCGCATGCGTCAAAGATATCAAAATTTCATTTGCATATTATGTTAGCTAAATGTATAGAGCAACTTTTGTGAAAGTCACAAAATCATAACTTGAAAATTCTGAAAATAATCGTCAATTGAATAAGTTGAAAATCCATTATTCTCAAAATGAAGCAAAAACAAGAGGGGTTGTATCCATATATTCATTGATTAGTGTCAATATAGAATACACAATACGGGATGTTACGACTACTTTTGGATAAAATCCCTCATTTTTTTGCTTCATTTTGGAAACAACGGATTTTGTCCTTTTTCTATAGACGATTACTTTCAGAATTTTCAAGCTATAATTTTGAGACTTTTACAAAAGTTGCTCTATACATTTAGCTAACATAATATGCAAATGAAATTTTGATATCTTTGACGCATGCGCAGTAAAAAATTATTTAGTAAACCTACTCATTTTTCATACAATTTTTATTATTTTTTAATTCTGATTACAGGGTACTGTGTACAATGTTGTTTGTCATATTTTCTGAAAAAAATATTATTTTATATTAAGAACTCTGAAAATTATAAGGAAAAACTTAGAAAAATTTGGGGCCATTTTTATAAAAACCTTAATTACTCTGCGAGTATGCATGCTATTTGCATAAAAATGAACACAATGTATTACAATAAGGCATTCAATCATAATCTAGAGTTTGAGCGCTTTTGCTACATTAGTTTTGACAGGGTTATTCAAAAAATATTCATTCTTTTTTAATTTGTTGACGGTCCCCTATGGAGTTTCGGTAAAAAATCTTCACGGAGATGTATGACGTATACTATTATATTTATACACTAAGAGTTTCTAGATGATTCCTCATGTATTTTTCTAGATATTTAGTAAAATGTCTAAAATCGCAAGTGTCCCATAATCAATGGCAATATAGTGTAGCTGTATGTGTATGTATTACAAAAATATGAATGGATATACCATTGATGTTAAATGAGATATGAATCCTAAATATTATCAAATACTGCTATTCTGTATAATTCATTTTTTTCTACCTTATCCTTATCTATTTATAAGGAATTTAACTCGGTATTGAGAATAAAAATAGTTCATATTTATTTTCCATTTGGTATTTTATAAAACTAATTTCAGCGTTGTAATAATCTTTTCTTTTTACACTGCCGCTTTTGGTGCATGACGCGTTTTTCCAGATAGGTTTTTAATTAATTTTGAAAGACACAACAGTCGTAATGAGAGACCCATTCAATGCAAACTAGTCTATAAGACCCTTTTCTTTAAGTTTAAACTTGGAATTGTGCTAAAGGATCATGTGTCAAAAGGAGCTCGCAAATTTGCAAAGCCGCTTTTGCTCCATGACGCGATTTTAATTAATTTTAGATAGGATTTAGATAGGTTTTTATTTAATTTTGAAAGACACAACAGTTGTAATGAGATACCTACTCAATGCAAACTAGTCTAGAAACTCATTGTATTTATCCAGATTTCGCATGCATAAGGAATTAAAAATAATTTAGACATTTTAGTATCAAAAATAACGTAACGTAGTGGCCGCTGCATCCGGAATTTTTTGCTTTAAGTAAGGAAATAATGTTTTTAAAAGAAAAATCCTGATACTAAAATGGCTATTTTTTTTCTTATGCATGCGAACTCTGATTTGTGTGATTAATTTTAATTAAATTAGTCTGTTTGCCACAATATGAAGTTTATTGCTTTTATATTAACACTAGGCATTGTATTACACATATATATTATTAAAAGTTGCTATCTAAGCTTTAAAAGTCGGTGGTATGCAAAATAAATTTCCCCCGTCATTATTTATGTTCAAACTGTTCATATCTTTAAGGGTTAATATCGCATTTAATTACCGACGAATTTTTTAAAAAATCATAATTAACAATGCTTTTACGCATACTTCTGCTATGATAGGTATCTGCAACTCTCCTCAGCATCTTTGCTCAATGCCTACAAATCGAAACTTATGTGCGACAGAAAAATATGCTTTTCTCAAAAATAATGTGATTTAGAGTAATCACTATAGTTTTCCTGTAAGGTTTAAAGTAACATTTACTACCTCTATTTTTTTCATAATTTTAGTTTCAGTAGATTCGGAATTAGATGGGGGGGGGGGTCATATTTTTGCACTATATTTACAACGATATCAAATATAGTACCTACAATTAAAAGAAATGTATTTTTTAGTTCAGCGTATCGAAAGCTTTCACAAGATACCCCACACCATATACAAAGAAACGATTTTTTTCTTCAAATAACTTAATTAGCCCTCCTACCTCCCTCCTAAATGCATTTCTAAATGTTTAATAATCGTAAATGTTGCGGGCATAAATAAGCCTTTATTACTTCCCCCAATGTGAGCTTGCCACGTTTCATAGTTTAGGAGTAAAATGTTTGTGACAGACAGACACGGGGGTGATCTTATAATAGTTCCGTTTTCACTTTTTAAGTAAGGAATTCTAAAAACAGATTTTGCTTTTGCCACTTATAATGCTACAATTGCTGACGTTAGTTATAAGGATTTTTAAGCAATGACGGATCTGTGCCCAACAAAGGGTTTGCAAAACGACTTTAGATGCCCGCACGGAAAAGGGATTGGGCGTAAATCCGAGACCGGCGCGACCCGGGTCTGGTCGCACCAACTTTAATTTACTAGACTGGGATTGGTCTTCACACTTTCAGAGGGACTCATCCTCAGGGAAAATGACCTGCGGCGAAGCTCGAGCTCTTCACGGCCTAGCCCAGGTTGCGCCAGTTTAAATCAAGAGATGCAAGTTGGGTCAGGTCTTCTCTCATTTAGAATCGGGCCGTGTCCTTCCTTTTTTTTGCAGATTCGGGTCAGAACAGACTTCTTTTCTTCCAGATCGTATATATAGGGTTATCCAGGTATAAAAGCTAAACGTTCGGTTCCTCTCTGATTTAGATAGTATGATAAACATTACTGGCCCGACCGCAATGGCAGATTTAAGAAAGGGGAGGGGGGGCAATGTGGCGATCGTCCACCCCTTGAGTCCATTAAAGGGTCTTTAAAACGACATTAGACGGAAAAGTGATTAGAGCCTAAACTCGAGATCGGCGCTACCCGGGTCGGGTCGCGTCAGCTTTAATTTATTATACTGGGACTAGGTCAGGTCTTCAAACTTTCAGTAACGGGTCAGGTGGGGTCTTATTTTTTTCTGCAGAGCTGGACCAAATCACCCTCTTTTTTTTTTTTTTTTTTTTTTTTTTTTTTTAATCTTTAGGTCGGTCTTGGAGGACTTCCTTCTTCCGAGGGGATACACTAGAAAAGAGACGGGCTCGGGCTCTAGTTTTATTCTAATCTTCGGACTCGTGCTCATTTTTTCTGAAACGTGAAAATCTTATTTATCCATGTGTAGGATAGATTGAAAGAACTTTTTTTTACTTAAAATCGCCTACTTATTCCTTTTCAAATCATTATGATATTTTTATCAAAATGAGGGGGAATTGAAATCGTGTTTGTTTATTTTTGTTTACTTTACTAGGGGGCGCCACCCCCCTGCTCGCTATGCTCGCCAACCCCCCGCGTAATCGCTTCGCGAGTGCAAATTATTGGCTACCCCTGCTTGCTGCGCTCGCCAATACCCCATGGTATGAATAAGCAGTTGCAGACCTTTCAACTGATGTGTCTCACGACTGGTGTTGTAAAGAAATTAAAAATGTGCCCCCCTGGGGGGGGCAGAGTGGGAGGCGACACAAAAAACATCCATAATATAAATAAGCAGCTGCAGACCTCTCAAATGATATGTCACACGACTGGTGTTGTAAAAAATTGAAAATGTGCCCCCCTGGGGGGCAGAGTGGGGGTGACACACAAGACATCCATAAAATGCATAAACAGTTGCAGACCTTTCAAATGATGTGTCACACAACTGGTGTTATAAAGAAATTAAAAATGTGCCCCCCCTGGGGAGAGCAGAGTGTGGGGGTGACAAGACATCCATAATTTGAATAAGCAGTTGCAGACCTTTCAAATCTTGTGTAACACGACTGGTGTTGTAAAGAAATTAAAAATGTATTAAAAATGTGTCCCCCCTGGGGAGCAGAGTGGGGGATAACACACAAGACATCCATTGTATGAATAAGCAGTTGCAAACCTCTCAAATGATGTATCAAACGACTGGTGTTGTAAAGAAATTAAAAATTTGGCGAAATATTACAGTTATCGCCAAGTTGGCGTCACTTTTGACAACTAATTTTGGTCGCCGAATTTGGCGATATATCACCAAGTTGGCGACAAACATGGCGATTGTTGGCGATGGTAACCTTTCCTCTCTTTATGGCAACTCATACGGCGATGCATAGACGGAGCCCTTTCCTGATTGGTCTATTCGGCTCATGGAAGGAGTGGACAACCCGGATTCGTTAGTTCCGGAAATCTTCCACATCAGCATCATTCCAGGAGTCATTCCTTTTAAGGCTAGTTTTTTTTTACTATAGAAGGATTGCTGTTTCAAATGAAAATATTTGATAATTACAGATTTACATCTACGGAATTTCCGGCGACGATCTAATGGCGCCAATCAACACAAATACAACAATGAATTTGCTTTTAGTTGGCTTTCCGTAGCAGAAGATGTTTTTTAATCAGGTCGTTTATGTATTTATTTATTTATTTATTATTTATTTATATAAGGCGAAGAGAATATTTTCTACTGGTTTTAGAAGTCGAGAATTTGCAAATTATTTAATGTTCTATTCTGCACGAGTCAGTCGTTTTTCATATGCAACTAGTTAGTGTTTATTATATCTATTTGTCATCATGAACTCTGATCATGCTGAGGATGCTGTACATTTTCGAAGTTACTTTTCTCCGTAAGTAAATGTAATTACCATGTTATTCCGATAGAAAGCAATCGATCAATATTTCCTCTTTTTCTGTAAAAGCATCGGACTTTTAAGATAACAGTGTCAATTATTTTTTAATTTGCGTTGATTTTGATTTACGTTGAAAATGAGATATTACTTTTAAAACAATTTTTTTATATAATTTTTATTTTAAATATTTTTAGTATCGGGCTCTGGTGACAAAAAATCGTTCGTGTTCGGGGGGTGCCGGATCCCGGAAAACGAGGCCGAACTCATCTGTAGAATACATGGACCAAGATTTTCCAGCCTAGGCTCCGTCCGGTATAAGACTAAACGCTTGGTCAGGGATCGACACAGCCCGTATGCTGTCGCGGATCTAAGAGGCGGGGGAAGGGGGCAAATAACCAATTTCCCCCCTTGTGCTAGTAAAGGGTTTACAAAGTGACATTATGCATCCTCACGAGAAATGACTTGGGGGGAAGCTCGAGCCCATCACGGCCTGGCACGGTCATCAAATTTTGTGAAATGATCGCGAAGAAAACGCGAATTTCTTCAAAGGATTATGGAACAGACGCAAATTTCGCCAAAAGACTGCGAAAAAGAACGAAAATTTTATCAAAAAATTCAACCCATCAAAATTGGGTCAAACCGAACCTTTTTCGCAAAAGTAGAAACCCGATCCTAAACTGACCCAAACCAGAAATGTATGTCGAACTGCCCCAAATGCGCTAAGTGCAGCTAAAAAGTGAAAGACAGCCCGATAAAACAAAATGTAGTGGTCGACCGAACTCAAAGAAGAAAAGCAGAAATAAACTCGAACCGCATCAAAGAATAGAAGTCAACAGCACCCAAAGCCGACCAGCAGCAAAAAGTGGAAGCCAACCAGACCCAAACCTGACCCACAGCAAAAAAGTACACATAACACGACCCGCATTGAAAAAGATGAGCCCTAACCCGTGCATCAGATTGGAGTTTCCAAAATTCAAAAATCGCTCCCCCGCCCTTGAGGACTCTCCAGATCCGATCTTGTTTTTTGGACAGAACAAGTATCGCCATCCATTGAGCCAAAGTTGAAACTGTGTACATTTTATTTTCTTCCTGAAATTTTGACTGTCTCTTTATCCCTAGTTTCCCCTATTGTATATTTTCATTCGTGATTTAGCACATTTTTGTAAATTAAGAAATTCTTTTTTTCCAATGTAGTTAAATTATTTTTCAGGTATGGTTTTAGTTATTGCATATCGTTTTATTGTTCGCCATGGAATGCAACGGCAAATGATCAACTACCAGTTCGTCCTTAACAGCCGAAATTTTGTTTGACACATTAGAAAATATAATAGCCTAATGGAGTTTCAGCAATACGGTGTTACGAATCGTAGCACCTGCTATCCAGTCACGTGATTGTTTTTCGGCGCCGTTGCGTTGGGCCGATCGTCTTACGAAATCATGTTCTAAAGGCCAGATGTTCTCGAAGGATTTTCTCGACGAGAGAAATAAAACTCTCGCTTATTATTCATGTAAAATTTATATTTTTATGTTTAAGTGTTTTGTAGTTGTGTTTAGTGTGTGTCGTCCAAAATAAACAAGTAAAAAGACTCCATTTTCAAGTATTATTTACGTACACTTTCGAATTCGCGAATCGTAAAATTCTATATGGTGCCACATTTCAACCCGGGAAGTGATTGTGTTAATGACTTCAAGACTTTCGAATTTAAGACTTTTATAAGTGTCAGTGACTCCTTTAAGAATATCAAGAATGTGCTTATAAATTTCAAGACTGTGATTTGTGCTGCCGCTCTTGGATTTCTCGGTCTGAATTTATCGGAATAATACATCGCGTCTTCACATCGCGGATAGAAAAGGTATTGTAAAATTATTTTGATTTATTCTTTTGATCTACATTTTCACTATTATGGATCTTGAAAAAATTAAAAGTAAAAGAAAGGTATTAAAAACCGCAATAACCAAATTTATTACAAAAATTGAGGCTTATATAGAAAGTATCGATTTTAATGATAAAAGTCATTTTGAGCAGTTAACAGAATATTTAACTAATATTAAGGATAAACAAAACGAATTAAAAACTGTTAATAATCAGGTTCAGGAATTATTATCGGATGGAACAATTTTCGAGAACGATATTCAGTCATCTATTGAATATGACGATGGAATAAATGAAACAAAATTTAAAATTAAATTGAATTTGAAGAAATTTAAAATTGATTCGGATAAACCTGATACTAGTTCTTTATTTAACGCGAGTACAACTCCCTATTTTAATGCTAGACCAACAACAATAAATTTACCAAAAATAAACATCCCGACGTTTAAAGGGGATCCGAATATGTTTTTGGAATTTATGAATAGTTTTAAAAGCAGCATTGATGCTAATGAAAATTTATCCAAGGTGGATAAACTTATTTATTTAAAATCCTTTTTGTCAGGTGAAGCACTTAAATCAATTTCCGGTCTAGCCCTGACCGAGGCGAATTACCAGCAGTCTTTAGACTTGCTGCAGAATCGTTATGGTAAACCAGAAATTTTGATAAGCGGGTTTATAAACAAATTATTAGAACTAGAACCGGTTAGGTCGAGCACGAATATTAAGTCATTACGAGATTTATATGACGAATGCGAAGTAAGCATTCGTAATTTACAAGCTATCGGGGTCGCGTCGGACAATTTCGGATATTTATTGATACCGATAATTTTAAAACAGATACCCGATAATTTAGTTGTAGAATATCAGAGAAAGAAAAATGCGGAAAAAGCTGGTGACGTAAATGAACTGATGAAATTTATAAAGTTTGAAATAGAATCGCGAGAAGCAGCAAATGCAGTGTCAGGGATTTCCTTAAAAAATCAGGAAGTAGCACGATATGAAAAAAGGAATTTTAGAACTAAACCAAATGTTCCCTCTTCAATCGCGCTTAATACTGTTGTAAAAAATGTTTGCATATTTTGTAACGCGAATCATTTAAGCTTAAAGTGTAATGAAATTACTGATGAACAGAAAAGGTATAAATTAAAAAAAGATGGAAGATGCTATCGTTGCTTCTTGAAATCGCACGTAATATCCTTGTGTAAGGTAAAAATACCTCCTTGTGAATTGTGTAAAAGTTACCAGCATAATTATTTATTTTGCCCGACAAAAAAATCGACAAAAGCGCGTCACGATGAAAGCTCAGTAAAAGCCGATGATTCTAAAAATGAAGAAAGTCAACCCGTATTTTCATATGTAATTAAAACTAATAATTCTCCCGAAAAGTACGCAACATTATTGCAAACCGCCTGTGTACGAGTGCAGGGTACTGGTAATAAATTATGCACGAGACTCTTATATGATTCGGCATCCTCTAGAACATTCATTACAAAAAGTTTAGCCTCGGCGTTGAAATTAAAACCTGTTGCCAAGGAAACGCTTTTGGTTTATACATTTGCAAATCGCGATGCCATAGAAAAGGAGTTTAGTGTAGTAAATTTAACTATTATTAGTTGTCATCATCCTTATGAAAAAATAACTGTAAAAGCGCTAGTTTCTGAAATAATTAGCGGTACTAAGATAATGACTTCTGTTGATTATAAGTTAATAGATAAATTACGATTAGATAAACATGAATTGGCCGATACATTTATTCATTCGAAACCGGTCCAGATCTTGCTAGGTGCGGACTATCTGTTCAAAACTATAATAGGTAATGTCGTAAAAATTAATCATAATTTATTTATGCAGCCAACAATATTTGGCAAAACCATTGTCGGTCAAGTTAATAGTAATAATTCGCAGCCAACTTCCTGTATGAATGTAATTTGTTTCCCTTCAGAAAATGATCTTAGAAATTTATGGCAAATTGAGTCTTTTTTAGTCGATTCAAATGATCAAATGCAAGAGGAGACTTATGAGGTCATTAATCAATTCCAGAAAGAAATCATTTTTAAAAATGATAGATATATGACCCCCTTGTTATGGCGTAGCGAATTAGATAAACAGAATTTGTCTAATAATTACCAGGTAGCAGAAAGGCGTTTCGCAAGTTTGGCGAAAAGGTTAAAGAATGATAAATCTTTGTTTTTAAAATATAATGAAATTATGAAAGAGCAATTAAGCGAGGGAATTATTGAAAAATGTAGTGATAATTGTTCTGTCAATTTCGTGATGCCACACTCTGCTGTTTCTAGGCCAAGTTCTTCTACAACAAAAACAAGGATTGTTTTTGACGCGAGCAGTCGGGAAATGGGGGAGAAAAGTTTAAATCAATGTCTTTTTGCGGGGCAAAATTTGAATCCTAATCTCATAGATGTGATATTAAATTTCAGACAGTTTAAAATTGCTTTCACGGGGGATATTGCTAGGGCCTTTCTACAAATTCAGGTATCAGAAAATGATAGAAATTATCTATGTTTTTTGTATTTCGATGACTGCGACATAGATAAACGTAGTGTTTTGTATCACTTTAATCGTCACTGCTTCGGCGTCACCAGCTCTCCCTATGTTTTAGCCTCTACAATTAAAAAGCATATTGGTAATTATAAGGATACGGAACCCGCCGCCTATGAAATGATTAATAAATATTTGTACGTAGATGATTTAATTTACGGATCATCTACAGTCGAGCAGGCTATGCAACTAACAACTACTGCAGTTTCTATATTTAAAGATGCCAATATGCAATTGCGAAAGTTCGTTACTAATTCTCCAGAATTAAAAGAAGCTTGGAATGGTAACCCGGTTATAGAGATTAATGAAAACTGCGAAGAATCAAAAGTATTGGGGTTAAATTGGAATGTTGAAGGGGATTTTTTGGCTATAGATTTGGCATCTTTATTGTCAATAGGTGACAACTTGGAATTCACCAAAAGGCATGTTCTCCAGACTGCCGCTAAAATATTTGATCCAGTTGGATTTATGTCACCTTTTTTGATAAGGGTAAAAATTTTCCTTCAAGAATTATGGCAGAGTGGGCTAGACTGGGACGATGAATTTAACGAAGAATTTCAAATTAAATACAGAACATGGTATCAGGAAATCGAATTGCTAGACCAATTAAAAATACCCAGATATTATTATCACTCGAGTGAAGTGCACGACAAAGTAGAACTACACATTTTTTCCGATGCTTCCTTGAAGTCCTATGGAGCGGTAGCCTACTTCCGGTTTCAAACATCCGAAGAAAATTATAGGACATGTTTTGTTATGTCTAAGGCTAGAATAGCCCCATTGAGAAAAATAACACTACCACGCTTAGAGCTTTTAGGGGCTCTAATAGCTGCTAGAATAGCTAGTCACCTTAAACTCATTTTCACGAATCTAGATAAAATAGTACTGTGGTCAGACTCGACTATAGTACTACATTGGATCAAAGGAGTGGCATCCAAATGGAAGCCGTTTGTGGCTAACAGAGTGATGCAAATTCAGGACTTAAGCAACCCTAGTTCTTGGCTGCATGTAAATAGCAGGGATAATCCTGCTGACATGCTAACTAGGGGACTGTCAGCGAAAGAGTTAATAAACTCCAATCAGTGGTGGTACGGGCCGGAATGGCTCGGTAAATCTGAAAAATTTTGGCCTAAGGACGATAATTTAAAATTAAAATCAGTCAATCCTGAAATTGAAGCTAGAAGTAATATTGTTGTTAATACAATTATTGCCAAGGAGAATTTAATTGATATACAAAAATTTAGTAGCTTGAGAAAATTATTGCGTGTAACAGCCTATGTATTTCGTTTTATCAGATTACTAAAGAAAAATCGTGAACCAATACGTACACTTTCGGCGGAGGAAATCCGAGAAGCCGAAATCTTCTGGATAAAAAATTGTCAAGCTGAAATTTTCGAAAAAGAAATCTTAAGCCTGAAAAATTCCAAGCCAATTCCTTGAGACTCTAGATTGCTTTCATTGAACCCTTACCTCGATTCAGATGGAGTTTTGCGAGTTTTAGGACGACTCCATAACGCAAATTATTCGATGGATGAGAAACATCCAATAATTCTTCCGTCAAAAACCAAACTTTCAGAACTTATAATTTGGGATGCCCACTACAGAGTTTTTCATTCTGCTGTTGCCCATACACTTGTGCAGATTAGAGAAAGATTCTGGTTATTAAAGGCTAGACAATCTGTGAGAGCTGTGCTTAAAAATTGCATTATTTGCAAAAGATTTTCTTCAACTCCAGGCGATCAGACGGTAGCGCCATTGCCTAATGATCGAGTAGAACAGACCAGTCCATTCAGTGTGATAGGATGTGATTTTGCAGGGCCATTATACGTAAAAGACTGTGATAACAAACAATACATTTTATTGATTACATGTGCAGTTACTAGAAATGTCCACTTGGAGCTTGTCGGCAGCTTGTCGACACAAACATTTTTACTAGGCTTTCGTAGGTTTGTTTCTCGGCGAGGATTACCATCTGTAGTATATTCGGACAACGCCAAGACCTTTAAACGTGCGGACAATGACTTGAAAAACCTTTGGCGGATTATGACTCATCCAGATGTGCAAGACTATTTTGCTTCTCATCACATACAGTGGAAATATATCATTGAACGAGCAGCGTGGTGGGGGGGATTTTACGAGCGAATGGTTAGAACTATAAAAACTGCTTTAAGAAAGACACTCGGGAAATCATCGCTAACTGTTGATGAACTACATACTGTTTTAGTTGAAATTGAAGGAATGGTCAATTCTCGACCTTTAACATATGCCTCGCCAGAAGGTCAAGACCCCCTACCATTAACGCCTGCTCATTTCCTAATTGGGAGAAGAATGTCTTCTCTGCCACCAGTTCGCCTTCATCTTGAATCGAATATCTCTTCCAGGAAAGAATTAATTAAATCTTTTAACTATCGTGAGAAATTAATGCGCTTGTTTTGGACTAGATGGAAAGGGGAATACTTGTTAAATTTGAGGTCAGCTCATTTAAGTTCGAACAAAACTAATTTTCCTCAATTTAAATTGAATGACATAGTATTAATCAAAGATGATAAATTACCCAGAAATTTCTGGAGTCTAGGAAAAATTATTGAATTATTTCCTGGAAGAGACGGCAAGGTGAGGGCCTGCAAGGTAAAAACTGAGAAATCTATTCTCAGACGACCAGTACAGTTATTGTATCACATGGAAATTTGAACTGATTAACTTGTATACTAATCTTGTTTTTTTTTTCTTATTTTAGTTGAAGTTTTGTTGTATTTAGTTGAATTTTCGTCCTTGAAGTATGTATAATATTCCATATTTATATTCATGTTGTATTAAATTGATATATAATTTGTGATGAACATCCATATGTTCATGGGTGGGCAGTGTTACGAATCGTAGCACCTGCTATCCAGTCACGTGATTGTTTTTCGGCGCCGTTGCGTTGGGCCGATCGTCTTACGAAATCATGTTCTAAAGGCCAGATGTTCTCGAAGGATTTTCTCGACGAGAGAAATAAAACTCTCGCTTATTATTCATGTAAAATTTATATTTTTATGTTTAAGTGTTTTGTAGTTGTGTTTAGTGTGTGTCGTCCAAAATAAACAAGTAAAAAGACTCCATTTTCAAGTATTATTTACGTACACTTTCGAATTCGCGAATCGTAATAATTCTATATACGGGAGGACATTCCAGGAAAATCTCCATATATTGAAATGTATTTGTTGATTTTATCCACACTTTAAGCATATATGAAATCTGTTAACAAAGCAGTTTCTAATTTCTTTGTTTAGTTCTGAAGTTAATACTGAAAAGAAAATATTTTATTTATAAGTCATCCTTTATCGAAACGGTACACAGTAATATAAACCACAGATGTTATATTTTTCATAAAATCCATGTTTCAAAAATTAATAATAAATAAGCCTTCTTAGTAACTTTTGCAAATTCTAACTAAAACATACATGAGATGAAATATATTTCTGAATAGATACATTTGCCGCAGAATATTACATATTGAGTAAATATACTTACCTAATCCCTCGTCAAATATAAGCAGGAAAATTTTTTCATTATGGATTATGTATTCCAAATTGAAAACCCACATGTAATGAAAGTAACACATCATCCGGACGTACGTTGTGGGAATCTTGTGCAAAAGACGTTACTTTCAAAGTTTTACTTAATATTTTGTTTGGCCAATATCTAAAGACATGTTGTTTGATAAGTTCCTCGAATCGTATTCATTTCTGATGTTAAATATATTCAGTTTTTCATTTTTGCAATGTTAGTCTCTTGAGGTATAGTTTGTTAAAAAATATATTAAAGAAAAATTAAAAGCATGATGCGAATTTATATTCCTTTTCTAGTACCAGTTGTCAGGAAAGTGTTCGAAATTTTATTAGAGTATATGAAGTAATTATACAGGGTGATTCAGCTCGTCGGTGACAAACTTTAAGGATCGATAGAGCACACCTAGACGAACATTTTTGAATAGGGAATGTAGGGTCCCTGACGCGATGGTAAGGCGCTAGGCGCTTTCGAAAATTTGGGTGCCGAAATTCGAAACGTCATAAAAACTAGGGAAATGGTTAGATTTTCTTGCTTGTTGCGTCGAAATGATTCTGTTTGTTTAGACTTTCTTCAGTACCAATTTGATAAGCGTATCTCTTAAAACATGGATAGGGGGCGCTGCAGACTTTGGAGAGCTAGACAACAACTTTAAGCCCGTTATTTTGATAATTTAACACATGCTCGCCAAAGTTTATACTCTAACTTAAAGTTTGAACCCAAAAGTAGAGCCCTGCAAAAAGCGTAAGAGCCGGAATAAAATGTCAAAGTACAGGGTGGTCGAAACTCGAAGGCTCCTAAGAGATAAACAAACAGATTTCTTGACTTATGGCATGCATTTTCATGATTCTGTTTGCTGGGGCTCTCTGAAACTCAGTTGAACGGTACAAAAAGAAACATCGATAGGGGGCGCTTTGGGCAAAAAACATAATTCGTTGACATTTCGGACGCTAACTGGAAACGGGGCGCTACGATCAGTTAGTAATAATGAAAACACATTTTCTACCTCTGCTCAACACTTCTGAATAAATTTAGACCAAAAACATCAATGATACTGGAAATTTATTTACAAAAAATAACACTACAGAAGATGCTCGAAATTTCGACCTTGGGCCATGATGCAGGCTTCGCACCTCCGTCGCATTGAGGAGTGTGTGTTTCCAACAATGCCAGGAGTATCTCTGATCTGCCCTGCAGCTGCCACAATGCGCGCCACAAGTTCTTCAGCACTGCTGACAGGTGTATGGTATACCTCGGCCTTCAGGTAACCCCAAAGGAAGAAATCCAAGTAGGTGAGGTCTGGTGATCGGGCAGGCCAGTGAACTGGACCCCCACGCCCGATCCACCGCTGGCCATACCTTGCGTTTAGATGGAGACGCACGTCGTTCGTGTAATGGGCCGGAGCTCCATCGTGCTGGAACCACATCTGGCGACGCGAACCTTCGGGTACGTGCGCCTCCTCCAGAAGCTGCGGCAGCACTTGATCCAGGAAAATCAGGTAATTTCCACCTGTCAGCCGTTCAGGTAACAAATAAGGGCCAATGAGGCAATCCCCCAGAATGCCGGCCCACACATTTACTGAGAAACGCTCCTGGGCTGCTCGGCTTTTGGTTTCATGTGGATTTTCATCACACCACACATGACTGTTGTGGGCGTTCCACATTCCCTCCCGGCTGAAGATGGACTCGTCCGTAAACAAAATGCTGTTTACAAAACGGGGATCCCTGGATCTCATCGCCAAGTACCATCTTGAGAATTCCACTCGAGGGCCTGCTCTCTGAGCAACTGCACCCGCTGGATGTGGTAGGGGTGCAGATTCCGGGAACGTAAGATGCGCCACGCAGTTGCTTGCGAAATGCCAACATGTCTGGCGATATCTCTCGTGCTAAGACCTGGGTTGTCCTCAACCAGGTTAAGCACAGCCTCTTCGTTGTCGGTGGTGCTCACTGATAGCTCCCGTTCAGGCCTGCCTCCGTCGAAAGATCCCGTTGTGGACAACCTCTGGTGTACTCGAGCGAAGAAGGCATGGCAGGGGATTTGCCTGTTGGGGTAACGCTCGGCGTACAACCGTTGAGCGGCTCGTCCATTACAACCAGCAGCGCCATACGCCAAATGCATGTCAGCCAATTCAGAGTTTGTGTACCGTTCCATCCTACTACCGATCTGCAGACAAGTAACCCGAAGCTTAAGTAGGTACCGCACGTTCAAAAGACGTGTCTGCGCATACAACTACGTCATCTCGCGTTGTCGTCTACGCATTACGTATCTTTTGCATATCGATATGGTACGATATCTTTTGCATAAATCAGCAAAAAGCACCTTATGTAAATTTTATTGCGCGCATTGTGCATGATTGAAACCAGCTATGTTTGTTAAAAAAAACAAACAAACTGCAGTTTTAATAGCTTCTTATGATAAGTAAATTACTCTCTTGTTTTGTTTCTAACTGATCGTAGCGCCCCGTTTCCAGTTAGCGTCCGAAATGTCAACGAATTATGTTTTTTGCCCAAAGCGCCCCCTATCGATGTTTCTTTTTGTACCGTTCAACTGAGTTTCAGAGAGCCCCAGCAAACAGAATCATGAAAATGCATGCCATAAGTCAAGAAATCTGTTTGTTTATCTCTTAGGAGCCTTCGAGTTTCGACCACCCTGTACTTTGACATTTTATTCCGGCTCTTACGCTTTTTGCAGGGCTCTACTTTTGGGTTCAAACTTTAAGTTAAAGTATAAACTTTGGCGAGCATGTGTTAAATTATCAAAATAACGGGCTTAAAGTTGTTGTCTAGCTCTCCAAAGTCTGCAGCGCCCCCTATCCATGTTTTAAGAGATACGCTTATCAAATTGGTACTGAAGAAAGTCTAAACAAACAGAATCATTTCGACGCAACAAGCAAGAAAATCTAACCATTTCCCTAGTTTTTATGACGTTTCGAATTTCGGCACCCAAATTTTCGAAAGCGCCTAGCGCCTTACCATCGCGTCAGGGACCCTACATTCCCTATTCAAAAATGTTCGTCTAGGTGTGCTCTATCGATCCTTAAAGTTTGTCACCGACGAGCTGAATCACCCTGTATTTGCAAGTCACCAGTTTGCTTTTACAGTTCCATCAACTGCAAAGAAAATGAAAAGTTAAATTTTCTTCACTGATTAACTTGTCTAATATAGGGGAAAAAAAAATTTAATGATTTTGGGAAAATGAAGTTATTTTATCCTACATTTGTTAATTAAATTATTTATATACATAAACATCTGTTTGTTTAATTATAAGAACGCTGTCTGGATTCCAATCAGGCAGGATCATGTTTATGGCGTATCCTATTCCAATTTAAATGGCAGTTTAGTCTTGTTTAATCCTCGATCACAAAATTTGACCGTCACAATCAACCCTCTTCTTTTTTCATTTTCAGAATTCCCTGTTATTTTAAGAGGCTTAATTAAAAAAAACTAATGTTCTTCATAATAAAAACACACACATCATGGAATTTCGACATCATTGTGATATAAATTGAGATTACGGAAGATTCCTTATTTCTCACTATTCCTTTAATTTCATTGAAAAAATTCATATGCATGTTACATATTGAAATTTCATGCATGAAAGTAGATAACATGGATCTAGATTTTTATGATGTATGTATATGAGCATAAAATTGCATAAACAAAGCCTGTATGATGATAATATGCTCTGGAAAAATTATTCGAAACAAAAGTGATTAAAAGTAGAAAAGCATTTGCTATTTTTATCCTTTCTATACATAAATAAAATCTGTCAGAAACGTAGTTCCTTTCAACTCGCTTTTTTCGAATTAAAGCGATATATTTCATTAAAAAGTAGTATTTTATCATAAAAATGTATAACATGGGTAATGTATTTTTCATAAAAATCTGTGCAAGAAAAATCCTTATTAAATAAATCTTCTTTAGAACTTTACCACAGTCTGATTAAATATACATGAATGAAGTTTCTGAATAAGATACATTCACCGCAAAATTTTCATGTTTTATCATAAAAATAACATAGTAATGTGGGTGCTATATTTTTCAGAAAAATCTGTGCCTGAAAAATTCATATTAAAAAATCTTCTTTGGACCTTTCCCGTAGTCTGACTCAAGTATAAATAATGTTTCTGAGTAAATTATATTTGCAGAAAAATTTTCGTCTTTCCTCATAAAAATACATAGCAAGATAGGTACTATAGTTTTCTTAAAAATCTGCGCCTGAAAAATCTATTTTAAATAAATCTTCTTTAGAATTTTGCCGTAGTCTGACTAAAATATACATGAATGAAGTTCCTGAATGAGGTACACTCACCGCAAAAATAGGCTTACCCAAATACAGGGTGTATCTAAACTACTGGGCAATACTTTAAGGGGTGGTAGTACACATCAAGAAAAATAATATTAAATGGGAAACTAAGGGTCCCAAACGTCTTCCGAAGGAAATAGGCGCCATCAAAGTTTAGGGTCCAAAATTTGAAATGTTTAAAAAAAACTGAAAAATTGGTCGATTCGTTTGCGGTTTTCACGAAAACTATTCTTTATGTCAGTATTGTCTTGAAAATAAATTATAAAGATGAATTTTAAAAAATGCCGATAGAGGGCGCTTTAGACTTTGGAGTAACGAACAACTATTTTTTACCGTTATTTTTTGCGTCCCATTAAATTTTTTTAGAAGGTTAGACATAAACTTAAATTTTGAGCTCAAAATCTGTGGTTAAGTAGCGCAAACTGAACTGTGTTCGATGGTAGTGGATAGGTTCAAATTTCAAATGATTATAAAAAACATAAAAATTGGTCAATTGATTTGCGGTTTTCACTAAAATTATTCTTTACGTCAGTATTGTCTTGAAAATAAATTACACAGATAAATTTCAAAAAATGCCAATAGAGGGCGCTTTAGACTTTGGAGTAACGTACAAGTAGTTTTTACCGTTATTTTTGCATCTCATTAAATTTTTTAGAAGCTTAGACATAAACTTAAATTTTGAGCTGAAAATCTGAATCGTTGAGAGTGGTTAAGTAGCACAAACTGAACTGTGTTCAATGGGGGTGGGGAGGTACAAATTTCAAATGATTATAAAAAACGGAAAAATTGGTCGATTCGTTTGCGTTTTTCTCTAAAACATTCTTTATATCATTATTTCCTTGAAAATAAATTTTAAAGATAAATTTCAAAAAATTCCGTTAGCGGGCGCCTTAAACATTAGAGTAACCAACAATTATTTTTAACTGTTATTTTTTTTTATCTAAATAAAAGTTTTAAAAGCTTAGACTTAAATTTTGAGCTCAAAATCTGAATCGTAGTGAGTAATTAAGTAGCGAAAAATTGAACTGTGTTCGGAGAGTGGGCAGGTAACATTTCAACGCCAGAACACAGTTCAGTTTGCGCTTCTTAACCCCTCTCAACAATTCAGAATTTGAGCTCAAAATTTAAGTCTAAGCTTTTGCAAGCATTTAATTAGGTACAAAAATAACAGTTAAAAATCATTTTTGGTTACTCTAAAGTTTAAGGCGCCCTCTAACGGATTTTTTAAAAATTATTTTTAAAATTTATTTTTAAGGAAATACTGACATAAAGAATGGTTTTAGAAAAAACCGCAAACGAATCGACCAATTTTTCCGTTTTGTATAATCATTTGAAATTTGAACCTTCCCACCCCCATTGAACATAGTTCAGCTAGCGCTACTTAACCACTCTCAACGATTCAGATTTTCAGCACAAAATTTAAGTTTATGTCTAAGCTTTAAAAAATTTTAATGAGATGCGAAAAATAACGATAAAAACTAGTTTTACGTTACTCCAAAGTCTAAAGCGCCCTCTATCGGCATTTTTTGTAATTCATCTTTATAGTTTATTTTCAAGACAATACTGACGTAAAGAATAATTTTAGTGAAAACCGCAAATCAATTGACCAATTTTTATGTTTTTTATAATTATTTGAAATTTGAGCCTACCCACTCCTATTCAACACAGTTCAGTTTGCGATACTTAACCACAGGTTTTGAGCTCAAAATTTAAGTTTATGTCTAAACTTCTAAAAAAATTTATTGAGATGCAAAAAATAACGGTAAAAAATAGTTGTTCGTTATTCCAAAGTCTAAAGCGCCCTCTATCGGCATTTTTTGAAATTTATTTTTATAATTTATTTTCAAGACAATATTGACATAAAGAATAATTTTCGTGAAAACCGCAAACGAATCGACCAAATTTTCCGTTTTTTATAATCATTTCAAATTTTGGACCCTAAACTTTGATGGCGCCTATCTCCTTCGGAAGACGTTTGGGACCCTTAGTTTCCCATTTAATATTATTTGTCTTTATGTGTACTATCACCTCTTAAAGTTTTGCCCAGTAGTTTAGATACACCCTGTATTCGACAAGTGTAACACAGAAAATTTTTCATTATGAATTGTGCACCCCAAATTGAAAATCCATCTGTTACAAAAGTAACTCATTATATGAACATGCCAGGAAATCTCGTAGATAAGACATCATTTTCAAAGTTTATTTACTTAATATTTTCGTTAGAAATATTCTAAAGTGAGTTATTTTATATATTTCGCGAAGTATATTGACTTTGGATTTTAAATATATTAAGATTCTTCATCTTTGTAATGTTTGCCTCTTGAGGTAAAATTTACTAGATTTTAAATATATTAAGATTCTTCATCTTTGTAATGTTTGTCTCTTGAGGTAAAGTTTATTGTAAAATAAATTGAAAGAAACTTGAAAAGAATTTCTGATCATCTTCTAGTACTTAATGTCATGGATTTCTTTAATGTTGAACTAAGAGGCAAGGGAAATTTAAACGTTATTTTTACAATTCCATGCAAAAACCACAGACGAGATGAAAATAATATTAGTTAATAGAACGAACTAAATTTTATTTTAATTATTTTTTAGAATAAAGAACATAAAAATTTTCATTATGGATTGTGCATTCCAAATTAAAAAAAAGTCCTTCCGGCAATGCCGGGAGGAAGAGGTAGCTTTCATATGTTTATTTATATAGTTATTTTAAATTAAGTTATATTATTCAAACATACGAAGCTCAAATTAGTGAAACCCGATTTTATAAGATTGAATGCTAGTTTTTGTCAATACTGATTATTAATAGGAATTTTTAGAAATTAGTCATATTTTATTCAGCCTGGTTTTATTTTCAACGATTTAAAGAGTCGCCAAATTCCAAGATATCATGAAATGTATGCCATTTTAAAGCAGCATGATGGATAAAACAAACCAATGAGCTTGGTCGAAATCTTAATTCATGTGGACATGGGCTCTCATATCGAAATCGATTAATATATACGAGTGCTGTCGCGGGCAAATTGATTTTTTAAAAAATGTCACCCACATTAGAAATTCAAACTGCTATATCTCAGGCGTTTTTTAAGATAAAGACAAAGCAAAAAATACTCCGGAATTTATTATTAAGATAAATACATTCGAAAGAATCTTTTTTTCAATTTCTAATTTTTTATTTGTACATCATTATACATTTAAAAGATTTTTGACAAACTTAAGTAGCCGCCATTTTGAAACAAGATGACGGATGAAGCTGACCAGTGAACTCGGTCAAGACATTGATATATACTACATACACACGGAGTTATATCCAAATCAGTTTATAAATACGCGTATTATCGAGTGACAAATTTCAGACCGTTTCAAAATGTCAACCACACTGGAAATTGAAAGTGCTATAACTCAGCCATTTTTCAAGATATAGATGAAACAAAAAATGCCCTGGAATCTTTGTATCAAGGCCAAATACACAAAAGAAAAATCTTTTTTAATTTCTCACCTTTTTGCACATAATTTTAAATTTTAAATTTTTTTTTAAATTTTAAATGGCCGCCATTTTGAAACAAGATGGCTGATGATGCTGGCTAACGAACTCGGTCGAAACATTTGTATGTACTATGTACATACCAAGTTTCATTCAAATCGGTTCATAAATACGTTAGTTACAGCATGACAAAAATCAGATTGTTTCAAAATGTCAGCCATAAGAAAAATTCAAAGTGCTATAACTCAATCATTTTTTAAGAGATAGACAAAACAAAAAGTGTTCTGGAATCATTGTTTTAAGATCTAACACGTAAAAGCAAAATATTTTTCAACTTTTAATTTCTTCGCATTTAATTTTAAATTTTATTTTTTTTTTTAATTTTAAATGGCCGCCATTTTGAAACAAGATGGCGGTTGATGCTGGCTAACGAACTAGGTCGAGACATTTGTATGTACTATGTGCATACCAAGTTTCATTTAAATCGGTTCATAAGTACGTACGTTAGTTGCAGCATGACAAATATCAGATTGTTTCAAAATGTCAGCCATAAGAAAAATTCAAAGTGCCAATCAACTCAATCATTTTTAAAGATATAAACAAAATAAAAAGTGTTCTGGAATCGTTGTTTTAAGTTCTAACACATAAAATATTTTTCAACTTTTAATTTCTTCGCATTTAATTTTAAATTTTAAATTTTTAAAAAAAATTTAAATGGCCGCCCTTTTGAAACAAGATGGCGGATGATGCTGTCTAACGAACTCGGTCGAGACATTTGTATGTACTATGTACATACCAAGTTTCATTCAAATCGGTTCATAAATACGATAGTTATCGCATACAAAAATCATATATATATATATATATATATATATATATATATATATATATATATATATATATATATATATATATATATATATATATATATATATGTCAACATTTGGACGGAGGGTGGTTTTGGGGTTTGGGGCTCATGATCGGTGAAAATATACAAAAAATTTCTGGAAGTGCTTTCCTCCGAACGGCTGCAATAGGTAGCTTTTTACTTTTTGTAATGAAAGCTACCTAATACATCTGTTACAAAAGTAACTCATTATATGAACGTGCCTTGAGGAAATCTCGTAGATAGGACATCATTTTCAAAGTTTATTTATTTTATTTTCGTTAGAAATATTCTAAAGTGAGTTATTTTATATATTTCGCGAAGCATATTGACTTTGGATTTTAAATATATTAAGATTCTTCATCTTTGTAATGTTTGCCTCTTGAGGCAAAGTTTATTGTAAAATAAATTGAAAGAAACTTGAAAAGAACTTATGATCATCTTCTAGTACTTCTTGTCATGAATTTCTTTAATGTGGAACTAAGAGGAAAGGGATATTTAAATGTTATTTTTATAGTTCCATTCATAAACTACAGATAAGATGAAATAATATTAATTAATCAAACAAACTAAATTTCATTTTAATTATTTTCTTAAATAAAGTCAATAAAGAAATTATTTTTTAAATTGTCGTAACCCTTTTAAGAACACCGTCTTTTACAGAATTTTTAATTTTTTATTACCAGTTTGTTAAATAGGAAATTTTTGTCTTATTCAGTTGCGAAAATGCTCAGATTAAATATGGCAAAATTTACTGGTGAGAGTAATAAAGGATTTTGAGCACCTTATGCAGCACGTAACCCAGGGCCGTAGCTGAGGGGGTGCTATGGGCTGCTCAGTCCCCCCCCCCCTTAAAATATTTTGAGACCCCCCTGGAAAAAGTTCCAAAGTCACTAAATGTTCCGAAAATTCAAATGAAATTCTGTTCAAAAATCTAATTTAGTTCGTAGATCCTTTCACAGTTTTGCAGAGTTACTAAATTGTATCTAAAATACGTGTTTCAACACTCCCTCATCCTATTGGTACATATGAAGCTAACAGGATGTTTAATTTTGCACCAGTTATACATTCAAAATTTTCATCATCATATACTTTTCTTAGCATAAAATGAAATTATTACAACAGTTTAATGAGAAACATGGTACCTACAATGTGAATATGCACTAATTTATCTTTCTGCATTAGAGAGAGAACAAAAAAAATATGAGCCCCACCTACATTCCCTTGAGCCCCCCTTTATTCCTCTGAGCCCTCCCCCCCCCTATCGTACACTTCTAGCTACGGCCCTGACGTAACCGCTCGTTCGTCCCCAAGGGGTTAATGAAGTGGGCCGTTAGGGTGTTTTTTTTTTTTATTCTGCTAAATTTCACTGAATTGCAACAAACTATTCCCAATTGTGAATGGGCAGTTGTGATTCTTGATGATATATATATATATATATGTGTGTGTGTGTGTTAGTGATAAAATGGATAAGATATTTACTAAGTTTGTTTGCGTGTTAGATTTTCTGTTCTGTTTTAAAGCCTTTTTTCTGTCTTTCCTTAAGTTTTATAGTTAATATATTAATATTTACCTAAAGTGTCGACATCCCCCAGGGGAATACCTTCTTTAGGTATTTACGGGTTTCGCGACCCCGGGTTCCCGAGCGATCTTTCTCCTTTCCTTTTTTCTTCTCGTTTTTAGTTGTCTATCCTTTTTTCTTTGTTTCACACTTTTTAATCTTCTCTTTTCAGTTTGTTCCTCTTTGTTCTTGTTTGTTTTTTTACTAACCTTCTGTTCACATAGTTCTTTGTTCTACTAACTTTGTCGTTTTCAATAACTTATTTGTTTACATAGTTCTCTGTTTTTACTAACTTTGTTTTCGTTCTTTTGTTGAAAAAAAAAAGGAAAAAGAAAAAAAAATTAAAAATGCTCAAAAAGACAAAAAATATACCAAGTTTTTTTTTACGCTCCCTCTGTAATTACTTTTTATATACAATAGTGGTTTTTTATATTCACGTGAGACACTCTGGGTGTTGAGGTTTTTTTTAAAACCTCATCGATTCGTTTCCTCCTTTTTAGGAAGATCTCGGGTCCCAGGGTGCAGGGCATCTCCGAATTCCGGTTCCGAGTACGGGGGGCGCCATGCTTGCATGGTGGTTGTTAGGAGGGGCTATTGCTACCAGAAGACTGGTTCCTTTCGACGTAAGGGCCGGCTGTAGGTTGGACAGAGCTGTAAAGGCTTACCTACGGCTACCCATTTTCCCTGGAAAAGAACTGGAGCTTTGGAGATGCTATCGAGTTTAATCCAATGTTCGAAAAACGTGGAAGTTTGTTGGGAATAGTTTTCACCCTTTTGAGATCTGCGCCTAAAGTAAGGGAAAGAAGAAGGGTCGGTGACCAGGCCCGATGCCTGGCGTTTTATTAATTTCTCTCTCAATCATGGATACAACTAAAGGAAATAAGACATGCGAAGTGGAAGCCCCACAACTAAATGCTAATCAAACTGCATCCGGTTCTGGCTTGCAGTCAGACGTGAATCTTAATGTTGAACAAATGAAATCTTGGGCAGAGAGAGTAGAGGATTTCACCTCTAATCAAAATGCTGACCTATGTACTGAAAGATTCTTCATTGTTAAAAGGAAGGAAGGCAGCTTTGACAAAACCTCCCCATTTTTAATTCAAAAATCCATCCAAAGTTTAATAGGTGAACCAAAGACCATAAAAAAGATCCGATCTGGAGACCTACTTATTGAAGTTAACAATAGCAAACAAGCCAATAACCTGAAAAAATGTACATTTTTTGCAAATATCCCTGTCTCAGTTAGCCCACATAGAACCCTGAACTCTTCTCGTGGTGTAATATCTGAACCCGATCTCTTGCATGTTACTGAAGATGAAATAATAGATAATTTAAAAGAACAAAATGTCATAGCTGCCAGACGAATAAAAATCTATCGCCGAGATGAACAAATACCTGCCAACCAAATTCAGATACCTACCAAGCACATAATACTTACCTTTAACTCACCTAATCTGCCTAAATATATAAAAGCCGGATACTTGTCATGTTCTGTCAGACCTTATATTCCAAACCCACTGCGTTGTTTTAAATGCCAACGCTTTGGGCACTCAAAAACAAATTGCCGGGGTAAACTTGTCTGTGGTCGGTGCGGTACAGTTGATCATGAAAGTGACAATTGTAGTGCTGCCGCTCACTGTGTAAATTGTAAAGGAGATCATCCATCATACTCAAAAACCTGTGAAATGTGGAAAAAAGAAAAAGAAATACAAACAATACGGACTAAAGACAATATATCATATCCGGAAGCAAAGAAAATAGTTGAATCCAGGTCACCTAAAGTTGGTTTATCCTATGCTGCCGCTTTATTTAAAACTGCCCAAAAGACTTATCAAACTGCTTCAACACAAACGGAATCCTTCACTGAAACAAATAGCCAACAAAAAGAGAACAGTAAGTCTAGTAAGATAAATCAATCAACCAATTCTACCTCCTCAAAATCACTGAATACCATTTCTCCTAACTCACCACAAAATAGCTCTTCAAAATCATCGCAGTCTTTGTATCCTAAACCTCCACTCCATAAAAGAAGCCTTCAAAATATTACTAAAACTGCACCTTTAAAATCGAACCATAGATCTGATGTAGAAAAACATAAAATTCCTATACTTAAATCCGCTATATCACATAATGAAAGTATTTCAAAAAAGAAAAAGAATAAAACACCTAAGAATAACAATACAAAACAGGTCTCTATGGAGGATGACGATGCCGTAGATCTTCATCCTGAACCGGATGCAGAATTGAACGATGGAGATAGTAGCATGTCTACTGTCTCTGAAGAAAATGACATAGATATTCACATTTAACCCCTTTCATGACTAATATCTCGTGGAACTGCCGTGGGTATCACAATAAACATGACGAAATCCGTAATATCCTCTCGGACCATCAACCATTAGTCTTAGCTCTACAGGAAACTCATCTAAAGCCGAATGACAAAGCTAAATTACGCAGCTATTCAACATACCGAAAAAATTTGACAGCTAATGGAAGGGGCATCGGCGGTGTGGCTCTTTTCATCTCCAATAATGTACCCCATTCTCATATCTCTTTAAATACTAATCTCCACTGTTGCAGTCCGTGTACATATTAAACAACTTATAACAATTTGCACTATTTACTTACCTCCAAATCAAAATATTCAATCTGCAGATCTGGATTCTCTACTTCTCCAACTCCCCACTCCTATCATCATTGTTGGAGATTTTAATGCACACAGCCAACTTTGGGGAAACGGGGATTCTAATCGGCGTGGTGATATCATAGAAAAATTTATTTCTGACAACGGCTTATGCCTGCTCAATAATGGAGATCACACTTACTTTCATGAACCTACCCGTACCTTTCATGCAATAGACCTTACTATTTGCTCTCCACTGCTCTATCCCTTCTGGAACTTCTGGGTATCTAATGACCTACACGGCAGTGACCACTTCCCGATTTTTATAACACTGACTGCTGCTGATAAGGATTCTTCCAATTTTATCAACCGTTATATTTATGAGAGAGCCAATTGGCCAGCTTTTACTGCACTTGCAAACATCACAGCTAATATGATAGATGGAAATATTGACAATGCACTTGATAATGTATTATCAGTGCTGCCGATTCTAGCATTCCTAAAACATCTTTTACTCATAAGCACAGGAAACCTTGGTGGAATAGTGATTGCCAAAATGCAAAGAAAAAGCAACAAAAAGCTTGGGATCTCTTCCGGAGGTACCCAAATAATACTAACTATATGGCATTTAAAAAAGCAAAGGCTGAAGCTAGAAGAGTGCGACGCAAAAGTCAACGGGAATCTTGGATTAATTATGTATCTAGCATTAACTCAAACACTTCAAGTAAAGAACTTTGGCTAAAAGTAAAAAAATGCATGGGAATATATTCAGAAAGTCATATTTCAATTTTAAATCATAATGGACAAACCATCACATCTCCTAAGAACATAGCTGAGACAATAGGAAAAACCCTAGCATCCATTTCAAGCTCAGATTCTTATCCGGAACCCTTTTTAACTTACAAAAGACGAACCGAAATGACCAGGATTAATTTTAACTCTCATAACTCTTTTCCCTACAATCAGCTGTTTACTATCTCAGAACTGAACAAGTGTTTGAGTGATAGTCACTTGTCAGCCCCGAGTCATGATGGGATTACCTACATTATGCTGAAGCACCTGTCACCACTCTCTTTAGATAACCTCCTTTCTTTTTACAATAGGATTTGGTTGGAACAAAAATTTCCACATGCTTGGTGCAGAGCAATCGTTATACCTTTTCCTAAACCAGGAAAAGATGCTGGCAATCCCAATAATTACAGACCTATCGCACTCTCTAGTAGCCTTTGCAAACTTCTTGAGAAAATGGTTAACTGCCGCCTCGTGCATATTTTAGAAACAAACAATTATCTTGCTGCTTTTCAGAGTGGATTCCGACGTGGTAGATCTACTATCGATAATTTAATCCATTTGGAAAATCAAATCAGGACTGCCTTTCTAAAACGCAACCATTTGATGTCAGTATTTTTTGACATGGCAAAAGCCTATGACAGAACATGGCGTTATGGGATTCTTCTCGATCTTTTTAACCTCGGTTTCGCGGCAACCTTCCAATTTTTATTAAAAACTTTCTTGCTACTCGACTATTTCAAGTTCGAATTGGTGGTTCATTGTCTAGTTTTTACTTACAAGAAGAGGGTGTACCCCAGGGCAGTGTCCTGAGTGTCACCCTCTTTGCTATTAAAATAAATGACATTCTCAATCAACTTCCTCCTTCAGTAAAAGGAGATTTATATATTGCCGACTTCCGAATTATGTGTATGGGACAGGATATTCGTTTTATAGAAAGACAGTTGCAAATTGCTATCAATCGCATCCTGAATTGGACTAATAAAAATGGTTTTATTATATCTCATGACAAAACATCTTGTGTGCATTTTTGTAGACGTAGGGATCTGCATCCAGATCCTGAAATTTTTATTGGTTCTACTCAAATCCCTGTTGTGGACAATGTTCGTTATCTTGGTCTATTTTTTGACAAGAAACTTATCTTTTTACCCCATATTTTACATTTAAGGACGAAATGCGAAAAATCCCTCAATTTACTTAAATTTCTTTCTAATACTTTTTGGGGAGCGGATCGTGGTTCTCTTCTTAAGATCTATCGTTCTGTGATCCGTGCAAAAATTGACTATGCCTGCCAGGTCTACGGTTCCGCTTGCAAGTCTGTTCTTAAGAAACTTGACACTGTGCACCATAGCGCACTTCGTGTGTGCTCTGATGCATTTCGTACCTCTCCAGTTATAAGTTTATATGTTGACTGTAATGAATCTTCATTACACTATACTCGTGAAAAACTTTCATTGGAATTGTTTTACCGTGTCCTTTCATCCACTTCATACATATATTTTAAGCACTGACAATGATATTCTTTATCAGCATCGCCCATCCTGCATCCCCTCTTTTGATGTTAGAATGAGAAGTATCATTAACAATAGCCCTTTGAATAATGTTGAGGTGAGCACCTGTCCATTGCATATGTATCCCCCTTGGAACCCACCTGTTATTACAACTCTCCATCCTTTTAAAGGTTATGAGAGAAAGAATTTAGCCGCTATTGCTTTTAAACAATTATTTACCGCACACCGTGCTAATTTTAGTAATCACATGGACATATATACAGATGGTTCTAAGAATGGTAATATTGTTGGTTGTGGAGTTTATTGTGATGGTGTTACCCTTAGTTATCGGCTTCATCCTTCTATCTCCGTTTTTACAGCCGAATTAATTGCAATAGAGAGGGCTATGGTACACATCTCTCATCATCATATCACTTCTTTCATCATCTATACTGACTCAAATAGTGCTATTGATGCTTTAAAATCTTTTAAAAAACATTCTTATGTCTCAGCTATCCTGGATTTTTATGCTAACTTGACTAAACGTGGTTATAATATTTTATTTTGCTGGGTACCTGGACACATGGGCATCCCTGGTAATGAAAAAGCTGATGAGGCGGCAAAATCTGCTCGTAATGCATTACATCATAAAATACCATTCTCAGATATTAAACTAATTATAAAACATTTTATTCATAATAAATGGCAAGAAAGCTGGAATTTAGAATACAATAATAAGTTGCATCATATTAAACCTACAGTTGTGACCTGGCCTGCGATTTATCCAAGGAAAATTGACATTCTTCTTACTCGTCTGAGAATTGGACATTCTAGGATCACTCATAAACATTTGTTATTTAGGGAGGATGCACCCATGTGTCCTCATTGTCTTTTTGATACTCTGACCATCCATCATCTCTTAACGGACTGCCCGGGACTCCGGCACTTGTACAGGATATATTTTAATACTTCATCACCCACTTTGACAAACCTCATTGGGGAAACACCCCATGGGGCACTTTTTACTTTTTTAAAACACTCCGGATTTTATTTTGAAATTTAGATCTTACCTGTTTACATAAGTTGACATTCTGGATGGAATTCCCATCCAGATACCTATTTTTTATGAGACTTACTTTTTGTGTTTTACTGGTTTGTACTCTTCACTGTCGTTCTTCACTTTGACCGTATCTGGATGGAGTACCCATCCAGATAGCTTTTTTATCTTTGTTATACAATCGCACTCTTTATTTTCACTTTTTAATCTTTTCATCCTTGTTTGGCGCAGCATGTCCTTAATGGGACTTTGTGCCATTAAACTCCAATCAACCAACCAACCAACCAACCAACCTAAAGTGTCGACAAAGTCTTCTTTTCAATGTTAAATACATAAATTATCCTCTGTTTCAAGTCCCAATTATAATCCCAAGTAACTTGAATCTCGTGATCAATTAACCCACATTTATCATTTGGTCACGCATTCGTTATTTTGTCTTTATCTCAAAAAATGACTGAGATATAGCAGTTTGAATTCCTAGAATGGCTGACATTTTGAAACAATCTGTTTTTTATCATGCGACAGCACGAATTTTACTGAACCGATTTGTATATGATTTACAAGGAAGGTCTCCATACTAGCACACACGAAAAAAATTGAAAAAAAAACACAAAATGTTCTTCGCATGTGGATATATACGTACATGAGAAAATTTTCGGCAGAATTCCAATAGAGCGTTTGTAAAAAAATAATGAAAATTTTATTATTTGGCGATTTATTATCCGTTGGCGTTGGAATAAAAAATTTTTAAAAAATTTTATGCTAAATTTTCCTTAAGCAAAAAATTTTTAATGTTTTGAACTTGTTTAAATAATTTTAATTTAAATAATTGTAGTTTTGTCAATTTTAGTTTGTTTTTATTATAGTTTTGTCATGTATATTTTTATAATGAAAGTTAACTATGAAATTGTATGAATTAAAATAAAATTTAAATTAATTCAATTTGCTTCAATCTCAAAATTATTGAGCGCTATTGATTCAATTTCGTTGCTAAGGAAACCGAAAATTGATTCAATTTCGTTGCTAAATTTATCCGATATTAAAATGTATAACTGCAAACTGCAACATTCTTCATATGGTCTTTACTTTGGAATACGCTTAAATATATGAAAAAATATTTTTCAATTGGAAACTATTTTTTATGTTTAAAATTATTTTCACAGTGATGAAATTAAGCAACTGCAGCAACAAACAGTATACATATGTTATACAAAAAATATACGTATTTAATATATGGTTAATTATAATACGTTTAATTTATTTTTTTTTAATTTCACGCATTCTAAAAATCTATTAACAAGAAAATTTGCAGATGCATTAAAATCGTTTGCTTTTGGCAAGGAAAAATGCACTTCGCCAAATCGCTCAATGCTTTTGTCTTTTCGCGCCAAATACTCGAAAGTACCTTATTTTTTATTTTTATTTTTTTATTTTTATTTTTTTTTATTTTATTTTTTTTTATTTTTTTTTTTTTTTTTACTGCCTTTATACAGTAATTCCGCCGCTGAATTTGACTAATCCTTTATTAAGAACTTTAATTAGTATTTCAAAAAATTCTGAGTTTGCGCTGTATGGAGACCTTCCTTGTTAGTAATGGAATAGTATATACCAATGTCTCGGCCGAGTTCCAGCCGATGTCTAGCTTCATCTGTCATTTTGTTTTAAAATGGCGATCATTTTTTTTAAACTTAAAAAGTGATTAAAAAAAATTAGAAATTGAAAAATATTTTTCTTAAGTGTTTGACCTTGATACATGGGTTTCGGAACATTTTTTCATTTGTCTTTATCTCGAAAAATGTCTGGGATATAATATTTAGGATTTTTAGGATGACCGACATTTTCAAACAATCTGACATTTACTATGCTATACAACGCGTATTAATTACTAATTTTTAATTACTATTGCGTATTAATTACTATTTAATAATTATTATAATTATAATTATTAATTATTAATTATAAAAAAATTAAGTACAATTTAAGTAAAACTTTATAATTCTTATTTGAGCTATTTTTTTAATTATCAATACAAGTGTGCTGTATAAGTTTAAGTATCGGATTCATTATAAGTTAATTAGTTTGGGAGAAAAAAAAATAAAAAGTACAAATACATGTAAAAATTGCAGTCAAAACTGAAGTTATTTTACATTTTTTATGCGTAAAAAAATATATTTTTACTTTATTGTAAATCTAGTACATAGTTCCATTAAATAGACCATAAGGAACAACCAAATAGAAAAATCCGAGTCAATTGAAGAATGTACATAAAAGTTTTGTCACTTTGAACATGCCTATACATCGAAAAGACACAGACTGAGAAAAATCACTTTTAAGTGAAGTGGGTTGTGGCATTTAAAGATACTGCGATGCAATAAAATTTACTTGAAATTGTATTTATAATATTCGGGTATTTACGAAACTTCACCAGAATTTACTAAGGGTAATAAAGTATAATTTAATCAAAAAGTTAGAAAATCGATATTTTCATCATTTTTCGTCGAATGAAGTGTATATGTTACAGGCTAAACCCGATTTTAGGCCAAACTAGTTTATCTCAACGCTCATCGGATAAACTAGTTTTTTCCTAGGCCAAACCGGTTTATCCTAACGCCCATCGGATAAACTAGTTTTTCCTGGGCCAAACTAGTCTATCCTAAGGCCCATAGGACAAACTAGTTTTTCCTAGGCCAAACTAGTTTCGCCTAACTCTTATAGGATAAACTAGTTTAACCTGCTGTTTATTGGTCAGAACTAGTTTTTCCTAGGGCGATCTAGTTTATCCTAGGCCAATTCAATTTGGCGTGATTTTATTGAATTCAATGACCGCCTCAGTGCCAAAGTTCTAGTTTGTCGTAGACTGATCTAGTTTATCCTAGTCTAATGCAGGTTTACGTGTTTTTAGCTCACAGGCATTAAAGCCTGAGAAATAATGGGCCCGCAGGTTCTGTATGTATGTATGTACGCATGTATATACGCATTTACGTGCGTATGTACGTAACGTGATAACTCTTGATAGAAATATCCGATTTGCTTCAAATTTTGGATGTAGGTTCATTCTGATAAGGTACTTTCCTGATTAGTTTTGGGAATTCATTGGGTAAGAATAAAGGGGTACGATTGGGAGGCTATTCCCCCACCGTTAATTTAGAGAAACGAATTTTTCAGGCAGAATTACGAGTTTTAATTTTAAATTTCAGATATGGGATCCTTCTGACATTGTAATACACTATAAATTTATCCAATAAATATGTGTGCAGTATTTTTTCTCAATTTCTGTAAAAAATTCAGGTTTTACTTTACATATAATTAAGAATCCTTTAAAAAATACTGCATACATATTTATTGGATAAATTTACGATGTATTTTTAAATTAGGATGTGTTCGCAGAATGGAAAATACACAATGTATTCATGATTATTTAGATTCTTTGACCTTTCAATATTCAAATAAGGATTCATTAAATAATCAATGTAGTTTAGAACAAAAGAATAAAAGGAGAGTTATAAACATCATAACTTTTGAGTCTGTTCCGTAAAAAATCGATTTGTGAATATATTTCTCAATCACTCTTTAAGGCTTTTCTCAAATCCAAAAGAGCTACATCCTAACACATTTATGAACTAATTCCGTTTCGGAAATGCATAAGGTTAACAGGCATTCTCACTTAGAAAATATTTAATCGAATGGCGTTAACCATTTTTTCATAAAAGCGATGTATCTTTGAGAAAACACTATTAAAGCTACGTTTTGAATCGAATTTCCGGTTACGACTTCACGAAAAAGAAAAACTTGACGCCGTGACAAGAATAGCTTATATGCCGACAGATAATTAATTTCTTAAAAATGGAAAACGGTCTGATTCCAAATTATGTTCGGCTCCGATGTAGAAAAAAAAATATATGCAAACACCGTGTCCAATGCATCATGTCTCTACGATGGGCTAAATTTCTGTATTGATGTTATAAGAAATGACTCTTGACACACATTTATACTTATTCTAGTGAAATATGTTTTTTACCAGCGAAAACCGATTTTGAGCCAAATTACATTTGCTTAGGCCAAACTATTTTATCCTCACGCCAATTGGAAAAACTAGTTTTTCCTAGGCCAAACTTGTTTATCTAAATGCCCATAGGATAAATTAGCTTTTTCTAGGTAAAAGGGTAATCCTTCATTTTTCCCTTCATACTTAACCATTAAACCCTCAAAACTATTCAAGGAATCGCCTTATCAGAAAGAACCTATATCCAAAATTTGAAGCAAATCCGCAAATTCTGCGTCAAAAACCATTTATCTAAATTATAGGGGGTTACCTACATTGCCCTTTCTTTTATACTCAAACAATAAACATCCACAACTAATCACGCAGTGCCTTGTCAGAATGATCCTATATCTAAAATTTTAAATGAAAACTGATAATTCTGCATGAAAAATAGATTTCTCTATATTAACGGTGGGGGATTAGCCTCCCCTTCGTCCCCTTTTATTTTATACAATGAATTCTCTAAACTAATCAGAAAAATATCTTATCAGAATGAAGCTACATCCAAAATTTGAAGCAAATCGGATATTTCTATCACAAGTTATCGCCTTAAGTACATACGTACATATATGCGTACATACATGCATACATATATGCATACAGAACCTGCGAGTCCATTTTTTCACAGGCTTTAACGCCTGTGAGCTAAAAACAGGTAAAATTACATTGGCCTAGGATAAACTAGATCGGCCTAGGACAAGCTAGAATGTTGGCGCTGAGGCAGTCATTGAATTCAATAAAATCACGCCAAATTGGTCTAGTATAAACTAGATAGGCCTAGGATAAACTATTTCAGACCAATAAACAGCAGGCTAAACTAATTTATCCTAGAAGAGTTAGGCCAAACTAGTTTGGCCTAGGAAGAATTAGTTTGTCCTATCAGCATTAGGATAGACTAGTTTGGCCTAAGAAAAACAAGTTTATCCTATGGGTGTTAGGATAAACTAGTTTGGCCTAGGCCAATCTAGTTTGGCTTAAAATCGGGTTTGGTCTGTAGCATATATAACTTTAAAAATAGGTGAGGACGGCTAGTTTTTACTTTTTCAATTATGGTTTCAGGTTTTTAAATGAAATTTGCTTTAACTTCCGGAACCGGTTTGAACCGGTTCTGAAATTAAAACTATCCTAATAAAAAGCAAATATAATCAAAATCGAAAAATTATAAAATAGCCTTAAAACTAGCCGTTTTCAGTTTTTCTATGCAAAAAATATCATTCAAAAATAATAAAATTTGAGGCAGATATTTGAAAGTAACGTCACTATAGACTTAACATTATCATCTGGGTCTTTTTCAGTGACTCGTGTAGGCTCTTAATTGCTCGATTTGGGATTATGAAATTAGGTTTGATTATTTGAATAAACATTCAATACGTATAAAAAGACGTTTTATTAAAAAAAAAAAAAAAACTTTTTTGTTTCTTTATTCAAAAGCTTACAAAGCTTTAAAAATTGAAAATGACAAAGTTTTTAAATTTCATCATTAAATTTCGTCAAATTAAATTTTTCTATCAATATAAATTTATTTATTTATATTGTTTCACAAATACCTTATAAGCGCATAAATTGTCGATACCAATAGCTTATACATGAATTATGAAACATAAATCTAAATTATCCGTGTAATACTTTCAAATTGTCTACTTATGTCGAAGGATTATGTTTTCCATTTTAAATGAAATGGATTTACGTTAAATAATCCAAACAAAATACCGCTATTTTGAGCATAAATCATCGATGATTACGTTAAATATTAAAGCTTAGACAAATTCGAAACATTTAATTAAAACCAATTCTGGAGTATTATAGATTCAGTAAGAAGAAAATATTTGAAAAAAATATTCAAGCATAGTTTTAAAAGAAATTAATGTTCAGAATAATAATATTTTTGATTTATGCTTAAGGATATATTTATTTATATACCACAAGAACAAAGAACTATATTTGTTATTCATTGACAATTTTTCTTTCCATTTAAGTATTGTAGTTATTGCTATCTAATAAATTTTTGTATTGCAATTTGTTAACTCAATTTGCTATATGCAGTTTTGTACGAAAATTATATATACTCTCGAAATAATTTCTTTGAAAAAAAAAAAATAGTAATTTTTAAACATTGGGTAAATGTTTAAATTAAAAAAAATTGCCCAATTACCCCTTACAGGGGCAAGGTACTTCTATTCGTAAAATGTTGAAATAGTTCAATGACACCAGTGTTTACAAGAGAATTTATTTGTAATCAAGTAAAAGTATATTTTCGCGTACTTAAAGTGAAATTTTCATTAAAAAACACGGGTGCCAGTTTGGTAATTAGGGAGTAAAATTGTGTGATGCTATAGCGGCATCACCACTCTTCAAGGGGTTAAACTGATAGCATTGGGCTCACAGACTATTCATACTAATTATATATTATAATCTTATTTCTTCAAAAAAGTAAATCAGATAATTCTGCAAAGAAAAAAAAAACATTTGCCTAAATTAAAGGGGGAAATAGACAGTCGTACCCCCTCTATACTTTCCTAATGGACCCCAAAAGCTGTTCAGGAAATTTCCTTATCAGAAAGAATCTATATGGAAAAATTGAAGCAAATCAGATGTTTCTGTATGAAAAACCCATTTATCTAAATTAAGAGGGGGATTATCCCCCACGCTCTTTATAGTTAACCAATAAACCCCCAAAACTAACCAAGAAAGCGTCTTACAGAATGAGCTTATGTACAAAATTTGAAGCCAGTTGAATATTTCTGCATGAAAAACTCATAATTAAGGGGGGTGAGTAACCTTCTTCCCCCCTTTATTACATTTTAGAATTTAGATAATACACTAGATAGTCAGATAGTTAAAATCACGGATGAGGAACAAAGAAATAATCTCTTGTGATGGCTTGCCAATGAACAAGTGGGCTCTCCTGGATTTTGCAGAAGAAAATATTGGCAGAAGTTCGAGTAGGAAAGTAGAAGAAAATTCAATCTTAGATTGCACGTGAAACGTGTAGGTAGGAGACAGGGGCGTAAATCACCCTAGTCGCGTAGGGGGGTGTAGGATCATAAATTTCCGACTCCAAGAAGGAAAATTTCCGAGTACTATGGCCAACCTTAGGACTAATATACAGGGTGTTTCGCTACCAGACCGACAAACTTTGCGGGGTGATAGTAGACATAAAGATAAACATTATTAAATAGGAAATTGGGAATGGAAATTGGGAATTTGGGAAATAGGAAACCATGGGGCGCAAACGTCTACCGTAGGAGCTAGAGGCTATTAAAGTTTAAAGTCCAAAACTTCAAACGATTATAAAAAACGGAAAAAAGGGTGGATTCGTTTGCAGTTTTCGCTAAAATCATTCTTTATATCACGATTTGTTTGTAAATTTTTTTTAAAGATTACGTTCAAAAATTGCCGATAGAGGGCGCTTTAGACTTTAGAATAACAAACAACTACTTTTTACCATTATTTTGTGCTTGGGGTTGAAATTATTCTAAAGTTTAGACTTTAACTTAAATTTTAAGCCCAAAATCGAAAACATTGTTATCGGGTAACTAGCGAAAATTGAACTGTGGACAGAGGGGGGATTTTGAACGCTCATAAACATTTGACAAACTAATAGATTTTGTTGCGGTTTGCGTGCAGGTCAATCCCTTGGTAATTATTTTATTCACAATGACATACAGCATGTTTTGATAGAAGGCGCTTCCGACACATCTCCGAAATTTCAATGGCATTACTCCTAGGTGCTTTACTACCAGACCAATATATTCCAGGAAATGTTAGGGATGCAAAGACGACTCGGAATCATATTATAATGTAACGTCGAAAATGACTTTTTTACGAGTTAGGGTTAAAAGAAGCAGAGAAAAAAGCAACTTGATATTTCTACAACACGTTCTGTCGGAACTTCTGGTAAAAGCACGTGTTCCTCTTTCGTTGCACCACTCTATATCATGATGGGGCTCCTCCACATTTTACCAATGATGTTCGCAGACACCTCAACGTAACATATGGACAGCGGTGGATAGGTAGTGGTGGCCCGGTTCGTTGGCCTGGCAGATCGCCGCACCTACTTCATTATAACAATTACTTTTTGTTACCTATCTTTATTTTATTACTGTATAATTATTCTGTATTTTTTAAAATAAACATTGCTGTGTGGGGCTAGTTGAGCTCAAAACAATTAGTAGCCCCCCCCCCCCCACACCTGGCTCCGTCTGAATCTGAATGTGTATGGACTTCTGCTGGTGTCAAATGAAAAGTTGAATGTATGAGACTCCCGTACCGTCAGTGGAAGACCTTTCAGCTCGAATTTCTGTAGTTGCCAGAAAGCTATCCGAGATGCCAGGAATCTTTCAAAGCTTGAGTACAGTAGAACCCCGCAAATCCGGATCGATTTGGTGGAGTTATTTTTTTCAAGTTTGAGAAGTGATCGGCAAATTTCCATAACATAAATTTATTTCGACCTCATAGTCTGAATAAATAAGTATTTTCTGAAATTTTTTTCGGAAGAATACCTCAAGCTTTCTTATTTAAACTCTTTAATGTTATCTATGAAAGGAACAACTATACATCATTTAAGCTTTGCTAATTCCAATTTTCACACTTTTCTATTTAATCCATTCGGTGAATGTCACCTTAAGCTCACTGCTTAATGAAGTTTTACTAAGAGCATTGCAAGAAAGCAAAGTAAAATAGTTCTTATAGACGCACTGACTGATAGGGATCGTGATCCGATCTTTGTCAACCAGTCCATATGACCTCTGTCTATCAACTACTCTTGGAAACAATCTTTTTGAGACTATTTCCTTATCTTCGTGCCAAAACTCTTCTACAAATCACTTGCGGAAAATTGAAACAAAGGGAGGAAGAATGCCCAAGAGAATGCGTGACCATGTGGCCCTAAAAAATGGTAGAATATGACAAATTTTATAATTACAAAGTGAACATTTTTACTGTCTGTAAATATTGATTATGTTCAATATAAAGGTGATTTTCTTTGAATATTATACATCATTTTATTTCATTTTTACACATTCTCCGGATAATCCGGATTTTCGACAATCCGGATTGGGCCTGGTCCCAATTAATCCGAATTATCGGGGTTCTACTGTAATTGCATGCGACGCTGCTGTCAAGCATGTCCGACTACTTCTGGTCGTAATTTCGGACACCTTTTGTAGTAAAACTTTAACTAAATTGTTTTCTTCCACATTAACGTGTTGCTGTTTCACTAACTGTTTCTGTTGCTTTTTTCTCTGCTTCCTTTAACCACAGCTCGCTAAAAAGGCATTTTCAACGTTACATTCCTATGTGATTCTGAGTCACTTTGCATCCCTAACACTTCCTGTTAGTATGTTGGTCTGGTAGTTAAACACCCAGGAATAATGCCATTGAAATATCGGAGATGTGTCGGAAGCGCCCTCTATCAAAAAATGGAGACACAAGAGCTATAGGTCATTTTGAATAAAATAATTGCCAAGTGAATGACCTACATGCAAACCGCAACATAATCGACCAGTTTGTATAATGTTTATGAGTGTTTAAAATCCCCCCTCTGTTCACAGTTCAATTTTGAGTAGTTAACCGATTCCAATGTGTCCGATTTTAGGCTTAAAATTTAAGTTAAAGTCTAAACTTTAGAATAATTTCAACCCCGTGCACAAAATAAGGGCAAAAAGTAGTTGTTTGTTATTCTAAAGTCTAAAGCGCCCTCTATCGACAATTTTTGAACGTAACCTTTAAAAAATCTTTACAAACAAATCTTGATATAAAGAATGATTTTAGCGAAAACCGCAAACGAATCCACCCTTTGTTCCGTTTTTTATAATCGTTTGAAGTTTTGGACCTTAAACTTTAATGACCCCTAGCTCCTATGGAAGACGTTTGCGCCCCATGGTTTCCTATTTAATAGTGTTTGTCTTCATGTCTACTATCACCCCTCAAAGTTTGTCGGTCTGGTAGCGAAGCACCCTGTATATATACAGTCGGCTCTCGTTAATTCGAATTCTTCGGGACCACAAGAAATGTTCGAATTATGGAAAGTAAGAGAAGAAAAGTTAAAAGGGATACTATTTAAAAAGAATTAATGTTATAATATTTTAAAAATATATTTCGGTTGTTATCATTAAAATATGATTTAATATTAAAATATATAAATACATAAACTGATTAAAGTATTAGGAATAAGCAGAAACGAAGGTAGGGTGAAGGTGTTATTGATGGACACACAGGGCACTAAATATGAGGATAGCAAATGCGTAGGACTATATGTACACTTGTTCAGAACAATTCTGACAAAATCAAAAGAAAGAAAATTATTTCAAAGATCTGAATTCCGGGAGAAAGTAAAGAAAAAGGAAAAAATAGGAGTTTCATTAGTTCGAATTAGACAAAGTCAAGAGAAAATGAGTTCGAATAAATGAAAATTTTTAACGTTATTCTGCTATTGAAAATCGGGACTTCATGTTTAGTTCGAATTAAGCAAAAATTCGACTTATCCGATTTCGAATTAAGGAGAGCCGACTGTATATATTTGTATAGTCATATATAATTCTCAAGATAATTATGACTTAGTGTATCGAATTAGTCAAATAATCTTATGTTATTATTAGTCTTATATAACCACATATTTTCCCCTTTATTAGAAGGTCTCCTGATGGGATACAATAATCGTACCACAAGAGAGTGCCACGGGTAGTGCTTAGTACGAATAAGCAGTCACAGGGCTTTTCAACGATATATCACATGAAAGGTGCCGGCTAAATTTAGAAAAGTAGTCGCCCGTGATATATCACAAGAGAGATGTACACCATGTTTAGGAAATTGTCCTCCCTACCAGAATAGATCCTTCTCTTAACGGATTTTCATATATTCTAAATAATATTGATCGGAGGGCCCCGTAAAAAAACCCGAACTAAAATGATAAAACACTACAATTTCGAAAAAGATCGAAAATTGTCCCCGGTAGGGAAATAGGAGGGGTCAGCGGGAAGAAAGAAAGATTTATAATATGAAAGAGTGATCTGAGGGTTTTTCTATGATAGGTCACATGATGGGTCCAAAAAAGTATGGAATTTTTTCACCCCACTTTAACCTCCTCGGGGGGGGGGGGGGGATTTTAAAATATCGCTGAAACACGTATTTAATTAGTTTTTAATAATTTTATTTTCTTTCGTTTCACACTGTTATTAAAAAAAAAATGCTGAGATGCGCCAAATGTCCAAAATTTTTCGACCCCCTTCCTTTTTTAACCCTCTTATGGGGAATTTCTGAAATCGTTGGATTATGTGTTTGATTTTTTTAGTAGATTTATTGTCTGAAATTCCACACTCCCACCTTAAATGTTTGCTGCGATATGGCAAGTTGTTCCAGAATTTTTGACCCCCCACCCCCACCCCCGCCGCTTTTCCCTCTTAGAGGGATAAGGATAATTTCAAAAATTCTATCCTAGTGCACGCTTACATCATAAGAAGTATTTTCTTTGCAATTTTCGAGCTGTAAATTTTGTAACTGACACATAGAGCGGGAGGTCCAGCTAGAGGTCTGCACGGACCGAAATTTCCAGGCCCGAGCCCGGCCCGAAAGTAAAAATTTCGGCCCGGGTCCGGCCCGGCCCGAACGAAAGAAATGTTGGCCCGACCCGGCCCGGCCCGAAAGTTAAAATTTCGGCCCGAGCCCGGCCCGGCCCGAACGAAAAAAATATTGGCCCGACCCGGCCCGGCCCGAAAGTTAAAATTTCGGCCCGAGCTCGGCCCGGTCCGGAAAAAAGTTTAAAATTCGGCCCGAACCCGGCCCGGCTCAAGTGAATTTCTACAGAACATTGATCTTTAATCTTATGGAAGAGTTCTGACCAAAAAAAATTATATTAGTCTTTTTTTTTTCATGTTTATTATCTCCATTTATGCAGAAGTGCCGTAGGCTGCGAGATTTACGCTTTTAAATGAATCTTTGTTTGTTGTATGTAAATGTTTCAGTTATCACCAGTATTATTAATCCATATTCCCTGTAATGGAGACAAAAGTCGAAAAAGCGTTACATGGTAAAATTTCCAAATACGAAATCGCTTTGGAACGAAAAAAAAAAATATATATATATTCCCTTCTTAATAGATGTAAGTGTTTAATATATTTTTTTCTCCCGTATTGTTGTATTCATTTTGAATGGATGAACATTTTAAAAGAAATTTTCAGTTTTCAGTTTAAAAGATATTTCCGTCATGTTTTTTTTTTTTTTTTTTTTTTTATCTGTGTGTGTGTGTGTTTAATTCTATTTTAAAATGTCTAGTAATCTACGATTCTTTAAAAGGAATAAATTCTAATGTTTAATTGTAGAATAATGACGGCTTAAAAGTATATGCCTTTTTTGCAAACATTTTTGGACAAAGCCAAATATTACTGATTTATAAAAAGTCGAGAAAAGGATTTTCATGTAGGAAGATTCAATAGGAACTGATTATTTTGGTCCATGAAAACTAGGAAGAATGGAATCAGTCTCGGCTTCGTACGGAAAAAAAAGTTAGGCCCGGCCCGTCCAGCAAAAAAATTAAGGCCCGAGCCCGGCCCGGCCCGGCCCGAAAGATTAGTGACTAGGCCCGGCCCGGCCCGGCCCGAGTCTTCAGAAGTAAGGCCCGAGCCCGGCCCGGCCCGAATGCCATTATTGGAAATCGGCCCGAACCCGGCCCGCGGGCCGGGCCGGGCTCGGGCTTCGGGCCGCGGCCCGGCCCGTGCAGACCTCTAGGTCCAGCGCCCAGTCGTCTAGGTACCCAAGCGTTGAAGAGTTACGTTGAAGAGAAAACAATGTTCTATCTCTATTTTTTTTTTTTTTTTTTTTTTTTTTTTTTTTTTTAAGTAAAATTGAAATTACAAACTTTAAAGCAGCGTAACAATTTTGTGATACCCGTCATTTTTCAGATTAAACATAAATAATAGTACTAATAAAAATATTAAAAAATTGAATACAATTGATTCAGGAAAAAGATAACGAACGTATTATTTCTGAGAGAAGTAAACTCGTATAGACTAAAATATCCAGATTATTTTGAGATAAAAATTCAAAGTATTTGGGTATTTTCAATTTTCATCCTGTATCATAAATTTCTTAAGCACCTTTTTAAATCAATCAAAAATTATGTAACAAAGTAAACAAAAATAATTTCACATTTTTAATTTTTTTAAATAAAATGAAAAGCAATTTCACATTTTTAATTTATATATATATATATAATAAAAAGAAAACACAAAATTAGTTAGTAGGAATAATTAAAACCATAATTATTTTCAATTAAAGGTAAAATTTGTATGGAGTGGAAAATATCCAGATTTTGATATGGAAAAATACAAAATATTTGTATTTCAGTGTTGAATTTTCATCGGATACCACCTAAATTCTGTGATACATATTTCTAACTAAATTTAAAGTTTAAGTAAAAAAATAGAAGTTCCTTCACTTTGATCAGTATATCTTAAAATTTCGACACTAAACTAAAAGCTTTCCGATAGTAAATCAATACAGGTGGATTTCGATATCTCGAAGCCAATAGGCACAGGAAAAAAAAAATCGAAATATCAAGGTTTCATTCAAAATATCACGGTTACAAATAACATTAACATTGTTAGAATATGTACATAAACATTTTTTTTCGTCATATCGAGGTTTTCGAGTACACAGTATCTGTCAAATCAAAAATTTTCTGAATAGTTTTATCAGAAAAATAAAAACCTTTGTATTAATTAATTAGTAAATTAAAGTAATTAGTAAATTACCAGTTAGTTAAATTAATTAATAATAGTTCCGGCTAAGAATAAGTTTGTTTTCTTCGTTCTAAATTGTTTTTCATTTTTCTAATTAGAAACTGCAAGTGGAAATAAATCCGATTACGAATAAAATTTTATAGGGTTTCTTCGATCTAACTTGTTTTTCTTATTTAATTAAAAATTTATAAAATTTATTTTTATTTATTTATAAAAATATTTCTCCAATTCATAAATATTTATAGATTAATACTTTTTTTTTCGGCTAAATTTCCTTTTTTCCGATCGAACAAGAATGTTTCCGACTGACTTTCCGTTTTTACAATTTATAATTTTTTATAGGTTAATAAGCAATACTATTTTTTCCGACTAAACATGCCTTTTCTGATGGAAACGGAAAACTTTCCGAATGATATTTTCGTTTTTCCAATTTATAAGTTTTTATAGGTTAATACCATTTTTCCCGATCGAACAAGACTTTTTCCGACTGACTTTTTCGTTTTTCCAATTTATAAATTTTTATAGGTTAATAAGTAATACTATTTTTTCCGACTAAACATGCCTTTTCCGATGGAAATGGAAAATTTTCCGAATGATATTTTCGTTTTTCCAATTTATAAATTTTTATGGATTAATACCATTTTTTCCGATGGAACAAGAATTTTTCTGACTGATTTTTCCGTTTTCCAATTTATAAAATTTTATTGGATAATATGTAGTACTATCTTTTCCGACTAAACACGCCTTTTCCGATGTAACATGAGATTTTCCGAATGATATTTCCATTTTTCCAGTTCATAAGTTTTTATAGGTCAGTACCATATTTTCCGACTAAACTTTTTCAGATCGATCTGGGAATTTTCTGATTGATTTCTTCTTAGGGGGGGGGGGAGTGGTGTGCATATATATATATATTATTTTCGACTAAACGTACATTTTTCCGATCAAACGGGAATTTTTCCGACTGACTTTTTCATTTTTCCAATTTGTAAGTCTTTATAGGTAAATACCATTTGTAAGACTAAACGTACATTTTCTCTGTCGAACGGGGATTTTTCCGACTGATATTTTCGTTTTTCCAATTTCTATGTCTTTGTAGTAAATAACATTTTTCCAACTAAATGAACATTTTCCCGACTGATTTTTTTCATTTATCCAATTTATAAGTTTATACAGATAAATACAATTTTTTCCCCGACTAAGTTTATAGTTTTACCGATAAGCACGAAATTTTCCGACTGATACACTCGAGGGGGGGTGCCGCACCCCCCCATACCCCCCCGGGATTTACGCCCCTGGTAGGAGAAAGTGAGTACTCTACTATGTGTACAGAGTATTTTCTAGTGAAATGTACATATGCACATATATGTTCGAGAAATCTGTTTGATATCTCGCTGTATGAGCCTGAATTCGGTCAATAGGAACGAGAAGTGTGTATTTTTAGTGATATAACCTAGTGAGTAAATAATATCTTAACGTGTAATTATTGTGTTCGGTGAACACTGCTACACCAGTGGCGGTAGCATATGAACTAAAGAGTGTAGATTTGCATCTTTTTGTGTGGTGAATTAAATCTGGAATGACAGTTATCACATTATTGACAACGTACGATTGCAGTTTTTGTCCTATTAGACTCGATCCTGATTTTGTAGCTCATGAAAAGCTTGACAGTTTCAGTAAATTTTAAATGATGAACTAATCTTAACCTGCAAATTACTTGTTTCAACCATATTCTCTTTTTAACAGTGCTCGTATTAAGCGAGTTCGAGTGTATGTGTTTCGGCTCATATCTAAATGCTGCTCTTTTGAAAACCCCGGATTTTCCTTCATTTTAATTCATGCTGAAAAATGTAACGTAAGCATTTATGCCTTTATTCACTTCAAATAATCATTAAATAAAAAGCAAGATCATTAAATATCGATTTATGAAGTTTAACTAAATATGCAACTTTTTATGCATTTCAGCACAGATTTTCTAAATTTTAGAAAGATAAATAGATAATTTAAAAAATGAAATCATAAAATTATAAATTCCGTTGAAAAGAAAGTAAAAATTTAACTCAATTTTCGCTTTTGAATACAAATTAAACATTAAAATAAATTTAATTAAAGTAATTTACATATTAATAGAACGCAGACGATTTTTTCTTTAATATTATTAAAATTAATTCATTGGCGTTACAGGAAATGTAGTAGCCATTTTGTAAACATGCTTTTATAGTTAATCACTTTATTTCAGTTCTTATATAAAAATACCGTGTACGTCAACTACTTTAAGAAATTTGTCAATTAAATTTTTGCGCTTATTGAATAAAATTATAGTTATGTAAACATTAAATTACTTTTATTCTAAATTTTAAAAACTATTTATCTCTTTTGTTCGGTTATTTATCGCTGAGCTTCTTTATATGATTATATAGTATTAAAAATTAAGTTGTATATGTGTGTGCATGGGTGCATAAATTTGCTTACAGAGATGAAGGATTGCTATGTGATGTTATACACTTATGATTTCAGGATTTTTAAATTATTTTTTACAAACTTTTATCATATTTTTAAAAAGCTGCTAAAACTGTTTATTTTTTTAAGTCTAACTGCTACCACTTTCTCTAAATAGAAATCTTTAACACATACTCTGACAACATTTGTAAAAGAAATCCACTTTAAAATTTATAATAGAAAAATAGTCGCCGGTGACAGCCTTGTATTACTGTAGTCCAGGACATACAAATTCACAATTTTGACTTATAATATATTCTGTATTTACTTAAATAAAATGAATCAACCGAAAATAATTACCATAATTAAGTCAAAATACACTGATCTCCTAAAGTTGAAGCGCAGCAAGTTTTTTGACATTCTCACTTAAAAGAATTTGATATAAATATATAGTTGTTTGAATGATCATAAGTAAGGATGTAGTGGAGGGTATAAGGTGGTACAGGCCGTATGTGTACAATTTTCTGAATTTTTTCTGATATTTTTTAAGTTCCTTATTACTCTTTGCACCCTCTGCCTATAACATAAGCCCCCTGAATATTTTATGGCTACGCCAGTGGTGATAAGTAACTTATGATTATTTCTTATGAAAAAAAATTACACCTGAAACTATTTTTTTAAGTTATGAACACTAATAGGGCAGTCGAAAGAAATTGAGATAATCTCACTTTTGTAACCTTTGTGTAATTTTAAGCCATTTTGATTTTCAATTATTAGTATTGAAAATTAAGAGATTCGTATTTCCAGAGTTCTCGCTGCCGCTCGCCTTTGCGACAAATTGCGAGAAAATGTATGATTGGTGAATAAACTGACGATTAGACTTGCCAAATTGCGAGTGCTCAATTTTGTGTGTTGTGTGTGTGTCAGTCCTGACGACACTCTTATTTAAACTGCGAGGTAATCAATAAACTGTGATAGAGGCTTCAGTGTGATACACAACAAAACTTAACTGAAAAATATAATATACATAAAAAAAATGTCAATAATATCATTTCAGTGTGTGTTTTAATGGACCCAATAAGTAACAATAGAATTTTGAAAATGAAATAGCGTTTGAAAAATGGGCTTCAATAAAAAGCAGAATTCTAGAAAAGTTTTCGGCACATATTCTATTGTCTATATCTTGAATTTTTCAGAATTGGTTGAATGCAATATCTAAAAATTCTCTGTTAAATAAGTTTGGAAATTTTATTTCATAGTACTTTAATAAGTTAAATCGCGTGTAGAATACTTTTTCTTGATTGCGTAAAACATTCAGAATGCAGGTTTAGTTTTTTGTAGTGGAGGAAGTGTGAAGATAGAATTTTCAATGTTACAAGACATATTTTACTTACTTTTTTTTCATTTGAAGAATGTTTTTTATTTCTGATTAGTCAAATTACTAACACTGTTAAAAATTCGGTGAGAACTCTGTGTACATCTGATTTGTTAAGACGTCTTTCAATCAAATAAACAGGACCGGGGTTATCACAAGCTGATGCTATTTTTCATGTTATCCATTTGATTACGGGCCAAGAATGGCGACTATTTTGATTCAATTACACTATATTTTACAATGATTTTTCTTTGTAGTAAATTTTATAATATCCTAGAATAAGTGTATGGCGAAGATTTTTTTCTGTTAAGAAATGTAAATATAATACAAAAAGATCACCGGGGCGAATGTATCCCAATCCGTAATAGGGGTCCAATGAAAAATTTTAATGTGTCCCATTGCGTTCTGACTCTGGGATCAATTTGAATCCGTAAATTAAGTATGAAGAAGACCTGTTTCAAACTACAGATTGAAAACCCTGTTCAAGATCTAGAGCGGGAAGAGGCAACACAGATAAGCACAACATCCAGATCACGGATGAAAATCTAGGATTAGTTAAATCTAGATTGTCTTGTCTTATCCAGAAATCTTGGCTTAGGGGCTTAGGGTTTTATGCGGTCGGCTCTTGTACTGTTAGTTATAAAATTTTAGAAAGTTGCAACAATTTACCTAAAATAGAATTTTAGAAAAGTATTCCAAAGCAAAAAAGAACATATTTAGAAACAAAGGCAAAAAATATGCATATATACATATACATATATACATACTGACAGTAATTAAAATGTATATTATTTTAAAACCTTCCAGAACCATAATCTTTTAGGTTTATAATCATTCTGCACCATAATTTTTTAGCTCTATTTTTCAAGCCAATAATTAAAAACTCAACTATTTGAACCATTTTATATTCCATGTGTCCTTAAAAGTTCCTGGGTAACAGGGTTGTAGCTAAGGGGGAGTTTGGGACGACTTACCCCCCCCCCCCCTAAAATATTTTGAGCCTTCCCTGGAAAAAATTCCATGGTCACTAAATGAATTTCTATTCCGAAAATCCAAATGAAATTCTGTTCAAAAAATCGAATTTAGTTTTCAGGTCCTTTAACAGTTTTGCAGAAATACTAAATTGTAACTAAAATAAATGTTTCAACACTCGCTCATCCTATTTGCACATAAGAAGTTAACATGACGTTTAATATTGCTCTAATTATACACTCGAATTTGTCATCGTCATATTCTTTACTTAGCATAAAATTTAATGGGGTTATTACAACATATTAATTAGAAACATAGTACTTACAATGTGAACGTGCACTAATTTATCTTTCTGTGTCAGAGAGAGAGCAAGGAAAAATATGGACCCCCCTACATTTTCTTCAGCCTCCCCCCCCCCTCTTTATTATTCACTACCGCCCTGCTGGGTAGTGTGATCTAACATTCACTTATATTAATTCCGATATCATAAGATGTCGTCATATAAAGATTTTGAACAGCTATATTACTGCATTGTAACTTCATACTCATTTTTCATTGTAATAACCTAACATTATTAATATTGTAATACTCAATAGTCAATACATTTCCAGTATTATGAATAACATAATGACGAATCCATAAACGCCTTTGCTTCATTACACTACAATGAGATATATTTGTAATAAAATATTCTTTCATAGCCCATATTTATATCTGAACAGTGAATAAGTTTGATGCCAATAAAAAAGGGCAAATCTTTCTAAGTATTTTCCCTTTATTTGGGGTAAAAATATTGGCATTCACCAACGGAATGCAGAAAAAGACCTTAATGGACTTTCGTAGATTCTGTATTCTATTGGGAATTCTACATTTACTATTGTTTTAGTCCATTGTGTTATCGGGATATTTACTCTGAAACACAAAACAAATAAATGAGAGAAGAAATATGGATGGTTCCAGAAAGTTTCTGCATCTTCGATTTATTGAAAAATATAAGGTTGTAAATTGGCTGAATGCAGATTTTAGGTTGTACAAAGAAGTAAAAACAAATGTATTGATAAGTTAGTTTTATGTAACAAGTTTAACCAAAATATGTAGATACATATTTTCCTTTTTTTATACTTTTAAAGATGTTTGAGATTTTGTAGGTAAAACAAGCTGCAGAAATAAATAAAATTAAAGTTTATTTAGATTAAAAGATTGTTGTAATTTTCAAATTAAACTAGTTAAAGAATTTCATCTAGCTAAAAACTGTGAGAGGCATTTTTTATTCATTTTTATTCTCGAAAAGTCATTAGATGTATTTTGAAGTATGAATTTGAGCTGGATCTCTTAAAGCAATTGTATTTATCTGCATATTGGAGGGGGGAAGGGAGTGCTTTAAAATGACAATAAGAATCGGTCTATTTTGTTACAGAACAGGGCAACCAGTTTAGGCTCCAATTTTAATCTGAAATTTCATGTTAATACCAGAAATTTCGAAAGGATTTTTGCTACATGTCTCTCATTAAATAAAGCATAAAATATTATTTTTTATTTCGGTTATGAATACGGAATTTCTGAATAAGACCAAACTGGTGGCTCTGCTACAGATTATTGTCTAGGACAGCGGTTCGCAAACTTTATCAGTACGCTACCCACCTTTATAGTCCACATGTTTATAGTCCAAGAGCCGACAGCCCAAAAAAAAAATTATCGAGTTCAAGGGAAAAAAATCTTTAATTTATGGAAAAAAAGTAATAGGGGAATCTAATGAAAATGATCCATGTCTGCCGGAAATGAAGTGGTGCATAAGCGAAAAATGAATACCACTAGTGGTTGACTCATAGGGTTTTTCTGCACCCAGTTTTTCATGTTTTCATACATTTGATTGTACGGCAAACACAATGTTAAACCTACTAGTAAACTACCAGTAGTATTAATTTTTCACTTGTGCACCACTTCGATTCCGGCAGACATGGATCATTACATTCCCCTATACTACTCTTCCATAAAGTAAAGATTTTTATCTTGTGCTCGATAACATAGGGTTTGTGCTGCCGGCTCTTGGACTATTAATTTATCAAAAACATTTAGCAAAAAATGCATGCTGAAAGTAAGGCCTATTTAGCAGACAAGAAATTTTAATAATTTTAAGTGATGCTTGTTATTTGAACTTTTGTGAAATAGATAAGTAAAATTATGTGGGTAAGGGGATATATTTGGAGTTTATAAATTTCCGAGGATTTATACAGCTTGCAAAATATATAAGAGGGGATGCAGATTACTTTCAGTACTTTATGTTGCATTTTTAAATCGTGATTTCTACATTTAAATCCAGGACGTAACCTTTCCCCCATTTGTTCAAATTTTCGTGGTTAATTAATAAGGCGCTGTAAACTGCCTTTTTAAATTGTCTGTAATGCACCAGAACATAAGTATTTCATTTATATGCTACTCGAAAGGCGGTTTGAGGCAAAGTGTTCCGAATTGTTGCTGATTATTTGAGATGGGAAGAAACTGTGGTACAAAAAAATCATTTTTTCAGAGCACTGTGAATAAACTAGACATAAAATTCAAAACATTCTTTAAAGAAAATTAAAAAATATTCCACAAGGCATGTTTTTTTACTAATTATAGAGTTAATTCTATTAATTTTAAAATTCCCTCCGAGCAAGAATCGCTCGATCTCGTTTATTTTATGCTTAGTTTTGCATTTGGCAACCCAAGATAAAGGCACGACGACTTAATTCTTTCCTCATTTGTTCTAACATCGTTTTTTAATTACTTAAGAATTGTAAACTGTTTTTTAATTAGTCTATCTATAACTCTCCAATACAGATACATTTTATTTATATGCTACTCCAAAAAAGCCGTATAATGTAAGGTGTTTCCAAATTGATGCCAACTAATTAAGATGAGAAGAAAACGTACTACACAAATCCACCTCTTCAGTGCACGATGAATAAATCAGACTTCAGACATTCAAAGAATTGATTAAAGAAAGTTTAACTTTGTCAAGACAATTAAATAAATAATTTATTTAAGGAGGTGTGAAAAACGTCATTTTAACCCCTTTAAGAACAGTGGGATAAAATATATTCCGCTTAATTTTAATTGCGAATTGCCACATTGACACCGGCATTTTAAAATGAAAATTTTAATTTTATCAAGTACGTATAGAAAAGCATTTATCTGTTTTCAAATAAATTTGTTTTTATAATCCGGTTTTCATTCGTTCTAACAGAATTTTATGAATACAGCTGCTTTGCCTCTCAAAGGGTTAAAGTACATAAATATAAAATTTGTTTGTCAATCAATGAATGAATCTTCTGCAGAGCAGGATTTAAACTGGCAACAAGATTTATTAGAATATGTAGTTTCCAAAGAAATTACATTTGATTTAAACGTTACCCAGAAGAAGAATTTTGAGGCGAGATATTTAGAAACTTCTGCTGACTAATTGAGACATAATTGAGAAAAAATTCTGACGCGTAATCCATCTTCCTGCCGCCGGATTAAATAAATTATACTTCAAAAACTCTAGAAATTACTCGAAGCAATCCTTAACTTTTTACGCAGCAACAACTTTAATTATAGAAATAATATGATTCAGCATGAGAAACGTTATTTCTATGCATGTAGACATAAAAAGTTGTCGATCGATGAAGAAATATTCTCCGAACTTTTACTAAAATTTGGAAATATCCTGTATTGGAATAATTTTCAAACTGCTGCTAATTAAGTGAGATGCAATGAAACTTTGTGATACAATTCCATCTTTTCTGAGCACGATGAATAAATTTGACTTCAGAAATTCAAAAAATTCTTTAAAGAAAATTCAACTTTGTCGCGACAATTAAAGAAATAATTTATAATAAATAATTTATAATAATTTATAATAAATAATCATAAATTAAAGAAATAATGTATTTAAGAAGAAATGAAAAACGTCATTTTAAAGCACATAAGTAATAAATTAATTTATTAATTAAAAAAATTTCTGCAGAACATGATTTAAACTGATAAGAAGATTTATTAGAAAATGTTATTTCCAAAGAAATTATATTTGATTTATACGTTACTCAGAAGATGAGTTTTGAAGCGAGATATTTAAAAACTTCTGCTGACTAATTGAGAAGTAACTGAGAAGAAATTCTGACGTGTAATCCATCTTCCTGGCGCAGGATTAAATAAATTATACTTTGGAAACTCTAGAAATTACTCGAAGCAATCTTTAAAATTTTCCGTCGCAACAACATCAATTACAGGAAAAAATTAATTGAATGCATGAGAAATGTTATTTCTATGCATATAGATATAAAAAGTTGTCGATCGATGAACAAATCTTATCCTAATACTTATTGAAATTCGGAAAAATCATTTATTGGAATAATTTTCAAGTTACTACCGACTAATTGAGACGAGAAGAAATTGTGCTACAGAAATCCACCTATTCAGAGTACGATAAATAAATGAGATTTCAAAAATTCAAAGAATTCTTTAAAGAAAATTTCTCTGTGTCACGACAATTAAAACTAGTTGGATGTGCCAATCCCAAAACTTTCTTCTCTCTCATGCGTACATTTTAATATTTAAAAAAAAAATAGTTACTCATTTTAATGCTTTAATAATTTTAATTCAATACCAACTTTGATTTTCATCTTAAATTTCTGCTTCAATCAATTAATTGGAGTAAAAACGAATTTCCATCTCTGCACGAGCCGATGGACAATAGAATGATAGGCAGATTTTTTTTTTTTTTTCAAATTCAGGGAGGACCTACTTGCCTTACCAAAAAATAATCATATACAAAAAATTTAGTTCAGTTTTAGAACTAACTTCTTACACTTTTATGCGGTGCAATATTGAAAATGGCATAAAATTCGCTATTGCAGCGCCCCCTTCCAGCGAATTTTTTTCAGATTCAGGACGATCCAACTAGTCATAGCCATACACTTATTCAAAAAATTTCGTTCAATTTGATGCATAACTTCATGTACTTTTGGTCGGCACAATATTAAAAGTAGCACAAAAATCGCGATTGCAGCGCCCCCTTCTGACGGATTTTTTTTAATTTAGGGAAGACCAACTAGCCGTAGTCATACACATACACAAAAAAATTGGTTCAATTCGATGCATAACTTCATATACTTTTGGTCGGTAAATTATAAAAAATGGCACAAAAATCGCGATTTCAGCGCCCCCTTCCTGCGGATTATTTTCAAATTCAGGGGAGACCAACTAGCCATAGTCATACACTTACACAAAAAATTTGGTTCAGTTCGATGCATAACTTCATATACTTTTGGCCGGTACAATATTGAAAATGGCACAAAAATCGCGATTGCAGCGCCGCCTTCCGGCGGAATATTTCAAAACTGAAGGGGGACCTGCTTGCCACAGCCAAAAACATTCACAAAAAGTTTGGTTTACTTCTACGCATAACTTCATACAGTATGATTGATGGTAGAATGGCGACATACAGACACACAGACATACGGACAGACAGACATTTTGTAAAAACATGTTTTTTTGGAATCTCTGACCCCTAAAACATGTAAATCCGTCGAAAACCGGAAGTCGAAGAAAATTTCGATTGAAGATAGAAGAAAGTAAAAATGATTTAAATAAAGAGATGTGGAAAACGTAATTTTAAAACATATAAATTATAAATTAATTTATTGATAAAAACAACCTACTGAATCTTCTGCAAAGCACGGTCTAGACTGGCAAGAAGATTTATCTACAAAGGCCAAACGTGTGCGTAACGCATACGTCATTTTGCTAATGGCAACACTTTCAAATTTTAAATGAAATTTTGGAACTGCAATTTTTTCTACTACAATTTTTTATACTTCTAAATATCGCACATTTTCAATTTTTATACCATCGTGTAGGGAAAAAAATGCACTTTAAAATGAAATTTGTTTGAAAGCTGTATCTTAATTTATTTTTGAAATATTAATTTTTTTGTAGTTTTTAATACCGCTTTTCTAATCGTGGCAACAGGGGTACTCCATTTCTATTAAAAGTAAAGGAAGGAAAAATGGAAAAAAATGATTACTGTATCTTTATGTTGCCATTTTCTCATTAAAAGAGAACAGAATGAAATTTAAATATCTTCTGTTATAAAACCCGTTGAATTTTGATTTCATGTTTTGAATCAAAATGATCAAATTAAAATGCCGATTTTTTTTTTTAAAGGTGGATACAGATACGAAATGTGCATTTGTAAATTCTGATATGGTGGAAATGATGCCGGGTTTAGATTTCACGGGGGAAAAATTCTATGATTGAGACAAAGTTGAATAAATTTTGCTTTTTTTTTTCTTTTTTCCATTTTAGAATTCTAGCATGAGAATCTTAATTGATAACTTTATCATAACAAATTTTTGTTATCTTTTACTGCTTACATGTACGATTAAAGTTTAATTTTAACAATTTCTATAACTGAGTTTTATAGAAATAGTATTTTGTTAATTTGACGTTAAATATCGTTTGTTTAAGAGTTAGGCTTACCAATATAAAATGCATTTTTTCTTATAACTAATTTTGTAGGTTTATTAAAAGCTAATGAAACAGCTCCTTTTTAAACGTTTTCTTTCGTCAAAATTTGATCGGTTCTACCTTGTTAGAGTAATTTCCAAAGAAATTACGTTTGATTTATATTTATTCAGAAGAAGAATTTTGAAGCGAGATATCTTTGTCGCGACATCTAAAGAAATAATTTATTTAAAGAGATAGGGAAAACTTTATTTTAAAGCATATAACTAATAAATTAATACACTGATCAATGAATGAATCTTCTGCAAAGCATGATTTAAATTTGCAAGAAGATATATTAGATAAATTTCCAAAAAAATTACGTTTGATTGATACTTTACCCAGAAGAAGAGTTTTGAGGCGAGATACTTAGAAACTTCTGCTGACTAACTTAGATGTAACTGAGAAAATATTCCGAAGTGTAATTCATCTTCTTGGCGGAGGATTAAATAAATTATACTTCGGAAACTCTAGAAATTACTCAAAGCAATGTTTAACTTGTTATGTCGCAACAACTTCAGTTACAGAAATAATTTAATTCAGCATCAGAAATGTTATTTCTATATATATATATAAAATAAATTATCGATCGATGAACAAATCTTCTCCGAAGCTTGATTGAAATTTGAAAAGATTATTTATTGGAATAATTTTCAAATTGGTGCGGACTAATAGAGATGAGAAGAAATAGTGCTATACGAATCCAATGTTGCCAGTAGGCTATTTTTTAAAAGTTCAGATTTCTTAATTGATACCACTTTTTTTAACTATTGCAATTAGAGTTGCAAAAAGTTGGTTTATTCCCGGGTTTATTTCCAATAGACCAGGTTTATTCCCAGGTTTATTCCCAAGAAACCGAATTATTCCAAAAAATCCCGGGTTTTTTCCAGGTTTATTCCTAAAAACCCGGTTTATTCCTGGGTTTAAACCGGGTTTTTTCTAACCTTTGCAACGCTAATTGCAATTCCGCTTGCTTTCCCTTTTATTAATATGCATGGAGGAATGAGATTGATAGAGGTGCAGTATTCAATAAAAATAATTTGCAGTATGATGCGTGTTATCGCACAAATTTGAATGTCCTCATTCAGCTCAAGCAAAACAATCACATGGAACAGTAACCGAATTCTTTGACAGTACCCGTGCTTTTTTCTCTAAATGAAAATTATCTGCTTATATTTAAACATTCTAAATTAGCATTTCATTCTATTATCAATTAAAATCTGTATATGAAATTTAAAATGTTCAGGTTTCCTTAAAAGGCGATTAAGATAATCAACTAGAGATGTTAATAGCTAAATTTATTTAAAAACATCTTAGTACTTTCAAGCCTTTAATCAGGCTCTTCCTCAGGGAATATTTACTTTATTTATACAAATACATGATTCATTTTTGAAAAAAGAAATATTTAATTTTTGTACGATAAATTTTAATACGACATTTTATCAAATTATCAGGATTTATTATCCCATTTCATTTTTAAAACGGAATCATGTATTTGTATAAATAAAGAAAATATTCCCTGAGGAAGAGCCTGATTAAAGGTTGAAAGTACAAAGATGTTTTTAAATAAAATGAGCTATTGACATCTCTAGTTGATTATTTTAATCGCCTTTAAAGTAATCCTTAACATTTTAAAGTTCATATCATGTATTTTGTGTTAAAAGCAAGATAAAAATTTCATTTCGTCATATATTTTATATTTAAAAACTGTGTTGCTAAAAGTTTTCTTTGTTTTTTACAAAAGTACCTGGTTGTGTTTGGGCTGAATGTAACGAATTTTAGGATTGCATTTTTGACGTCATCCGCAGCTACTACACTTCATCTCTATTCTTTCTTATTACGCTATCGTTATTACGTCTTTAAATGAGGCGAGTTTTACTATTTCAAAAAAGTGGTGCCAATCAAGAAATTTGAATTTAAAAAAAGTAGCCTATTGGCAGTACTGCACAAATCCACCTTTTCAAAGCACGATGCACCCCCCAGGGGAATACCTTCTTTAGGTATTTACGGGCTTCGCGACCCCGGGATCCTGAGCGATCATTCTCCTTTCCTTTTTTCTTCTCTATTTTAGTTGTCTATCCTTTTCTCTTTGTTTCACACTTTTTAATCTTCTCTTTTCAGTTTGTTATCCCTCTCTGTTCTTGTTTGTGTTTTTACTAACTCTTTGTTCTTGTTTGTTTTCTTACTAAACTCTTTGTTCTTGTTTGGGGTTTTTAGATTAACTTTTTGTTCACATAATTCTTTGTTCCACTAACTTTGTTGCTGTTCTCTTGTTTAAGAAAAAAAAAATAAATAAAATAAATAAAAATGACAAAAGACAAAAAAGACACCATTTTTTAAGCTCCCTCTCGAATAACTCTTTTACAATAGTGGTTTTTTTTATTCACGTGAGACACCCTGGGTGTTGAGGTTTCTTTTAACCTCATCGACTCGTCTCTTCCTCTTTAGGTTGATATCGAGTCCCAGGGTGCAGGGCATCTCTGAACTCTGGTTCTGAGTACGGGGGACGCCATGCTTGCATGGTGGGTTGTTAGGAGGAGCTATATGCTACCAGGCGACTGGATCCTTTCGACGTAAGGGCCGGCTGTAGGTTGGACAGAGCTGTAAAGGCTTACCTACGGCTACCCATTTTCCTTGGAAAAGAACCGGAGCTTCGGAGATGCTATCGAGTTTAACCCAATGTTCGAAAAACGTGGGGGTCTGTTGAAAATAGTTTTCGCCCTTTTGAGACCTGCACCAGACGTAACGGTAAGAAGAAGGGTCGGTGACCAGGCCCGATGCCTGGCGTTTTATAATTTCTCTCTCTCATTATGGTGACAATTACAGGAAATGAAATATGCGATGTGGAGGCCCCACAACTAATTACTGAGGTGAGCTGTGTTTCAAATAAAAGTGTTAATCAGGATCCTAAAAAATCTTGGGCTGAGAGGGTTGAAGATTATACTTCCAATATGGAATGTGATAATCTCAACTCTGTAGCCGGTAAAGTTGAAGGAAGATTCTTTGTGGTCAAACGTGATGAGGGAAGTTTTGACAAAACTTCTCCCTTTTTGATCCACAAAGCTATCCAGGGATTGGTTGGAGAACCTAAGACTATTAAAAAATTACGATCTGGGGAGCTTTTAGTAGAAGTAAAAAATAGCCAACAAGCGGAAAATATAATAAAATGCAAACAGTTCGCAAACATTCCTGTCTCTGTTAGCCCTCATAGAACATTGAATACATCTCGTGGAGTAATTTCTGAACCTGACCTCTTACATGTTACTGAAGAAGAAATAGCAGACAATTTAAAAGATCAAAATGTAATACAAGTTAGAAGAATAAAAATATATCGTCGTGATGATCAAATACCCACAAATCAAGTACAGATTCCTACCAAACACATTATACTCACGTTTAACTCACCCAATCTACCAAAATATATTAAAGCTGGATACTTGTCATGTTCTGTCAGACCATACATTCCTAACCCACTGCGTTGCTTCAAATGTCAACGCTTTGGGCATTCAAAAATAGGATGCAGAGGTAAACTCACCTGTGGCCGGTGTAGTGCCATTGGCCACGAAAGTGTCCAATGCAACGCACAACCTTACTGCGTTAACTGTAAAAGAGACCACCCATCCTATGCTAAATCTTGCGAACAGTTTAAAAAGGAGAAAGAAATTCAGACATTACGCACTAAAGAAAATATCCCTTATCCTGAAGCAAGAAAAATAGTAGAAGCCAGAACACCCAAAGTTGGTGTATCTTATTCCGTTGCCCTATCCAAAACAACACAAAAAACTTATCATACCACTGCCACTCAAACTGAATTCTTTATTGAAACCAACTGCCAAACAAAGCAAAAAGATAATAGCTTACCGAACCATTCTGGCAAAACTACAAGATCAACACAGTCTCTTTCAAATAAATCTATAAATTCTATTCCTCCTAACTTGCAACAAAATGCTTCGTCAAAGTCATCGCAATCATTATTTCCTAAAACCCCACTCCATAGAAGAAGCTCCCAGAATACTCCTCTAAAACAAACCCGTAGATCTGAAGCAGAGAAACATAAAATACCAATAATTAAATCCACAATACCACATGAAAATAATACCAAAAAGAAAAAGAATAATAAAATAACCAAAATTGAAAGCAATCTAAAACAGAGCAAAGAAAAATCATGTATGCAGGATGACGACGCGGTCTCTCTTCATCCAGAACCGGATGTAGAATTAGACGAAGGAGATAGCATGTCTACTATCTCTGAAGAAAATGACATAGATACCTTTATCTAACCCATTCATGAATAATATAATCTCTTGGAACTGCCGTGGCTATCATAATAATTATGACGAAATCCGCAACCTTCTCTCTGATCATCAGCCTTTATGTTTAGCTTTACAGGAAACTCATTTAAAACCCAATAACAAAGCCAAATTACGCAGCTATTCAACTTACAGAAAAGATTTTATAGGTAGTAACAGAGCTACTGGTGGAGTGGCTCTTTTCATCTCTCACACTTTGCCCCATTCTCATATTACTCTAAATACTGGCCTACAAGCTGTTGCAGTCCGTGTGCATATTGACCATCTCATTACAATATGTACTATTTACTTACCTCCAAACCAAACTATCCTGTTAACAGATCTAGATAATCTTCTTCTCCAACTCCCCACTCCATACATCATTATTGGAGATTTTAATGCCCACAGCCAACTATGGGGGAACAGTGATTCTAATCATCGTGGTGACATCATAGAAAAACTTATCTCTGACAATGGCTTATGCCTGCTCAATAATGGCAATCATACTTATTTTCACGAACCTACCCGTACTTTTCATGCTATAGATCTGGCAATTTGCTCCCCATCTATCTATCCTTTTTGGAATTTTTGGATTTCTAATGATTTGCATGGCAGTGACCATTTTCCAACATTTATCACAAAGACTACTCCTAACAGGGACTCTTGTAATTATTTTAAGCATTACATCTATGACAGAGCTAACTGGCCAACTTTCACGAGTCATGCTATAATTACAAATGATATGATTGACTGTGATATTGATGATGCACTTGATAATATTACCGGGTGTGTCATTAATGCTGCAGATTTAAGCATTCCCAAATCCCGTACCACATACAAACACAAAAAGCCTTGGTGGAACAGTAACTGTCAGAATGCAAAAAAGAATCAACAGAAGGCTTGGGGCATCTTCAGGAGATACCCCACTAACAGTAATTATATTGCTTTTAAAAAAGCAAAGGCAGAAGCTAGGAGAGTGCGTCGCAATAGCCAACGTGAATCCTGGATGCAATACATATCTAACATTAACTCTAGTACCTCCAGTAAAATCCTTTGGAAAAAGGTCAGAAACTGTATGGGTCTTTTTTCCGAAAACCATATCTCTATTCTAAACCACAATGGCCACACAATTGCTTCACCCAAAAATATTGCTGAAACCATAGCAAATGCACTTGCATCAAATTCCAGCTCTGACTCTTACCCTGAACCTTTCTTGTCCTATAAAAGGCAAATGGAAACTACCACCATCAATTTTAACACTCGCCAAACTTATGACTACAATATTCCTTTCACCATCTCAGAACTACATAGCTGTTTACATAATAGCCATCCCTCTGCTCCAGGCCACGACGGCATTACTTATACCATGCTGAAACATCTCTGCACAACTTCTCTCAATAATCTCCTCAAGTTTTATAACCGTATTTGGATGGAACACATCTTTCCTGACGCATGGCGTAAAGCCATTATTATTCCCTTTCCTAAACCAGGAAAAGATTCCAGTGACCCAAATAATTACAGACCTATCGCACTCACTAGCAGCCTTTGCAAGCTCCTCGAAAAAATGATTAATTCCCGTCTTGTGCATGTTTTAGAATCTAACAATTCCATTGCTGCTTTTCAGAGTGGATTTCGACGAGGTAGGTCTACTATTGATAACCTCATTCACCTTGAAAGTTACATACGGACTGCCTTTCTAAAACGCAACCATTTGGTGTCAGTATTCTTTGACATGGCGAAAGCCTATGATAGAACTTGGCGTTATGGGATCCTTCATGATCTTTTTAACTTGGACTTTCGTGGCAATCTGCCAATCTTTATCAAAAATTTCCTTGCTGTTCGACTTTTTCAAGTTCGAATAGGTGGAACTCTTTCTAATTTTTATGTACAAGAAGAGGGTGTACCTCAGGGCAGTGTCCTGAGTGTTACCCTCTTTGCTATCAAAATAAATGGGGTACTTAGTCAACTTCCTCCTTCTGTGAAGGGAGATTTATATGTTGACGACTTTCGCATCATGTGTATGGGACAGGATATTCGTTTTATTGAGAGACAGCTGCAAATTGCCATCACCCGCATTCTTAACTGGACAAATAAAAATGGTTTTACTATTTCTCAAGACAAAACTTCTTGTGTGCATTTCTGTAGACGTAGGGACCTACAACCAGATCCCGAAATTTTCATTGGTTCTACCCAAATTCCTGTTGTGGACACTGTTCGTTACCTCGGCGTATACTTTGACAAGAAACTGACATTTTTACCACATGTTTTACAATTACGGACAAAATGTGAAAAATTGCTAAATTTAATAAAAGTTCTATCAAATACTTCTTGGGGAGCAGACCGCAGTTCGCTTCTTAAAATTTATCGTGCTGTTATTCGTTCTAAAATTGACTATGCTTGCCAGATCTATGGTTCTGCTCGTAATCATGTTCTTAAAAAACTTGACACTGTGCACCATAGCGCACTTCGTGTTTGCTCTGGTGCATTTCGTACTTCTCCTGTTCTAAGCTTGTATGTTGAATGTAATGAGCCCTCCTTACATCATATTCGTGAAAACTTGTCATTAAATCTCTTTTATCGTCTTCTTTCACATCACGGTCATCCACTTCGTTCATACATTTTAAATACAGACAATGACATTCTATATCAGCATCGTCCATCATGCATTCCATCTTTTGGTGTCAGGATCAGAAATACAATTGACAATAGCATTCTCAGCAATATTGAGGTGAGTCCATGTTCCTCACATGTGTTCCCTCCGTGGAAGCCTCCTAATATTACCACTCTCCATCCATTCAAAGGATTTGATAAAAGGAATTTGCCTCCTGCTGTTTTCCAACAATTATTTGCTGTTCATCGAGCAAAATACAGTTCTTACACTGATATATACACAGATGGATCCAAAAGAGGAGATACTGTTGGATGTGGGGTTTTTTGTGATGACACTTCTTTGAGTTATCGTGTTCATCCTTCCATTTCTATATTTGCTTCTGAATTGATTGCAATACACAGAGCAATGTTACACATATCTCATCATCGTAATAGATCTTTCATTATATATACTGATTCTAGTAGTTCTATTGAGGCTATTAATTCTTTTAATAAGCATCCATTTGTCACTTACATCCTTGAGCTTTATAATAATTTGACAACACGTGGCTATAATATTTTATTCTGCTGGGTACCGGGGCATAAGGGTATTCCTGGAAATGAAAAAGCTGATGAAGCAGCAAAACATGCTCTTATTCCTTTAAACTATAAAATTCCATTCTCAGACATCAAATTACTCATAAAATACTTCATTTATAATAAGTGGCAAGATAGTTGGAATCTGGAATACAATAATAAACTGCACCTTGTTAAACCTATCATAACGACCTGGCCTCCGAACTATCCAAGGAAAACAGACGTCATTCTAACTCGTCTGAGAATTGGACATTCCCGGATCACTCATAAACATCTTTTACTTCGAGAGGACGCACCTATGTGCTCTCATTGTCATTTCGTTCAGTTAACCATTCATCACATTTTGACTGACTGTGCTGGTTTGCGACACTTATATAGAATTTATTTTAAGACTTCTTCACCTAATTTGACTAACCTCATTGGGGAAACACCTCATGGGGCACTCTTTACCTTTTTAAAACATACCGGATTTTATTTTCAAATATAGTTTCTTTCTTTTGTTTACAATTTTCATTTTTACCATCTTTGACATTTGGATTCGATACCTACCTGGACATTGTTTTTTATAGATTTAGTACTTAAACTTTACCTATCAAACCTTTGACTACATCTGGATGGGGTACCCCATCCAGATTGCTTTTTTCATTGTTTATTTTCACTCAATTATTTTTCTAGTTAACTTGTTTTTGGCGCAGCATGTCCCTTAAGGGATTTTGTGCCATAAAACCCTATACAACCAACCAACCAACCAACCAAAGCACGATGCATACATTGGACTTCGAAAATTCAAAGAATTCTAGAAAATTGAACTTTTTCGCAACAATTTAAAAAAAATAACTTATTTAGGGATATATAAACCGGAAGGCGACTGCACAAACAATCACCTCCTCGCGTTCAAGGATGGAATTCCAGGATTAGTTAAATCTCTATTCATATATTAAAATGCAGTCGGTCTGCCAAGCCATATTTTGGTGAAAAACACCTGAAAACCAAACTTTAGCAGTTGACTCGTAGATTTATCATTACGTTTTCCTACTCCCAATAATTCTTGTTTTCGTATCTTTGGGTGCAGGGAAACACAGTAGTAAACCTATGATTCAACCACTAAAATCAGGTTTTTGGGTGTTTTCCGTCAATATATGACTTGGCACACCGATTGCGTTTTAATATACGAATCGAGATTTAATTAATCCGAGAATTTCATCTGTGAACTCGATGGGGTAATTGTCTGTGTTGCCGCCTCCCGGTCTAATATGAGAAACATCATTTAAAATATTATTTTAAAGTACATAAATAATAAATTGATTTATTGATCAATGAATTAATAATCTGCAGACCATGATTAAGATTGGCAAGACGATTTATTAGAATATTTTACAATGAAATTACATTTCATTTGTACGTAATTCAGAGGAAGAGTTTTAAGGAGAGATATCTAGAAATTTCTGCTGACTAATTGAGATGTAACTACGACGAAATTCCGCCACGTAGTCCATCTTTATAGCGCAGAATTAAATAAATTAGACTTTGGAAATTCTTAGACATTCCTCGAAGTAATCTTTAACTTTTTTCGTCGGAACAACTTCAGTTAGAGAAATAATTTAATTCAGCATGAGAAACGTTATTTCTATGCACATATGTATATAAATAAATCGATGGAACAAATCTTTTCCGAAGCATGATTAAGATCTGGAAAGATTATTTACAGGAATATTTTTCAAATTATGTACATTTCAATTACACACTTTTTGAAGCAAAATTTTTAAAAGTTGTACAGTTAGAATATGTATGAGAAAAAATTCTGCTATACAAGCCATCTCTTTTAGGGAAGAAAAAAACAGATTGTACTTCATAAACTCAAGAAAATCCTCAAAAAATATTATATATTTTTTTTTATGATGCAACGACTTCAATTAGAAATATCATGTTTAGGGTTAAAAAAAATTTTTATTTATCGATTGACGAACAAATCGTCTGTGACGCTTAGTTATAAACTGGCAGAAATATTTTTTTAATATTTTTCAAAGCATTTGATTTGACTTATAAGCTACATTTCAGGCAAGAGATGATTTCAGTCAAGATGTTTATAGATTAATGTCAATTATTTATTGTTATTACTATACCGCATACCAGCCGAGATTTAAAATTTCTGTTACTGGCCGCGGGGCGAAAGTCACCTGATCTCCTCATGCTAAGATCTACCTGATAGTAAGTGATAGTGACGAGATCTTCGCCTGACTAGGCATCGCTAGATGTATCATTCTTAGGAAACTTGAAGAACGATGTAACCACGATGGATTTTACATGCATCCGTGTGCCAGGGTCGCATCCACATGGGGGCAGGATGGGATGAGCCCCTCCTAGCAACTTCTAAAGCCCCCTCTAGACATTAAAAGGTTTTAATAAATAATATTACATGTATTGTATTTAAAACTTTTTAAACAAAAGTTTTATAATAAGGAGAGTTCTTCCTCTACTTCTTTCTGTATTTGTATATCAATAAAATAAAAAAGGAAGACAAGTTCTAAGTTAGCCCCATCAAAAAACTTCATAGCCTCCTCTGACTTTGCCGCCTGGTTACGACCCTGCCCGGTGCCATTAGCGTACATGGCGGATTTTTTAGCTAGCAGGTCCCACCAGTAACCGAGAGTTCTGACCTCCAAACTGGTAGACGGTAGGCGCTGGATTCGATCCCAATCGCGACCGTCGGTCTAACCTTTCGGAGTTTTCCGTGGTCTTCTTCAAACCTTGGATTTCCTTGCGTAAATACGGGTTAGGTTTCCTTGGAAAAACCCCTACGGAGGGCACCCCTCCCCTTAAGGGCCTATATCCCTCGTATAGATAATCGACCGTTATAAAATAAACCTTTTAGCTAGCGGTGAGTCTCGAGTTCGCAATTTTTCGGCTACGAGCACGACCTTCTGCCAACTGGATCATCGCTGTCAACAAACGCTGATTTGTCTTGTTGCCAGCATTTGATATTGGCGTAAAGTTTGCCGCTGTTGTTTGGGGCTTTTTTTTTGGTCACGTTTCTGACTTTCTTTTCACTAAAATTTTTCTTTCGCTTCGCTTGATAGCGAGTTCTTATGTCATGGTTAATTACAAATTATTGAGGTTTAAATGCAACTATAAAATATTCTACTTTAGAGCTAGTTTTCTCATGACAGGATTGGATAAAATGTAGTTTAGAAGATTAAGCAATACTTAAAAAAACTTTTTTACTGTTTACCTCACAACTAATGCATTTACAGAGATTGTTTATGTAAGCATAAAAAAAGTCATTTTATGCACATAAGAAATAAATTAGTTTATTCATCATCAAACGAAACTACTGCAAAACATGTTAAAAGCACTCAAAAAATATTAGAGTAATTTTCAAAGTAATTATTTTAATTTACTCTCTATCCGGAAGAGGCTTTTTTGCGCAAGATTCTTCCAAATTGCTCTGAACTAAATGGTGTGTAACTGAAAAGACATCTTGCAGTGTTAATCCTTCATTTCACAGGGTTTCATGTGATTTTAGTTGTTTAAAAGTACTATTACATGTAAAAATTTCAATTGACAAAAATCGCTTGCGATGTTTTCTAAGCCTTTCATCTATGTGTATGACTTTTGGACCTTTTCAAAGTATATCTTACATAAAGATCAAGTTCATGAAATTTTTTACCTTCATATAACGCTTTCGTGGGTAGTAGGATATATATATGTCCCACTTAATTTAAATTACCCAATGCAACAATGGCATCCGAATTTTTAAACAGAATTTCACCTTTGTAATCTATTTGAAGAAAAAGCTTTTACTTATTCTGAAACAATTTTTTTTCCTAAAACTTGATGTCAGTTTGATTATCTATACTTGAGATATGGGCTCTATAGGGAGAGATGCCTTCCGTGGGGATCTTTCTAGAGGAACCTAACCCATATTTACGCAAGGAAATACAAGGTTCGAAGAAAACCACGGAAAACTCCAAACGGTTAGGCTGACGGCCGGGATTGGGCTCGAACCCAGCACCTACCGTCTACCAATTTCGGAGGCAGAACCTCTCAGCCACTAGTGGGACTAAACCCTGATGTCGTTCAACCATTTCAACATTTTAACAACTGTAGTATTTTGCCCATGAAGCTATTAAACGGCTAATCTTGCTCGACTGAACTCTACTACATGCAACAACTCCTCGCCTTAGCCTCAACTCACACTCCTTTGTCCATTCTTCTCTTAATATCGTGTTATTTTTCCAATCTCTTTACTTTATTTTATTTTTAATTCTATATAAAAATTCTCAAAAAATTATAACTATATATATATATAGTTATAATTTTAGATATATATATATTGAAAAATCCCCCCAAAAATACATCCCTGTAAACTTTTATCATCTACTGTGTCGGGGATGTAGGACATAGGTCTCAAGCTCATTGGAAAAATCGTCTTTGAAACTCTGGTCCTTAATTATTTTCAGATTAGCCGCTCTTGGCGACCAGTTTAGTCGTCCTTAAATGTAATACTACGCATTTTAAAATGCTAATTTTATTCGTAATTTAATTTATTTATTCAATGTTTCTCTAAATTGGAAGATTCTTAAAGAGAAATCAAGAACTCGGTACATTTATGCTAGCCATACGCGGAAAATAAATTGCTAAACATTATTCCCGTCGTATTAATTTTACTCGAGATATAAGGTATTACTTGATTATCCCGTCGACCAATGTCGCCGATTTGTACAAATCGACATAATGTTTGTTTTAAATAATGAAAAAACAAATAAATTAGTAAAATATTAATAAAAATATGAATAAAAAGTCGAATTAAAAATAAAATGATAACGTAACAAACACGTGCATCATGTTTAATGTCAAGTGAATGTGAATGTGACATTTACGATTATACATTAACGCCTTCGCGACGGGAGTTTTTTTATGAAATTTTAAATGTTTTGTTATCGGTTTTTAAAAAGAAAAATTTGTGTCTTATTAAATCGAGAAAATGTTTCGGTTTAATAAGGCAAATTTTACAGTAAAATTTTACTGGTGGGGATAAAAAAGTATTCTTAATCCTTTTTGAAGCACGTATACGTGTCGCTCGTCCCCAAGGAGTTAATGACATTCAATCTTATAGTTTATCGATAGTTTTTTGCTCAACGAGATTCCAAATATAATCTTTTCATTCATTTATTCGGTTTATTTAAAATACACAACTTTCATTTAAAATTGAAACATTTAAAATTCACGACTTTTTCTTATTTCTTAAAAAAAAAAAGGGAAAGACAAGTGAATGTAGATACTGCCATTGCAGAATTCAGTTTTGCCTCCGATTAGAAAAAAAAATTTAAAAAAATCGATAGAGGTTTTTTAGAAGGGCGACCCCGTTTAGAATGCAATGAACTAACTTCATTTTTCTTGTGTTTATCAATATAATAGCAAACAGAACGGCGTGAAATACCCACTTGATTAGCAATTTCTCTCTGAGACTTTGGAATTGCGGAATAATAAAGAGATACAATTTGACGTGCTACTTCTTCATTGACTAGATTAATCAAAAACGGATTTTTTCTTTAGTTTAAACGCTTTTTTATAGACTCTGGGAAAAAGGAAATGCATTTTAACAATAAAATGAGTGGAATCCCGTCGAATTCGACGAATGAAATGTTTAAAAGACCCGATCGATTTGGCTTTAAAAAAAAAGCAAAAGTAATTACATTATTGAATCAATATATAATAAATATATTTCCAAAGTTAATGTCAAGTTTTCCAGTTACAATTTTGCATGCAAATATTTGCACATCTTCAGTTAAAATTGTAATCTGAGTGCCGGCGAAATCCAGAAATTTTATTTTATATGCACTACAGAAAAATAGATTTATTAAAAAAAAAAAAAAAAAAAAAAAAAAAAAAAAAAAAAAAAAAAAAAAAAAAAACTAATTTCATTTTTATTATGACATTATTTTCACTAACTGAAGTCATCTGAAAGTAAAATCTCAATCTCACTGTCCATAATGAAAAAAAATATTGAAATGTAATATCGTTATGAGTAAAAATGCGATGTTTTAAATAATGACGTCATTTTCTCTTCAAATGTTTTTTAAAAGTTGCTGTTATTAGTAATATGAAAAAGGCGTCCGTAATAATATTGTAAATCCATTTTATCTGGTTGCTGAATGCCATCATTTTCCTCATTTGAAATATTTCTTACTTTGCTTTAGACATTAATTTTTATCATAAATTATTTTCTGTTATTTTTTTTACATTATTAATATCATTTCTCAGTAAATATATTTTTTTACCTCAATTAGTGCATAATTATATGCAATCATTTTATTGTGGTTAAATTTTACGAAAACAATTAACTTTTTTCTTTTAAATGCGAGGACATGTTCACTGATGAAATAAAGTTTCTGACTTGTGGAAAGTAATAATGGAAAACAAATTTTCTCTCTCTCTCTCTCTCCATCTCATCCTCTGTGAGATCGAACTTGTAGTGTATATGGCGCGAAGCGCCATTTATACTAACATGATCTTTATAACAAATTTTTATTACCGAACGAAAAGCTAAACTGAGTTGCCACCATTTTGAAGAAATATCGTAAAAAAGCATTTAAAATTAAAAATAAAATAAAAAAATGGAAATAAATTAAAAAATAGCTAAAATGGGCACAACTACAAATAAATAGCTTTCATTTAAAAAAAAATAATTATCAAAATCGGTTCAGTAGAAAATTCAGGGCTGATGACACGACATTTTTAGCTTGTCTGAAAGAAATAGCATCGGAGGCTAAAAAGAAAAGAAAGATAATAAATAATACCATAAACCATAACATTTAATTTCAACATAAAATCATTGTTTTAATTTTTTATGCGAAGAATAAAAAATGTTATATGACGAACTAAAAAATTGACAAGATTTTTAATCAGATAACAGAAAAATACTAAGAATTCTTTGCGATCATGACAAATTTTATGTAACTTTATTCGAAAAAAGAAAAAGATTGATTGAAAATGGCCTGTTATGCTTACATATTAAAATACGCAATTATTTATGACAATCACATGACAACTTTTATGTAGCTTTATTCGAAAAAAGAAAAAATTGATAGAAAATAGCCTGTTAGGCTTACATATTAAAATACGCAATTATTCATGACAATAACATGACTTGCACTATTATAATATAGATGAGATGATGGCGATGGAACAATATTTGCAATTTGTCATCTGCGCCAAGTACCAAAATAGTCGCCACCTGGCATACAAAAAGTGAAGTGGTCAATTCGGAACTGTTAACGACAGTCACATGACTTAGGCTTTTATTATATAGATTATTCGTAAAATTTATTGATATATAATCATTTCATCATTTTAGCAGCTAAAAGTATTTTGCCCTTAAAGAATTTTAAATTTTAAAGCATGTAAAATAAGAATAAATTTATCTATCGACGAACTAATATTTTTCAAATGGTGATTTAGCGCACCGGCACATTAGACAGAACAGACTAGAACATTTATTTCAATGATTTTCGAAGCAATTGCATATGACTTTTACGTTTCTCAAAAGAGATATTTTAAAAGCAAGATGTTTATTAATTGCTACTGACTAATCGGGATGATTTCTAACTAAAGAATGATTTATATTTCACTATAATATTTATTCGAATAACTTTCAAAGCAATTAAACTTCACTTATACTAGTCGCAAGGGAGCTTTAGACGCAAGATAAAATTCTTTCTTACTAATTTCGAAGTAATTGAGAAAAATATCTGCAATGCAATCCATCTTTTCACAGCTTAATTAAACAGATTATTTTTTTAGCTTTTTAATTTTTGCCTTTTTATGTCACGTCGGCTTAAGATGATAATAAACTCACTACATATTTTTTTTTTTAATTTAACCTTTTGTGAGGCAGTGGGGAAGTATTTTTTTCTTATTGCAGCAAGTAATTGTTAAGCAATTAATTTTAATCCCTAACAAAAATTTTGCTTTTATTTCCGCGTTAAAAAGGGTTAATTATTTTTGTATAAATTGATCATTTTCAGGTCACTTTGTTTTTGCAAAAGCAATGAATGTCTATTTGTAATATTTTTTTAGTTTAAGATATAAAAAAGGCTAAGGTACATTTAATTTTAATTACTAAATACCACAATGGCACCAGAAAATTTTAATGCAAATTTGTATCTATAAAATATAGGAAGAAATGCTTTTAATTATTTTCAAATAAATTTATTCATAAAATATTGCATCATACAAAAATTTCACCCTTTTAGCAGTTGAATGGCTTTGTCCTAGAAAAAAATTGAAAGCATGTAAAAAATGAATAAATTTACTAGAACGAATTGATATTTTACAAATGGTGATTTAGCACCATGAAATTACTTAAACCAAAGCAGAACATTTATTTGATTTTCTAAGCAATTAAATTTTATTTTTACATTTCTCAAAAGAAATGTTTTAAGGCAAGGTTTTTAGAAATTGCTGCTTGGTATCTAAATCGGGGTGATTTAGAACTAAAACTGAAAATAACATTTATTAGAATAATTTCGAAAGCGATTGCACTTCATTTATATGCTAATCGAAAGAGAATTTTTGAGATAAGATAATAAATTCTTGCTAAATAATTGAGACATAGCTGCAAAAAAATTCTGCAAAACAGTCCACATTTTCCAAGCTGGATTAAATTAGATTAAGACTCATGGAATCCCCCGAAGTAATTATTAGATTTACTTACCCATCATACATAATATAGGGTGTCTTGCAATCGTTTTGAAAATCGCATTTTTTTTTATGACGGGTTTGGATGTTTTAGGCACTGGAGATTCCGAAAAACATATTTTTAGAAAAAAAATTTGCCGTCCGTCTGTCTGTGTTCTGTCTGTCTGTCTGTCCGTCTGTCTGCCTGCCTGTCTGTCTGACTATAAACGCTCTATATCCTGAACAAATTGACATAGAGACTTGACATTTGGTGTGTACATATAATGTAAAAATAAAAATAAGCCTATTTAATATCAGGAACCTCGATTATCCGGAACTATTCTTTTCGGACTCTCGAAATATTCGCTTTGATTCGTTCGATATAAAACTTTTCGATTTTTTTAAGGAGGGGACGCAAAAGACAATAAAATAACCCAAATTTCGCATAAAGAACGAAGTCGATTGGATAATGAGTTGTCGAGATATTTGTAATCCTATTTTCCACACTCTTCGATTTTTCAGGACCCTGTATTTCATTCAAATATCAATTTAAAGATATATTTTAATTGAATATGAGACGCTTAATCTGACGCAGTAAACTGTTAGTTGATTATTATTTTTGGAGTGATAAAAATGTTTCTTTTCTACGCAATTCGGTACTACTTGAGTAGTTGATGTTTATATAAGTTGTCAAAATTGGTTCATCAGCAATTCATTAATAGAGTATTACAATGTATTAAAAATATTTAAATATGCATTTAAATTTTATTTTGAAATTTCGATGCATTTTATAAATATTTTACACATATTTTATTTTCATATTTTATATTATGCATATCCAAGATGGGTAAGTATTACGGTGGCTCCTAAAGTCTAGTTTATGTCACATCGGCTTTAATTTGAGAAAACATTCACTGAATACATTCTTTTAAATTTAACCCTTTTTTAAAAAAATGTGAGAAATATTTTTCCACATAATTTTAATTGTCAATCAAATTTTACTTTCATTCTCGCGATAAAAAAGGATTAATTACTTTTTTATCCATTTGTTCTTAAATTCTGGCTACATTTAATTAGTTTAAAATTATAGCAACACAATTAAAGGGTCTCAGGAATCTTACTTTTTACCTGGTGTTGCAATTTAGCAACATGTCGCATTTAATTTTTTTCTCAGTCCCCATAAAACATAAATGCATAAAATTTTTATTATAAACAACTTAATATCCCTTCTATTTAAAATAATTTTTTAAATATTTTTTTATAGAAATTTGATTTATTTTATTTTATTTTATTTTTAACTATTTGGGAAAACAGTTGTTGTTTTCGATAGAGAATTGGGAAATTTGAAGTATATCTGAATCTTTTTATTGGTTGAGTTCCGAAACTTATTTTATTTAATTAGTTTTCTGATTGGTCCATGCTTAATGTCTAGAAATGGAATACTTCTGCTTTTTTTTATTTTATTCGTTTTCTGATTGGTCCACGTTTAATGTCCAAAAATGGAATATTTCTGCTGCCACGATGACAAAACAAAAATAATTAAAGACTACAAAAAAAATTAATAACTCAAAAACAAATTTAGATAAAGTTTTCAAACAAGTTGCATTTAACAGTAATTTTTTTCTTTCTACAACGGTGTAAAAATTGAAAATGTGCGATGTTTAGAAGTTTTAAAATTTGCAGTACCAAAAATGGTTGAACTTAAATTTCATTAATTAATTGTTTATGATTGATTCAGAAATATTAATATGTCTCTAAAAGTCCAGACATATAATTATGACTCCGTTATTACGTAAGCTACGCTTTGATAATTATAAAAATGATGTTATTATTATTATTACAGTGAAACCTCCAAATAAGGGACACCTCTATTTAAGGGACAAAACTTCCAGTTCCAGTCCCTTTATATAGGACGTTTAATGTATTTACCTCTGAATAAGGGACACTCGATTTAAGGGACACTTGAAGATGAGATTAAAAGGACTGGCTTTTGAATTTCAGATAATGAAGTAGTTTGAGATGAAAATAAAAAAACAGATTTTTGTAAATTTATTAAACTGACAGACAGTCATGTTGAAACAAAGGCATACGACACAAATGCATTTATTTACCCACAATTTTGATTGATTGTTTGTTTGTTTGTTTATTGAACAACATACATCTGACTTGTGTGCTCGACATGAAGCCTGCTTATAAGCGATCGTCAATATACAGGGACGAGATAGCACACAAGGAATATTACAACACAAGAGAAGTACAACCAGGAGCTCCACACAAAGTGTGTGTGCAATGGAGCCAGTGGGATTCGAACCCACAACCTCACGATTAGCGGCGTGATATCTTAACCACTCAGCCACGGAGGCCCCACAATTTTGATTCGACTTCAGTGCGTTTATCCCCATTGAAAGTAGTGCTGAAAATTATGAGGATGATTCTGAAAGTGAAGAATGAAAGAAAATTGTCAAATAAAAAAACTTTACAGATGCTTTAAGGCTATTCTCAAATCCAAAAGTACAAATTTTATGACAAAAGTTTTAATTTATCTTTATTCAGAAATGCATGAAACTAGCAGGCGTTATTGTTCAGTGTCAACTATGCAATCAAACTGTCTTTTCTGGTTTTTTTTTTTTTTTTTTTTTCAAGAAAAAAAAAGAAAGAAAAAGAAGGAAAAAAGAAAAAAACGCAATAAATCTTTTAGGCGATATTGTCAACATAGGTGTTTTAAACCGAATTTATATGCGAAAGAAGAATAAGTATTCAAGAAGGGGTGAAAAATGTCTGTCACATGATCAAAATCACTTATAACTCAATAGGTAATTTATTCAAAACTTAAAAACACAGTTTGATTCCAAATCACTTCCGTAGTCAGAAGCTCTAATTTTATACCTTTCCGTTAAAAAAGGAATTTGCAAATGTGTCAAAACGTTTTCTGCTTACTGAGCCGAGTAGTTGAGAGATTTGTTGCCTTAAAATACACAAAACAATTGAATAGTGTTTTTTTTTTTTTTTTTTTTTTTAAATACTGCTGATAAGGAAGAACTAAAATCTATAAGTATGGTAAATGAACACTTGAAAAATTTATAGTTAAAATTTGAACTTTGCAATCAGGGACGTAAATCCCGGGGGGGGTATGGGGAGGTGCGGCACCCCCTCCCCCCCCCCCTCGAGTAAATCAGTCAGAAAATTTCGTGTTTGTCGGTAAAACTATAAACTTAGTCGGGAAAAGTTGCATTCATCTATATAAACTTATAAATTGGAAAAATGAAAAAAATCAGTCGGGAAAATGTTATTTACTATAGACTTAGATATTGGAAAAACGAAAATATCAGTCGGAAAATTTCCCGTTCGATAGGAAAAATGTACGTTTTGTCTTAAAAATGGCATTTACCTATAAGGACTTACAAATTTTAACAATGTTCGTTCAGTCGGAAAAAAGTTATTTACTATGATGAATTAAAAATTGGAAAAACAAAAAAATCAGTCGGAAAAATTCCCGTTCGATAGGAAAAATGCATGTTTAGTCGGGAAAATGTTATTTACGTATAAAGACTTACAAATTGGAAAAATGAAAAAATCAGTCGGAAAAATTCCTGTTTGATCGGAAAAATGTACGTTTAGTTGAAAATAATATATATATATATATGTATGCACCCCCTCCCCCCAAGAAGAAATCAGTCAGAAAATTCCCAGATCGATCAGAAAAAATTTAGTCGGAAAATATGGTACTGACCTATGAAAACTTATAAACTGAAAAAATGGAAATATCATTCGGAAAATCTCATGTTACATTGGAAAAGGCGTGTTTAGTCGGAAAAAATAGTATTACGTATTATTCTATAAAAACTTATAAATTGGAAAAACGGAAAAATCTATTAGAAAAATTCTTGTTCGATCGGAAAAATGGCATTAATCCATAAAAATTTATAAACTGGAAAAACAAAAATATCTTTCGGAAAACTTTCCGTTTCCATCGGAAAAGGCATGCTTAGTCAGAAAAAATAGTATAAGGAGAGAGCATGTTTATAAACAAACGCTTCCTTCAACCAATCTACCAGGTACATTTTTGCTTTGGCGATCATTACAGGAATCATCATGGTGACCTTGGCCAATCATACAACAGAGCTTTTAATCGCAGACATATGAGACCAATCGTAGACCAATCAGATCGCCTTGACTTCTTGTGTACAGTACGAGACTCAAAGACGGGCAAGAAATTACTGTAGATCCACAGTAATTTTGCCCACAGTGACGTCAGCTGACCTTTCCTTATTCCTTATTAACCTATAAAAATTTATAAATTGGGAAAACGAAGAAGTCAGTCGGAAAAATTCTTGTTAGATCGGAAAAAAATAGTATTAACTTATAAAAACTTATAAGTTGGAAAACCGAAAATATCATTTGGAAAGTTTTCCGTTCCATCGGAAAAGGCATGTTTAGTCGGAAAAATAATATTACGTATTAACCTATAAAAATTTATAAATTGGAAAAACGGAAAGTCAGTCGGAAAAATTCTTGTTCGATCGGAAAAAAGTAAATTTAGCCGAAAAAAAAAATGTATTAATCTATAAATATTTATGAATTGGAGATTTTTATAGCTTTTAATTAAATAAGAAAAACAAGTTAGATCGAAGAAAACCTATAAAATTTTATTCGTAATCGGATTTATTTCCACTTGCAGTTTCTAATTAGAAAAATAAAAAACAATTTAGAATGAAGAAAACAAATTGATTCTTAGCCGGGACTATTATTAATTAATTTAACCAACTGGTAATTTACTAATTACTTCAATTTACTAATTAATTAGTACAATTTATTAATATATAGCGTTTTATTTTTCTGATAAAACTATTCAGAAAAATTTTGATTTGACAAACCTTGCGTACTCAAAAACCTCGATATGAAAAAAAAAATGTTTATGTACATGTTCTAGCAATGTTAATGTTATTTGTAACCGTGATATTTTGAAGGAAAGCTTGATATTTCGATTTATTTTCCTGTGCCTTTTGGCTTCGAGATATCGAAATCCTGTATTGATTTAGTGTCGGAAAGCTTTCAGTTTAGTGTCGAAATTTTAAGATATACTGATTAAAGTAAAGAAACTTCTTTTTTTTTTTTTTTTTTTTTTTTTTTTTGCTTTAAATTTAGTTAGAAATATGTATCACAGAATTTAGGTGGTAGGCGGTATTAAAAACTAACTAAATACGTGTTTCAGCGATATTTTAAAATTTCCGCCCTTCCCCCCCCCCCCCGAGGAGGTTAAAGTGGGGTGGAAAAATTCCATACTTTTTTGGACCCATCATGTGACCTATTATAGAAAAACCCTCAGATCACTCTTTCATATTATAAATCTTTCTTTCTTCCCGCTGACCCCCTCCTATTTCCCTAACCAGGGACAATTTTCGATCTTTTTCGAAATTGTAGCGTTTTATCATTTTAGTTCGGGTTTTTTTACGGGGCCCCCGATAAATATTATTTATAATATATGAAAATCAGTAAGGGGAAGGGTCTATTCTGGTAGGGATGACAATTTTCTAAATATGGTCTACATCTCTCTTGTGATATATCACGGGCGACCACTTTTCTAAATTTAGCCGGCACCTTTCATGTGATATATCTTTGGAAAGCCCTGTGACTGCTTATTCGTGCTAAGCACTACCCGTGACCCTCTCGGGCGGTACGATTATTGTATCCCATCAGGAGATCTTCTAATAATGAGGAAAATATATGGTTATATAAGACTAATAATAACATAAGATTATTTGACTACTCGATACACTAAGTCATAATTATCTTGAGAGTTATATATGAATATACATATATATACAGTCGGTTCTCTTTAATTCGAAATCAGAAAAAGTCGAATTTTCGCTTAATTCGAACTAAACATTAAGTTACAATTTTCAATTGCAGAATAACGTTAAAAATTTTCATTTATTCGAACTCATTTTCTCTTGACTTTGTCCGGAATTCAGATCTTTGAAATAATTTTCTTTCTTTTTTTTTTTTTTTTTTTTTTTTTTTTTTTTTTTTGTCAGAATTGTTCTGAACAATATACATATAGTCATAGTCCTATGCATTTGCTATCCTCTTTTTTAGTGCCCTGTGTGTCCATCAATAACACCTCCACCCTATCTTAGTTTATGTATTTATATATTTTAATTTAATATTAAATCATATTTTAATGATAACAACCGAAATATATTTTTAAAATATTATAACATTAATTCTTTTTAAATAGTATCCCTTTAAACATGTTTTCCTCTCTTACTTTCCATAATACGAACATTTCTTGTGGTACCGAAGAATTCGAATTAACGGGAGCCGACTGTATATATATATATATATATATTAGTCCTAAGGTTGGCCATAGTACTCGGAAATTTTCCTTCTTGGAGTCGGAAATTTATGAGCCTACACCCCCCTACTCGACTAGGGTGGTTTACGCCCCTGTTTGCAATACAATCATTTTTGATTGATTACTTCAAGTATGATTCTTTAAAATGTTTTTATACTTTTTGAATGCATACAGTTTGAAAAAAAAAAATACAAATCATTTAATGATTTAATAATCAATTAAAAGTTTTAATTAATTCTCCATACCTTTTGTGTCTGATTAACATATTTTATACACTTTGAGTACATTTTAAACTTCACCTTTAATGTATTGTTATTTTCATATCCTTCAGGACGATTAATTAAAAAATAATATAAAAAAAAACTCCGAATAAGGGACACCTCTATTTAAGGGACAAAAGTTCCAGTCCCATGAGTGTCCCTTATTCGGAGGTTTCACTGTATTATTATTATTATTATTATTTTAATGTAAAAATCATTTATAAGTCTAAAATTACAGTCTTTGAAAATATTATTTTCCAAATAGTCGTTGTAATTTGTTAAACTTCAATTTTTGTAGTTTTATTTCTTTATTTATTTTGCACTTTTTTTTTTCCATTACGGACGCATTTCTGTAAATAAATAAAAAATGAAATACGTATATTTTAAGAAAAAATCACGAAATTAGTAATTATAGATAGAATTATGATTAAATTAATAAACTATATTTTCATTTTTTTTACGTTTAATTCCGATAAAAATTTTTAAATTGTTATTTGACTTAGATCGACTGCGCCCAACATTTCTGAAAAACTAATACAGCAATTTGCACGAAACTTTGTAAATATCTTCAATTTAAGTTAAAGAATAACTTGTATTTCAATTTTTTTCGTATAAATGCATTAATTATTTAAAATTGACAATTTTTCGATAATTTTTTTTTACAAAGTTATATAATTTAATTTTAAATGTCAAATAAATAGATTGCTTTCAAGTGAAATATAAGTTCAAGATACATAAGTTTTACAGCATTATTAATATTCTGGGGAGCTCTTTAACCAATAGTGCGTAGTAGATGGGAGTAAAAAAAAAAAATTAAATTTTTTATCAAAATTAAATATTTAAAAAAATAAAATTTCAATGTAATTTTTTCTAAAAATTATATTAAATAGTAGAAATATTGGGTTGGGGAAGAAGTAATTTCGTTTTTCACAATAGATGGCTTTAAAGTCGCATATCTCGAGTAATACTTACTCAGTTAAGCCATACTATACAGCGTCTGAAATATAACAGTATCTAGAAAATTCTAGATATAAAGGTAGCGTCACCTATTGGATACCAAAACAATCTCGCTACTTGGGTTCCCCATGAACTTACAGTGAAAAATTCATTCTACAAAGTTTCCAATTGTGAATCGCTACTGAAACAGAACGAAATCGGGCCATTTTTTAAAAGAATGATTACGAGTGATGAAAAATGGATCACGTACGACAACAATGTGCGAAAATGATCGCGGCCAAAGCGCGGAACAGCTTCACAAATGGTGGCAAAGCCCGGATTGACTCCGAGGAAGGTGATGCTAAGTGTTTGGTGGGATTAGAAAGGAATCTTCCATCACGAGCTGCTCGAACTGGCCAAACCATTAATTAAACTATTTACTGTGAACAACTAATGCGATTGAAGCAAAGAACCCGGTCAGAATTGATCAATAGGAAAAGAGGTATTTCCCATTCCGTTAACGCTAAACCACACACATCTTTAGTCACTTGGCAAAAACTAAGAGATCTTGGCCGAGAGGTTTTGATGCACCCACCATCTAGTCCGGATCTGGTCGCGACGGATTTTCGTGTGTTCCACTCTCCGCAGAACTCTCTTAATGGTGTTAAGCTTGCTTCAAAAGAGGTTTGTAAAAATGACCTTGTTCAGTTTTTCGCCCTGAAATTTCAGAAGTTCTACAGTAACGAACAGGGCCTGACTAAGGCAGGGGCATGCGGGGCAATTGCCCCGGGGCTCCCAATGAATATAAGTTTTCTATTAAAGGAGTGTCAAATGATAAAAAATGGTCAAAAGTGACCAAAATTCTTTTTTTTTTTCAATTTTAAGGCTCTTTCTTCTTCTACCCTCTCTGTTTCCATACCCAATGCCCATTTTTCTGTAATCAAAAAAAAAAAAAAAAAAAAAAAAAAAAAAAAACTTTATTTTATAATTTTTTTCAATTGTCTTTCTTCTGCTATTATGTACATAGATATGAATAGTACTTAGTACAAAATTTATGTGCTCAGACAATAATTATGAATTTCAGTTTTCGTCACTTCAATGTAATTTACGAAGAATTATAAGATAGAAGGGCCCCCCCCCTAATAATGTTTGCCTCAAGCCCCCCCCCCCACTGGGGGTGTCCGTTACCAGGCCCTAAGTCGGGCCCTGGTAACGGAATCATGGTTTTACCAGAAAAATGGCAAAAGGTTATCGAGCAAAACGACACATATATTATTGATTAGTTTTTTTAATTTATATAAATAAGTTCACTTTGAAAAATAAGAAAAAAAGCGAAATTACTTTTTCCCCAACCCAATATTAAGCTATCTGTATTAAAAATATTTTGCATTTATGCTTTATAGGGATTGAGAAAAAAATGTGGCATATTGCTAAATTGCACTAAGCAATAAAAAGTAAAATTCCTGAGACCCCTTAACTTACATTAGAAAGAGTTAAATAACTTTCTTATTTGAAAGTTTATGAAAGTTGTTAAAAACTAAAATAAAGTGCGCATAATTAATTTAATTACTTCAGCATTAAAAAATGTAACGACAAGCTCTCTTTAAAGAACTTAAGGCAATCAAAATAAGAAATGACACCCCAGAGAATAATTTAGATCTAAGAAAGACGTTTGCTTCTAATGAGAACTTGATGATCATTATTTGCACGCCAACATTATAAGGGCGAATAATTTATTAACAGTTTTAACAAAACAGGGGATTAAATAAGGAATACTACTTTCCTTTGCAATTTGTAACAGGTTACATCACATAAGGGAAAATCCACATTCCTTATTATTAGGGATTTCTTAAAGCTGAAATTTCCAATAGAATTTCATAAAATTTCGCATGCATAGTTTGCACTTATTCTTTTAGCATAATATGCATTTAAATATATGATTAATTCATAATATTTTTAATAGTTAATTATTTTTATGAAAAGGCACATCATTCCGTCTTATCCCTTATTGGTAGAGTAAAATCACATATATATGTTGATCATACAGGAAATAAAAAGTTTACTTAAAAAAATATATTTTACATCTATAACCAATGAACTAAACTAAATATATTTCAATTTTAAGTTTAATGATTTATTTTTTTAAGACAAAATGATAATTATCTTCTTAAAATTTCACAAAATATAAAAAATTCACCGCTTTATTAGATTTAAAAAAATCATATAGGCATGCAAGCCATGTCTGTAGAGCCTAGTGTCCCTCCCGGTCTTTAAAATTACAATTTTCAGACGTAAGAAAAAATTTACATGCGTCTGGGGTAAAGATTGCTCCCTCCGTCAGAGAGCGGGGGAGAAAGACGAGATGTTAAGATGTTTATTGAGGTGTCTACTGAGGCGCTTGCCCCCTCAAGACAGGCAGTGGGTTGGATGGAGCTCATAGAGAGATGTGGAGCACTTTCTCATATTAAGCTGCTATCAGATTCACCAACATTTTGAGAGCCTTTTCAGCCAATACTTGATTTCCTTCAACTTTTCGCGAAATATCAGCACAACACCCAGTGTGATAAGAAACAGCGATATGCTCCAACTTTTATCTGCAGTTCCAAAAAAGTCTCCTCTAGACCAGACTTTTCATCCAACATCGAATATTTCAACGAATCAGAGGTAAGCGATTGATACGAATAGATACGAATAGATTGATAAATATTAATGCCTGGTACTAGCAATACTTGTTCACCTTCGTTTTCTCCGACTTTTTCTAAGACAATTGTAACATTTTTCTGTCTTTGAACGGGAAAAAGTTGGGGTTAAAATCGGCTGAAACGTTTGTCTCGCGTGAAGTTCGTGAATCTAATAACAGCTTTATACGACAGAAAGACAAACAGCAAAGAGGTTAGGATGGAAATATCCATTAGACAGTTATAAATATTTTTTAGCTTTGGCAGCAACACTGGCCGAGATAATATTCCTTTTAGCCAGGATTGAGAGGGGAGATATCTAAGGTGTCAGGCTACATTCGGGATACAGTGATCGTAGGTATATTCCGGGATTCCGACTTCGCCGCATTCACTGAGTAGTGAAGTGGTGTGAAAATCCTAACAACCTAAGTGGCAAAAAACCTTTACAAGACCCGCAAGAATTTTTTTGCTGGGAATCCAATTTGCAGAAAGAAAATTAGATGAATTCTGAGCCGAAAAAACATAATCCGGGATAACCCGACCAGATGTTTGACTCTATTTAACATCCTGAAGTGTCCTGTATTCAGAGGTTTTACTATATTTAAATAGTAATAAGTAAGAAAAATCATGCGTTAAGCATAGATTATAAAACGCTTTTTAACACTTCCAGAAATCTTTAACGAAAGTTCGTTATTTAGGGAAATAAAGTTACTGTCTATAACCAAATATGTATTCCAATACTTTTCAAAAGTCCTGTATTTGATCTGTCGATTTAAATATATATGCTATATAATTTGAAATTTAGTTTAGCAAGAAAATGCCTAGCAGGTTGAAATTTTTTTCAGCAATTTATACTATTAGATTAAAACATAATTGAACAGTTTTGTTCAGCCTGTAGTTTACCTAGTATCTTTATTGCGCGCCAGCATTTATCTGAAATTTGTTTTAAATTAAAACACTCTTAAAACTACTGAAATCACATTCTCATAAATTATCATTCATAGGCGTCCATGTATTCAATTCTTTGTGAGGCCCTGTATATCATTTTATACTGTCATCATTTATACATTTATATTCTACAGACATTTCTTAGTAAACTGAATGATGTTCAGCGTAAAAATGCGTAACTTATTTAAAAAATCACCTTTAAGTAATTTGCTCTCATATTCAGTGACGTTTGCTAGCTCTTTTGTGTAGCTCTGTATATCAACTATAGCATTTATACATATCATATAATATGCATAGATTTAGTGGAACTTTAAAGCACATATAAGAATTAAATTCGTTTCATCCATCCATCAGACATCATCGGATACATATATACAGTACCTCAGAAAGAATATGCTATTTGAAATCTTTTGTGTGTCCCTGTAAATGCTATGCACTTCGCATTATGCACGACTATATCGTATAACTTATATTAAGTCTCGGCGACATATATCCATTTTATTATTCATAAAATAGTTTAAAATTATTAAAATATGTCGCACACTATTCCTCCCTTTATCATTATGTAATGGAATACTTTTGTATGGCCCTGTAAATGAGTAATAGCTATTTTTTTCATTGCATATTTTAGTGCAATTCATAAATACGTATAAATTTTAATATGTTTGACAGGGCGTGAAATCTTTAAAATTGATGTGAAAGATTTTTTTCTCATAGGCCGTAATGTAATGGTAAACTTTTTACTGTCCCTGTAAATAAACTTATCATGCTATAAGCTTTATTTGAAATAGAATTCGTGCTATAAGCGTCAAAATAGTTCAAAAATTTCAAGGCAATCCGAGTGTATTTGCGAGAGGTAGTGCGCAGACAGACGAAAAGGCGGACAGACAGGCCGAATTCATAGACACTTTTCAACTTTGTTAGAAAGTGTTAAAAAATATAGATATGCTCATATTTCTATGTAAAACTTAAAATGATATTAGAGATACAATTATAGATTATTTTTCATAATAGTATTAAAACATGATTTACTTTCATTTCATTGCGGGTTAGAGTCGGGTTGCGGGTTGAAATGTTGAAAGTTCGGGTCGGATTGCGGGTTGAGAAAAAATTATTGTCGGCTTCGGGTTCGGTTGCGAATTTATTTAAAATGGAATTTGCGTACACACTTGTTCGGGTACAACTTAGCCCGTACAAGACTTTAACTCGAATCTTTCGAAAAGCCTAGCGCATTTGAAATAAAATAAAATATGCTTTAAAAAGAAAAATACTAACCGACTTCAAAAAAAAGAATCAAGCTTGGCGACAACTTGGCGCTAACGCATATGAATGCATAGTTTAAATATGCTTATGATTTGAAAGCTGTTACAACAATGAAAATTATTTGCGACAAATCATTATTATTTTTTTTTTTTATCAAATCCATATTTTTTTCATTTAAAAAATCTAATCATCAAAATTTAATGAAATTAAAATGGGACCACATGGGTATTTTATACTTTCAAACAAAAAAAGAATTATCAAAATCGGTTCATATTTAAAGAATTTATGAGTGAACAAGAAATACATACAGATCGAAATCATAACCTCCTCCTTGAGCTCGCTTAATAATAATTAAAAAAATTATGATATTTTAAGATCTTTTAAAATCATAGTTCAAAGTTCTTATTGATTCATACCAGTTCAAACTTATTTTCTTTATTTTTCAACTTCGTTCGAAAGTGTTAAAAAGGTAATATTTCCTTTGTTTATTTTTCAACTTTGTTCGAAAGTGTTAAAAAGATAATATTTCCTTTGTTATCAGTTTTAAATATCGATGAAAAAACATGTATTTAATTAATTGTGTCGCTTGGAAAGTTCAGACATGTAAATCACAAGCTAACTTCAATTCTTTGCTAAAGATGAGAAATTTCGCTCGAGAGAATAATTTAGATCCCTAACAGACATTTCCATCGCTGTTGCTTCATTTGAGAATTTGATGAATCATTACTTTTAAAGAAGATTTTCTCACAGATGAATATTTTCATCAATGGTACTAATAAAGCGCAAAAATAGATATGGATGAGAGCGTTTCTTTAAAATCTATGACAGATGGCTTTTTCAGCACTTATTTCCAACAAGTTTGAAAAGTGATTATATGCATTCGTTTTGTCTGTCCGTCTGGTCGTCTGTACACGCTCTAACTCCCGTACATATACTTGGATTTCGATGCAAATGATAAATCTTATTTAGGGTTATCAAAGCATGCTTGGTATTGCATATGAAATATGTACACCTAATGGTTCATTTACAGGCACACTCAGAAGAGTTCAATTACATTATGGTATGGGGGATTTATTTTTTTTTTCTTGGAGAGTATTTTAATAACATTACGCTATTTCAAATGTAATTAAACTGATATAAATCACTGAATTTCACTACGATCACGTTAAAACAGAACATTCATAGCATTTTTTATTAATTTACAGTGACACACACAAGAGACCGGTTACAATACTGTCTTTGCGTAGTAATTGCTGGAGAGTACGTTTTAAAATTCTGTATATGCTTTTAAATTTAATTAGTTTTTTGCATATTACTCTTTATGTATAAATTCTATACTTCATATACCGGGCTGCACAAAAGTATTCGCATACTATCTCCTTATTAGAGGAATTTGCTGAAGGGGAATTTTCAACTGAAATATATGTATCTCTTAATTGAACTAAATTTTGGAATGCATGTTGTTAATAGATACAATCTCTATATCATATACAGAGATATCATATCTGCTAATAAATTCAGATAATTTTCCGATTGTAGATGGAACAGCTAAAATTATCTTTTGAAATACATTATACATTTCCATATGGTGAAATCAGGCGTAATATTTTTAATTTTTTAAACGGTGCAATTTTGTTAAATTATTCTGGATATGTTGCAAAATGCTTCATAATCTATGCTTGACACATAATTTTTTCTTTCTTTCTTCTCTTATTTAGATATTGTTTTCTGTTTTGAGACTGTGATTCCTGAAAAAAAATAATACTATCGGTTTAATAATGTAGAAAATGTAGCTATCATTATTACTATAGTTATATGACCTTGCTACATTAATTGGAGCTACAGTATTGAACTTAGGACCTAGTTTTACAGCAATTTATAAGATATCTGTTAGCAAATAAGGCAACATTAAGATTTGAGATCACATTAAACTGTGTTAACTAACATTTTAGAATTACTTAGAATTAGGCCAACACGTGTTCGAACCCAGTATCTCCATCCCAGTATGCTTTGAGAGTTGAATCTCTCTGCAGCTGGGAGGCGATTTGTCAAATGAAAGCTCAATATATATCATTTGCACTATACATATTATTCATTTTTAATGATTATTCACATATTATTTTAAAATATAAATTATAGTATTTTCTTTTTTCTTAATTTTAAATTGAATAGCATAAAACTTAAATGAATTGTGTGTATGTGGAATTCCTCACTTGTAGAATACATTTTTAAAAAAATTGTAAAAATTCTGTTTAATTTTGTGTATTACAGTAATAAAAATATTTTAAATAGGTTTTTTTTAAATAAATAAATAATAAACGAAATAATTTTTACGTTTAATATTTCCGCAAATATGGGAAAGAGTAATGGATTATTGTGGTGTTTTACTGAAACATTACCACCTATTGAAAAAAAAAAAAATAGTAAATTAACGTTTTGCATCACCGTGTTTCAGGTATGCAACATACCCAAATGTAAATAGTATTTACACAGTAAGCTTTAAAACACGATTTTATTTGTTGTTCCTATTTCCCAATACACCAATTAATACAACTTGATGTCTGGAATTCTCAACAGATGATGATATTGAGTTAATTTCTCATATCAAAGTTTTGTTTAGCATTCGAGAAGCTTCATTAACATCACTATTCATTTTTTCCTGCCTGAGCTCTGTTTTAGCATCCAAATGAGACTACGAACTGGATTCGAACGACACAGGAAAAAAGGTTAATTACATTTCTTTGAAAGTTATTAAAATGTAAATTGCAAGCTAATTCCGTTATTTTCTGAAGAGTAAGAAGTTTGAGACAAGCACGATGAGAAATTATCACCTCGGAGAATAATTTAGATCCCAAAAAGACATTTCCGTCATATTTGCTTCGTATGATAAAAGCTAGTGAATTATTATTTTCAAAGAATATTCTAGGCGAATAATTCAATAACTGTTCTGATGAAACAAGATAAAATTTTAACACTTATTTCTTAAGAGTTGAAAAATGATTTGGATTTAATGTCTCAATCATATTTCCGAAAAGATGTTTTAACACATTCAAAGACAAAGCAATTTTATTCGCAAAATATTGAAATGATTGAATGACACAGAATTTATATAAAGCATATTTTAAAATAAATAAAGGTTTTTTTTTTTTTTTTTTTTTTTTTTTTTTTTTTTTTTTTTACTTGCCTAATCGAAGTAAATGTTTCATTCCAATATCCTGGTGCCAATGTGGTCCATACATGCACTATTAATAGTACATGTATTTTAATGGAGTATTATTTTGTTTTAAGAAATACTTTTGCTACTATTTAAAAATATTAATGTATGTATTATGTCTATGCATTTACTACATGACTTCATTTATGTTCAGGTATTTAATAATAAAAAAAATAATAATTATTTGTTTATTTGTTTCTTAATTAATGCGCCGTTTGCGATTCTTTTATTTTAAACATATATTTCACTCTTTAAATTTAAAATTAAAGTTAATTTCCGGAAATAATCGTGTGTAATAAAGCACAGAAAGTATTAGAAATTTGTAATATCAGTTAAATCTTGCTGTAATACCATATTTTCTAAACGTCTCCAAAAAAATTTTCTTAGCTTACTGTCATATGAATAAGAATTGAATAATATACAAAACAATAATATTCGTTATCGTTCAGATAGTGAAATATTCGTTAAATACTAATTAATCTATTTGTATAGCTTCTGTTCATGTTATTAACGTAAGAATATTCTTTTTCTAAAAACTGAAAATAAATTCAGACCCGAATGGTTTAGGGATTATAATTGTGTGGTGCAAAAAAATGAGCCACCGACCTTCAAAGAATTAAACTAAATTCAAAAATATGTGACAATCCCAAAAATTTCTTCAATCTCATATATGTTAATACTTCATGAAAAATGCAGTATAGTACTGCCATACGTTAGGTGATTTACACCAAAATCTAGTGAGCAACAACTTATGTCCACTTCTAACTGAATCTGAAGTTACATGAAAATCCGTGCGTTACTTTCTGAAATAGAGCTATAGAAAAATCTTTAAAAAATTTGCATATCAGCACCACCTGTTGCGTGAAGCACATCAAAAACGAATCAGGATCGATTTTTTATCAGATACTAACTAAATCTGAAGTTTGATGAAGTCCATGCATTAGTTCTTGAAATACAGGTATTGGGAAATCGTGAAAAATGTAGCTTAGCAGCGCCATCTGTGAGGCAATTTACACCAAAAACTAAACAACACTAACATATATCAGGGACTAACTGAATCTGAAGCTCGATAAAAATTCGTATATTAGGTCTTGAAATAAAGCTATTGCAATAATCATGAATAATGCAGCGTAGCAACGCCAGCTGTTAAGCGCTTTGCACCAAAAAGTAATCAGCTCCAAATTATATCAAGGACTAACTGAATCTAATGTTTTATGAAAATTTGTGCATTAATTCTTGAGATAGAGCTATTGTAGAAATTGTGAATAATGCAACAAAGCAGGACCACCTGAGAGAGATGTACAGGAAAAACTAATCAGCTCTAGTTTATATTGTGGTCTAACTGAATTTAAAGTTTTATGAAATTCTGTGCATTAGTTCGTAAGTTTTTTTTTCACTTACAGAGTAACAGAATGAGAGACAGACTTACAGACAGACGTTTTCTAAAATTGTCAAATCGTGTTCAGGACCTTCTAAAACATGTAAAACCGTCGAAAACCTAAAGCCGAAAATTTTCACGAATCCAATACTTTCTTCTTGAAAAGATAGAAGAAAGTAAAAATGAATATATATATATATATATATATATATATATACATATTATTTTATACTACTGATCTATTCAATTTATTTTATAAACAAGGTGCCCATAACAGAATATCCAAGTTATAAATTTTAATCGTATTAACAGTGGACGTTATAGAGTATTGGTTCAAGATCACAAATAAATAGTAACTCAAACAGTTTTAAATAACAGCTTAGAAGAGCACATGCGCGAGTTTTGCTTTGTTATTTATTTACTTGCTGTGCCGCAAACACAAAATTGAGACTGCTGATCATAAAGTGTTATTGCTAACTGAATTTTTAAAAGCTGTTAGAATCAACCGATATTTTTCTCTGGAGTTTTTCAAAAGATCGTGTTTATGTTCCGCCGTCACCCAATGATTTGCCAAAGTTGAAACATGGATTTGAAGATGCTGTTGTTTTCATTACTCTGGAGTTGTTAACGGAAATAAGAAAAGATTTGGATTTTATATTGAATGTATACCGTACAACCAAATGTGCAGATATTGAACGTTTGTAACAAAAACTATGTTAGTTTTCCTTTAATTTGATGTATGATTTGTTGTAAATAAAATAAATTGAACTGTTATAACATACTATTGAAAGTGGAACATTCTTTTATATGGAGACATCCTGTATATTATTTAAGCAAAATTTTTAAACAAAAAAACATGTTTTTACTTTTTTACTTACCCGTCATACGTAGTATAGGGTAAGTCTTGCAATCGTTTTGAAAATCGAAAAAAAATTTTTGACGGATTTTCACGTTTTAGATAGTGGAGATTCCGAAAAACATATTTTTAGAAAAAAATTTTTGCCGTCCGTCCGTCTGTCTGTCTATCTGTCTGTAAACGCTCTATCTCCCGAACAAATTGAGATAGAGACTTGAAATTTTGTATGTAGTTAGTATGTAAGAATGGGACGAAGCCTATTTAATACCAGCAACCTCGATTATCCGGAACTATTTTTTTCGGACTCTCGAAAAATTCGCTCTGATGAAAGGTATATAAAAATTTTCGAATTTTTTTGTTCTAAGGAATGGATGTAAAAGGCAATAAAATAACACACATTTTGCATGTAGAACGAAGTAGATCGGATTGTTAGTTGTCGAGATATTTGTAATCCTGTTTTCCACATTCTTCGATTATTCATGACCCTGTATTTCATTCAAATTTCAATTCAGAGGTATATTTCAATTGAAAATGAGACGCTTAATCGAACGCAGTAAACTGTTAGTTTATATTATTATTATTATTGGAGTTATAAGGATGTTTCTTTTACGCAGTTCGGTATTACTTGAGTAGTTTGGCGTTTTATATAATTTGTCGAAATTGGTACATCAGCAATTCATTAATAGAGCATTACTATGCATATTAACAATATTTAAATTTTGTTTTGGAATTGCAATGCATTGTATAAATAGTTTTTACATGTTTTATTTTCATATGCCTATCCATGATGGGTAAGTATTACGGTGGCCCCCCAACGACTAGTTTATTTTAAGTAGCAACAAATTTAAAATAGTCGTGCATATTAATTAATCATTTTACCTGGAAAATTAAAAACCGTTATCACCAATTTGTAGAGTAAGATTTTCAGAGCACACAAATTGAAAATTGTTGCTAGTTAAAATTATAAGTAGCCAAGTGGAACTCATGCACTGTAAAAAACAAAAACGTTTCTGTATCTAGTAAAAATAGCCTTTCATAAGCAAAAGTTTCTTTCCCTGCCTTTTTCAAATGAAACTAATCAGAAGTGGTAATCCCAAAACTTTTCCCATTCTCATACATGTTAATATTTCGTTAAAAAGTGCAGATAGCAGCGTCACTAGCGAGGTGATTTACACAAAAATCTAACAAACAGCAACTTATGTCAATTTCTAATGAATCTGAAGTTTGGTGAAAATCCGTGCAACAGTTTCTGAGATAGAGCTATTGTGGAAATCTTTAAAAATTCTGCATAACAGGACCACCTGTTGGGTGATTTGCACCAACAACAATCAGCATCAATTTTTATCTGGTATTAACAGAATCTGAAGTTTGATGAAAATCCATGCATTAGTTTTTGAGATATAGCTATTGCAAAACAATGAAAAATACAATATAGCAGCACTACCTGTTGGGCGATTTTCGCCAAAAACTAAACAACACTAATCTATATCAGGGACTAATTGAATTTGAAGTTCGGTTAAAATTCATGCATTAGTTCTTGGCATTACAATAATTTTGAATAATGCAGTATAGCAACGCCACCTGTGGAGAGATTTACACCAAAACGTAAACAAATCCAATTTTTATCAAATACTAACTGAATTTAAAGTTTTATGAAGATCCTTTCATTAATTCTAGAGCTAGGGCTATTTGTAGAAAGTGTGAATAGTGCAGCATAGCAGCGCCACTTCTTGAGTGATATGCACCAAAAACTAACCAGCTTCACTTTATATTAAGATTTAACTGAATCTAAAATTTTGTTAAAATCCGAGAATTAGTTCTTGAGATATACAACGCCTGCAAAACTTTTGTCACATACAGAATGACGGACAGACATTTTCTAAAAACAATCAAATCGTATTCAGGACTTTCTCAGGACAAATCCATCGAAAACCGTAAGTCGATTTTTTTCACGCATCCAATACTTGCTTCTTGTAAAGGTAGAAGAAAGGAAAAAGAAAGAAAGCAAAAACGAAACTTTTCCATGTAGTTTGTATAGTGGATTAATCAGGATAATAAGATAATGAACTATGGCTGAAACTTTCGGCCATAGTTTCAATTTTTAGATTGCTAAAATTATCTTTAATGCCAATAATATCTCTGAATTAGATCTTGAAAATTTAGCTATTTATCTTAATCGTGAAGTTTTTGATAATAATAAATCTGATTCTAAAATGCTCTCCGTATTGCCTGAAAAAAAAACCTTTTCAGCACTGACTTATAATTAGCTCTTTGTATTAATTATGTATATATTTTTTCAGATATATATATGTGTGTTTATAACTATTTACATATAATTGTTTATTTATTTATTTATTTAAGCATTTTTAGCCCTTTTATTTGTGCGCATTTACTTTTAATGTAATCTGCGTTTTTTTTTGTTGTTTTTTTTTCTTTTATCACTTTGCTTCTTCTTTCCCCTTTTTCGCTGTATCCATAAAAAGTTTTTATTATACTCTTCCGTGACTGGCTGTTGCCTTCTACTTTCCTATTGGCTGTTCCTACAGCTTGCTCCCTTTCCCACCTTTTCATTTCAATCTTGCCACTACGTTCATAATAGACGCACGTCTTCTTTGCATCTGACGAAAAAAGACTTAGTTCTTTCGAAAGGCTTTGTGCAATTTATTATATTTTATGGTGTTTTAAAGAAGTTTTTTCACTTCGATTGTATTAATCAGGTTCTCCAGATCACTATCAGTTTTTGCAAAATATCAATCATCCAATTAACATGTTTACTTGGGAATTTATAGCATGCAAAAAACCGACATTTTGTATTGAAAAAACTGATTAATATACTGTAAGACCTACTGTGAAACATTTCTGTTTTTTCTCTTTTTCAAATGGATAGCAAAAGCAACATTTGTTTAAGAAAAAATAAGATAAATCTTGAATATATTTTTATTTCTGTAACTTCAAAAGATAAAGATATGCTTTTTTGGAATCGTGAGTAGCTTAAGAATGTGTCGTATTTTTGCAAAGTTTTGCTAGATCCAGAAAAAATTCTTTTTTTTTTTTATAGTGTGCTTTTCTCAGTCAGTAACCTGTATATTTAAATTGAACCTTTTACGAAATGCTTCTTCCAAAAGAAGTGTTGCTAGATTGGCTACTTTTTTTAAATTAAGATTCTTGATTGATACCACTTTTTTGACACAATAAAAAGAGCCTTATTTACAGACATATTAATAAAGGTGAAAAGAAAGAAAACTTTACCGTTTCAAAAAAGTGGTGCTAGTCAAAAAATCGGATTAAAAAAATAGTACCCCACTGGCAGCACTGTCCAAAAGCCGAATAGTAAAAAAGAATATGTATGAAACTGTAAAATGCTTTTATTCGTCATACTTTAAAACCTAAATTATCGGTATTTTTAAGACAATTTTTCAATGAAAAATTTTATTAGGCTTCTAGTATTCTAATGTGGTGTAATTTATTAAATTCTACCACATGTTCCACCACATGTTGAACAAACATCTATGCAACCTGATAAATCAATTGATCACTGTCAAACGAAGGTGAACAAGAGTATTACGACTCTTCAATAAAAACTGCATTGGTTCAAAATGTACTTTTGCGGAATTATATTTAGAAACGTATGATTATATTTCTTAAAAATTGTATAAAAGACTTAGAATCAAAGCATTGATTTATTGTTAATTGTTTGTTTTTTCGAAACTCCATAGCTTCTTACAATTAGATACATTAATAATTTTCATTATGAATGTCATTGAAGGGAGCCACAATATTTTACCACGGTTCTAACACACATAGAAAAATTAGCAAACAATAATGTTAGAAGAATCTTATAAATGATGTTTCCATAAACTTTGAAGGAAAGTTTTATATGTATTTTGTTTTTATGTTGTGGTATAGAAATCAAGCATTCATTAATTAAGGATTGTTTATTCTTCTCTGATTCCCTAGTTTCTTTTAATTAGGTTCATCAATCATTAACCATTGTGTATTAAAAGGAGTAAAGTTTCATACTTGTTTTGACTTTATTTTGTACATATATAGAAATTGAAGGATTCATTAGTAATCCTTTTATATCAAGATGCTTTCAAAGAAGTACGCTAACATGTATTAATGACATTTATTTTAATATTTTTTTTTCTATAAGTATTAAACAATAAAGTTGGCGTTTTTCCAAAAGTGAATTTTTGTAAACAGTAAAACAAAAATTATGCAATTCTCAATCTTCACATAACAATCAACTTAAATTCTTATTCTATAAGTGCTTGCAAAAATGGTGAAAAGCCTCCAAAAAATTGCTTTCTCCTTTAAAAATTATCCTTATAAAAATAAATGCTAATCATAAATAAGAATTTTTAATAACTAAAATAAATTAAGACCAAAAAACATTGACTAAAAGACTTTTATTGAAACAAAGTTTTGGCACAATATAATATACAAAATTGAAATCTGCATGGTTTGTAGCTAAAAGATACTTAGAATTCAGTCTTAAATTTTACGAAAGCTCAGAAAACGCAGCTATCGTTTTAGCTTAAAATGGCCACCATGCCTTAAAAAATGCAGATAAAATTAAAATAACAAAGGAATAAACCCGTGCTTCACGGGTTACGGGTTACTGAATATAGGTGAAAACCAACATATATGTTTTTCTAGAGCTAAAATCCTTTTTTCTGTGCATATACTAAAGGCACAGAGAGGAATGAGGTATTTTTCTAGAGGCTCTGTAAGCGGTTTTTTGCATAATATGTAGGGTGTTCCAAAAATAAGATTCATTTCTATGAAAGGTTTAAAGTATAGATTTTTTTCAGAGGTGTTTGAAGAAATGCTCGCCTTAGAAGAAAGAATAGTAATCAATTCCTGGAAACTGGGGATAAAACATGTGAAGATATGCGTCAATTATCCATCAAAAATACGTAAAACAGCCACCAAATAAAAGCCATTATCAAGCTATAGTAAAAGAGCCGACAGCACAAAACCCTATGTCGTCGAGCACAAGCATATAACAACGTCAAGCACAACATACTTTTACCCTATTTTTTATGGAAGAGTAGGAATAGAGGGATCTAATGATCCATGTCTGCTGAAAGTGAAGTGGTACATGAGCCAAAAATTAATACCGCTAGTGGTTGACTCGTATGTTTGGCATTGTGTTTATCCTACAATCAAAAGTATGAAAACATAGAAAATTGGGCGCAGGAAAACACAATGTTAAGCGTATGAATCAATCACTAGTGGTATTCATTTTTGGATTATGCACCACTTCGCATCTAACAGTCATGGATAATTAGATTCTCCTATTTTTGCTCTTTTATAAAATAAAGGGTTGTTTCTTGAGCTCGATGCCATAGGGTTTTGTGCTGTCGGCTTTTGGACTACTACTTGTGATCAAATTCAGACGAACCAGTAGCGTGGCGGATAAAAAATGTCCTGGACGACCGTCAACATTTGACAATACCGTAAAGAGCTTTCGTGAAGCAGTTAAAAGGAATCTATGTTCAATAGTAGCCTGATATTGGTTCTTGTCAGTGGTTGTTTCCGCTATTTTCGTTCGCTAAATTGCATCGTTAAAACACGTTGTTTCATGAAAAGAATTGCACAGTCAATTATTAAAAAAAATTGTGATAAGTCTATCAGCAAATTATCTCAAAGCTTGCGGAGAGAAAGCCCCGCACAAATCGACGATTTATTATTGTCTGAGCGAAGCGAAGTCTTTATACTCAGAGATACGTAACGATATTAAAAGTAAAAAAAAATCTTTCGTCAAGCAAATCTCAAAAAGTACTTGTCGGATTTTGATTCTGTTTGTACCAATAGGTACCTATGAAGGTAATCTGGTGAATGCACTACATACGAAAAATTAGTTCCAAATAGTTTAAAAGTTATATTTAAAAAACTGATAAAAAAGCACAATTTATTTGCATACGTCACAGAAATTTGGTGTGCGTGATTTTCACCAGCTGGATATTTTCCTAGATAACCGAATCAGTACATGGAATAAATAGTAATCATTAACGCACTCAAAAATATTGAATGCAATAAAACATTTTAAAATTTAATCATGCAAGAAAATAAAACTGTTATTTTTTTATATTAAAAAAATGTCATAAAAACTTTGATTTTGAGATTTTGTGATAATCTCTTAATAGTATTTTTTGATTGCTAAAAGAATGTTTTATATATTTCGCGTGGGAAAATTAGAAACAATTACGTTTTTAAATAAAAAGTTTCTTTTATGACATCATTTTCCCTTTATATTTATTTTTATTGCATGTTTTCTTTTAACTTATATTTTGTTTGTGTGTGGAAGTCAATTCTGGTCACTAATTTTTCGGCACGGATACCACAAGCGCATCAGATTTGGCGCAATTTTTTTCAAAGCCCATTTGGCGAAAACTCCGTTTTCAAATAACGCTTACATACACATTTTTAAATAATTTTCTATTTTCAAAAAGAACTTACAGTAAATAAAATAATAATAATAATTAATAAGTATAAAAAGAAATATTTTATATAATTTTAAAAAGGAAATGAAAGTAAATAAACATTTTATGAGTAAATAAACAATAAATAAATAAAGCCGGGTTACCATCTAAGGTAAAATAATGCCATTTTGACGCCAATTATGTACCATGGTGCATATGTGACATCTTTTCCCATTTTTCATTCATTTCCTGTTGGCATACAACTTTGAAATTTGGAATATGTATGCATACCTGGGAGCAATACTGAATTAGACATTGATTTTTTTTTATTCGATTCAAAAAGGGGCAACGGGGGCTATTTTTTAAAGATTTATACTGCATAAAGGAGCCACTTACCTATTTTTATATACAAGAAGAAGTAAGTGGTATGTAAAAACAATTATAGTATACATAAATAAAATACTTGAGATAATATACTAGAGATATAAGCACCGGGTTTGACGAGATATTTTATGCCAATTAGGCGAAAACATCGTTTTGATTACCAGATACATATAGCATGCTATAATAACACGTTATTTATTTATTTCAAAATGAAAAAAAGGAATAAACGAAACATTTTCTGTTATTAAAAAAACAAGAAATAACAATCAATAAATGATAATATTTTAGAACAAACAATTTATTATAACATTTATATGATAACCAGCATGTTAGGCAACTGAACGCCATTTTGGCACCAATTAGGTACCTCGGTGTGTATATGTGCCATATTTATTTGTAAAACTGAGCATGAACGTTTACCAAGTGTGTTTTCATAGTCGCTTATATCTTTTTGCAACATAGCGCACCTTCCGAAGCCAAAACTGCACAAAACAAAAAAAATCAATATTTGCAGTATTTTTTTTTTTCTTTTTCTTTTTTATTTTTATTTAATGCACATTTTGTAATCAGTAGGCTCGATAATCAAACCTCGTTTTTTTGCTTTCAAAGATGATATTTCATACGACGTCTTTTTTGGATTCGTCGTTTTTCCATATTTGGAAGTATGCGTCTACACGTTTTGTAACTTTTTTTGTAACTTTCTTCTTTATTAACAGCGACATTTGGATTTCCTATTTAAATAAAAATTCTTCTCAATACAAAGAATTTTGTTAAAATAAATAAATAAATGAAATGCGGACATCTATTGCTCAAAGCACAAAATTTTTCCTATTGAGTTAATAAAAATCAGTAAAAATATAATTTTTATGATAATAAAAAGGTGACTTATGTAATAACAGAGTCATATATTATGTACGTTATGGATTAAGTATGAATATTTCTCCACCATTTATAAATAATAATAAAAATAAAATAAAATGCGGACAGACCAAAGTCTATATTTAACTGAACAACAACCATTTTCTAAATGCTTTAAAAAGATGGCCAATGAAAAGTGATATTTCAAAAGTATTATGAAATTAGTTAAAAATCATTTATTTTAAACTAAATGAATAAAAGATTTATATTTTTAATGAAATAAATGGGATTTGAAAAATTATTGGAAATTTATCACCATAGATGTATCAATATTACAATCAGTACTTTGTATGCAAAATGGAACAATTAGCAATACTTTTTGAACCCGAAAAATGGTCGTTGCTTTTTTTAAGGTTAAAAAGGAGGTTACGAAATATTCCTATACAGAGAGGCCAAGCCCCCGCTTATTGCACAGCAGAATTTTCTTATAGGAAAAGTTATTTTTTAAATCCGCAGAATGTTCCTATTTAATAAAAGATTTTCTGTGTTAAAATACCGGTATCCAAAATGCCGGAGACTTGGCAGCTCTGCCTATAACATTTTAATTAATCACGGTGCTTTTTTTAATCGGATTCAAATTTAATGATTACAACGTTTTTTGGCCAAAAGCAGCTTTTTTCCACATGTGTAACTACGATATAATTCCTTGATGCTGAAATAAAATGTTTTGACTTATGCTATTATTGCTTCCTCTTATTTATTTATTTGAATTTTAAATAAGATGACTCAAAATCGTATTCTTTAAATGTACGGAAAAAATGCATTTCGAGAGAGGGCGAAAAGAACAATATTTGGCGATTTATTACCTGCGTTTGGCTAAGTTTCTTACTACCTTGTATTTAATACTCTTCACAATACTTCGCTGTTATATGGACTTGGGCGCTTTTATAAAAAGTTTGACGTAGTTCGGGCTTAAGAAAGTGAGTATTTTACTGAATAATACAAATAAATGAAAAATGAATACTAAGAAATACTAATAAAAGAAAAATGAAGCGTTATATTGATCTATGTATATTTAAAAATGCATCTGCTAGCACTAATTAGATAATTTATGTGTATATAATAGGAGATAAATAATTTTTGATTCTGTATTTCTATGCTTTAAAGCATTAACGTTTGTGTGTTTTTCGTTATCATTGGGAGTACCTAGCCGATTTAAAAAATAATGTCGGCAAAAAATGTTGGTAATTATTTTTGCTGCAAAATATACTTTATTTTGCGTAGGAACAATAATCACCATCAATGCACGAGCAAAAAATGTTCTAAAATTGAGAATTCTTTGATGTCAATATGACTAAAAATTTAAAATCTTTTTTTTTTTTTTTTTTTTTTTTTTTTTTTTGGCAACTTTTAGGATATAATATTCTCGTTATGAACGATTTCTAAAACATTCGACAATTTAATTTCACAAATTAAACATTTTTTTTTTCTAGAAAAAGTTTTAAACCCAATTTATTGAGAATATTGCAATTTCTAGGATACTGTTGGTGTCAGAAACTATAACTTTGGCATCACAGTAACTTATAAGATGTAAGTGCTCGTTTAGGACAAATTTTTAAAAAAGGATTCCTTAACTCTTATCTATGTGACGATTTAAGGAGAACTCGAATTATTTCCACTGGTTAAAAAGAAACACACAGTCATGGCAAGCGAGGGAAAAAACAAAATAAATAAATAAATGTAGAAGATCCAATAATTAGTCATGGGCTGCTGTAAATTCATTTATTAAATTCGTAATAATGAGGAAGGAAAAGCTCCTTTTGCAAAAATTCCATCATTATTTCAGCGAGCTGTCCTCATCGAAGAAGCAACCCAAGAAATCTTCTTTTTCATCTCGAGACTTCCACCTTTTTAAACTAAAAAGAAAGTTCTGGAACATTCTGTAACCTCAAACCATCATTCCTTTATGTAAACAGAATTCTTGTCCAGCTACGAGATTATTTTCCACAAACGATAAATTTATTTTAAAAAAATATTATTTAACCAATTTATAATTGACTCAGAATTTTAAATATCTTAGGCAGACGATTTTTATAAATGATTAATTTTAAGAGAAAAAGAAAAGAAATGAATTTATTAATATGCACGCATCAAAGGTTGACGTAGGAAAAATAAATAAACAGATAAAATAAAATAATGATATTTTTTGAAAGGTATGGTTTTGGAATAAATTTAATAAGACTTTCTTAAAAAGGGTTGATAAAAACATAGAAGAAATCAGTTTTATTTGGAATATTAAGAAATAAAGTTTCAATTAAGAATATTTTTAATTTAGAGCCATCTTTTTTAAATTTACGCATACTGGAATAATGTTTTTTAAGGCAAATTAAGAATTTATATCGTCTGCATAAGGATTAACAGATTAGATTTAGAAACAAGATTTTAATTTAATAATTTGAAGTAAATACGGAATATTATTATAAGAAAATTAAGATGGTATAAAGGTTAGTTTTGGCGAAAAAATTTTAAATTTGTAATATCTACAACCTCATTGAATCCGTAAAAAACAGATATTCAACATTATAAACTATTCGGACGGATTTCACACCGTATAAAATACACTCCATTCTCTTCAAACATAATAGTTTATGTTATTTATAGTTTCTCAAATGGGTGCGAAGCTTCTCTTTATGCTCATGACATCAATTCAAAGAGTTATATTTCCAATATAGGAAAATTTGGTGTTTTATTTTCTGTATTACTTTTAACATTTTGCATACTTCCAATTTTATATCCATGCATGGTTTGCTTTTCTTTTATAAAAATAGTATATGTAACTTTTTATATAAGATTTTGTAATTCTATATGCTTATTCATGCTTATTCATGCTATAATATGCTTATTTTCAACATATTTTATCACAATGAATGACCAATTAAAGGTAACATCTCATTTTCTTTACTTATCGCAAGTTATTAAATGTTTATTCTCAGCAATATCGCTCAGACTAATCCCTCTGAGGGAAGTCCTAGTTATTATTATTATTTATTGATAACTCTAATAGATTTTTTAAGTATATTTTTTAAGAACACCCAATGACATTACTAAAAATCATAATTATATGAAAAAGGGCAACAATGCGTTCAAATAAGGTTTTGAAACATATTAAAAGCGATATTTTCATACTGACCACACGTCTGGAAATCTCCAAAGATCGCTAATTACAATCAGCATTTTTAATTATGTTCATTTCGTTGGATTAAGCGCGAAATTCGATTACATGTATTAGACTTCTGTTTTATTTATTGATTGATGAATGCTTCAATTTCGCTATGGAATATAAACTGGTATCTAATAATGAGCTATTTATGTTAAATTAATTGCAAATGGATTTATCTTTAGCAATCATTCATACGTGATAAAGTCAGATTTGAAAAAAATAATCTTGATTGAAAATAAATTTAAAAGTAAAAATTAAGTAAATTGCGATACAGTTTTAAAAATCAATTGCGATAGCGTTTTCAAAAAAAAAAAAAAAAAAAAAAAAATCATTTTTCTATTAACATTTTTCTATCAACATATGAGGTAAGTAACATGAAAAACATATTTTTTTTTTTTTCTAAATGATCGAGCAAAAAGTAGTGGGTCTCTTTAAGGGGACTCAGGGGTAGAAAACTTAAGATCTACTTTGATTATTCAATTAATTCTTAACTCAATGCAAAAATCTGCATAAAAATATTAGTATTTTTAACGGAGTTATAAGCATTTACGTATCAATACTTACATAGCCGCATCCATATAATTTCAACTTTAAGTCGTGTTTTCTCAAAACTTGATTTTTGACAACTAACACCAAGATTTAAAAAAAAACTATTTAATAAAATGGCTTTTTTTTTTTTTTTTTTTTTTTTTTTTTTTTTTTTTTTGCATGCATATAACATTATAATCTAGATTATGAATTAAGAATATAACTATCACTTAACAAAAAGAGCATTAAAAAATCTCTCAAAGTTGAAAATTTAAAAAACCCCTAAAAAATACAACTTTTTTTCCATTAAAAATACTCAAAATATTAAATTATCTAAAATATATTAATTCATAATCTAGATAATGATGTTATATGCATGCGAAAAAATAATTAAGCCGTTCCATCAAATAGTTTTTTAAAATCTTGGTGTTAGTCATCAAAAATCAAGTTTTGAGAAAACGCGACTTAAAATTGAAATTATATGGGAGCGGCTATGAAAGTGTTGATACATAAATGCTTATAACTCCGTTAAAAATGCAAATATTTTTATGCAGTTTTTTGCATTGAGTTAAGAATTAAATGAATAATCAAATTAGATCATAAAAAAATCGATTTTTTGAAAAGTTTTCAACCCCTGAGCTAGAGGTCTGCACGGGCCGGAATTTCCAGGCCCGGCCCGTACAGAAATCAGTGAAAACAGGCCCGGCCCGTTTTGGCCCGTTACAATTTCTACGATTTCTAAAAAAAATCAGATTTTCATCATATAATTAAGATTTTTTTAAAGAATACTGCATACATATCTATGGAATGATTTTACAGTATATTTTACAGGAAATACACATTAACAACATTAATGATTACTTAGATTCTTAGACTTCCAACATTCAAATAAAGATTCATTAAAAATTTAATATGGCTTAGAATAAAAGAAAAAGGAAAAAAAACTAATAACATAGTTACTTTTGAAGATGTTTGATAAAAGAAGATTTATAAAAATATTTCTATATCATTTTATTAAAGGTTTTAAATCCAAATTCATTCTTAAATTCAAAGAAGCTCCTTTCTGATACATTTCTAAATTCACCTTTTTTTCAGAAATGCATAAGATTAGCAGGTATCTTTATTCAAAAACTATATAATCGAGTGGCGTTATCCATTTTTTAATACAAGCAATTTAAGACTACTACAAGCAAATAAAATACTCTCATAATTAGCTATTTGAATAGAATTTCCGGAAGCGATAGCATGGGAAGGGAGAGAAACCTGTAAGCATTTGAGAAACTATTACATCTGAACAAGGTCATACACGTATTTTATTTACCAAAACGCTATTCGATTCCAAATCCCTTCAATAGTTAACCTTATCACTTTTATACTTTTACAATTTAAAATTAATCAGAAAATGTGTCAAACTTTCGCATTATTGAGAAATTAATTTAAAAACCATCAAGAAGTATATATCCGAAGATAAAGCTAACTTAAGTTCTTTATCGCTGTTTATAATTTTACAAATCATGTTTCTGCCCTAGATCTTGGTCTAGTTCCGGTCCGGTCTGTCTACATGTAAAAAAATAATGCAAGCTTGATCTCGGACCGGCATGAGTCAGCTAAAAAAATATTAAAACGAGTTCCACACAATGTAATTCTCCAATGCTGATCTCTACACTGTACATTTTTATATTGATGCTGTCAAACTAGTACGGCTCATGACGCACATTTATACTTATTCTCGTTAAAACCATTGAAAATAGCTCATATTTTATCGTTCCAGCTCAAATCTTCAGAGCAAATTTTTTAATCGGCCCGGCCCGTCTGGCCCGTTCGATTTTTTTGCCGGCCCGGCCCGTTTATGTTGTTTGTCGGCCCGGCCCGTTGAAAAAACTATTTTAAATCTGCCGGCCCGGCCCGTTAGAAAATTTGAAATGATTCCGCCGGGTACGGGAAACGGGCCAAGCCCGGGCCCGTGCAGACCTCTACCCTGAGCCCCCTTAAGGTACCTGAATACCTTTAAAACATAATTTTCGATCAAACTATCGATTTTTCATTTTTGCAATAACACTAAAATTGAATCTTTTATCAATAAAAATCTGTTTAAATTTTGTCTGTATCTAAAATAGAACCCGAGTTAGAACCGTTTAAAATTACATCTATTACAGTTTTTGAATCGTGTTTCAAAATTATTTGCTTTCTCTCAAAAGGAATTTTTTCAGATTTTTACTAAACGCAAAACATCCTAAAACAAAAAATTATGCATGAAATACTTCTGTGGCGCTACAATGACAAAAATAGTAATAAAAACTTTTTAAAAGATTAATAATTTAAAAACAAGTTGTAATAACGATTTGAAACAAATTTCATTAAAAAGTGCATTTTTCTCTCTACGCAACGGTATAAAATTTTAAAATGTGTGATAATTAGAAGTTTAAAAATTTGCAGTTCTAAAATTAGTAAAACTGTATTTTTAATTAAAATTTGTCTGTGATAGGTCCAGGAATATGAATGTTTAATCCATGTCGTAAGTAATATGAGGCGTTCAGAAGTCAATCTGATTAACTCCATCAAATAAAAATGCATATTTTAAACATTTTAAGTTGTCTGTCTATAAACTACTGGTTTTTATTATTATTATTATTATTATTATTATTATTATTACTATTTATTATCATTGGTCTAGAAATATTAATGTTTAATGCAGCACGTACGTAGTATATGACTCGTTATAATGATTCTAAAAATGATGTTTATTATTAATAATAATTTAAATATAGAATTTAGTTATAAGTCTTTAAAATTTTGGTTTTTGAAAATATTATTTTTCAAATAGTTGTTGTAATTAGTTAAATTACATTTTTTTTCTTTTTATCAAATGATGGCTGAAATTCCTGAAGTCGTCGGATAGGTATTTTGTTTATATTTTGTTTTCAAAAATTTCACTTGGATTATTTGATAATCTCTCTATTCTAAAAAAAGTAACTAACACTGTCACCGCCGCTGAGAATGAATTTTTTGTGACCGGAGGTTATTCTTCGTTAATATTAAGAAATATGTTGCATACAAAAATATAAAAATTCGTGTATTATAAAGAAATGTTTGTTAAACACGCTAATGCAGACAGTTTTTAAATCGAACAATCATTTTAAGACATATTTAATGTTAAAATTTCACAAAATTTTTTCATTAGAAAAGTTTTATAGGGAAAAAAATTATACATAGGAATTTAAATATTCTTAGATCGTTTTATACATTAGAAGTTCTTGATGATTTTTTTTTTATTTCACTCCTTTTTTTTTATTTAAATTCAAATTTTCAGCATTTCGAGAGTTTATTATGCATATTTTTAAAAATGAAAGTGTTTAAAATTTTTGTTAATTTTTAATAACAAGGCAAAGAATGACATGTCCTTCAAATGGATATTTTATTTACACGTGGCTATTATGAGCAGAAAAAAAACTTTCAAATTAGAATTAAATGATAATATATTAAAGACTAGAATACATTGAAAATTACGTCATAAAAACTATATTCAGTCGCCAATTTTTAAAGAGAAAGAAAATTTTTTAATAATAAATTCATCATTATGTGTTAGAAGTCGTAAATGCAAGAAATAACGTTATATTTAAAATAGCCAAAATATTACCATTTGGCAAAACAGCTGAAATTAAAAAATACATTTGCGCGAGATATTTTAATATTTTTCGCAAATAATATTTCTTTACTTACAACAAAGACGTGAATATTACAAAGAGAAAGACTACTTTGGTGATAATTACATCAAATTCCAATGTCATATTAAAAAACTAAAAAATTTTGAAAGACATCGAATTTGTTTACTTAATTCTTTTTACATTAGCTTATTTTCAATTTTTTTTTATTATTTATTTATTTTTTTTTATTATTCATTTATTTTTAAATCAAAGACGGAAACAGACATTTTATCTCCTAACAGCGGCTGATTTGTCCTTACAAATCTCCAATAAAAAGAAAATGAATGAAAACCCATTTACAGGGAGATCGCCACTGTTGTTTATTATTATTATTATTATTGTTATTGTTATTGTTATTGTTATTGTTATTGTTGTTATTATTATTATTATTATTATTATTACAATTCAATCTTTTAAAAGCCGATGAAATTAGTATGCTTTTAGAATCTGGAGTGCCTGGACGGGGGTTGGCAGGCGTAGTTTGCAGGGGGCAGAGCCCCCTAGTATTATAAAGAAAGTGTAAATTTATAAGATTTGTGATATATTTCAGATCGGCATATTCGTAAATTACTTAAATAATTTTTTTCTCTTTCCAAAAAGTTTATGTGTATTAATATAATGTTTTATTGCTGAATTCTATTTACTTGCGTAAATATAATTTACTTTATTCAAGTGTTAGCGAAAATTAGTAAAAAATTGATGCATTTTAGATTTTATTTTATTTTATTTTTGGAAAAGAAAAAATAATTAGAGAACTAATAATTCCATGTTGTTTTTTATTGCTTCCAGTATTTTAAAATATTCTTTCTTGTTACATTTGATCAGAAATTACTTCCGACACCTGCAGCCGCATTGACCTGTACCAAAATACACGGGCTCAATAGGCAGCATCCTAACATCCTGTAGGGGGGCCCTACAGGAAATTGCCCTATTTTGAAAAATAAACAAATAAATTTTTCGTCAGTATAACCCGGGAAATTTAAACTTATTGGGAAAATATAAAAAAATAATTTTTTTAATGGCTGGATGTTTTTTATACCGTTAAATTATGCGTAGATGGGTGCACAATGAGCATGTTATCCAAAAACATTAAAAAATTTTCAAGTTATCATGCTTCGTTCTAAAAGACGTAGGAAAAATTAGCATGAAATCATGTTAAGAGAATTTTATGATTAGTTTTACTATAAGTTTTGAAGAAAGTTTTTGTTTGTCTTTTCTTTTTGTGATATGCTGATACCTTGAATAGAATTTGACTGTACATTTAATATTAATTTTTTTATAGAATTTCTACAAACATGGAAAATTTTGGTTTATTTTTAGTTTTTAAGATTTTGCGTGAATTGTTTGAAGGGACTGTAAAAAATGAGTAATTCTATTGTATTTGAAAGATCTTTGACATCGACATTTTCGCAAATTTCATTGCATTTTTTTTCCTTTTTCTAAAAACTTTCTCGGTGTTAATAGAATGTCTATTGCCAAAATATATTTATCGAAAAGACTGATTATATCAATTAACCCTTTATCTACTAACAGTACTTAACAGTACCATTAAAATAACTTATTATAAAATTCTTTTAATACGTCAATTAGTTGTAATACTGTTTAGAATGAATTACAGATACATTACTTTATTTCCAAAAGTTTTATGGGTTACAGAAAACAAAAATATTTTTAAAAGTATGATTTCTTTTGCCTTTGTAAATTTTTAACTTTCTAGGCGCTGAGAAAGGGGGATGAGAATTGTTCAATTCGGAAATATTTCTATGTTTATATTGTAAGAACATCATATTTGTACATTTTATAATTCTACAAAATACTAAGAAAACAATTTAAAATAAAAGATTTGAGTGGCGTCATAAATATTGAATAAAATTTCTGTAAATTCAAATTTAATTAATGCTTCTAAATCCTTCAATACTTTTAAAATCCTTTAAGATTTTATTAAATGATTATGTAAATCTTTTAATTTAGGGTAAGCAATTTAAGTAAAATGCTTTAGAATGTAAAATTTTAATGAATTCATAATTTGGTAGATAAAGAGTTAATAGTTAATAAAGGGTTTTTACAAAAGCAAAGAATTTATTACCAATTTTTGTTCTCTCTAATTTCTACAGATTCTTATAATTGGATACATTAATAATTTCTCATTATTATTGTAATTGGAAGGACATACACTGTAAAAAAAAAAAAATCTGCAAAGGTACTAAACCTTTTCTAGGAAACTGGGATCCCAAGAACTTTTCCTGTAACGGTAACAGCAAAAATTCAAGTTTCAGAATCGATTACATGAATTTTTCCTGTTATCGTTGCATGAAAAGTTCTTGGAATCCCAGTTTCCTAGAAAATGTTTAGTAACTTCACAGATTTTTTTTTTTTCAGTGTACCACAAAAGAAAATTATTTTTATTCCCTTAATACATTGTATCAATCTAATAAGCATAAAAAAAATTAGAAACCAATCATATTAGAACAATTTTATGATTGATATTTCCATAATCTTTGAAGTTAGATTCTTTGTCGTTTGTTTTTGTATCATGATAATTCCTTTAACCAAGACTGCTACAGACTATTATTATTATTATTATTATTATTTTTTTTTTTTTTTTTTTTTTTTTTTTTAAATTCTAACTGACGTTCCTTTCTCAAAATAGAAATTCATAATACACACTTTGACAACATTAAGACAGCAATATTTTTGACAGCAAGATATATTTTAAATTTTATATTAGAAAAATACTGGTGCAAACAGAATATAAAAATAGTCACCTGTAGTACCCCTGTTTAACAGATTATCATTATGAAGAATTTTGTTAGAATTCTTATAGAATGTCCAGAAATATTCTAAAGATTTTTTTTTTATGATGATGCGCGTATCCTTTGAAAATATTTTTTTAATAATTATTTCTATAAAATGTCTAGTAAAATTTTTGAAAAGATTTGATATCAATATTTTCGTCAATCATTGCATAAAGTATTCTCTTTCCAAAAAACATTTCTGCCTTAATAAAATGTTTTAGTTAGAGCAACATGAAATAGTGTATGTTGCAAAAGAATTTCCCCCTATAAGTCTTAATGTAACCGAAATTTTTAGTATGAATCTGTAAACGAACGATAAATGCTTTCATTCATTTTTCTACAGAAAGTATGCATTAGTAACTTTTAAAACACATATCAATTTCACTATGCTTGAAAACAGCCTGATATCGTTAAAATAAATCGCAAACATTTTTTTCCATAGACCATAATATAGTAACATTTTTTGAGTATCCTTGTATGCAAATTGAAAAATGTTGCATACTTCATTTTCAATATCTAACATGACTCAGTAACCCTCAATAACATTTATCAATTGCATGATAATCTGACTATATTTACGCGAGTTAGAACACAAAAAATTCTGTAAGTTTTTTTTTTTTTTTTTTTTTTTTTTTTTGTAAAGGTGAACACGTGCACCCATGATGTTGAAAGAGTTACAATCATGAAAAACAAGTGCGGCTACATATTTCTTTTTAATTCATCAAGCATTGAATAATTCATACTTTTTCCACATAAAAAAATATATCTAATTAAACTAAATTCCACAATGTGAAACTTTTTAAATGAATAATTTTTCCCATACGAATATTTAACACATTTCTTTTTGGAAAACGCAGAAATGAACAAGTGCTGTCATAAATATTTTGGAAATAAAATTAATCTAAGGTTTATGTCTGTTACTTAAATTTTAAAAGTGTGAGATGACCCAAATATTTTAGTTATTAAACATTCTTTAGTTTTTAAAATGCATGTGTTAAATTGCACGGCAAAAAAAAAAAAAAAAAAAAAAAAAAAAAAAGAGAGAGAGAGAGAGAGAGAAATATTTATGGAATTTGCAAAACTTTGTTTAAGAAAATACTAGCATAGGATCATAGATGTTTTCAAACAACTTGCGAATATTTAAAATTTTCATTCATAATGAAATAGAAAAAAAAAATTATCTGGAGACTATTTTAAAATTTAGAACATTTTAAATTTTATCTGAATGAATAGATATTTCTGATAAGAAAACCATGTTTTGGAAAGATAAAAAAAATATAGTCGTTGATTTTAGCTGTTTTAGAACCACAATAATGCATTAATTTAATTATTTTAAAACTCCTTTCTTGAATGAGACTTACTCCAAACAAAATCTTCTGAGAATGGGCGCTACGTGCGCTGCACATCTTAACAAACCCTAAGAAAACATAAAAGGAGTAATTACCTAATTCACTATATTTTTAGATGGTTTCATGGTTGAATTTTGCATAGCGATGGTAAATCAATCAGGAAAAACAAAATCATCAAATCATGAAAAATTAACAAATACGTATGCAATTTTTTGCTAGCAATCAGACTTGAAATGAAGTCCATAAACTTCGTTGCCACGGATTGGTGGCTACCTGCAAGTAGCCTGTGAACCTGGCAGCTTCGTTGCGTGGATTGGTTCAAAGCTGCAAATATCCTCCTACCCAATAAATTTTTATTTAAAAGAAAATCTAAAGTGAAATTTAAAAATCTGGCTGCAAAGTGCACTTTCTGATGTTAGCATCCACACATGACAAAAACTTCAGAGACCTGGGTGTTATAATTTCGGCGTTATCCTCGGTCAGGCAGGCTGATATCTCTTATTTTATATATAAATATAGATTACGGTGAATATTCTAAATAATCAGGGGCGTTCCGACTCAGTGTGCAAAGTGTGCGGCACACACAGGCGCCGAAGTAGTAAAGGCGCCAAAGGATTTCAGTTGAGGAGCAAATATTTAATAAAAAAATCCTTAATTTAATCATACTAAAATGTATTACATTTTCTTGGCATCTGAATTATTTTTTGTAGATTTGCCTTATACAAACTTATTTATAAAAATTCATTTCTTTCTTTAAAATTTTATTTTATTCTATTTAAGAGTCCTCTAATAAATCATGTAGACAAGACCTGTTAAATCTTTATAAAGAGAGGCGCCATAATTCACACAGCTAAATATCCAATATGACTGCGGTGGAAAAGCATAATATGCAGTTTTATTACCATAGGAGCTACATTTCACCTGTTTTTTTATTATTTTTTTAAAAATAGCATTTGTCACCTTACTTCAGAATTTATCATAAATAAGAAGAAAATTACTATTCGGAAATACTGGTAAAAGTTTCCCTTACAATATCAGTCCATGAATAAAGGTAGACTTATATGTTAGAAACGTCTTATATGATGCATGTATATCTCACGCTGATAGCTATAAATCCCCTATGATTCAGAAACTATTTTAAAATAATTTGCAGCAATAATTTAATTTAAAATAAATTTAAAATTAGATTTTCAGATGGCAATCTATCTTCAGAAATTTTGTAGATGAAAAAGCTATAGAAACCTTAATCACTGAATAACAACTTAATAGTATTAAATAATTAAAACTTATTTAAAATTATCAATAACTATTAAAAAAAACTATCAAATATTTTTTTAATGTATCCCTTAAAATGGATTTTTAATCTTAAAAATAGCTAGTAAGAGGATACATTCGAATGGGTGCAAGAAAATCTAAGGGCGCAATCATGGCAAGTCAAGTCAACGCTGGTGCTTAAGGAGTACTTACAGGAAGTCGCAACCCCTGTTTAACCTCCATCGAAAATAAACAAACACATAAAAATGCGTTTAACAACAATGCAATCAAAAAAATTTAGGAATTTGGAGACTCGAGTGAAACTTAGCTCTCGAGCTGGAGCACCGGGGTAAATATACCCCCAGTGGCGCAATGACTTTCTAAAATTTTTAGAAAATCATCACATACGTCGACAGACTATGAAGTGGTCGAGACGGGAAGGGCAGCATTGGAGGTACCAAAGGGCCCAGAGAAAGTTCTACCCTACCCTAAGAACTAAAAAAAAGGGGGCCACATAGCTCACTAATTTTGAAAAAAAAAATGATCTAAAAAATGTAATTTTGAACCTAACACTTAAGCTGACCTAGTGTGAGTTCTGTGACCGGGCGTCGGACAACTCAAGAGGCCCACGAAACAGCGCAGACCTTAGTCCTGACAAGGACTCTTTGCTGTACGGAGCCGCAAGAGAAGTACACCAGCCGGCGGTCTTAGTAAAAATGAAGAACAAGTCGAAAAAAGGGAGGTTTAAATAGAATTGGCTGGGATCTCGTGAGCAGGTTCTCCTCAGCCAATGGGGAAGCCAGAAAGGGGAGTCTCTCGGTAGAGAGGCAAAGGCCTCAGCTAGCAATTTGATTGGCCGGATAAGATGACATCATCTGTCTCTGCAGCCGAGAGAGGAAGAAAAATGAAGTAAGAAATTTGCGTCCGCAGGGGACGATTTGGAGAATCCTGAATTGAGAAACAATGTAAAACGAGAACTTGGGGGCTATGCACAGGGACGTAGCTAAGGGGGTGCTATGGGCGGTTCAAGGTTACTATATCTAAAGGTTGCGCCATTTCACCCCTTAGCCAATAGGGAAAGACTCGCGGCTTGACGTCACCGCGAGTGCAGGGATCTTTTTCCAATTGACTTTGCATTAGAAACGCGCTATTTTTAATTGAAAAATATCAATAGAAATTTTAGTGTGAAAAGAAGTTTCATGATTAAAATATATTCTTCATACATAGGAGAAACATCACATCTAAATTTTAAACTATTATCTCTTTTTAACTCTTTTAAATTTACCTGTTAAATTTGCTGTCTTTTACGTTAAGTTTCGTTCGCAATTCAATATGAAAAAATTAATTTACATTAAATGAATGTAAAATAGTAATTTTTATAAGTAAAAAGACCTATAAAAGCAGCAAATTTGATTTTTACATGACTGCAGTGAATGTTTTGTTAATATTTTTTTTATATTTATAATAATTTATCGGTAATTAATTTGAAATCTAAGATAACTGAATTTTAATGTTATTGTTTCGGTATGTTTTTCGTAAATACTAAATAGTCATGAAAAATGTTTTAAAAATAAAACTAACTTTTACTGTATCCTTTCTCACACGCCAGTTTGAGCTTTACATAATAAGATTACAGAAGTAAATTAAATAGAAATTTTCATGCGTAAATAGTTGAATTTTTGATATTATTAAACTAAAACATTTATACTATGTAATTTAATTATATCATTTTTTGAAAATAAAATTTGAAATTCAGTGTTATATATTTTACAAAAACATTCCGAAAAGGTTATTGGAAACAACGTTTTAATATTTTATTATGACAATTAATATAAACGTACACACATAAGTGACAGAAATTAAAGTAAATTTTTGCGCGAAAGAGAGTTTTACATTTTAATTTTTTTCATCAAAATAATGTGCCACATTTGAATTTTAAAATATCGTATCTTTTCAGCTTTTTAAAATTTATTGTTGTTTTCATTCGGGTCCCATCTAAGCATTTGATGCGATTGAATATCACGCTGAATTTTTTTATAGAACAAAAATTAAGCCAAGCGGTGTTTATAAATAAATTTAAAACACAAATAAAATAAAAATTTTAATTATTAAATTGCCGAATTCGTAATACTAAAGGATTTATAGGCTATAAAAATTTTGATTTTATTATTCAGAGTAAAAAATGCCGTCCGAAAGGCTTATTATATTTTAATGATGCATTATCATAAAAATATTTAAAAATATTTAACAATTAATATATTTTAGGTTTTTATGCTCCGACTATATTTTAATTTCAAGAATTTGATTTCATCAGGAGATGGGTTTTGTAGAAGTTTTACAGATCTGCGCTCAATTATTTCATATTTTATCATGCAGTTACAGTTGATTTACTCCAGTTTTTCCTTTGTTTGACAGCATATATATATTTTTTCAATATTTCGTTTTTATTCGAAGCCATTAATATATATATATATTTTACATTGGATAATTGATATATATATCTACAAAAGCAGTTCTTACTTTTCAACTTTATTTGTTTTTTTATGAGGATTATGATACTTTACATTGGCAAAAATATCATAATAAAAATACTGCAAACAAAATTTTTAAAAAGTAAAAAAACAGCCTTTGTAGAGTTCGTCCTCAGCAATCCAATGCAAATATTTTTAAAAAAATGCAAACGAGATATTTTTTAAATTTCTGCCACAGAATTAACATCAGCGAGCGGGTGTTTTCACGTAAGTGAAGTAGCCTTTTAATCCGTCTCAAACGAATGAAAGTTCTGATTTTCACAATTGTTTTTATTGTATTTTTATTAGATTTTTAAACAAAGCACAACAAATAATATGCTATTTTAAAACTTTTCCAAATGATGTATCATTGAAGAAGTCTGGGAAATATCTGCACCGTAATATTTAGTAAAAATTATTGGAAAGCGCTAAGCAATTTAAACTTTGAGGGACAAACAAATTGCCCTGAGCGTCAAAAAAAAAAAAAAAAAAAAAAAAATCACAATAAATATTCTATCTCTCCACATACACACATATCTATTTTTAATGAACAATTAAAGATAACAAGCAATAAAAACCCTTATCTTAGCACAACACTAATAATAATAACACAACTATTTTATTTAAAGGGAAAAAATCCTCTAGAATCGCTTTATTCTTCGAAAAAAATATTTCCGCTAGTGACAAATATTCTGCTGTGAAGAAATATGTTCGGCTCTGACCAAAAACAAAAAGTTTTTAAGCAGAAATTTGATTATAAATGGAAAAATAGGCCTTTTTTCTATTGCGAAAACTCCCATTTGCACTCGCAGTGACGTCATAAGCACCGAAACCTTGATCCCGAAACTAGAGGGAAATGGCACCCCCCTGGGGCGGTTCAGCTTCTCCTAAAACATTTTGAGCCTCCCTGGAAAAGATTCTAAGGTCACTAAATTAATTTCTATTCAAAAATTCAAATGAAATTCTGTTTAAAAATCTAATTTAGTTTTGAGGACCTTTCATAGCTTTTGCAGAACTACTAAATTGTAGCTAAAATAAGTGTTTCAATACTCGCTCATCCTATCTGCACATATGAAGCTAACATGATATTTAAGATTTCACTCGTTTTACACTCGAATTTTTCATCATTCCATTCTTTTTTTAATATATATATATATATATATATATATATATATATAGTATGTTTGAAAGGATTCTTGTATTTATTATTAAAGAAAAGAGAATGTTATTGAGGAACGATAACGTATGATATCATATAGGGTAGCGAGGATCCAAAAATTGCCAAAAAGTTGATAACGTTCATTACATTTGTATGTTAGTATTCTCTGTTCTGTTCAGTGTATAGATTTTTGATTGGAGATACTGGCGTTCAGCTGTGGGATAAATTTTAACTGGTAAAAATGTAGCATCAGCCGTTTGTGAAGCTGTTGACATTCCGTGCCGTAGGTTTAACACTGATTTTCGCACTTAAAGAGTAAAGTTTACTCAATAATTTTGTTCAGCATTTCTACTAATGATCATTTCTGTGGAAACAATTGTGTATTGAACAAAAGTGGGTTTTTTTCACACCATAGATTTATGAGCGAAATAAATACCTTTTACCTATCAGTACTCTAGAATTACCATAATAGCGAAAAAGGGGGAGAGTTGATGAAGATAGACTAAATTTGGCCATATATGTCCAAATTTTCTTATTTTTTCGAAGATTGAAAAGGGGAGCCTTTCTCTGCACTCCCTGCATACGTTCGTGTCTATTCAAATACTGCATAAATTAATGTAATGACGGGTAAGATTTGTACATTACATTTCAGAACATAAAATTGAAATTTTGAAATATGAGCACTTATTAGCATTACACATAACCGTAGACGTTACAAAAACTAAAATGCCCCCCCCCCCCCAAAAAAAAAAAAAGTTTAATTTATACATAAATAAATTAGTAACTACAATTATGGCTGTTAATATGAATGGAAAAATATAGATTTATGAAAAAAGTGTTTTAAAATCCCGTGCACTTTATGCCCTACTAACCAACCGCCTTGGATCGCCTAGCCTAGACCAATTACAATAACCTTAAATATCCTAAAGTGTAATATTTAATGTTATTTTTTCTAAACAAATGTAGAAATGGATGTAGGGAGGGCAATGTCTTCAGCAGCATGTTGATTTGACTTTATAATTTTGAATAAAAATATTTTCGAACGAACCCAATATTGTTAGCAGTATATAATCTTGAATTTGTATAATTTTTCATTTTTAAATAAAAATCCATCCAATCGAAGCTCGAGTTGATTTCCAACTGCCTTCAATAGATTATACCGGGGGTGCTATTCATGTTCCGGTCTGATTTTTCAAGCTAACCGTCCGTCAATTTGTATTTATTTTCTGACATTTAAATATAAAGCTTTCAATTTTGACAAAAAAATCTTGATAAAACAAATAATGAAAATGCGCACAATCCCTCGCATATATTTATTAATTTTTTAACGCGAAATGATATTCAAATCACATATTTCTTAATTTGGAAATCTTGAGATAATTTGCACCGAGAGAAAAAATATTTGGCGAATCTTCAAGATGATTTCAAAAAAAATTTTGAACAGTAAATATTATCAAACCATATATATTATTAGAACCTGAAAGATACCGAGAATGTATCAATATTTTGTTGTTGTTTAAGTTTGAAACTTCAGAGAAATAGAAAACTTAAAAACTGATGCGAATCGCGGTCAATTTTTTTTTTTTTTTAAATAGTGTAATTAAAAATACCATTGAAATCGTTTTTCTTTTTTTCTTTTTTATTATTTCTTTATTTGTAATTCTATCGGGATCTGACTATATCCCAATTTGAAAATGCAAAAAAAATCAAACGCTACGCTTTTGGTCAGTGGGAAGGACAGTTTAAAATTTGGGGAAGCACACAATGGGAAGCATGATCTTGTTGAGAAATGAAAGATCACCATTTTGCGATGGTCATTAAGGGTTTTTAATTAATATTTCGGGTAATTAACAAAAAAAAAAAAAAAAAAAATGAGTGTCAGGTGCACGGTATCTACCATCATCGATCATTATTCAAATTTTCAAATCTCTATGTGCGGTAGATTGTCTTAGCAATCGGCCAATACATGCAAAGTAAAAACAAACTTCTTTTTTTTAGATGCAATATATTGTTATTGCATTAAATTATTTTCTCCGGGAAAATGAAATTTTACCGTAACTCAGGATTCTGATAGAGAGTGCTTTCATTTACACAGGTTTTACTGTGTTACGAATTTTATTTACATAGCTGCCATCCTTCTTTATTTTTCAAATAATTTAAGCATGTTTGGAAACAGAAATTTATTTATTTAATGAAATAAAGTACGAACTGTAAAGAAATAAGATACATTTTATGAAATAACTTTTCTGGTCCAATAAACTTTATTTGATCTGGTAAAAATTCCAAAAATTGGCTACTATACATTTATAGATATTCATAGTTTTTTTTTCTTTTTTTTTTTTTTTTTGATAAAGTTTTACTTTTATATGCAAGAAGATGGAGGGGGGGGGGGGGAGTGTAGAGCGCCAAATGCAGCTCTGCACACAGGCGCCGAATACTGCTGGCACGCCCCTGTAAATAATTCCTTTATTGCTGATTCATTAATTTTATGTTGTTTTTTTTTTCATTTTTACATGCAATTTAAAAATAGATAAGACCATGATGCATACAGAAATCTGTAATATTGACAAAAATAACAAAAAATCGATGTTAAATGCATAAAAAATCGAAAAATCGTTAACGGTCACATTGAAATTCGCAGTGAAAATCGCATTGAAATCGCTGAAATTCAAAAATTGTAGCAGACAAAATTTAGTAAATTAGGTTGAAAGTTTGAAACAATTTTCTTTTTATCAAAAAGAAAATAACAGCACAAAAAAAAAAAAAAAAAAAAAAAAAAAAAAAAAACTAAAAATCGCACAAATAAAGAATGAAAATGGAGCAAACAGCTGTTTCGAATCTACTATCGAGATTCTTCCTCAGTGCAAAAACTTAGCGAGCTAGACAAAGCAAAACTGAGCCAAACTTTGCTCAGTTTTGCTTTGTCTAGCTCGCTGAGTTTTTGCACTGAAGAAGAATCTCGATAGTAGATTCGAAACAGCTGTTTGCTTCCTTTTCATACTTTATTTGTGCATTTATAATCGTTGGTATTCTATCTTTTAACATTTTTGCACAAAGGCTTTATTTGCTATTTTACTAAAAATCACATTATAAAATTCGTTAAAAATTCAAAAATTGCTGTACGAATTCTGAATAAACTTTATTGAAAAGAGAACTAAATTTACTATATTGTATTAAAAGAATGAAGCTGTATTCCTTTAACTAATGTAGAAAAATCGCCTCAAAATATAAAAAGAACGCTAAAAATAGCCTAAAAAAACTAAAAAAAAAAAAAAAAAAAAAAAAATCTAATCAAAAAATTGAAAATCGGACTTCGAGATGTAAAATTCATGTATAGAGGTATTTCATGTATAGAGGTAAAATCCACCCAAATTTTATAACTCTACGTGCAGCGGTATCTTCAGAACGGCGCTGACACACTCACAAATTGTCTCTTTATTATTATAGAAGACTAGCAGGCTATGCCCGCTTCGCTGGTCCATATTTCCAAACAAACCTTGACTCAAAAAAAAAAAAAAAAAAAAAAAAAAAAATGGTGATTTAAAAATTTTATTTTAAAGCAGTATAGACCACCCTGGAATGATCTTCCGTATTGCTGAAAATCAAGCCAACGCCATTGCGATATTGTACTATTGTAAGTCGGCGAAAATTTGGGCAATAAAGCACCATCTCTTTTATTTTATCATTTATAGTAGAGTTTCGTATGAACATGAGACCGTTATGACAACAGGAATCAAAATATTCTCGAGTCATCACACTATTAAATTAGAGGGCATTGCAATGATTAGTGACATTGATTATCAAACTCTATAAACTTTCGGATTGTACATTATCATTTCTTAGTTCTTAAAATCCTGACATCTGAACTTGCACTATGTGTAGTTCTGGTAGCCTACATACAATGTCATTTCATGTTACATTTTTTAATAAACGTCCTCTGCTAGCAGGTCTACTGTAGTTTCCTGCCTTAATCTGTTCCAGCAAGAATAATAGAGTAAAAAATGTAAAGAATTATTTACAGATAAAGAAGAGTTTTTGTTTGTTTGTATTTATGACGGCCATTTATCTACACGTGGGATATAGGTCCTAAGGAAAGGGTGCCCTCCGTGAAAGTGGCAGACGAAGAAGGGTGTTTCACTTATATATTTAGTAGAACAATGAAGCATAAAAAGTGTGTTTTAAAGCTTTATTATTTGAATAACATTAAAATTACATCAGTTTCACTACCTCTTCCTTTTATAAAACAGTTGCTAACATGTAGCCGTTAAATCAGAATAATCTTGATGGCTAAATTTTGTAGAAAAATAAGTCTTTAGTTTGCATCTAATAAAATCTTTCTACCTTCTGTAATCGATTCCATTATGATTTTTAGTGTCAAACATTAGAAGTGCTAGAAACGATATTGTTACAAATGTACCAGACTTATTTCATGTTTGTCCTCAAATAAATGTGAAATTTACGATCATCCATTATTGACATTTAATGTTATAATTTGACGATAGTTTTTTGTTCGACTACTTGATTATTCCGTCGATCAATTTCGCCAAATTATACAAATGGACATAATTTTTATTTTAAATAACCAAAGAGTCAATAAATTACTAAAATGTTAATAGAAATACAAATAAACATCGAATTAAAATTGGTTGATGAAGTAACAATTACATATAACAAATTTAATGTGAAATGAATGTGACATTTACAATCATCCATTGACATTTAACCTTATACTTTAGCGATAGTTTTTTGGTCGATGGGATTATCAAGTATTACCAAATTATATAAACAAATTGTATAAACAATAATATTGCCAATAACATGTAGGTGCAGGTGTCATCTACGGATCCCGTTGGCGCGATTGCAGCAAATTGCGATTTTATGCTTCACGTGGTAATCCGGTAATAGTTGATTATTTTTGAGTAAATTATTTCATTATTTTTCTTTTCTCTTTTAAAATTATGTAAATTGTTTTGTTCCATAATTATTTATTGACTTAGTTTATTATTATTATTTCCTTTTTAAAAAAATAGAAAATAAAAATAAGTAATATAAATGTAATTGGTATTTGAAAACGCAGTGTTCTCCAAATTGGCATCATAAAAAAAAAATCACGCCAAGGTGATGCGTGTATAAAAGTGGAAAAATGTTTGCAATAATATAAACAAAAAAAACGTAAACAAATAATTAAAAAATCGCCATTTCGATAGTTTTTTAAAATAACATCAAGGTTAATTCTCCAGTCGGGCAGCAATAGTAAATTTTCTTTTCTTCGTCTGTTTCATAATAAAAAAACATAAATTTAATAACTTCTAATTAAATAATCTGACTAATTTTCTGTAATCGGATGTATGATCTAAAAGTATCCTTAATACATAAACAAAACAGCGCAATAGTCATGTACGCGCCGAGGTCGGCAGGATAATTTTTTACACTAATTTGGCGGAAAAATCGTTTTCGAATACCAGTTTCCTATATATATTTAAATTATTTTCTGTTATTTAAAAAATAATAACAATTAGTATTTAAATAATAAGTATATGACAAAACAGTTTACATAATTTTAAAGAAGAGAAAGGAAATAAAAAAACATTTTATTAATAATTAAATAAACAATAGTCGGGTTGCCATGCCAGGCAAAATAACATCAATTTAGTGTCCATTAGGTTACCTCGGTGTGTATATGATATCTGTGCAAACAAAACTTCCGATAATATAACAAATGACGTCATATTTATTTTCCTTTGAAATTTTTTTTATTTTAATTTTTCACGTGGATACTGTTCAACTAAAAATTAATTGCCGAGGAGAAATTATTTTCCATATATTGATATTTTTGGCAACTGAAAAGAAAATGGTTATTTTTTATCGGAAAAATTTTAATTGATTCTGTATGAAAAATAATGAAATTTTGAATTATTAAGGAAAACATTTGAATAAATCAATTAAAAATTAGCCTATGTTCACCGGAAATTGTATAGCTTTCCAACGATGAAAGAATTTTTCAAAACCGTCAAGTAGTTTCGGAGCCTATTCAATTCAAACAAACAAACAATCAAATCTTTCCTCTTTATAATATTAGTATAGATAGAAGATTATATCCTAATCAATCCTGAGACTAATATTATGAGGGATCACAAAAACTAGTTTTAAATTACTATACAACATTTCTAAGGATTTACCAGTGTATATATTGTTGCTTATGATATATAAGAATTTTTTTTTAATATCTAGAAGTAATTTTAATAATTCTAAAAGAATTTAAATTAATTTAAAGGCGTTATTTAGTGTATCCTACAAGAGACATAAGGAAAGAGGAAGATATTACCTCTTCGAATTATCCACGAATTCAAAAAAGGTCTTCTTTTTGTAAAAAAATCGAAAACCAATATTTATTTTATTTCATTTTAAAAAAGTATTAATGCCCTCGAGAACTTGTTTAAAAAAATCCCTGACGGATTGGCTAACCAGCAGGGGTAGATTTCGAAGTCGGGAACAAATTTTATCAACAAAAACTAAAACAAGATTAGCAATAAACCGAGTCTCATCACTAGGAATAAGCTCTAGGGAATTAAACCTTTTTCTAACGTACACGCATATACACACGCCTATATATATCGAATAGTTATCGAGTCTCCGAAAACTCTTCCTTAGCCTACTGTTGCATGAATATGAAATAAATAGTGCAGAAAACAACAACATTAGTTATGTTTCAGACAATGAAATATTCGTTAAACTCTAATTAATCTATTAGGATAGCTAGTGTTAATATTATTAAAGTAAAAGTAATTTTTTCTAAAATTGAAAAAAAAAATCGGTCCCGAGAGGGTTGAAATTAAATAAATGCCATCAACATCATACATATCTCAAAATATATTAGAACATCAATTTATATAGACAAATAAATATATAAAATATTGCTATCCAGTCAAGTTGTTTCAAATAATATAGACTTGATTATTAAAATAGGCCTTATAAAATAGCTAGATTATTTAAATATATATATATATATATATATATATATATACATATATATATTTTTTAAAACAACTTGTCTCAATGGCATTTACTTTTTTGAAAAGGGAAATAATAGAATAAAACAATGGCAAAATAATTATTTTAAAATATTATTGCCGCAAGAAATTATGATCGTTTGAATATTGGTCAAATATAACATTTTTCAGATTTTGGCACTCTGGAACTAAAAGCGCATCCAACTTGCCTCAATTATGTATACATTTTTTAAAAGTACTAATGCATGGCTTTCAAATGCCACTTCTTTTTTCATGGCAACTGAAACGCGCAAACTGTTATAGAGTCTTAAAAATGGAAAAAAAAAAAAAAAAAAACAGTAAAAATGAATCATTTTGCGATTTTCTATGACCTTGCGGGAAAAACTTGCCACGGGTTTTTCATCTATTATATAAAGTTCAACTCTCTTACATTCCAGATATAAAAAAAAAATTGGTGGCAAGTTGTATGCGAAAAGAGCGGCGAGTCGTAGCAATATCCATCTCTTAAAAAAACGCTTATTTTTTTTTTTATTCACGTCATGATGACCTTTGGGGGTCCATAAAAAATTAACAACTCAACTTTGGAGCAAAAAATTCTGGATTTGGTCTTTTAACAAGATAAGTAACAACTGGTAATTTTTTGGAGAAAATCTGAGATGACATGAATCATCCCATAATGCTAGGTGTGTCACTTTCTCAGATTCTTGCTCTTAATAAGTAGACGATATTTAGAAAAGTACAGACATTTAGACTGGAAAATGAAATTATCTGAAATTAACTACACGCGCATATATATATATATATGTAGATAGATAGAGATCGAGAGAGAGAGAGAGAAGTTAGGGAAAAACGCAGTCAAAGGTGAAACTACTAGCATTTTCTTATAGAAAATACTTCAAATAATTATAAAGGCTATAAAGAAGGCGAAATTTCTCTTTAACAAAATATTGGTACGTAATACTTTTTTGACTGTGTTTTTCTTTGCCCACTCGCCACCCTGATATATTGTGAGCGAATGTTAAAAATAAATCTTGTCTGTTTGTAATAAGTTAATCTTTTATTTTGTTATGTAATTTGTGGTAGATTCTAAATCCCTATTTATTTATTTTATTTATTTATTTATTAACATTGTGATATTGATAAACCACCGATGTGTAAACGATAATCACTGTTCAAGACAGTGGCTTTTATCGTTTAGTTGACCTTGATCAATAACGCCTTCAAACAAATTGCACTTACTTAAGAGCCCACACTTCCTGTTTTAAAAAGACCCGAATGATAATGTAAAGTCTATGGGGGGCGCTCTTTTCAATATCTCGCTCAAATTTTAATATTTTGACACTATTTTTTTTTACATAGGATAGCTGAGGACGATCCATAACCGGCCTAGTTTTTTCTTTTTTTTTGATTTTGGTGATATTCTTTTCATATTAGGATAGTTTCAATTTCATAACCGGTTCTGAAAGTTAAAACACTTTTTTTTCTTTTTAAATGTCACACCAAATTCGGAAAAGTAAAAACTAGGCCGATTGTGGAACGTCTTCAGCTATTCTAAGTAAAAAACACGTCAAAATATTAAAATTTGAGTGATATATTTGAAAAGAACGCCCCCATTGACTTTACATTATCACCCAGGTCTTTTTCAGTAGTGTGGCGTCTTAACATTTAAAAATAAATGTAATTATATTTATTTTCCATTTAATTTATTGTACTTATAATAACGCATGTTTCCTTCCTACTAAGTTTATGAAAAAAATTGATTAATTATAGAAAATTTCATAACGTAAAACTTTTGAAATAAGTAATTTTTATACATGAAAATGACTTCCGTATTTTTTTCTAAAAATGGAGAGAAACGCTGATGACTATAATAAATATTTTAAATAGAAAATTGATTTAAGGAAATTCTGTACTTAAATTAAATAGGGAGGCATATTTCTTTACGTAAGTGAATTATAAAAAAATATTGCCAATATTAAAATGCGCATCTTAAAGCGATACTGATAAATGATCAGCATTCAGAGCAGAGGCTTTTATCATTAAATTTGATAAATAACGTATTCAAACAAATTACATTCCCATTGCAATTACAAATTATGAAAACTAAATGCGATCGCATATTTCTTATAATCATTTAATTCATCGTGCATTTATTTTCTCATATTTTTCTTCTTTAAACTTATATGCAAAAAATGCGATTAATTATATAAGTTTCACAATGTGAAAGTTTTGAAATAAAGATTTTTTTTTCATAACATATTTTTCGTATTTCTTTTTTTAAATGGGGAGAAAAGATAATGCTTGTCATGAATATTTTATAAGAGAAATTTTTTTAGGAGGTCTGTAATTTAAAAATAGGGCAGGATTTTAAAAAGAATTTTAGTTATAAAATGTGCTTTATTTAATCAAATGCATACGTAAATTTTATACTAATAAATCATTAAGGGTATTTATCATTTCATGCTAAACGATTAATCACGTTTTCAAGCAAACTGCAGTTAATATACAACAAGAAAGAAAAAATCAGCTTAAAGCATAGATTACGTAGCACTTTCCAACATATTTAGGATACTGTAACAAAACTGCACCGTTTAAAAAATTACGTCTCATTTCACCATATGACATTATGATGCATGTAAAAATCGGATTTAAGCTGTTCCCAGCTACAATCGGAAATTTATCTGAAAATTTTAATAGCCCTGTATATCATATAGAGATTTGTACCTATGGAACATGGATTCCAAAAATTAGTTCATTTAAAAGATACACATATTTCAGTTGAAAATTTCCGTTTAGCAATTTCTTCTAATAAGGAAAATGGTATGCGAACACTTTTGTGCAGCCCTGTATATGAAATATAGAATTTATACATAAATAGTAATATGCAAAAAGCTAATTAAATTTAAAAGCGCATAGCAAATTTTAAAAAACCCTCTCCAACAATCATTACGCAAAACTGATTTCTTTTGTTTTTCCCTGTAAATGAATAAAAAATGCTATGAATGCTATGTGTTAACGTGATCATAATAAAATTCAGTGATTTACATAAGTTTCGATACATTTGAAACAGCTCAGTGTCATTAGAATAATCTTTAAACGATTTCCTCCCATAAATCATAATGTGATCGAATTCTTTTGAACGTCCCTGTAAACGAGCCATTAATCGTACATATATCATATTCAATATAACATGCTTTGGTGACCCAAAATAAGCTTTATCAATTGCATGAAAATCCGAGTATATTAATGAGAGTTAGAGCATGGACAGATTGTCAGATGGGCAGACAAACCGAATACCGTAAAATGGGGTGAATAGGAACAGTGGAGTGAATAGGAACGAAACTTCCCAGTCTTACAAATAAATTCATTATAAATATTTGTGATGATATTTTTAGTTGCCCATTTTTTTATAAGAAGGTAATATAACATTAAGAGTTGGGGAATTCAGTTTTGCCATGTTGGCACCACTACTGGGGTATATAAAAAAACTGCAAGCGGATCCTCAAAAACCTTATTTTTTCAATGTCTTCAAAATTTTGTGTGTATCTGCAGCATTTTTCGTATTCTAAACCTAAGAGTAGGGATTTTTAATTAATGATGGACCTGTAAACGATATGCTGTATTAAATTCTAATTATTTCTAAACTACATAATGAAAAAGTGAAAAATGGCTTGTAATATCAGAGGTTTAAGATTTACAAGGCGAATCGGAACACGTTTTCTCTCATGGTTTATTTTTTTGTATAATAATAGTTTCATGTAATATCCGAAAATATATGTATGAATGTGTATTGTAACAATATTTTGTTTGTTCTAATTGCTTAAAGAGTTTAAAAGTGTCAAGAAATTACTTAGTTAAATGAAAAAGTCAACGCCCAATCCAACAGACATGGAACACACGATAAAAGAATTTAAAAATGGCAAATAGCTAAAAATAAATTGCACAGAATTATTCTCTGACATCCACAACATTACACAAAATCTAAAATTGGAGAAACAATTATAAAAGAGAGGGATTCAAAAAGTACTAAGGGCTGGGGAGGAGGGCGTACTAGTAGATCATATTAATACATGCAAGGATTGAGGGTACTCAATAGATTCAATTACCCAATGTCTACTAAGGATAACACAGAACAGGGCTGAATTTATATTAAATTCAAACTTCTCCATTCGAATACAATTTCTTAGAATAGATTTTAATTTTTATTGAGTTCAAAGCTGTTGTCTAATTTTTAAAAAGGCATATCTTTACTTGTATGTAAAATAAAGGCTTGACTTGATAGTAACGACGTGTTCCTATTCCTCCCTTATCATTATTGCCTATTTTTATTAACCCTATTAAAGTTTAAAACAAAATAAATAAAGATAATATTTTTTTCCGATTCACCCCTATCTGCGGGGGGGTGAATCGGAACACCATTAAAATAATAAAAAATGTGTGTATAAAAAATACAAATGTTACATTTTTGCTTAAAAAGTAAAGAACAAAACAAGACCGAAGTTTCTACTAAAAAAATAAAAGAATTAAAAAATCAATTGTTGCCTTTTTTTAACGTTAAAGTTGAAAAGTGTTCCGATTCACCCCATTTTACGGTACATAAGCACTTTTCAACTTTATTGAAAAGTGCTAATTAAAAATTATTAAATTTGTTTATTTTTTTTCCAAGTTTATTCATTAAATTAATGATACCAAATTTCACAATGTAAAACTTTTGAATGTGTTATTTTCCATAAAAATGACTTTAATATTTCTGTTTTCAACCCTTTCAGGGGCAAAGCACTTTATATAAGCAAATGTGTTAAAATGAAATAATAACACCAAAATGAATAAACAAATTAATTTTGAAAAAAAAAAAAAAAAAAAAAAAAAAAAGAAAGAAAGAAAATTGCATAACACAAACATAATAAACCAGTTTTTTTTTTTTTTTTTTCTTTAATGAAAATTCTGGTACAAAGTGTCATTTGGAAATTACAAACATACCACAACCCCTGAAATTGTTAAAAGATGTGTTATGACTTACCTTTGAAAGCATGGCAACACACAAGTATTGACGCACTATTCTATTAGAACTTTGTTTGGATTGTATGACAACAATCATTCGTTGTTTGTTTTTGAATAGTAGTATGTATAAAACTTTTTTTTTTATTTATTTTTTTATCCACATAACAAGTCTAGCTATGTGGTTGGCCTAGTGAAATTAAAAAATATATTTCTTCAAACATATAAATAAAAAATAACATAAATACATATAAGGGACACCAGGACAAGTTTTACAATTATATTTTTAGGATTTTATTCATCTGACAAAACCCTATTCGTCTCTGTCCTCTGTCTGTGTGTCACAGAGTCCGTATATAAAAACTACATATGCCAGAGAGTTCAAATTTTGTGTACTTATAACTGAATACCTCTTCTCACACAACAAATCATAAAATTTTGAAAAATACTATTATTTTAATTTAAATATTTTTTAAATCCCATCAGTTCATTTTGTTGTTGTTTTTACTCTTCTAATTGTTGCAACGCAAGTTTAAATAGATATAAAAATTATTTCATTTTTTACCCCTTACATTTAAAAGAGATTGAGTACTTCTGTTTTCACAATTACAAAATTGATATTATAAACTACAAAGAAAAATATCTCAAAAATAAATTGAGAAACAGCTTTTAAACAAAATGCATTTAAAAGTACATTTTTCCCCCTATATGATGGTCTAAAAATTGAAAATGTGTGACATTTAGAAGCTTAAAAATTTGCAATAGCGTAAATTTCAAAATTGAAATTTCATTTCTTCTAATTGTTGCATGCAAGCTTAAATAAAGTTATTATCTATGTAACATAAATTAATGGATTAAATAGATCACGTAAAAACATGCTTATTTGTTTTTATTTCATTTTATTAAATCATATTTATCATCTATTTTGACACACAAAATTAACTATTTTTTATATTTATTAAATTATTATTCATTTAAATTAAGAGCCACGTCTGGTGACCATTTGGTCTCACTTAAATTTATGCTAAGCTTTGCAATATTTTACTTTTAATCATAATTTTATTTACTTGCATACCTAGTAAATCTGCAGATTCTGATAGAGAAATCAACAAATCTAAGCAATCAAGGACACCATTAAGGAAAGAATTTGTTCTGGTTGGTGCGATTGGCAAAGAACTCCCAAAATAGCTCCGAAAAAACGTTTTTTCATTTGTTAATTTAATGAAAAAAAATGTGTTTTGAAGGAGATATTAAACGAAACACTCTGTGCGTACTCCGATCACACTTACCCACCTTTTTATCCATTTTAAGATCTACAGGATAGTATTGTATTCCATAGACTTTTTTCTATAAATTGGCGCACTTATTTTTCAACAAATTAAATACAGTTTTTAATAGAAAATGGTTGAGTCTAACCATGTCACTCTATAAAATGTGCCCCATGTGCGAGCCTATTAGAAAATCAGCCTACTAGAAAAGCACAGGGACAAATTTTCTAAATGTAATTTAAATGGTAAAACACAGATAACGAATCTTTATTGTTAATTAACAAGTGTTTTTTATTATAAATTAAATGCACAGTAACACAACAGTAACATAAAAAACAGTTTTAATGCATTTTACATTTCAAGACGAAAGTCCAAAAACCTTCCTGATTGGGATTGGAATAACTTTTTTCTCGTCTCATTTATCAGATTCCTTTTGAAGTTTCTCTTTTTTCAGATGAATCAGGGTGGCTACAGAAATGATGAAAAAAAGTTCCCTGATTATCTGTATCGGATTTCCCCGATTTTTATTATTAAAGAACATATATGGTAATTTTTTAATATATGCTGCTTTTGCATATAACACATATTTATCCAGCCTTTATCCGTTATTATTATGGATGCACAACAAAAGTTATGGCAGGACTTCAAATAGAAAAATTGCTAATTTCATCAAAAGATTACTTGAAATAATGCTAATTTCGACATAGGATTGCAGAAGAAAATTGAAATTTTATCAAAAGATCGTATAAAAACCCCCATTTCTTCAAAGTTTTTCAAAGAAAGTGCAAACTTAGTCAAAAGATCACAGAAAAACACGAAATTAGTTTTATAGATTACAGAAAAAATGCAACTTTCGTGAAAGGTTCATATGTAAAATCGAGAATTTGTCAAAAGATCATGATAATTGTGCAAATTTCATCTAAAGTTTGCGAAAAAACATGCAAATTTCATAATACACAATTTTTATTTCAATGTCACAAAAAATGCACAAATTTTGTCTAAAAGTCGTGAAAAACACATAAAATGTGTCAAAAGAAAAAACATGCAAATTTTGTCAAAAGATCTTGAAAAATGTTCAAATTTTGTCAAGATAACATGAAAAACACACAAATTTTGTAAAAAAATACGAAAAACCTGCAAATTCCATGAAGAACTTGCAAAAAAGTGTACATTTCGTCAAGAAATCGAGAAAAACGTGTAAATTTCGCCAAAAGATTGTGAATAAACTAACTTTTGAAAATTTGGGTTTGTGGCACAATTTAGCTTTTATGCAGACAAATATCACTTGGAAGCAAGTATGGCCTTGTCTCTTTATTACATCTTATTATTGGTTTAAACATAGCCTGTTTGGCAATGAACCAATGTTGTTGGTAAGGTGAAAACAGAAATATTTTCGCACAATGAAAAATTTCCCTGATATTTCCATATTAATAAAACATCCCTGATTTTTCCCTGATTACATGATTTCCAGAATCTGTAGCCACCCTGTGAACATATATATATATTTTTTCAAATTTCAGTTGAATTTTAACGAAAGAATCAGTCAGTACAGATGACTTTCTATTTTTCTTTCCAAGCCGTGTTTACTTTTGCAAAAGGCCTAATTTCTTTTAGTGTAGGCAAAATCTGTTTGAATGTAGAAGAAACTGTCTTCTTTATAAGCAACAGGGAAAGTGTTTGAGTAGAACTTAACCTTGACGGTATTGCAGAAGGGTAAAATTGTAATGTTTGCACTGCATTTTGCTTTAAATGCTTAGAAAATATTATTCCTTCAACATTATATTAAAAAAAAACTCAATTACCAATACCAATGTAATCCTTGAGAGTATTTAATCATTCTTCAATGTATTGAAAGTTCATTAAATCTACAAAATTACATTATTTTAAATATTGCTTATATTGCAGTGAAACCTGGAGCTTAGTAAATGGAATATTATTTGCCAAACACTTAGAGGGTTAAGGAATAAAACAATAAGATGCTTTAATTTTTTTTCGGGGAGGAGGGGCAAATGATTATGAGGAAAGATGGAAATCTTTTCTAGATTAGTCATGCTTTCAAGATTTGGTGCGGCAGGAGCTGGCCTGTCAGAAATGTACGATGGCATAGAGTTAGATGAAGAAAGAAACCCTTTATAGTAGATGCAATGTCAGAACAATAAGTTGAACGCAAGTACATTTTTTTATGTTTTAATAAAGGTCTAAAAAAAATCTGCTGGAAGGGGGCGCTGCAATAGCAATGCCATTTTGAGTATTGTACCATCTAAAAGTGTATGAAGTTATGCATAAAATTGAACCAAATGTTTTGTGCAAGTGCTTGGTTATGGCTAGTTGATCCTCCTTTAATTTGAAATAAATATGCTGGAAGGGAGCACTGCAACAGTGATTTTTGTGCTATCTTCAATACATATCACTACCTAAAAATGTATCAAGTTATTCTTAGATTTGAATAAAAAAAATTTGTGTATGATTATTTTTGGGCATGGCAAGCAGGTCCTCCCTAAATTTGAAAAAAATCTTTCGGAAAGAGGCTTTGTAAAAGCCATTTCCGTGCTATTTTTGTTATTGTACCATCGAAAAGTGTATAAAGTTATGTACACAATTAAACCAAATTTTATATGCATGTTTTTGGCTATGGTCGGCAGATCTTCTTTGAATTTGAAAATATTTTGTGGAAAAGAGCATTGTGATAGTGTACCGGTTTTTGTATCATTTTCTTGATTCTCTGACGTTCTATTGTCCATCGGCTCGTGCAGAGACGGGAACTCGCATCCTGCTGAGTCAGCTGTTTTAGAGGTCTGCACGGGCCCGTGGCCCGTACCTGGCAGAATCGTTTCAAATTTTCTAACAGGCCGGGCTGGCAGATTTAGAATAGTTTTTTCAACGGGCTGGAAAAAAAATTGAATGGGCCAGATGGGCTGATTAAACAATTTTTCGGGCCTGCCGGCCCGTTCTGAAGATTTAAGCTGGAACGATAAAATATGAGCTATTTTCAATGGTTTTAATGAGAATAAGTATAAATGTGGGTCACAAGCCACTCGTTTTAATATTTTTTTAGCTGACGCATGCCGGTCCGAGATCAAGCTTGCACTATTTTTTTACATACAGACAGACCGGACCGGAACTAGACTTAATTGTTCTCAAGATCTGTAGGGCAGAAAACATGATTTGTAAAATTATTAACAGCGATAAAGAACTTATGTTAGCTTTATCTTCGGATATATACTTCTTGATGTTTTTAAATTAATTTCTCAATAATGCGAAAGTTTGACACATTTTCTGATTAATTTTAAATTGTAAAAGTATAAAAGTGATAAGCTTAACTATTGAAGGGATTTGGAATCGAATAGAATTTGGTAAATAAAATACTTGTATGACCTTGTTGAGATGTAATAGTTTCTCAAATGATAACAGGTTTTTCTCCCTTCCCATGCTATTGCTTCCGGAAATTCTATTCAAATCGCTAACTATGACAGTATTTTATTTGCTTGTAGTAGTCTTAAATTGCTTGTATCAAAAAATGGATAACGCCACTCAATTATATAGTTTTTGAATAAAGATACCTGCTAATCTTATGCATTTCTGAGAAAAAGGTGAATTTAGAAATGTATCAGAAAGGAGCTTCTTTGAATTTAAGAATGAATTTGGATTTAAAACCTTTAATAAAATGATATAGAAATATTTTTATAAATCTTCTTTTATCAAACATTTTCAAAAGTAACTATGTTTTTAGCTTTTTTTCCTTTTTCTTTTATTCTAAGCCATATTAAATTGTTAATGAATCTTTATTTGAATGTTGAAAGACTAAGAATCTAAGTAATCATTAATGTTGTTAATGTGTATTTCCTGTAAAATATGTTGTAAAATCATTCCATAGATATGTATGCAGTATTCTTTAAAAAAATCTTAATTATATGATGAAAATCTGATTTTTTTAAGAAATCGTAGAAATTGTAACAGCCAAAACGGCCGGGCCTGTTTTCACTGATTTCTGTACGGGCCTAAAAATTTAAACAGGCCGGACCAAGACCGGCCCGAACTTTTGAGCTTTACAACAGGCCGGGCCGGCCAAAATAAATTTCCTATGGGCCGGGTCAGGCCTGGAAATTCCAGCCCGTGCAGACCTCTAAGCTGATTTCAAACAACTGATGATAACAGAATAAGGGAAACTATTGATTTTAATAAATATCATGATCCACATCAACTCGTTTTTACTCCGATTGACTGAACCAGAAATTTAATATGAAAATCAAAGTTGGAATAGTGTTGAATTAATAATATTAAAATATTATGTGTAACTACATTTTGAAATATTAAATGTACGTATGAGATAGAAGAAAGTTTTGGGATTGGTGCATCCAACTAGTTTTTTCTTTTTAATAAATTGAGAATGTAATGCAATTAGGTTTTTAAATTATTAAAAACAACAAAATTATATAAACAATTTTTATTATAAGAAATTCAAAAGTATGTATCGTTTTAGCATACAAAGCATTTTTTTTTTTTTTCACCATTATTCAAGACACACATTAATTTTAATTTCAGTTATATTACAAATGAACCCCAAATTCCCTAACATATTTAAGTGAGTAAGAAAAACTCAGTAGCAAAATAATTAAAATACAAGAAAGTGTAAAATGAAGGCATTGTAATGATGGAACCATCTATAAGTGCAAATAAATAATTCTTAAAACATCTTTTCAATAAAGAAAACATAAGAAAAAAAAAAGGATCAGTGTTTCTGAAATGTAAAAGTGACAAATTTCTATAACGATATAAATGAGAGTACAATTATTACACAGAAATAAAAATAACATCTATTTACATACAGTAGTAAAGATTTTAAAGTTTAAAAAATTTTAATATTCATGAAAATAATAATAATATAGAACATAGTGTTCAAAAAAGTTTAGAATAGCTTCTAATGTCACAAAGCAATCTGAAATTTATCATCTTTCCTTTGATCGTGTAATTTCATAAATAATATTCATAATTATCCTAATAATGATTATACAACAAGTCGATACAAACTTATTAGTCCTTAAAAAATGTTATATTTCAACATGCAATGAAAAAAGACAAAAATTAAAAAATATATATATACATACACTGATCAAATCAGAATTTAGAGTTAGCTTTTAGCCAAAATCCATTTGAAATAAAAATAGTGATCTAAACAATAGCTAATAAAATAGTAGAATTTCCTTTATCAGTTATTGATTATTTACAAATGAAATATACATATTCCTAAATCTTTTCTATAACAGAAATTATAATTTATGAGATTGTTTAAAACAATGGAGGTTGTATATTTCACTCCACACAATTTCCAGTATTCTTCACAATTCAGGAATTGTTCTGCTCAATTTCAAGAAACCTTTTGGGGATCCTTACTTATTTTATTAATTTGTTATTTTTTTTTTTTTTTTTTTTTTTTTTTTTTTTAATAAAAAGAAGGTTTTTTTAATTCCAATGTTTGTATAGAGTTTGCAATAAACCTAGGCCCTTGTTTTTTTTTTCTCTAAAAAGATTTTTAAAATATCTTTAAATCTCATTAGATGTCACCCATAATTGTAGAATCAGTCATTGTATCTACTCTGTTATGACTGGCCCTGCTAATTTATAATAAACAAGCATTTATCACCAAAAAAGATTTTGTTGTTTTAAGATATTAATTTTTTGTTTATTATTATTATTATTATTTTTAAATAGGCCTTTTATATTCTACTATTTTATTAGAAAATTAAAATACTTGTGAAACATTACACAATAATATACAAATGTTTCAATACAAAATACCAAATAATTTATAATAATAAGAATAAACACATGAAATATAACATAGATACAGATGTATAATCCATATACTTTTAAAATATTTATTTCAAAGTACAAATAATTGGAGAAACACTGATTTTTAAATAAAATATTTCTTTTTTTTTACTTTTTGCTTTTCTTTTTATTTAAATTCAGATGATAGCTAACCTTACAACAGTTAGAAAATTAAAGACTAGGAGTAGAAAATATAATACTTTGTTCTTTGGCTTTTACACAAAAATCCATCTAAAAATTATGTTAAAAATCCTCATTAGAATTACATATAAATTAATAGACTTTGTGTTATTTCCAATAAAGCATAAGGAAATATTCTTTATATACATTCATTCTTTATCGTTATCTAAAAGAAAAAATAAAATAAAAATGAAGTCAGAGGTAATAGATGTTATAAATTTTATGTAAAAAATCAATTTAAGTAATAATATATATGACTATACATATTTTTTAATAAGAAGCAAAATTAATAAACATTATATTTCCCAAAAGGAATAAGCACAATTTTAACTTTATGTGAAACTTAATAATTAGTTAAATAATTATATAACTAAAACTCAATAAATCTTTTACAGTACAATAGCAGTTAGAACAACAGCATAATACTTCTGATTAATCAAACAATCAAGACTTTTTGCATGTAACAACAGATTAGAAACCCTTTATAAGTCATCTAAATCCTATAAATTATCCATATTCAAATTTAAATGCAGTTTAATTTGAATATAAAATTTTTCATGCGAAAAATGAAGAAATAAAATCTCTAAATATATCACTATCTATTATTACCGATATATAACAGAAAAGAGTAAATCTTTATGTCGATTGCAATGAATTAGCATTCCTCTCTTCTCCATAACATTTTGAAAAATATACTTATTAATTATAAAAATGAATTAGCTGTTACTTTTGGAATTATTATAATGGAAATTGCAACATATTACAGCAACATTCAAAGTTTTCAAAGCAAAATCAATTTTATTATTTTTATTTTAAAAAAATAGTGGAAATCATTTACAGTTATAACCTCAATAAAAAATAATAAATGGTTTTAATTATTATTTATTTATTTATTTTTGGAAAAATTAAAAATCTAAAAATGGATAAAGATGCAATAAGCTAATATTCAATGCAAAACACATAATTCATAAAACACTTCTAAATGTTCCTTTCAACATAATACTGCATAATTGTAATCAGCAATCAAGATTAATCAATAAATTAAATATCTACAATTCTGAACAGCATGTTTATTATAACAAATGAGTAATTGTATATTATACAGTCACTCAGAAATTTTGGTGCAGATGAGTGCAAAAGTGCACTTTAAATTGCTGTATTTCTGATAATTTTCCACATTGTGAATTTCATTCCATATGTATTCAAATAAATAAGAATCTAAATAATATTTTTGTTTTACCAGATCAAATATAAAAGTACACTTAAAGGGTTAAAAAAAATGGTAATTATTTTTTTGGGCTATATAATAATAAATTCTTATAATTTTTACATATTTTAACAGAACATATCATGGCGGAGATCTCAATTCGTAACAGTGTATTGTGTTAGACACTGAACTGAAATAAAATATGCATATGATTAATGTTCCTTTTCAGAACTTAAAATAACTGAAAATAATCTTCGCAAAAATAAAATTAATTAATAATATAAAAGTGAGAAAAGATATCTGAAAAAAAATATAAGTTTTGTTAAAATTACCCATTGCTTTTTCTGGCAAGATATTAGATAACCTGTATTTACACAATTTTTTTCAAACAATATTTGATGCAATCAAAGACCTGTGCCAACATCTGTGAAGGACATGATAATAAACATTAACAAATATACATCAAATAACTAATTAGAAAAAGCCTTTAACATTTTACAATATCTCAGAACAAAGATCCAATCGCTGTGCAATAATCTTCATGAACTAAAGATAAATAAAAAATTAACAGATTGCTCAATACTTTCTTTTATGAATGTTGTTGTTACTTTTATACAGATATAGAGCACTGATCTATAGATACACTGAAACATTTCTTATAAAATATTTAAGCCTTTAATACAAATATGCTTTAAAATATAACACACAACTCATATATATATATACAATATAAAACTATCTCAAAAAACCACACAAATACCAAACTAATGAGCATGAAAATATTTTGCATTAGAAAAGATGGGAAAATTAGTAAAATTGTCTGATGAAAAATGTGCAAGAATGAATTTATAAGTGAATGTTTATTAGCTGAAATAGAGATTCATGCATTGTATTATACAGTAAAATAAGATTAAATGTTATTTCAAATGATTAACCACCTAATGTCAAAATTTTAAGTATCAACAAAAACCTGCTTTAAAAATTGTGAGAATTTTAAGACTCAATAAAATATGACATAAATAACATAACCAAGTTATGTTGCTTATAGATCTAACAGCATCTCATAAATTATTAGTAAGCACTATACATAATATATGTTCACATTGGCTGATATGGTCCAATATTTTAGTAAATAAGGTCAACAGATTTAAAACAGTGTGACATTTTTCTGTAGAAAAACATTAAACTAAGAATGTGTTTTATTCTAATATCAATGATTTGAAGATAAGAATTATAATTTAGATTGAAAATAGTGACATAGATATATTAGAAAATGCTTGATTTTTTTTTAAAAAGAAAGAAAAATACTTTACTTAATAAAATATTGTTACATGTACAAGCAATATAACTTGATTTTTTTTTCCCTTTCAGATGCTATTGAGTGTCAAACTTGTTAAGATAATTTTCATTTACCTTGTATATCTTATAAAGAATAACATCAAGTCAAGTACAACTGTTTGAATTTTTAAATATATATTTCAAACAAGAATATATGCAAATGAAATGCTTAGTGAATAACTTTAACCATAATAGTTACAGTTAGTTAAGTAAATTATCCCTACCTTAACAAATGTAATATAAACAATTCCAAACTTTACATTGATACAAAACTTAATAAGATTGTTGACATGTTTTAAATAATTATTTTTCACGTTTCAAAGTAGTTAAAAAGAAAAAAAAATAAGACATAAGTAAATTAAAATTAATTTAGAGAAATATTAAAAGTTAAATCTAGTTTGATGCCTGAATTTATGATATCTAAACATTAATTTTTCAAAGTACATTATTAATTAACAGATTTTAAGTTATTTTTAATTACCAAAGGAAAACAAAAGAAAAACTTGTGATGACACAATACCTTAAACCAATTAATTTCAGATCACAATGTGTGATAAGGTGTCTTTTTAAAAGGTTACTTAAAAATTCTTAGATGTGTCAATAATATAAATTTTACACACTAAAATGTTATGTCTTAAAAAAGATGATACATGGAATGTATGTCTTTTTAAAATCCCATACACCATAAGAATATAACAATACAATAATATTATGGTAATTTTCATCACTAGTTCATCCTAACAGTAAAATATTTCAAGACTACTACATATTACAAAATGTATTATAAGGCCAACATACATTTATACATATTAGATGCTTAAAAAATTAACCCGAATAATTCTTTCATTTATCTGATAGTCTCATTAATATATCAAAGTTCAAAAAAGGAAAAAAATATCTCTACAAAATAAACACACACATAACTTCTTTCATTCTAGAATAAATTATTCAAGTAATAAATGTAAAAATATTGAACACTTAATTAGGTAAATGTATAACACAGTTTAAAATCTATTGAAATAATCATAAAAAAAAAGGAAAAAAAAAAAAAGAATAAGAATATTAGTTGAGAAGTACAACTCATAATAAATTAAACTATTGTCATTTCAGTAAACTAAAAGACATATATAAATAAAATAAATGCTATTTAAATTAATTTAAATGCCAAACGTTTTCAACTGACAATTTTATAAAAATTAATCAAAATTTTCATAAGCGATTGCAAACTTTTTCTTAACTTATTCACTGCTGTCTAATAGAAATAGCAACCACTATTTACTAAAAACTGAATGAATGTAAAAAGTTCAACAGTTTTTTTTTTTTTTTTTTTTTTTTTTTTTTTTTTTTTTTTGAGATATTTATAATATTTGTTGCGCCAAAGATAGTATTTGTTTATATTCATTTATGAAATGGCAAAAAAATTACATAAATTACAAGTAAAGATCAGTCAATTTTATTTACCAAACTATTAGAGACTATAGAATCATGATTTTTACACAGAAATTGTAATTACTTATATTTAAGTAATTAATAATTAATGAAAGCTGAATAGGAGAACATACAACAAATTATTATTTTCAACATTATTTGTTTAGCAGATTGCTTATATTAGTTTTTAATTGTAACATTTTAAAAATACAAAAATTTCCAAAATCATCTTAAAAAAAAAAAAATCAAATCAAATCAAATCAATGAGAAAAATTAAGAGCTAAACATAAGACTCTCAAAACAGCCAGTTTTGGGTGGTTTAAAACATTCTATAGAAGCTTTTATTAATAAAATATGAAAATAAAGAAGTTTAACTCTTCACTGCACTGCGAGCCATATATCTTGGTAAACCATAATTCTCATTATGTGGTGTGAATCTGGGTAATATCATTACTGTAGCTGATCAAGAAACAGTCCAAAGAATGGAATAACATTTATTTTGCCCATGTCAAATGGCTGCATTTGACAAAAAATTTTAATATGTTTTTCGGATACAAAAAAAAAAAAAAAAAAAAAAAAAAAAAAAAGATCAAGCTATTAAGACAAAATATACTTTCATTATTTTTACCAAATACTTAAAAATATGAATATAAAATAAGTTGCAGAGTATTAAGCAAATAAAATTAATTTAATTGTAAAACAAAGCAATATTTTAAAATCCTACTTATGTAAAAGTGCACACATCATAAAATATTAGCTGAAAATTTTAAATTTAATCTTTTCAACTTATTTTTTCATTATTAAATTGATATATTTAATTCAAATAGCTTTTTTCATAAAAACAGATAAAAATCATGCAGTGAAGGATTAAAATTTGATTTATTGAATAAAATAACAAAACAAATCTACACAAAAATACTAAATTTAAAATATTCAGAAAAAAAAAACTATAGAAAATTTCAATCAGTTCAAAATATTAACTTAAACAAATACAAAATGTCCTTTTCTAGATTTTTTTAATACAGATATATAAATTAATGTTTTAAATCTGAAATTTTAATATTTGAGCATTTCTTAAAAAACATAATACAATTTGTATTAAAATATTGATAATTATTTGACACATCAAAGTATTATAGTGTAAAGATACTACCTAACAACTAATTCTTACTCTTATTTTAATTGTTATACAATCAATATTTTAAAGAAATCACAAATAAATATAATAAACAGCAACCTCTGAAGATTTACAACTAAAGAAATAAAACTTAGGATGAAAGTTATATTGCATTGAAATGCAGAAAATTGCAGGCAGTCATCTTCACACATACATAGGAAAGTAATTCAGTAACATTTTGACACAGATCTTTATTTAAAAAAAAAAAAAAAAAGTTAGGGAAGTCGTACCTGCCAATTTCATTGCAATAACCCCCCCCCCCCCCCCAAAAAAAAAGCATGGTCACAAAAAAAAAAAAAAGAAGAAATTATTTTTTAGAAGCCCAAAGCTGACTTCAAACAAGAATATAAATATGTATTAACTTGGGATTTAACCCATACTTACAAGTACTGGGATAAATTTCACTCTAATCACATTTTTTCTTTTAAAATAAAGGATACATTTTTTGAGGTCTGACCTACCTTGTACATTTCAAAGTCGAGAAGAAGTGGGTGAAGCAATGTCATTTCTTTGTTTGCTAGGAAAGGAGAAACACACTCCTTTGGATTGAATAATCCTGCAGATATACAAATGTTTCCTTTCAATATTCATTTCTCTTAAGGGATAACATACACTAAAATAATTTTAATGAAAGACTAACATAAAATATATGTATATATATATATATATATATATGTATTGATGAAAGGGTATTTAATCAATATTAATTTTGTAAAACAATTCAACTTTTCAAAAAAAGATTTTTATATAAACTGCGAAAAAATATGAAAAACATGATTTTTTTCCTTAACAGAAGTAGTAGATGCATTTTACAATGTAGAACAATAGAAAAATGCATACAGCAAAAAAATACAATGGGATGCAAAGTAGAATGAGATTTATCCCACATATGTAGTAATGTAATGGAAAAGGAGTCATGTGCTGATGAGTTGAAAATCAAAATACTCAAAATGGCCATTTTGGAGAAAAAAAAAAAAAAAAAAAAAAAAGTATAGAATTGTTTGCAAATGCATTATTATTTATAATTTAAAAACTCAGAATGGCTAATCAAACCTTTATCATGTGGCATCACAGTGGAATATGGATAACAATTCTTAATTCTAGAAACATTATTCTAATATTATCCTTAAATGGAGTTTTGTAATATTTTTCTTTATTTTTTTTAATATGTTCTTGTTCTGGCTTAGAAAATAAACATCAAGGATGACCATAAAATAATATAAATTATAAATAAAAGGATGACCATTTTGAAATTCTGTAGTAGTTTGAATACATTTTTGAACTACAAATAATAGCAGAACTTTGACTTTTCAGTATCTCTATGGGGGGGAAGGGGGGGGGATTGCGACACAATACATTGTTCTGTGTTAAACTTCTGCCTAAAATACATCATTTTGAAATTTTATAGCAAATAAAATGAAGAACAAATTAACAAAAATTTTTTCAACCGTTGAGGAGGAACAATAAATGTCAAAAATTATTTCAGAATTTTAGAAAAATGTTCATAGGTATAACTGTTAAATGAACACATATGCATACATATACTTGTTCATTATCTAAAATTTTAGAATTTCATAAAAGTAAATGTAAATAAAAGATTTTCAAATTATTCCCCACTGTCCTTCTCCCCCCCCCCTCCCTCCCTCTCCTCTACATTGATAATACTGATTATGAACAGCGAGTACATAGAATACATCATTTCTACACAAAAAGGCGTATTAACAGTAATATATATATATATATATATATATATATATATATATATATATAATAAATATTCTGAACTAATATTTAAGATAAAACTCAGAGAAATAATTGAAAACTTATAAAAAAACAAAATATATGAGGAACTTAGATCTTAAATTCATTCAATTATAAAAATCTCTTTTCACAAAATTAGATAATCCCACATGCATTGTGACAAAAAATATCCAAACAAAATTTTAAATCGATAAAATAAAAATCTTTTTTTTTTTTTTTTTTTTTTTTTACATAATAAAACTGTTACAGCTCAAAAATTTCAAATGACCTTACACAGGAAAATAAATGCTTAGAAATGGCAGGTATGAACATAATTCATTTTATGTATAAATTGATCTATAACTACCAGTAACACAAACTACTAAGTAGAGATAGTTATAATAAAACATGATGAAAAATCAAGTTGAGATATATAATTCTATCAAAACTAGACATATCTCTTAAAATCAACCAAGTCAAATTGCATGGTCCTCATTTTTAATTATTATCAATGCAACAATGTTTTCAAAATACAATGGAGTCAGAACATCAAAATTACTGTAACCCCTTGGTACATAGAACTTGTTGAATAAGGAAAGGGATTTTTTGGATTCAACACAGTACCTGATCTACAAAACTTATATTTTATTGAATAGGCATAGAATAAACTGAAATTTAGTACGGAAATATAACATTACATAATACATTAATGCATTTTTCAAACCATATTTAAGGGTGCTTGTCAGTAAGAACTTCATTTTTCCTCGGCAATAATTAAACCTATGGAAATAGAATGTTCCTTATTTTTTTAAATATTCCGTTAGAAAATTAATATCCTAAAAGTTTTTTTTACAGTATACTCTTCTTAATAGATGTATCTCTCTCCTTTTTTTAATTGACAAATTATTTCTAAAATGTTCTTAGCACTTTTTTTTTCTAAACTTAATTTATATTTTATATGTAAATATCTAAAGGGCTGCAAGAATTGAACACTTCAATTAAAATTAAGTATATATTTTACACATATTTTCTCAACTCAAAGCATTCTTTAAGAATGATGCACAGAAAAAAAGTATTGATTTCCAGGTAAGATATTTTAAAAATAAAAACGCATTCTACATCCATAAGTTTAACATTAGTGAAGGAAATTTCAGATCTCATTGATTAACACCTTTGTATTAAAAGAAATCACAGATAGTACTCATTTTAATAACCATTTTCATAGAGATTCAAATGATACTTTATATACCATCATAGATTCAAACTGCATAACTATTTGCATATCAATATAGCACAAATAATAACAACAATTAAGAATTAAATAAAAAATTTTATATTATCATTATGAAAATTTCTCTTAAAATGTCAGACTTTTGTTGAATCATGAAAAATATCAAAATAGTAGAATACTCATACAATTATTAGATATTTTAATTTTATAAAATGAAAATATATATAGAAGAAAAAAGCAAAAAAACAGTAACTTTAATTTCTACATACCAAGGGGCTATAATTTATTTAATAGTAAAATTTTCTGTATTTAGTCTCAAAAAGAGAAATTCATCATACAGAATTAATATAAAATACATATGATGTGTAACTAACCAACTAATGAACATCTGATGAAGATTATTTTGCTCTTGGGTTTATGATTTGTTTTCCCTTGCATGCAACTTTAGCATAAAAGAGCATTCGGGTATTCGCTGAGAACAATATGCTGCAGCAAATTAGTAAAAATATTATATTCAGCTTAAACACTTAACATATGTTTGATTTGTTTTTATACAAAAACGAATGATGAACGACGTAAGCACACAAAAATATTCTCTTGTTTGCAAGGATGCATGCAAATGTAATCACATTGGTTTGAGTCAGTGACTATTTTCCATACTGCAGTAGGTGTGATCGCAGGCTACATTTAGATCTTGGTCGAGGAGCATTCTGGTGCATTAGAGTTTCTTCGCTGGCAACCATGCGCTTGTGGTCAGCAACTACTTGAAGGTTGGAGACAATTGCTTCTTGATGATCTTCATCACTGTCCTCCATAATGTGGTATGAGCTGGATTCAGGGAAACCAGAAGGATAAGATACACTTCGTGAAGATGATGATCCTTTCTCTGATGATAATTCCTGTAGAACACAACAATAACAATTAGTTGCAAGAAACAGCCACTTAAAATCATTCAAGGCATACCTATGTCAGTTATGACAATCTCTTGAGCCATAATAACAATTGGAAGACATGATATTACACCCTCTTTTAAAAATTAACAAGTCTCCTTTATTTTGTGCAATTTCAGTTAATGTGATTTTCAGTTAATATAATTTTTACTTTCTTTTATCTTCAATAGAAGAAAGTATTGTAAATCAAAATTTTTTTCTGAATTCTGGTCTTTGATGGATTTTTATGTTTTAGGGGTCAGAATTTCTAAAAGCATGTTTACAAAATGTCTGTCTGCATATATGTGTGTCACCATTCATAATCAAAAATTGTACGAAGATATGCAAAGAATTGAACCAAATTTTTTGTGAACATTTTTTGATGTGGCAAACAGGTCCTCCTTCAATTTTGAAATAAGCTGCCACAAGAAGGGGGGGGGGGGGCGCTGCAATCATAATTTTTGTGCTATTTTCAATATTTTTCCAAGCAAAAGCGTATGAAATTATGCATCGAATTGAACCAAATTTTTTGTGTAAGTGTATGTCTATGGCTAGTTGGTCCTCCCTGAATTTGAAAAAAAAATCTACTGGAAATGGGCGCTGCAATAGCAATTTTTGTGCCATATTCAATACTGTACCACCTAAAAGTGTATGAAGTTATGCAAAGAATTGAACCAAATTTTTTGTGCAAGTGTTTGGGTATGGCTAGTTGGTCCTTCCTGAATTTGAAAAAAATCCACCAGAAGGGGTCGCTGCAATAGCGATTTTTGTGCCATTTTCAATATTGCACAACACTTAAGTGTATGAAGTTATGCATAGAATTTAACATAATTTTTTATACAACTGTTTTGTTATGGCTAATAGCTCCGCCCTGAATTTGAAAAAAAAATCTACTGGAAGGGGGCACTATAATCACGATGTCTGTGCCATTTTCATTATTTTACAATCATAGTTATGCATAGAGATAGAACTGAACTAAAATTTTTGTATAGGATTATTTTTGGGTATGGCAAGTAGGTCCTCTCTAAATTTGAAAAAAATCTGCCTATCATTATATTGTCCATTGGCTCATGCAGAGACGAAAACTCATTTTTACTCTGTTTATTGACTGAAGCAGAAATTTTGGATTAAAATTTAACTTTGTACAGTATTGAATTATTAAAACATTACTATGCATAAGTATTTTTTTAAATATTAAAATGCATGTATGAGATAGAAGAAAGTTTTGGGATTGGCACAACCAACTAGTTTTAATTAGTGAAGAAAACATTTTAATTAGAGCACAATGGATGGAATCCAAGATGATTTTTTGGCACTAAATTTCATTAAAATATTAAAAACTGAAGTGCAGAAATAATATAATCCAGACAGCAGTAGAAATATACAAGAGCACCAAGATTTTTGTGTGTAATCATAAGGTACATTCGAAAAAAAAAAAAAAAAAAAGGTGTGACTGACAACTGATACAATTCTGCTTAAATAAGTTAAAGGTTTGAAATAAATAAATTGTATTACAATCAGTTTAAAAACAAACTATGCAATTTATTAATAATTAATATAGTAATAAGTAAGCTAACATAATAAACATTTAAAAAAAAATGTAGTAATGCAGGATTAAATTTAAAATTGACATTAATGTTTTTTAATTATCATTCATTAAATTAACATGGATGCTTATATTAATAGAAGTTCATGATAATTAAACTTTAAAAAAAGTTCCAAAGCTATAATGTCTTTAAAACAATATGTCAGAAATAGCATTATATTATATCATTACACTTTGACTTATCCTGACATTGGCTTTTAAAAGATTACAGTGGAACTTCAGTTATACATTTTGCTCAGGGCCGGACTACAAAACCTATAACTTAGTAAAACATACAACTCAATGTCCTATTGGACCCTTTTTAAAAATATATCCTGAAATTTTTCTTTCTTTGAGATGTTTAAGTTTCCTTTTTTTTTATCGAAAATGGAAGTTAAGTTTTAGTACACCTATGATATAAATACCTGGAAATGGAACAGAATAAAAATATAGAAAAAAGTATAAAAAATTATTTTATTATAAAAGCTTTATTAAAAATATTTTTAGACAAATAGAGTTTTCAAAGAAAAACTCATTTAGAATCATTTTGTCATGTAAATCATTTATCTAAAGACACTTCAGTAGTTTACTAAATTTTATTAAAATAATCAATTTTGGATTATTTTTTTCCTACAGAGCCAATATTGAACAGTAAACTTTGCATTTTTGTTAATAATGCACCTGTTTTTTATCATTACTATTGCTTTTGCTCCTAACAAACTGCTTTAGTACATCTAAAGCCATCAGAGCAGCTCTAAAGTTTGACATCAGTTGATCATTTTAAGTGGGACATCTGACTTGTCTGAACTGTCATCTGCTGCTTACCTATGCTATAATATAATCATCACAGAGGTGCCAAGTTTCAGAAAGTTACCAGCAATCAAGAGTTCAGAGGTGATTCAGCATTAAAAAAGAGGAGCAAAATTGGCATTTACTGTACAACCCGATGTCGAAGCTTGTACTTTTATGCGACCTTTTGTTGAAGTTTGGCGCTTTTAGTATGATATTATAATGTGGGAGGATTTGAGGGAATTCATGGTTTTAATGTGTCTTTTAAGGAAATTCGCGTTTTTAAAGCAATAATGATGAAATTTGCAGTTTTAATGTGATATTTTGAGAAAAATTGTGGTTTTAATGCAATATTTTGATGAAATTCATGCTTTTTATGCAAAACTTTGATGAAATCTGATTTTTTGCTTTTTCCATGATCTTTGATGAAATTTGAATTTTTCCCATAACTTTTAGATGAAATTCACATTTTTTTACACAAACTTTTGACAGTTTTTTTTTTTAGCTTTTTTGGCGATTTTTTGTTAAAATTTGCTTTTTTTTTTCTCCCCCAACAATCTTTTGTTGAAATTCATTCTTTCAAACGATCCTTTACAAAATTTGCATTTTTTCAAGTGATCATTAACAAAATTCACTTTTTTTTTTGGCCATAATTTTTAAAACGATGTAGTAATTTAAGAACCTACAATATTCAGATGAAGAAACTTGAACACTTATGTTAAACCTACAAGAGATATATTCATAGATTTCTTGATTGTATTTTAATATTCTTGTATGGTTTTTTATAAAGGATACTTGATATCAATAGCCATTATTGCATGCTTGCACTTTTCAGATTTTGGTTAGCTTTTTTAATATGTGAACACTTTCATTTTTACAGCCATTTGAAGTAGGTTCTCAAAAGTACATCTTAACAGCTAACTTAAGGGCTTTTTAACAATAAATTTATGATTGTGGGAATCCTAGCTGAACATTTAGATTGAAATCACATTTTTTAGAAATTTTACCAATTCATAAATTCTCACGTCTTATAAGCGTGGAAGTACTTGGTTCAATTGCACTAAAAGAATCTTATTTAGTCTTTCATGCTTAAAATTGTTTTAAGGGTAGAATATGGTATTCCAATAGAGACAAAGTCTTTCAATTCTTATGTTGAATGGTCTCCACTGTTCGAATAATTTTGAGCTTTTTCTCTACAGAAATAGCTGCCTACTTTTGACTCAAATTGTTAAACTTCACAATGAAAAGCCAAGATAACGATAAGCATCACAGCACACTGCAAAGGCAGGCTAGAAGCCTAGAAGGCATACAATGCTGGAAAAGAAAAAAAAAGGAGGGGGGAGAAATAGGGGTCTTAGAGAAAATGTGGTCTTAGTTTGTTGCACTGATATTGCAACAAACTAAGACCACATCCTTCTCCCTTTCCTATGCTTTATTTTCAGCTAGTTTTGTTTTTAAAATATCACAGTGGTGGTCAGCAAAAGTGAAAAATAAATCAGAGGTTAAGAAAAAAATATTTTCAGCAAAACATATCAGTAGAAAAAAATTTCATCCAGAAATGCAAAAATGTAACATATAACTAAGAGAAACATACAACCAAGCTGTTTTAATGACAAAAAACCAGGGCTGTTGAGTTGAAACTTATAACTGAGGGAAATATAAGTGGGACTTAATACTGACTACAATTTCAAATGTTGACATTTTTTAGTGTATTCTTTTATTAATTTGTATTTTTATTAACAAAATTAAATTTTTGATGAAAATAGTTATCAGAGTTTGATTCCTTATTAAATTATTTCATTTAAAATATAGTGTATATGAAGTTACATGCAGAAGAAATTACAGAATCCATAGTCATAATATAACATGATTATGCAGATGCTAAACCCCTGTTCAGCTAAAAAAATTTAAATTTTTCAGAAAATAAATAATTAGGTTTTCAGATAAAATTTCTAGAATTCTGGATTAAAGTTAGTTTTTTTTTTTTTTTGGCATATGTGAAGAGTTACATTTAATTACACAGTTGTTACTCATACAAGGTAAAAAATCTACTTGATTTTAATCATGATTAAAATAAATTGATTTTTTATTTTTTTTCAAATCCTTGCTTTAAATAAATTTTTCTTTAAAGTTATTTTTAAATAAATTTAAAATGTAAACAAACATAATGCATTTTAATATAATTTAGTTTTATATAATACAAATAATCAAGCAGCTTTTAATAAAATAAAGCTTAATCTTTGTCAAAAAGTAAAATACAAGTTAAAAAACATTGCTTTTAAATTTCATTTGAATCAAATTATAAAATCCCACAACAGTGTGGAAATCTAAGTAGGAATATATTAAATATTGGAGTATATACTCATTAATATTTAGAAAATTTTCTGCAAGTTGAGGAAAAATAAAACTAAGATTTTGTAAGCTCTACATTGGTGGTGCCTGTTATATTAAAGTTTGAGCAAAAACTGAACTATTCAGTGAATTTTTATTTGCATTTTATATAGTATATCATAGCCTTTTAGAAAGGAGGAGGATATTTGTTACAGTTATCGTAAAGACTGATGCTATAAAATTTATTCAGGATCCGATAGCTTTTTACTAAAATAGCTTCATCTGTTTCAATAGAATGAATGTTTTTTATTGTTTCAGTTTATACATTCAGAAATTAGAAATTAACTTATAAAGCTACTAAACATGTTTTTCTGTCCCCAAACTTAAGTATAACAAAAAACGAAAAATAATAACTTAGTTTGCTTTCAAATTTAAAAAAAAAAAAATTATGCACTGCAGTAATTTTTATTTATTGAATGTTGAATTAGTTTTTCACACCTGATTTGTAGTTTTCCATGCATTTTGTGTTAATAAAGATTTTTCCATAGCCTAAAATTTTACTTTTGAACCATTTATGTAAAATATGCAATAATATTAACATAAATTAGGAATATTTATAACACGCATGTGTGTGTATGCATAATTTATACTTTATAAATTCAAAGAAAAGTAATAAAACAATAATACTGTCTGAGATTTAAAAAATCAATTTTTTTTTTTAGTTTTATTAAATAAATCAAAAATTCACAAACCCTGCTTGGAAGGGAAAACATGCACAGACTAAAGATGTATTGGTTGAAATTCACTCCAGCCAATACATCCCTGGTTCGAATACTGGCCCGGACTTTTTTCACACACTTGGAAAATTTACATGTGTTATAATTCATTTAACGATTGAGTAATCATGTTATAAATTAATGTAAAACCCCGTGGCAGAAACACGGCGACATAGTCGCGGACACAGAAATATCTTGCGGACAGTTTTTGTCTGTACTAATGAAATCAATTAAAAAAAATTTGTCCGCAACTTTCGGACACTTTTGTCCGCAACTGTCGGACACTTTTTGTCCGCAATTGTCGGACACTTTTTGTCTGCACTGACGAAAACTTAAAAAAAATTGTCCAAAACTTTCGGACATTTTTTTTCTTTCGGCAGTACGCAGCTGTTCTCCCCTGATCGGGACGTCAAATTCCCGCCTCTCTCGCCCATCTCGCCAATTCGTTCCTGCTTTCTTCAGCACTGCGGCCGCTAAGATGAGCAGCTGTCTCTGTGAAGATCACGTGCTTAGAATGGTATCCCGGGATAAAGTTTTTTGTGCTGTGTGTGATTCCAAAAAGGTTAAAAAACAGAAAAAAAGAGCACACATTTTTTAAAGACGCCATCCCGGTCAAAGTATCACTGGAAATTATTTTAAAAAGTGGAAGATTCCAATTCCAAAAAAGAACAAATCAGCTCTGAATTTGATACGATCAGGAAAATATCTTGTGGAAAATAATAAGAATAATGGAAACTAGAATACTGCAATAATGAAGATATATCACCAAAATATTTCTTTATGATCGAGCTGTGAAACGAGCAAGATATGACGATGAAAAGTCTGCAACTCTAACTGATGTTCTACAAGCAGTAAAGAATATATGTTACATAATTTATATTTACTTATTGTTAGTATGCAGTACGGGACATAATTTATTTGAAAATTAGGGCATCCAAAAAAAATTCATCACAGAGTAATAGCAAAGAAAAATGAGATATCTATCTGCCATTTGTTTTGCTTATTTAAATGCTTTGTTTATTCAAGCATTTAAGTTGGAAGTCAAGTTGATTATATTTAAATAGAAATAATGCATATATAGTCATGAAATATTTTTGTTGAAATTATCTTTTTTCGTACTAAACATTATCAATGGAAAGCTTATCTCATTAGCGTCCGAGTTCTTTGATCTAAATAAACAAACCACAAGTCGTTATCAGCTTTTTTTTTTTTTCTAACTAGTGGGCTTTTTTGTCGTTGGGAATAATTTTCTTAAAACTTATTATATTTTAATAAAAATTTGGTACGCAACCTAATTTATTATTATTGCAACTTGTTGAAAATTTGAACAAAATCGTACAATTAACAACAGAAATATAATATTTTTTAATTATATCTGCAATTCGCCGAAAAACTTAAAAAAATTTTAGGCTAAAAATCAAAACCGATTTTTTTTTTCCTCAATTCTTCCACGAAATTGCGTTTTTTCCCTGCGATCAGGAGTGCCTACCCCCCCCCCCCCCCCCAAGGAATTTGTCAGAAAATTTATCAACCATTAAATGTAAATTAAAATTACAAACAAAAATTAAAAAATTGCTCAAACACTAAAATAATTTCTCAGATTTGATTGCAATAAAAACATATGTATTAAATAAGTGCTTTATGCATAGAAATTAATAATTATCATAAAAAAATTTCTAAAACGATATATATATCTATTCAATATATTGAAATTTTACCTGCTAAGACGGAAACCTGTTTAAAACAAGGTTTTCACCGGTTCTTAAGTCCCCCCCCCCTTCCCCAAGGAAATTCTGATATGCAGACATGCCACTTTTCCGCAGAATCACGCTTTTCGGCGCTGTATATTTTAGCATTCCTGAGATCAATGCAAATATGCATTAACATTTTTTACCCTTTTTTTGTGTGTGTGTGTGTGGGGGGGGGGGGGGGGGGGGGGCGGACGAAATACACGAAAAACAAAAACGGGAGAACAAGTAGTGGCCGCCAAATTGAAATTGTTTTCGTTTTCCTTCGACCTTCTCTTTCCCCTGACTGATCGCGCGCACCAAAGCAATTAGCGATGCCGCAGATGCACTATAGCGCTTAAATTACGCGAAAAATTGGAGTTGGGACGCAAAAAAATAGTTCTTACGACGTCCCATGGGATGCGTAATTTTTACAGACGTAAATTCTTCAAAGAATCGTGAAATAAATGGGAATTCCGTCCAAGGACCGCGGGAAAATGTCGGTTTTCATCAAAAAATCGCTGAAAAAAAGACTAATTTCGTCGAGGAATCGCAAAAAAATTCAAATTTTGTAGAAGAATCGCAGAAAGAAGAAAAATTTTGTCAATGGGCTGCAGGAAAAAAAGACGAATTTCATCGAAAGATCGAGAAAAAATGGCAAATTTTATCAAAGAATCCGAAAAAAAACGGCGAGTTTCGTCGTACAATCGCGAAAAAACGGCGATTTTCGTCGTACGTAAATATGCTAGACAATTTTTCTGCTGATTTATTAAATTTAGGTTTTTGGACTTTTTTATATGCATTTAAAAAGTAGTTAAGAATATTATGTATAAAATATGTAAAATACCTGATTTGTGATATATTCATTTTTCAGTGTCTTTTCTTTTTCCTAAACATATGATGTGTAAATGTGTATATACAGTTAGAAGAAAACACTGCATTGCGGTTGCAGACAGAATTTGATGTTAAAGAGGCTTGTCGCAGACACAGTTAAAAAATTCTGCCACAGGGATGTAAAATAATTTCATATGCAGTGTTTTCTGCAGCTCCATATATTGATCTTCAATTTGTTCTGTTGAATTGATCTAAAGTATCAGACCAGATTGTGTGATCGTTAAGATTATTTGGGTGAATTAGTCATGGTGTAGTATGGGTGTATTCATCTGGGATGGTACATCCTTGGTTCGAATCCAGGCCTGGAGTTTTTTTTACCTACTTGGAAAATTTACATCGGTTATAATTAATTTACCGACTGAATAATCGTGTTATAAATTAATGTAGTATTAAGGATGTTATTAAAGAAAATAATCATAGGTATCCGATTTAGTTTCTCAAAAACCAAACTCAATCAGGAATGGTCCCACATAAATACTGAATTTAAACAATTTAGAAAATGCACATCAAGCGTAACAAATGAAGTGCGCTCATATTAAAACAATGTTTTTAAAAGATTCAGATTTTGGTGTAATAGCATACATTATTTCAGATACAGTATAGCAGTCAAAATTTTTTGTGTATCCTTGTAAATACTATTGGTTTTTTACTATACAGGAAGTAACTTGTTGTAAACTTTAGCAAGGTATATTAATTTCATAAAATTTGAAATAGTTTAATCTATATATATAAAAGAAAGTCTGGATTTCGTATTAACCACAGCAGAAAAAAATCTACCAAACCAAACATCTTGAAAATTGGGATAAAAATACTTCTTATAACACCGAGTGCCGCTAAGAGGGGATTTTCGAAAATTCCACCCCTAAGTGGGGTAAAAAAAGCAACGAACTTTAAAAAAATTCCTTAAAAATCGGCTTTTGTTGTTATTTTTCAACTGATAACATATTTTAGTGTATTTATTCATGCTGAATCGAATGGTACCAAGCAAATTCTTTTAAATCCAGTAGTTTGTGAGATACTTCACATTTTCCTAATTTGGCGATGCATTCGGCGCAAAAACCTGAAAATTTCAATCCTTATCTATATATATAAATGAAAGTCTGGATTTTGTATTAATCACAGCAGAAAAAAATCAACCTAACTAAAAATCTTGAAAATAGGGGTAAAAATAATTCTTATAACACCGAGTGCCGCTAAGAAGGGATTTTCGAAAATTCCACCCCTAAGTGGGGTAAAAAAAAGGAACGAACTTTTAAAAAGTTCCTTAAAAATCGGCTTTTGTAGTTATTTTTCAACAGATAACATATTTTAGTGTATTTATTAATGCTGAATCGAATGGTACCAAGCAAATTCTTTTAAATCCAATAGTTCGTGAGATACTTCACATTTTCCTAATTTGGCAATGCATTCGGTGCGAAAAACCTGAAAATTTCAATCCTTATCTATATATATAAAAGAAAGTCTGGATTTCGTATTAATCATAGCAGAAAAAAATCTACCGAACCAAAAATCTTGAAAAATGGGATAAAAATACTTCTTATAACACCGAGTGCTGCTAAGAAGGGATTTTCGAAAATTCCACCCCTAAGTGGGAAAAAAAAAATAAACTTTTAAAAAAATTCCTTAAAAATCGGCTTTTGTAATTATTTTTCAACTGCTAACATATTTTAGCGTATTTTTTCATGCTGAATCGAATGGTACCAAGTAAATTCTTTTAAATCCAGTAGTTCGTGAGATACTTCACATTTTCCTAATTTGGTGATGCCTTCGGAGCAAAAATCTGAAATTTTCAATCCTTATCTATATAGATCAGATTTTGTATTTATTTTTAAATTCATACCATATTTTAGTGTATTTTTTCATGCTGCATCGAATGATATTAAGCAAATTCTTTTAAGTCCATTAGTTCGTGAGATACTTGAAATATTTTAAGATGGCGATGTCTTCGGTGCTAAAAGTTGAAATTTTCAATCTATCTATAAATCGTTGTACAATAAAATCTAACGAACCTACAATTTTAAAAGAGAGTTCTATAATCAGGTTAACATGATTATATAAGCTATATGTAAGTATCTCAATATAGATAAAACGCAAAGTGAAATTTCATTCCGGCCACTTATAACTTAAGTTCTTCTAGATAGATTTTAATGGAACTTGTTAGTTGGATAATTTTTCTGGAATTTTGTAGCAAATAAAATATAGAATTCTACGCTGTTTAATTGAATACTTATGCAGATGTTTTTAATCACATGAACCCAATTACAAAAGTTTGGCTTTATTTTAAAGGTTCCTCTGAATGAATTTTAATGTGATTAAAATTGTTAACATGTTGAGCGCTGCGTCATTCATTGGTGACTACCATTGAACTTTCAGTTTAGATGACGGACTTTTCACCGATGACAGATAGTCTAAAATACGATATAAAACTAAAAACTACTATGATATAAAAATTTTGTTTTATTCAAAGTTTCTTTAAAAAACACTGACCAGCGTAGCAGGCGAAGGCTGCTAGTATAATATAATTAAAACATGCCCCAAAAAATGTTTCCACCTATACTATTATGTAATTAAGTACTTTAGTGTGGTCCTGTAAATCAGGGCCGTAGCAAGGTGTTTTGAGCCCCCCCCCCCCCAAAAAAAAAGTGTAACTTTGGGCTCCCTCCCTCCACTTTCAACTGAATTTTTTGAGAAATATTTATATTGAATTTCCTATGAGCTTCAAATTATAATAATGTAATAAACAAATTTAATAATTAGCATAAATATTTTCAATCGTTATTAAAATTATTATAACATTCATAACTCTGCACAAATATGAAATAAATATGCATTGCTTAAAGAAGCCGTGGCAGAATGTGTGCGATACTGTGATGGGCGTTGCAGACTTTTAAGGACACCCTCAGAATCAGCAATGCCACGGACGCGCTATTGCGCTTAAATTATGCAAAAAATAAATTTCGTCAAAAAATCCCTCAAAAGCAGGTTTCGTCAAAAACTTGTGAAAAAAGAGGCAAATTTTGTTTAAAAAATCCCACAAAAACGACAAATTTCATCAAAAAATCTCAAAAAAAAAAAACAAAAAAAAAAAAACAACCAGATAACATTAAAAAATCGTGAAAAAACGACAAATAGATAACAGGTTTCAAGACAAATCAAAAAATCTCAGGGAAAAAAAAGACAGATTTCGTCTAAAGATCGCGAAAAAAAGGAAAATTTCGTCAAAGGCACAAGGAAAAAAAAAAAAAGATATTGCTGGAAGTGATTTTTCTGTTTTATTATTATTATTATTTTGTAAGTGATGGGAATAATTTACACATACACATGCATGTTACCATAATTAATTAGCACTACAATAGCACAAAAAATATATTTATGCAATACGTTGCATTTTGTTGTAATCAGGACCTGACTAAATCAGGGGCATGCAGGACAACTGCATTGGATGCCGGGGCTCCCGATTGAGGGGGCCCTCCAAGAGCAAATATAAATTTTTTGTTAAAGCTAAATAATAAAATATGGGCAAAAGTGACCAAAATTCTTTATTTTTAGATTTATTGGGGCTCTTTTTTCATCTCTCCTGCTTTCGAATCCAACGCTTCCCCCCCCCCCTCCTCCCCTGAATGTAACAGTTACATCACAGGTGTATTTACATTTTAAAGGCTCACATTTGTTCTTATGTTTCTATAACCAAAGAAAAAATGTATTCAATAGTTTCTTAAAGTTATCTTTTTTGTGCTATTCTGTATACAAATGTGAATAGTACTTGACATGAAATTTACGTATACAGACAATTAGTATAAAGTTAAGTTTTAGACACTTCAGTATAATTCAAGAAAAAATCCAAAAGGTAGAAGGGGAGCCTCCTTGAATTACACTTGCCCCAGGGCCCCTCACAATCTAAGTTGGGCCCTGGTTGTAATAAAATTTTAATCATTTGTTTTCTAATGATATAGTTTGCTTTCTGCATATGTTAAGGTAATACTGGATGCAGAGACGAAAAGGAGAACATATGAATTTTGGTCACTTTTGGCACATTTTCAGCATTTGACATCCTTTAATGGAAATCTTGATTATTGGAGGGGGGGGGGGGGCTTAAAAAGAGGCTCCTGGGGAAATTGACCTGCATGCCCCTGGATAAGAAAAGGTGAATTTGAAAAAAGAAATATTTAAAAGAAGTATTTTCTTACATTTTCAAAACAAATAAACTTTATAAAAAGTTTAATAGAATCGATTAGGAGGCCCCCTTGCTTTGTCCCCCCCCCCCAAATGGGGGGTATGGGGGGAGGTCGCTACAACCCTGCTGTAAATGAATAATACATATTCTTTGCACAACAAATAGTACAGAGTATATATTGTAGTATATACTTCATAGATACATATCAATTTTATTATGTTCGAAAGAGTAACATCATTAAAATGCACTTGAAACAATTTTTTCCCATTGGCCATAATGTAATGGAATACTTTTGACTGCCTCTATAATTAAAGTATACATCCAATTTTCATAAAATTTGAAATGACTAGACAAAATTATGCAACAATTCTATATTTTAAATTTAAAACTATTTGGTTGGAAAGTTTCTGCTCTGTTATTTGCAGACGAACAGAAAGACACTATAATTGACTAAATGACGACTATAGTTGCTATGCATTTACATAATTATGAATGCATGTAAAAAAGATGCAATTACTACGCTCTTACACAAATATTAAAGAGGACTGTTCAATAGGGTGGGCCGAAAAAAATCTTTTTTCGATTTTCGATTATGGCGGGTGCGGAAAAGTGACCACTGGTGGCACTCAGTTCATACAAAAAATTTGAGATTTTTTGGAAATTTCCTTACCCTGCCGCAAATGGCTTGAAGTTTTGCAAAAATGCTCATTTTTGAACTTTTTTCGAAAAAAATTAAAAAATGTTAAATTTATTTTGGTTGTATTTACTTGAAAAGGCATATTTAATGTACCAAATGTTAAAATAAGATCTGATCATGCATTATTTAATATCTATGTGCCTTATAACTAAGCCTTTTTTTATAGCTTTTTCTCCTATATATAGGCAAAAGTTGTATTTGTTTGAATCGATCGTTAGTTTCTCTCTTATTTATGTCCCTTGGTCTTCTTTATATTTTTTCTATGTGTCAAAGGTCACATATTTGGGCGATGAACAGCAGTATACTTCAAAAACAAATCTGGAAGGTGAGAATTAAGTGAAGCAGGACTCTAAGCGAGCACAATGACTCGTCGTAATATTGAGGGAGTGAAGGATGAAATAGATGAGAGCCAAAATGCGATAAAGTGTTATTATTTCTCAATGCTCAGTTACCTACGAAATTTGTTCAGCGTGAACGTGAAACTTTTTTCTAGTGAGATACAGTGCTTTTTGGACCATTTAATGTTCCATTATAGTGTTTTGTGCGTTTTATTGCAACGAGTTTAGAAATGGCTAGTATGAAGGACTACGGTAATGTAAAGACACGTAAAAATAGCCTTTTCGAGGTATAATGCGTATTGAAATATTGCAATTGCCAACTTATGCTGATAATCATGCGCCACTACTACTGGTTGCTTCACCATGTAGAAGTTGTGACAGAAGAGGATGCAAATCTCGTCATCGATAAAAAAGGTCAGAAGAGAGAACTAGAAACCAGGGTTGGAAAAAAATCATGATTTTTTTAAAAAAATCAAAAAAATCGGATTTATTTGATTTAAATCAGATTTTTTTGATTTAAATCAGATTTATTTGATTTTTTTAGAATTCTATTTTTAATTGCTGTGTTTTTATGTTTTTACAATACATGGAGCAGTTTTTCATAAAAATAACTAAGAAAAAATAAATAATGTTCATAAAAATATATAAAAATTATAATTTATAAAAATAATATAATAAATAATTATACAGTTCAGTAAATACTATATTCCAGTTACTGATTGGTACTAAAAATTAAACAACTAGGCTTTAATCTAAAGCCATTCTATTATTTTGTAATTGAATTATGCACACTAAATAAGAAATAAACTTAAATAGGTTGTAAATGAATAAAAAATGGTAAAATTAAAAAAATAATAGTAATAATAAATATTTATTTAATGCAAGCTATTTATATTAAGGGATAAAAATCACAATTAATTGAATAGCTTTTAAGCAAATAGAAATAGATCAGATATAATTGTTTGAACAAATACACTAATTTAGAACTTTTATCCACTCCTAATTTATTACGAAGACTTGAATGAACTAGTCCAAAAGAAGAAAATTGTCTTTTTACTCCAGCAGATGAAGCCACGGCTGTTGTTATTTGGTAAATAAATTCAATTTCAATTTCGCTGATTATCTCTTTACCTCCCATTATGTAAAAGGACTTCCACCAATCATAATCTGTCATAATATCTGAAATTTTTTTTCTTAAGCAATGGTAATTTTTGGAATGGACCATTTTTTGCTTGAAAATATGCTACAGTAGTGAAAAGATTTGGACAATTTTCTTTAATGAATGCCAAATTTTCATTATTTTCCTCTACACTAAGTGAAATTTCATTTCAATTTAAAACAGAATGACTTAATAAAACTCCAGCAAAATGACAACCATTAATAGCTTGTTCATATTTTGCTTTAAATTTTGTAATTCTATCTCAGACTTGCCAAGTTCTGAAAGTTAAAAATCAGGAGATTTTATTTCAAAAATCAGGAGATATTTCTGTCAAAGAAAACTTGTTAATTTGTTGATGTTGATGTAAAGATCTTTAGTGAAAGTTTCAGTTTATATTATGTTATAAAAAAAAGGGATGTTTTGTTACTCATTAACTTATATAAAACTATAGTAAAGATCATAAATAAGTCTTAATACAGACAAATTATTAATAATTCAATACATGACCATAGTAACAATAACAAACCTTAAAGATACATAGTTTATAATGCATCTGAATGTAATTCATCACATAAAATACTACTGGTCAAACATACTAAAGAACAATTACACCTGTACTAGAGCTTTTTTCACTGAATCACAGCACATTTGACTGTTAAATAATAGAATATTTAAAAAGTATGAAAAATCAGAAGCATGGAGCAAACATCTGAAAATCAGGAGTCTTCTGCCAAAATCAGGAGATTTGGCAACTCTGCTATCTTTATCTAATACATTTTCTAACTTTTTACCCAAAAATTTTAAAAATTCGTATGCTTTGATTGAAATTTGATTGTGTAATATGGCAAGTTTTAAAACTTGTTCCTTGCATGTAGTATCCGATATTTTGGGGGAACATTAATGAATTTGTTTAATCATTTACTTGTGAAACAAAAAAGATCCAGATCATTTAGTTGCCAAGATTGGCAAACGAAATATGATTTATAAAAAGTTTGTGTTTTGCCTCATCCTCTAAAGTTCATTACAAAAGAACAAACAATTAAAGGATTAGGAGGGGGACACCTGTACTTAACCTGTACCTGCCACATTCTTTCTGATAGCAATCCTGAAAATATTAGAAAAACACCTGTTACTTATTTACACCTATTTCTTATTTCTCTGCTGATTAATTTCCAAAATGAAAAAAGAAAAAAAAAAATTGATTTAAATCAAGTGATTTTTTTAAAAAAAATCAGTTGATTTAAATCTAGATTTAAATCTTGATTTAAATCGGTTGATTTAAATCATGCCAACCCTGCTAGAAACTTGGATAGAACATACAGGCAGAAGATGTTCTTGAAAGAAGGAAAATTAAAAGCATATTTTTTGATGGTAGAAAGGATAAAAATATATTCAGAGGGGAAAAAAAAAAGAACAAACAGCACCGTCGAGAGAAAGGCGAGGAACACATCACCGTGTTGTTTGAACCCGGTTAGGAATACTTGGGTCACTTGATACCTCGTTCTGGTCACGGAAAAGAAATAGCAAAAACATTATATAATCTTCCAAGTCACCAAAAGTTAGACTTTTCTGAACTGACAGCACTTGTGTGTGATGACACCACTGTTAATACAGGTAAACGCAATGGTGTCATTGCCTGTCTTGAAAAAAAAACTAGGAAGAGTTCAGTGACATTTGATATGTATTCTTCATATGAACGATATCCCACTTCAACATCTACTCTCTAAACTCGATGGTGAAACACGGGACCTAAGACCTTTGCCAAAGCAATCGGTGCTAGACTAATGGGGTGTGAAAAATCTACGTGTCACTTTGTTCGAGCCTATTGCTGTTTCATGAGTATCAGAAATGGAAAATACTGAAGATCTAAGTACCGATCAAAAATGCTTATTTGATATTTATGAAGTAGTCTCAATCGAAGTATGTCCTCGAGAAATGGAAAACAGATAACCTGGACCAACTATGAAATCGAGATGGATCACAACTACTTGGCGAATTTTACACTCATGCGTTAGTAGTTAAAATCACACCCAAGTGCTGTCAGTTCAGAAAAGTCTAACTTGAGGTGACTTGGAAGTTTATATAATGATTTTGCTATTTCTTTCCCGTGACCGGAACGAGGTATCAAGTGACCCAAGTATTCCTAACCAGGTTCAAACAACACGGTGATGTGTTCCTCGCCTTTCTCTCGACGGTGCCGCTTGTTCTTTTTTTCCCTCTGAATATACTTTTATTCTTTCTACCATCAAAAAATATGCTTTTAATTTTCCTTCTTTCAAGAACATCTTCTGCCGGTATGTTCTTTCCAAGTTTTTATTTCTCTCTTCTGACTCAAATTTTATCGATGACGAGATTCGTATCCTCTGCTGTCACAACTTCTACATGGTGAAGCAACCAGTAGTAAGATCGCATGATTATCATCATAAGTTGGCAATTGCAATATTTCAATATATATGATGCCTCCAAAAAGGCTACTTTTCATGCTATTGCGTGGCTTTACATTACCATAGTGCTTCATACAAGCCATTTCAAAGCTCGTAATAATAAAACACAAAAAGCACTATAATGGAACATTAAACGATCCAAAAAGCACCGTATCTCACTAGAAAAAGGTTTCACGTTCACACTGAACAAATATTGAAGGTAACTGAGCATGGAGAAATAAGAATCCTTTATCGCATTTTGGATCTCACCTGTATCATCCTTCACTCCCTCAGTATTATTCAGTATTATGACGAGTCATTGCGCTCACTTAGAGTCATGCTTCAAGCCCTTCTCACCTTCCAGATTTGTTTTTGAAGTATACTGCTGTGCGTCGCCCAAAAATAAGACCTTTGATACAAAAAAAAAATATAAAGAAGACCAAGAGACATAAATAAGAGAGAAACTAACGATCGATTTAAAAAAAATACAACTTTTGCTTGTTATACAAGAAAAAGCTATAAAAATAGGCTAAGTTATAATACACATAGATATTAAATAATGCATGATCAGATCTTATTTAAACATATGGTACATTAAATATGCCTTTTCAAGTAAATACAATCAAAATAAATTTAATTTAACATTTTTTAATTTTTTTCGAAAAAAGTTCAAAAATGAGCATTTTTGCAAAACTTCAAGCCGTTTGCGGCAGGGTAAGGAAATGTCCAAAAAATCTCAAATTTTTTGTATGAACTGAGTGCCACCAATGGCCACTTTTCCGCACCAGCCATAATCGAAATTCGAAAAAAAGTTTTTTTTGGCCCACCCTACTGTTCAATGGTACTAAGTTTATAGTTAAGGATTTAAAATCTATTAATTATTACTGGAATAGTTACAGATACCATTAAAAGAGAAGTGTTTTCATTCTGTAGATTGACACGCATCCTAGCAATTCTGACTTACCATTTCAATTGATAAGATGACAATTTCAAATCAAACTTGCATTTGCAATGACAATAAGTCTCAAGAACAAACACTACAATTTGTTGGCATTTATTTGCCTGAACCTGTATTTAGTCATGTGCAATAGTATGTTGCATGTTCTCAAATATGACATAACTGGAACTTCAAAGTCAAAATTGATCAAGGACCAAAACAGGAAAATTAATCCCAAAATCTGGAAAATATTTTACGAAAAATGAGGTATACAAGGAAATCTTTAACAACTAAACTGAAGACAACATCAGGGGTGATTCTGGATTAGCACTGGGCCGATGTAGGAATTTCTTAAATCGATTTATCACCCATCCTACATCGCGATTTAGGGTTAAATCGCGATTTAACGATGTTACCTTTAGACTATGAAAACCAGTTTTTTTTATTTATAGAGACAAAATACAGTATTTATTAACCCCCCCCCCCCATTTATCCTTTCTTGTGCTATATAGTATACTGTTATTTCGCATCATTAAATAGGGAAAAAATAATGGGAAAAAATAATCAAAGAGCTGAGCCTGCATTAGAAATTGAATATTGAAGATACTGAAATGTCCTTGAAATTCATTTGCATCCAGTGTGAAAAAAGAAATAAATTATTTGAAATGCATGTGGGATCAAAGCTGATGAATATATTTTCCAGAATAAAGCTATATTTCTTGAAAAAAAAAAAAAAAAAAAAATCAAACTGAATATACTAAAAGCACATGGCAAAAACCCCCGCAATATTGAAAATACAAAAATGTCATCGAAATCTGCTTGCATCCAATAGAAAAAAGAATTAACCAGTTCTCTAATTAGGTGTAATCGATGTAGATATGCATATTTTGATGAGAAAACTGTATTTCACTTGGCGATCAATAATTATTATTTTAAGTCGTCACTTAGCGAGTGATGACTTGAGTGGCGATAGATGACGAGCAAATTACTTGAAATGCATGTGGAATCAAAGCTGATAAATATATTTTGCCAAAATAAAACTGTATTTCTTAAAAAAATAATCCAACTGAACACGATAAAAGAACTCGGCAAAAAAGCAAAATATTGAAAATACAGCTGTGTCATTGAAATCTGTTTGCATCCAGTAGGAAAAAGAAATAACCACTTTTTTAATTAGATGTAATCAATGTAAAGATGCATGTTTCCATGAAAAAAACTGCATTTCACTTGGAGATTGAAAATAGATTTTTTAATCGCTACTTGGTGAGTGACGACTAAGGTGGCGATCAATGTCCAATAAATTTACTTGAAATGCATGTAAAATCAAACCTGATGAATTAATATATTTTCCAAAATAAAACTTTTATTTCTTGGAAAAATAATTCCAACTGACCACACTAAAAGAACACGACAAAAAAACGAAAATATTGAAAACCCAGCAGCAGAAATTTTTTCTGCAGTCTGCAGACCAATCCCTCGCATTACATTATATGCACTCAAACCTCCTAAGTATTTGTGATAGACAAAAGAAAAGAATATTTTTAAAAGAAGTTGTCTTTGTTCTCAGAATTTTTAACGCCTCATACATTGTCCAAAAGAGGGGGGGGGGGGGGGGGTCCCCTTTGACGAAACCTGCTGTTTTTTTTTCGCGATCTGCTGAAGAAAGTTGCCGTTTTTTCGCGATCTGCTGAAGAAATTTGCCGTTTTTTCGCGATCTGCTGAAGAAATTTGCCGTTTTTTCGCGATCTCCTGAAGAAAAAATTTGCCGTTTTTTCGCGATCTCCTGGAGAAATTTGCCGTTTTTTCGCGATCTCCTGAAGAAATTTGCCGTTTTTTCGCGACCTTTTGAAGAAATTTGCCGTTTTTTCGCGATTTTTTTTTTTACGAAATTTGCAGTTTTTTGGATTTTTTAACGAAAATTTCAGTCTTCTCGTAATTTTTTGAAGAAATTTGTCGTTTTTCGCGATTTTTTGAAGAAATTCGCCGTTATTCCGTGATCTTTTACGAAAATTGCCGTTTTTACGCAATCTTTTCAAGAAATTGGCCGTTTTTTTCGTGATTTTTTAAAGAAATTTGCCGTTTTTCGTGATTTTTTGTCGAAATTAGCCGTTTTTTTTTTTGTAATTTATTCATAAAATTTGTCGTTTTTTTTCTTGATTTTTTGACAAAAACTGCCGTTTTTTCGTGATCTTTTGAAGAAGTTTGCCTTTTTTTGCGATGTTTTGAAGAAACTTGCCGCTTTTTTCGTGATCTTTTGAAGAAATTTGCCTTTTTTCGTGATTTTTTGACGAAATTTACCGTTTTTTCACGATCTTCGAACGAAATTCGCGTGTTTTTCGCGATATATGACGAAATTGATTTTTTCTCGAAGACTATCGAAATTCGCGATGCATTTTATGTCCGAAATTTTGGATTTAGGACAGAATTTTTTTAATTTTTGCTAAATTTTTAAAAGTTAAAAAATAGTTTGTCGCAGCGTTGCGCCAATTCTGCTCCCGGGATTGAAAATACAGCTAAATTATTGAAATCTGTTTGCATCCAGTAGGGAAAAGAAATAACCACTTTTCTAATCAAATATAATCAATGTAGAGATGCGTATTTCCATGAAAAAATCTGCATTTCACTTGGCGATCGAAAAAAAAAATTATCGCCAGTTTTATATCTTTAATTACCGCATGGCAAGTGTCGGCCGCTAATTTTTATTGTATTAAATCAAATCCTGCTACATCGATTTAACACATAGGGGGCGCTATGGGCGGCTCAGCCCCGCTAAAATATTTTGACCCCCCCCCCCCCTGAAAAAGATTCCAAGGTCACTCAATGAATTTCTGTTCCGAAAATCCAAAAGAAATTCTGTTCAAAAATCTAATTTAGTTTTGAGACCCTTTCAGTTTTGCAGAATTACTACATTGTATCTAAAATAAGTAATTCAACTCTCCCTCATCCTATTTGTACATATGAAGCTAACATGATGTTTAATTTTTCACCAGTTATAGACTCAAAATTTTCATCATCATGTACTTTTTTAACATAAAATGAAGTTATTACAACAGTTTAATGAGAAACATAGTATCTACAATGTGAATATGCACTAATTTTTCTTTCTGTGTCAAAGAAAGATAAAAAACAAATAAGCACCCCTACATTTTCTCGAGCCCCCCCCCCCCCCCCCCCCAACCTATTATTCACTTCTAGCTACGGTCCTGTCCTCACCTGCTAAATCGATTTAACACAAACTTGCTCTGTTTTCCCTAAATCGTATTTTTCTTACATCGCCTTTTTCCTAAATCGGAAAGCATTGAGGCAAAGCTACATCGTTTCGCTACATCGCGATTTAAGAACTGGCTAAATCGCGACGTCCGATGTATCTATTGAAAACCAATAGTTAAATCGGATTTCCGATGTAAGCGTTAAATCAAGGCTACATCGTTTCGCTACATCGCGACGTTCGATGTATCTATTCAAGACCAATAGTTAAATCGGATTTCCGATGTAAGCGTTAAGAGGATTTAAGGCTCAGACCTGCAAATTTGAATTTTAACTTTAAACTTGCTCCTTTCCCTGCCCCCCCCCCCCCCCCCACAGGCATAAATAGTGAATTAATAAAAAAAAAACATTGTTTTTTGGATTTTAATTAATAAATAAACGCAATGTTGAATTCAGACACTTTTCTCCGGGAGGTATTTCTGTGGCTCCAAGGGGGGGGGGGGGGGAGAGAAATTGCACATTTTCACCATTAAAAACACAGAATTTCCGGGGGAGGGACCCCCTTAATAAATGTGTTAGTAATACACTACAGACATCACATGCAGTTGACATCTATGCTAGCAGTAGCGTATGTAGATTTATTTCAGAGGGGGCTGAGATACAGCATACATTTCTGAGAGGGTTGCGCCGTGCGGGGGGGGGGACGAAGGGAGCGGTCGCCCCGGCGCGGGAATTTAGGAGGAGCCAAATTTATACTACCAACGTAATAATACACTTGGCATCTATACTGGTGAGTGTATTTCGCATCATTAAACAGTATTTTCTTGGGAAAAAAATAATCAAAGAGCTGAACATGCAACAGAAGTCGAAAATTGAAGGTACTGAAATGCCCTTGAAATCCATTTGCATCCAGTGTGAAAAAAGGAATAAGTTATTTGAAATGTACATAGAATCAAAGCTGATAAATATATTTTCCAGAATAAAGCTATATTTCTTGAAAAAATAATCAAATTGAATATACTAAAAGCACATGGCAAAAAAACCCCGCAATATTGAAAATACAAAAACGTCATCGAAATCTGCTTGCATCCAATAGAAAAAAGAATTAACCAGTTCTCTAATTAGACGTAATCAATGTAGATATGCATATTTTGATGAAAAAAACTGTATTTCACTTGGCGATCAGTAATTATTATTTTAAGTCGCCACTTGGCGAGTGATGACTAGAGTGGCGATCGATGACCAATAAATTACTTGAAATGCATATGGAATCAAATCTGATAAATATATTTTGCAAAATAAAACTGTATTTCTTGAAAAAAAATCCAACTGAAATAGATAAAAGAATGCGGCAAAGAAAACGAAATATTGAAAATACAGCCATGTCATTGAAATCTGTTTGCATCCAGTAGGAAAAAGAAATAACCACTTTTCTTATTAGATGTAATTAATGTAGAGATGCATATTTCCATGAAAAAAACTGCATTTCACTTGGCGATTGAAAATAGATCTATTAAATCGCCACTTGGCGAGTGACGACTAGGATGGTGATCGATAGCCAACAAATTACTTGAAATGTGTGTGGAATCAATGCCGATGAATATATTTTTGCAAAATGAAACTGCATTTCTCGAAAAAATAATCAAACTGAACACAGTAAAAAAAAAAACTCTACAAAAAACCAAAATATTGAAAATACAGCTATGTCATTGAAATCTGTTTGCATCCAGTAGGAAAAAGAAGAAAACACTTTTCTAATTAGATGTAATCAATGTAGAGATCCATACTTCTATGAAAAAAAAACAGCATTTCACTGGGCGACCGAAAATGGATTTTTTTAACCGCCACTTGGCAAATGACGACAAGGGTAGGAAACGAAGGAAATTTTTTAATTGCCACTTTTACATTTTTAATATCCACATGGCAAGTGACCGCAGCTAATTTTAAATCAAATCCTACTATATCAATTTAACACCAGCTTTCAATGTTTTTCCTAAAAAGTCTTTTTCTTAAACCGAAAACACTGAGGTTTGTGATGTGTGTTTCAATCGGATCCTCTAAATCGATTTAACACCAACTTGCTCTGTTTTCCCTAAATCATATTTTTCTTACATCACCTTTTTCCTAAATCAGAAAGCATTGAGGCTTGCAAAGTTTGCTTAAATCGATTTAACACTAGTTTGACATGCAAGCAGTATATACACCAAAGTAGATAACTCAATTTTCTGATGTTAACTCTGAATCATTATTTGAAATCGATTTAAAACCAATGGCTAAATCACGATTTAAGACTGACTAAATCGTGGTGTAAGACAATGGCTAAGTCGCGATGTAAGGCGATGGCTAAATCGCGATGTATAGCAATGGCTAAATCGCCATTTCCGATGTATCGATTTAAGAAACTGACTAAATCGCGATTTCCGATGTAAGCTTTAAATCGATTTAAGAGATAAATCGATTTAAGGCCCAGGCCTATTCTGGATGAAATTTTTTTTTCGGAAATTCGCATCGCATTTTCGGAAATCGGGTCATAATGCCTTCAAAATAGGGTAAAGTAAACATTATTTACAAAATAGTCAAGTGAATGAACAGTTTACTACATAAAAAACATTTAAAAGTGCATAATACCTGATTAGAAAACAGTCTCTCATTATGTTCTTTCATTCGATGATGAGCTTCAGCTATAGCTAAAGTGGCTTGATGGACTTTACGATATATTCTGTCACCCTCCAAGGTCTGGAATACAAACATTCCTTCTCCAGTGATACATTGCCTAAAATTCATTAAGCCATTTTTTAACTATTTTTATTTTTGATAATATTTTGCAAATTATTTTCTAGAGTTTTAATAACATAGACACAAATGACATAAAAGAAACTGCAATACATAATTTTCAATTTTATTCTTTTAAAAGGATAAAACAGACTTAAGACAATATTGAAAAAAATTACATAATTTCATAAATAAAAAATCGAAACAGACTTTATATTCGTAAATAAACCTCGCCACACACGTATGTTATACTAAGCAGCAAGAGGATTAAAAATTGCTTCAGAACATGGGATCACAATTTGTTCAGTAGGAGAAAATAGAAAAAATAGTTACAAAGAATGTGACATCGAGCAGAACAAAACGGGTTAATAATAAGTAGAAAAATATTTATTTGATGCAAAGCAGATTACAATGCAATACAGTTCAATGCCATAATCATAAAGGAGATGATGTGGCATTCGTAAAGAAATTGTTTGAAGTTGCAGTGAGTCACAAAGAGCATTGTGCAGTCGACACTGATGGATGAAGGATTGATGGATGCATCCAAAGATATTTGGCATAATGGTGATGTATGTTGAAATGGTAAAAACCAATGCTATCAGATTGACAAATTTATCCAGTGACATACCAAAACAACCAATTTCAGATGGCCTCAGCAGAAGAAATCCAAGAGACAGATCCAGGAAGCATAAAGGCCATGCAAGAGGTCTGCCACATTCAACTCCCCTCCTGGAATATGTAACATTGAGATGATTATGCACCATGATTGCAAAGTGTGCTGGTTCATTATGATATATGAACCATATATTCTGGACTGGTATTCCCTGCATCATATCCCAGAAGATGTGCTGCAGGAAAACAAAGTAATTTGCACCATTAGACCTTTGGGCAGAAAATACGGTCCCAACACATGAATTTTGAGAATTTCCCAGATGCCTTCAGTAGCAAAAAACTGACTTCACACATCTATTTCATAGTTTCATATAAAATTTAACTTTCGATAGATAGTCAAAGCCCAATTTTATGATAATCATATTTAATTTTATTCTAATGGTTATTTAAGACCCAAACCACTAAACAAGCAAATGGGCAAAGAAAAAAAAAAAAAAAAAAAAAAAAGAAAAAGAAATGAAATGAATAGCTTTTTTTCCAAGAATCTAAAAAAAATTTAGTGTTTACAGCACAACTTGTAGATTATCAGGGGGAAAAAAAAATAAATAAATAAATAAACTGTTGCTAATTTCTAATACAAAATAAATAAAAAAATGTCTGAAATCTGATTGATTAATATGTATGATATGCACAGGCATTTGATTGTTTGCATGAATGAGTAAATTATTTTACCCAAGGACTTTATTTTATTAAATTAAGAAAAAATATATTTCTCCCGCTTATATAGCTAATCATGCGGTTAACCAAATTTCAACGTATTTGGATAGCTTGATATAAATATGTATTTCAACACTCATCTATTAAGATGACTTTACATTTTCATATTGTATATAAAAAGGTACATTTCATGCAGCTTTATGAAGAAAAATAAATCTCTGAAATTAGTCTAAAATGATTATTACATTCATTTTATTACTTTGTCAGCCAGTAATGAACTATATCAGGTACAAACAGAATTTTAATATAATGATGTTGAAAAATAGTAATCAAAATTGAAACAAATATAGTTGCATGCATATTTAAAAGAGGAGAAACAATCCTAATTTATATAAAAATATTAGGCAATGTTTTATAAAAATCCCATATTCTACTATCCAAATTTGATATTTTTTGAGCTTTTATTATAAAATCCCATTTACTATAAAAAGAAAAAATCCAGAATTTTTATAATGTTATTCTTGGATGGGTGATAAGAAGACAGTTCAATTTTTTATAACTAAAGTTAATATAAGCTTATCTTGAACTTAGGTATATCTGTGAGGTAAATGAAAACAACCAAACTTTTATTACATATTATAAAGTACAACTTTAATTCAATTTTTTTTTTACAAAAATGAACTTAAGCAAACAAATCTGTTTATAAAAAAGTTTATATAAAAAGATAAAGGAAAAAATTATGCAGCTATTGTGTGCATAACTGATTTAGTCTTTATAAGAAAATTACATAAAATACAACAGCAATATTGCCAAAAATAAAGCCGCCAATGGATTACGTAAAGTCATCTAAATAAGTTAAATCATGATTAGTAACAATATTTTAAATTTGCTATTAAAAAATAATCATTTTTATCAACATTTTAGTCATTTTACATGTGTTATAAATCTGCTACACTGTGACAGAAAGCAAGATTGTCTTATGTTTAAGTAACATTTATTTTAGTTTGTTAATAAATTTAATGTCTTGTATGAAAAAAATCTATAATATGAGAAAAATTAGAAAAAAATATTGCAGTTCATGTAGCACAATGAACAAATCTACAGATATAGAATTAATTATATATAGTTCATACGACAGCTAACGATTAAATTTTTGTAAGAAAAAATTGAAACAATTGCAATGTAAAACACATTGATGCGGGTCAAAACATAAATCAGTAGTTTCAAAAATTTGGATAATTTCAATTTTTGTGTTGCATTTAGATTGAAAAGAGTAATTTCTTCATTTCAAATGAAATTTTCACAGATTTTAAAAATGAAATTAATTTCAGAATTAATTTTTTGATATTGAAATACAGTGCTAAGATACCGGGGTTAAAGAAAAATAAATAAGCTGATAATTTGAGACTGATTTAAAAAAATCAATTTTTTACAAAATAAATAAAAAATAATATCTAGAATTGAAAAGTCTTTTTTTTTTCTATTCCCCCCCCCCCCAAAAAAAAAGTTACTTTTGAAAGGTTTTAAGCTACAACAGCAGCCAAAGCCACCTGATGCTGAAAATAGTCGTTTTAGCAATATTTTAGTTATAACGGCAGCCCTGTAAATGTTTTCAAATTCAAAATTTCACATCTTTGTAAAAAGTAAGAACTTTAATTTTTCTCCTTAAAAAAAAAAAAAAAAAATCACAATTTCAATAAGGAAAATGTCCCAGCATTAGTTTATTGGGTCAGATTGTTGCCAGAAGCTATTGCTGTTACAGCCCACATGACAGGATTGTTAAAAATCATGATTTTTTGATTTAAATCAGATTTTTTATTAATATTAATTGTGTATATATTTACATATGTGCATGTATTTATTATTATTTTTTTTTCCTGTATAGATTCACATATTTCTGTTAATTTCATTACATTTTCTGAATAAAAATTGAAGATATTTTAAATAATAATTAAAAATTGTCGCAAAGAAATGTAAGATTCACTTAAAACTTAAAATTACATTATTCTACTATTAAATTTAAATTGTTATGCATATATCTATGTTATGCATATAAATTTCTAGTTAACTGAAGATTGTTAATCTCTTCAGACCGGAGCATAAAACAGGCCTAGAAGTGACTTTCTTCAAAAATACTATAGGAAATATAGGATTTTTTTTTCGAGAAAATATAGGAATTTTATAGCAATTTTTATTTACATGCAAATACATTTATACACGTTTTAATACACTAATGTATGTATTAACACAGACATCAACATTGTAAAGACTATAATATAAATAAACTAGATAATATTCACTCCTGACTATTTTAGAAATTTTTAACACATTTCAAGATTAAAATACTGGTTTCAGGAGTTGTAACGCAATTTTCTTTTCCAGTTATATTTTTAAATATTTTTTTATGATTATTTTCTGAATCCTCACCATTTATAGAATTTGCATTTACAGGGGTCACATTCACTAGTCAGTTTTTGAGTAGCAAAAAATAAATAAATAATAATAAATAAAAAATATATATATAGAAGCAAAATCAGTTTTTATAACAGAAAAATCTACTCCGGTCAATAACTTTTTTTCTGTGTCCCTCTGAAGAAATTTACGATCTTTTGACGAAATTTGTTGCTTTTTCGCAATCTTTCAACGAAATCTGCCGTTTTTTCACTATCTTTCAACGAAATCTGCAGTTTTTACATGGTCTTTTGATGAAATGTGACTTTTTTCTAGATTGTTCGACAAAACCGGCCTTTTTTTCCCCCGAAATCTGCCATTTTTTTCACAATTTTTCGATGAAATCTACAGTTTTTTTTCATGATCTTTCGACAAAATCTGTCAATTATTCAACGAAATCTGCTGTTTTTTTCGAGACATTATGGAGAAATCTGACGTTTTTCATCAGAGATCTTTTGGTGAAAATTGAGGGGTTTTTTTTCGGGATCTGTTGACGAAATTTGCCATTTTTCTGTGATCTTTTGATGAAATCTGTGGGTTTTTTTTAAAGATCTTTTGACGATGTCTACTGTTTTCTTTCGCAACCTTTTGTCAAAACTTGCCTTTTTTTCCGATCTTTTGACGAAACTTGCCGTTTTTTGTGATTCTTTGATCTAAATTTTTTCTTTTTCCATAAGCCTTAGAGGTAATTTCACTTTTTTTTTTCCCAATCCTCTTGAAATTAGTTTTTTTTTTACGATGATTTGTCAAAATTCAAGATATATTTTATGCCCAATATTTTTTAATTTTCGGAAATTTTCTGCTTTTATGCATTCCTTCGACAAAATAAGCATTTTTAAAGAGATCTTTCAACAAAATACATGTTTTTCCACAATCCTTTGACGAGAAATGCGTTTTTTTCTGCAATCTTTTGATGAAAATAGCATTCTCTGCGAGATTTTTTTTTTTTAAACAAAATTTATGTTTTTACTGCGATTTTTAGATAAAAAGTGAAGTTTTGCGCTATCTTTTGATGAAAAATGAAGCTTTTCGCAATCTTTTGATGAGATTAACATCTTCAGTAAATTAAAAAAATTCATTCGCAGAAAAATCACATCTGAATTGCAGAGCTTTGCGACCTAAAAGAAAAAAAAATCGTCTGGGTGGAAAGGTGAAAAATATAGGAAAAAATAGGAAATAGGAAAAATAGGAATTTTTTCAAATTTATAGGAATTATAGGAATGCTTCGAGACCTCATAAAATAACGCCACAAATATATATTTATTGCTTTTGCATAATTGGAATGACACCATAAGTGACAGAAAGAGTCATTTTTATGAAATCAATACTTTATGGGACTGGTAATTTAGGTTTACAAATATGAATATAAAAGTACTAATTCCCTTAAAACATCAGTTTATCTATCAGTAATATAAATTTACACAATAACAAATTAAAGTCTTCAAACAAGAAAATGATCAGCAAATCCTCAAAATTTTTTATTGTAAAGCATTTAAATTAAATAACCATGAATATTTCTCACTTTCTTGGCCACAATGTCTTGAAGGTATTTTCAAATTGCAGATGAAAATAATATTTATTTTATGAGGTAATATTCATCAGTGCTGACATTTATTGGTTTTGTTTTAAAACAAAAAACATTCAGCTGTATAGAAGTGAAGTAAAAAAGTGAAAATTAGAACAGTTTAGTTTTTATGAGAAAAAGAATGGAGGTACACATTTGTGTACCTCAAGTCTGAAGAGGATAATTTTTCATTCATGTATTACTCTAATAAAATATAAAATATATAAAATCACAATAAATGCCGCAAATAATGCTAAATGTGTATCTCTACTGATTTAAGCCCTTGGGAACGAGTGACACTATACGTGCCACAAAAAGGCTTTAGAATCCTTGTTTATCCCCACCAGTAAAATTTTACTGTCAAAACTGACCATATTCTCGATTTAATAAGCCACAAATTTCTGTTTTTAAAAACTGTTGACAAAACATTAAAAATTTCGTAAAAGGCTATCGAGAAGGGGTTAAAAATTCAATAATGTGATCTTTATTATATAGACTGCAAGACTGCTGTTTGTGTTTACATTCTTGCTACAATCCCTACCATTTCTGCACTGCACTGTTTGCATATTCCTATTACTTATTACACCTTTTCCAGTAATAGTATTTTTTTCTGTAAAATAAAACCACATTGGGCCTATCTTTCTGTCAGCCATTTTTGTTTTGTCAAGAAATCTAAAAGTTCTGTCTGTACTTAGTAAATGACATTATTGTTTAAAATTTTGATTCACACTATACTTATCTAATAATTCATAAAACAGTTGCAAGATGAAAAATAATCACATAACTGAAAGTTTGAAACTATTTATTGCCAGTGTTAGCTAGCCCTCAACAATTAACAATTTCAAAAATCAGTTCTTTAAGAGACCTTGCACAATGTTTTTGATCTTAATATAGGATCCTTCAATTTTTTTTTTTTTAAATAGACATTTTCTTTAACTTTTCTGCTTCCAAATTTAAACTTTTACAAATTATATTAATCATTTAAAAATAAAATTTAGCCTGTCACCAGTTAACCTGAAGTACCAAAATACTTATAACATACTTATTTTAATACTTTATAGACAAACGATACAAGAATCTATGTATAATAATAAATTCAAATACACAAAATTGTGATTAGATTTTCTAATTAAAAAACTGCTTACAATTACACAAAAATAGGACTCAAAATTTGGACAGACCCATGAATAAGGTATAATAATATTTTCCATCATAGAAAGCAATGAGTTATATGAAAAGAAATGGGAAAGGGGTTAAATGTCAAAAGAATTAAAGTATTTTCAATTATAGAAGAAAGAAGAAAGTGAAATTATATACAGCAGACTCTCTCAAATCTACACATAATTTACGGATGTAAACAAGGAAACATCCAGTTCAGATCTAGTTGCAAAATTTGACTTTAGTTTTATATCAATTCCATACATTTTTTATTTTTGTAATTTTTGTTAAGGTTATTGAATTCATGTTTTTTCATGAAGAAAGAATAATTTATTTTTCAAAAAATCAAGATATTGCTGATATTATTGGTAATCACAATCTTACCAAATATATTTATGTAATCATCAAGCTTTTTAGCTCACAGGCTATCATAGACTGAGAGCTTATGTGCCCGCCCGTTCTGTATGTATGTTCGTACGTAACGCGATAACTCATGATAAAAATATCGGATCCACTTGAAATTTTGTATATAGGTATATCCTGACAAGACGCTTCCCTGATTAGTTTTTGGAGTTCATGCGATATGTATAAGAGGGGGAACGGGGGGGCTCATGCCCCTCCCCTTAATAGAAATAAGTGGGTTTTTATGCAGAATTAAGTTTTCGTTCAAAATTTAGATATAGGATCATTATGATGAGGCGATTCCGCGACTGTTATTAGGTGTTCATTGAATAAGTATAAACAGGGGGAACGGGGGTTCTAATGCCCCCCCCTCTTAATTTATATAAATGGGTTTTTCGATCACAATTATCAGATTTCGTTCAAATCTCTGGATAGTTTTGGAAGTTTAATGGTTAAGTATAAAAGAGGGGGATAGCTCCTCTTAAATTATACAAATGGTAAATGGGTTTTTATTAAGAATTATCCGATTTGCTCTGAATTTTGGATATAGATTTTTTATATGATAAAGCATGTCCTTGGTAGTTTAGGAGGTTCAATGATTAAGTATAAAAGGGGGGAAACAGGAGAGCTGTTTCCTCTTCTTAATTTCTTTTTCGAACGGAATTAACCCTTTAAAATATAAGGCTGTAATGTACAATTAGTATACGTAGCCTGTGAGCTCAATGCCATCAGTTTAACTGGGCAGTATTCTTTTTATTTAGATATTAAGTCTGGCTAAATCTGAAATAAAGCTTTGTTATTTTATGATCCTGATGTGAATTAGTAATGTACCTTTATTAGGCTAGTTTCGTTGAATAATTTTTGGAAAAACACATTTCATCTTTATAATGAATATTTAATTGTCATTATTGATTATCAACTTGACCTTTGCTTTTAGTATTTTAATCATTTTAAAAATTATCTAATTTTTTTTTTTTGTTGTTTATTACTAAATTTAATAGTTTAGTATATTGTAAGCATTCATTATATTTTTGATTTCATTATTAATTACATTCAAATTACTTTTTAAAAAATATATACAAAACAATGACCAGAAATCCACAAAATTCTAATATCCGCATAACCTCTGGTAGCAAGCTGTGCGGATTTGAGCTAGTCTACTATATTTCTATGTTAGATAAATAGTCAAAATATTTTATTTTACAATAATAAGTCCAAGTACCGATCATATTATTTGATCAATATATCAATCATCAAAATGTGGGATATAAATAGCAGTTTGCAGGTCTAAGTAACTAAACATAATGAATTAATTTTTCGTAACCAGAGGAAGTAACTCTTCTTTGAAAATTCTATTATATTAAATACATTTATAATTAAATAGATTTAAATTTAGCTGAAGCATATAACTTGCAAAATAATCATTTAAAAATAAATAATAATAATAAATAAAGTAAAAATAAGAGAACATTTATTAATATTTTTTAGAAATGCACTTTAATTAGATAATATTTTTAATACAGAGGTATTTACTTTAATAAAATAATAATATATATATTGAGTTTATAAAAGCTTCATTTTACATCGTTAAAAGATAATTTTTAATCTAACACGAATGATGACTTTTCTTGTAACATAAACAAGGAATTAGATTCTTATTTCGCCTATAAATGTTAATGTTTAAAAAAATTGATTTAAATCAAACAACACTGCCACATGATATCATGGTTAGGAACTTTTTATTATTATTATTATTTATCACATGAAAAGATGTTAATTGTGAAAAGCCGTTCAGTGCAGCAATATATAGTTAAAGCAACTGCAGTAAATAACTTTTTTTAGATACATTGAAGGTTATTATCCTGGGCCCAGGTAAGTCTTCTAGTTATCAAATAAAATTTAGAACATTTTTTCCCCCTAAAATATCTCATAATTATGGTTTTTGAAACTCTTATTCCACACTAGAACATCTTATACACTGTATGTATTACAATTACAATTTTAAGAAATCAGATAGTTGAGTTTTTTTTTTTTTTTATTCTTATGAAACTTAAATACTATGTAAATAAATATACATAAGACAGATATCTATTTTTATTATTTTAAAAAACAATTACATAAAAATACAAGCAATATTTCATCACAAAATTCAAATCTTGATCTTAAAAAATTGCATCACAAGATGAATTACTCACACACAATACGAATGTACACAGAATTACACAAACAAAACTTACCTTCCTGCTTCAAAAGTAAATTTTGAAGGATCACTTCCATATCTACGAAGAGCAGTTAGTGGCCAAGCAACTAACTTTACTCTAGAGTTGTTGATATCCCAGAGATATATGTTTTCATGAGTTACTTGAAGCAGGCATTCCCCAAACACATCCAATTTTGGTGTGGGCATCAAATATACATGAAATTGTTCTAAACATAAAATAGTAAGTTTTGAAAACTAAATATATATGTCTGTTTTACAAAATAATAACAGCAACATTACTAATGCATAAAATAGAAATAACCTGTTTTTAAGCTAAATACTTTTGACAAAGTACTAAATGCAAATATAAATAACCCATTTTCTCACCTAAAAAATCTCAAATTTAGTTCAAAAGAAATCCACCAAGGCAAAATATAAAGCAAGATATTTATAAAACTTACTTGCATAATTGCTATTGTATGTGATCAGCCTTTGAAGAAATGAAATATTTTATTACTTAAAAAACATGCCAATTATGATTAATATGATTTTTTTACCAGCAATTTTCTGAAAACCTACAATTACATTGTTTAAAACAGATGACTCTATTAAAGCAGGTTAATTATACCATAATTAATTTTTCCTAGCTGCAACTTTTAACTTGCTCTTTTTGGTTCACACTTCGGTGAGATAATAGTATATTCACTGCATTTCATTATCATAAGATCAATTAATGCTCTCCTTGAGCAAAAATGTGCAAGATGTAATTTTATGTCATGCATGGACGAAAATCATCATATACATAAGAAGCTGTGCTGGTTAAATTAAAAAAATCAACACAATGAAACTGATATAACATTAACAAATAACCACTTGCATTTTTTTTCATGAAAAATTTTCTAAAACATAATGACTGAATAAATTATGTTACATAGGGTTATTTCTTTTCTAATTTTACTAATCACTTTCCCCTTCTCTTCATCATTAGTAGAATTTGAACTTCAGGCGGAAAAGAAAATGTCAGCTTTTAAATACAGAGCCTGATTAACTGTGTCTGGGGCCTAAGGCCTATGACTTTTTTGAGGGCCCCTAAAACAGCAAGAATTATCTTTAGAGAATATTTAGAAGTTATTAGGTATATTACAATCAGGGTTTGTTGATCTAAATCAGCTTGATTTTAATCACAATTTAAATCGGTTGATTTAAAAAAAATCATTGATTTAAATCAATTTTTCTTTAAAATTATTTTTTCAATAAACTTAAGATGTAAACAAACATATAATATTATACTTTAGCTTTGCATAATCCAAATACTCAAACATATTTTAGAAAAATAAAGCTTAATCTTTCTCAAAAAGTAAAACACAATGTAAAGTTTAGAAGAAAATGCTTTCAAAATAATCTTGCAACAGTAAGGAAATCTAAGCAGAAATATATTAAATATTAGAATATTTATTTTTTAGTATTTTGAAAAACTTCTGCAAGTTGAGATAAAATAAAAATGTATGACTTTGTGCTCCAATTTGGTGATGCCTATTATATTAAAGTTTGTCCAAAATCTGAACCATTCTATGATTGTTTTACATACTAGATCTCAGCCTTTTTAGAATGGTGGAAGGTAAAATATTTGTTACAGTTATTGAAGAGCCTGATACTCAAAAACTTATAGAATTCATGATCAACTAATTTTTTTACTGCAATAACTTCATCTACTTCAGTGGAACAAATGCTTTTTGTCTTTCGTTTAGTACATTTGAAAAATAGAAATAGATTCATGAAGTTGCTAAACTCATTTTTCTGTAAACAGTCATTTAACAAAACAAAATTTAATAACTTAGTTTACATTTAACTTTCAAAATTGTTTAAAATTTTTATGTGTTACAGTTATTTTTATTTTAACTAAAATACTGAAGGTTGAATTGATTTTTGATATATGATTTGTACTTTTCCATTCATTTTATTGTAATAAAGATTTTTCTACAGCCTAAAATTTTACCTTTGAATCATTTATGTAAATTGTGTAATAATAATAATTAATAATATATTGATAATTATAACATGCATGTATGTGTATGTATAATTTATATTTTATAAATTAAAAGAAAAGTCATATAAAAACAATAATACTATGCAAGATTTAAAAAAAAAAAAAAAAAAAAAAAAAAAAAAAAAAAAAAAATCTGATTTAAATAAAAAAAAATCTGATTTAAATAAAAAAAAATCAGATTTAAAATCAATTTTTTTTATTTTTATTATTTTTTTTTTTTTTTAAATCATGAATTCTGATTACAATGCAGTTTCCAAGTTAAATAATTCTCTCTCTCTCTCTCCTTTTTCCCCCGTTTTTTAGCAAATTACAAAAAACATCCACTTTTAATAATTTGTTTCGAAATTATTTTATTTTATGGCTCCCATTCACAGTGGGCCCAAGGCCACGACCTAGCTGGCCTGTGCGGTAATCAGGCCCTATGTTTAAATGCAAGAATAGTTTTGGTTTTGATATTTCAGGTGATTAATATTTTTTGATGGTTCAGATATTTTCATAGGGCAGTGAATAAGTGACTCCAACACAATTGCTGATACAAGAAAAATTTTATAAGTCTAAGCTAGATTTCAACTAATCATTCGACGAGTGATGATTGCCATTAGCAAAAATAAATTTCACCAAAAGATTTTTTAGGCTTGAAAACACAACTGAATTGCTTTTATAATCTGCACTAAAAAGTTTTTTTCAAAATATGTTGATTTTGTCTTGCCAATTGTATAGTTGAATCCATTAAAAAACAACTTTTCAAAAGTTAAAAAAAAAGTCAAGCTTAAGAAAAAAAAAAAAAAAAAAAAAAAGATTAAAGTTGTGGCTAAAAAATGGCTTATATTATGGTTCTTAATTAACATTTTCCATTAAAAAAATTACCATTTGTAAGTCGAGTGCCTTCGTATATGTTGAAAGAAATCCTTTTCTCTTATACTAAATACATCCTGACGTGTTTCTGAAAATTCATATTTTTTAAAAATATGCATGATGGGCTTGGTGGCCATCTTTCCGTATTTTGCATAAATGTCTATCTATCGTAATTCATAGTCAAAATCCGAAATTCAAAATTTTTACGTAAGCAGACATTTTAAACTTTTATTCACAGAATTTTATCTCATAAAACAATTGTGATTAAAAAGTCTAAATTAAAATTATCTAAAGGATTCACCTTGTAATTTATTTCATAGAGTAATTAGTTATTTAAAAGCAATAGAAATAATTTATATTTTCTGAAACTATTAGTCTTTCTCGATTTGTCTGTTTGCAGTAGAAAATCAAAGTTCGACATTTTATTAAAGAAAACATTTTATGACTTTCCTTCATGGAATTGTGTGCTAAGATATTGGTGACAGATATTTTATTATTACTTTTTTAGAGTAATTAATCATCAAAAAGCAGTATTAATAACTTCCTTTCAAAAAATATAAATGTTTTTTAAAATTTATTTGTCCGAAGTTAAAATCAGAAGTTCTAAATTGTTGTTAATGCAAACTTATTATGCTTTCTTTTACGAACTTGGGTGCTGAGACATTTGTGTAAAATATCAAAAGATGGCCGCCAAGCCCATCATGCATATTAAAAAAATATATATGAATTTTCAGAAACATGTCAGGATGTATTTAGTAGAAGAGAAAAGGATTTCTATCAACATGTACGAAGGCACTCGATTTATAAATGGTAATTTTTTTAATGGAAAATGTTAAATAAGAACCATAATATAAGCTTGGAAATTTGATATCACACCATTTTTTAGCCACAACTTTAATTTTTTTCCCTTAAGCTTGGCTTTTTTTTTTTTTTTTTTTACTTTTGGAAAGTTGTTTTTTAGTGGCTATCATTTTTTTTTTTTTTTTTTTTAAACAGATTATGTATAACTTAAATAGTTCTACTGATTCAAATTAAAATGAGTTTTTGTATAGCCTTTGTAAACAATGAGCAAATACAATGTTTATAAATTTTCCTTGATTTTTTGTCAGCTTCCTTATTGTCCTCATTATCAAATGGACATTGATAAATATGAAGTCTGATATAGTCTTTATAATTGTGAAGTTCCAAAAGAATTTGACAAGTATATTTTTAAGCATTTGACAAAATGTCTAAAATTGAAAATGTCTGGTTATTAATGGCCATATAGTGAAATTGAGGTTCACAGAATTAAGTAGAACATAGAGTTAAAATATTATTACTCTGCCGTCATAAGGTTTCTCTTTTAATCTTGTTAGAAAATATGAAAATCAGAAACTTAGATAATCAAGTTTAAATACTTTAGTTACAAGTTTAAATAGCTTTATAGAAAAAGTCACTGGTTTTTCTTTGGGGGTCAACATTTATGTTTTAAACTCCACAACCCCATTTTTAAATTCAACTTCATAGCCCTAAAACTTCCAAACAGCTCATAGCTTACAAGGAAAGCTTCCATACTTGCCACAGATTTCTGGTAAAACTAGAATCCCAATTGATAACCTTTTCTTGATGCTGATATGTTTGTCTTCCGTCAAGTGATGGAAGACATTTTGTTGCTATGCAAACATTTGACTTTTATTCTTAAATATGCTTAAATCTGTGAAAATATTTTTTCTCAATATGAATTTTTATTACTACTTTGTTATCTTGTTGACCAATATTGCCAAATTATACATGTTGACATAATTTTTATTTTAAATAACGAAAAAACAAATAATTAGTAGAATATTAATAAAAATACAAATAAAAAGTCGAAATAAAAATCAATGATGTTTTAAACACTTGTATCATATTTAATGTCATTGAATGTGACATTCACGATCATCCATTATTGGCAATTAATCTTATAGTTTGGCGGGTATTATTCTGTTATCTCGTCGACCGATTTCGCCAAATGATACAAATCATCAAACTAATAGCTAAATTATACAGATTGACGTAATTTTTTTTTTTTTTTTTTTTTTTTTTAAATAATAAAAAAGCAAATAATCAGTAGAATATTAATAAAAATACAAATAAAAAGTCTAAATAAAAATCACTTAATGACTTTTTAAACACGTGTATTGTATTCAATGTCATTGAATTGACATCCACGATCATCTATTATTGGCATTTAATCTTATAATTTGGTGATAGTATTTTGGTCGACGGGATAACAGAATAGTACTGTTTGGTGATATTTTTTTGGTCGATAGCCAAGTAATACTGAATTTTTTCTATATGTATGAAAATATTTTTTTCCAGTAATAAATAAACAACTGCAGCAACAAGCAATATAAATAGGTAATACAATACATATATATAATATTAAATCTCTTATTTTTTATGTTTAAATCCATTAAATACAATTTATACACATTCTAAAAATCCAACAATTTTCAGTTGTATTATAATTGCTTGGTTTTGGCAAGGAAAAGTGCTGCTCGCCAAATCGTGTAACGCTTTGTCTTTTGACGCAAAATTTTAGATAATTTTTTTTTTTTTACAAAATTTCTATTGTAATTCTGCCGTTAAATTTGGCTGATTCTTTATTACATACTTAAGTAGCTTAATTAGTATTTTTTCAAAAAATTCTGAGCATGTCCAGTAAGAAGACCTACTTTGTTACAGAGTTTTTTTTAACATTTTCAATCATTTCTTACCGTTAAATTTTGATTTCTTTAAAAACAGTTCTTAGTGAACATTTACATTTTAAAACTACAAGCATACCAAATTTCAGGATTATTTCCCTAAAGGTATCACATTAATTGTAATTTTAGATCTTTTTTACTCATTCATATGCTCCAAAATAGTAGTACTAGCATGAAACAAAGCTTGATCAGATTCGGTCACAATCATTTTTCCACCTTTAATTTTCAAATTGGTTCGGTAATTCCAGAGAAATTCCCTATATAAAATAAACATTTCATGGTAAAATCTTATTTCATCATTCATTGATGTCAAAGTTGTTATCTGCACTGACTCATTACTCACGCACAAAGTAAATATCATTTATCATGGTCTTCTTTTTAGCTAAAAATCAAATTCAATTCAATTTTTTTCTCAAAAATTTTGTTTACATTAGAAATGAAACTTTAAATGCCAATAACTTTCTAAATGACTACATAAGATATCTCTTCTCTCAAAAATTTTATTTTATTTTGAAGATCTTTTTAAAAATTAACTTTTACGCTGTTTTATTCGAAAAAATAAGCTTGAGGAAAAATATCCTATTGGTATATAAAACTTGAAGTGGTTGTATCTAAATTGATTTGCATTACTGTAATGCAGATAGTACACAATCGTTGGCGGGTTTAGCGCAGTTTGGCATAATATGTTAATTAAATAACAGAATTTTGCTTAATCAAGAGGGAAATTTTATTTTTTTAAACGGAATTTTACAAAAGCACATAGATTGAATAATTAAATGTCAGAAAATGCATTCTATACTTTTTTCAGTCCCTTATTTAAGTCTGTACCTTGATTGAAATAAAATTGTTTGACGAAGAAAAAAGTGATCATTTTCAGTATCTCGACCGGTTTTTAAAAATCCTGTATCTCTTTTAATAATTATTTTATAAAGATGAGTTTGATCTCAAATTGAAGCTTTTGACCGTTAAATCCTTCTAGGTTTTGTTTTATTTCTCTGCAACACTTCATTTCTTAAATATCCGAAATTTTAAAATGCCATGTTTGGTCAATTTAACATGGGAAAGTTGTCTGAAGTATATTAAGCAGTCTTCATGTTTTTGGCATTTGTTCGTTTGGCGGGTGTATTATTTTTTTTCTAGCTTGGCTTGACAGAACGATCGTCCTGCTTGATAAGAATGTTTTCAGCTATTAAGGCCACATACACTGCTGTTGCAACAGCTGATAACTATTTTCCTCAAGAATGATCAATTACACAAAAATCAGCCTGTACAAAAAGATTTGGAAAAAAATGCTGCTGCCTTTTAGACTTTTATAAAGTTTAGAAGAAAATATTTTTTTCAGACACTACAAAAAAACATTTTCAATATATTGTTATTTTTTTTTTTTTTTTTTTTTTTTTTAATATTGTTTTAGCACTAGAATTACCATAACCAATGGCTTTCAGTCACGTTTTTCTTGTTTTATATGGAGAACGCATATGCACAATAAAGTTTGATGATTAATAATAAAAAAATAATAATAATAATACTGATTAATATGATAGATATATGATGATTTCTGAAACTAAACATTTATCATATTTCATTTAATCAAGTACTTTCACTTTCAATATGTAATCGAGATATTTTGAAATAATAATGACTGTTTTTTCCTATAATTATGTATTTCAACTTAGTGATACAATCGATGTGACGTCAGTGATAAAAGTTCATTTCTCTGTCAGTCTTCTATTTTCTTCTATAAGAATAACATCAAAATAATGTTTCTGTAAAATTTAATTGTTTTTACTAATCCTTTTTGTTTAATTTTTGAATGTAGTGAGTAGAATAATACAGTGTTTTCAAAGGAACATTCTCAGCGATGTGGATTAATTCATGTTTGCTTGTGATTTCTTTATCAAGTAGGATAACGCCACACCATTCCGATATTATGTTACAACAAAGGTAGGCCAGACTTTATTATTTTTGACTGATTTTATGAAGAGAAGCGGAATAACTAAAGTTCAAGTTAATATTAATAGATTATGAGAAAGAAAAAAACTGAACTTTTAGCAATATTGCTCTCTTCTAAAGGAACAACAACAAAACTGAACTGAATTAAACTATAGTTGAAAATAATTAAAATAAAGTTGAAAATTAGTAAAAGTTATAAAAGTTGAATTAAGGCAGAAACAAAAATAAAGACTATGGCTTCTTCTTCAAAAGAAAGTTTTAGTATAGACAAACTTAACTCAAATATGGAGTTTTAAACTCCAAATGCTTCTTATGAAGGAAGATTTATGTAGTCATATAACTGACGATCCACCAACTCCATTAAATAATGAGTGGAAAAGAAAAGATAATAAAGCTAGAGCTACGATAAATTTAACATTAGAAGATTCAAAATTGATTTACGTAAAAAATGAAACAACAGCTAAAGCTACTTGGTTAGTTTTAAAAGGAATACATGAACGCGCTAACTTATCAAATAAATTATATTTACTACGTAAATTATACAGCATAAAACTTGCCGAAAACGGCAACATGAATAATCATATTGTAAAGATCTTAGAAACAGCTGATAAATTGAAGGCAATAGGTGAAGAGATAAAAGATTCTCATCTATCAGCTCTCATGTTATGCTCTCTCCCACTGAGTTACGATACTCTTATTACTGCGTTAGAATCTAAATCCAAAGAGGAATTAAATTCTAATTTTATTAAAGGGAAAATAACAGATGAATTTCAAAGGAGACAGAATAGCTCCAATTCGTCGAATGAAAATGCATACAAAGCTATAAAATTTAATCAAAAACCATTTCCAAAGCGCGAGCAAAACCTTTTTTGCACGTATTGTAAAAGAAAAAAACCATGTTAAACAAAATTATTGGTTTCTTAAGAATAAAAATTCTAAAAACCAAACAAATGATAAAATTAAACAAAATTCATCTTTATGTTTTGAAGTAAATAAAGTTACTCCGGAAACAAAAATCGAAAGAAATACAGACTCTGAAAAATAATAGCGAAGAAAAACAAATATCTTTTCTCGCACAAAATGATTATAAATCTACCTGGATTATTGACTCAGGGAGCAGCTCACACTTATGTAATGATATAAATTTATTCGTTGACATTAACACAAATAATAAAAATACTGTCACGATAGCAAACGGGAAAACTCTCGAGTCTCAAGGTACAGGGACATTAAAACTACAAACAAAAAATAACGACATAACTTTGAAGGATGTGCCGGACTTACAATCAAATCTAATGTCCATTAGCAAAGCTGTTAAACATGGTTGTAAGCTCACATTTGAAAACAAAACATGCAAATTAACCCAAAATGGGAAAACATTCTTAGAAGGAAAAATTGAAAATAATTTGTATGAAATAGATCTGTATAAACCTAAACAAGTTAACTATGCAAATCTAGCACATCAATGCAAGAATGAAAACTGCATTGAGCTTTCGCATAAAAGATTTGGACACAGGAACATAAATTCAATTAAGCAACTAATATCTAAAAATTTAGCAACAGGAATAGAAATAAAAGAGTGTAAATACAATATAATTTGTGAAAGTTGCATAAAATATAAATTAACAGATGCACCGTATCCAAAACAAGCAACAAACAGAGCTCAGAAGGTCCTAGACCTGGTACATTCAGATATCTGTGGGCCGATGCCAACAGAAAGCATAAGAGGAAAGAAATTTTTTCTCACATTTACCGATGACTTCAGTAGATTTACGATGATATATCTTTTATCAAAGAAAAGCGAAGTAATTGAGAAATTGAAGGAATATGTAGCCTTTACTAAAAACAAATTCAGGTACACGATCAAAGAACTCCGAACAGACAACGGCAGAAACAGGTACACGATCAAAGAACTCCGAACAGACAACGGCAGAGACAGGTACACGATCAAAGAACTCCGAACAGACAACGGCAGAGAATACATTAGTGATGAAGTAGAAATTTTTTTATCCGAAACAGGTATTCATCATCAATTAACTGTACCATATTCTCCATCTCAAAACGGTGTTTCTGAAAGGAAGAACAGGACAGAGTTGAAATGAATTAGTTGAAATAACACATTGCCTATTATCGGAAGCTAATCTACCTCAGAAATTTTGGGGCGAAGCTTTAAATACAGCGGTGTATTTACTAAATAGACTACCAACAAAATCACACAACTTAACACCATACCAGTTATGGACAAATAAAATTCCAGATTTGAGACATATAAAAACATTTGGCTGCAAAGCTTACGCTTACCTTGATAAATCCCAAAAAAACAAGCTCGATAACAAAACAATTGAAGGAACCTTTGTCGATTATGACAATAGATCAAAAGGTTATAGAATTTATATTGGAAATAATAAAGTAATACGCGCACAAACAGTAAACTTTATTGAAAACTCTAATTCAAACCAAAGGCTACAAAGCCTTGAGGTAACAAGTGACATTAACGTTCAAAAACAACCTGAAATAGCAGGGGGGAAATCTTCTGAAATTGTTATAAATATGCAGGAAAATAATGAAACAAGCGATGAAGATATTGAAATAAATCAACCTAGAAGATCACAAAGATCAAATAGGGGTGTTCCACCAGATAGATTTGCATATTTTTCAACAGAAAACAAAATAATAGAACCATCAGAATGGAAGGATATTGAATTAATTGACAATCCCTATGATAAAAGGAATTGGTATGAAGCAACTAAAGAAGAAATTGTTTCGTTAAGGAAAAACAAAACATGGGATTTAGTTAATCCTCCACCTGGCGTAAAAGTAATAAACTGCAAATGGGTATTTTCATTAAAATATAATTCCAATGGTGAAATTGATAAATACAAAGCACGTTTAGTCACTAAGGGGTTTTCTCAAAAATTTGGAACCGATTATTATGAAACTTTTGCACCAGTAGTATCATTTATACAACATGGAGGACATTTTTAGCCTGTGCGGCATATAAAAATTTAGTTGTAAACATCTTGATATAAAAACAGCATTTCTTCACAGAAATTTAGAAGAAGATGTCTACATGTCTCATCCAGGAGGGTACGTTGTACCGGGAGAAGAAAATAAAGTTTGGAAACTTAGAAAAGCAATTTATGGCTTAAAACAAGCCGCAAGAGCATGGAATATTAAAATAAGTGAAAGTTTGGAAAAAATAGGTTTTGTGCAAAGCACTGACGATCCATGTCTTTTCATGCAAAAAACACAAAACAGTACTATTTATATCATCATTTATGTGGATGACATGTTAATTTCAGGGGGATACTAAAGAAATAGACGAGATAATAACTCAACTTAGAAAAGAATTTGAAGTAAAAAATTTAGGAACTGTAAATTATTATTTAGGTATAAATATAAGCAGAAATAAAGAAGGAAATTTTTTTCTCGATCAAAGAAACAAAATAAAAGAACTTGTTGAAAAATTCGATCTAAGTGAGGCAAAACCCTGTGATACTCCGATGGAACCAGGTTATTTAAACACAATTGATGAAGAAAAATTACTTCCAAACAACAGCAAATATAGGCAAGCAATTGGGGCACTGTTATATATAGCTACTATCAGTAGGCCAGATATTTCAGCGGCCGTTAGTATTCTTAGTCGAAGAAACGAAAAACCGAAAGAAAAGGATTGGAATGCAGTGAAAAGAATTATAAAATATTTAAAAACTACAAAAGATATAAAATTAATTATTTGCAATAAAAATAAACCAATCCTAACAACATATGCAGACTCGGACTGGGCAGGAGATAAATATGATAGAAAATCAACCAGCGGAAATTTATGTAAACTAGGAAATACAGCTATTTCTTGGAAAACAAAGAAACAAAATTCAGTTGCTCTATCCTCAGCCGAAGCTGAGTATGTAGCAGTTGCTAGTGCTGCCCAAGAAACAACGTGGATAATTAATCTTTTAAAGGATCTAGAGTTAAATCAGACTTTGCCAATAACGATTTTCGAAGACAATCAGTCCTGCATAAAGATGACACAAAATGAAAGATATCATTCGAAAACAAAACATGTGGACATAAAATTTCACGGTTTAAGGGATCTTCGAAATAAAGGAATTATAGATGTGGAATATTGCCCAAGCAAGGACATGACTGCGGACATCTTCACTAAGCCCTTACCTAAAGCTGATTTCCTTAAACATTGAAGCCAATTTAAACTTGATGACTATAAAAGCTTCAGAAATCAAGCAGGGGTGATAGATTTAGATATATGATGATTTCTGAAACTATAAACATTTATCTTATTTCATTTAATCAAGTACTTTCACTTTCAATATGTAATCGAGATATTTCGAAATAATAATGACTGTTTTTTCCTATAATTATGTATTTCAACTTAGTGATGCAATCGATGTGAGTCAGTGGTAAAAGTTCATTTCTTTGTCAGTCTTCTATTTTCTTCTGTAAGAATAACATCAAAATAATGTTTCTGTAAAATTTAATTGTTTTTACTAATCCTTTGTTTAATTTTTGAATGTAGTGAGTAGAATAATACAGTGCTTTCAAAGGAACATTCTCAGCGATGTGGATTAATTCGTGTCTGCTTGTGATTTCTTTATCCAGTAGGTTAACGCCATACCGTTCGAATATTATGTTACGAAAAGGTAGGCCAGACTTTATTATTATTTTTGATTGATTTTATGAAGAGAAGCAGAATAACTAAAGTTCAAGTTAATGTTAATATAATACAATTCAGCTTCTACATTATTCTATAATATAAAATTTGTTGAATTGATACCACAAAAGAAAATTTTATTTTTAATTTTAGAATAGATATATCCAGACTTTAACAGCTCTTTCAAATGCAAGATATATATATAGTAATTATCAATTATGAATTACATAATTATCTTCCTACATATTCATATGATATTAAAACAACACAGTTTTGGAATTTCCCCTTTTCTGGCTTTATATTATTTTTCATCCAATTATTTCATACAAAATGCTATGGTCCATATAATTTTTTTTTTTTTTTCAATGCATAATCTACACAAAAATTATAAACTATTTCCACACATACACTAAATGGCCAAAAGTGAATGACCACTTGTGATAAGAATTTTATTAAATATATACAAAAATACAAGATGAATTATCCTGAAGCTCTAAGTGCATAAACATAATACTACAAGTCAAACATTTCTGCGACAATTTTTTCCTGAAACTCCATCAGAAAATTGAAAAAGAATGAATATCTTTTGGATAACCCTGTTAAAACTAATGTAGCAAAAGTGCTTAAACTGTAGATTATGATTAAGTGACTTATTGTAATAAATTGCTTTCATTTTTATGTAGATAACAAGATAACATGTATATTTATAGAGAAATTAAGTTTTTTATGAAAACAGTCCCAAATTTTGCTAAGTTTTTTGTATATAATTTGCAGAGTTCTTAATTTTGTATTTTAGCAGTAAAGTAGTATGTCTGCATTTCACTGGTAAAACCAGTAACAAACAACATTTTTATTGAAAAAAAAAAGCAATTTCATTATAAAAATAATACAAAATAGATTTAGATTTTCATCACTTTCATAAATAGATTTTCATATATTATTGTAATAAATTATTTTCATTTTTATGTAGATAATATGTATATTTATAGAGAAATTAAGGTTTTTATGAAAACAGTCCCAAATTTTGCTAAGTTTTTTGCATATAATTTGCAGAGTTCTTAATTTTGTATTTTAGCAGTAAAGTAGTATGTCTGCATTTCACTGGTAAAACCAATAACAACATTTTTATTGAAAAAAAAAAAAAAAAAAAAAAAAAAAGCAATTTTATTATAAAAATAATACAAAATAGATTTAGATTTTCATCACTTTCATAAATAGATTTTCATATATTATTGTAATAAATTGTTTTCATTTTTATGTAGCTAACATGTATATTTATAGAGAAATTAATGTTTTTATGAAAACAGTCCCAAATTTTTCTAAGTTTTTTTGCATATAATTTGCAGAGTTCTTAATTTTGTATTTTAGCAGTAAAGTAGCATGTCTGCATTTCACTGGTAAAACCAGTAACAACATTTTTATTGAAAAAAAACAATTTTATTATAAAAATAATACAAAATACAAAATAGATTTAGATTTTTATCACTTTCACATAACTAGATTTTCATCACTGGCAAGATAAGATTAAAAAAAAAAAAAAAATCTGGTTTATTCAGATTGTGACCCAGAACAAAACAAAATCTTGAATGTTACTTCGGATGAATCAAATATAGGATTAGATACAGTAAGAAAATCAAGTTTTAACAGATATTGAAATTATAAAGTGTTCTAAGAATAACTGATAAAGCCATGTCACTGTCTACAATATGTAAGCAGGGGTGTAGTCTTAAAAATAATAGAGGATATACACTCTAAGTAGAGGGTATACCCTTCACTATATACAGTATAGTTTTCTTGTAAAACAGAGGGTATAACAATGTTCCTTTAAAAAATCCAGAAGGTATATGGTGTATACACCCGTATATCCTCCACTACAACTCTAAATTTAAATATAAAGCAAAGCGATTATCAATATATATATTTTTTCAAACAAAGTGTAAATTTAATATTTTAAGAAGAAAATATAATTAATGCAATTGTATGTAAATCTTCAGCAAATTTAATGATTAACTTCTGTGCACTTTTATTTATCTGATATGTTTTCCGATTTAACAATGTTTTTTAAGGTTTGCTTTGAAAATGTTAAAGTTCAGTTGTATTAAGAAAGATTTCATTGTACCTTATATTCAGATAAAATTTATACAACATATAATGGAAGAAAGAAAAGTAATGATAATGCTATATTATATATGACAAACATTTATATACAGGGGTAAGGAAATACATCATTTTGCTCGCCAGTGGCAAGTGGATTTTCTGGCAAGGCAAATGCATTTTTAGTTTTAAAAAAAACTGTAGTCAATAGAGACACTTTTTCAATCTAGTCTCTTTCCAAGTTATTACAGTGTAAATATGGTACTAAATTCTATCTTATATTATGCTTACCACTGTTGCATATATTTCTTAATTTCATAAAAAAAAAAAGAATTACAAAAATGTATTGTAGTAATAGTAATTTCGTATGCGATTTTGTCATAACTATTTTCATATCATTAAAAAAAAAAAAAAAAAAAAAAAAAAATGATTGTGTGTGTTGCATCTTGCAAACTGGCGAAATAAATCCTTAACTGGTAAGATTTTTGTAAAATTCCCCACCCCTGTTTATGTAGATTTTATTTTGAAACATACAAAAGGAAAAAAAAAAAAATACCTTGTAATTCCTTCTGGATTCCAGGGCTTAGAACATCTGGTTCACCAGTAGCAAACCCTGGTTGAGGAACAAGAGATTCCTGGACAAGCAGCTTCACCCATGTGTCAGCTTCCATATCTATTAAAATTTTCATACTTTTAAACATATTATCTATGAAATGATAGCTAAAAATAAATTTTGTAAGAACAATAGTAACACCAAAAGGTTTAAAAACTTTATTCAAGAAATTACAAAATGTACAAATAGTATTTGAAAATAGCTGTTAATATCAAAAGGTTAAAGAATAACTTTTTATGTATACCGTACTCCCCCTATTGCCTGACATGCCTATACTAGTGATCGTACAAATTACCCAGGCAGAAAAATCGAGAGCGCATGGAAGATGAAGAACACTCCAACATATAGTAGACAGAATATTTATTTGATGTAGAGGAGCGAGGCTTACAATAAGTTGCTGGAAAAATACGAGGAACACCATTTGCCCGAAGGCAAGGCATAGCGAAGCGGGGCACAGCGCCCCCTTTTTTGCGTGTTACATGGCCGAAGGTCCGAGTAGAAGTCAGTGACTGCAGCAGGGAAGATGTACAGCGTCAAGGTTATCAGAAACCGTTAAAATGCTTAGTAACAGAAAAAAATGCTATCGTTGGTGTAATACTGAAGTCCTGTGGTTTTTAAGGAGTGTTGATTGCATACGCACGTGTGCTTCCAGATACTGAAAGAATTACATGCCGAATGATTCATGACATCTGGGAGATTTTAAAGATTAGCTGAGTGCATGAGAATGTTAACGGATAAATTTATTATAAACCACAGCTGGATCTATTTAACATGGGAAAAATGCAGAAATGTGCAGATCTAAGGAAGACTGACATTCGGTTAACTTTTATTGTGACGAGAAAAGAATTAACAGATCTTTTTCAAAGTGATGAAAATCCAAAACAAAGAGTGGGAATGAAATGGTGTTTTTTTATCATCTGAAAGAGGGTTTGTAAAGGAATTAATTTCACCTACAAAGTTATAAAAGGGAAAATAACAAAGTACTGCATTATAACCTTAACTGTAAGAATATTAACTTTAAGTATTTATTTAAGGGGGGCAATTTCCAGTTAAAATTTTGAAGTTTCGATTTTTATTGTTTAGTTTCTAAAATGGGAGAAGACAAGATAATATGTGACAGAAACGCTGTCACATATCTCACTCCCAGCATCGGGGAAAAAAAAAAAAAGGAATGTTTCCAATAAAGTCTTTTTTTTTTTTTTTTTTTTTTAGCAACAAGCGCCGCACATCTTCTCTACTCCAAATACATAGGTCATAACACCAAGTACATAAAATTGAAAGTAAAAAAAATACATTTAAACATAAAACTGTATACATATAGTATATTGCTTGCTTTTTGAAAAAAATTGTTTGGATTATGCAAACTTCTTTTTTTTTTACTCAATTTATAAACGTCATGACTTTAAGCGCTTTTCAACATCATCGTGTCTTGGTGATCATTAGTCCTTTCAGTCCCAAGACAAATGATTAAAATAATTTTTTTTATGTGCATCTGGATGACTTTAAAAAATATTTTATTTTGAAAGTGCTGGTACCAGCTTTTGTCATGACTAAAAATGTGAAGTTTAAATATAATAATAGCTTTTTAATACTTCACAGTGAATGCAAGCAAAAATTGAATTATATTTAGCACACAAATAAAAGATACACTAAAATATCTATATGATATAATAAGTACTGGATATATAAAATAAACATTGATAAACGAAAAGTAAAAAAAATTTGTGCACACAGCACAGGACCTCAAAAAAAGGGATGCAAAGCAAGCCCATAGACAGGTGGGGCCCTAAATCTTGTTTTTTTTTTTTTAATTTGATAAAACAAGTATTATGGCGTCAGTTTAAGACTTCAGCCCTAGAGGAGGAGGGAATTGTGAGACTCACATAGCACGAAGGTATATGAGTCCCTGCTCCCCCAAGATCATAATGATCTTCCAAGGAGCACATGTCAAGTAATCGAAAAAAAAACATTTTTTGTGAATTGAATTGAAAAGCAATTCAAGAGTATTCGATAACATAATGAAATTGGAGACCTAAGGGCACTAATTTTGAACGGAAACCAGCTTCAGGAAAGGGGATAATTGAAAAAAAACAAAAAAAGGCAATTCAGAGTGACACAGGAAAACTTCTCATTATTTCTAAACTACAACTGCAGCTAAATCAGAAGGTAAAAGTAATTTATGTTATTACTAAATATACCTATCAGCATTATACTAACCAGTTTGAAGTAAAAATGTAACTCATTATCTATTCAAAAGAAATGACTAATCTTTTATATGTGTAACTGGGGTGTGTTTACTATTATTACAAACAAAACTGCCTCTGACAAGATGCTTTCAGTTTTAATTCAGGAAAAGACCTGTATATGAAATGAGTTGAGAAAAACAACTTACTCAACAACAAACAGAAGTGTAAAATGTAACTGAAGAAAATGAAATAATTTTGAAAAAAAATACAACCCTAATGTGAAACGAAAAGAAGTTATGTGAAGAAGTTGTTACTTAAATTAATTATCTCTGTTTTTTTTTAATAAAGTGAAAATGACATGAAGAATCATGCCATTACCAACAATGAGATGTAGAATTTAAATTAGATGAACAAAACTACGTGTAAAAATCTTCATGCTGAGAACTTATGTGTATGAAAAGATTATTACTGGATTGAAATGACAACAGAAATGGATTTTATCTGCCTGATCGAAGAAAAGAAAGCAAATCAAAGATTCAATGCATAATTTTGATAGGAATAAATGGCTCTAGGTTTGTAAGGATAACAATGTGTATAAATGTATAACTCGATGAACAAAGACAAAAATGCAGCTGCCAAAGCCCCAGAATGTGTGAATTAAATCCAATGACAAGTGTTTAACAAAAAAAAAGTGTGATGATTTTTTTAACTATGCTATAAGAAACATGTAAAATGTGGTTTAGTTTCTATGAACTAATGTGTTACATATTCTATGAACAAAGATGTGTATTTTCAATGAACTAATGTGTAAACAATCTATGAACAATAATTAAAACTTCAACGAACTAAAGTGTACATCTCTATGAACTACAATGTAAAACAATGACTGAAAACATGTATAACATCACTTTGAACTAATGTGTAAAAACATCGCTGAACTAACGTGTAAAATTCTGTAAATAAACATGTAAATATTCTATGAACGAATGTGAAAAAAAAAATCGATGAACTAATGTGTAAAATTTCTATAAGTAAACGTGTAAATATGCAATGAACTAAGTTGTTTATTTGGTGAACTAAAATGACCAGGAAGAAAGTGGTTTTTTTTGTTTTGTTTTAACAACAATGAATGTAACTAGTTCCCCATGTACAACATGAATGGAAAGTAAAGCTATGAACTAGTGTAACATCAATGAACTAAGAATGTACGATGAACTCCTGTGTTTTTTTTCTATGAACAAAATTCTCATGTGTACTAGGAACTAATACATTCTATGTCATAACAAAAACCAGGTCTTTAAAATAAATGATGCAAATAATGTGTATTTATAACAATTTAAGCTTCAAAAGAAAAAAAAATGCATGTTCCTAACTGCAAACAAACCCAGCATGAATGAGTGTAAAATTATGTAAAACAAAAACGGGTTTTGTCCACAGAGTAAAAAATAAAAAGGAATGTGATGTTAACGTGTACACCTTCAACAAAAATACCAACCGTGTGAACATAATCTAATGACCCGCATCAGAAAGTTTCAACCATACATCCAAACCTTACTCAGGTAACTGCTTGCCGGCTAAACAGTCAAATGAAAAAGGAATCCTCACCAACCGTACACTCACGTGTCGAGCAATTTTTAATTTTTTTTTTTTAAATCTGAAATGAATGGTGTAACAAAAATGTAAATTGACTCATGTATAAAAACTAATAGTGTACAACTACAAAAATAACAAATAGATTGTTGAGGTAAAAGTAACTTCTTCACACTAATGTGACTTATTGGAAAAATAACTAAAGGCTGTAAATTATGTAATTTTTTTTTTTTTTTTTTTTTTTTTTGAGCAAACTTCATTATTGAAATAGATGCAGTTGTATATTTTTTCTTTCCTGTTTAATAAATCTTTTAAGAGAGGGGCAAGATTGTGCAAATGCTGGATGAAAAATATTAAAATTGGTATTGTTATCTTGATTATTTCTGATACAGTTTATGCATTTTGGTGAATTTGTACATTGAGTGTCACAATGTGGGAGAGCACATACAGGACAAAAGATATTATTAGGACATAGTCTAGCAACATGTTTGTACATTTGGCACGAAAAGCATCGCTTGACATTAATGTCTACCTGTACAGAATATTCATTACCCTTAATGTTTATTTTTTGTTGCATTATTAATTTTTTAGCTGTCTGCGAAGATGTCTCAAAAACCCAATTGTATGAATCGACATGTTGCAATTTATATTTCTTAGAAAATTGAATATCAGGTTCATTAATATGTAAAAGCTCACCCACTCCCAGTAAAATATCTGGTATACCACATTCTTCTGGCAAATTGAAAATAATAATTCGAACAGGTTTTATTTTTTTACATTCAGATGCTAAAAAAGAATTTTGATTAGAATCGCTGAATTTTGTAAGTGTCTCTAGTTCATCATTTATGTCATTTTGCAAATTATCCTTGTATCTTTTATGATTACCTGTTTGTGTCGCTTTGTCTCTTGTTATTGTGGATAGACTATCACTATTGCTCTTTAATTTCTCACCCTGCTTAGTCTTGATTGAAATTGTAGAAGTTTGTTTACTAGTTAACTTATGTAACCTTTCAATAAGTTTTTTATTAACAATTTGTAAGTTATCTTTGTCACGTTTTAAGTCAGAGAATTCCACTTTCAGGATATTGAACGATTCATTAAGCGTGTTAAGATTCCACTTCATTTGTATAGTGATATCTGCAAAATCTTCTAAAAAAAGGGGAGTTGTTAGCTAAAATTTTATTTTGAAATGCAGCTGCCTCTTTACACATACTTTCTGTGTATTTATTTAGGGTGTCTTGAAAGAAATCTAGCCAAGGAGAAGTATAGCTAGGTTCATTTAGTTCAAGTGGGTTTTTTTTATCTTTAGTTGCCATATTACACAGCTGCTAGAACTTTAAAAAAAAAAAAAAAAAAAAAAACTAGTATAACAGGATAAAAACTTTGAAAACAAAAAAAAAACTTAAGTTAAAAAAATCAAAAGCAAAAATTTAAGAGTGTAATTAGAAAAAGGGAAAAAAAATGAATTTTGCCCAGACAAGTCCAGCTAGAAATGACTGTTTCAAAATATTAGCACATGAGAAACCTATTATTTTACCTTACGTAAAATCTACAGTTATGTGCATAACTATTTTAAGAAAAACCAACTGGGCTTTCACTTGCGAGGGGGGGGGGGGGGGGGACGATGTCTAACTTTTATTATCTAAGATGTGTAAAATGTGAAAGCGAGAAGCTCCCATTTTTTTAACAAGTGAAAAAAATCAAGTGTAAGTAAATTAATTTTGTCTTACTATACACACACTTGCCTGTTAAGAAAGTGGATCACTGAAAAATGATTCTCGAAAATTTTAAGCACAAAAAATTAAAGTATGCAGAACTATAAAAGGATAGGGGATAATTGAAAGAAGAAAAAAAAACTCCATACATATTAAAAGTACCCCAAAACTCAGAACGATTTCAACATGGACATCAAGTTTGTAATTCTGACCCATTTAAATTAACACCAACTTTAACCCAGAAAATAAATGCATTAAAATTGCATTTTCTCTTATTTATTTATTTTGAAATCCCCCATTTTGTTATTTCAAGCAAAATTTAAGTAACTGTGCAAAAGCCAAAAAAAATGTTAGTAGAAGGGTTGCCCCTTTTTTTAGTAGAATAGGAATATTACCTAAAAATACAAAAAAGTAACTAACTGCAAAATCATAATTGTGAAAATCTACATGCATATCACTAACACAAAAATTACAAAATAAAGCGTGAAAAGAGAAGATTGTAAAATTTATGCAATGATAACTAAAATTTTTAACTTTTAATTATTTTAGATTTATAAAACAAATCTTCTCTGTTGATGCTGACACACAAAAATATTTAAAGTAACTTTGCAATAATAATAATTTGAGGATGGCATCAGACAAATAAATATGAAAACTAAATTTATCACACCTGAAACATGAGGTAAGAATTATTGTGCAATCTATGTACTATCTATATATAATTTTTTTTAACTCAAACGGCGTGATATTGTAAACTATTAGTTCTTTTTTTGTTACTGTAGAAACCTGTATTTACTCTAATTTTTAATAGTTGCACAGAATCTTGACTTATTTTTATCTTTTTATGACAGAAGTTGCCGTTTATCATATTTCACTCCAAAATATTTTTGAAGCACCACATTACACATTAATAACATATCAAGGACACATTGATAACACATTAAGAAGAAAACTGGCAGCATAATAAAGATTTTGAAGGCTAAACACCACAGGCTGAAAATTTTTGTTAAAACATTAGACTTGATGATAATTTTGATTTCTTGTTTCAGTTGCACCTACATATTTCACAAAAAAAATTTAACGATCTGTTTTCATCAATTTCAGAATTGTATTTTAAACGTAAACAAAACGCACAGAAAAGTAACCACTTGTCACACACCAATGTTAAAGTGGGAAGAAAAATTTTAAGAATATTTATTTGCACCAACTGAAACTACTAAGTTTCTTTTAATTCACATTCGCCTCTAACTATTACACATATTTCACAATCACGAAACACTAGCACTGTGCACCACAATACTTTTTGAAGAATTTCACAAAGGCTGGCCACACAAAAAACTTAAATTTTGCATGATTTCACAGGATATGAACAAACGCACAATAAACATCAAAACACCATTTGTAGCAGCGGGGAGGAGAGCCGACGATTTTTTTTCAGGAGAAGAAATTTACCGATGAAAGCTTCACGGGCAACCGGGGGGGTGAACGACCGATGAAACAAAACTCCGCGCTGAACACTTCTTATCAAGGGAAAGGTTTTTCGATGTCCGTATGCAGCGGCGAGTCCATCCTGAGAGAACAGGCGATTTACGATTGTTTCCAAACACACAACGGCATGGGGGGGGGGTGACACTGTAGAATCATTTGAAGTTTCTTTAACGATCTAATTTAGGAGGGGGATAGTCCAATAAAGTTATGCACTCCATTGTGCGCTCTCTTTTTTATTTATGTTGGAGCAATGGGCATTGGCACCAGTAATTCATATACTAGTGATCGTACAAATTACCCAGGCAGAAAAATCGAGAGCGCATGGAAGATGAAGAACACTCCAACATATAGTAGACAGAATATTTATTTGATGTAGAGGAGCGAGGCTTACAATAAGTTGCTGGAAAAATACGAGGAACACCATTTGCCCGAAGGCAAGGCATAGCGAAGCGGGGCACAGCGCCCTTTTTTTGCGTGTTACATGGCCGAAGGTCCGAGTAGAAGTCAGTGACTGCAGCAGGGAAGATGTACAGCGTCAAGGTTATCAGAAACCGTTAAAATGCTTAGTAACAGAAAAAAATGCTATCGTTGGTGTAATACTGAAGTCCTGTGGTTTTTAAGGAGTGTTGATTGCATACGCACGTGTGCTTCCAGATACTGAAAGAATTACATGCCGAATGATTCATGACATCTGGGAGATTTTAAAGATTAGCTGAGTGCATGAGAATGTTAACGGATAAACTTATTATAAACCACAGCTGGATCTATTTAACATGGGAAAAATGCAGAAATGTGCAGATCTAAGGAAGACTGACATTCGGTTAACTTTTATTGTGACGAGAAAAGAATTAACAGATCTTTTTCAAAGTGATGAAAATCCAAAACAAAGAGTGGGAATGAAATGGTGTTTTTTTATCATCTGAAAGAGGGTTTGTAAAGGAATTAATTTCACCTACAAAGTTATAAAAGGGAAAATAACAAAGTACTGCATTATAACCTTAACTGTAAGAATATTAACTTTAAGTATTTATTTAAGGGGGGCAATTTCCAGTTAAAATTTTGAAGTTTCGATTTTTATTGTTTAGTTTCTAAAATGGGAGAAGACAAGATAATATGTGACAGAAACGCTGTCACAATGCCAGGAAAAAATGAGGTTTCGCTACTAGAGGATGGGCGGCTGATTTATTTTGGATATTCTAACATTTTTCATTTTAAAGAAAAAACTGTCAGTACTTATTTTTTTCTGTCCCTCTCTCTCTATATATATGTGTATTAATTTATATTTAAATTATTATTAGGTCTTACTTATCTTATTATGCTAAATTTTTATGTATGATGTTTCTAAACCAAGATGACGACATTATGAGAAGTAAATTATCATATAAAATTGCTTTTTTTATATAAGGTAAGTACGTATTTCTGTCCTAACATATTTAAATAACTATCATATATATTTTATTTTATATATAGTAAGAATGTTTCTTTTTATGTAATAGTATATGAAATAATCTATTTCTACATTGTAAATATCAGATGGGTGCTGAGGAGAGAGCTTTATGTGAAATGGTATGAGACACATTTTTATTCTCTTTGTGCAAAAAAGATAAACTAAATAATCAGAAAAATAGAGACAGACTCTATATTATGCTTTTCCTCATTACAAGAAGTTGCTAAAATTGAATACAGCTAATGAACGCACTCCTTTCCGATTTTGAAATTCCTCACTTTTTCTGGCATGCCGGGAAAGACCAGAGACTAACATTTAAAAATCTGGTCTCCCTCTAATTTTGCGGCATGCTGGATAATGCAGGGGAATACGGTGTATATATATGTACACACACACACACACAAAAAAAAAAAAAAAAAAAAAAACCACAAAGAAAAAATATACTGATAATTTTAACAGCAATTTTACTAATTTGGGACAAAAATGTTTTATAAGTTATTGTAATTCGAACTTATTACTTTTTCAGAGATAATTGAAGATAAAAACAATGAAATTTACAACAGAATGAAAGTTACATGAAAGTTAGCACAGAAGAAATCATAAATATTCTGTAATAACTTTAAAAGGAAATAAGTTATACAAAGACAAAAATAAATTATATGTATATATATATATATATATATAATCAATTACATAACATACATACCATGTCTAGCCTTCTTTTTTTGCTAGATACACCATAGCAAGATATCAGTGACTCAGTTGTTTATAAATAACATTCTTGGTTGATAAAACAACTGGACAAAGTTTGACTGAGACATATTGAAGAACAGCCTGCTGCCCTTTCATATAAAACTAACATTATTCTTATCTCACATCTAAAAAATAATATTCTTTCCGTTCCCAATAAAATAATAATAAAAATGACATCCTTACTGCCTTGTCTATTAAAATATTTATTTGCACATTAAAAAATTGACTGATTGCCAAGCCTAAAATAGAAATGCCTTGACTTTTAAATATTAAAAGTGCTACAAATGAAAAAGAGTATCTTTAAAAATGCTCTTGGGAATACAAAAAAAAAATTCCTTTTTCCCTAACCAACAACCCACCCTTTTTTTAAATGTGGGGAATTCTGCATTTGAAACATTGTATTTCTTGATAAATTCATGCTGTTCCAGGAACAGTCTCAGCTATGCAAATTTGGAAGGCAGTAGGAGGGAGGAGATGCTATAACATCAGTTGTCTGTTGCTAAATGGTGAGTAAAAATACTTTTACTCACCAAGAATACACCAATTCTTCAGTAAATATATAGATGGGCAGACAAAAAATACATTTTAAAATGTATACACATATCTAAATTTTTTTTAAATCAAACTATAGAATGTCTATGAAACAAAGAACAATAAGTTAAATAATAAAATAATACAAACCAGAATCACAGGCAAAACATTTTGTGGTACAGTCCATGAAGCAAATGGTAAAGGCATGCTTCTTCACACTGCTGGGAACTCGACAGATAGTATTTACAGATGTTAAAAGGGCTATCTTATGGCCAGTGACAGAACGAGCTGCTTTTTCATCAATGAATTTCTCTAATCTACATGGAGCTTTACTTGATGCTCTTCTTAATACAATCCATCTTCTCTGCCACAGCTAATAAGAAATGCATTTTTGTAGTAAATTATACATACCATATTTATGCATGAATATTAAGCATACAGATATATTTTACAAAAATATGTTTATATAGAAGGGGGCAGAAAAAAAAGAAAGAGAAAAAAAAAAAGTTATGTTTTTTTACACACAGGCTTTAAATACTGATACAAACAACAAATCCAAAATTAAAAAATGAAAATTATCAACTGAATAACTTTAGCAAATGCTGTCGTGGTGAAACTTTGGTAAGTTATTAAAAAGAGCTGCCAACCTCATGCTAATACTACTTCTTTTAAGACCAAAACTTGTCAAAACTCAAGCAATATAGAAGATTTAATCTTTTTCCTCTTTTGGATGAAAATTACTCCAGTTGATGTTATGTAAACATTCCCTGACTCAAATGAATATCAAACATCATATTCATCTATTCATTTTCATATTAAAATGTTATTTGATAATTTCCACTTATGTTAGTTATGCATGTCCTGTTCATAATGAGCATACCATATATGTGACACATGGAGTGCATGTATTTTTAATATCTGCTACCAGTATTAAAAAAAAAAAAAAAAAAAAAAAAAAAAAACCTTAATTACAGATTTTATTTTGAAATAAATAAAACAAAGATTCATATTTTGGAAATACTGATGCACAAAAAATTGTACACAGGATAGGCATCATGAAATACACTAACGGAAAAAAAAAAATCCCAACACCAAGAAAAACTTATTGTAGAGTAATGAAATTTGGACAGTGCATTTGTCTAGTTAACATATTTAATTGATTAGATTTTCGAGATCACAGGTTAATTTAAGCTCAATAAAATGAATCTCAAAGGTGAAATGCCGTTACATTAATAGTCGCTATAACCTCCAGAATTTCGAATGCAAGCCTGCACATGTGCATGCATTGTGTCATACAGGTGCCGAATGTCACTTTGTGGTATGGAGTTCCATCTTTGTTGTACAAGCTGTGTCAATACGTGATGTTCAATGCTGGCTGGGGATGACACTGGAGTTCTCATCCAATGATATCCCATATGCGCTCAATGGGAGACAGATCTGGTGATCTCGCTGGCCAAGGTAACATGTTGGCACTCTGTAGTGCGTGTTGCGTTACAACAGCAGCATGAGGGCGAACGTTATCCTTCTGAAAACCCCTCTTGAATGGCAGCACTACAGGCTGAATTACCAGACTGACATACACATTTGCAGTCAGAGTGCCTGGGAGAACCAAGAGAGTGCTTTTGCTGTCACAGGAAATTGCTCCCTAGACCATGACCCCAGATTGTAGGTCCAGTGTGTTTAGGCCGCAGACGTTCCCCAGGCCTCCTTCTGACCAGCACATGGCCGTCATTGGCACCAAGTCAGAACCTGCTTTCATCAGAAAACACAACAAATCTCTACTCCATCCTCCATTAAGCTCTGGCTTGACACCATTGACGTCGCAAACGGCAATGACTTAGAGTCAGTGAAATGCATGAAATATCGAGCTGTCCTTGAAGTAACCGATTTCTAACAGTTCGTTGAGTCACTGTGGTACCAACTGCAGCTTGAATTTCTGTCACAGACGCAGTACAATGTGCACAGCCGTACTCCGAATACGACGGTTTTCCCTCTCAGTAGTGTCACATGTTCACCCGGAACCTGATCTTCTTGTGGCAGTACCATCCCTTGACCACTACTCCCAACAATCATGCACAGTGGATACATTCCCTCCAAGTCTTTCTGCAAAATCGCGGAAAGAAAATCCATTTTCTTGTAGCCCTACTTTACGACTTCTTTCCAACTCGGGAGCTGATGATAATGGCTTCTTCGTCTACTTAAATGCATTCATGAATAACCTTAACTCAATTCGTCAAATTTTGAAGATAAATAATGCTCACGCACTTTACAGCGTGCATTTAAAGCAAACCTGATTTTAAAGTTGTGAGTGGCGCTACTAGTGCCACACTTATGTGCGAAGCATGAAATTTAAATCAATGTCATCTTTCAGATGTATAAACACGCCTACAAAATTTCGTTTAGCTAACACAAGTCTTTCTTGGTGTTGGGATTTTTTTTTCCGTCAGTGTATTACATTCAACAAGAATACAAGTTCTGAGTAGTTACAAGTTTGTTTAATATAAAACAAGCATTTACATTTAGAAAACATATTCTTAATCAACCATCAAATTAAAATTTAGTGAAAATATTATTTTATTTCCTTAAAGTTTTACAACTTTTAAAGAACTTTTCACAAAAGGTTTTTATATTGTTATTCATCAGTTTTCATTATTATATTTTGTAATAAAGTACACTCCATGCAAATTTGAAAAAAAAAAATAAAGAATATGTTAATGAAAAATTGGAATTTTTTGTATTAATAGGGATGCCACTCAGAAATTAACAAAAAAGAGGAAATTATGCGTAAAGTAAAATTTATGACTTTTTTACAGCATTTAAGCGAGAAATTTATAAACTTTATTATTTATAACAAATTAAATAAAGAATTAAATTTATAACAAACTATTTTTTTAAAAAAGAAAGAAACCATCTCCCCCCCCCCCCCTCTTGTAAATCTTTGACTAAAGTCTTTCTAAATGTATATTTGTCAAAAAGTTTGAAATATGTTGTTAATTCATTGTGCATGAAAACTTCTAAGAGTAAATAAAAATGATATTTTCTTTTGTTCACAATACTTTACATCAATTAAGGAAATCTAGCAACAGATTTAGTGAGTAGTTTTATGTATTGCACCTTTTAAAATTAATTTAGGTAACTAGGCTATAGATTCCATGATTTTTCTACAAGTAAATAGCAAAAGTTTGCAGGGTTTTTTTTTTTTCGATCGTTTGACAAGAATCGCCTTTTTACATCGCGATCATTTGAGGAAAACCGCCACTTTACATCACGATCATTTGAAAAAACCCCCGCCATTTTACATCACGATTGCTTGATAAAAGTCGCCCTTTGCACCCCAATCATTAGATGAAATTCGCTGTTGTACTTTGTAATCGTTTGACAAAGATCGCCATTTTATACAGCGACCGTTTGACGAAATTTGCAGTTTTATTTTGCGACAATTTGAAGAAAATCGGCACTTTATATTGCGATCGTCTGACGGAAATCACCTTTTTACATCACGATAGTTTTACGAAAATAGCCTTTTACATCACGATCGTTTGACGAAAATCGGTTTTATACCACGTTCATTTGAGGAAAATCAGCGTTTTATACCCCAGTCATTTGACAAAAATAGCCATTTTATTTTGCGATTGTTTGAAGAAAATTGCTATTTTACTTTGCAGTCATTGGATGAAAATCACTGTTTAGTTCGCGATCGTTTGACGAAAATCGTTATTTTACTTTGCGATCACTTAACAAAAATTGTGGATTCTTAGAAATTAAAAAAAGCGGAAATCTGCCATTTGGCAGAAAAGTGGCATCCCTACACTAAAAATTGAAGTGTCTGCATAAACTAGGACATCTGATAACCCTAATTTAGAACTATGTTAGCTACATACTCATCACTTCATTAACTCAGAGTTTCCCCCACAGGCTTTCAGGGGGGCGCTCCGCCCCTCCTGCTCTTTAGTTTAAAAACTAGCGCCCCTCTTGCCCCTCATCCAAAAACTAGCGCCCCTCTTGTCATTCATTAAAAAAAAAAATAGTGCCCTTCTTGCCCACATTTGAAAAAATGCAGCCCTCCAGCGATTATCCGAATGCGCTATAGCGCGTAAATTACACACGAAATCGGTGACGGAACACAAAAAATAGCCTCATATGCATTCCATGAGACATGTAATTTTGTCAAAAAAAAAAAAAAAAAAAAACTCTAAAAAACCGGAAAGTTTTGTTAAAAATCACGAAATAACGACTAATTTCTGGCAAGATTCGCAAAAAATGGCTAATTTCATCACAAAATTCCACAAAACGGCAGATTTCCTCAAACGATTGTGGAAAAACGACAAATTTCTTCCAAAAATTGCAATAAAACGGAAAATTTGTCAAATGAGTCGCAAAAAATGGCAACTTTCATCAAAAAATAGCGATAAAACTGCAGATTTTGTTAAGATTTGCCAAAAAAAAAAAAAAAAAAAAAAAAAAACCGACAAATTTTGTCCAAAAATCGCAATAAAACGGAACGTTCTGTGAAAAGTCCCCCCCTTTTTTTTTTTGGGGGGGGGGGATATTTTCATGATATTTGCAGTTTTTTCGCGATTTTTTAGCAAAATATGCCTTTTTTGCGATCTTTTAATAAAATTTGCCTTTTTTGGCGATTTTTTTTTTAAATACAAAATTTAATGTTTTTTCGCGATTTTTTAACAAAATTTACCTTTTATTCCTTTTTTTTTTCAATTTTTTAATGAAATTTCTGTTTTTTCACTACTTTTTGAACCGGTAGATTCTAGATTCAACTCTATAAAAGTGCCTTAAAAATTAAAAAGTTCCCTTTTCAGAACAGCAGCGCCCTGCCTTTTTTTAAACCTGGGGGAAACTCTTAATTCATATACATTTGTAGTAAAAGCATGACTCAACAAATGCAATCGTCATTAATAATTAAAATAAGAAACTGGAAGCAACAAAATTGAATGATCTAATGGTATTTCACTTGAATAGCCCTTTATTTAATGATTATAAACCATAGAAAGTTATAGATAACAAATATTTTGTATTGGAAAAGAAAAAAAAAAATCAAAATATACACAATAACAATATGCCAGAAAGTAAAATAGCAAAATTAATTAAAAAAAAAAAAAATTCAGAATTCTAAGAACATGTCAGAAAAAGTATTTGTAAACTTCCTATCTCAGATTAAAGTATCATTAAGATAGCATTTTAAGGATACTTACTGCTTGCTCAATGTTGTCTAAATAATTTCATAAAAACATTTTTCTTGAAATTAATACAAAAATGATGCTCCTTATGATTTTTTTCGTTGCATACTTTATTTAAACTTTAACGTACCTTTTGCCTTTTTAGAGTACATAATTTGAGTATATATGTTATAAAGTTTTATATTTTGATAAATTTCATTTAAAAACAATTTATGTTACCCTCAGAATTAATTTAACAAACAATTAAAAGTTAAGACAATATTCGAGATACAATATAGCTATGATTTGATTATTATAATATGATCAATTAAAAACAATAATAAATAAATAAATATGCTTTTAGTAAATCTACAGTTCAGAACAAAATATAAGAAAAATTAACAATAGTGGGAGAGGGATAGTTATTTTTTACTTGTGAATAAAAGTTTATTTTGCTGATCACCAGATTTTTTTCTAACATCTGCAAAATGTCTCTGTGCAAGCTTATGTTGTGTTAACATTTTAATCGAACAAAATTAAAAAACAAAGACTACACATTCAAGAAATCAAAACTATTTTATTTACCAAGAATAATGTATGCCTTTTCATCATTTGTAATGAATAATGCGACAGATGGGCTACAGCCCATTATTTACCAAAAAAATTACAGACAGGTAAAAGAAATGATGTTACTTTATGCATTAAAAGAAATTATTATCAATACTTTAGAATGCATAGTTTTTTTTTTTTTTTTTTTTTCAGTATGAGTAACGCATTGATAACTAATCTTAGGTAAAACATTTTATATTAGTAAATTGACAATTTTTTTTTCATTTTTAACCCTTTTGAGATGACATCCCTTACACAAATTTTATTTGATTGACACCACTTTTTTCAAACAAACCCCTTAACTTGTAATAATCCAAAAATTGCTTCAATTAAAAAAAAAGACATTTTAAATTTATTTATTAATGGTGCCCCCCCCCCCCCCCCAAAAAAAAAAAAAAAAAAAGGCCACAAGTATTTTTTGATGATTCACATATGCATCACTTACCCTGAAAAGGGATTATTTGAAAAATGTTTTAGGGCCAAAGAATTGAAAATTAATAAAGGCCAACAGCATCCTGCCTATTCAATGTACAATAAAATATTAGACTCAGTTAATTATATGAATGTGAACAACACCATTTTAGTAATAATATATTTGAAACATTTGTGTGTACAGTGAATTTCAGTATTTCTTGCTGCTGTTTTCTATTTGGCAAAAGTTATGAAGTTTAAATTATCCTAAAGAAACATTTTAATAGAATAGGATTTTTATGATATGAAATTTTCTAAAGTGGCAATTTATGGAGTGGCAGCAAATTGGATTCAATTTTTGCAAAAGCTATGTTTTAACCTATCAGCACACACACTGGGATAAAATCTAGCCGAATCACACTATGCACATAATCTACAAATATAGGCATGTGTACCGTCAGGTTTTTATTATTATTTCAGTTACTGAAATCAATTTTGATGTATTAACTGGAGAAGATGAGGTAATACAAGAGGATTTTGTTAATCTTTCTTTTTAACAGAAAACTTCTTTAGTTTTCATTGATACATCAGTAACTTCTTATTAAGATTAAAAATAAAAAAATCTGTGAATGCATACAGATGTTTGCAATTTATTCGCATTATAGTTGCAATCTGTAATTTTTTTTTTTTTTTTTTTTTGTAAAAATAATTATGTTTAGCAGATAATTTAATTTTCAAACTTTTGCTTGACATATTCTTGTAATAAAAAATTAAACTGCATGATGTTTGAGAAAAACAATAATCTAAATTAAAATAACAATATCTTACTCCAAGCTTACGGCTACGAATCTTCAGATAGCCTTGTTTTACAATGTCACTAATATCAGTCGCCATGGCCACTCAACCATAACAGAAACAATCAGATGAGAGTAAATCAAAAGGCATATCTAGAAAAAGTAAATCTCAGGTTACCCAGTTTGTAAAAATATGTACAAAGAATCTATATAAAAATTCAAACATTTAATACCAACAAATTGTATATTAATTTCTTAGGAATCAATAGTGAAAGTACACATTTGAAGCTTTTCATATTCTATAGCAATATAATAAACTAACTGTTAATAAAAAGGGGAAATTCTCGCATCTTCTTCCCCAACACACACACACACAAAAGACGGAAACAAACATATTTTCTATTCATCTTTAATAATTCTCATTTTTCAAGAATTGTTGAACAAAAAACAATAAGAGATGAGTTATAAAATAAGATTAGTTTGTAATAGACTAGTGCAAAAAGTGGTGCAAAAACAAGGAAAATTGATAAATGTTTTAAGTTTTACCACTTATAAATTATGTTATGCATAACCATATAAATTAGTGTTCATTCTAGGCCATTTTTGAAGGGTGCAGCACCCTGTCCTTTTTCAAATTTCCAAAATGCATCCTGTCCTTTTTAAAAGTAGTAAAATACACTATTAGTTTTATACCCAGAAATTTTTAATAAAAATTTTCTTTATTCCATAGTATTTCTAAATTAGTGTGTCCAAAAATGATAGTTTTTTCAAAAAAAAACCCATGAAACTATTCAATCATATTTTAACTTAATTGTATTTTTTATTTTTATATCCTAAAACCATTTGAAATTAATGTTAATTTATTTATCATACTTAAAAATTACATATTTTGCCGCCTTTTTTTTTTTTTCCCTTGCTACAAGCAATAACAATTTTTCTTCCAAAAATGCCCTTTTCTGCTGCAGTAGTACCCTTTTTAGTGAATGGGTTATTCTCTGCAATAGTGCAAAAAGTGGTTCCCAGCCATATAAATGCTCTAAATTTCATTTTATTTTTATTTATTTATACTTTTATTAGAAGGTCTAAAGTTTGTTTATTAGGGGCAGGGCGTAAAATTTAAAAATAAACAAATTTAATATTTAAAAATGTAAGATATATCATGCAAATATCATTCCCTCACCTGTCCCCTACCCATACTACCATACTTAACTGCCTGATTTTTTCCATTCAAAAATAAAAATAATTAAAAACACCCTAAGCAAAATAAAGTTCTTAATTGGTACCTTACAAAAAATAATAAAAATATTATTTTTTACTATAATTATGTAGTCTACTCAATTATATGTGTCCCCATGTTAGACCATCATTCCCTCACACCTTGCTATTATCGCAAATATCCTATCATTAAAGACGAGCAGCAGTCTAGCATTCTTCACAGAGAGGAAGCTAATTTGAGTACTTGTCAGTCCAGCAACATAAATTGGTGGTTTAAGTGTTTGTTAATTTTCTAGAAATTTTTTTCAATCATAAAATCGGGGAGTATTTTTATTAGCAGTCATTCCCTCACACAAAAAGCTAAATTTTTAGCAATTTTCAAAATTTTTAATTTTATCATACATTACATATTATGTGTTCTTCTTTAGGGAATCAGTTCAATTTTTCCCATAAGTTTGCATTTTTCATGACAATTAGTAAAAACATCTTAATTTCATCATTCCCTCACATTTATTGTTATGAGTTAATGATAAAGTGAATGGGGAATATGTACTTTTGTTTAAAATTTTATAACGATTTCTGCTGCTATTAAAATCTTCAACAATTGACCAATTACTAGCAATTTATCCAATTTTTATGAAAATTTACCTATGTAACATTCAAGTCAGACTGCTTGGTCAAATTTGCAGTATTGTAGAGAATAACCCGAATAACACCATGCCCTTTTTCTTTCTAGAGTGAATACTAATATAAATTATACACATATGGCTGACACACTTATATCAGAAAATCAATGATGACTTGTTATTTCTAATTATAAGAAACTCACAGAAGTGGGTGAAATGCAAATCTAACTGCAACCTGAAATATCTCATATGTTATAAAAATTCCCAGTGAAACAATAGTTTTTAAATCTGTGGCCGAGAACTAAAAAAACAGAAAACTCTTAATTCTGAAAAAGAATATAAGAAAGTATTTAATCATGATGTACTTTGTTTAATCTATAATTCATAAAATCATTCAATATTAATGTTGCTTTATTTATCAATCCTAAAACTTACATAATTTTTCTGGCAATAATGTATGCACTTTCTTTACTTAACTAGAAGTGACCTTTTTATGGAAATTTACAAAATGTAATTACAGGGTTCATACAGAGTTCAGAAGAAAAAATCCAAGGAGTCCAAAAAATTTTAAGGACTTGCCATTTTTGTTGTTATCTATGTGGCATGGCACTTGCACAGCCTCAATTCCGCAGGGATTCCACGAGTTATCCCCTGCGAGAAGGGGAGGTTGGTATCTGCGATCTTCAGATGAAATAAGGGATTTATCTGCAATAGTTTAGCAAAATCAGCGATTTATTGAAATACTTGTCGCAATCGGTAGTTTTTCTGCAATCTTTTGACGAAATTGGCGTCTTCCCGTGGTTCTTTTTTTTTTTATGAAATCGACGTTTTTTAGACAAAATTTGCATTTTTACACGATCTTTTCTCGAAAACAGCATTTTATCCTGACGATGTTTTGACGAAATTGGTGTTTTTTCCGTGATCTTTTAATGAAATCGGCATTTTTTTCAATGATCTTTTGACAAAACATTTGTAAGCGATCTTTTATCAAAAACGGTGTTTTTCCTGCAATCGTTTTACGAAATTAGCGTTTTATCTGCGATATTTGGCGAAATTGCCGTTTTAATAGAGATCCGCACAGGAATTTCGCATTTTTCTATGATATTTTGACAATGTTCATTGACAAAAACATTGACGAAATAGTCATTTTTCCACGAAATATTGACGAGATGTGTGTTTTTTGGGCGATTCTTTGACGAAACTTGCATTTCTCCGCGATGTACAAGTTGGCAACTATGCGTAACTGATAACCCAATTTTAAATTATCTTAAATTTTCGAAAATTTCGTTATTTTTGGATGAGAATCACCCCTGAATTCACCGTTATCAGAAAAATTGAGCATGATGAATCATATTATGAAGAAGTCAAAGTTGTATATCTAGCTGTGAAGGAATTAAACAGTGTAATCACTTTTTGAATTGGAAGCTTAGAGGTGCGTCTGGATTATTCTTTTCAATTTTCTTTTCCTTATGGCCAAGGAAAGTGAATCACTTCGATGGCTATTAGTATGATCCCAACCAGTCACTGCTGTGCTTCTGATGAATGACATGCATAAAGGGTTTACTGTGCACTTTAGAATCGTAATTTTTTTCCCGGGAGCAATATTGCTTGCATGCAAAACCACAATACAATTCAAGCAGTTTCTAAGGAGTATTTTGTTTATCTAAGTAGTTCTAAATACTACTTGGAAACGTTTTCATTTCTTGTAGTTTCTAAGGAGTTCAAGGAGTCTGTACGAACCCTGAATTATAATATAGCCCTCTTGCACTGAAATAAGAAAAACTGGCACTCTCTGACAGACATGAAATGAGACGCTTGTAAAAAACTTAAAAATGAAATACAATACAGAACTTTAAGTATTATGCAAGAAATTAGATATCAAAATCGTTCAATGTAATAATTTATAATGATTTATAATAATATTAATTTGTCATTCACACTTACAATAATTCATAATATCAGTTCAAAAACATTATGCTGAAGTAATAAATCGAGATAAAAATATTTTCGAAAAGAGTTTTCTTTAATAAAAATGCTTAAATGTTGCTCTTGACAACAAGGATCAGAAAATTTCAAAACTATAAACAAAATGATAAAAGCTAAATTTAATAGAAAAAAAATTATTCATATATGAACAAAAGTAACTTTGAAGCTCACTATAACTACAAGTATTATTTCTAAACAAACAATACTAACATATCATTTCCGACACGTTACAAGATCCATTAGCACACGTATCAGTCTACGATGAGATTAAAATAAAACCTTCATAAAATATTTATTGTATTTATGCTGTTGCAATTGTATTTTTAATATTAAAAATCCAAATTTCTTAAATTAATCTATTCATACAAATGATGGAAGGGACTGGACTTCTTTAACTTTGACACACCAACAAACTTTTATTTATTAATTTTTTCGCCTCATTTCATGAACGTTGCCATTTACTCTATGAATTTAAAAGCAAAAATCTGCTCAGCTTTCGTTATGTCTCGGTGGATGTACCATGTACTGGAACTGGAACTGGATCCATGAGTTTAAATCGAATAGTATTTCATTAAATTCGATTTATTCTGAATGTTTTTTTCGTTCGTTAATCGAATGTTTTGATTTCATTATTCGCTGTCTAATTTTTGTGATGTATTTTTAAAGAATTATTTGGTATTTTCATGCAAGAATGCATTTAACTTGTCTTGGGAACTTTTGTTATGCATTATAATAATCAAATTTATATAAAAATATTTAGAATTTTTAACTCTTTAATTCTATTTGCTTTCGTAAATATGTATTAAAAGTTCTTCCGAACAATTTTATATCAACTGGTAGATTTATTATTCTCTTCTCATTTACTAACATTTTTCGCTGAATTGAACTTGCTCGAAAGTTTCGATTCATAAAGGGAAAGAATTTCTAATGTAAACTGTATTTTCGTTGGAGGGTTATATTAAATTTGATAACTTTAACTAATTATTAGAATTCTTTTGCAGTTTCTGCTTGGAGGTGCACCTTATACTTTGTTCACAAATTCTATGTATTTTACTTTTTTATTATCAAATCTTAATTTTTTTTCACGTTTTGATTCCATTTGAAATATACATGTTCTCAATTTTTTATTTAATTTCAAAAATACTTTACAAAATTAATAATTGTACCATATAAAATATTCAAATGTTATTTAAGGCTATTCTCAAATTTAAACATGCTACTTTTTGACATGTTCTTAATTAATTTTTGTTCATAAATGTATGAAAATGGAATTGGAATATTTTGAACTTGTTTTAAAAACTGTGAAATCTAGTAGTTCTATTTTTTGTTATATGTGATGACTCTCTTGAAATTGTTGTTAAACGTTGTGTTTTGTACTAAATTTTCGGATGCAATAGTCTCATAAGGGTAGCCATAAGAAACTCAAAATGCAATTCCCATTTATAAAAAAATGCAAAAAAAGAAAAAAATCCTAATTATTTTTGTAGTTATGCCTTCAAAAAATGTACTTTTATATTTAAAAGTGAATCCGTAAAAGTGTCAAAAAGTTTAAAAAAAAACATACTTTTGAGAATATGCTTATGATGTTTCTTACTCATAAGTGGATTGCATAAACATACTAGTGAAATAAAGTTAGAATTTTTCTTACTAGCATTTTAATTTTAACTTTTAAAAAAGCCACAAAATTTTCTTAGTGTAAAGTTATTTGTCAATAGTATTTTATTGTACTACACATTGTGTATAGGGGCATAATTGGGAGGGTATGGGTAAGGGAATAAAACATTTTTCTTCTACCCCCCCCCCCCAAAAAAAAAAAAAATTAACTACATGAACTATTTAGAGTTTTCCATCTGTTAAAAAAGAAGGGCAGAGTCAGGGATGCAGTGGAGGGTATACAAAGGTATACGCCATATACCTTCTGTATTTTTTAAAAGAACACTTTGTACCCTCTGTTTCTCAAGAAAGCTATAGTATATACACTCCAATGTATAACCCTTTGCTTTAAGCATATACCCTCTGCCAGGGGTGCAAAAATCTAGGCGCCAGCAGGCAGTTTCTCACCACAAAATTTCTTTCGCTTTTCTTCGTCTAATATTTCGTGTAAAATTCCTGCTAGAATGCTATTAAATTTTGAGCAAAAACAGCTTTAAAATTTTAGTGGTGAGAGACTACCCTCTGGCACCTAGATTTTTGCATGTCTGCCCTCTGCCTAGAGCGTATATCCTTTATTATTTTTACGACTACACCCCTGGGCAGAGTATGAGTTCATGGAAAAGGGGCACTATTTGCACTCTATTCCACCTTAACTTGGCAGCACTGTGAAAGGTAGAAACAGTAACATTCTGCCATGAAAAATAGTTCTCTGATATTAAGATGCTATTTCACTCATGAAAAATCCTGCTCGCTAATAATACTTTTATTTAAGAAATTTTTTAAATAATCTAATTTGCATTTCACTATTTTTAAATCATTAGCTTTGCATTTCATAGCTGTGATCGACAGTGTTGAATTCCGATACTTTTCTCCGGGAGGGATTTCTGCGACTTCTCAGGGGAGGAGAGGGATGTTTTGTTCTAAGGAGTTCTAAGGAGAGGTCTATTCTGTTGGCCTGTCTAAATGACACACCAGATGTTAAGACTTATAAAGTTATCTGAGCAAGAATTACTCACTAGCGGTCATGCCCAGTTAGCTTAAACAGTAAAGCATTAGCCCTATAAGCCAAGTATCTGGGTTCGATTCCCAGCCTGAGCAATTTTTCGTTCAGTTGGGAAATATTTAATTCATATTTCCAAAATAGCCAAGTTATTATTGATAATAAATGTTTTCAACCATAACAAAAATTAGAAACTGAAATATAATGCACTTAACATGAAGACTTAAACATTATTGTAAAAATCCATTTTTCATTTCTCTTTCTTTCCTTTTTTTTAAAAACCAAACTGGACAGAAAATGAACAAGAAACAGAACTGAAAACAGAAAAACTTTGCATTATACTGTAGTATAGAATTCAATTTAAAATAAACAAAATTGTCAGAAATTTTTAAATATAAAATAATTTTCTTTAATTAAAAAAAATTTACCATGAAAGAAACTTTTGTAATTTTGTATTTCCTAACATGTTGTACAATTTAAATTCAAATGAACTAAAACCGAAAAAGATTATTTTCTAGTGAAACTGCATATATGTATAAAATTTTTTATTTAAATTAGACTGTATTTCAATGGCTGTTCTTAATTAATTATGTCCACATGTTAGTTCTAAATTTAAAAATAAAATCTTTAAGTCTAAAGCTTATAAAAGGTATTTGTTTTCTTCTTTAGCATTCCCAGAAACAAAAATTCTGTATCTATGTCAGGATATAGCTAGTCCATAACTTTTGAAAATTTCGTTTGCATTTGCTTAGACTGAAAACATCAAAAATGTTTTGCATAGTGATGTTTTGAAACTAAATTTCAAATGCAGAAAATATTAAACATCTTGATATTTTGAAAATAAATATTAAGTATGCAAAAGTATCAGACACTGATATTTTGAAAATAGAAAGTATCAAATATCGGATATATATCACAATATATATGCACTAATATATATCAACAAACCTTGATATAGTACTAGTACATATTATTGGGTCATTCCATGTCAAATCAACCAAAAAAATTCAATATTCAACCTGACCATTTCCGATTTCAATGAAACTGCTAGGGATCATTCTCTATGATGATATAAAATAGAGCATATTTTAATTTTTTGTTTATCGCTTTAAATTTTTATAAAATTAATTATTTAAATTTTGAAAAATCATCATTTTTTGACTTGCATAAATATTTTCAATTTTGAATTTCTCAAGTTCTATCAAACATAGAAAATTTTATGACCACTCATTTCAAAGAGGAGTTTATAAGGTTTAATTTGATATGCAAGTTGACTATGTATAATTAAAATAAATAAAATTTTAAATTTTTTTAAATTTTAAATTAAAAATTTTTTTAGTTAGTCATTTTTAAAAATTTTGAAAAAATTGTATGTTTATTGTAATATTTTATAAGCTTTAAATTCTCAAATTTTTAGAGTGGGATCTCAATGGGATCAGGAGTTATGAAATAAAAGCTGAAAATTACCATACAAATCATAAATAAATAACAAAATAGACAGAATTAAATTGCTATTTTTATGGTAATTTTTGCTTTTATTTAATAACTCCCGATCCCATTTAGATCCCACTCTAAAAATTTCAGAATTTAAAGCTTATAATATTACAACAAACATACATTTTTTTCAAATTTTTTAAAAATGACTAACTAAAAAATTTTTAAATTTTAAAAAATTTAAAATTTTATTTATTTTAACTATATATAGTCCACTTGCATATCAAATTAAACCTTATAAACTCTTCTTTGAAATGAGTGGTCATAAAATTTTCTATGTTTGATAGAACTTGAGAAATTCAAAATTGAAAATATTTATGCAAGTCAAAAAATGATGATTTTTCAAAATTTAAATAATTAATTGTATAAAAACTTAAAGCGATATACAAAAAATAAAAATATGCTCTAATTTATATCATCATAGAGAATGATCCCTAGCAGTTTCATTGAAATCGGAAAGGGTCAGGTTGAGTCACTGGTTGATTTGGCATGGAATGACCCTATTGCATATTTGTGTGTTCAATGTGATATAATAGATATCAATTATTTTTAAAAAATGTCTGCACAACCTTTTTTGCCTGAAATTGGTTTGCCATTTTACTTTTGGTAATTTTTATCTTATTTAATTGTGAAGCTTTTTTTTTATTAAATAAGGACATTTTTCCATTTTAAATGAGAAGTATCTTGGTGACTTAGGTTACATGACATGGGTTGTGCCCCCCTAATAATAGTAACAATAACAAGCTATTAGTTATTCAAACTAGTGTATTTGATGAAATAAGTTTTAATAGTTGATGTTTCTGTTATTTTAAATTGTGACCTATTTGTTTCATGTTACTTTGCCTGAGTGTTTTGGGATTGTTATTTCATTTGTTTAAACTTAATTTTATTTTCTATTGTTACTTATAATTTTAATTGGTCATATTGTGAAGTAATTTTTTTTTCAATTCTTTTAAGGGTCTGTTTTGTTTTCTTCTACTATGATGGAGGGATTTGTGCAATATCGCAGCCAACCAAAACCAGAACATCGACTGAAGTGTCAATATTGTTCGTATTCTACGTATGTAACTACAAACTTAAAAAATCACATCCTCACACATACAGGAGAAAAAAGATATGTGTGTGATATTTGTGGCAATCGTTTTACTCTGAAACATCACTTGAAAAAGCACAAATCATTACATGAAAAACAACTTTAAATTTAAATATTACAATTATAGTTTGCAATATTTAGTGTTGATATTTGAATTCAGAAAATTTAACTTAGCAACGAAAATATGATTCATTGTATATATTTTCTCTTAATTAAAAACAAAAATACAAAATATCCCAAAAGTTCTTAGCACACTTTAAAATTCAATATAAAATCAAGTAATTGTCGTGCTGATGTGAGGATTAATCTAAAATGCTTCTCAGGATGCAAAGTTTTTTCAAATACATAATAAAATTAATTTCAAACATTGATCATAGATGACATCATATATTCGCTTCTGATTTTCAGATTACTTTTTATCTTTTCTCAAGGTACGAAGTTACATAATCAGCTTTTAAACTGGGAGTCATCATTTCTGTGTCACAGTATCAAAACTAATAAAAAAATTAGAAAAAATGCATGTTTGAAGCAAAATGTACTGACAAGTGATGCGATCTTTGATCCAAGTTCGGAAATCATTCGCTCTTAAGGATATTTTTCATCTTGAGTTGCATTTTAGTCCAAAAACACTCCTATATGGTACTTACTTGATTTTTTATTAATTTTAAAATGTGTCAGGGGTTTTTGGCATATCCTGTATCCACTATCTGGCTGAAGATAACTAGTCATATCTGATTTTAAATGTTTTGTTAAATATCTAGAAAAATACATGTAGAATTATCCTGAAATTCCATATACTTAAAAGAATAGCATATGTCATATATTTCCATGAAAATTTTTTCTTGCAACTCCATAGGGGACTGTCAACAAATTGAAAAGGAATTAATATCTTTTGGATAAACCTGTAAAAGCTATTGTAGCAAAAGCATTTAAACTGTAGAACATGATTAAGAGGATTAAAATTCTAATAAACTGTATTCATTTATGAGGATGACATGTATAAGTAGTGTTTATTCTAGGTAATTTTTGAAGGGTGCAGCACCCTGCTCTTTTTCAAATTTACAAAATGCACCCTGCCCGTTTACAAATTCACTGCCCTTTTAAAAAGTAGCAAAATGCACCACTACTTTTACCTAGATTTTTAATAAAAGAAAATTTAATTACATTGTATTTCTAAATTTGTGTGTCCCAGAATGATAGAATTTTCTCATTTCTTTAGAAAAAGAACATGAAATTATTCAATCATGCTGTAATTTCATTATATTTTTTATCATAAAATCATTCAAAATTAGTGTTACTTGATTTATCATATCTGAAGCTCGCATATTTTCTCACTTTTTTTTTTTTTTTCCCCCTCTAACTAAAGGCAATAACAAATTTTCTCTTGCAAAAGTGTCTTTTTCTACTGCAGTAGTGCCTTTTTTAGTGAAAAGCACCATGCCCCTTTGATTTCTACAGTGGAAGTATAAGTATCATGGAAGGCGGCAGCCTTCAAGTGACGCAGCTTTAAGCCTACCTGGGAGATGCGGAACTCATATATACGGCTAACTCAACATCAAAGGAAGCCTGAAAAGCCGCCATCTAATAACTCAGCAAATATTAGTCAGAATGGTCCAATTTTTTTAACATAGTCTTATATTCCCACTCTAATCCTATCCTATAATTTTTACATTTCTAAATGCTGTATATTTTTAGATCTCGATACCCATTTTTAAACCGAAATCGATGGTGTTTGTTCCTGATAATGAAATCTAGAAAACGGCCTGGGAGATTTTATTAAAATTTATACATAATATGAATCTCTTTAAGATAGAGTGAAAAAGACTTGCCTAGTTTCTAGGAAAACTCTTGTTTGTTATATATTGGTCTTGGAAAATTGGACTATTTTAGCTTGTGGATTACATGTTATTCTATGGGTTAGCAGAAAAGCCCGGTGTGACAAGTCTTATGCAGTTAGTCACAGTTAAAACACCCGAATCGAATCAATAAATGTTTTTTAAACTACAAAATCAGTTTATCATGTGCTTTAAAAAACATTCAATAAATATATATACTAAATCAAATTTCTATTTATATTGCCTTTATTTTTCGTAAAGAAGAAAATATTACGTTTCTTACATTGGATATTTTTGCATTTTGTGGAAAAAGTATTTTGAATCATTTTTTAAAATAGAAAAAAAAAAATTAATTATGCATATTCAATATACTTTCGACTTATGATTTTTTTTTTTTTAGGTTTTCAAACAAAAATTATTTTAAATTATTTGCTGTTAGTATATATGTATTCATGCACATTTGGATAGTTTTGTTTTGAATCGTAATCAAAATTGGTGGTAAGCTAAAGCTACCGAAAGCTACGTCAAAAAACAATTGTAAACATGGGATTAGAAATATTTAAAAAATAATAAAGCATCCCCAAAAGTAAGTACGAAATCTTAAATATCGAGGTAGTATCTTTTTGCGTCATTGTATCTATTGCATATATTTAACTTAGTTTAGATACAATGGTGCAAAAATATTTATTTAAATGTTACTTTTAATTTTGGATAGCATAGCCCAAAAGATAAACCAATTTATTTAAATAAAACATTTCAGTGCATTATATATACTAGCTGTTCTGCCCGGCGTTGCCCGGGTTCATCAAAAAATAGCAAGAAGGCTCTGTTGTAACAAGATCCAACGACGATGTATTTTCTGTTGTAATCATAACATTTCTTTTCATTCAATCTGTGAAGTCTCTGTTCTTCGTTCTCTTCATATAATTTTCTTTTCTTATACTCATCATTTCTGGACAATCGCTCTCGACGCTTTTCTTCTGATTCTTCGCTGAGAATCTTTCGATTTATTAATCTTTGCTTACTTAATCTTTCTCTTCTCTTTTCTTCAGTCTCATCGCTGAGAATCTTTCGATTTATTAATCTTTGCTTACTTAATCTTTCTCTTCTCTTTTCTTCAGTCTCATTTTCTCTTCTTTTTCTATTCTGCTCTCTTTTCTTCGCCAGTCTTTCTTCTCGGTGTTCTGGGGTTTCGTTTGCATATCTTTTTTTATTGTTAATGAAGAGGTCTTCCATTTGTTCTTCCATCTGTTCTTCTTTCTGTTCTTCCATCTGTTCTTCCATTTGTTCTTCCATTTGTTCTTCCATTTGTTCTTCCATTTGTTCTTCCATTTGTTCTTCAATTATATTCGACGATTCACTGTTTGAGAGCCTATCTGTCCTTTTATTTATAGAAGTTCAAAATGAAAAAAGATTTTCTTAGCAGACGATTTTTTGTGATAAATACATTATCTGTTTTATATTTCTTCTGCTTTATTCCTTTTATTTATAGAGTTCAAAATGAAAAAAGATTTTCTTAGCAGACGATTTTTTGTGATAAATACATTATCTGTTTTATATTTCTTCTGCGTTTACCTAAGCTGTGTAAAATCTCTATAAATAAAAGGAATAGAGGATGAGAGCCTATCTGTGCCTCAATTAATTAATTAATTATCCAATTAATTATCCTCAGAATTCCTTTTATTTATAGAGATAGATTTAGTAAAAGTGATGTATTTAACAGTGTATTGGAAAATGAAAAGTATTGTTTAGATATGTAAATGTATTTAGATAATAAATAAATAAATAAATGGAATTTTAAAACATTGTTTAAAGCCTCATCAAGGTGTCACTTAAATTTTGATATCATAAATTTTAAGATTCATATTTCGAAATTATGAAAGATGTAAATGGTAAAGCATTAATGAATAAATTTGAATATATATATATTAATAGCATAGCGTCACATAAATTTCGATATCATTAGTTTTAAGTCCCAAATTTAAAATTCTTAGAGATGTAAGATAAAGTGCTGCATCACAAGCTTTTAACCCGTTCAGAGTTTTTTGTATTGATATTTATACAAAAATTATGGTTTTTATAAAAATAGTCCCAAATTTCACCAAATTTTTTTGGTTTTAATTTGCAAAGCTTTTAATATTAAAAATTGTTCTTTTTATATAATATATATTTGGATACGACCCCTCATTTTTTTGCTTCTTTTAAGGAGCAACGATTTTTAAGCTTATTCTATCAATGATCAGTTTCAGAATTTTCATGGTATATATTTTTGAGACTGTTACAAAAACCGATCCACACATTTAGCTAATACATTATTCAAATTTTACTTTAATTATATTTGTGTATGCACAGTGAAGCATTATTTAGTAAAACCTGCTCATTTTTAATTCTGATTGCAGGGTATTTTGTATAATGGTATTTGTCATATTTCTGAAATGAACATTGTTTTATATTAAGAACTCTGCAAAATTATAATTGTAAAACTTGGTGAAAAATGGGACTATTTTTTATAAAAACCTTAATTTTTATATGCATATCCATACTATCATCATAAAAATGAACACATTTTATTACCATAAGCCTCTTAATCATGGTCTACAGTTTGAATGCTTTTGCCACATTAATTTTTACAGGGTTATCCAAAATATATTAATTATTTTTCAATTAGTTGATGGTCCTCTATGGTGTTTCGGGAAAAAATCTTCATGGAAATACATGACATATACTATTCTGTTTAAGTATATGGAATTTCAGGATAATTCTACATGTATTTTTTTTAAATATTTAAGAAAATATCTAAAATCGCAAATGACTGATCATCATTGGCCATATAAAGTATATAGATATTCTGATAACCCTTTCCGGCATAGGCAAATTCTGTCAGTAAAATGAGAAATTATCGATTGACACCAGAATTTAGAAACAACTTTTTGAGAAATTAAAAACCCCTTAATTTAAGCTTTCACTATAAAAGCAAAATTTTATTAAAATATTATTGGTGCCGTTTGCAAATTTGGAATTAAAATTAGGTATCCCAGACTGGGCATAATGTGCTAGAAAGGGTTAATGTTTATAACTGATAAAGAGGCCTTGGCATGTTTTTAAAAAGCTTGAACCAGTTTGGGCTTCAGAAAAAAAAAAAAAAATTAAATTGCCAAATGCTAAAAACAGCTTTGAAAACAAACCTGATAAATTTTATGCTTTGTTTATGTATGTGCATTAAATGAAAATGCTTTTAATTGTATTACATTAGAAAAATTACTTCTATTTATGTGTAAAAATAGATAAAAACTTTTTTATATTAAATTTTTTAAATATTTTTTCAAAAAATATTGTATATATATTTGAAATAGAGATTGTGAGAAAATATGCTTAGGAAATTTCCTTCTCATGCCAGTGTAATTTTCTGTAGCTCATCGAAGACTCTAAAAAAAAAGTGCTTAATTACATTTATTTCATTGCATATAGACAAGCCTAGTCAGTTTTGAATTTTTGGCATCATTTCTGTTTTCCTTCTGACATTCCTCATTTCACATCTGATTTTCACAATAACTACTATAAAAAATATTAAATGTGAATGTCTGTAAAAAACTTTAAAATTAATTTTAAGCATTGTGTTTCAATACACTAAAATAAAAATACTTTTTAAATTAAATGATCATTATTTTTTTTTTTCAATTATTTTTTGAAATAATCAATAATGAATACCTATGCATAAATTAAAAAAAAATGACTTTCTCTTATATACTTTTAAAATTAACAGTAACACAAAATTTACTGCTTCTGACATAGCATTTTTGAGCCAAATTACAGTTATGAATTTCAGAAAAAAAATAATAACTTTCTTTTTTTTTCAAAAATATATTTTTTATATTTACTGATTTGTTTTATGATGCAATTTCAATCTTTATATATATATTCTTTGTAATACAAAGTATGGTGTTGATATATACTTAAATTTATGAAATTTAACTTAGCTATCAAAATCATGTTCATTGTATATTTTTTTCCCAGTTAAAAATATATTCTTTTAATTAAAGATGAAACTAAGGAATTTTGCTTAGTGGCCACTCGCCAGTAGGTTTTTTTTTTTTTTTTTTTTTTTTTTTTTTTTTTTTTTTTTTTTAGTAGCCAATTACTGGCTAGTGAGAATAATTTCTTTAGTAGCCAGTAAGTACACTTATGTTACTGAATCTTTAATTATAAGATATATACGAGCTTAGACGAAATAAGTAATATATGAACTAGTTAAAAATATTTTAATTTATAATGTTTGGAATAAACTTGAGATACTAATTTCAAATCTATTTTAAATTAACAGCAAAGTTATATGTAACATGCATATGTAATTAGCTACACAAGTCCAACTGTGCTTAAGTACTTGCATAGCTAACGGCATAAATAAACCCCAATCCTCTTTTTTGTAATTATTTGTCTAGAATTAAGATGAAACCCCCTCAAAAAAAAAAAAAAAAATGCTTATCCTGGTTTAATTTTTTTTTAAAATTGAAATTCACAAAAAATTTTCTAAAAAGTAAAAGGGGGAGGGCTTTTATGAAACTAATATTATACATTTTTTCCACAATCCTTTGACATAATGTGCGTTTTTTTTTTTTTTTTTTTTTTTTTATCTTTTGATAAAATTTGCGTTTGTTTTTGCGACTTTTTAACGAAAGTCGCGTTCGTTTTCGAAACTTTTTAACGAAAATCGCGTTTGTTTTCATGACTTTTTGACGGTATTGGCGATCGTTATCGTGATTTTTTGGATGGTATTAGCGTTTGTTATCATGATCTTTTTATGATATTCGTTTGTTATCGCAATTTTTTTACGGTATTTGTTTGTTACTGCGATTTTTTTTTTTTACTTTATTTGCATTTATTATTGCGATTTTTTTTTCATTAATTCGTGTTTGTTATTGTGATTTTTTTACGGTATTCACATTTTTGCGTGTTTCTTTGATAAAATTGCATTTTTTCCGTTTATTTTTACTTTTTGGCAAAAACCGCATTTGTTTTCGCTATTTTTTTTGACAAAATATGCAGGTTTTTTACGATAATTGCTTTTTTTTTTTTTTTTTTTTTTCAATTCTCTGATGTTTACAGTTTTTTTTTTTAAATTCTTTGATGATATTAGTGATTCTTTGATGATATTTGCGTTCTTTTTGTGATCCTTAGACGATGTCTTTTCGCGATACTTTCACAAAATTAATATTTTCCACGATCTTTTTTCAAAATTTGGGTTTTTTTCAATTTTTCTTATCGAAATTCTTAGGGGTTTTTTTTCCGGGATTCTTTTTGCAAAACATCTTTTGGAGAATCCTGCATTTGGCCAGTACTATCCACATTTTTATTCGCCAGTTCTTCACATTTAGTTGCTGAGTGGCGACTGGTGAGTGCTTATTTTCATCTTTACTTTTAATGCAGGCTACTGATATAAATTAATTAGAATATGTGTATTAAATGCTTTTTCAGTAGTATAATTTATGTACTAGTGTTGCTTATTGTTTTTATAAGAGTTTTCTTTTAACGAAGTTTTGATCTATGATGAAAAATAAGAAAATTAACACCTGTCGTAAATAAATATGAAAGGAATGTACTCTTTTTTTTTTTTTTTGTGCCATATCTTTTCTGATTTTTTTTTTTTTTTTTTTTTTTTTTTTTCGAATGAAATTTGTCATTTTCTTATTATATTTAAAAACAATAAAATCTGTGTTTAAATATTTTGATTATGATAGCAGTTAGTTAAAAAAGAAAAGCAACTAATTTTATTTAAGTAAATATAGCAATCAAGTATGTAACATGTATGGCTTTGTCAGAAATTAGCATTCCTCTTTATGCCTATCAAACATAAAAATAAATAAATATAAAAAAGAAGATGATTAAGCTTTAACTCTTGTATTGGAAAATTTATGTGTGTTTTTATACTTGTTACAAAAGGATAGTTTTTATTTTAAAAATAAATGTAATTTAACAAATCACAAAAATCATTTGGATAATGAAATTCTAATCAATTTGACATGTCATATTCAGATTCAAATGATGAAAATTTACCAAATTTGAGTTTATCCAATGCAAATGGTCAGCTAATGGTATAATAATAAGCTCATTATAATAATGCAGCTATAGTCCTTCAGTAGCTTCAGATCCCCAAGCCCCACTCTTCTAGCTTTTTTGTGTGTTTGATTTAATCAATTTTTCTTTTAAATTTGTCCAGTTTCAATTTATTATTATTTTTGTGTTTATTATTATTTTGTCAATTTATTATATTCCCCCCCCCCCCCCCCCTTTCCTGGCTTTTGCTAAAAACTTGGTTTTTCAGAATGTGGGTCGAAATCTTTGAACCTGGTTTTCGCTAGAGAGTCGTAATAAGAGAAAAAAAGCTAAAGGGTGATAAACGTTAAGAATGGTAAAAAATAAATAAAATACAAATATCACGAAATCTATTCTCGACTGAAAACAACAACCATTTTTTAGATGTAATGAAATAATTGTTAGATGTAAAGTATTTATCTAATATTTTTTCAATATATATTGAAAAAATCATTATAATATATTTAATGATAGTTATGTTGTATTGTTAAATTGCCTTTTCTTTTTCTGAAACATTGCCTTTAATTTTTACATATTTTTTAACTGCAGCTCATAAAAACTTATGAATAATTACCAGATATTTTATTATCTGTAAAACTACATTAAAAAAAAATATTTTCTTGAATTTCAAAGTAATTTTTTACTGCATCTGTATGAACTTATAAATAATTATCGTGTATAATCATTTTCTGTTTGAAAATGATGTAACAAAGTTGAACTTTGCTTACACTACTGTTGAACTGTGTGAAATTTTGGTTTGATGTGTTTATTCATTTGCTTTTTTAAACAAAAGTTATTTCAAAATAGAAATCCTTATCCCCTTATGTTTTTAATTTTTTGTTGTTCAATTTTATGTATATATATATTTATATCATTGTTGATTGCTGTGTATAGAATTAATTAAAATAATCAGAATAAAACAATGAAAGCAAATGAGTATTCCAATTCAGCAATACTTCTTTAAAACTTCGCGAAAATCGTAAAAATGTAGATTGAACTATTCATTTATAGCATTGTTTATCAGATAAATCAAATATCTAATGTTTTTTAAGATACATATGTACACTTATGATACACTTGTTTGAATTTCTCAAGTTTTCTGGAATTATTTTCTTCTGTTAAAAAAAATCTTTTTTATCTTAAATTTTTGTTAGTAATTTAACATACATAAAATAAATTTTAAATATTTTTAAAAAGCATCATATCACTGACAATACAATAGAGTAATTTTGATTTCAGACATTAAAAAAAAAAAAAAAGGTTTTTTTTTTTTTTTTAATTAGCACTATTTCTGCTTTAATCATGTTTATATATGCTAAGTTGATCCACCTTAAATATTTTTATTATCTGTCCCATCTTTTTTATTCCTTTCTTTCCTATAACTTGAGAAAATTATTTAAGCAAAGTTGCAATCACCTCTTTATGTAAATTTGAAAATTTAGAAATTAACCTTCTTGATAAAAGCATCTATATTATTTTGGTAGAATTATACCTATATTTAATGTTTTTATCCAGCAATTTAACGATTTCAATATTTGTACATGTTTAATATTTCATTAAATTATTATATAAACTTTTAAAAAAACTAACTATATTCAGTTTTTTTTTAAAGTTCTTTTTGATTAACTGGGTGCCAGTGTTATATATCCATATATATATATGCACACTAGCACTGGGCCGATGTAGGAATTTCTTAAATCAATTTATCACCCATCCTACATCGCGATTTAGGGCTAAATCGCGATTTAGCGATTTTACCTTTAGACTATGAAAACCCATTTTTTTTTATTTATAGAGACAAAATACAGTATTTATTACCCCCCCCCCCTTTATCCTTTCTTGTGCTATCTAGTATACAGTTATTTTTTAAATTTTTTGAAAACAGTTATTTACATAATAAACACAAAGAAATTGAATCCCATCCTTTTATAGACATAAGAAACAAATAGATACATTGATAAACATCTTTTATAATAATTTCAATAAATTGCTTTTTTTAATAGGAGGAGTATGTAATTTAATTTGAAGTGAAAACATTAGGACTGGGCGACGTAGAGATTTCTTAAATCGATTTATCATCCATCTAACATTGCGATTTAGCACTAATTTTACCCTCTATAATACGAAACCTATCATTTAATTTTTAGTAACAAAATACGGGCTTTATGCCCTCCTCCCCCCCCACTTGTATTAATTTAGCATTTAATTGTTCAAATAACTAAAAAATATATATTTTCAAAAAAAAAAAAAAAAAAAAAAAAAAAAACTGAATGCCTTTTTTTCTTTTAATTAGTGATCTATTTTAATATTTTTTATAAACTCATCCTTAAAGAAATAAAATAAAAAAGGATTTTTTTCATTGTGTCTGACTTGTTTTGAATGCTACAATCTAAATTACTTGAGTAGGGAAGCCTGGGGGCAACTTCCCATAACACGCTCAAATAGCACTTCATTGCTAATAACATGCATGTACTTGTGTTTTACAGACACCGAGTTAAAAACTTATTGAAGTAAGACAGAAGCAGATTCACTGATAAGTTTAGCTGTTCATTTACCATCAGAAGAATAGTAATATAAAAAAAGAGGGGGGGGGGGGGGGGAGGAAGAGATTTGAGAAAAAGGTGCATTTTTTTTTTTAAACTTTTAGATTAAAAAAAATGTGTTTAATATAAATGTTGACATTCATATAGTGAATGGAGGAAGATTGAAAGGCCACATTACCAAAGTTGCTGATTTTTTTTAGATTGTTGGCCCCTGTAAGATTAGTAATAAAACAATCTTAAATATATATATATATATATCTTTATAATGACAAAAAAAGTAGAAAACCGCAAATCTACAGAAAAATTCATTGAATGCTTCCTCATTCTGCTGTAAAAATCAAATTACCTAAAACATTACAGAACCCCCTTAAAATATTTTTAATTAATTAAATAGTTAATTAAAACTAAAGTATTCTAATGCGACACAAACATATGAAAAATAATTTTTCATCAAAATAATGCATAAAAATATAAACTAAGAATGGGTTAATTTAGATTTTAACCTTAAGACTTTTTTTTTATTTTTCTCAGACATAAATAGTGAATCATTTACAAATAAAACACAATAAAATGTTATTTAGATTTTAATTAATAAATAAATGTGTTTTTAATGCACTACACACATCACATACAGTTGGCATCTATACTGGTGAGTGTATTTCGCATCATTAAATAGTATATCTTGGGGGAAAAATAATCCAAGAGATGAGCATGCAACAGAAATTGAATATTGAAGATACTGAAATGTCCTTGAAATCCATTTGCATCCAGTGTGAAAAAAGAAATAAATTATTTAAAATGCATGTAGGATCAAAGCTGATGAATATATTTTCCAGAATAAAGCTATATTTCTTGGGGAAAAAAAAAAAAAAAAAAACAATATATTAAAAGCACATGGCAAAAAAACCCTGCAATATTGAAAATACAAAAATGTCATCGAAATCTGCTTACATCCAATAGAAAAAAGAATTAACCAGTTCTCTACATAGATGTAATCAATGTAGATATGCATATTTTGATGAAAAAAACTGTATTTCACTTGGCGATCAATAATTATTATTTTAAGACGTCACTTGGCGAGTGATGACTAGAGTGGCGATAGATGACCAGCAAATTACTTGAAATGCATGTGGAATCAAAGCTGATAAATATATTTTGCCAAAATAAAACTGTATTTCTTAAAAAAATAATCCAACTGAACACGATAAAAGAACTCGGCAAAAAACCGAAATATTGAAAATACAGCTATGTTATTGAAATCTGTTTGCATCCAGTAGGAAAAAGAAATAACCACTTTTTTAATTAGATGTAATCAATGTAAAGATGCATGTTTCCATGAAAAAAAAAACTGCTTTTCACTTGGCGATTGAAAATAGATTTTTTAATCGCTACTTGGTGAGTGACAACTAAGGTGGCGATCGATGTCCAATAAATTTACTTGAAATGCATGTGAAATCAAACCTGATGAATTAATATATTTTCCAAAATAAAACTTTTATTTCTTGGAAAAATAATTCCAACTAACCACACTAAAAGAACATGACAGAAAACCAAAATATTGAAAACCCAGCAGCAGAAATTTTTTCTGCAGTCTGCAACACAAGTAAAAACTTAAAAAACAGTCTGCAGACCAATCCCTTGCATTACATTATATGCACTCAAATCTCCTAAGTATTGTGATAGACAAAAGAAAAGTATATTTTTAAAAAGAAGTTGTCTTTGTTCTCAGAATTTTTAACACCTCATACATTGTCCAAAAGAGGGGGGGGGTCCCCTTTGACGAAACCTGCTGTTTTTTTTCGCGATCTCTTGAAGAAATTTGCCGTTTTTTCGCGATCTACTGAAGAAATTTGCGGTTTTTTCGCGATCTCCTAAAGAAATTTGACGTTTTTTCGCGATCTGCTGAAGAAATTTGCGGTTTTTTCGCGATCTCCTGAAGAAATTTGCGGTTTTTTCGCGATCTCCTGAAGAAATTTGTCGTTTTTTCGTGATTTTTTTTTTTTTGACAAAATTTGCAGTTTTTTGGATTTTTTAACGAAAACTACCGTTTTTTCGTGATCTTTTGAAGAAATTTGTCTTTTTTTCATGTTATTATGAAGAAAATTTCCGTTTTCGCGTAATTTTTTGAAGAAATTTGCCGTTTTTCGCGATTTTTTGAAGAAATTCACCGTTATTCCGTGATCTTTTACGAAAATTGCCGTTTTTACGCGATCTTTTGAAGAAATTGGCCTTTTTTTTCCTGATTTTTTAAAGAAATTTGCCTTTTTTCGTGATTTTTTGTCGAAATTAGCCAGTTTTTTTGTAATTTATTCATGAAATTTGTCGTTTTTTCCTTGATTTTTTGACAAAAACTGCCGTTTTTTCGTGATCTTTTGAAGAAATTTGCCTTTTTTCGTGATTTTTTGACTAATTTACCGTTTTTTCGCGATCTTTGAACGAAATTCGCGTGGTTTTCTCGATCTATAACGAAATTGATTTTTTCTCGAAGACTATCGAAATTCGCGATGCATTTTATGTCCGAAATTTTGGATTTAGGACAGAATTTTTTTAATTTTTGCTAAGTTTTTAAAAGTTAAAAAATAGTTTGCCGCAGCGTTGCGCCGATTCTGCTCCCGGGATTGAAAATACAGCTAAATTGATGAAATCTGTTTGCATCCAGTAGGGAAAAGAAATAACCACTTTTCTAATCAAATGTAATCAATGTAGAGATGCGTATTTCCATAAAAATCTGCATTTCACTTGGCGATCGAAAAAAAAAAAATTATCGCCAGTTTTATATCTTTAATTACCGCATGGCAAGTGTCGGCTGCTAATTTTTATCTGTATTAAATCAAATCCTGCTACATCGATTTAACACATAGGGGGCGCTATGGGCAGCCCAGCCCCCCTAAAATATTTTGACATCCCCCCCTGAAAAAGATTCCAAGGTCACTCAATGAATTTCTGTTCCGAAAATACAAATGAAATTCTGTTCAAAAATCTAATTTAGTTTGGAGACCTTTTCACAGTTTTGCAGAATTACTAAATTGTATCTAAAATAAGCGTTTCAGCACTCCCTCATCCTATTTGTACATATGAAGCTAACATGATGTTTAATTTTTCACCAGTTACAGACTCAAAATTTTCATCATCATGTACTTTTTTAGTATAAAATGAAGTTATTACAACAGTTTAATGAGAAACATAGTATCTACAATGTGAATATGCATTAATTTTTCTTTCTGTGTCAGAGAAAGATAAAAAACAAATAAGCACCCCCTACATTTTCTTGACCCCCCCCCCCCCCCACCTACCCACCTATTATTCACTTCTAGCTACGGTCCTGTCCTGACCCTGCTAAATCGATTTAACACAAACTTGCTCTGTTTTCCCTAAATCGTATTTTTCTTACATCGCCTTTTTCCTAAATCAGAAAGCATTGAGGCAAGGCTACATCCTTTCGCTACATCGCGATTTAAGAACTGGCTAAATCGCCGATGTATCTATTGAAAGCCAATAGTTAAATCGGATTTCCGATGTAAGCGTTAAATCAAGGCTACATCGTTTCGCTACATCGCGACGTTCGATGTATCTATTCAAGACCAATAGTTAAATCGGATTTCCGATGTAAGCGTTAAAACGATTTAAGGCTCAGACCTGCAAATTTGAATTTTAACTTTAAAATTGCTCCCCCCCGCCCCCCTCCAGGCATAAATAGTGAATTAATAAAAAAAACACATTGTTTTTTGGATTTTAATTAATAAATAAACGCAGTGTTGAATTCAGACACTTTTCTCCGGGAGGTATTTCTGTGGCTCCGAGGGGGGGGGGGGAGAAATTGCACATTTTCACCATTAAAAACACAGAATTTCTGGGGGAGGGACCCCCTTAATAAATGTGTTAGTAATACACTACACACATCACATGCAGTTGACATCTATGCTAGCAGTAGCGTATCTAGACTTATCATTGCAGAGGGGCCTGAGATACAGCATACATTTCTGAGAGGGTAGCGCCGTGCAGAAGGGCGAGAGGAGCGGTCGCCTCGGCGCGGGAATTTAGGAGGCGCCAAATTTATACTACCAACGTAATACTTTTTTCATCTATACTGGTGAGTGTATTTCGCATCATTAAACAGTATTATCTTGGGAAAAAAATAATCAAAGAGCTGAGCATACAACAGAAGTCGAAAATTGAAGGTACTGAAATGCCCTTGAAATCCATTTGCATCCAGTGTGAAAAAAGGAATAAGTTATTTGAAATGCACGTAGAATCAAAGCTGATAAATATATTTTCCAGAATAAAGCTATATTTCTTGAAAAAATAATCAAACTGAATATACTAAAAGCACATGGCAAAAAATCTCCGCAATATTGATAATACAAAAACGTCATCGAAATCTGCTTGCATCCAATAGAAAAAAGAATTAACCAGTTCTCTAATTAGATGTAATTAGTATAGATATGCATATTTTAATGAAAAAAACTGTATTTCATTTGGCGATCAATAATTATTATTTTAAATCGTCATTTGGCGAGTGATGACTAGTGTGGCGATCGATGACCAATAAATTACTTGAAATGCATATGGAATCAAATCTGATGAATATATTTTGCAAAATAAAACTGTATTTCTTGAAAAAATTATGCAACTGAAATAGATAAAAGAATGCGGCAGAGAAAACGAAATATTGAAAATACAGCCATGTCATTGAAATCTGTTTGCATCCAGTAGGAAAAAGAAATAACCACTTTTCTAATTAGATGTAATTAATATAGAGATGCATATTTCCATGAAAAAAATTGCATTGCACTTGGCGATTGAAAATATATCTATTAAATCGCCACTCGGCGATTGACGACTAGGATGGCGATCGATAGCCAACTAATTACTTGAAATGTGTGTGGAATCAATGCTGATGAATACATTTTTGCAAAATGAAACTGCATTTCTCGAAAAAATACCAAACTGAACACAGTAAAAGAACTCTGCAAAAAACCAAAATATTGAAAATACAGCTATGTCATTGAAATCTGTTTGCATCCAGTAGGAAAAAGAAGAAAACACTTTTCTAATTAGATGTGATCAATGCAGAGATGCATACTTTTATGAAAAAAACTGCATTTCACTGGGCGAGCAAAAATAGATTTTTTTAACCGCCACTTGACGAATGACGACAAGGGTGGCAAATGAAATTTTTTAATTGCCACTTTTACATTTTTAATAACCACATGGCAAGTGACTGTTGCTAATTTTAAATCAAATCCTACTAAATCAATTTAACACCAGCTTGCAATGTTTTTCTTAAATAGTCTTTTTCTTAAATCGAAAACACTGAGGTTTGTGATGTGTGTTTAAATCGGATCGTCTAAATCGATTTAACACCAACTTGCTCAGTTTTCTCTAAACCATCTTTTCCTTACACCACCTTTTTCCTAAATTGGAAAGCATTGAGGTTTGCAAAGTTTGTTTAAATCGCTAAATCGATTTAACACTAGTTTGACATGCAAGCAGTATATACACCAAAGTAGATAACTCAATTTTCTGATGTTAGCTCTGAATCATTATTTGAAAACTATATAAAACCAATGGCTAAATCACGATTTAAGACTGACTAAATCGCGATGTAAGGCAATGGCTAAATTGCAATGTAAGGCGATGTCTAAATCGCGATGTATGGCACTGGCTAAATCGCGATTTCCGATGTAAGCTTTAAATCGATTTAAGGCCCAGGCCTAATGCACACACACACATATATATGTATATATATACATCATCATCAATAACAACAACAAATACCATTTTCAATCCTCTGCTGGATGTAAGTCTCGCCTCGTCCCAGATTTTGTCAATGTTTCTTGTCTAATGCTTTAGTCATCTAATTAACACCAGCCACTTTCCTGATTTCATCACTCCATCTTACTTGAGGTTGTCTTTTTGTTTGTTTTACATCTCTGGAATACGACTGTAGGATGTTTGTACTCCATCTATAGTCTTGTCTTCTTGCAATATGCCCAGCTCATTGCTATATTAGATATTTTATTATTTCAATGATGTTAAAAACATTCATCTGACTTTTTATCTAGGTTATTCTCTTTCTGTCTCTTCTGTCTATGCTTAGCATACATCTGCCCATGCTTCTCTGTGTTGTTTGTAACAATCTGTTTTGTTAGCATCCATGTTTCAGCTTCATAAATTAGTGCAGGCAAAACACATTGGTTAAATACCCCCCCCTTTTTTTTTCAAACAAAGAGGTATGGCAACTCTTTAAAATAATATTGTTCATCTCAAAAACATTCCATCCATTTCTTATTCTTCTTTTGATTTCATTCATAATACTATTATCTGATGATATTTCATGTTCAAGGTACACATAACTTTGCATTTCTTTAATCTCTGTGTTATAAACAATTTTCTTTTTTGATACAAATGAACTGAACATCACCTTGGTGTTTTTCAAATTTATGTTTAATCCCACATTAATGCTTGCTTCTGCCAAATCTTTTAGCACATTTTCCAATTCTTCAAGGCTGTTACTAAATATTAAAATGTCATCAACAAACTGGAGATAATTTAGATATTCCCAGCAGTAAAAAGTTTAGGCAAAATGGTTTATACTTGTCTTGATCTTTGCTTTTTCTTTGTCCAAATGGATGATTGCTATTGCTTTTTTGTAAATCACTTTTATGATATTGGTGTAAGGTTTGTCTATACCAATGTCCTCCAGAAATTCTAGTACTGCTCATATGTAGATAGAATCAAATGTTTTCTCATAATGCATATATAATACTTGAATCCAGTTAATACAGTCACTGCCAAAAAAATCTTGACACTTTCGATTTTTGATGTTTTGTTAAATATCTAGAAATATACACAAGGAATCATTCTGAAACTACTGGTGTGTAAACAAAATAGTACACGTCATATATTTTGACAAAGATTTTTCCCCGAAATCTAACAGGGGACCGTCAATAAATTGAAAAAGAGCGAAGATCTTTTGGATCACCCTGTCAAAACTAAAGAAGCAACACAGTTTAAACTGCAGATAATGATTAAGTGGCTTATTGTGATACGTTGTGTCGATTTTTATGAATATAGCTTGAAAACTCGTAGAGAAATTAAAATTTTTATAAAAACGTTCCAAAGTTTTTCCAAGTTTTTTGCTTATAATTTTCAGAGCTCTTCATAAAACACAATAATCTTTTCAGAAAGTATGACAAACAACATTGCACATAACACCCTGTCATCAGAATTAAAAAATAATAAAAAATGTATGAAAAATGAACGGGTTTACTAAATAATTTTTTACTGCGCATGCGTCAACGCCATTAAAATTTCATTTGCATATTATGTTAGTTAAATGCATAGAGCAACTTTTGTGAAAGTCTCAAAAACATAGCTTAAAAACTCTAAAAATTATCGTCAATAGAATATGGTCAAAATCCGTTATTTCCAAAATAAAGCAAAAAGATAAGGAGTTGTATCCAAATATAGTAGTACGTGCAATACTGTGTAGGTACTAATCAATGGAATATGGATACAGCCCCTCATATTTTTGCTTCATTTTGGGAATAATGGATTTTGACAATATTCTATTAACGATAATTTTCAGAGTTTTCAAGCTATGTTTTTGAGACTTTCACAAAAGTTGCTCTATACATTTAGCTAACATAATATGCAAATGAAATTTTAATAGCATTGACGCATGCACAGTAAAAAATTATTTAGTAAACCCGTTCATTTTTCATACATTTTTTATTATTTTTTAATTCTGATTACAGGGTGTTATGTGCAATGTTGTTTGTCATATTTTCTGAAAAGATTATTGTGTTTTATGAAGAGCTCTGAAAATTATAAGCAAAAAACTTGGAAAAATCTTGGACCGTTTTTATAAAAACTTTAATCTCTCTACGAGTTTTCAAGCTATATTCATAAAAATCCACAGAACGTATCACAATAAGCCACTTAATCATTATCTGCAGTTTAAACTGTTTTGCATCATTAGTTTTGACAGGGTGATTCAAAAGATCTTCGTTCTTTTTCAATTGACTGATGGTCCCCTGTTAGATTTCGGGGAAAAATCTTTGTCAAAAAATATGATGTGTACTATTTTGTTTACACACCAGGAGTTTCAGAATAATTCCTTGTGTATATTTCTAGATATTTAACAAAACATCAAAAATCGAAAGTGTCAAGATTTTTTTGGCGGTGACTGTAGAAAAGAAAAATTATTATATTCTGATACTTTTTAAAATAGCATATTATGATATCCTTATTATATAAATCTATTAAATTTCACCTATTTCTTACATTTTATTTAATTCAATTAAAACAAATTGTCATAAAAGCCATCATGACTGATATTCATATAGCTATTTATAAAAACAACAATCAAACTAACCAGCCTTTTTAGCACTTTCCAACAAAGTTGAAAAGTACTTATGCATTAGGTTTATCTGGCTGTCTGGCCATGCTCTAACTCCTGTAAATATATTCTGATTTTCATACAATTGATAAAGTTTATTTAGGGTCAAAGCATGTTTGGTATTGCATATGAATTACAGTGACACTCAAAAGAATTCGTTTACATTATGGTATATTGGAAAAAATTGTTTGGAGAGTATTTTAATGACATTGCGCTATTTCAAATACAGTAGACTCCCTTAAATCCGCACTCCTAAAATCTGCAACTCTCTAAAATCCGCACATATTTTACAGATGTAAACAATGAAACATTCAGTTTAGATGTAAGTGCAAAATTTGACTATTTTAGTTTTATATCAATTCCATATATTTTTTAATTTGTAATTTTTGTTAAAGTTATTGAATTCATGTATTTTCATGAAGAAAAAATAATTTATTTCTGAAAAAATAAAGATATTGCTTATATCATTGGTAATTACAATCTTACCAAACATATTTATGTATTAATCAAGCCTTTTTAGTTATTAAGTCTGCCTAAACCTGAAATAAAGCTTCATTATTTTATGATCTTGATGTGAATTAGTAATGTACCTTTATGAGGCAATTTCCATTGAAGAATTTAGTAAAAACACATTTCATCTTTATAATGAATAGCCCCACCAGTGGCCGAGAAGTTCTGACCTCTCAACTGGTAGACGGCAGGTGCTGGGTTCGAACCCAATCACGGCCGTCGGCCTAACGGTTTGGAGTTTTCGTGGTTTTCTTCGAACCTTGCATGAATACGGGTTAGGTTCCCTTAGAAAGACCCCACGAAGGGCACTCCCTCCCTGGGCCTATATCCCTAGTGTAGATAATCGGCCGACAAAAATAAACCAAACCAACCTTTATAATGAATATTTAATTGTACATTATTGATTATTAACTTGATCTTTGCTTTTAGCATTTTAATCATTTTTAAAATTATCTAATTTTTTATTATTTTAGTTTATTACTTAATTTAATATTTTAGCATATTGTAAGCATTCATTATACCTTTGATTTCATTATTAATTACATTCAAATTACTTTTTTAAAAATGTAAACAAAGCAATGACCAGAAATCCGCAAAATTCTAAAATCCGCAAAACCTCTGGTCCCAAGCTGTGCGGATTTGAGGGAGTCTACTGTATATTGAAACTGATATAAATCACTGAATTTCACTATGATGACATTACAACAGAGAACTCGTAGCATTTTTTTAATTTAGAGTGATGCACAAAAGAAATCAGTTACAGTACTGTCTTTGCGTAATAATTGCTGGAGAGTATATTTTAAAATTCAGTATGCACTTTTAAATTTAATTAATTTTTTGTTTATTACTCTTTATATATAAATTCTATATCTGGTGTACAGGGCTCCACAAAAGTATTCCCATACCATTCTCCATATTAGAGTAAATTGCTGAAGGGGAATTTTCAACTGAAATATGTGTATCTTTTAAATGAACTAAATATTTTGGAATGCATGATGTTAATAAATATAAATCTCTATATCATATACAGGACTGCTGAAAATTTCAGATAATTTTCTGATTGTAGATGAGAAAACTGAAATTTGGTTTTGAGATGCATTGTACATTTCTATGTGGTGAAATGTGACATAATATTTAAATTCTTTAAATGGTGCATTTTTGTTACCTTATTCTGAATATGTTGGAAAGTGCTTCATAATCTATGCTATGCAGCGTTAGAATTCCTAAAAAAAAGTCACTGGTCCCAAGGACCAGTAAGCATGAGAATTTACTGGTCCGCAGACATCATCACTGGTCCGCTACATAAAATTCTATTAAATAACTTTAACACTTAGAGTAAATTTTCTGTACTTTTTAAAGAATAAATGTGCAAGATATAAATTTAATTATAAATTAATGCCTATTTAAGTGCAGAAGATAACAAGTATCACTATTGTTTGCATTTCTTTTAAAATGGGGCAAGACAGGTTTATTGAAAAAGACAGGTTTATTGAAAAAGACATTTTTGCTGAAAAAAGGGATATTTTTGTTGAGTAAATGGGTATTTTGCTTAATGAAATGGTGCTTTCAGGAGTCACATTCACTCAGAAAGATTTGGAGCAATAAAAAATCGATTGGGAAGCAGGAAAATCAGTTTTTGGAGCAGCAACAACAATTTTGAAGCAGGAAAATTAGTTTTTAAAACAGAAAAATTCTCTCCCGGCATTCACTTATTTTTTTTTTATTTTTTTTTTTTTTGTGCTTTTTTGTCGAAATTTCCGTTTTTTCGCGTTATTTTGACGAAATCTTTCGTTTTTATTGACGAAATATACCGTTTTTCGCGATGTTTTTTGACAAGATTTGCCGTTTTATCGCGATTTTCGGGGAAATTTGCCGTTTTTTCGCAATCTTTTGAAGAAATCTGCCGTTTTTTCGGGTTTTAGGATAAAATTAGCCATTTTTCGCGATTTTTTTGGCGATATTTGCCGGAAATTAGTTGTTATTTAGCGCTTTTTTAACAAAGTTTGTGGTTTTTTTCGCAATTTTGTGAAATTTGTCGTTTTTCGCGATTTTTTTTTTTTTTTTTTTTTTTTTTTTTGACAAATTTTGCGTTTTATCGGAATTTTCGAATAAAGTTTGTCGTTTTTCGCGATTTTTTTGAAGAAATCTGCCGTTTTTTGAAGAAATCAAATTTTTCCGCAATTTTGGGAAAAAATCTGCCGTTTTCCGCGATTTTTTGGGCGAAATTTGCCGTTTTTTCGCGATCTTTCGAAGAAATCTGCCTTTTGTTTCGGGTTTTGGAATGAAATTAGCCATTTTTTCGAGAATTGTTTGACAAATTTGCCGGAAATTAGTCGTTATTTCGCGATTTTTTAACGAAATTTACCGTTTTTCCGCGATTTTTTAACGAAATTACGTGTCCCGTGGAACGCGTAAGAGCTATTTTTTGCGTACCATCGCCGATTTTTTGAGTAATTTACGCGCTATAGCGCGTCCGCGGCATCGCTGATAAGTAAAAAAAAAATCCTATGTGCGATCGGTTGCTGTTTTCTCAGGGCCTGAAAAAAGGCACTGGTCCTGCGGACCACTAAAATTTTCAAATTAGTGGTCCGATTGAATTATCGGTGGTCTCGGACCAGCGGACCACCAAGGATTTCGAACGCTGCTATGCATGATTTTTTTTCTTTCTTGTTTCATATAGATTTTTTAATTTTTTAAGAGACTACAATTACCCTTGATAATTTGATTTACAATTTGTATTTTGACTTCTGAATGGAGATTTTATTTGATAATGTCAGATTTTCTGTTTACATAGATTTGTTTCTGAAAGCTATATTTTATATTATTTTTCAGACTTTTTAAATGTTATTTTTGAAGCATTTGTTTGGTAGAAATGTAATTATTATTTTTTTATTGCTCAATTTGTTTTCTGTATATCTGGAGCAGTGACAGTTGTTCTGAAGTAAATGTATGTATCTTATTATATATATATATATATATATATATATTTTCAGATATATAGTTGCGACACTTTAGCTGTAAAAATAATTTGTAATCATGCATCTTTTTTTTTTTTTTTTTTTTTTTTTTTTTTTTCTCTATTATGCATCTCTGAATTTCAAATCAGAATATATATATTTTTTACAGTTTTTGTTAAAAATATTTATTTAATAAAATATACTGTATGAATATGCTTATTTTAAATCAAAGTTTAAATAAATGTGTGCTATTTTCAATAGTATCTCTTTTCTTTACCAATATTATAAGCTTTATTATAAAAGTATATTATGGATATTTTCCTTCCAATATGAAATATTTGTCTAGTTCCTCAATCAATCAATACATGCTCTGTTATTGTTAAGATGATGATAATAACAGTTGAAACTAATTACATTTTCTTATGCTAAGTTACAAAAAAAAAAAAAAAAAAAAAAAAAAAAGTAATTTAATAAATCACATTGACCATTTGGAAAATATTTTCAAAGACTAAAATTTTAGACTTATAATTAAATTCTGTATTTTAAAAAATGCTAATAATAAACATAATTTTTATGATGATCAAAACATGGCTTACATAATAATAAAGTTATGTATTACGTATACCATGGATTAAACATTAATATTTTAAATGAAATTTCAATTTTACAATTATCGGTACTGCAAATTTTTAAGCATTACACCTTTTCAATTTTTACACTGTCATATAGAGAAAAAAATATACTTTTAGATGCAATTTGTTTGAAAGCTGTATCTCAATTTCCTTTTGAGTTTTTAATTTTTTCATAATTTTTAATACTTTTTTTTGTCTTTGTGACAACAGAAGTATTTCATTTCCGGACACCAAACTATTCAGATATGGTTCAGTCCAGATATCTGTAGACCGAAAGAAACAACTATTTTCCAAATGATTAAAAGTAAAAAAATCAGATAACATCTTGAAATTTATGTTTTGTTAATGGTTTTTATTTACATTAATTAGTACATTTTCTGTAAAATAGTTTTCAAGGTATACTAGAATAGAGTTTCTTATGCAATCTAATAATATATCAAAATAGTTTAATAGCTTTCCATTCTGTCAGTTAATTTATTGATTGATTCCTTGAATAAAATTTTCTAAGATGAAACTATCATAAAATCTTTATTGTAAAGCAAAAACATGGTTGTGAAAAATGCTGACATCATATCGATAGTGGCAACATCTATCCATAAATTTCTCTTTTCCTGCATTTTTTTTTTCCTTACTCCTAAACATCACACGATTTCAATTTTTGCAGTGTAAAAATTGAAAAAGAAAAAATATTTTTGAAAATACAATCTGTTTATAAAAGGTATCTGAGTTTACTAATTTTTAATTATTTTTAAAATAATTTTCCACATGGAAGTTATTTTAGATTTATCTGTATAATGTATAGCCCATTTACAAAAGATTAAACAGTTTGTACTTACAACAATATTAATGTTTTAGTATATGTTTTGTGCTAATATTTTATAGTGAAATTAAAACTTCATGAATAAATAAATAAAATAATATGAAACACAAATTTAACAAGCATGTAAATCTAACTATGCATTTAGACCACTGGAATCATTTTAATAAAAAAGGCTGATGTAACAAAAGTTTTATCAATTCTTTGACTGTTAACTTCTGGCTTACAGCTAACATGAAAGTATGACTTTTAATCAATCTCAAAATTATCTGAGCATAATTTTTCATATAAAATTAGTTTTGGCGTTGTTATTGGGTGATTTTTAAAATAAATGGTTTTCATCAATATTTTGTGACTTAGAAGACTCTTTTTGGATCACCTAGTGTCTATAATATATATTTTTTAATTGCATTTTTCAAAAGCTAACAATAAAAAATATTTAATCTTCTATCTTTATGTCTTTCTAAAAATGTATCTTTAACAATACCACTATCATTATTTCCAAACGAGAATCAATGCTGGTTTATTAAGGGTTTTTACTTAAAGGTAGCTCTAAAAAATGTTAGTTTTATAAAATTGTATAGGGGAAAAAATATGTCATATCTTTATGTTTAAAAAATGGTATTGTAACAGGAAATATTTGAAATGTTCTCCTTGAATTAAAAAACAAAATGCATATTCCTGTACATTTTCCTAAAGCCATTTGCATTTTCTGTAGTTATCTTCTAGTAAGACACATTTTTTTTTTCTTTTTTTTTTTTTTTTGTTTCTTTCTATTGCATGTATATTTGTATATATACATTTTACTTAAATTTCTATTCCATTTTTTCAGATTTCATTTGTTATGTGTGTGCAGATCAAAATTGTGACACCAGAAAAAACTGAAATGCCTGTTACCCTATATTCTTGTTAATTTTGCCCTTTACTGGAAATCTATTAATTAATTTTGAAAAACACAAATCATGATCATTATTATGATCTGGCTCTCATGATACTATCCTCAACCATTTAATGCAAGTAGAAAACATTCATTTCCTCTGCTTTAACAAAATATTTGAGAAGTTTGTATTTTTATAAGTTTTTAATTTCTTATATTGGCAAAGAAAATGTAATAGTGAATGTTTTTAATTTAAAAATGAACTTGTATTCTTTCATTGAAAGTATTGGGAATTAGAATAAAAGTATATATATTTTATTATTACTATTGTTTAGTGATAAATTTCTTTATTTTGAAGTTTTTATAATCTATGAGATATATGTTTTAATGCTTAAATTATCGTCTAAGGTGGAAGGCAATGAGCACCTTGAACTTGTGCATTTTAATAATATTTCATTGTTAAAATATTTCTTTTTTTTACTTTTTTTTTTCCTTTGTTAAAGTTTTTAAGAAATGTGGAAATGCATAAAAAAGTGATATCATTCTTTATTTCTGATGATTAGCATAATAATGAGATATTTTCAGAGCAGGTCTGTTTTCAGATAGAACCACCAATCAAGAGTAATTTTTTTAAACAACTGTCTTCCCGGATTATCCAAGAAGTTAGAATTTTGTTAAAAGTTTTAGTTGTCTGAAATTTTCTTTTGTTATATGTTATTAATTTTAATTATCCTCTATGCATTAAGCTTTCTGTGGGGACAAATTTTGTCTCTATGGGTTTTAGGAGACAAAATCTAAATACACTGAAATATGTGAAAATAAAACCTGTCTGAAACACAATCCTGCTTTAAATGGAATATTTCTGTTACACACTGAAAAGTTACCATACATTTTATACCTGCTGCCTGCCAAAAATGGAATTTTTTCTCATTCTCTAGCAATTTCATTTAAATAAGTTTTACAGTGAAGTATGACAATTAATGAAAAGTAAAACACACAGTCAAATAGATGATAAGCTTGAAGCTGTTCCAAAGTTTCTTAATGGAGCTCCTCTTTCAAAGCAAAGTGAAAAAGACTCTAAAAAGCAACATCAGTAAATAATGTGCTGCTGCTATTACCCTTTAATTTTTATATTGCATTTTGCACTTTCTTGTTATTCAGCACTGAAAAAATTATTTACAGACAAAATTTTCATGGTACCGGTGAAAGAAATACATACAATTATATTTGCTAAAATGGAAACCTATCTAGAGAAGAATGTTCTTTTGGTCTCCAGTGATTTCATCTTAGCAGGTTTTAGTATATTAGTTTTTCATTAATTTAAGAATTAATGACAAATTAGAAAGTACAGTGAATTTGTATGCAGTCAGAAAAAAAATATATTTTAGATAGGTTTTGAGTTGGTAAATTTGTAAAGGGGCTCTTTTTTTCATATCTGTGAAATATTTCCATTAAAATCGGGATTTTGCTATGGACAAGTTCTGCTTACTATATAATTGTACATGCTGTAAATTTGTGAAAAAGGAATTGCTAAGAATCAAATAAAAGTTCTGTTGTAGACAAGTTTTTGTTTTAGCAGGCATAATTAATTATTTGATGTTTCTTCTGTACGGGCCACAATGTATTTTTATATTAAGTGTCTATGCTAGTCACATAGAAAAACTTGAATGCTACTGTTGGTTCTATAGGAACATTATTTACAGATTTCTTGTCCCCATTTTAATATTTTTAAATTTATTTATTTATTTATTTTATAAGTGCTTGAGGTCAATAATATTTACTGCACAATTTTTCGACTTTGGTTATAGTTTTTTTAATATGAGGATCTGGATGGTTTCAATTTCAAAACCAGTTCCAAAATTAAAATTATTTTAATATAAAAAAAAATTTTAATAAAAATCAAAAAAGTACAAATGCACAGTAAAAGCTATCAACCTCAGGTACCTTATGTATGCAAATAAAAAAAATGCTAGTGAGAAATTTGTAAACAATCCTTCCTCAGGATTAACATTAGCCTGAGCATTTCTTTCTGTGACTAACAGATGCTCTTAAGGCAGCATTATATTTTCCCAGGTTTCTGTACAATGCTGTGCTGGTTATATGTCTTATGTCTACAAATTAACTCTTTCCTCTTCAGATTTTAACAATGGAAATTTGGGAAGAAGTTACATGATTATTTATTATTGCTATAAAGTAAAATTAATGTTTGAAAGTCTTTAAAAAATTAATATTTTTTAAACTTTAAATGTGATATGATGGTTACGGGAAAAGGGGAAGAAATAAGCATCTTTTCATCAGGAAGGGGATTTCGATGACTGATTAATTATTGTTTCTGTAAAGTAACAAAAAAAGCTAAAAAATAAAAAATAAATTTATTTATAATTTTATGCAGTAAAGAGAAAAGAGGGCAAAATTTTAGAGAATTTAGAAGATTTTTTTTTCTTTTCTAAATGGAAATCTGTCACTATGCAAAACACTAAAATACATCTCTATTTACTTTTTTAATTCTAAATCAGCATAAACAATATTTTAGGGGGAAAAATCTTTATTATAAGCCTGCCCCCACCCAATTTAACTGTTTTTGCTTTTCAAAAGGGGAACTTACATGATTTTATGGTAATGTTATTTATGTATTGTTACACTAAAATGCAGTCTAAGGAGAATGAAAAAGCAATTTTGTATTTTCATAAATTTTGATGCATGCAAAAAATGTAAGCTTGATATTTAGCATTTTATAAAAATAAATTGTTAATTTATACAATTTTCTTCCATGAACAGTTGTAGCATATTTTGCATTTCCTTATACTTTTGTATTTATAATGACTTCAGTTATAAATATTTTAAAAAGTTAGGGAATTTTTTTTTACGTAAGAAAGTTATTATCTCATACAGAAGACAGTGGCTTCTTCTTGTGGTAAAATTTAATTTCAATGGGATTAAGTGCAATCTAAACTTAAAAAATTTGTCATTTCTTTTAATTATACTAACTCATAGTAAATGGAAAAATCTTGAATTAATGTAGGGCTTAATATTTGATAGAACTATGTTTAAAAAATTTACAGATAGTTTCTGATAATTAACCATGTAATAAATTTTTGTATTAATGTACATCAAGTATAAAATTTTTTGATAGAGGTTTAGAGGTGGTTTTAAATAAATTTTAATATCTTTAAAATAATTTTGTAATTACATAAATCACTTGTTATTAAGATTTATTTCTTGTTAAAATTTTATTTTTATATTTGAACAAATTCCATAAATATTCTATTAATATTATTAAAATGAAATTCTGAATATGCGTCAGGGTGGTTGTTTATTGATTTAATTACATAGAAGGAAAAATAACTTTAATTTCTTAAATCTTCTATTCTGTCTAACTGTGAGATTTTTTAAAATCTTTAATTTTTGATAAGCTATTCAGTTTAATATAGATAAAATTTTAATATTTGGATTTTTAACTCTAACAAACATCTTAGTACATGTAAATTTATATACAGAACATACCTCCTTATAGTTGACCAATAGTTAATGCCTAAATCTTTAGTTTTGAGAAAGTTGTTTTACATCATATACAACTCTTTTATTATGTTATTTTATTACTATTATTTTTATAAAAGTTCAGAAATTTAAATCTTTATGTTGTCCATATGTTCTGTAAGTAAGTTACATTAGAAAACCTTTCTACATGCTCTAATAAGTAAACAATAAAAATTCCATTTTTGTATAATCAAAACTTACTGAGTTATGACTCTTTGAATTTTATAAATTTTCAATATCTTTTTACCTAAAAAGAATTCTTTGGAAAGAGTTTTGTTTTATGCCATTTCTACATTTAAAAGCTTCAAGGATTTACATAATTTAAAAATATTTTGTTGTGATAATATTTATTTACTTATTACATTATTTTTTATACCTATAGATATTTATTGTAGTACTAGCCTTGAAAGTTTCTCACAGAACACAGGAAGATATGGTAATTCTTGGCAATACAGCTGTTTTTATTGCAGCTATGTGGCTCTATATTCAAAATAATTAAAGAAACATATCTTGATACACACTGGAGAAAGTCCATATCCATGTGAAGAATGTAATAAAAGATTTATGCACATTGATCATTTAAAAGGGCATGTTAAAAGACTGCACTCTAAAAAAATGTTTATCTAAAACCGAATCTGTTCACAAATTGTCATGATTGACATAAAATATGTATTGTTTTATTCATTAAACAATAAAGCATGTTTAAAGTTTTGGTTTTCTAATAATTGAAGGGTCAGTGGGAAAACTGATGATGGTTCAGTTTTGTGAAATTTGAGGTGATCATTTGGTAACCTTGGAAAGAGGCAAAAATGAAACTTGTCCTTAGAAAGAAAGAAAAAAAGGAAGAAGTTGAAAATTTACATTAAAAACTGAAGTAACTCATAATAACTAGCTTATGGCTACCATCATATTTTTATCCTTCAATTGGCATTTGCTATAAATTTTCTGTTCATTCAAAGTTATTATCATTTTTTGCTTATTCTTTTCTGATTATTAGTTTTTAAAAAACTTATATTGGTTGTCTCCCAAAAATGTATACAATAATTGATTGTTGATAGTTATTATTTTCTAGCTTTTTCAAGCTCTTATGCTAATTTTGAAACATAATATTTTCATCTCACATGCACTAAATTGTGCTGAGAATTTGATTTTCAATCTTATTTTCTAAGAAATTTATCAGACAGATTCTTTTTTATTTTAAGAGTCTTTTATTTCATTTGATTTAATTTACTTAAGTTTGCATACATTTAAGGCTTTTCAGCATGTATAAGTGCTTGATATATTACAATCAATTTCAAAAGTTTATTGAATACATGGAATTCACATTGGAGGTTTTATTTAACATTGTCTATTGAAACTTCATTTTTCATGTATAAGTTTGTAATCAAATTAGTTATATACACACAAAATAATAATAAATGCATTTTTGGGGGGACACTATGTATTTTTAGCCAACTACTGTTAGAATATTTTTTTTTTAATTCCATGTATGTTTTTAAAAAATAAATATCTTTTCAAGTTGCTGTTTTATTCCATCTGTAGATTTCTTTCAAAATGTTATTAACCGTCAGCGGCGGTCCGAAGATCCAAACCGACGTTATGGTTGCCAATTCTGCAAATATACTACTGACTATCTTAAAGATCTCAAAAAACATGTTTTGATTCATACTGGAGAAAGAAATTATGTATGCAGTTTTTGCGGGAAACGTTTTCTTCTCCTGCATCATTTAAAATATCATTTAAAAGCACTTCATTCAGTTATTAATTAAAAGCATTAGTGTACAAATTTGTATTTATATAATTTATGTTATCTTTGATTGTCAATATTTAATTTAGCAATTACCTTGGATTATAGTTATAGTCTTAAACAAAAATGTGTTATTATTATTTGTTGTATGTACATTAGAGATGAGATAGGCTGAGGCTCTTTTTTTATTCTAGTCTTAAAACTCGGGTGGGTTAGAACTCATTCTTTCTGAAACCTGGATATATATATATATATATATATTTTTTTTTTTATGATCAGAAAAAATTAAAAGAATCTTTTTTTCCCTTTAAAAATTACTTACTCCTTTTCAAATCATTGTATTGCATTGTTATTGTCATTGTAATCATTTTGATCGAAATGAAGAAAACACAGATATTGTTTTTTCAATTTTAGCATTAGAATATTATTTTTAAAGAAAATTATTGATTATATCAACAGATTTATGTTGATTATTTTTATTGATGACGATGATACAGAGCCAATGAAAGAGGCAGAAATAATGAATTTGTTTTTAATTTGATTTTCATTTGTGGCATAAGTTATTTTGCGATTGGATTGTTTTATTATTATTATTATATAGAGATTTAATGCAAAGAGAATATTTTCTTCAGATTTTACGTTGCAGTTTGTGAATAATTAAGATTTCTATTGCACAACATACACAATTCGTAACTGTTCTTCATATGGAAAATAACTTTAGTGATTATTATATTTACTATAAACTCTGCTGATGCTGAGCTCTGCAATTTATGAAGTCACTTTCAGTCGTAAGTAAATATAAAAATTATATTATTCCAATAGAAAGCAGTCGAGCAATGTTACTTCTTTTCAAATAAAAGCATCAGAATTTGAAATTTTTAATTTAAGATTATTGTTAGGGTCATGTTAATCCCAAAAGATTTTTATGTGAAAGGAATTGGTTCACATTTAAAAAACTAGTTGGATGTGTCAATCCCAAAACTTTCTTCTATCTCAGAAGTACATTTTAATATTTGAAAAAAAAAAAAAAAAAAAAAAAAAAAAACGTGGTGACCCCAAAGTTACCCACTATCGAATTTCCTCGAACATTTGACCTAGCCTAATGAGATTCTGGTATCCGAAAAGCCTAAAACGCAAAATTTAATTAATATTCTTAGAAAATGAGCTTAGTACTGCCTCATGTTGGGTAATTTATACTAAAACCTAATAAGCATCTATTGATGTCAAGACCTAACAGAATCTGAAATTTGATGGAATTTCGTCCATTAGTTCTTGAGATATAGTTATAACAAAAAATTTGCAAAACGTACAAACAACACGTAAACACAGCAACACCATATCTTGGACAATTTATGCCAAAACATAAAAAAGCGTCTAATTATGTTATGGTGTAAAAGAATCTGAAGTTTGATGAAATTCTGTGCATTAGTTCTTGAGATATAGTTAGTTTAAAAAAAAAAACCGTTGAAAATATAGCACAGCAGCACCATCAGTTGAAGGATTTATAACAAAACGTAATCATCGTGTAATTATGTTATATGTCATTTTGTAACAAAATCTGAAGTTTGATGAAATTCTGTGCTTTGTTTGTTGAGATATAGCTATCGGAAAAATCGTGCAAAATGCAGCATAGCTGCACCACCTGTTGCAAGGTTAATACCAAAATGTAATCAGCGTCTACTTATGTTATATATTCTAGTGTAACATAATCTAAAATTTGATGAAGTTCTCTGCATTAGTTCTTGAGATATAGCTATCGCAAAAATCGTGCAAAATGTAGCATTGCAGTGCCACCTATTGGGCAGTTCACACCAAAACCTTATCAGCGGCTATGTATTTCAAGGTATCGCGGAATCTGAAGTTTGGTGAAATTCTGTGCATTAGTTCTTGAGATATAGCTATTATGAAAATCACCATAAACGTGGCATAGCAGCGCCACCTGCTGGCCAATTTACACCAAAACTTAATCAACGTCTATTTATATCAAGGGGTCACAGAATCTGAAGTTTGGTGAAATTTTGTGCATTAGTTCTTGAGATATAGTAATCTTGAAAATCATGAAAAGCGTAGTATAGCAGCGCCACCTGCAGGCCAATTTTCACCAAAAACCAATAGGCACTAATTCATATCAAGGTCTAACTGAATATAAAATTTTATGAAATTTCGAGCATTAGTTCTTGAGATAGAGCGCCCACAAATTTTTTGTCACATACAGACAGACAGACATACAGACAGACAGACAGACGGACAGACTCACAGACAGACATTTTCTAAAAATAGTCAAAACGTGTTCAGGACCTTCTAAAACCTATAAATCCGTCGAAAACCGGAAGTCGAAAATTTTCATGAATCCAATACTTTCTTCTTGTAAAGATAGAAGAAAGTAAAAATGATAAATGTTGTTTGATTAATCAATAAATAAATAGTAATCTCTACAAATTTCATGTGTTTATTTATCAAACACATTTTATTAACATACCTGCAAAATTTTCTTATTAAAATAGAAAAAATATCAGATTTCTTTTAGGTATAAGGTATACTTTTATTTGATACCCATCTTTTCTTTTGAATTCTCTATAAAAAATTGTTTTAAAATGATAATTTCTTTTGATACTTTTTTTAAAAAATATTATGCAATTTTTTGTCTACTGTATATTTTCATTATTTTTTGGGCTCAGGCTCTGAAGATGCAAAATGTTCCAGGTGGCGGGCTCAAATTTAAAATTATCTGGCTCGGACTCTGAAAAGAGAGCCTGAACTCATCTCTAGTGTGCATATATACTGGATGGCCTAAAATGGACTGACTGATTTTAAAATTTAATAACTTACGAACAGTGACAGCTATGAAAGAAATTCTTGCAGTACAGTAAGTATGATGTGAGAAGTTTTTTTTTACTATGGTTCTCATTTTTAGTTTAAAATATTAACAATAGATAGCAGCAAGAGCAGTAGAATCGTTGAATCAAGGCAAAAATAGAATGATCTAGCATTTCTGGAAATAATGGAGGTCAATCATATGGAGAGAATCTCATTCATCTAAATGTATAATCTTGCTTTTAAGGCATGATTTTGAACTCAAACACAATATCATTTGATTATCATTGTTTTAATATAACTATTTGAATATCATTGTCTGATTTAGATTTAAAAAATATTATTATACAGAAACACACAGACTTAGTTCAGAATCTAAACCTTAAGAACAAAGTAGATGAATATGTCCACTCCATGCATTTGACTTTCTTTGTTTACACCACAGCTGAATGATTTTATCTTTTGCCTCGATCAGATCTACAGCTTGCAGCATCATCTATTGCTAGTAATTGAAATTAAAACCACAAATCACAGTAAAAAAACTCCTGGCGTCATACAGAGTAATCATAAAAAACTTCCCCAATACATGAATTCCTGGCAGTCTAACTGCTCAACCAATCGAAAAAAAAAATATATATATAGCTGTATGAAAGTATGTGCTCAAGATTGTGATCATTTAAAACAATAGAGATCTCACAATTACAGTTATAATGAAAAAAATTTCAAAATTTTAGAATAGCAACTCCTATTTTTTTTATGTGCAAATTCATCAGCACATTGAAAAACTATAAATGGCATTGGAATGATACACTTATGATGAAAATGTCCGGTGCAAAATACTTGCAAAAAAGACCATTGTAAAAGATCAATGACAATGATTTTTTTATAGCCAATTTTTTTTTTCCATTTATGAACTGATTAATACTTTTAGTTTTTTTTTTATGTGTTTTGGAGTTGTGTTTGTGTACACATAGTGAAAATAAAGAATGTATTCTTTTGTTTTCGAGTGCTGAATATTACCGTATTTTCGGGCGTAAGCACCGCGGCCCATACGAGTTTAAAAGTTAAAATTATGCTTACTGTGGCACTTCTGCCGGGGCGGTGGATATGATATATTTTTTTCCGTTGCAGAGCTTTTTCCCCTTTTCATTACAGAGATGATTTTTTTCTCCCGATCCTTTGATAAAATTCTCGCTTTTTCTACGAATGATTGAAAGAAATTAGGCTATCATTTCTCGAAATTCGCGATATTTTTTATGCTTTGCATTTTTTTTCCTGATGATTGACTTTTCACAATTTTCAGAAAAATTCCAATCAGAATCACCTCTGTAATGAATGTCGCTGCAAGGGAAAAAATATATATATCATATCCGCCGTCCCGGGGTTTTTAGCGATACTTAAGCGAAATTCATGAGATCATTTCGACGAAAGATTGCAGTAAAAACACGAAATATGTCAAAAAATCTCTAAAAAACACAAATTATGTCAAAAGATCGCGGAAAATTTGTGAATTTCTCAAAGGATCGGCAAAAAGAATTGTAAAAAAAATTGTTAGAAAAAACGCAAATATGTCGTATCTATAAATAAACGGTAAAAAAAAGAGAAAAAACGCAGAAAAAAGGAGAAATTTGAAAAAAAACACGAAATCTATTAAAAAATCTCGAAAAAACAAACATTTCATCAAAGATTCATGATCCATTTATTCATTTCATCATAATTCAAATGTGTGTTTTTTCGAGATTTTTTTAATAGATTTCATTCTTTTTATGCTTTCTTTATAAATTTCTCCTTTTTTCTGCGCTTTTTCGACAGAAATAAGTTTTTTAAAGAAAAAACGCCATTTTTTTTCAAGTATTGCTTCAAGTATCAAAATTCATGATTCATCCTCATAAAAAACGCAAATTTTTCCAAGTATCACGAAAAAAACTCTTCAAATTTGTCAAATATCGTGATAAAACCCTGCAAATTTCACGATAAAACCATGCAAACCTCGTTACAAATTATAAAAAACATATTAAAAAATTGCAAAAAAAAGGCTGCACGAATTCAAATTTAATTTTATCATAAAAAGTGTACTAAATTAAAAATTTGATTTACATTACAAATGTTAAAAAAACACTGAATATAGCGCAATTTTTAACATTTTGATGTATTTTCGTAAGTGCGGCGCATACGGCGGTGCGGCGCTTCTGATGAATATTTGTTTTATTTTAATGCATTTTCGGAGGTGCGGCGCTTACGGTGTGTGCGGCGCATACGCCCGAAAATACGGTACATTGCATAGGAACTGATTAAAATAGTGCCACAATATTGCACTGGCAATTTTAGTCATACGTGAATTGTTCCAGTGTCATTTATGATTTTTCAATGTGCTGATGAATTTGCACAGGAAAAAAATGGGTGTTGCCCTTCAAAAATTTTGATTTTTTTTTTTTTTTTTTTTTTTAACTGTAACCATAATTGTGAGAGCTCTATTGTTTCAAATCATCACAATCTCAAGCGCATACTTTCAAATAACTAAATCTGAAATTTCCTGTCGATTGGTTGAGTTGTTTGGTTGCTAGGTGTACATATGAGGAAGAGTCTGAAAATAAGTTTCCCCTAGCGATAATGAACAGATGTGTGTACGAAAGACAAAACATGTCATGAAGAAACATTAAAAATAAGATGCAACTTTACTTTTCTATATAAGTGCTAAGTGAGTTAAAACATTTGCCATACTCCTTTATAAATTTCAAAAAGACCTCCATGAAAAAATCAGGGCACTGAATACGAAAGAAGCATTAGATTACTTGTGTGATTTTTACATTGCTTCCAAAACTATTGAAAAAAATCAGGGCACTGAATATGAAATAAGCATTAGACTACTTGTGTGATTTCTTCATTGCTTCCAAAGCTATAGTCAAGCATTGCTTCCGTTTGTAGTGGCCTTCTGTCCAACACTTGATGATGTCCTTCACTGAATTTGCGGCACTGTCTCTACACCTTTTGTTTCAACATCACATCTGGCCTATAAACATGACTTCCACAGAGAGGCATCAGCAAGTGCTGGACAAACTGAGACCTGAATGGGTGTACACAGCCACTCATAGACAAAAGCGATGCTTGACTACAACTTTGGCAGAAGTGCTAAATCTCAAAAACAGTTCAATGTTTCTTTTGTATGCAGAGCCCTTGTTTTTTCTTGGAAGGCTTTTTGAAGCATATAAAAGGGTTATACAAATCTCTCAACTCACTTGGTACTCATATAGAAAAGTATAGTTGCGTCTTATCTTTAATATTTCATCTTTCATACACACCTTTGCCCACAGTCGCCAGGGGAAACTTATTTTTAGACTCTGCCTCGTATATCATGAAAGTTTTTTTTATGACAACTCTGTACATTACTCTTCTGCAATATCTTTAATAGCTGACACCATTTGCATATTATTGAATTTTAAAATCAGTCAGTCCATTTTAGACTATTTGGTATATAAACATACATATGTGCATGCAGGGCTTAAATTTCAGGGTGGGATGGGATTTGCAGTCAAAATTTTAAAATCTGCTGAATAAAATAGCTATAATAAAACACTAAACAACTAATTAAAACTGTTTTTACGATTGATTATTTTCTTTAAGAAATTACAATTGTTTAATATTAGTGTTTTCTCTCTATGTTCTTGTTATTTAATTTGATTAACTATTTATGTAATGATCAAGCTAGGGAAAAAAAAAAGTGCTTTTGAATTTTCAGTTTTGTATTACTAGATAATTTTTTTTTTTTTAATTGTATGAGATAAATGAAATGCTTTTGTAATATTTCTTATTTTTTTAGAATTGCCATAATAAAAATTGTTATGAATTGTTGCCTTGTTGTAGCATTTTGTAATTTATTTCAGCTAGTATTGCTATAAAAAAAAAGGGGGGGAGAGAGAGAAAAGAATAGATACTGCATTAAACATACTTAGTCTTCTTAAAAAACATAATTGACTCAATTTATGTTATTTCATTTTTATTTTGCCAAAACTTAGAAGTTATTAACAACAAAATCTTTTTCTAGGCCATAAAAAGACATAAATTTTAATACTCATCATTTTTTAAAATAATTTTTCTCAAATGGAATTAATAAACAAACAAGAAAGTTTGTTGTTTTAACTTCTTGACGATAATTTTGATAAGTGCAAGAAGTAATTTTTATTCTTAAAATTTTCTGGGTTTTAAATTAGGTTAATAATTTATATAATTTATTCCAAATTTAATATTCTGTTCATAGGACAATTGTATTTAAAAATTACTTTCTAATGTTATCTGTGTCACAATGAATAATATAAAATTACTAGAAAAAAGATTTTCTTATTGTCATGATCACATATCAGTAATATCAACCCCTTTGAAGGACAATGGTATATTATTTATTCCACTTAATTTTAATCTGCAGCTGTCAAAAATGTAACAGAATTTTTTAATAAAATTTTGTCTTTATAATGAATATAAATAATAGCATTCATTTACCATGAAATTAATGTGTTTATAAATTCTGTTGGTAACCATTTTAACAACACATTCATTATAGCCATTTAGCACATTAACTTTTTTTTCCCCCCCAAATAAGAAAAATTAGTATTTTTGTGCATCCTACAACTGTTATGCATGCATTTTATTTTAATTAATTCATAATATTTCATGATGTATTTTATTTAAAAAAATTCTGATTCTTTTTTGTTTTAAGTCAGATTTCACAATTGTTTATATTTATGTACCTTTGAACATCGTCCCAATTTATCTATCATTTGAAAGGCAGTGTTCTGTGTGTCAATCAATTTGCCTCAATGCAATCTGAATGGTAAGAGTGCAAACAGGCCACCATTTGGTAATACAGTAGACTCTTTCATATCCGCACAGCTTAGGACCAAAGGTTGTGCGGATTTTATAATTTTGTGGATTTCTGGTCATTGCTTTGTTTATATTTTTTAAAGCAATTTGAATGTAATTAATAAAATCAAAAGTATAATGCATGCCTACAATATACTAAAATATTAAATAAGTAATAAACTAGAATAATAAAAATTTAGATTTTTTGTTTAATTATTAAAATGCTAAAAGTAAAGGTCAAGTTAATCAATAATGTACAATTAAATATTCATGATAAAGATGAAATGTGGGATGATGGATCTGCAATCAATTGTTTTCCTAAATTATTCAATGAAACTTGCCTCATAAAGGTACATTACTAATTCACATCAGGATCATAAAATAATGAAGCTTTATTTCAGGTTTAGCCAGACTTAATAACTAAAAAAGCTTGATTAATACATAAATATACTTGGTAAGATTATGATTACCAATGATATCAGCAATATCTTGATTTTTTTCAGAAATAAATTATTCTTTCTTCATGAAAAAAGAATTCAATAACCTTAACAAAAAATATAAATTAAAAAATGTATGGAATTGATCTAAAATTAAAAAAGTCAAATTTTGCATCCACATGTGAAATAAATGTTTCATCGTTTACATCCATAAATATGTGTGGATTTTAGGAGAGCAGATTTGAGGGAGTCTACTATATAGTGAATCTTAGAGGCTATACTGAAAATCATCTCAATCGATGCTTTACTTAAAAATTAAGATGACAAGATTAAAATCTTTTATTTTACTCACTTAAAAATACATATCTTTCTAACACAATTTCAAACTAATTTTCATTCCTAATTGTATTAAATTATAAGGTGTTATTCAAATTACAAACAATTGAACAGGTTTAAATAATATATTCTATAAAGCTGACATATATTTTATTGCAATCAATTGTTGTCTGATGACCAGCTTTTTGGATTTTCATGTCTTAAAAAACAGTTTAAACTTTAATAGTATCATATTGTCAGTGGCATAGCGAGAAGAGGGTTTTGGGGGTTAACCCCCCCCCCCCCCCCCCCCCCCCCCCAGAGCCATGACAAAAATACAGAAATTTCCATTTTTATGAACCGAATCATAAAAAACAAAACTAAAGTTAGAATTTTATTTGTTTTGTTCTCAAAATCGGCCGCTTTATTGAATCAAATTTTATTTAAAAATTTGACTCGTTTAAGCGGCAGTAATGTATTTTCTTTTAAAAATAGGGATAGAACCTGGTAACAGTATCAGTATCGAAAACTGGTCACTCATTCCGGAAAAGGCCAGCATTCATTTATACTATTGGAAATCAGCCGAAGGCTAAAAGGAATGGTCATTTCCTGTCACTGTCGTCTCAGGTTTTTCAATACTGCACCATTGGGGGGGGGGGGTCTTAATTAGTTACATCTGTTTCTTGCTCTTTTTTTTGGAAATGGGACTGGACTCTCGAATTTCAGGAAAAACACAAAAACGCTTGCTTTGAAGGATAGGCTTAATTTCACAAACATTCTGCTGTTAGTTGTTGTAATTGTCTGAGCGAAGCGAAGTCTTTATACTCAGAGATACGTAACGATATTAAAAATCAAAAAAATTCTTTCGTCAAGCAAATCTCAAAAAGTACTTGTCGGATTTTGATTCTGTTTGTACCAGTAGGTACCTATGAAGGTAATCTGGTGAATGCACCACCTACGAAAAATTAGCTCCAAATAGTTTAAAAGTTATATTAAAAAAACTGATAAAAAAGCACAATTTATTTGCATACGTCACAGAAATTTGGTGTGCGTCATTTTCACAAGCTGGATGTTTTCATTAGATTTCCAAATTCAAGTACATGGAGCAAGGAAAATATGCAAATATTTTTCATGTAAGTGCTATAAAACATATTTAAACTTAAGAAACAAACTGGAAAAGAAATCTTTTTTTTTTTCGTTAATTGAAAAGAAAAAAGCCATAATTCTGAGTAACTTAGCATTTGATATTTTGCGATTTTTTTTATAATTGCGTTTTATAATCGCCATGTAACATCTTTTATATTTCGCGCGTGCAAATTGGAGACAATTCTTTCGTGTTTAAATTAAATACGAGTTTGACATGGCTGCTTTAGATGTTACTTTTATTAATAGATTATATATTGTTATTCTGTTTACATCGATCATTTTTTTTTTTTTAATATTTGGTTATTTTGTCATCCAATTTCGCCAAATTATACGAATCGCCAAACTAATAGCCAAATTACACATATTGATATTTTTTTTTTAATTTTAAATAACGAAAGAAGAAATAAATTAATAAAACATTTATAAAAATACAAATAAAAAGTGAGATTAAAAATCCCTTGATGACGTTTTAACCTCTTGAAGAGAGCCATTCGCAGTATGTAAACGGTTAATTTTAATGCATAAATTGCCGACTGGCACCAGTAAATTTTTAATACAATTTTGATCTATATCCGTGACGAAACAGTTTTGATAATTTCAGATTATTTTCAATTAAATTTGTTCGTAAATATAAATTGACATTTTTGGAGCACAAATGCCTTGCCCCTGAAAGGTTTAAACACATGTATCGGGTTTAATACGATTGTATGAAACATTTCCGATCATCCATTATTGGCGTTTAATCTTATAGTTTGGCTTAATCTTATAATTTGTCGACAGTTTAATCAAGTAGTACCAAAAAAGAAACAATAGTTGAAGCAATAACTAAAAATTATAAATAATAATCATAATAATAAATATAATAAAAATATACATATCACAATAAATCGAAAATCTTAACACTTACAGCAATGTTCAAAATCAAAGTTTTCATCAATTTGGCGACAGATAAAATTGCACCAACTTGGCGCGTATATGACATTTATGCCATATTTATGTGTAAAAAATAAGCATAAACGTTCATCAGATATGAAATCTGACTTTCTGAAGCCCAAAAAGAACCAAGATTTATAAAAACGCCGAAGTGAAGGTATTAATGGAAAAGTACCATAAAAATAGAACAAAAATATCATATACGTATTTCGGGTATTACTTGGTTATGCTGTCGACCAAAAAAATATCGCCAAATTATAAGATTACATTCCGACAACAGATGACCTTGAATGTCCCATTCAATAACATTAAACATGATACGCGTGCGTAAAACATCATAAAGTAATTTTTATCTCGACTTTTTATTAATGTTTTACTAATTTAATTTTTCTTCTATTAATTAAAATAAAAATTTAGTCAACATGCATAAGTTGGCTATTACTTTGGCGATTTGTATCATTTGGCAAAATTGATCGACGGGATAACTAAGTACCGTATTTGGTTTGGCGAAAATTTGGCGATAATAACTTTTGAATTATTTTCTGTTATATTAAAAAGGAAGCAACAATAAATAAAAACGCGATTAAATACAGATTTAATTAATATAAAAAAAATAATTGCCTGGTTACCATGTTATGCAAAACAAGTTGGAAATAGCACGTGAAGTGTAGCAAATGTGATGCGTTCGTACGATAACTAAGTTTTAAAAACATTCAGATCTTGCTGTTATAGTAGACAGTACTTCGGATACAGTATAGTGTCCGAAATCTTTTTTGTGTTCGTGTAAATATACAGGAAGTAACTTTTATTACACCTCAGCAATGCATATCATATTCATAAAATGTGAAATAGTTTAATATAATTAAAACGCGTCCCAAACAAAGTTTTCCCGTATAACATTATGTAGTGGAATGCTTTTAGGTGGCCCTGTAATTTAATAATAAATATTCTTTGCATCACAGATTGTAAAGAATGTATATTTTAGCGTATATATATATATATATATATACTTCATAGGTTTATGTCAATTCTACTTTAAATTATTTTTTCATATTGACCGTAATGTAAGGGAATACTTTTGATTGTTCCTGTAATTGATCTATGCATCCTATTTTCATAACATTTGAAATGACTCCATAAAATTGTATAATAGTTATATATTTTAAATTTCAAACGATTAAAATGCATTTGATGCTTTTTCCCCATTGGCTGCAATGTAATGGTATACTTTTAATTGTCCCTGTAACTGGTCTATGCATCCGATTTTCATAAAATTTGAAATGATTCGACAAAATTATCTAATAATTATATATTTAAAATTTCAAACGATTAAAACTTATTTGAAACTTTTTCCCCCATTGACCGTAATGTAAAGGAATAATTTTGATTGCCCCTGTAGTTGATCTATGCATCCGATTTTCATAAAATTTGAAATTACTCGACAAAATTATGTAATAAATATATGTTTTAAATTTAAAATGATTCGGTTGGGTAGTTTTTGCGTTATTATAGGCGGACAGACAGACGGACGGAAGGACAGACAGACAGACGCACGGACTAAACGACAACTATAGGTGCTGCGTATGTACATAGTTACGAACGCACCTAATAACGATATTTCGATGCCAATTATATAGAAAAGTACCAAATCCTGTTCTGGCTTTTTGGGTGAAATTTTATTTTATTTTATTTATTTATTTATTTATTATTTATTTGCATTAAATGAATCGGTTGCACTTTTTTTTTCATTTTCCAACAAAGTTGAAAAGTGTTTATGCATTCGGTTTGTCTGTCCGTCTGTCCACATTCTAACATCCGTAAATATACTCGGATATTTATGCAATTGATAAACCTTATTTAGGGTCCCCTAGGCATGTTTATTATTGTATATGAAGTATGTGAGATTAATAATTTACTTACAGAGTAATCCAAAAGTTTTCCATCACATTATGGTCTATAAGAAAAATTGTTTTAATGAAATTACACTATTTTAAAGTATTGAAACTTATATAAATCGATGAATTGCATTACGATTACGTTTGAACAGGACATTCATATCATTTTTAATCCGTTTACAGGGACACACAAAAGAAATCGGTTATAATACTGTCCTTGAGCAATAATTGCTTGTCATGTGTTTTCAATTTCGACATGTGCTTTGAAATTTAACAGTTTTTTAGGTGCATTCGTAATTATATAAAAACGTAGTACCTATAGCCATCGTCTGAACCGTCCGTCTCTCTGTCCACATAGAACAGCACAAAAACTATTCAACCGAATCGTTTTAAATTTTAAATATATATTTGTTGCCAAATTTCGTTGAGTCATTTTAAATTTTGGTAAAATTGGATAAATAGTTCAAATACAGGGACAATCAAAAATATACCGTTACATTATAGCCGATGGGATGAAAAAATTCCAAGACCATTTTAATGATGTTACGCGCGCATCGAAACATAATAAAATTGATATGCATTTATGAGGAGCACTAGAATACATATTTTGTAGAGCATGCCGCACAAAGAATATTTACTATTCAATTACAGGGCACCACAAAAGAATTCCATAACAAAATGGTACGGGGGAGAGGTACATTAATTTTTCAGCTTTAAATAATAAATTTTTGGAATAAAACTGCATAATCGAGTTCATATTAACGTATTTGAGTCAGCATGTCTTGCGAAAAAATATGCGGAGATTTATGTCACTTGTGGTGACATTTTTACAGCTCAAGGCTTATGCAGATTAGATATTCAGATATCGTTCGTACCTTATACTGCACGCATTGTATATTCCTTTTATTTAATGCATTCTACAATGAAATACTGCTCAACTTCATGAGAACAAGTTTGAAAAGAAAGAAAAGCAGTGTATGTAGCGGCTAGCATGCACAATCCATTTAAATCTGATCGAGCATATCTGAGACACACTCGAACGATGCATTGCATTCCTTTGTTGGCGTTTTCAGGAATTTTATATATCATTTTTTAAAGAGAGAATTCCCTAAATTCTTATCGAGAGCCTCATCGTATCCATAGAAAACAGATATAGATATTATATTATTAACTATTCTATATTAACTATCTAAGGGGACCACACACCATGTAAAAAAACTCCTTCATTCTACTCAACCATCATGATTTGTGCAATTTTTTGTGCTGTTTATATGTTTTACGTCATTTCAAAGAGTTCAAATTCGGATTCAAGATATTTTAATGTTTTATTATCTGCATTACTTTTAATGCATTGCGTACTTCCAATTTTATACCCATGCATGGCTGGTTTGCATAGTTTGCTTTCCCATTTTTTAACCGTGTATAGAAATTTTTATATAAAATTTCTATATAAAAATTTCTATATATTTTATATAAAATTTTGCATTTCTTCCATTTACTTTGCTCATTTTTGACATTTAAATTTATGGCACTATATAATCAATTAAAAATAACGTCTTATTTTGTATTAACTATTGGGAAAATAGTTGTTCTCGGTAGAGAATTGGGAAATCTGAAGTATATCTAAATGTGTTTGCCACGATGCAAAAAAAAAAAAAAAATTATAAACTAACAAAAAATTAATAACTCAATAACAAATTGAGATACAGGTTTCAAACAAGTTGCATTTAAAAGTAAATTTTCTCTTTGTACGATGGTGTAAAAATTGAAAATGTGCAATGTTTGGAAATTTAAAATATTACAGTACCAAAAATTGTTAAACTAAAATTTCATTTAATATTTGTTTATGATTGGCTCAGGAATAATAACGTCTCTCTAAATGTCTAGGCATTTTAATATAACTCTGTTATTACATTAGCTATGTTTTGATCATCCTAAAAATGATATTATTATTGTTTTTTAAAATATAGAAATCATTTATAAACCTAAAATTATAGTCTTTGAAAATATTATTTTCCAAATAGTTGTAATTTGTTAAATTACATTTGTTTTTTAAATGTGGTATTTTTTTCTTTACTTTTTGGAAATTATTATTAAATATATGTTCTCAGCAATATCGCTCAGACTAATCCCTCTGAGGGAAGTCCTAGTACTAAGGATTCCTTTAATGTGCGTTTCGCTATGGATATTAAATCCTCTTCAGAGAAGAAAATTATGAAAAAGATGGATATAAGAGATCATTTTTAAAAATCTTTTGAATTCCTTCAAGCATTCTTAAAATCCAGGTATGTTTGGAAAGTATACAGGGTGAGTCATAAATATCGAAACAATAGGCTATCTCCTTAAATATTGCCCCTAGACCCATACTTCCAATTGCAAAAATTCATAAAAAAAGATGAATTTTTTGATAAGATAAGTTGCAACTCCATGGGGGGTCTGTTTTAAAAAATACGAAAATTAAGTTTTTATACGGCCCCCAGAGGATAAAACTTCCAATTAGAAAAAAATTCTTTATCCCTTCCTGAATTGAACAAAAAAAATTTCATCTCGATATCTGCAAATCCCCGAAAGATATTAATATCCAAAATTTTCCAAAATTCCTGACTTACACCACTTAAGCATGCCTCTGAGCGCAGCAAAATCAGTTCATATGAAGTACAATTAAGGGATCGACCATAAATTTACGTATTGTTAAATGTCGATCCAAGACAACACTTAAACTTTTAGATATAAAATAAAAGCGTATAGGTTTTGCTTTAAACTTCGATGAAATATGCTAGATGTCTGCAATATTTCGACCTTGCCGCTAACTTCGTAACTGGCACGGCTCATTGAACGGACCGTCTTATTAAACACTTATTAAAAGTGTTATCAAATTAAGTGATATTAATTAAACTCTCATTAAAAGTGTCTTAAAAACTTATTGGCGCAGGCAATAAGTTTAGTAAATACGTATAGTAATAGCGAAAATGACTCTTCTATTAGCGGAATCAATGGAAATATATTTTAATAAATTACATAGAAATATTTTTAAAAATCTACTTTATACTACAGTTAAACCGCTATAACGGACACTCCCGAATAGCAGACACCTCTGTTTAACGGACTATTTTCCAATCCCCATTCTCAAAACCTAAATTTGTGTATGTTTAACCTCTGAATAACGAACATTCCGAATAGTGGACACTATTTAAGGCGATAAAGGATGAAAAAGTATTTTTTAAAGACAAAAAAAAAAAAAAAAAAAAAAAAAAGAAATGAAAAAAAGTAAAAAGGCCTCTAAATTTATCAGGGAATTTTGTGATAAATGAGCTGGGGAAAATCCCCCCCCTCCCCCCATGTTCAGAGTTGAATTGAAGGGGTTGCCAAGGAGGGACATCTTCCAGAGCATTGAAATATCCCCTCGGAAAATTGAGATTTTATGCTTTTTACAGCCAAAAAGTGCAATCCCCCTCCCCGACCGGAACTCTATAATATCCAATAATGTCACTTTGAAAAACAAATTACATGTAATCGCAAGCAAAAGTTAACTTTTGTAACAGGGTTTTTTCACAAGCATGTAATGAACAGTGGGTAAAAGTGTGTACAGTTTTATTTAGCCCCATTGCTTAAAAAATAATTTTAATTTCTGATTAATCATATAAAAGAGGTTTTAGGACACATTAAAGTCAATTAATAAAATGATAAACGTTTCTTAGCACTTTTTGAATATCTTTGATTTTCCCAATAGCGGACACCTCCGAATAGCGGACAATTTCTGCGTTCCTGAGGTGTCTGTTATTTAGAGGTTTTACTGTATTCAGTTTCAAAATTTATGAAGGTTTTAAACCTATTTTTGCTTTCTTCTATTTTTACAAGAAGAAAGTATTGGATTCATGAAAATTTTGAATTCCGGTTTTCGATGGATTCACACGTTTTAGGGCTCAGAGATACCGAAAAACATGTTTTTATGAAATGTCTGTCTGTGAGTCACAGCACAATGAAAAAATTTGAAATCGACGTGATAAAAAAATAAAGTTTAAATCAACTGACGCATTTAAACAGTAATTAAAGAAGGTGAAAATGGCAAAACTTAAACAAAATCTGAAATCGAAATTATACAGCATTTAAACGTTAGGAGCCCATCTTTGTTTAAAACTAAATGCACTTTACTGCATCAAATGTTTTTATTTCAGTATTTCTCATTTTTAAACTGACATACGTCAATAACCGTCGGTTACGGTAACTTTTCAGCTCAGAAAATTTACTTTTAAAAATATGATTTGTTTACAAAAATTTTTTTTTTAAATATTGCTATTTTAAATACTTTTATTTTTTTTTAAATACATATTATTTAAAATGCTGAATTAAAATTGAAAATTAGACATTTTCGTTTAATCAAAAGAAAAAAATTCAACTCGACAAATAATATTTTGAGTTATAACAAATTTAATTTACTCAATTTTTTTTTTTTCGAAAAAAAAATATTAAGAAGTCTTATGATGTGATTATGCTTACAAATTATATGGTTAACCATCACAAAACATTCAAAATTCCAACTTTATAAATAAATAAATAAAATAAATGTTTCCTGGACCCATTGCAGCAACATTGTTTCTTCAATTACACGCATTTCAATTTATGTCTGATCCCTTGAAATCTCACGATTTATTAAAATTGTCATAACTTTCTGAGTTTTGAAGATATCAAGATGAAATTTTTTTTGTTCAGTTCAGGAATGAATAAGGAAAAATTTTCTAATTAGATGTTTTATCCTCTGGGGGCCGTATAAAAATTTAATTTTCGTATTTTTTAAAATAGACCCCCCATGGAGTTTCAACTTATCTTATCGAAAAATTCACCTTTTTTTATGAAACTTTGCAATTGGAAGTATGGGTCTAGGGGCAATATTTAAGGAGATAGCCTATTGTTTCGATATTTATGACTCACCCTGTATAATACGTTTATATTTATGTTTCTGGAAAGATATTAACAGCGCCGTGCGAAAGGGGGAGGGGAGAAGGCGGTCATGCCGGGTGCAGAGATTTAAGGGGTGCCAAATTTCTAACTACTACTATTTTAAAGGGGCTACTTTCAGACAATTTTTTAAATTAATATTAATTCTTTTTTAAAAAATGCCCAAAATAGGCAAGTGGGTAAACAGAAAAAAAGTTACCGGAAAAACAGTTATCGGAAAAAAAGTGACAAACTACAAAAGCGGAAAAGAAGTTACCAAAAAAAAAAGGGACAAGGAATTGATTTTGGGAATTCATAATTGATTTTGAGAATACATAATTGATTTTGAGGATTCATTGGTTAAGTATTTAGGGGGTATCAGGGGGAGGCTCTTAATTTAAGTAAATGGGTTTTTCGTGCTGAATTAACTGTTTTGCTCAGTTTTTCGACATATGATAACCTCCCCCCCCCATCCGTAACTTCTTAAATTAAATTAATAGTTTTTTTAAGCAGATTTATCTGATTTGGTTGGAATTTCGGACATAAGTTCATTATGATAAGACGTATCTCTGATTAGTTATAGTGTTCTTTTGCTTATTATAAAGGGAGGATGGTCAGTTACTTCCCCCCCCCCCTCCCCCCACACACACACAAATTAGATAGATCGTTTTTTTAAGATCGGATCAAAATTATCCGATATATTTCAAATTTTAGATATAGATTCTTTCTGATAAGGTGAATCCCTGAAATAGCTTTAAGAGTTTAATGACTAAGTATAAAGAGGAGGGGTAGTGATGGGCGATTCTCGAAAATTTCCTACTCGATAAAAATCGTAATCATAAAAAAGCGCATTCGATAAAGTAATCGATTAATTTCGAGAATCTACAATCGAGATGTTTTTACAATCGATTATTAAAATCTTTGTTATTACATGTTTAAAAAGCAAAATTTAATAAATACATGGAAACTGAAAACAAATGAATTTAAAAAACAACAACAAACCAAAAGGATGTTATAATAGAGCCGCAATAGTAGAAAAGTCATGTAACGGCGTTCCTTGGTTTCAATAAGTTGTAAAGTCGCGAGTAGCAAAATGGCCAAAGAAAAAATAATCAAAAGCACTCCTAGTGAAAGAACATGAACTAAAAGGATATTAAAAGTGATCAAAATCTTTTATTGATTTTTGTACCTATACTGAGATGCGATCTACAATTCTCCCATTATTAGAAGACTCTCTATTGAAATTCATTAAACGGACCACTCGGGGTTGGGGGGGAGGGCAAAGTAGTGCAGGAGCAATGAAAATGCATAATATAAGTAAATGGTCATTAGGCTTTCCAATAATACTTGGCATGATGGGTGTCGGTTAAATTTATTAAAGAGCTTCCCGCGGGGGGGCAAAGTGGGGCTAAGTATTTAGGGGGTATCAGGGGGAGGCTCTTAATTTAAGTAAATGGGTTTTTCGTGCTGAATTAACTGTTTTGGTTCAGTTTTTGGACATATGATAACCAGAGTCGTATAATATGGATGCACGCTCTGCGCAGAAAATTTTATGAAGTTTGCAGAAAATTTTAAGAAAGAAACAATTTTTATTTTTTTAACTTCTTTTAGTAACAAAAAAATAAAAAAAAAATATATTCCCTAAATTTTAGGAACAAATTATTTACTGTTAACGGGAATATCGTCCAAAAACATAAAAAAAATCAGGAATTTCAACAAAGAATCGCGTAAAAAACATGCATTTCGACAAAGAATCGTGTAAAAAACGTGCATTTCAACAAAGAATCGTGTAAAAAACACATATTTCGACAAAATACCACGCGAAAAGCGTGAATTTCATCCAAAAGCCATGCTAAAAAAAGGAAATTCCATCCATGAATCGCATAAAAAATGCAAATTTCGAGCATGAGTCTCGTAAAAAGTTTCGTGCATGAATCACGTAAAAAACACGAAATACGCCCATTAATCTTGTAAAAAGACGGGAATTACGTTCATAAAGTGCATAGAAACGCGAATTACGTCCCTAAATCATGTAAAAAACACGAATTACGTACATAAATCGCATAAAAAACACGGATTACGTCCATAAATCACTCAAAAATGCGACTTTCGTCGGCAGAAAACACATTGCAAATTAACGTCCATGAATTTCATAAAAATAAACGAATTACGTCCATAAATCGGGTAACAAATGCGAATTATGTTCATAAATTGCATAAAAAACACGAATTACGTCCATAAATCGCCCCAAAAACGCGAATTACGCCCATGAATCGTGTAAAAAAAACGCGAATTACGTTCATAAATTGCATAAAAAATGTAAATTACGTTCATAAATCGTGTAAAAAAACACGAATTATGTTCATAAATTGCATAACAAAAGCGAATTTGTCCATAAATCGCATAAAAAAGACAAATTACGACCATAAATCGCTCAAAAATCACGAATTTCGTCGCCAGAAAGCTCCAAAAAGCAAATTACATCTATGAAGCGCATAAAAATAGCGAACTACGACCGTAAATCACGTAACAAATGCGAATTACGTTCATGAATCACATAAAAATCGCGAATTACGTCCATAAATTGCTTTAAAAACGCAAATTACATTCATAAAACGCGAATTACACCCAACACTAAATTAATTTGCAGAAAGTTTTTGGCCCAATATTGCATGCGCCAAAAGTTTTTAGTTTTATACAAGTCTGATGATACCCCCCCCCCCCCTTTATCCGTAACTTCTCAAATTAAATTAATAGTTTTTTTAAGCAGATTTATCCGATTTGGTTGGAATTTCGGACATAAGTTCATTATAAGAAGTATCTCTGATTAGTTATAGAGTTCTTTTGCTTATTATAAAGGCAGGATGGTCAATTACTTCCCCCCCCCCCCACACACACACAAATTAGATAGATCGGTTTTTAAGATCGGATCAAAATTATCAAAATGATTAGTATTTTAAATTTTAGATATAGATTCTTTCTGATAAGGTGAATCCCTGAATAGTTTTAAGAGTTTAATGACTAAGTATAAAGAGGAGGGGGATGGGGTATAATCCCTCTTAAATTAAATAGATGGCTTTTTACGCAGAATTATCCGATTTGCTTCGAATTTTGGACATAGGTTCATTATGATAAAGCGTATCTCTGATTAGTTACGTGATTCTTTTCCTTATTATAAAGGGGGGGACAAGCAATTATTTCCCCCTCAAATTAGATAAATCGGTTTTTATGCAGAATTATCTGATGTATTTCAAATTTTAAATATAGGTTCTATGTGATAAGGTGAATCCCTGAATAGTTTTAAGGGTTTAATGGCTAAGTATAAAGGCAAAAACAGAGGATAACCCCCCCCCCCTTTAAATTAAATAAATAGCTTTTTATGCCGAATTATCCAATTTAAAGAATTATCATTCAAATTTTGGATGTAGGTTCTTTATGATAAGGTGTATTCCAGATTAGTTATGAGGTTCTTTTGCTAAGTATAAATAGGGAAACGGACGATTATCCCCCCCTTAAATTAGATAAATTGTTTAGGCATAATTATCCGATGTATTTCAAATTTTTGATAGAGGTTTTTTCTCAAAAAGTGGATCTCTAAATAATTTTAAGGGCTTAATGGCTAAGTATAGAGGGGGGAAATGGGGATAACCCCACTTAAATTACATAAATGGCTTTTTACGCAGAATTATCCGATTTGCTTCAAATTTTAGATGTAGTTTCATTATGGTAAGACGTATAAGCTAATGAATATAGTTAAAATAGGGAGGGATGCAGCAGTCCATTCAAGAAACCTTTTCGGGTAAAGAAGCTTGCTTTCCCCATTCGACGGAAGGGGATGTCCGGTAGATATCGCGGGCGGCTAGTCTCTTAGGAAATTCGTCGATCAGGGGATTTCCCGGTAAAGGTTTGCCACAAAAATACTCAAGTAACATAAAACAACAAGTTGAATGCAAATAACAAATAAAAACAATATTTCTTTATTTTTTAATTTACTGATTGAAAACTATTATGTCAGAAAACATTATAATACATTTTACCTTTTTTCTGATAATGATTAATTTCCATTCATTTTGCATTTAAAACTGGTTTATTTTATTTTATTTTTTATTTGGGATAAAAGTAATATACTAAATTATTTGCTGTAATTGTCATTTTAATTTACGTCAAATATTTATCATTTAAAACTGGATTTTTACTAATTAATGTCCCATATTACACATCACAAAATATAATATAAAACATTAAAAAAATATATGTTAGAAAATTTTAATGTACAAACCATGTTGTAAGTCATGAACGAATGAACTAGTGAATTCATTAATTTGTAGTAATAGAAATAGTTTTTTATTACTAGTTTATGTTAGTAATTAGAAAGTTAATTGTTTAAAAACCTGTAGTTCTTGATAGATCTTCAGTTTTGAACGCTTAAAAAAAATAAACAGATTTAACTTTTAAAAAACGATTTTAAGAACAGAATATTTTTTTCTTTGTTACAATGTTTATAGAATACTGAAAAATGCTATACAGAAACACAAAACACAGTTTTAAATGCAAACAGCTATTGAGGATATATAAAAAAACCCTTAAAACTATTCAGGGATTCACTTTATGAGAAAGAAACTATAGCCAAAATTTGAAATACATCAGATAATTGTGCACAAAAACAATTTATCTAATTTAAAGGGGGAATAATCGCGGCCTTCTTTTTATTGGCAAAAGAACCCCATAACTAATCAGGGATACCCCTTATCTTAATGAGCCTACATTCAAAATTTGAAGCAAATCGGATAATTCTGCGTAAAAAGCCATTTATTTAATTTAAGAGACGTTATCCTCCCATGCACCCTTTATACTTAACCATTAAACTCCCCCCCAAAAAAAAAACTCGCGGACCGACCCCCCGCTGATTTCCGAAAAAAAATTTTCATCCAGAATCCCCCCCAGAGCCGAATTCTGGCTGCGCCACTGCATATAGTAGTAGGTTTTTTTTTTTAATAAAAGGAAAACATTGCCTTATTTCTTGTATTCTGAATACAATTCATATATGAATACAATTTGTATGTGTATACTTCAAGTGTTTAATAAGCCAAAATTATTACATGATTGTGTCAGATGTTAGCAAGTTTAGACTTGAAAATACTTTTCGCATTCAATAAACTTAACCTTATTTCGATAAATATGTTTAACTTCTAAATTTCACAGTCTTTGGCAATAATTCAACTTGATTGAGACTGGCTGTTGAATAGTTTTGCTTGCCATCACTAACATTCAAACAATTTACACTATCAAAAGTCTGGCTTTGTTTGGATTCACGAAGCATTATTTCATAAGATAAATATTTGAAAGTAACTATATTTTTGTTAATCTTTTTTTACATCTTTATTAGGCAAAAACATTTTATGTTTTGGCACATTTTAATTTTATAAATGTAAACTCATCCAAATAACTAAGAATTTCCTCGAAATTTTTTATTTATGATATAAAAATATTTTCCACACAAAATTTCATGAAATATTAATTAATTTCATTTGTTTACAATTCTTTTGTTGCCACTTTACGAAAAAAACAAAAGATAATATACCGTAAAATGCCGTTAATCGGCTCCCCCAAACGTGACGGAAAATCTTAAAATAATTAGAGGGGGACGCTTACACAAGATTTTTCCGCAATCGTTTCACAAAATTTGCATTTTTTGCGAGATATCTGCGGTATTTTTTCAGGATATTTGACAAAATTTGTAGGGTTTCATCACGATATTTGATGAATTTGCAGAGTTTTTTTTCATGATACTTGAAAAAAATTCTGTTTTTTTTTTTACACAATTCTGTGTGCGTTTCTTTCATGATTCTTTGATGAAATGTGCATTTTTTTTTTTTTTAGATTTTTTTAATGGAATTTGCATTTTTTGGCTTTTTTTTTATTATAAATTTTGCTGTGGTCGTGTTACCACTATTATCAATCAAATCTCACATCAAGCAGATCCCATGACATTTCCAATTTTATTTCTTCATGGTGATCTACAATAGATGCCAAAAAAAGGTAAGAAGATTACACCTTTATTGTACTTTGGCATTGTTTAGCACTGTGGAAAAATTATTTTAACCCTTTATTTAACTTTGTTTACTTAACTCCTTGAGGGACAGTACGATATGTTTTGTTCCACCTAATTTAAACAAGATTCACACCAAAAACTTTTAACGGAATTTTACACTTTTAACTTTGACAGCAAGTTGTTGAAAAATTCCTTATATTTACTTTACTATAAAATGTTTTGATTTTTTTTCGGTGAGAATTCAGTATTACAGAGACATTTCCAAACTTAGTGGTATCTCTTAATATTTCGCCAAGTTCCCATAGACATCCAGTGAAAACAAATAGAGTTGCTTGCTTGCAGGAAATCAACAATTGCGATATTTTAATGATACAAAAAGTAATATTAGCTTACGAATAGAGCTTAATAAGATTACAGTAGAACCCCGATAATCCGGATCGGGTTTTTCGCTTTTTTTTCAAGTTTGAGAAGCGATTGGCTAATTTCTTTAACATTAACTTGTTGCATCGTCGTATTCTGAATAATAAAACAAAAAATTTTTCGCCAATCACTTCTCAAAGTTGAAAAAAAAATGAAAAAAACGATCTGGATTATCAGGGTTCTACTGTATCTATATTATTTTTGAGTTCAAATACTAACTATTTACAAAATCTGTAACAATATATTTATGTGAACTTCTCAGACAGATAAATTCATATGCTAAAAATAAAAAAAATGTTGCAGGAATTAACTTGAATTAATGAGCAAGAATATGTTTTAAATTTTATAACATGCATTTCACAACATACAGATCCCATGACATTTCCAATTATGTTTTCTCATGGTGATCTAGGATGGACATACAATATGTGTGAAAAAAAAGGTAAGAAGATTACACCTTTACAGAACTTTGAACATTTTTTAGCATTGCAGAAAAAATTGTTTTAACCCTTTACTTAATTCATTTTACTTTAGCTCATTTATTATTTTTATTTTTTTTAACCAAAGGTAAAAATAGACATTGTATATTTTAACAGTGGCTGATCTCACCTTAAAAATCTACAGTTAAAGGAAAATGAATGGAAATGTATGTGCAGGGAGATCACCATTTTTGTTTTGAATTATAATTTAATCTTTTTAAAGTTGATTAAATTAACATATTTTTAGAATCTGGGATGACTGAATGGAGCTTGGCAATAGTAGCTCATAGGGGGCAAAGCCTAGTATATATAAAAAGTCTAGTATATATAAGAAAAAATAATGATTCGGAAAAGGGCCAACAAAAATCTGCTAAGATAACCAATGGACCAATGAAAATATATGTGGATACCGCAAGAAGCAGGTCTCGGTTCTATGGCCAAGTTTATTGCCAAATTTGGTGTTCAAAATTAGTCACCAAAAGTAATGCCAACTTAGCAATATCTCTAATATTTGCCAAGTTTCCATAGACATCTAATGAAAACCAATAGGTTTGTTTGCTTGCAGAAAATCAACAAATTGAGACATTTTACTGCAACAAAAACAATTCGCTTATGAATAGAGCTTAATAGGATTATTTACATTATTTTTTAGAGCAAATATTAACTATTTACAAAATCTGTAACAATATATTTATGTGAACTCTTCTGAAGACAAATCGATCTCAAACAATAATCCATATGCTAAAAATTATAAAATGTTGCATCAGTTGTCTAAGAATATGTTTTAAATTTTATAACTGATAAATTTGATGACAAGCAAAGATATAACAAATCAACAACTTCAGAAGTTACTTTTATAATTGAATCAAAAGATAATTGTATTCCATGTGTGAATCTTAAAGTTTATTCAAGACAAGAAGATGACCGCTTCATCAATCAGACTATTATAATTAATTAAACCTAATAACATGCAGATACCATATGACATTTCCAAATTTATTTCCTGATGCTGATCTAGGATGAACATACAATATGTTGTAAAAAAAAAAAAAAACGCAAGATTACACCATTACAGTACTTTAAACATCGTTTAGTATTGTGAAAAAAATTTTAAACCCTTTACTTAACTTTGTTTACTTAATTCATCTTACATTAGCTTTTTTAAAACTTTTAACTTTAAAAAAGATCAAAGACAAAAACAGACTGTGTATTTTTAACAATGGCTGATTTCGAACAATCTCCAATCAAACGAAAATGAATGGAAACCTGTTTACAGGCAGATCACCACTTTTCTTTGAAATCATAATTCAATTTTTTTTAAACTGATGAAATTAGCGTGTTTTTAGAATCTGGGGTACCTGACCGAGTGTTGGCGAGCGTAACTAGTAGGGGGCTCTGCCCTCTAGTACTACAATGGATAACAAGCACAGGCATATCTACAAATAAACTGCTTAATTTAAAAAAATATAATCATCAAAATCAGTTCCGTATGAAGTTCAGGTGAAATGACTAAAAACAACAACAACAACAACAAAAAAAAAACAGCCTTGTCTTTTAAATATATAGATGTCAGCAGTTGAACAGAATGGCTCATTTGGTAGGACATAGGCATGTTAGGACAGAAGCCCCAGGTTTGATTCCAGACTAAGATATTTTTTAAGCAGTTGTAATTAAATAATTATATCTTTTAACTATTGAATATTCAAATAATCTTTTTTGATCATAATAATTAAACAATACCTGATTTGCTAACAACTTTATTGAATATTTCTTTGCATAATTATATAATTTAACTTTTCCTTCCTCCCTTAATACAGTTCTTATTACATCTAAATTTTTTAGAGTATCACTACATACAGCAAATGTTACTTTAACTTGCTTCACATGATCAAAATATTCAGAACATACAAGATCAAATACTAGTATCAGCCCTCTTCAATGGGGGAATAGAAACTAATCTGATATTTCATATTTAAATAGATTACATTCTATAAAATTTATACAGCAGAAATTATGTATTGCAGTTGACTTCCTCCAAATTTAAGCAATAAACATAACCAATCAGTGGATAAAATTTACACAAATTTATTGATAGTATTTAAAATTTCTAACACAAGATAAATGCAATTCACATATTCAACAGGTAAAAGAGTTTATGATAGAAAATTATAATTATGGCAAATTATAATTAAAAACTGTATAATCTACACAAAATTAAAAACGAAGTAGAATATTTGAATTAAAATACACATTACAAAACAAACTGCACATATAGACTAGTCTTCAACCTACGACAATCACAGCAAAGAGTCGAACAATTTTTAAAAGCATAAACCTAAGTCATAAAAGGACATGGCTAAGTCTTAAAATAATATGATCAAAATGATCAACATTTATTATTGATGGTGTTGCATTTCAAGTGATTTTGTAAAGTAAAATCCAAAAATTTCTCTAATTAGCTTCACTACAGAATGAAAATGAAAATTTCAATGTGAAATTAGAGAAATTATTTAGTGATTACTGCATAATATTAATCTAAAATTAAAAATAGTTCTTATGTCACATAGTCAAATGAAAAAAATAATTGAATTTTTTTCACTAATGATAGTCTAAAAGTAAAATATTCAATAGAACATGTCATAGTCTGAGAATAAGATAAAATAGCTATAAGATAAAAATACACAAAGAAAAAAGTTTCGTTGTATTAGTAAGATAATGTGCATTAAATAAAGTGAGATGTGTAAATAATTCATTGGTTCAATCTTCATCATCATCTTCGTCGGGCACAAAGATATCATTTTCTTCAAGAAATGTAGCACCTTCTTTACTAATAGTAGCACCCAAATACAAGCCAGGTAAAACAGTTAGCATGACTCGAAGAATCCCAAAAGGAGTCTTCTTAGGTTGTGGTAAAAATGCCCCTGTATCAGTCGTGACACGGTATCTGGCAGATATATGATTAAAATCTAACAATCTATTATTATAATTTCCTGCGGAAAACATTTGCACAGGCATTTTAAAAGGCTTTATAAATCGTAAGATACGAGTCGCCATATTTATTTTGAATAGGTACAAGAATATGAAACTGGACTGGAACTGCAACTGCAGAAATATAAACAAAGAGTTTAGTTAACAGTTCTTGATTTTGAAGCCTTCTTGATGCCTAATAATAGGAACCGAGATAGAAACAATTAGAAGCAAAGAAGGCACGTTTCTCAAAAATTAAATAGATGAAAATTAAAAATTTCTTTAGCATATAGGGACATTTAAATAATCTATTTTTTAGAACCCCCCCCCCCCCACTAAAATTATAATTTTATTATTTATATGCATACAACATGTATGCATGTCAACTAAAGTAACATTTTACGAATTTCAAAATTATATCATTATTAAAATTAATCAAACGTCTTGGTTGTATATCAATCATCAATACTGCATTGAAACATATTTTCTATAAGTTGGCAACTTCTATGCATTCGTTCAATCAACCTCAGTTTCGATCTCTCAAATATGGCTTCTGCTTGTAAGTTTTTTGATGAAGATGCAGTTTACAGAATAAACAAGAAGAAATATGTTGATGTAGGCTTGGTTTTAGAAAATTCAGAGTTTATAAGTAGTGATGAGGAACAATCTGACGATCCTGATTATCATGGATGGGAACGAATGAAGAAGGGGCATGTACGAGTGGCATGGTATCCTAATGGTGCAGAAGAAGTTCTTCCCGAAAAAAAAGTAAATATTTCCTTATTATTGCTGTTATTCATGTTTTTATAAAGTTTTGCTGTTTGAGAGCATTTTATTTCATTTTGAAGTGCATAATACTTTTGACTTTTCTGACACTAAAGAAATTTGTGAACCTTGCATGTTTGTGAATTAAAGGGAAATGTTTGCCTTGTTTTTATTTTGTTTCGATCCTTTTCGGTACGCTCCATTACGTATGAAATTACATTACAGTGGTTTTCTTTTTATACTTTTTCATTTAAACTTATTCAATATATATTTGCTGTCTTTTATAGCAATATTTTATTAAATAATATGTATGGCTCAAACTTTTATGATATCACTTCTTACTTGTTTTCTACACAATACTTCGTGTTAGTTTATTTTTACTATTATTTTGAATTTACTCATTAAAATTTGAAAAATTAATATGGATAAATTGTTTTGATATTTCTAAAACAAGGATTTATAATTAATGTTTGAAGGTTTTATTTTCTCGTTTATTAATTTTTAAATCATATCTGCTAACTGTAAGAAAAAAATCTCTTCCTTTACAATTTTAGTGGTCAGCACATTGGAGTACTATATTGTTATTTCATAGTTCCACTCAGGGTTGGGCAGCGTTCACTCAGTCTTTCATTCTTTCGGGGCTGGTAATGAATTCTAAGTTTGCCTGGTAACTAAACACTGCAAGTCCTGCATTGGATTGACCACCTGATCAGAACATATGCTATGCACAGCATCCCAGAGTCACATGGTCAAGAAAACAGTCTTTAAATCATATCTGCTAACTGTAAGAAAAAAAATCTTCCCTTACAATTTTACTACTCAGCACCTTGGACTATTATATTGTTGTTTCATAGTTTGACTCTGGGTTGTGCAGTGTTCACTAAGTCTTTCATTCCTTCTATGTCGATAATGAATTCTAAGTTTACCTGGTAACTAAACACTGCAAGTCCTGTATTGGATTGACCACCTGATTAGTACATATGCTGTTAGAGGTCTGCACGGGCTGATTTCCAATAATGGCATTCGGGCCGGGGCTAGTCACTAATCCTTTCGGGCCGGGCCTAGTCATTAATCTTCTCGGGCCGGGCTGGGCTCAGGCCTTAATTTTTTTTGCTGGAGTATCGGGCTGGGCCTAACTTTTTTTTCCGTACGAAGCCGAGACTGATTCCATTCTTCCTAGTTTTCATGGACCAAAATAATCAGTTCCTATTGAATCTTCCTATATGAAAATCCTTTTCTCGACTTTTTATAAATCAATAATATTTGGCTTTGTCCAAAAATTTCTGCAAAAAAAGCATATACTTTTAAGCCGTCATTATTCTACAATTAAACATTAGAATTTATTCCTTTTAAAGAATTGTAGATGACAAGGCATTTTAAAATAGTATTACACACACACACACAAAAAAAAAAACATGATTATGACGGAATTTTTTTAAAACTGAAAACTGAAAGTTTCTCTTAAAATGTTCATCCATGCAAAATGAATACAACAACACGGGAGAAAAAAATATATTAAACATTTACATCTGTTAAGAAGGGAATGCATTTTTTTTCGTTTCAAAGCGATTTCGTCTTTGGAAATTTTACCATATACCGCTTTTTCGATTTTTTGTCTCCATTACAGGGAATATGGATTAATAATACTAGTGATAACTGAAACATTTACATACAAAAAACAAAGATTCATTTAAAAGCATAAATATCGCAGCCTACGGCACTTCTACATAAATGGAGATTATAAACATGGAAAAAAAAAAGACTAATATAATTTTTTTTGATCAGAACTCTTCCATAAGATTAAAGATCAATGTTCTGTAGAAATTCACTCGAGTCGGGCCGAATTTTAAACTTTTTTCCGGACCGGGCCATTATTTTTTTTGTTTGGGTCGGGCCAATATTTCTTTCGTTCGGGCCGGGCCCGGGCCTGGAAATTTCGGCCCGTGCAGACCTCTATATGCTGTATACAGCATCCCAGAGCACATGGCCAAGAAAGCAGACCATGGTATTGTAACCCATGATCCCCAGGGATTATATTTTCATAAAGTTTAGGTCACAGTTTTATTTTCAATACATGTTCATTGTATATAACATAACACCAATTATCTGACATTCCTCATGAAAATTTAATCTTGATGAGAATTAAATTATTTTAATTTTGATCAATTTGAATTTTGTCCTTGCAATTTCTCTGTCTATAGACCTCAGCAAAGTATTAACTTGGAAAATGTAAAACCTTTTGGCTCTTAATATTTTGGGAGATCCTCCTCCCTTCCTCTCAATTATAAAATAAAAAAATGTAGATGTTAGATAGTCACCTAAATATTGCTAAAGTTTGTTATTGCACCATGATTGGTGATCGTTGCTGCATTTTCAGAATTAAAGCGCAATATTTTCTTATGCCATACTCGAAGATAAGCACCTATTATAGGGGACAGTATTGTACCTTGGGACACTGACAATTTTTAATAAACTATTGGCAACAGTGATCTTTTGTCTATTTCTAATAGTGACATATAACCAACAGATCTGAATATACCAACAGACAACGCCAGTTGCATTCAATTAAATGACCTAGTGAGAAAAAGGAAATCTCATTAGTGCAAAGTAAATATTTTTTCCCCCATACTAATTTCATTTTTTACAAATCGACTGCAATTTATTCTTTTATAAAAGAGAAGATTTTTAAAGTTTTGGTTATGAAAAAATGATAGTGCTTCTAGATTTACCACCATTTTGATTTAATTTAATTAACATATGGTGATTATACTGTGGGACATGTCTAAAGGTACAATAAATGCATGCTTCATAATTATTTGCATAAATAAAAGTGTTTTCATTACTTGTCTTACAGAAAATTCCACAAAATATGTGAAATACAATAAATAAAACAACTCAACTTTATTTTGGATTACTTTATAATGATTGAAATTTTCAAATATGAATCTGGCCACTCTCGATAAACTATTTTTCTTTCCATGTGACGTAATGTTTTAAAGAGCACATGTTCTGATGTATTTTTCTGGATTTTGCATTAATTTTAAAGGTATATTTATGTACAGTAGACTCCCTCAAATCCGCAACTCTCTAAAATCCGCACATATTTTACAGATGTAAACAATGAAACAGTCAGTTCAAATGTAGGTGCAAAATTTCACTTTTTTAGTTTTATATCAATTCCATACATTTTTTAATTTGCAATTTTTGTTAAGGTTATTGAATTGATGTTTTTTCATGAAGAAAGAATAATTTATTTCTGAAAAAAAATAAAGATATTGCTGATATCATTGGTAATCACAATCTTACCACATATACTTATGTATTATAATCAAGCTTTTTTAGTTATTAAGTCTGGCTAAACCTGAAATAAAGCTTTATTATTTTATGATCCTGATGTGAATTAGTAATGTATTTTTATGAGGCAAGTTTCATTGAATAATTTAGGAAAAACACATTTCATATTTATAATGAATATTTAATTCTACATTAATAATTATTAACTTGACCTTTGCTTTTAGTATTTTAATCATTTTAAAAATTACCTAAATTTTTATTATTTTAGTTTATTACTTATTTTAATATTTTAGTATATTGTAAGCATTCATTATACTTTTGATTGCATTATTAATTACATTCAAATTACTGTTTAAAAATTGTAAACAAAGCAATGACCAGAAATCCGCAAAATTCTAAAATCCGCAAAACCTCTGGTCCCCAGCTGTGCAGATTTGAGGGAGTCTACTGTATTTCACTATGTTGTTAATCATGGTTTACATAACAGCCATATTTAGATTCTTAGAATCAAGAAATGTTGAGAAGTTGGAATTATTTTTGGTACAACTCTGTTATACCATCGACCGATTTCGACAAATTAATAGCCTAATTATACATATTGACATGATTTTTATTTTAAATAACAAACAAACAAATATTTAGTAGAATATTAATAAAAATACAAATAAAAAGTCGAAATAAAAATCGCTCAATGACGTTTTAAACACGTGTATCATATTTAATGTCATTGAATTGACATTCATGATCATCCATTATTGGCCTTTAATCTTATAATTTGGTGATAGATTTTGGTCGACAGGATAACCTAGTAGTACCTTATTTTTGTTTACAATTCCTACCTATTCTTCCCATTAACTACAGAGCTACAGCCACTTGGCTGTATTGTCTTTGGGCCGTAGAAAACAAGAGATTTGTGTTGATTAATGGATGATGGTCACATCCTGAACAGCCAATGAAAATTTTTGTTGCTGAAGTTGTGGTAAATACATTTTATAAAACTTTCACACCATCAAATGCGATTGGTTTTGAAGTAATAGGTATATTTATTTAACCAATGAAAATGTAGTCAGCAAAAACAATTTTTTAACATAACTACTAAAATTAAAATTAACTATACTAGAAGATCTTTATAACACAATTCTATGTGAATGCAATTCTCCATATAATGCATAACTTTTCGTGTAAACATTGAATTTTGCAGCTAAGAAACACCTGAATTCCCACACTGTAAAGATTATTATTCTCTAGAAAACTAAATTTGATACATTAATTCAACTTTATCTTAATTAAAAAATTTTTAATGAAAGAATTTTTATTACTAAAATAAGCATTTCTGAAAATGAGTAATATAATGATTTTATCCAGACGTAGTTAAATCATGTTTATAAAGTAAATTAAATAATGGGAATGATCTATATTACTGTAAAATCCAATTAATCCACACTTCACAATCAAATGCCCTCTCCCCCCCCCCCCCTTCATTTTATAAAAAATTTGGAATTTTCAAAAAATCACGAGAAAGACCTTCTCCCTTAACCCGTTCGCGACGGCGCGTGCATTTCGAAGCGCGCATCTGAGGACGGAGCGGGGAAATTCCATTTCATCTTCAGGGCCGAAGGATTTTGCGCAGTTAAGCCTAACTTGTGTAATGTGTTCTTTAAAAAATTGTAAAAAATTCATTTTTCCATGTAACCTTTTGAAATTTACATGCATGGAGTAGGTTGTTACTATGTATATTCATACAAAAAATGAGTTATTTTCAACGATATTTTTATATAAAAATGACTTTTTAAATATACGTAATAAACATTTTAACAAATTATTTAGCCCTCAAAATAGTACAGTATGATCGCAGATCACTTATGTAAGTTTAATATAGCAACAAACGAAATATTTCCCTAATTTAAAAAATATTTTTGTTAAAACAGCAATGGTTTTCCTTCTAAATAATTTTTAAGACATTTCTTAAACAAAATAAGCGTTTTAATGAAGCTGTTTTATTAACAAATAAGACTAATTAAATAAAACGTGTGAAAACTTCTGCATGTTAGTGTTTATTGCTTATTATAGAAACATACATAAAAAAACAAATTTGAAATCTTTCTTTAAAAGTAGTTCTGAAAATTCAAAAATTATATATAAAAATATAATAAATCATAAAATATTCATCAAATAAAAAGTATTGCATAGTAATAAATGAAAAGTTAATAAAACTATACTTTAAAATAAAATATGCATTTCGCTGAATTTGTTCATTATAGCTAGATATAGGTATATATATAGTAATCTACTTATAATAAAATGCGTCCGAAGATTAGTGTGTAGAACGATTCCAGGTTGTGTCACTCCTATCTGGATGTTGCTAGACGCCACGTTAGGCTTAATTGAAAACAGATGTTAAAATGATGCTTTTAAAATTTCTTCCACTTGAAATAATGTTTTTTCAGCATATTTTCATATAAATATGTATATCAAACCAACAAATTATAATACATAAGAAACAATTATAATACATAAAGATAACAGTGGAAATGGAAAAGTTTTTTACTATCTGAGTACGATCGATCGTATTTTATTTATCACTCTAGCACCGTCTCTCACAACTTTAGTGCTGCCATCTATGAGCTATTTTAGAAGCCTTTTTGGGAATATATTGTAAAATATAAATTTAGTTTTAGATGAATTTAAATTTAGTTTTATTATTATTATTTTTTTAAATACTAGCATTTATCGCTAGCATTTAATACTAGCATTATATAGGTTAATTTTTTTTTAATTTTGTTTTCTATTTAAATAAATAAGCTCTTTTTTTTTCTTCAAGTTGTTATGGATATATAAGACATCATCATGACTGCATCAGTATAATTGAAAATTATTTCTTCACATGGTCTTAAATTAAAACTTTATCTGCTTTGATGCAATGCATGCAAATAAATCAAAACTGCTCTTAAATTAAAATTTGATGATTTTTATTTAGTTTATGATTGTATATATTTCTTACATTTAAATGGCATTTGATAAAAAATACAAATTTCGTTTACAATGTAAGTAAATTTCGAATGAATATAATCTAAGCTTTAAAAACTGGTAGATTTAATTTAAAATTTTACAAAAGAAACAATAACAGGGTTGCTACGCAACCTGGAAAACCGGGAAAACACAGGGAATTTTAAATCTCCTCCCAAAACAGGGAAATTCCAGGGAATTTTTGAAAAAATCCTAAAAAATCTGGAAAACACAGGGAATTTGTTAATGGCAAATTATATCATTTCTAATTAGCCTTCATACACGCATATATTTTTTTGCACTCGACATGGAATAAATGCGTTGCAGTACAGGGAAAATACAGGGAATTTTTTTTCAAGATTAGAGTGGCAACCCTGAATAATAATAATTTTGGTTTTCATAACTTACGGATGGAATTTTTAAAGTTGCAAGCTGAAGTTTTTAAAATTTGATTTTGATTTAAATCAATGCCTCCTACTATAGAAAATAGCAGTATTTTCTATAAGAAACTATGATTTTTTTAAAAAAAAAGTTGTTTTGTGTATATTAACTGCGTATAGATGGCACCAAAACTAAATTAAAAAAGAAAAAAAAAAACCCAAAGCTTCATAATCGATGCCTAAAAGCATCGAACTAAGAATCTATCATATACCCACGACTAAAATCGCTGCAGAACATAATAAAGAATGTATTTTAAAATTTTAAAAACTTCAATATTTAATTTAAATGTTTTGTGAAATCTTCAGAAATTGAGTTTTATTTTGCCAATTATTATTGTAATAAATATTGTTCTTTGTTTTGAAATTAAAATTTGTTCAAAAACTAAATATCAAGTAAAAATAAAAAATCATTTGTATTTGTAAAAATTTATTGCTGTTTTTAAAATGTGCTTTCTTACAATACAAACTCTTCAAAAGTAAAATCTGCATTCTGTTTGTTTGTATGAAGTATTAAAAAGATGAAATGCAAGTGAAAATTCCGTCATTTTTGACGGGGTTATATACTAGTATATTATAAAATGAAATATTAAATAAAATTATGTATAATATGAATCATCACTTTAAAATATCAAATTACTTATGTTATGCTACAAGTGATGTATTAAACAAAAGTTGTTTTTAGCCATTTTATTTTAATATATCACTTATAGCATCACATAAGTAATTTGATAGATAAGGATTGTTTAATAATAATGAGTTAACTTGAATAATAAATTAAAATACATTCATCAAAGAATTTATTGATGTTAAAATATCTTTAGTTATATCTTATGTATTAAATATTTAAAACTATAAATAAAGTTATGAAATTAAAAGTAATTAATAGTGAATGAAATTAAATAGTAATTTTAAATATACTGATAAAAATGCCATTAATGTTGAAAGTATTTTTGAAATTGAAAAAAATATATATAACTGAACATCAAATAATGTATGGAATATATTCAATTATAACAGCTAAAACGGATTTTTGATTCAAAATATGCATGCTAATGTATGCGCGTAGTCTTTAAAATAGTCAGAATTTAATAAAAGATATCGAGTAAATATTTATTATCAATTTAAAACGAATTAATTTAAACAAGCGTGAAAAGTAAAATCAAAAGAGGAACACAGAAAAATATTCTTAATTTAGTGGCGCTGAGAATATATTATCAGTATATCAGCTTCACAATCAGTGTGTAACACTTTTCTTTCTTTCTTCTTATTTTTTTTAACTGCGAAGCACTTCTGAAATAAAATAAAAAGATAAAAAAAGATAAATCTTTCCATCTAAAAGAAAGAAAGAAAGAAATGTTGATGACGTCGATTTTTGCAACTAAATAGTATTTCTGATCGAGATAAAAGCGTGAAAAATAAAGCCATGAATCAGATGTTCTCGTTGTCATTCGTAAACGTGTTTATGCTTACTAATATGCTTACTTACGTTATCGTATTCTTTAACCGCAAAATTTTCCCTCTCAAGTTCAGTAGAATTTTTTCTAATAAAGAAAAATAAAGTTTTACTAGACGCGTAAAAAGATTTATGAAACACAAAGACGTGATGAAAAAATAATCTTTTTCCCATTGTAGTATTTCCATAAAAAATTAAATTCGCGTGGATTAAAAAGAAAAAAAAAATGTTTTCATTAGCTTTCCTAGTTTGAAGGAGAAGTCTTCTTCCTTAATATACATTCAAATAGAATTAGGATAAATTTTTTATATGCTAAACTGTGAAAAACAAAACGTTCCATTTGATCAGCATGAATGGTAGTCTCGCGGGATGTGAGTACAAACAGCGCCGGCATGAATGGTAGTATCGTGGGATCTGAGTACAATCGGTGCCAGCATCTATTGTAGTCACTCGTTCCCAAGGGGTTAAAGATCGCTGAAAATATGTAAATTACATCCAAAGATCGCTAAAAAGTGGGAATTACATCAAAGAATCGTAAAGATCTGTGTCAGATCTTAAAAAAATTGCGATCAAAGGATTGGTGAAAAATGCAAATTACGTCTAAAAATCCCTGAAAAGACACTATTTGCATCAAAAAATCATAGAAAAATCATGAATTTTGTCTAAGGATTGCAAAAAATACATATTTCATTAAAGGATCACAAATTTTGTCAAAAGATTGCAAGAAAATACGCAAATATTTTGGATCTAAATAAAACACAGTCAAAAGATCGCCAAGACAGTGTAAATTTTGTCAAATATTGTGATAAAAATATGAATGTCATCAAAGGAATGTAGTAAAAACACAAATTTAATCAAAAGTTCGCAGAAAAAACGCACATTTAGTTTAAAAAAAATCACAGAAAAAATTCCAATCTTTTTAAAGAACTACCGGAAAAACATGAAAGATTTGCAATATTTGCATTTCTCCCACCCTTATAGGAGGCCTTAAAAAGACTGAAAAACATTCAACATTTTAAGCAAGTTTAGAGCCTTCAAAATGTTGCTCATATATGCAGATTTTTAAGACGAATGACATTTAATAGGAAATAAGTCTCCTTTCGTTTTGTTGAACGAATAGGTAAAAAATACATCTGGTCCAAAAAAAAAATGTTTTTTAATCTGATAGAGATTTAAAAAAAAAAATTAAATATAATATAAATTGTTATTAAAATTATATCTTAAAAATAATAATTTTAAAGATAAATCCTTATTATTCGACTCTAAAATCTGTAAAAGCTTATTTCTGTGCCTCTTTAAAAGGGATGAGGAGTGGAAGGTGGTGGTTATGGCTTATAGCTCTGCTGATTAGCCATGTTTTAGAACTATTAATTTTGAGCTTATCTGTATGTATCTCTGAATATCGAAATATCGATTCTTATTATGATCGATGCCGTTATATAATGACGTCAATTTTAATCTATTCTCAAAATTTCCACAATTGCTCATCACTAGTGTACTATGAAAAAAGGCAATAAAGCAATAAAACAAAAACTGTTGCAATCAAAATCTGTCAATCTACACAAGAGGTATATTTTTCTCATCCGAGCAAACAAAGAAAAGACATTCCTTGAGCTATCCTTCTTGACCTTGAAAGGTAAAAGGCAAGTCTAAAACATACTCCAAAAAAAAAAAAAAAAAACTTTTTTGCGAAGGAAAAATGTGATAGGTGTAAGATTTATCAAGTTCATGTGCTTATGGTTTAAAATATTTATTTACTCTGAATTTACTGAGCCACAATATTTGCAAAATTATCCGTTATATTTTTTCTACCAAGTGAGGTCATTTTGAACAATAATTGTTTAGACTAAAGAAATTTCTGCAAGCAGCCTTTTGATTTTTTCTCCCACTTTCTTAAACATACACAAAAAAAGTATCTTTAACAGCCAAATATTTATCATTATGAATATTTTGGATAATCTTCCCATATATTTAGGTTCTAATTTAGTTACTAAATAATTTCAATACTGTCTGATCATAAGTAGCTCTTGATAATATCTGGAATTAAATAAAATATGATAAATCAGCATCTTTATATTATGGTATTCCAAATTATCAATACTTTGACATGAATAAAGCAGTAAAATACCAAGTGATTTAAAAGTATAAAGTGATTTAATAAAATTGTTGCTATTTCAGAGTTTCCCCCAGAGGGTTTCAGGGGGGCGCTCCGCCCCTCCTGCCCTTTAGTTTAAAAAATAGCACCCCTCTTGCCCCTCATCCAAAAATTAGCACCCCTCTGGTAGCTCATTCAAAAAAATAGCGCCCTTCTTCCCTCACATTTGAAAAAAATGCAGTCCTTCAGCAATGATGTGAATGTGCTATAGCGTGTAAATTATGCAAAAAATTGTCAACAGAACACAAAAAAATAGCTCTTACGTGTCCCACGGGACACGCAATTTCATCAGCAAATCGCAAAATGACTAATTTCTGGCAAGATTTGCAAAAAAAATGGCTAATTTCGTCACAAAATCCTAAAAAAAGCGGTAGATTTCCTCAAAAGACCATGAAAAAATGTCAAATTTCGTTCAAATTTTTCGTATCAAAACTCTCAATAAAACGGAAAATTCTGTCAAAAGATTTTTTAAAAATGGCAGATTTTGGCAAAAATTTGCGAAAAATGCAAAATTCGTCAAAATACCTGAAAAAACGGCAGATTTCGTATAAAGATCGCAAAAAATGCAAATTTTATCAAAGTAGCACAGAAAAAAAAAAAAAATTGCCGGAAGTGAATTTTTCTGTTCCAAGAACAAATTTTCCTGCTTCAAAATTCTGTTTTTATAACTCTAAACGAGGATTTTCCTGATTCACAATCATTTTCGTATGAAGAGAAAATTGCACCAAGGGCATAATTACAGGGTTCATACTGACTCCTTAGAAACTACAGTAGACTCCCTCAAATCCACACTCCTAAAATCCGCAACTCTAAAATCCGCACATATTTTACGGATGTAAACAATCAAACATTCAGTTCAGATGTAGGTGCAAAATTTGACTTTTTTAGTTTTATATATATCAATTCCATATATTTTTTAATTTGTAATTTTTGTTAAGATTATTGAATTCATGTTTTTTCATGAAGAAAGAATAATTTATTTCTTAAAAAAAAAATCAAGATATTGCTGATATCACTGGTAATCAGAATCTTATCAAATATATTTATGTATTAATCAAGCTTTTTCAGTTATTAAGTCTGGCTAAACCTGAAATAAAGCTTCTTTATTTTATGATCTTGATGTGAATTAGTAATGTACCTTTATGAGGCAAATTTCATTGAATAATTTAGAAAAAACACATTTATAATGAATATTTAATTGCACATTATTGATTATTAATTTGACCTTTGCTTTTAGTATTTTTATCATTTTTAAAACTATCTAAATTTTTATCATTTTGGTTTATTCCTTATTTTAATATTTTAGCATGTTGTAGGCAGAGTTGTATAACATAGGCGCATGCCGTGCACAGAAAATTTTATGAAGTTTTCAGAAAAATTTAAGAAAGAAACATTTTTTTTTTTTGTAACTTTTTTAATACCAAAAAATAAAAATGTTTCCTCAATTTTATGAACAAATTATTTACTGTTCACGCAAATGTCGGCAAAAGACATAAAAAAGATCGCGAATTTCAACAAAGAATTGCATAAAAAGCATGCATTTCGACAAATACTAGCTTAAAAAACATACATTTCAACAAAGAATCGAGTTAAAAAACCTAAACATCTTGTGAAAAACCGAATGAAAAACGTGAATTTCAGCCACAGGCTGCGTAAAAAATGCGAATTTCGTTCAAAGACCACGCTAAAAATGTAAAATTCACCCATGAATCGCGTAAGAAAAGCCAATTTTGTGCATGAGTCTTGTAAAAAACACGAATTTCATACATGAATCACTTAAAAATCGAGAATTACATCCATGAATCATTTAAAAAAATGCGAATTACGTTCATAAATTGCAAAAATGCAAATTCCGTCCGTTATTCGTGTAAAAAAGCAAATTACGTTCATAAATCGCATAAAATACGCAAATTACGTCCATAAATCGTTCAAAAAACACGAATTTCGTCAGCAAAAACCTAAAAAAACATAAATTACGTCCCTGAATCACATAAAAATTGCGAATTACGTCCATAAATCGCATAACAAATGCGAATTGCATTCATGAATCGCTTAAAAAACGCGAATTACATCAATCAATCATAATCAAGTAAAAAATGTGCATTACGACCATGAATCGTGCAAGAAACGCGAATGACACCCAAAATTAAATTAATTTGCAGAAAGTTTTTGACCCAATATTACGTGCACAGAAAGTTTTTGGTTTTATACAAGTCTGGTTGTAGGCATGCATTATACTTTTGATTTAATTATTAATTACATTCAAATTATTTTTTTTAAAATGTAAACAAAGCAGTGACCAGAAATACGCAAAATTCTAAAATCCGCAAAACCTCTGGTCCCAAGCCGTGCGGATTTAAGGGAGTCTACTGTACTTAGAAATGAAAACGTTCCCAAGTAGTATTTAGAACTACTTAGATAAACAAAATACTCCTTAGAAACTTCTTAAATTGTATTTGTGGTTTTGCACACGAGCGATATTGCTCTCGGAAAAATCTTTTATCCTGGATTACTGTAAATCTTTTGATCTATATTTTATTTACGTATTGGTATTTAATTTAATTAAAGTATTCAAGAGTAGATAGTGGGGACTAGTATCTTACAGGGATATTAATAATGGTGCCTTTTTTTTTTCTTTCCACTTTTCTATGTATGTCATGGACAACATTCATCTTTAAAGAAAGTGGACACCCAAAATACATTTCTTAAAGCTGACATCTTTTAGTAAAACAAATTGTCAGGTTCTGAGACAACATCTGCTACTAATTTCTGTTATTTCTCTATCTTAATCTTCTATAATTGTACCGGCTGTGTACTGGAATTTTCAAGGTGACATTCTTTCTTTGTTAAAGTGAGAATTGACAGGTATCATGTGCAGATGGTGATGTGAGATAGAGAATATTGCTGAGAGGCGTGTTCATCCGTCAGTGATGTAAGTGAATGATGAGCAAACAAGGAACATGCCACGAATAAAGAAAGCAATGTGGAATGCATCCAATGGAGAAGCTCCACAGGAAGGTTTACATTGGGGAAAAGCAGTGATTTGAGAAAGGCAAAATCTTGTCTAATATTTTGAAAGTTCGTATCTGGGGTTCGTACCTAGAGGAGTGTAGGACGGAGGTCCTTGGGTAGAGAGTTCGTATCTGGAGAGCAAGGGACACAGACGTCCCAGTGTGTAGTGCTCTGAGCTGGATAGTGTAGGCTGAGTAACCATGTGTTGGGTAGAGATTCGAAATTGATCTCCGATAAAGTTAATCTAACGTGCATTGAATGTGAGGGAGCAGGTGTAATTTGAACAGTACACAGCCAACCGTTTACTGTATTTAATTTAATATTGAACCAGATCACCTATATCCGAGTTGCAGAGTCGTGTAACATAGGCGCATGCCGTGCACAGCAAATTTTATGAAATTTGCAGCAAATTTTATAGAAAAGAAACCATTTTTGTTTTTGTAACTTTTTTTTTTAGTACTAAAAAAAATTAAAAATATTCCGCCAATTTTATGTACGAATTATTTACTGTTAGTGCACAATTAAAAGCAGGGCAAATTTTCGAATTTTCCAAAAATTGAAGACATTTATGTTGAAAACTTTAAAAACTCATCAGTCTGAAATTTGTGACATGAAAAATCGCAAATTTTCACAAACGTTTGGATATCATAAAAAATTGATTTCATCAATCGTTCGCAGAAAGAAATCTCCAATTTTATCAAATTATCACGGAAAAAACACGAATTTAGTCAAAGTTCTGTGGAAAAAGTGCGAAATATCGTTGAAAGATCACGAAAACACACAACTTTTGTCAAAAAATAGAGAAAAAATTTTAAATTTCAACAAAAGATTGCATAAAAATGCACACTTTAACAAAGAATCGCATTAAAAACGTGCATTTCAACAGAGGACCGTGTAAAAAATTCTTATATCGACAAAGGACTGCGCAAAAAACCCGAATTTCGTCCAAAGACAGCACAAAAAATAATTCTATCCAATGAATTGAGTATAAAACGCGAATTTCGTCCATGAATAGCATACAAAATGCGAATTACGTCTATGAATCGTGTAAAATATTAGAATTTTGTCTTTGAATTACGTAAAAAACTTAAATTTTGTACATGTCAAAATAATATAGCACAATTTTATTAAACATTAAATTAATTTGCAGAAAGTTTTTGATCCAATATTTATGTGTGCAGAAAGTTTTTGGTTTTATACAAGTCTGCCGAGTCGCAACTGTATATAATTGTAAATAGTGTATTTCTTGTGTACGTATAGTATAAACTGTTAATTTAGTTAATTGACAGCGTCAGTGTTCATTTACACAATCCTCACAGTGGGTGACCGATATCACCTAATAATATCGGTGGTGGCAGCTATAACTACTACGGACTTTCTTCAAAGTATAGGTGAAAACTGGAAAATTTGATTAGTAGCCAGTGGCCGGTAGACCCAGTTTCATTAATGGCCACTTTTTAAAAGTTAGTAGCCACTTTTTAGGTCAAAATGGCTATTTTTTATTTATTTAGTGGCTAGTCAGTTACGAAGTTACACATATTTGGTTAAAAATAAAACTGTCATTCCACTGAATGGAAAAATATGAATTGATGATTAATATTGCAGATAAAATTATAAGTGATAAACTACATTTAAATATATATTAATACGTTGTATAAAACAAACAAGGAAATTGTATTTTTAAATTTTAAATTTAAAAATAATTTCACATCTTTCTTGGATATTTTATTCTTACTTAAAATTGGTGTTAATCATTAAGTTTAGCGAGTGTACAGATAAATATAAATATTCTTTGCTTTGGCTGAGATTTCAAAACTCCGGATGTCTTATTAAGGCAAAATCAGAGAGTGCCAATGTGTTGGTGAGGTGGAGGAAGTCTGCTTGGTAGCAGTAAAGTCAGATGCTAAATTTGCAGTATTACTCGCCTAAGTGGCGAGTGCTAATTTTGTCCTATATTTTTAAAGTAATTGGCTATAATGTTTCAATCTTTCCTGACACCTACATAAACTTTAATCATAAATTTAAAAAAAAAAAAAAAAATTGTACCAACCAAAGCCAACTATTACTGGTACAATTAATGAGCGTATGGCAAAAGTGAAAGATTTAAGATACAGCAATGTCCTTAAAATCTCCTTGCGTCCAGAGGTAAAAATGGTATAATTTATTTGAAATGCATGTGGAATTAAAATTGATGACTATATTTTGTAGGAAAAAAAAGTATTTCTTGAAAACATAATCCAAATAAAGAGTTCATAGTAAAAAGCCAAAATATAGAAAATACAACAAAGTTGCTAAATATGCTTGCATCCAGTAGAAAGAAAGAATTAACCAAATCACTAATTAGATGCAAACAAAGAAGAGATGCATATATTCATGAAAAAAGCTGTATTTCACAAAGCAAATTAAAAAGATTTTTTAATCGCCGAGTGGCGACTAGGGTGGCAATCGATGGCCGATTTTTAATTTAAAGAATTAACCAATTCACTAATTAGATGCAAACAAAGTAGAGATGAATGTATCCATGAAAAAATCTGTATTTCACAAAGCAAATTAAAAAAAATTTTCAATCGCCGAGTGGCAACTAGGGTGGCGATTGATGGCCGATTTTTAATTTAAAGAATTGACCAATTCACTAATTAAATGCAAGCAAAGTAGACATGCATATATCCATGAAAAAAGTTGTATTTCACAAAGCAAATTAATAAGATTTTTTAATCGCCAAGTGGCGACTAAGGTGGCGATCGATGGCCTATTTTTAATCGCCACTTTTACAACTTTAATCGCCACGTGGCGAGTGGCGACTGTTAATTTGCACCTATGCTTCAAAGTTGTGCGGCTGAGCGGGAACGTCCGACACAAATATTTAAAGCATTATGAATTTCCAAATTCAAGGTATCTTTGATTTAAGAAGAAAGAAAAACTCATTCTAAATTATTTTAGAAAATTGGTAATGCTTTAAATATTTGTTAAATATCGGCTTTAGGATACTTTACCTTATCGCTGCTCTAAAAGAATAAATTCAGAAGAAGTTATATTTTTTCGTGTATGTTACATTAGCATTTTTTTTTTTTTTTAACTTTTGAAAAATTTTTAAAAGATGTATGCGATATATATAATAAGTGTTTCGAGTTTGACTGATCTCTGTGTATATGATCATTGGTCACTGCTTAGAAAAGTTGATTTTGTATTTTTTTTTAAATTTAAACTTACAAAATCACCTAAGTTGTAAATTCTGTGCAATTTCAGCACCTATAATTAGATTCTAATAGAGAAATAGAGAAAAAATTGTTTGAAATGTTCTCTCCAAATGGGGCATTAAAAATTGATGTGCAAGTGCATGCCACATAAATAACAACGAAAGTGACAAGTCCTTAAAATTTTTTGGACTCCTTGGATTTTTCATTCCCAACTCTGTATGAACCCTGTAATTAGAATTTGATGCCCCCCCCCCCCCTCCCAACTTTTTCTTGTGACAGCCCAAAAATGACTTTTGTAGTATAAATTTGGCACCTCCTAAATTTACGCGCCCACGGCGACCCTGGGAGCAGAATCGGCATAACGCTGCGACGCACGTCGCAGACTCTTGGGAAGGTCTGCAGACTATTTTTCAACTGTTAAAAATTTATCAAAAATTTAAAAAATTAGGTCCTAAATCCAAAAATGTGAACATAAAATGTATCGCGAATTTCGAGAAATAGTCTTCGAAAAAAAATCAATTTTGTCGTAGATCGCGGAAAACACGCGAATTTTGTCCAAAAATTGTGAAAAAACAGCAAATTTTGTCAAAAAATCACGAAAAAAAACAACAAATTTCTTCAAAAGATCGGGGGAAAAAAGGCAAGTTTCTTCAAAACATCACAAAAAAAAGACAAATTTCTTCAAAACATCACGAACAGACGACAGTTTTCGTCAAAAAATCACGAAAAAACGGCAAATTTCTTCAAAAGATTGCAAAAAACGGAAGATTTGATCGAGGGAATATTTTGAGAAACATTTCCTCGAGATTTTTTCGAGAAATATTTCCTTGATATTTCGAGAAATTTTAATTTCTCGAAAAAACGACAGTTTTCGTTTAAAGAAATCACGAAAACGCAGCGAATTTCATCAAAAGATCATGAAAAAATGGCAAATTATTCAAAAGATTGCAAAAAATGGCAAATTACGTCAAAAGATCGCGAAAAAACAGCAGTTTTCGTGAAAAGACCAAAAAAAGGCAGTTTTCTAAAAAGATCATGAAAATTTCTCCAAAAGTTCACGAAAAAACAGCAAATAGCCTAAAAAAATCGCAAAAAAAAAGAAAGATTTCTTCAAAATTTCTCGAAAAACGGCAGTTTTCGTCAAAAAATCACGATAAAACGGCGAATTTCTTCAAAAGATCATGAAAAAACGGCAAATTACTTCAAAAGGTCGCAGGAAAAAAAGCAGTTTTTGTGAAAAGACCGCTAAAAAACGGCAGTGTTCTAAAAAGATCATGAAAATTTCTCCCAAATTTCCCCCAAAAAATCAAGAAGAAACGGAACATTTCTTCAGAAGATCGAAAAAAAACCCGGCAAATTTCTTCTAAAGATTGCGAAAAAACAGGACTTTTTGTTAAAAAAAATCACGAAAAACTGTGAATTTCTTCATAAAATCACGAAAAAACGTAAAATTTCTTCAAGCGATCGCGAAAAAAGGCAAATTTCTTCAAAAGATCGTGACAAAGCGGCAAATTTCTACAACAGATTGCGACAAAACGGCTGTTTTCTTCAAAAGATCGTGAAAAAATGCCAGCTTTTGTCAAAAGATTATGAAAAATCGGCAAATTTCTTCAAAAGATCACGAAAAATGGCAAAATTATTCAAAAGATCGCGAAAAAGTTTTCGTCAAAAGATCGGGAAAAATGTAAAATTTTGTCAAAAAAGCATAGAAAGAATGCAAATTTCACCTAAAGATATTAAAAAATGGCATTGCGTCAAAAGATCGTGTCTTACCTGCAATATTTGTCAAAGAGGGGATCTCTACCCCCCCCCCCCCCTTTCTTTTGGATAATGTATAAGGTGTTAAAAATTATTAGAAGAAAGGCAACTTCTTTTTAAAAGTATACTTTTATTTTATATCTATCACAAATACTTGGGAGAATTGAATGCATATAATGTAATGTGAGGGATTGGTCTGCATCTGCAGACTGTTTTTAAAGTTTCACTTGCGTTGCAGACTGCAGAAAAAAATTCTGCTGCTGGGGCGGCGACTGCTCTGTCCACGGTTTTGTTCACAATCCGTCACAAATTTGCTGTTTCTTCACAATCTTTTCACAAAATTTGTCGTTTTTTTTTTTTTTTTAAGCAAAATCTGCTGTTTTTTTGTGATCTTTTAACAAAACCTGCTGTTTTTGATCTTTTTTAAAATCACCCTTTTTTGCGATCTTTTAACAATATTTGCCTTTTTTTTCACGATCTTTTAACACAAATATACTTTTTTTCTTTTATTTTTTCATGAAATATTTGGATTTTTTTTCTGGATTCTTTGATGAAATTTCTGTACTTCCATGATTTTATGAACCACTAGATTCGATTCAATGCTATAAAAGTGCCCTTAAAATTAAAAAAAGGGCCCTAAAGAATGTAAAAAGTGCCTTTTTCAGAATAGTAGCGCTCTGCCCCTTTTTAAACCTGGCGGAAACTCTTATTTATTAAATGTATAGTATATTTTTAAAATTTCCCTTATGAAAAATTATTTGAAATTAAAAATTCCCATTTGGATAATTAACTTGATACTTCAAAATAGAAAAAAATAATAAAAACAACAATGAGTTACAGTTTCAAAAAAGTTATATCATTGACCAAATAGATTAGTAAAAAATCTATATGTATGTATATAAATGTATATACAAAGTTAATTACACAAACAAAGAAAATTTACATATTGATATTTTGACTTATGCAATTTCTCAACCATTTGTAAATTAATGTTTCATACTCTTAGAACAAGCTTAGGATTTAGCTTCTATCATATCAAAACAGCTGAAAAGCTCTCAGATATAAGTTTGTCTTAAGATAATTTTAAACAAACTAAACCTATATATTTAACTTCTGTTTATTTTCTGATAATACATGATGATGAATTATACATTTAAAAAAAAATATTATTGCGATCTTGTGACATGATTTAAATGTCACTCACATATTCAAACTATCATTTTTATTGTTGTAAGTTATTTCTTTATTTTCATATTGTTTTTGTTGCCTCTGACAATTTAAAATTTTTAAATATTTCTAGGTCAAGCTTTGCGATCGGTCTTTGATGCCTGGCGATGTTGTTCGAAAAATTGTAAAAGGCAAAGACACACAGTTGGGATATTGTAGGTACACAGATGTTAAAGCTGATGTGCAAGTTATAGGAACAAGAAAAGTTATTGTCGGAGTTGACAGCAAAGATTTAATGCCAATGGAGGTAATTTAATTTCTGAGAATTTAAAAATCCATTTTAAGCATTAAAACTGATTAATATGTTTAATTTTCATTTAATTAAAACATAATTTCATTAACTTATAAAAAATATAAAATTTGTCTTAAAATATCAGTGGGATTTCTAGCTAATGAACTCTAATAATAATAAAATATCAGTAATTTTTATCTAACACCTGGCGGGAAAATGTAGAATTACTCTGAAAAAACAAAGCCAAACAAAGTATATATTTTAAGTGAACAGCTATGCTCACCTACCCCTATTCAAACACCAAAGCATGCTATGACTTTTAAAAAATTTAATTATAATAATAAATAAAAAAAAAAACTAGTTGGATGTGCCAATCCCAAAACTTTCTTCTATCTCATACGTACATTTTAGTATTTAAAGAAAATAGTTACTCATTTTAATGCTTTAATAATTTTAATTCAATACCATGCCAACTTTGATTTTTATCTTAAATTTCTGCTTGAATCAATTAATCGGAATAAAAACGAATTTCCTTCTCTGGATGAACCAATGGACAATAGAATGATAAGCAGAATTTTTTTTCAAATTCTGGGAGGACCTTCTTGCCTTACCAAAAAAAATTTAGTTCAGTTCTAGAACTAACTTCATGCACTTTTCTGTGGTGCAATATTGAAAATGGCATAAAATTCGCTATTGCAGCACCCCTTAAGACGTATTTTTTTTCAAATTCAGGGCGATCCAACTAGCCATAACCATACACTTACACAAAAAATTTCGTTCAATTCGATGCATAACTTCATGTACTTTTGGTCGTTACAATATTGAAAATGGCACAAAAATCACGATTGCAGCGCCCCCTTCCGACAGATATGTTTCAAATTCAGGAAGGACCAACTAGCCATAGTCATACACATACACAAAAAATTTCGTTCAATTCGATGCATAACTTCATGTACTTTTGGTCGGTACAATATTGAAAATGGCACAAAAATCGCAATTGCAGCACCTCCTTCCGGAGGATTATTTCAAAACTGAAGGAGGACCTGCTTGCTGACACAGCCAAAAACATTTTTAAAAAATTTGGTTCAATTCTATGCAAACTTCATACACTTTTTGATGGTAGAATGGCGACATACACACTGACAGACACACGGACAGACAGACATTTTGTAAAAACATGTTTTTTGGAATCTCTGACCCCTAAAACATGTAAATCCGTCGAAAACCAGAAGTCGAAAAAAATTTCTATTACAATACTTTCTTCTATTGAAGATATAAGAAAGTAAAAAAAAAGTAACTGTTTTCTTCTGAATGGATTCCCATTCATTTTTCTTTGATTGGGGATTTTTAAGGTTAAACAGCCACTTTTAAGGGCATATTCGAAAAAACGCTTTTTCTCCTTCAATAGCTCGAAATTTTCTGATACAATTTCAGACACATTTTTAAAAGTAGAAACATGAAACTTGCTGAGGGGATTCTTGAAGAGGCGTATAAAGTGCCGTGTGATGTTTTTTTACGCTCAGTTCATTAGAATTTGATTTATAAACATTTACCTTCTCGGCATGACCCTTTTTTTCGTTCTCAGATCTTTCGCTTTGGGAAAATCTGTTCAAAATGTCGTTTTTAATCACTTTTTTTTACAATGTTTTTTACATTTATCAAGGAATTGACAATCATGGCACTTTGTGCACTTTCTAAATAAAAGAATCTGCAAGTTTGATGCATTTGAGAGCAAAAGTGCGTTCAAAAATAAATCTGAAAGTAAAAAAATTGAATAAAAGCTAATGCAAAAAGAATTAAGTAAAAAGTCTGTCTCTCAGTATTTTTAAACAATGCTATTAGAAAGACATTTGAAATGCCGCAATTTGAAAGCTGACATAATTTTCACCAAAGCTTTCTTTCTATTTTTAATATCCATGGGAAAATACTTTTGTTGTTAGAAAAAAAAAAATTATTTGGGCTGTCTTAAAATTTGCAACATAAATTGAAAAGATTATTTCAAAATATGAAATAAATGTCTCACGCAAATATATTTTTCAATTTAATCTGTTTAGCATTATTATTGTTTGATCATTTTATGGGTGTAATTTCTCCTATTTACTGTTTTTTAATGCATACTAGATGACCTACTCGGTGTTGCCCGGGCCCGTGATGTTATTCAGTTTTCAAACGTGTTATTTGTTTTCTAAATGTCCCTTAAATTAAACTCAAATTTCTATGATTTTATATTTTTAAGTCCATTTTGTCAAAATTTATATTTTTAAATGGAAAAATCGCAAAAAGATATTGAATTTAAAGCACATGCTGTTTGGTACTTTATTTTCTATCTAATTCGATTTTTTGGAAACTGCGCACCGAAAGCAAATGAAATAAAGATGAAAATAAGCAGTTGCTGTTCGGCGACTAAATGTGAAAAACTAGTGACTAAAAATGTGTAAAGTACCGGCCAAATGCAGGATTCTCCAAATGATGTTTTGTGAAAAGAATCACAGAAAAAAACCCTGCAAATTTTGACAAAAAAATTGAAAAAAAAAAAATTTGGAAAAAGATTGTAGAAAAACATGAATTTCGTGTAAGTATCGCAAAAAGACATCGTCCAAGGATCACAAAAAGAATGCAAATATCGTCAAAGAATCGCGAAAGAACCATAAATATCATTAAAGAATTGCAAAAAAAAAAAAAAAAAAAGCGCAGTTAATGTAAAAAAAATCTGCGTGTTTTGTCAAAAAATGTACAAAAACAAACGTATTTTTAGTCAAAAAATGTAAAAACGAACGGAAAAAATGTGAATTTTATCTCAGAAACACACAAAAAATGTGAATATTGTTAAAAAATCGCGATAACAAATGTGAATGTCCTCAAAAAATTGTGTTAACAAACGCGAATACTGTCAAAGAACATAAAAACAAACGCAAAAAAAACTTGAATTTTATATAAAAAAAAAAAACCACGAAAAAAGCAAATATTGTCAAAAAATCGCGATAACGAACGAGAAGTACCGTAAAAAAATTGCAATAACAAACACGAATACTGTAAAAAAACAAGAATTTTATCAACAAAAAAACATGAAAAAAGCGAATACCGTTAAAAAATCGCGATAACGAATGCGAATTACTGTCAAAAAATTGCGATAACAAAAGCGAATACCGTCCAAAAAGTTGTGATAAACGACTTTTTGACGCAATTTTCGTTAAAAAGTTTCGAAAACGGAAGAAAATTTTATCACAAGATCGCTAAAAAATAAAAAAAAAATCGCTAAAAAATAATTACAAAAAAGACGGTTGAGGTTTATTTATGTCGTTAGTTACGCAAGTACCTAAGCATAGCTGGACTTGTGTAGCTAACTACATATGCATGTTACATATAACTTTGCTGTTAATTTAAAATAGATCTGAAATTAGTATCTCAAGTTTATTCCAAACAATATAAATTAAAATATTTTTAACTAGTTCATATATTACTTATTTAGACTAAGCTCATATATATCTTGTAATTAAATATTCAGTAACATAAATGTACTTACTGGCTACTAAAGAAATTATTCTCACAAGTCAATAACTGGCTACTAAAAAAAGACAACCTACCGGCCAGTGGCTACTGAGCAGAATTCCTTATTTTCATCTTTAGAACGAAACCGCGAAGAAACACTCAGGTTTTTAATGAATTCGTTAAAATTGTCACACATTTTATTTTGTAAAAAAATAATTCTATTAATGCGAAAGTAATATAAATCTGGTTTATTGAAAAGCTGTAAAAAGATTGTGCTAAAATACGGACATTTAGTTACTTTTAGTGTAAAAAAAATGTATTCTCCATGAGCCGGGATGTTATTTGTGTTTGTCGGTGTATTTAAACTGGTTAAATCTTTTTTTTTTTTTTTTTTTTTTTTTTTTTTTTTTTTTTTAACAAATTGCACCATAGATCATAAGAATGTTTTAGCTTTAAGAAAATGTGTTTGGTTTATCAGGACGTATAGAATTGCGCCCTATAAAGGCAAAATCGCAATGCCACGATCTGGTTTTTATTGATTTCATCAAATTTTTAATACTTTTTTATTTTGTAAAAAAATATTTCTACTCATCCGAATGTTTAAAATTTTTTTAAGAGGTTGTAAATTTGTTCTATTGAGATGTTTTTAAAAGATTGTGCTGAAATTTGTACACTTAGATACTTTTATGTTTTTAAAAGATTGTGCTAAAATATGTATGCTTTTAGATACTTTTAGCGTAGAAAAAATATTCTATCTGTGAGTCATAAAGTGACCTTCTTTTGCTGATATATTTGAAAGGGTTAAATCTTATATTTAAAAAACGAATTGCATCATAGATTACAAGAATGTTTTTAAGCTTTAAGAATATATTTTTTGTTTGCCTCTACTTATAGGATTGTGCTTTGCTAAGTCAAAAATCACAATGAAAACGATTTGTTTTTTATTGATTTCATCAAATTTTTCGCACATTTTATTTTGTAAAAAATATTTCTATCCATCCAAACATTTAGAATTTTTTGTAGGGAGTATAAATTTTATCTATTGAGAAGATTTTAAAAGATTGAGTTGAAATATGTACATTAAGATAATTTTAGCATAGAAAAAATATCCTCTCTGCAAGTCGCAAAATGACCTTCTTTTGCCAGTGTATTTCAAAGGGTTAAAATCCCATTTTTTAAAAACAAATTACACCACTGATTAGAAGAAAGTTTCAACTTTAAGATCTTCTATTTGGTTTGTTTACATCTTAAAAATTATGTCTTGGAAGAACATTGACAAAAGGGTGAAAAATGGTTTTGGGAAAATCGACTCTTTTCGAATATTTCTTTTTAAAGGGTTAATTGCAGCATTATTTTGAATTGATTATTGCATTTGAGACCTAAAAGTATGATCTTTCGAAATATGTCTGTTAAGTTTAACTGCGTCAAGCAGTTTGGTTGATTTAGATTTAAACAAAATGACCCAAAAACAGAAATAAAAGCCAAAAAATGCTTCTTCTTCTGTTTAGGTGCGTAAATGAGTTTGTGCACATGTGCAAACGGTTTCTTTCCCCGAACATTAAAAAGATGACTTTTTGATAATAGTGAGTTCCACTTCATAATTAATATATCTGAAATTAATCAAAAAATTAAAACTCTGAGCTTCAGGTACATCAGGAGAGATATTAGGCTACTCTCATAAAAATTTTGAGTCTCGTACGTGCCATAGATTTTTCTAGCCATCGCAAACACGCACAGACAGACTGAGCGATTTGTTATTTTATTAGTATACTAGCTGTTCTGCCCAGCGTTGTCCAGGCCCGTGATGTTATTCAGTTTTCAAATGTTATTTGCTTTCTAAATGTCCCTTAAATTAAACTCAAATTTCTATGATTTTATATCTTTAAGTCCATTTTGTCAAAATTTACATTTTTAAACGGAAAAATCACAAAAAGATATTGAATTGAAAGCACATGCTGTTTGGTATTTTATTTTCTATGTAATTTGATTTTTTGGAAACTATGCAAATGAAACCGCGACGGAACACTCAGATTTTTACTGAATTTGTAAAATTTTTCACACATTTTGTTTTGTAAAAAAAGAATTATATCCATACGAAAGTTCCAAAGTTTTTGAAAGTAATGTAAATCTGGTTTATTGAAAGGTTCTAAAAAGACTCTGCTAAAATACGGACATCAAGTTACTTTTATCATAGCAAAAATGTATTCTCCATGAGCCGGGATGTAATTCGTATTTGTCAGTTTATTTGAACAGGTTAAATCTCATATATTTTTTAAACAAATTGCAACATAAATTATGAGAATGTTTTAGCTTGAAGAAAATATATTCGGTTTGTCAGGACGTATATAGAATTGTGCCCTGCAAAGGCAAAACTGCAATGAAACGATCTGGTTTTTATTGATTTCGTCAAATTTTTCTCACTTTTTGTTTTGTAAAAATTATTTCTACTTGTTCGATCGTTTCAAAAATTTTTAAGAAGGTGTAAATTTGGTCTATTGAGATGCTTTTAAAGGATTGGGCTGAAATATGTACGCTTAGATACTTTTAGCGTAGAAAAAATATTCTATATGTGAGTCGCAAAGTGCCTCCTTTTGCCAGTGTATTTAAAAAGGTTAAATCTTATATTTTAAAAACCGATTGCATCATAGATTATAAAAATGTTTTTAAAATTAAAGAATATTTTTTTGTTTACCGGTACCTATAGGATTGTGTTTTGTTAAATCAAAACCGCAATAAAAAAATTCAGTTTTTTATTGATTTCATCAAATTTTTTGCGCATTTTATTTTGTAAAAAAATATTTTTATCCGTCCGAACGTGTCGAATTTTTTGTAAGGAGTATAAATTTGGTCTATTAAGAAGATTTTGAAAGATTGATTTGAAATATGCACATTAAGATAATTTTAGCATGGAAAAAATATCCTCTCTGCGAGTCACAAAATGACCTTCTTTTGCCAGCGCATTTGAAAGGGTTAAAATCCAAATATTTTAAAACCAATTGCACCATCGGTTAGAAGAAAGTTTCAACTTTAAGATCTTCTATTTTGTTTGTTTACATTCTTAAAAATATGCCCTGGAAGAGCATTGACAAAAGGGAGAAAAATAGTTTTGGGAAAAACGACTCTTTTTGAATATTTCTTTTTAAAGGGTTAACTGCAGCATTATTTCAAATTAGTAATAGCATTTGAGACCCAAAAGTCTGATCTTTCGAAATATGTCTGTTAAGTTTAACTGCGTCAAGCAGTTTGGTTGATTTGGATTTTAAGAAAATGATCCAAAAACAGAAATAAACGCCGAAAAAGGCTTCTTCTTTTGTTTAGGTGCATAAAAGAGTTTGTGCACATGTGCAAACGATTTCTTTCCCCGAACTTTAAAAAAATGGTTTTTTAATGAAAGTGAGTTCCACTTTGTAATTAATATGTCTGTAATTAATCAAAATATTAAAATTCTGAGCTTCAGGTGCATTAGGAGAGGTATTGGGCTATTCTCATAAAAATTTTGAGCCTCACATTTTGCTAGCCATAGCTACCCATAAGCGTAGATTTTGCTAGCCATCACAGACATACACACACAAAGGCAGACAGAGAGCGTTTTGTTCTTTTATTAGTATAGATATTACTGAATTTATTATTTTAAAGTTTTATAACATTCTCATGAAAATATTTTTGTTGCTGAAAAGGAAATATTTTTATTTTTAGTGGTTTAGGATTGGCAACAATAGTTTAAAAGATTGTCTTGAAATTTGATATATCTCATATAAATATATTTTAAAAACTGTTGTATCGTTTTAAACATGGTATATTTTTCTCCAAAATTTCCATTCTCTCGTTTGTATTTATGTGAAAATACTTATTTGTTGTTAGAAAGGAAATATTATTTACACTATCATAGAATTCAGGATAATACTTAAAAAGATTATCTTAAAATATGAAATAAATATTTTAAAATTTAAACTGTTTTGCCAATTGTTAATTATTTGCCCATTTTCAATATGACATAATTTCGTCCATTTAGGCTTTTAATGCATGATAATGAATCTATTATTTAAAATTTCTCTTTGACTTTTCATCTGTAAATATAATTTTTATGATGTAATTTTCAATATTTTCCTACTTTTAACATGTAATTACTTAACTCCAACTTAAAAAAAAAAAAAAAAGTTTATAATAACCATGTGTAAATAGTTTTTTTTAATTGAAGGAAATATTTTTTGAGCTGTTTTTAACATTGGTAACAATTTAAAATAATAACCTTTTCTACAATAATGTAAAAAATATTTCTTAAAATGCTAGAAATTTGAATTTAAAATGGAAATAAATCTTTAAAAAATGAGTTAAATAAAAAAATAAATGCAGTTTGCACACTGGGAACATCTAATGTATAAAATGTTTAAATTTCTATGTGTAATTTTTGCTTCTATAAAACTTTATTAAAAGGTTCGATTTTCACCAACTTTAATATTAGATATCTCTTAAAAAAATTATTCAATTTAAAAATTGTTTGCATGAGTTCATTTATCTGACATCATACATATATTATAAAGCAGTAAGCTCTGAAACTTGGGCTCGAGTGTTTTCAAAAAGTACCCGATGGATTTTTTTCCAGATTGCATCATTCAATAGGAAATATTTTTGCGGAGGTTTGTGATTCAAATATACAGGGATAACTCTGATTTTTGACAATAAATTTCTTATTTTATTGATATTTTTGATGAAAGGGTTGCAACAACTAATTTTTTGGCGATAATTATATTTCAAAAAAGAAATGAAATAGCTTTCTCTGATGGAAAATATTATAAACATCTAAAAAAAAATCCCTGTTATTTCATTGATTTAAAATAAATAATGATAAAAAGAAAAAAATCAGTTTAATGCAAAATAATATTATGAAAGGAAAATATTTATCTTAAACAAAAAAAAAGAATATTCATAATATTTAAAAAGTAATTCAATGTGAAAGAAAGTTTTGGTGACACAATATTTGGCTATTTATTTCTATCGAGCCAGAATAAAATAAAACATCTCAAAAACTTCATTAGGTAAAACATAAGTTTTTTTTTCTTTATTTTTTAAAAAATATTTTTTTAATCTAATTTTTCCATTATGTATTTTACAAAAGAAACTCTCAGAATTAATTTAAAAAAATGGCTGTAATTGTTATCTGTATGTTATTTGCTCAATTGGGTGTTTCAATCTACTTTTGTTGCCAAACAATGAGATTCTAAACCAAAAAAGCACAAGATGGAGCAATGTTCGCAAGAACTATGCTCTCTCTCTTTCTTTTTTTAATGTATGAGAGCATTTTAGACAAAATTTTTACATTTAATTTAGAAACATATAGCAATTAATACCACAAAAATGAATAATATTTAAATTTTAGGGTAAATGTCTTTCTACATACATAGATATTTTAAAATAACTTAACTGCAACTTTTCAAATGTTTTTTGGCACAGATGTCATATACGCACCACATTGGCATGATTTGTTTCTGACGCCAATGTCATATATACATCTGGGTATTTAACTGATGCCAAAGTGTCATTATTTTGCTTGATATGGCAACCTGGATGTTGCTGTTTATTTATTAATAAATTGTTTATTTACTTTTTTTTTTTTTTAATTATATAAACTATTCTGATCTAGGCACATTTGTCATATATGAACCACATCTGCGCGACTGTAATAAAATGGCAATTTTATGCCTTACTTGGTAACCCAACTGTTGTTTATTTATTAATAAACTGTTTATTTACTTTTTTTTTAAAGGATATAAATAGTTTTGTTTTATGCTTATTAACTAAACTTTTTTTTATTTATTGTTATTTTCTTTTTAAAATAATAGAAAATAATTGAAAATTCTATATGTAACTGGTATTTGAAAACAAAGTTTTTGCTAAATCAACATCATTAAAAAAAAAAAAAAGCGCCAATGTGCGTATGTGACATCTATCTGTACCTTTTTTCACTATACTACAGCATTTAAACTTGCCGTATAAATAACAATTACTGTTTATTACAAACATGGAATTTTCAGCACAGATGTTATATACGCACAGAGGTATCCGACTGGTGCCAAAACGGTGTTATTTTGCATGTTATGGTAACCCAGTTATAGTTGTTTCTGTATTAATAAATTGTTTATGTACTTTTAATTTCTTTTTAGAAATTCTATAAATTGTTTTGTGCTATAGTTATCTATTGATTGATATTTTCATTTTAAAATAATAGAAAATAATTTAAAAAGATGTACATTTCTTCGCTATTCTAAAACGAGGATTTTGCTGCATTGGTATTGGAAGGAAATCGTGCCAAACTCAGGGTATTATGTTACTTGGTATATAATGTTTCTGACGGAGTTTTTTGTGAAATATGATATTTTCAAATGTAAATTGAGTGCTACTTGATTAACATGTTGTCCAGTTTCGCCAAACTATTCTATTAAATTATAGAAATTTACATAAATTCATTTTAAAAAACAAAAGAGCAGTAAAACACAAGAAAAATAATACTAATTAAAAGTCTAATTAAAAATCACTTATGACGTAAAAAATATGTGTATCAAGTGTAATATCAATTGCACATGACACTTACGATCATCGATTATTGACATTTATTCCTATAATCTGGTATTAGTTTTTTTCTTGACTGAATAATCAAGTAGTACTTAAAATTGTATAAACAGCTGTTAATATTATAAAAATAGAGTTAAATAACTAAATTTGTGGGCAAATGCACACACCCATGTTGTAAGAAAGAGGCACAAATGTCATTTATGCACCACGTTGGTGCAATATATTTCTGGTGCCACTTTAACGAAAACTTCGTTTTCAAATAATAGTTACATTTCTATTTTTTAATTATTTTCTATAATAGGAAATAATAATAAATAAAAAACAGTTTAATTAATAAGTATAGAGCATAAAAATTTGTATCATATTAAAATGCAAATGAAAGTAAATAAATAGTTCATTAATAAATTAAAAACAAAGCTGGATCACCATATGAGGCATAAAATGGTCATTTTGTTTCAATCGCGCCAACGTTATGCGTATATGACATCTGTGCCAAAAAATTAATTCCACACACACACAAAAAAAACATTCACTTTAATTTTCTAAGGAAAACTTTCTTTCTTTAACTTTCTTTATTCTGCTCGATTCCAAAGACGGAAAACTATAATAGATTTGTCGAGCAGATGTACGTTGCGAAACATAATGTAATATTAAGTGAGGATGTATTAAGGTTTCCACAGGTACCCATATCGTCAAGTTGAGAGGTTTGTAACTATCAAAACCTATCAAATGAAAATGAATCACTTGAAAAATATTGAAACTCAATGGTGAATCTCTGCGATCATAATGCTCACTATTTTAGAAGTATGGTGAGTAGACAATATTTAAATTGCTGCTTTCATAATTGCCTCATTTATCTATCAAACTCTACAATAAATGATCAACTGAAATATTTCTTTCTTAAAAGCCCGAATTTTGTCGAATGCATAAGCTTAAAAAACAACACAATATTTTATTATTATTTTAATATATTTGGCGTCAACAGCCCTTGATTCCATTGTTTTTTTTGGCTCAGTTTTGTTTTTTCTAGCTCGCTGGGTTTTGCATTAATGAAGAATCTCGATAGTAGATTCGAAACAGTTGTTTGCTATATTTTCATGCATTATTTGTGCATTTATAATCGTTGGTTTTATATCTTTAAATATAGTAGCATTTGTATCGTTTCAGAAATGTGAAAGAGCATTCGAGGTGAAGCTGCTTTAAAAAATACAATCAAATTCAGTATTTTGTTTGATTCATGTTTTGTTTTGAAAAATAGACCAGCACAGTGGGCTTAGCCTGCTAATTTCTTTATAATACTATCAATTTTCATATTTTTATATGCAACAGCTTTTTTAATTTAAACAAAGAATGACCCCCGGTCACAAAAAATTCATTGTTAGCAGCGTACAGTGAGGTATTTTTGGAATTTAGCTAGCCAAAAATCAATTATTCGAAACAGTTTAGGAAAGAAAAATTTAGTTAACTGTGAAGATTAATTGATGGAGATTCATGATACAAGTATAAATGTTTCTGTTGTGTAAGGAAATGAACACCAGGAATGGTAAAACTTGTGTAAAGCAGCAAATTTTTAACTGTACTTTTAAGTTTGATTTTGTGCCTGTTTATTTTAGTGTAATTTTTTTCATGCCTATCACTTACTTAATATCATTATCATTTACTCTGGATTGTGAAAACCCATGTATATAAAGCAGGGTCAGGGAGATATATAATTTTGCTCGCCAGTGGCAAATGGATTTTTAATTTTTGAAAAACTGTAGGCAATAGAAACATTATCAGAAACATTTTTTTTATTCTAGATATTTTAACTTTCCAAATTATTACAGTGTAAATATGGTATTAAGTTCTATCTTATATTAAATTTACCTCTGTTGTATATATTTCTTAATATTATAGAAAAAAAGAATTACAAAAATGTATTGTAGTAATAGTAATTTAATCTGTAATCACGTGTGATTTTGTTATAACTATTTTCAACTGCATGTGTGTTGCATCTTGAGAGCTGGTGAAAAAAAAAAAACTTGGCTGATAAGATTTTTGAAAAATTCCCTACCCCTATATATAAGTTTATATTTCACACAAATATATACTGTAGACTCCCTCAAATCCTCAAGCCTGAAATCCACAACTTTCTAAAATCCACACATAATTTACGAATGTAAACAATAAAACACTCAATTCAGATATCGGGACAAAATTTGACTTTTTTAGTTTTATATCAATTCCAAACATATTTTAATTTGTAATTTTTGTTATTATTACTGACTTCATGTTTTTTCTTGAAGGAAGAATAAATTTATTTCTGAAAAAATCAAGATGTTGCTGATATCAATGATAATCATAATCTTATTGAATATATTTAATCAACCTTTTTTGGTTATTAAATCTGACTAAGCCTGTAATAAAACTTCTTTATTTTAATATTTTGATGTTAATTAGTGTTGTACATTGTTTATGAAGCAAGTTTTCATTAAATAATTTAGGAAAAATACAGTTTATCTTTATAATGATCACTTAATCATACATTATTGATTTTAGACCTTTTGCTTTTAATATTTTAGTCATATTAAAATTATCTAAATTTTTATTACTTTAGATTATTACTTATTTTAATGTTTAAAATATTGTAAGCATTCATCATAATTTAGATTGCGTTATTAATTGCATTCAAATTACTGTTTAAAAAATGTAAACAAAGCAATGACCTGATATCTGCAAAATTCTAAAATCAACACAACCTCTGATCCCAAGCTGTGCGGATTTGAGGGAGTATACTGTATATATATTTTTTTATAAGACATGATAAAGCGACATATAATGTCTCATGTATTTAATTTGTGTTGTTAATTTCAATACAGTAGACTCCCTCAAATCTGCACAGCTTGGGACTAAAGGTTGTGCAGGTTTTAGAATATGGTGGATTTCTGGTCATTGTTTTGTTTCCATTTTTTAAACAGTAATTTGAATGTAATTAATAATGCAATCAAAATTATAATGAATACTTATAATATAGTAAAATATTAAAATAATTAAGTAATAAACTAAAATAATAAAAAAATTAGGTATTTTTTAAAATGATTAAAATGTTAAAAATAAAGGCCAAGTAAATAATCAGTAATGTGTAATTAAATATTCATTATAAATATTAGATGTAGTTTTCCTAAATTATTCAATGAAACTTGCTTTAAATATGCACTATTAATTCGCATTAAAATAATAAAATAAGGAAGTTTTATTTCAGATTTAGCCAGACTTAATACTTAATAATCAAAAAAACTTTATTAATGTATAAATATAAATACATTTGATAAAAAATAGGGATTATTAGTGATATCAGCAATATCTTGAATTTTTTCAGAAATAAATTTATTCTTTTTTTATGAAGCAACCTGAATTCAGTAATATAAAAAAAAAATTAGATTAATGTATATATAGAATTGATATGAAAATAAAAATGTCAAATTTTGTCTCCATATCTGAACTGAAAGTTTCATTGTTTACATCTGTAAATTATGTGCAGATTTTAGGGTTGTGGATTTGAGTCTACTGTATTTAATAAAACATTTGTTATACATCAGGATCAATCCAGATGATTTTTTTTAAACTTTAAATGACAGTTCAAGATACGTAATTAAGAACTTTTAAAAATATAACACAATTTTAGAAGTATTACTTTCAAACACACTATTCTATACTTCTATAAATGATGATGTTTTCAATTAACTTTCTAAATGTATTCTTCGATAGATAAATTACAATTGTAATAATTCGTCACTTCTTAACTAAAATAGTTTCAATTTACATATCTGACAAATATTTTTTTAATCTTTTAATTTCAATGTCTAGGTGAATTCCATCCTCCTGCTTGCTCACCAACCCCTAGCATAATTGCTTTGTGATTCCATTTGGTATCACAAAGCAATCCCTGTTTTCTTGCCAACCCCAGACGAATTTGTTTTGCATTTCAATTCTGGTTCGCTTTGCAATCGCTATTTTCTATGCTTTCATTTTTAGATTCTACTTGGTAAAAATACACTCCCCTCCTTCCCCAAATTTTCTGATGTGCCTTCATTGTTGAAATTTTTATTATGGGTTTTAAACTATCTTAAAGTTTCAAACAGATTGCCTTGTTATATTTCCTAATTTTATTCACCCCCCCCCCCTCCCTCCTCCCAAAAAAAAATTATGTTTACCATTCTTTTTTAGCAATTCTGCAGTTTACATGCAATTATGTACTGTTTTCATCATGCAAATGATGAAGTGATTAAAAATGCTAATTGTTATGTTTAATTTCACTAATTTAATTATTGAGTTCATTTCGCATCTTGTATAACAATTAAGATGTGCTTTAACAGTTTATTTAACTTGCAGGAATTTGTATCAGATGTTGCTGTGTTTAAAGATTCTTGGGTTGGTATGGTGAAAAATGTGAAGACAGAACTTACTCTACGATGTTCTGATGGATCTAGGTATACATATAGCATGTAGTAGTCTGTTTATTATTTAAGTTTTTTTACTTGATGTAATCATAAATTAACACACATTGTGATTCTCTCTGTGATTTTCTTCATTTACAAAGTGTGAGGAATGTGATTTTAACATATAATTTATTAATTTTTCATTGTATTTTTTGTGTTATGAAAATATGTCTAATGGAAGCATTTGTCTAATCAATATTTATAAAAATCTAAGTTCAAATAGACCTTTATACAAATCTGTAATTTTTGACCAATTTAAGGATTTTAAATACTATGTGTATTTGAGAGCATTTTTTATAATTTATGAGTAATGTGCATGAAAATGTACAATAGGTTGAAAAAAAAGTAAACACCCTCTACTATGCAAAAAATAATTATAGAAAAAAGTTACTAGTAATAAACAGTTGGAAATCAAATCTACTTTTAAATGATGTATATAACATTTGTTTAAGGGTTCATCTACAAATTAAAACCTGTCAAAATTTTGCTTTTTTCAATGGTAATACACATTTTGATAAAATATTTTAAATTTTGGGGTCAAACTATGCTTAAAAACCAAATTTCATGTCCAGTGATAGAAATTGGGAGATAAAAGGCAGGCGTCAAATGACGAGTACTGTAAAAATCTTAGGCGTCAAATTAAGATTTTTAGTTGCAGTTTCTAAAATTCATATTAATATTATTGTAATACTGTATATAATTTAGGGATGATTCTGAGTACATAAAAAAAAAATTGAAATTTACATCAAATTTTCTGAAAGGTTAGAGCAGAGACGGGAGAAAAATCCTCTCCCAGAGCTGTTTTTTTTTTTGGGGGGGGGGAGGGGGAGGGGGGGGTTCCGCTCCTTTTTACGAAATTTGAGTATTTTATTATCTATTAACGAAATTTGTGTTTTCCGCTATTTATTGACGAAATTTGTCATTTTTTCGCGATCTTTTTATGAAATTTGCCGTTTTTTCGCGATCTTTTGGCGAAATTTGTCGTTTTTTTGCGATCTTTTGACAAATTTTGCAGGATTTTTTCGTGATCTTTTGATGATATTTGCTGTTTTTTCCGATCTTTTGAAGAAATTTTTGCCGTTTTTCCGCGATCTTTTGACATACTTTGCCGTGATTTTTCGCAATCTTTATGAAACTTTTGCCGTTTTTTCACGATCTTTCGATAAACTTTGTCGTTTTTTCGCGAACTTTTGTCGAAACTTGCTGTTTTTTCCCGATCTATTGAAAAAACTTGCCTTTTTTTTCACGATCTTTTGACAAAACTTGCCTTTTTTGCGGTCTTTTGGCGATCGTTTGACAAACTTTGCGGTGTTTTTTCGTGATTTTTGACTAATTTTGTGGTGTTTTTCGCGATCTTATGGCAATACTCTCCGTTTTTTCGCGATCTTTTCACGAAATTTACCATTTTTTTCGGTCTGTTGACAAGCTTTGCCGTATTATTCGCGATCTGTTGACGAAATTTTCAGTGTTTTTTTCGCAATCTTTAGTCGAAATTTATCGTTTTTCGCGATTTATTGATGGAATTTACCGTTTTCCACGATTTTTTTTTCTTTGATGACCTTTTGTCGGAATTTGGATTTTTTTGCCTGGATCCCGTAAAAAAATCGGCATTTTTTCTTAGAACGATTGAATAAATTAATTTTTTTCGGCGACCATTTCTCGAAATTTGCGATACATTTTATGTCTGAATGTTCGGATATATGATCGATTTTTTATAATTTTCGGAAATGATTACCTTAATTTTTTGGAAAACACGGACCGTATTTTCCATCTTTGATACTACTTTTTAGAATAGCACAAATACTTATTTTTATTTAAAATTATCGAAGTTAATCTCTAAGATTATAATAATTGAAGCATCTGTAAACTGGTGCAAAGCTTTTCTAATTATTGCTGTATTTAGTAATTAATAGAAAAATGCACTTAATCTGTAAAACGAAATTAAAACTTGGCAACTTCTTAGCAATACTAAAACAAAATTTATCCAGTATTGGTAATAGAGTTAAATTTAGTAAAAAAAAAAAAAAACTAATAGTAATAATAAAAACACAATGAATCTACATTCGAATCAAGGGGCGATTCTGAATTTAAAAAAAATTACTGAAATTCACAGAAAAGAAAAGTTTTTTGAAAGGTTACAGCAGAGGGGGAAGGCCTGTGAATAGCTCCCCTCATTAATTATGCGTTTTTTTCGCAATCCTTTGGCGAAAATTGCAAGGGTTTTGTGATTCCTTAAAGAAATTTGCGTTTTTTCGCGAACCTTTGGTGGAATTAACGGATTTTATCGCTTTCCTATGACAAGATTTTCATTTTTTCTGTAATTCTTTGGCAAAATCCGCGTTTTTCTAAAGTTTCTTTCAGGAAATTAACGTTTGTTTTCGCGATCTTTTTCTGGAAATTTGTGTGTTGTTTTTTTTTTTCGCGATACTATAACAAAGTTCAAACTATGACGTTTTTCCCGGGATTTTTTTGACAAAATTAGACTTTCTTTTCGCGATTCTTTGACCAAATTCGTGTTTTTCCAGGGATTCTTTGATGAGATTAGCATTTCTGTTCGCGATCTTTTGTAGAAAATTGCGTTTTTGAAAATTTTTTTTTTTCCGTTATCGTATAAAAAAAAATGTTTGTTATTTTTTGCAAAAATTCGTAGGTTTTTTGCGCTTTTTTGGCGAAATCGGTGATTTTTCATGCGAAGGATTAATGAAATTGACTTTTTTCGCGAATTTTTATCGAAATTCGCGATGTTTTTAGTTCCGAATTTTCAGACTAGACCATTTTTTTTTCTTAAATTTTCGGAACCAAATACCTAATAAATGTATTTTTTAAAAAGTTACGCGTCAAATTTGACGACCGAGAGTAATTTTGTAGTCGTCAAATTCAATTTTTGAGTTGCATTTGACGACTAACGACCGCTAATTTCGAACACTGTTCATGTCATCTGGTTAATAAGTCCTTGAATTATAAACATTCAAAATTTAGAGCTTCTAATGTTAATTTACATTTCTATATTTTTATTAATATTGGTTGAAATTATAATCCTAATGCAAAAATTTTTTTTATGTGGTTATTGTACTAAAAAACCCAAAAATAAATGCATTAAATTTTTAAATAAAAAAATTTATGATATGAATTATGAAATTAATATTTGAAAAAAAATATATAAATTGCATTTTTTTTTTTTTTTTTTTTTTTTTGATGGATTTATATTTACTATGCTCTTTATGCTAATTCAAAATTTCAAATTTTTCTTCCAAGTAATTTTCAAGTTATGCTTAAAAAACTAGGAACCCTCTATATGAGCGGAAAAGTAAATTTGGAAAAGTATGTATTTTTTATGCATTTTATTGAAACACTTGGGCTGGGATAATGGTGCCTTACCTTACAATCAATTTAGAGCATAAGTTCTGTCTTATGATATAAACAAAGTGTAAAATTTCTTTCACTCTCTCACAATCTTACATTAACTTGAATCTTTTTTATGTTCATGTGCTATGCAAATTATTAAAAGAGATCCTGATATTGCTAAAAGTCTCATTGAATTAATGGCATCGGTATTACAAAGAAACTCTTGATAAAACTGGTTTCTATACATCATATTAATAGAGATTTTCTCCTTTAAATCCAAGCAAAATATATAGCTTCTTTTTTGAAGGGAGGGGGGGTTGAAGGTTGCCCTTTCATTTCCTGTGTATTAATTTACCCATCATTTTCTGCTCATCTTTTGTTAAAGTTATATAAAACTAGCAAAAGCCATGCTTTGTTTGGATTCGCGAAGTATTATGCTATAAGATAAATATTTGAAAGTAATAATATATTTTTAAAATTATTTTTGCATCTTTATTAAGCAAAAATGTAATTTTATGTTTCGGCGCATTTTAATTTAAAAATGCATTTCAACCAAATAACTAAGAATTTCCTCAGATTGTTTATTTATGATATAAGACTGGTAGAAATAAAAATATTTTCGAAGTAGAATTACACAAAATATTAATTAATTTTATTTATTTACAATTCTTTTATTGCCACTTCACAAAAACATAATGTAATTCTTTTAAAATTCATAAATATCGTCTGCTTAAATGATTTCACAAAATAAGAATAAATTTTGTATTTGAATTCTTAACACAGAAAAATACTTTTATAATTGAATGTTAATAAGAGAATTTTCACAAATTTTAATTCATTAAAAATATGCTATAATTTTTCTAAAAAAAGTATTTTATACATTTTATAAAAGAAATCATGAAACTATACATAGTTAAAGGAATGAGCAAAGTTTGAAAATCTGAAAGCAGTTTTTGAGATATTTTATCAGAATAATGAAAATATATTTCATTTATTTATTTATTTAATGATGATTCTATCTATAATTACTGACCCCATGATTTAAGTTTTTCTTCTGAAAATGTACGTGTTTCACTTTTTATTTGAAAAAATGCGTTCGTAATGGAAAAACATGTAAAATAAATTAATTAAAATAATAATTTTTTGAAAAGTATTTCTGTACAAAAAATAATATTCTGCAAATCTACAGATCATAATTTATATTTGTATTTAATTTCAAGTGAAAATACTGTATAGTTTTTTTGTAAAGCGTACGACAAAATGTCATTTGAGTGGCCTAGTAGAGGATTCGCTTTGCTCATCCTAATAATTTTTCTTATTTGGTGCAATCATATTTTTTTTTATTTAGATAATATTAAATATTTAAAATTTTTGGACTCAAGTTGCTTTTTAAATTTCATTATGTGGACCAGTTTCTCCAATATACGTGTTTGCATTTGATGTTTAATTTTAATAAAAGAAAATGTGACGATCACATTAACCCTCTAAGTGTTTGGGACGTTATATTCCATTCACTAAGCGCCAAGTTTCACTGCAATATAAACAAAATTTAAAATAATATAACTCTATATATTTAATGAATTATCAGTGTATCTTAGAATGATTAATACTCTCAAGGATTACATTCATATTTGTTATCAATTTTTTTAATAATGTTGAAAGAATAATATTTTCTGAGGATTTAGAAGAAAATGCAGAGAAAACAACATTACAATTTTACCCACTTGCAAGACGCTCAGAGGGTTAACATGAAATTTCACAGAGCAAAGATTAGTTGATAGTCTAAACACCTGGGATGAGAATTTTCCATCTTTTGGCAGATACCTTTTTTTTTACCATTATTTCAAAGAATTTTTGCTTTTTCCCCGATATTCTGCTATTTTTCCACAGATTCCATATTTTTTTCTCCCGCAAAATTTTGTGCAATGCTGCAAACATTTTACACGCACACCATAGTGCATAAATTAGGCAGAAAATTTTTATCCTTATAATTAAGGATAATTGATGAGAGATATTATAAAAGCAGAACTAATATGCATGAGATGCATCAATGCTAAAAAAGTTTGCCCACAGATTTAAGAAAATGTATTGAGGAAAATAATCAAACAGGTTTATAAACAAATGACAAATTTTATTAATCTAATTTAAATAAAAACATAAAGTTGAAATTAAAATCATAAATTAAAAACCAGATTATATAGTCATCTAATATTATCCTTGAGTATCATTTCAATAACCAAATCACTTATTTAATACATTTAAATACATATGGTTATATACATATTTACTGAAATGAAATGAATCGAAGCACCAAAAAGCAATCTATTACAAAAATATAAAAATGGAATTGTAATTAAAACTTTATATTAATAAATCCATTTAATTAACTTTAAATTAACATTCAGTTTCAATTAATTTTAAAAACATTTAAGTTTAAATATAAATATCAAATTAATATTTCTAATCTAGCTAATATTAAACTTTCATTTAATATTACTAAATAGGAAAAAGATCTATTATATTTTGTTTTTCTCCTCACAAAAGATTTGTAAATTCAGTTAAGCCAAACTTAATTATCAAATGATATTTCTCCAAGACACTTCCATATTGCCACCAGAAATGTTTTCCAAAACTTTTTTCCTACTGCCACTAGAGATGTACAATAAATTATCTCTTGTTACCACTTGAGACACCATTTGGAGGGTGAGAAAAATAAATAAAAATGAACTCCCATACTTGCAACTCTGTGACCTTCTTAGCACAATGCCAAGTTGAAACTTCGAACAAGGTTTTTATTTTAGCTACATTGTAAGAAGAAAAGAATATTACTATGCTGAATTTAGTTTTATGAAATGCCAAATGAAGTTTAAATATGAACTGCTTTTATTGTCAATACTTAATTAAAATTATATATATATATATATATATATATATATATATATATATATATATATATATAAAAAAGGATAAGATAAAAAAAAAAGAGTTATATAATATAACAATATTTGATATTATTCAGGTTTCATATCTCATTGAACTTTTATGGTATACCCATTTATGCTTTTGTAATATATACAGCTATACCCAACATTATTTTGTATAGTTTTTTACAAAGTCTTATTATTATTTTGGCAACAATTTTTTTTAAGTAATTAAAGCATAGTACAGTAGTGCTATGCTTTATTTATTTCCAGTGCGACTTCTTAATGTTATTTTAATACAGAATTTAACATTGAACGAGTTATTTACTAGACATTTTCCCACATTTTCTACGCGCTGCCACAAATTTTCTTCGAAGCACCCAATTGAGTAAAAAAAATTTCCTCCAATCAAAAAAAGATAAAGATCAATGGACATATTTCTTGCAGCATTTAAATATTTTTACGTGATTTAAAAATAAAAATAAAAATGATTTTTTTTTTTCTGTAAGAATTAAAAACGGCATATTTTAGACGTCATATTGGAAATGAAACGGAGATTTCAAAGCATTTGGTACCAAGATAAGAATCATTTACAGAAAGTAATTAATATGAAGCATGATTTTTATAATAAAAAGACATTTTCAAACATTAACGGATCAAAAAGATTTTTAATGAAGAAATTTAGAAAATAAGTAAATTAAACTTTTTCTATTTGTTGTTTCTTCAAAATAATAGAAGATATATATGTAACTAATATTTGAAAGCGAGGTTTCTGACACATTGACATCAGAAAATAATCGCGCCAAATCCAGTGCGTATATGCTATCTGTGCCGGGATTTTGTACCTAAGCCACATTTTTAAAGTTTCTCCGCCTTATATGTTCGAAGAAAATCAAAATAAATTAAGGTAAATAAGTCTTCAAAAATAATAGTATTAAAGAACAATAGTAAAAAATAATAGTACATCATCCTTGGTATGTAATGAAACTAGTAAATCTACAGAACTAGGCCTTCAAACTCATGTCCTGGCATTTATTAAGGCTAAACTGCAGAATTAACGACTACATGGCATAAGACTTTTCGGCACTGCAGTAAATTCTATCAACTTAAACATTCAAATCGAATGTAAACAAATATAAACAATAATTGTTTACAAATAGTTTTTTTTTATTTCCGATTTGGCGATTTTTTAAAATCACCCCTAAACTTGTAATATTACAAACAATCATTGAATAAAATTAATTTTAAATTAACTTATATTAAATTTATTATTTGATGATTGTTAAAATGATAGCACACTACACGACTTCATTTTTGAAAGATCACAAAGAGTTTCTGTAGAAAAGAGCTGTTTTTTTATATTTCAAGTTAATATTTTTATAAAACTCTTTTGATTTATTATCTGTATGAAATAATAAAATGTAAACACTTTTGAAACATTCATAACACTCAACCTTTTGGCACAAATGTCTAATACTTACCACATTGCCGCAATTTTTTTATTCCAATTTGCGATAATTTCATTTTCAAATACCAGTCACATGCATAATTTTACATTATTTTGTATTATTAGATTAAATAGTGATAAATAAATTAAAAAAAAGTTAATACCTGTAGAACAAAACAATTTATATCATTAAAAAAAAGGACAGTAAAATAAAATAAACAATTTATTAATAAATATACGATAGACGAGTTAGCATGTGAGACACATAATATCCATTTTGTTCCAATCGTACCAATGTGCTGCATATGTGATATCTGTCCCCAACTTTTCTACATTGAACCCTACTTAGGAATGTAGTGGAGGGTATACGGGCACATACGTCATATACCCTCTGGATTTTTTAAGGTATACCGTATAAACTCTGTTTCTCAAGAAAGCTATAGTGTTATACACTCTAGAGTATACCCTCTGTTTTGAGTGTATACCCTCTGCTTAGAATGTATACCCTTTGATTTTTTTACGACTGCACCACTGACCCTACCCAGAGCCTCGATTGGCGGTTTGATTGTTTTTCGCTGTTAAAATTCTATTGAAGTTAAATTCCAATTTTGGGCAGAATTTCAGTTCAAACATTAATTTATCAAGAATTTTCTAACTGAAGAAATACAGAAAATAAATAAATATGACATCATACATAAATTAAAAAAATAAATACATTTTATTGATACTATGTCTTGAGGTATTATTGGAGGTATATTATATTGCCTAGAGGCGAATGTCTAGATCTGTACTTCTACGCAATGTATCAATACTTATTCTTAAGTATAAATATCAGTTATACACAGATACTGATGTAGTCTTAAAAAATACAGCTGCTCAGAGCGGAGCCCTCTGAGCGGAGGATATACGCGCAATGCAGAGGATATACTTTAGAGTGTAGATATTATTAGTTTTCTTGAGAAACAGAGGGTATACGATGTTTTTTATCCAGAAGGCATACGGCAGATACCCCCTTATACCTTCCACTACATCCCTGCATAGAGAATAGATTTTTGGAAAATATGACCCCATAATTCATAAGAAAAAAATTCACCGAGGAGAAAAGTGACATCTGACTTTTTACATCATAAAAAGGGAAATTGGTTTTAAGAATTAAAAGGTACACATTTATGACGTCATATTGGACATGAAAGAGAGATTTTTTAAATATTTGATAGCAAGACAGGAATCATGTAAAGATTTCAGTTCCATAAGTAAAAAAACTAACGATTTGGAAATGAGGCATACAATTTGGTACGGCCCTGGGTAAATTACATCGGTAATTGTTGTGATACGATACCGCATAAAAGAATTCCTGATGATGTACCCTCAGTTAATTTTGAAATGAGTTCATATGAATGCAGTAGTTATTAAAAAACTTGAGATATTAAACAAAAACATAATTTGCTGAACAAATTAAAAAAAAAAAATTATTTCCTACACGATTTAAGCCCAAGAAGGGACAGATATTAAGATAATTGATTTAGTTATTTCTATATTTAATATTAATTTTTTGAAAAAAAATAAGTTAAACCCATTGAAAATTAAAAAATAAAAATGAAATTCAAACAATATGATACTTAAATACCCTAGATCTTAGATTCCGCTCAAATGATATCCAAATAAATCTAAGACTTTTTGCCAAACTAAACTTGCAAATATTTGTATTGCAGATTTTGTATTATGTTTATGACAAGTGTAAACAAAATGAATAGACAATCTAAAAAGCAAATGTTCAAGAAAAGGCTTAGATTTAATTTCGATATCATTTGTGCGGAATCTAAGATCTAGGATATTTAAGTATCATATTGTTTGAATTCCATTTTTATTTTTTAATTTTCACTGGGTTTAACTTATTTTTTTCAAAAAGAATAATATTAAATGTAGAAATAACTAAATCAATTATCTTAATATCTGTCCTTCTTGGGCTTAAATCATGTAGGAAATAAATTTGTTTTTTTTAAATTTGTTCAGCAAATTATGTTTTTGTTTAATATAGTTAATAATAATTCACATATTTATTGTATGGAACCCTCTAAGCATAGTAATACACATTTGACTGTTTATATTTAACTTGTATTCAAAGCAGTTTAATTAGAAATTTCGGATTCAAGTTGGTTTCAACTTGATCCACTGCAGAACTCTAGTTCACTGTTTATTATATTCTTATATTTAAATCATTTTGATTATTGGGTACGGGTTATTATGTTTCTAATTGGATCGACTTTTTATTTGTTTAGGATTCAGTTTTAACTCATGCAAATTGGGTTTAGTGTAACTTGATTTTTCAAAAAGAAAATCAGAATACAGTAAAGCATCGTTTATACGACGATCACTTATACGACGTTTTAATGCAGTCCCGATTCATTCCTATTCATTTTAATGTAAAAATATATCTTTTATACGATGCCCAAAATCGTTTATACGCCGATTTTTCGATTTTGTATAGGTTTATTTTTGTTTATTTTTCTTGTGTATTTTATGAACGAGCGGAAGTTGGCAGCTAGAATGACACCAAAGGGCGTGTTTAAATGCACTGTGCACTCCATATTATAAAAATATGGGCTGGTGTTCGATTAGTCTGAAAAATCAGCTTACATGTAACAGATTACACTAGGAAGGGTCATTTTTTTTCAAGGTTGGTCAGCTTTCCCGACCTGTTTTAAGTTGCAAATAGTCTATCCTTCTAACTATTATCTGTATTGGCGACTTTTAGTTGGCCACGCGAAGTTTTTGATCTTTGACTTTAAATGGAAAGGAAATGATGTACTGCAAATGAGGAACCATTCGGTGAAACATAAATAAAGGTATGCATATTTAAATTGCTTACTAATTCCCCCCCCCCCCCCCCCCCCCGTTTTTTTTTTTTTTTTTTTGGTTATTTGTTTATTTTGGTTAGTTTAATTTACAAATTCATGCATATCATCGCGTTAACCATTAAAATTAAGTGAAAACAAAATTTATTCTATTTTTGGAAGTGAAAATCGATTATACGCCGTTATCGTTTATACAACGTTTTTCGGTAGTCCCTTCGGCGTCGTATAAACGATGCTCCACTGTACTTTTTTTTTATTTAAAAGTCATACATGGCTTAGGAAGAAGAAAGCCCAATTCGACTCAGCTCTAGTTTGTAGAAAAAGCACACACAAGTTCATCCCAAGCATAGCACATACACAAAATTTTTATTAAAGATAGAGCAGATAGTAAAAGTTTTTATTTTCAAAGATTTAGAGGAATGAATTCCTTCTAAACTATGCAGATTATTCTAAAATCGCTCATAATTTAAAAATGACTAATCAATTGTACCTGAAACTTCAGAATCAAGGTAAATCTAATCATAAGTTCGTTCTTCAAAAAAGAAAAAAAAATGAAATTCATATTAATTTTTGTAGAAATACTACATCACTTGAAACTTTTAAAAATATAAATGTTGTGCCATTTCTTCTAGAAATTACAAAAAATTAATGTTTCAGAATGATGAAAAACTATTTATGTATGACTGTATGTAACTTTTTTTTTTTTCCAGGTGCATTATGTCAGATGTTGATGCATTTGACATGGATGATGTACTTGATCGAAGGGAAAGGGTACGAATCTTTACTTAGTGACAATTTTTTGTTTTAACTTTTAAAGTTGTAACAATACAAACAATATGTATGTACAAACAATATGTATGGAAATTGTTTGATTTGATCTATGATTTCATATTACATTTTTTAGGGAGGTTTTGTATACTCTTTAATTTTTTGTATTTTTAAGCATTTTAATGTGGTATTAGTATTAGTCATTTAAAAATTAACATTAGTTAGTAATTTATTTTATATTATGTTTTATAAGTTTCTATAAGTATGACTTAAAATAGCTCCGAGTGTGTACTTATTGTCTTCTATCTTTCTCTCTCTCTCTAGTGCTTTGTATTAATTATTAAAATGAAGTTGGATACTTTTCTTGCTTATATTCACCTTTTTATGCAATTTATATGCCTATTTCTTTTTCTTTTTTTTGGGGGGGGGGGGGTAACTTTGTTATATTTATCCTTGTAAATATTAAAAGACAACTTTTTAATCTCCCTGAAGTTCTAAAATTATGGGATTTAAAATAATTTTAACAAGAATTTATCTTGCAGTATCAGAAAATTGACACATATTTAAACAAATCAAGATATATGCAGGAAATGGAAATATTGTCTCAACTTGTTTTATGAAATGTGTTTTACAAGTTTTTTTTTTTTTTTTAACTTGCAATGAAGGGCAAAAAATTATCAAAGTTATGTTTAAAAAAAATAATAAGTTGTGAACTAAAACCAGTAAATTAGCTAGTAATTAATGTGAAAAGAGTATAAACCTGTCAAATTTGACAAATGAAAAGGTTTAAAGAATTGTTTGACTGAATTTATAATAATAATAAAAAAAGTCACAAAAATAATTACAATAAATAACCAATCTTATATTGGCATAACTCTTAAATTAAATTGAAATTTTTCATATCTTTGAAAAATGAAGCTTCATATCTATATGTCATCAGTAATATGCAATTAAGCAAGGAAATTATGAAATTATTAATTGAGACTTTGGTCTTTTGGTATTACTTTATGAAGAATTGATGAAAACTGCACTATGACACCAACATATTTTTTCAAGGAAACAGAAATGTACAAATAATGTTGTTCTCATGCCACAAAATTTACTTGTATATTTTTCGTATTCATATTCACTATTTTTAAAATATTTTAATGGGCAGTATATTATTAAAAAAATATTCTGAGACTTTATAATCGTTTCCCATTAACAATTTTGCATGTGAACATTCGCACTAATGGTCTGCACAGGCTCATATCCGACCCAGAGACCAGGAGAATGCATGCAAATTTTCAAACGGATCAGGCTGGCCTGAAAAACAAAAAATTTGAATGGGTCATACAAGCTTGGCCAGTTAAAAAAAAAAAAAAGGGCCTACAGACTTGATATAAAGATTTCATCAAAGATGATAAAATTGAGCTGTTTTAAAAAAAAAAATGGCTTTAACGAGAATAATTATAAATGTGCATCTTGAGCCGATGCTAGTTTCACAACAACAATACTCAGAAATGTAGCTCGTCCAGTGTAGAGATCAGCATCAGACATTGTGTCTAACCCGGGCTTAATATTTTTTTAGCAGACTTATGCTGGACCGAGATCAGGCTTGTATTGTTTTTCTACATAGTCAAGCCAGGCCAGAGCTGGAATTAATTGTTCTCAAGATGTGTAGGATAGATAATATGTTTCGTAAAATTATTTTGTCAGAAAAATGATAATAAACTTCTGTTAATGTAATCTTTGGAAATATACTTCTTGGTGGTTCTTATAGGTGGTTCTTAAATTCATTACTCAACAATGGGAAACTTTGACACATAATATTAAAATTAGCATTAAACACATTACCTATAAAACATTAACATTAATTTTAAAGTATTTGACTTTGAGCAAAATAAAGTTTGCATAAGATTCTCTTTTGGAATCAAATATTTTGGCTCATCCATATCTAAATACTTTTGGATAGCTTCAGTCTAATAAAGATGTATTGTTGATACAAAGACAAAATTGATATGGAAATATCTATTGTGAAAAAACTTTTTTCTTAATAAAGAGGAGAAACTCTGAATAATATAAAATATGCTTTAAAAAAAAAATACTAACAGACTTCAAAAAAAGAATCGAGCTTTGCAACAACTTGGCGCTAATGCATATGAATGCATAGTTTTAATGTGCTTATGATTTGAAAAATGTTGTAAAAATGAAAGATGATTTGCGAAAAATCATTATTATTATTTTTTTATCAAATCCACATTTTTTATTTTAAAAAAAATCTTATTGTCAGAATTTAATGAAATTAAAATGGGACCACATGGGTATCTTATATTTTCAAACAAAAAAAAAAGAATTATCAAAATCTGTTCATATTTAAAGAAGTTATGAGTGAACAAGAAATACATACAGGTCGAAATCATAATCTCTTCTTTGAAGTCTGTTAAAAAGATCTTGTATCTTGTATCTGTGTAAGAGTGATAGCCTGAAATTTAATTTATTTATTGTACACGCACATTTGATTTGTGTGCTCCACATGAAAGCCTGTGATTACCTGAAAATGAACGCTTCTAATTGGATGACTGCTTCAAAAAGAATTAGAATTTGAATGTTTTTATTTTTAAAAAGTTCTAATTGCCGAAACGTCAGTGAAGGCTTACTTTGGAGACACGAAATTTTTTGGATTCTGTCTGTCAGTCTGTCTGTCTTTCCGCGATAACTGACGCAAAAAGCATTCGGTTGGCTTGAAATTAAGTAGGTATGTTAGTGAGATACTGGGATTAAGCTGTATAGTTTTTTGTTAGATTTGATTCATTCGTTCAGAAAATATAGAATATTTTATTTTGCGCAATAATGCTTCTCTATGGCAAATTCAATGATTTTCAATGTTTTTTTCCCTGAGAGAAAATGACACATTTGATTAATGGAATTCAATGATAAATGAATACTAAAATACCAGTTAAATTATTCATATTGTTTTGAAATTTGTCAGATTTTAAAAATTATTACTGTAAGTTTTGGAGATTTTTTTATAAATGTGTTCCAATAATATAAACTAATTTGTTTTAGAAAATTACTTATTTCAAATGTATTTATTTCTTTTTCTTTATTTTGTCTTAATGGTTGCTAAGCAACCATTCATCTTAATCCTTATCCTTATAACGTTATAAATTTGAAAGCGTGTACGAAAATTTAAATGAAGTCAACATCAAAACTGATGAATTAATGTCTTTGTATCTTTGCGTGTAAATATAACATAGCCCAGAAAAAAACATAGGCTATGTTTTATTAATTTTATTCAAATATTTTCTTTAATAATTCAAAATTTCCTTTTTTTTCATACAGAATCAATAGGGATTTTTTAAATAAAATTCAACCAATTTCCTTTATTGTTGCCAAAAAAAAAAATGAAAATTTGGAATAATAATTTTTCAACAGCAATAAGTTTCAATTGAGCAATTTCCATTTGAAAAATTAAACAAAGAAAAGAAATAAATATGACGTCAGAATTAAAATAAAAATAGACATAGTACTTTTTGTTAAATATTAAACACGGATATTTGTTTCATTAATAAGAATTTTTCTGACAAAAATGGGGACATAATTAGAAGTAAAAGAATTATATTTTTAACAAACATTTCACTTGTATATACGTCATAATACGTATAATATACGTCATAATTGAAATAAAACAGGTATTTTATAATAGTTGTTAAAAATACAAGAAACATGGATAGCAATAACTCATGAATAATGACGTCATTGCCGAAACTTCAGAGAAGGTTTACTTTGGTGACTCGAAATTTATTGTTCATGAAATTGTTGGAAATTTATTGTTTATTCTGTCTGTCAGTCTGTTCTTCTGTCTGTCTGTTCCACGATAACTGCTGAAAAATGCAATCAAACTTTTGTTTAAAAAAAAAAAAAAAAAAAAAAATTGTAAAACTCTAGATTACTGAATTTAGACTTACAAAAGTTCGTGATACTTTAGATTTAGGTGTTTGTGGTTGACAGGTATGTAGAAATATGAGGATAATGAAAAATGTTTGTTTAAACTGTTACTTATCCTTATAAATCAAAATGTATAAAGAAATGCAAGATATACAATAACCATTAGCACAATTAATAGGAAGTTACAAATTTAAATTTAATAAGACTACAGGGGTTCAGGAGGGCAGAGCCCCCCTGATGAAATCTGCTATGTTATAATAAAAAAGCAAAAATAATAAATCATGAAAATTTCAGAATATCCTAACATAACTAAATTTTTTATTTAACGCTTTTGATGGCTGAAAACTTCTTATTCTTTTTTTATTCTTATAAATAATTACGTAGTTTGAAAATTTTAAATTACAGTTTCCAGGAAATTGAATATTACCCAAAGTGTGTTAAAAAAAAATATGGGCAAAGCTGATGTTCAGGCTCCTGATCTGCAGATTTACTAGTTGCAAGAATTTGATAAAATTGAAATGGGACCATGTGGGCATCTTACACTTTCAAACAAAAAAAAGAATTATCAAAATCAGTTCATATTTACGGAAGTTATGAGTGAACAAGAAATACATACAAGTTGAAATCATAACCTCCTCCTTGAAGTCGATTTAAAAGAGTAAAATTTGACATGAAATATTTATTGCTTTGCTTTATAGAATTTTGTCAAATATACTTGGATTTAACTTTGCACAAACTGTCAATCATTGTCTTTTAATTTGGTAATTTACATTTATTATTAATTTAAGTGTAATTTTTATTTTTAGTATTTCCTAAATTAAGAAAAAAAATAATCATACAATATATTTCATTTTATTTTGCGAATATCTATTAAAATATGACTAAATTATAAGAATTTAACACTGTATAGCTATCACGTTATAATATAGTTGTTTTCAACCTCCCATATATTTCTTTCATTTTTCAATATATTTTTTCTGTACTTTTAATATAGTACTTTCAGTTTAATCACCAGTCTCCTTTAAATGGTTAACCATTTATTATCTGTATCTCAAATCAGTTATTCTCCTAATTTTACCAAGATATAATAAATACATTTATTTTTATTGAAACCTTGAATAAAAGTTCTTTTAAAATTAGTATTAAATATCTAAATGTGATTGATTCTTGACTTTGAGGCTCAACATTGGTATTATTATAGATTAAGGAGAATAATAAAATGCTACCTTGTGTGTTGAGAGAAAAAAAAAATTATAATCATCATGATAATGGTAAACAATTCACCTTATTAAATCTCTAGACTCTTAGAAGAGAGAACTAGCTGTGATGAATGCTCTGAGTCACACTTTGGTTAGGTGAAGTACACATGTATGCTTGTCTTGAAAGTTTAAAAAACTAAATATTAAATATATATATATATATTGATGAAAGAAATAGGATTATGACTTAATTCTCTCCAATGATGTGTGATGTTTTTGTTGATGGTCCCTGATTTTTCATTTTTCATTTTGTGTCTGGTTCAGGGGTAAGTATCTTATCTGTTGTCTGTAGTTTTTTCTCCCCCTTCCTCCCATTCCTTAGGAAGTAAATATATCATGTTGTAATACATTGTATGTATTCAACTTCGCATGTTTCAGTACATTATTCCCTATTTTTATTATGTTACTTCCAATTTATTCATTGATTTTCTTAACAGTTACTCATTCATTATTTATATCTTAAATTATAATTTCCCTCCATTTTTATTAGTTGTTTTTTAGCTTTTTATACAACAGTAAGTATTTATCCCATTGCAATTCATTTCTTTATCTCTACTTTCAGAGATGCCACTTTTCTGCCAAACAACAAATTTCTGCACTTTTTAAGAATTTGCAATACCAAAATGAAACGAGTTTTGTCTAACGATCATGGAATACAGCAGCGATTTCTGTCAAACAATCGCTGAATAAAGTAGCGATTTCCATCAAACAATTGTGGAATACAACAATGATTTACATCAAACGATCGTGGAATACAACAACAATTTCCATCAAACAATTGCAAAATACAAGAGCTATTTCCATCAAGCGATCGTGAAATATAGCAGCAATTTTTGTCGAATGATCTTGAAATAGAACAATGATTTTTGTCGAACAATCATGAAATATACTAGCTATTTTTGTTAAACAATCGCAAAATACAGTATCTATTTTCATCAAACAATTACAAAATAAATCATTGATTTTCGTAAAATAATTGCAAAGAAATACAACGGTGATTTTCATCAAACGATTGCTAAATACAACTGTGATTTTTGTCAAAAGATCGTGAAATATAACAGTGATCTTCATTAAACAAACCTGAAATAAAATAATAATCTTCTTCAAATGATTGCAAAAAAAAACTTGAAATTTTCCCTATTCACTCATTGAATAATCATTGAATCTATAGCTGGGTTACCTAAATTGATTTAAAATAATGCAATGTCAAATTTCTCCCTGAGCTCACTGCATCAGTTGCTGGATTACCTTAATTAATATTGAATACTATGAAATGAAGAAAAATAATTTTTATTTACTCACCATATGCATTTTCATGCACAATGAATTAACAGCATATTTTAAAATATTTGACAGAAATTCATTTAAAAAAAACTTAAGTAAAGTGATAAGGGATTACAAGAAAAGTCGGGGGGGGGGGGGGGGGGAGGTCTTTCTTTTTTTTACGATTATTGAAAAAGTTTTTTTTATAAATTTTATTCTTTGTTGAGTTTATTATAAAAAATGTAGTTTACAAAATTCCTGTGTAAATGTTGTAAAAAATGTGAAATTTTTTATGCATAAATTCCTTTTTTTGTTGTTGTTAATTTCTGAGTGGCATTCCTGTATTTTATTCTTGGCTTTTTGCCAAGATATTCTGCTCCTTCAAATTATTAATTCATTGGATGTTTAATCCGGCACTTTCTCGTGTAGTGCATTCTGCAATATACCTGGATGCTTCTCTGTTTCTTCTTGTCATGTGCATGCATTGTTTGCTCTTGCTTGGGGTGATCTCTTCTAACATATCGATTTTTTAATGATTTCATCTGCATATATTTCACAGTCAGTTGGCATAAAATCTTAGCTAGTGTTGGTGTGCTTTTTCTCTCTGACTTCTTTACTTTATATTACTGGGCATGTACACTGCATGTTTGGAACCTAACTCTTAAGCTTTATTTAAATTAAGAATTGTAACCTAACTTTTTCACTTCATTTAAGGTTCTTTTTATTTTCAAATTTTTAAAGAATTGAATATCTTATTTAATTTCTAAAACTTTCAAGGTGAGCATACCTGTCTATTTCACCTTCTGACCACAGTGAGACTGTTGTTGCTTTAATTTACTTGAGTAAACGAGTGGACATTCTTCTGGCAAGTTCTAGAAATATAATAAAGTGATTAATTTTCTAGTATCATAATTATTATTTAGTTCTTAAACTCAAAAGGAAATATTTTATTATTATCTTTGATTTGGAATATCAACCTTTGAACCTGGAAGCCATGATTCGAATGGCAATGTTTAATGTGTTTGAAAAGAACATAATTCAATGTTATTTATTCTTATTTCAGGAATCTGAATTTAAAAAATACAGCTTTTATCCTGGTCAACAATTATGGGGTCCAACTTTTTGTTTTCATAAAGTGAAATGGCTTAATCAAACTAAAGCAATTAGTGACATCATGGAGTGTCCAAACAAAAGTGTCCGTGTTGTTGTTGAAGATGTACGTATGGTATTTTACATGCATTTGTATTTTTTTAGCATAAAATACTTGGCAACTATAGTTTATTTAAAATCTAGAAAAAGTGAATATAAATAAACTAGCCACTCTTAGCGACCAGTTTGGTCACCCTTATATGTAAAGCTAAGCATTTGATGAAGTAACTTTTATGCATAATTTATATTATTTGTTCAATCCTTCACCAAATTAGAAGATTCTGGTAGAGAAATCAAGAATTCGGTATATTTATCTTAGCTGGGTGCAGGGAAAACTATCTAATCATCTTGTGGACCGATTTCACCAAATTAATCTAACTTACATAATTTTATTTTAAATAATGAAAGAATAAATAAATTAGTAAAACATTAATAAAAATACAAATAAAAAGTCCAATTAAAAATCACTTGCTGATGTAACAAACACGTGTGACATGTTTATGTCAAGTGAGTATGACATTTATGATCATGTATTATTAGCATTTAGTCTTATAGTTTAGCGATTGTTTTTTGGTCAATGTGATAATTAAGCAGTTCTCATAATATTACATTTGCAGAAAAATATTGTTTAAAATAAAGCTGCAAAATTATAAATAAAAAATATTTATGCAAAATTGCATTAATATGATTAATAATCTAATGCATTTCCACCATTAGTATTGAAGTAATAATAAAACAAGTCTTACTGAAAACCTCAAAAATTACATCAAAACATGTATCACAAAAAAAAAGAAAAAAAAAAAGAGAAAAGAACAGGATATAGAACTTTTCCAATATTTTGTATTTAATAAATATATGTTATTACTAATTTGAATGGCGATAGGTTTTTGACAATTTTAAATATAATTGGCAGATAACAATAATTTACTGTGATGTGATCTACATAAATTATGCATAGATACCAAATCAAGTGATGATGAGACATGAAATTTGATTCATTAAATATTACATAATTTGGGCTTGTTAACATTTCACTCCGTCAATAAAACTTTTTGAATGTTGAGTTGTACAGCACTTCACGTAACAAAAATCAGGGTTCGCACAGACTCCTTGGACTCCTTAGAAACTACTTAGAAATGAAAACGTTCCCAAGTAGTACTTAGAACTACTTAAATAAACAAAATACTCCTTAGAAACTCCTTAAATTGTATTGCGATTTTGCACGCAAGCAATATTGCTCCCGGAAAAAAAAAAAAAAAAAAATCGCGATTGTAAAACGCACGGTAAACCCTTTATGCACGTCATTCATCAGAAGCACAGCAGTGATTGCAGGGATGCCGCGGACGCACTATAGCACATAAATTACGCAAAAAATAGGCGATTGGACGCAGCAAAATAGATCTTATGCGGCCCGTGGGACGCGTAATTTCGTTTAAAAAAAACGCATAAAAATGGCGACTTTCGTTAAAAAATTGCGAAATAAGGACTATTTTTCACGAAAAAATGGGTAAATTTCTCAAATTTGGAAAAAATGCAGAAATTTCCTCAAAAAATCGCGAAAAAACGACAAATTTCGTCTAAAAATCGCGATAAAACGGCAAATTTTGTCAAAGAATACGCGAAAAACGACAGATTTCGTCAAAAAATCGTGATAAACCGGCAAATTTTGTCAAAAAATTTGGGAAAAGCAGCAAATTTTGTGAAAAAAAATTCTATAAAATGACAGATTTCGTCAAAATACGCGAAAAATGGCCAATTTTGTCACAAATTGCGAAAAAAGCAAATTTCTTCAAAAGATTCGCGAAGAAATGGCTAAGTTTGTCACAAACCTCGAAAAAAACGGCAAATTTCCTCAAAAAAGTGCGAAAAAACAACAAATTTTGTCAAAAATTCGTGATAAAACGACAGATTTCGTCAAAAAATCGTGAAAAAAAACGACAAATTTATTCAAAAGATTCGCGAAAAAATGGCTAATTTCGTCACAAAATCTCGAAAAATGGCTAATTTCCTCAAAAAATCGCGAAAAAACTACAAATTTCGTCTAAAAATCGGGAAAAAACGGCAAATTTCGTCAAACTATTTGTGAAAAATCGGCAAATTTCGTTAAATAGTTTTCGAAAAACGTAAATTTCGTGAAAAAAAAACTGAATAAACGACAGATTTCGTCAAAAGATCGTGAAAAGACTCAAATTTTGTCAAAAGGACACGGGGAAAAAAAAAAAAAAACGTTAATGCTTGAAGTGAATTTTCCTGTTCCAAAAGCTAATTTTCTTGATTCAAAATTATTTTTTTGCTCATCTAAATTTTGTGTTTCACTATCCATTTTTGACTGCTCCAAGTCTTTCTGAGTAAATGTGACTCAGGAAAACACCCATTCATTAAACAAAAAGTCTCATCACTTTACTCAACAAAAGTATTCTTTTTTTTTTCAGCAAAAATGTCTTTTTCTATAAATCAGTCTTGTCCCCTTTTTTAAAAGAAATGCAAACAGTAGTGAAACTTGTTATCTTCTACTTTCAAATGTTCAATATTTTATAGTTAAATTTGTATCTTGCAAATTTATTTTTAAAGAAGTAAAGAAAATTTCTCATAATTTTAAAAACAATTAATATTGGTTTTATATTTGTATTTATTATTAAAACAATAATTATTAAATTTCATTTTTGTAATGCAAATCAACAAGTTCAATTTTTGTATCTAAAAATATGACTCATTAGTGGGGATCCGCTTTTGTTAAAAAGGGACCCAGGATTTTTCAAGTCCAGCGGCATCCTTGGATTGGTTGGGATCATACTAATAGCCATCAAAGTGTCACGAAATATGGCAGATAAAACGCTAATTTCGTCTGAAGACCGCGGGAAAACGTCAATTTCATCTAAAGATTGCGGATATAATGCCGATTTCGTTAAAAAATCATGGGAAAAAATTACGATTTCGTCAAAAGATTGCAGGAATAAAATGGCGTTTTCGAGAAAAGATCGTATAAAAATGCAAATTTTGACTAAAGATCCTCGAAAAAACATTGATTTCATAAATACGAAAAACAGGAAAACACCGATTTTACCAAAAGATCGCAAACAATCGCCAATTTTGCTAAAATAGCGCAGATAAATCGCTGATTTTATCTGAAGATCACGGGAAAGCACAGATTTCATCTGAAGATCGCATCTGAAGATCGACCCTCCCCCCTCCTTGCAGGGCGTTAACTCGCAGAATCTCTGTGGAATTGGGACTGTGCAAGTGCATGCCACATAAATAACAACAAAAGTGGCAAGTCGTTAATATTTTTTTTTTTTTTTTGGACTCCTTGGATTTTTTATGTACTCCTTGTATTTTTTCTTCCCAACTCTGTATGAACCCTGAAAAATGATACTAAAGTTTGATTGTGGTACATGCTCGAATTATTTTTGCATGGTAAAATTCACAGTTGGAAAACTTGCTATGCAAATTATTATCTCCATAAATTAGTCTTTTTTTCACACATTGCAGAATGAATCTTTTGTTTACTTTGATGAGAAGAAATATTGGGTTGTTCATATAATTTTCACTGAAGTAATCTCAAAACATTCATATACTTCAATGTAACGCATCTCTCGAATATTATTATCTTTTTTTTTTTTTTTCAAATCATCTCTATAAAAGTATTATATGCAGTTTTATCCGAAAAAATAATTTTGATTAAAACAGGCCACTTGGGATATGAAAATCAAAGTGTTTATCCTGGCAAACCATGGATGTCAACCAAATGCATTGTACTTAATAATATTTTATATAATATTTGGCAATTTTTAACCTGCATCTGTTAACATTAAAATTCAAAATTGGGAGCATAGCATATAAAAAGTTAAGCAAGTAGCCCAGAACTGTTGATGACAGTTACAAGACTTAGACATTTAATACATACCAGGTGTCCTAAAAATGACTGATGGATTTTAAAATTCAGAACTTGCAAACGGTGACAGCTATTTAAAAATTTTTTGCAGGAGGGTTATGTATAATATGTCAGGAGTTTTTTTACCGTAATTTTTTATTTTTGTTCGAATTTCAAACAATAGGTGGCGCTGACGGCGATTGAAGGCCAAGTGATCAGTGCTGAGTGAAACGTCGATCTGGCCTTCAATCGCCATCAGCTCCACCTATTGTTTGAAATTCGAACAAAAAAAAAATTACGGTAAAAAAACTCCTGACATATTATACATAACCCTCCTGCAAAAAATTTTTAAATAGCTGTCACCGTTTACAAGTTATTGAATTTTAAAATCCATCAGTTATTTTTGGGACACCCGGTAGATGAATGGAAATAAATAAAGTATGTGTGCATTGAAAGCCTGATTCCCTGCCTAAATCGTTGTTAGCCAAGCACACTATTCTTGCTTGTTAGATAATAATTAAAAAAAATTGTTCTGTTATTTTGATTGTAGTAGGTGTTTGTTAAAATATAAAAAATGAATATATACCGTAATTTCCGGTAGATAAGCCACACCGTTGTATAGGCCGCTCCAGTGAAAAACGAGAGATAAAATTTTAATTTTCATCAGATAAGCCGCAGCTTATATGCCGTTCAAACAAAAATGCATAATCTAATTAATAGAACGATTTTGCTAATTAATTTAATGCTAAAGAAAAATGCATTTTTTAAAATAAATTTAAAGAAAATAAATATATTTAGTAAATAATAAAAAATATAACTTGTCAGTATTTATTTATATTGTAATTTACTTACTTTTGCTGAATTAATACATTTTCTTTTTAAATATGCCCCAGTGTAAAATTGAAAAAGAAAATCGAAAATAATTTGAAAAGTATATTTAAACAAGTTTTTTAAATTGCTACAAGTTGAGAAGTATTAATATAAATTTTCCATGGAGCCGTAATCCTGATGTCAAATGAAAATAATGTAAAAAATAAATTAAATAGAACTTAAATGGCGTGTTAGGCGATAAAACGCAAAAAGAGACTGTGCTTGTTAACTACATCTGTCTTTTGCATCTTGACGCGATCTTGACAAAGAGAAAACAATTTTATTACAGTATCTAAAATTCCTTCCCTCGCTCTCATTATTTTAAAGCTGAAAGTGCAATGGAAAAAAAAACTTTTTATCCTTCATCCAAAATGCTATTTAGTAGAAATGGTTGTGAAATCGGCCAAAAATTTGTCATTTCTCACGTGACGTTAACCCAAAGACAAATAGGTTAAAAAACGTTAAGATACTGAAGAAAAGTAGAATAGTCACATAAAGATTTTCCGCTACTGTAATCTGTTTCCCGATGAAATATAGAAAAATATATTGATTTAAAAATTAAACTAATTTTTCAATATCTTTTGGTGAAAAATAAATTAAAAAAACGTCGTATTTTTTCTTTTTCCTTTTATTTTAAAAGCACACCTTTTTTTTTCATTAGTATAAATGCGCAAGTGGTCATGTAAATGAGATTTCTGACTAAATCCCCTTTGCACAATTCAATTCTTTCTTTGGTATGAATGCGGAGGTGGGTATTGAAAAGAGATTTCTGAGAAAATTTTTGTTACAGACATCACAGAAAACTTGGTATAAAATAAATAGTCTGTATTTAAATTAGATTGCTCAAAAAATGCTTTGTTAGACACAACACACATGAAAAGTTTCTCTTTAGTATGAACGTGCAGATGAATAATTCTCTGTTCAGATGTAAAGTTCAAATATACTTTCTGAGACGATTATGTGGGTAATGACTCGGAGCCAGGCGTAATATGATTCTGAGAAAATCACATGTTACACAATGCACAAGAGAAACATCTTTCTTTGGTATGAACGTGTAGATGTGTATTGAAATGAGATTCCTTTTTTTGTTGCAAACGTCACAGGAGAAAGATTTCTTGCTGATAGAAATAAATAAATAAATAATTATTTGATATAGATACAGCTTAATTATGACTGCAAATAGATTGACAATTTATAAGAAAAATACTTATTTTATTTTTTTGACAGCGGCACAAAATAGAAATTACATCTGCATTATATTCGATATTTTAATAGAATTATTAAAAAGTGATCAATTAAATTTCATTCCTAAATATCATTGGTATTAATTGACAATATGAATTATGAATTCATCAGTAAAAAACCAAAATACATTTTATTTTTTCTTAAAAATATTAACTAAATTTTTTGTTTCTCGAAATTTTATTTAAAAAAATTAATAATACTTCATTTTTCTCTTCACATTTTAAAAATCAAATGTTATTTCTAATTACTAGAATGTATGTGTGAATGTATGTGTAATTAATGAAAGTGTACTAATTTTTTCTTTATTGATTTCAGAAAATTTATTATTTGTATTTTGCAGCTTTGTGCAATATTTTGCTTGCAACACTGGGTTGGGAATATTAGAATTATAAAAAAGTTCATTGTATAGGCCGCAACGTCGTATAAACCGCACTTGGAAAAAATTAACTTTTAAGCACGTATAAGCCGCAGCTTATCTCCCGGAAATTACGGTATATATGTGGTATATTTAAAATGAATAAGGAAAGAAAAAAAAATATGATCACTTTGCCAAATATTTCTTCATTTTGTTAATTTCTTTTCTTTTTTTTTTTTTTTTTTTTTTAGAAAACAAATACTATTTATTTTTGTAAAATCATCAAATCAATCATAAAGGTGCAAAACTGTAACTTCTTAAATTATAATCTAAAGTTTTATATTTATCTGAAGTCTCTTTTCATTTTAAATAAACTGTAGTTGTTGTTTATACATATATGTGACATTTTAAAGTTAGGGGGGCAGAAACATCATCGCCAGGTTTCCCTTTCTCCGCACAGAAGTCATGGCCAGCGAGAAAAAAAACAAAATAAATAAATGTAGAATATCCAATAAATTGCTCCTTGGCTGCTGCAAGTTCATTTTATTAAACTGTTGCTATAATAGAGAGAAAAGCTCCTTTTGCAAACGATCTTTTACCAAAACATCCAAAAAAAAAATATTCCATCATTTACTACATCCAGCCATACTCATGGAAGAGAGCACCCAAGAATCCTTCTTCTTACCACCTCTCGAGGCTTCCTCTCTTTTTAAATCTAAAAAGAAAATTCTAGAACATTCTTTAGTCTCAAATCATCATTCTTTTATGTAAACATAACTCATACCCAGAGTCAGATTTTTAAAAAAAAAATATATATATATTTAACCAATTTATAATCGACTCAGAATTTTAAATATCTTAGGCAGACGATTAATTTTAAGAGAAAAAGAAAATAAATGAATTTATTGATATGCACAATATCAAATGTTGACTGAGGGAAAATAAATAAATAGATAAAATAAAATAATGATATTTTTTGAAAGGTATGGTTTTGGAATAAATTTAATAAGACATTCTTAAAAAGGGTTGATAAAAACATAGAAAAAATGAGTTTTATTTGGAATATTAAGAAATAAAGTTTAATTAAGAATATTTTTAATTTAGAGCCATCTTTTTAAATTTACGCATACTGGAATAATGTTTTTTAAGGCAAATTAAGAATTTATATCATCTGCATAAAGATTAACAGATTAGATCTAGAAACAAGATTTTAATTTATTAATTTGAAGTAAATACAGAATATTATTATAAGAAAATTAAGATAACATAAAGGTTAGTTTTGGCGAAATTTTTTTTTTAAATTTGTAATATTATCCCCCTTTTTCCAAAACTTTGTATGAAATTGATAGTTAAATAAAACTACAAGTTCAGACAACAGAAATCTAATAATTTCGAAAAGTTAAATTTTTGAATAAAACTGTCAAACTCAGGAAGCCAAGAGATGAAAGAAAAGAAAATTAACGCAGCATAAAAAATATTAGTGATTAAAAAAATTAATTAAACTTTATAAAATCTAATTTCCAGTTTGAGATCTGTAGATCAATATGGATTTTTAGTTTCAATTTCACCACATATTTCATATATAAAGAGATATAGTCATAAAACAAAATCAATCATGTAATCAGTCGTTTCATAAAATCATTCTGTATATTCGTTTCATTAAGATTTCATTATATCGGGTAGATTTTATCGTAAAGTGGATTAGAAATTTGTATCTCAGTATCATACCTTATATGAATATTTTATTAAAGATTTTAAAAACATAGTTAATTGGGGGGGGGGGGGGAAATCACAATATCAAACCTTATCTGAAGATTTTATTTGAAAAATTAAAAATAAAGTTGATTGAGAAAAAATATCCCAATATCAAGAATTATCTGAAGATTTTATTAGGGAATTTAAAAATAAAGCTCATTGGGTACCCATTACAATCAAACGGGTACCCAATTCATTGGATACCCGTATCTACCAAAAATATATTTTTAAAGTCATCTTTTACTGTATCAGGTGATGTCTAAAAAATAATCCTGTACAAATGGATCTGTCTAAACTATTTTAAAAATATGGTAATTGGGGAAAAATCATCAGAAATAGAAACATAACCAGAGGTTTTTGTTAGGCAATTTAAAGATAATGTTCATTGAGAAAAAATGCCTCCATATCAAACATTATCTGAAGATTTATAAGAGAATTTAAAGATGAAGATCATTGGAATTTAATATTTAAATAATAATAATTATCTGAAGATTTTATTAAAGAATTTTATGATAAAGTAGATTGGAATCATTCCTACGGAAAAATATCAGAGAATTTGTCAGCATTAGAATGATTTAGTATTATATTAATCTTATGAACACAATTAACACTATTTCAAAATATACCTACATTATCAACATTGTTTTTTTACTTAAAACAATCGTAATTTTTATTAAAATAACTAATTATCTTATGAAAATTGAGCATTTTTTTCTTTCTTTTTTTAATTGTCCCAAACAATTACAGCACGTACAGTTTCCAAAGTTCCTTGGAAAGAGGGGGGGAAACTGGAGCCTTTTTGGGGTATTTCAAAATGAGCACTTAATTTTCATAAAAAATTATTTTAATAAAAATTATTATAGTTTTAAATAAAAAACATTAAATGTTAATATAGGTCTGTTTTGATATATTGTTAATTGCAATCATAAGATTAATGTAATACTACTAATGTGTGTGAGTATATATTTCTTATACAAAATACAGCGATGTTCTTTGGATATGATTTTATATATTTTTTCTTTTTCCATAGGTTAAAATTGTGTCTGCTGGAATTCAGTGGGTTTGCAAAGCATTTAGCCCAGAAAATGTTCAGAACCAAGCAATAGAACAGCCAAAATATCACATTACTGGAGATGATCTGAAATCGTAAATGCATTTCTATTTTTCCTATATTCTTTATTTTCTTCTTTCTTCTATATTTATTTATTTATTTATTAAAATATAGGTGACAAAAAATTTCTTTGTTATTAAAAATGGTGTAAAAAAATATATATTAGAATTCATCATTGCTTCATTTTTTATTTCTCATGTAAATATGGAAGAAATTTTTATTTGTTCTATACTAAGCTTCTTTATTTTTAATAATTTCAAATTAATTCCTAAATGTTATTTGTCTTGTTAATATTTACCAACTTTTTACTATATACCAGTTTGGAGACAAGTTACGTTTTTGCCCTTCATTTGGGTGCATGTATAATTTTTAGTGACAAAAAGTTTTTTTAATTTTCAAACAACAGAAAAAAGAATTATAATCTAGATATCAATAATTCATCACAAAATTAATAATAATAATAAAAAAAACCTGTAAATGATTCTCTTTTTTTTTCATTAAAAATATTAAATTGTATCTAAGGTAAAATGAAAAATGACATGTTAATATTTGTGTTGTTGCAAAAATTTTAACTGTTAACATATTTTTTGTATTTGAAACACCTTGGTGCTGATTAATAAAATAAAACTTTTAACTAAATTTCAGTTACAAATAGCAGAATTTTATCTATATATACATGTTATTCATATACACTAGCTGCCCTTGGCGACCAGTTTGGTCTCCCTTGAATATATACTGAGCATTAAATCATATTGTTTTTATTCATAATTTATTTTAATTGCTCAGTTTTTTTTTTTTTTTTTTTTTTTTTTTTTCAAATTAGAATATTCTGCTACAGAAATAGACACAGATGTCATATACACATCACATTGGCGTGATTGCAACAAAATGTCAATTATATTTGCCTCACATGGTAACACGGCTATTGTTATTTATTTATTAATAAACTATTTGTTTGCTTTGAATTAGGGATACTGATTAGGGGCACCGGATACTGATTTTGCCGGATATCGGATACCGGATATCCGGTATCTGATTTGTCTGCCGGATATCCGGTGCTAAATATGTCTTTAGTTATGGTGAATGTTTGTTTATTTCTTTATACAATGTCATCTCAAATAATAAATTGCAAACATGTTTCACACACTATTATAACATTTTAAACATATTGAAATATATTTTTCAAAAACTATATCTCTTTGACTATCAGAGCTTGAAATTCAGGTTTTCCCAGGAGGAGAGAGTTTCCCACATAACATTTGAAAATCAGGGGAGTTAAACTATAGGAGAGGGAAAAAATATTTTTTTAACCCTATTATTTATTACATGCACTTCACATTTACAAATATTTACAATTTATACTGACATGACAAAATTCCATTGAAATAATTTAAATCAACAACTCAAGATAATTATTCAAAATTTTAATTAAAACAAAAGGAAAGAATCAAGCCTCTTACATATCATATCTATTTTTCAATTTGCACTCAATGTTTTGGGCAATTAATAACAGAGTTGCTTTTTATTTAGATTTTATTTGATTTTGTGTGGTTTAAAATCTTTTATAGGTTACACTTTTGACAAACAGAATAGAGCAACTTTTCTAACACATTAAATTGTCTGAAATACTTTTTTATGCTTTTTTCATCTAATTTTTGTTCTTAATTTTGTAAAATCTGATGTGCATTCATTTTTAATTTGCTTGCAAGAATAATGCATGTAGGTGATTGTATTGTCAATTTCCTTAGGGGATTGTATATTACTTGTGGAATTATCATCAATACTACTAGGAAAGCTCCGCCCCCTCCTGCTCGCTACGCTCGCCAATTCCCCGCGTAATCTCTTCGCGATTCCAAATTGTAGACTACCCCTGCTTGCTGCGCTCGCCAATACCCCATGGTATGAATAAGCAGTTGCAGACCTTTCAAATGATGTGTCACACAACTGGTGTTGTAAAAAATTTTTAAATGTGCTCCCCCCTGGGGGCAGAGGGGGGGGACACACAAGACATCCATAATATCAATAAGCAGTTTCAGATCTTTCAAGTGATGTGTCACACAACTGGTGTTGTAAAGAAATTAAAAATGTGCCCTCCCTGGGGGGAGCAGAATGTGGGGGTGACACAGAAGACATCCATAATATGAATAAGCAGTTGCAGACCTTTCAAATGATGTGCACACGACTGGTGTTGTAAAGAAAATAAAAATGTGCCCCCCCCCCCCCCCCCTCCTGGAGGAGCAGAATGTGGGGGTGACACAGAAGACATCCATAATATGAATAAGCAGTTGCAGACCTTTCAAATGATGTGCACACGACTGGTGTTGCAAAGAAAATAAAAATGTGCCCCGCCCCCTGGGGGAGCAGAGGGTGGGGGTGACACAGAAGACATCCATAATATGAATAAACAGTTGCAGACCTTTCTAATCATGTGTCACACGACTGGTGTTGTAAAGAAATTAAAAATTTGGCAAAATATTACAGTTATCGCAAAGTTGGCATCACTTTTGGTGACTAATTTTGGTCGCCAAATTTGGCGATATATTGCCAAGTTGGCAACAAACTTGGCGATTGTTGGCAATGGTAACCTTTCCCTCTTTATGGTAACCCATACGGCGATGCATAGATGGAGCCCTTTCCTGATTGGTCTATTCGACTCATGGAAGGAGTGGTCCGCCCGGATTCGTTATTTCCAGAAATCTTACACATCAGCATCATTCTAGGAGTCATTCGTTTTAAGGCTAGTTTTTTTTACTATAGAAGGATAATCCCTGGCATTTTAGCTAATTGAATTAAGTTCACCTATGCATTGGAATTTTAAAACCATATGAAAATCTGAAAAGGACTTAGTCAGTAGTTTTCTTCTATTACATGAGAAATGGTTTATTTAAAAAAATCATGTCCTGATTTCTGTGAACGCACATCAACTATTTATTGTTTCTAAATGTGTTTGAAGTTCATCATTTTTTTTTTAATTATTTGGAAAGCGGTTGTTGTTATTGGTTGAGAATGGACCTTGGTGTCTGCATTTTATTTTGTTTATGATTCGTCCAGGAATATTAATGTTTAATCCATGATGTACGTAATATATATGATTCTTATTTAGAGATGGGAATGCTCGGGAAAAAAAACCGGAAAAATTGGAAAAAAAACTGTTTTGGTTTTTTTTGGTTTTTTTCCAAAGGCTTATTTTTCAATTTTTCCGAACTGGAAAAATTGAAATTTCATTTATGAAATAATATAGTGAAAATTTTGTAATAGCTACATTCTCATACCTTTTTTTTTTAATTTATTTTTATGTTGAGTGTCCCACATGAAAACTTTAATGTGGGTAATCTGATCTCTGAGCAGAAATCTGTTTGAGAAGACTTAAAAGGATCCTTCACATTTTTTCTTGTTTGAAACACAAGACCCTTCGCAAAATTTCTCTTGAAAATAGACATTTCAGAAAAAATTTTTATCTACAAATTGAATCTTTCGCAAATGAATAGATTGAAGAAAAAAAAATCTCATGCCATATAGCAGCTGAATTTTATCGAGTTGTATATATGCATAAATAATCTTATTAAAAATGTCTAAATAGGACTCTAAAAACAGTAATAATTTCTTATTCACAAATTCTGAATATATTTTGTATAAGTATATATACAAGAAATTGACAATTTCACAAAAACAGGATTACATGAAAAAAAATCTAGATATATAATTAAATGCAACTTCTCTTTTTAAAAATTAATTCATGTGCAAAATTATTTCAGTAATATGCCGATTAATAGAAATGGTAAAATTAAAAATTTAACATAAAATTTGAAGCATGCATTTATTACTTTTTTCTATCTTTTCAGGAAGTATTGAATTCGTGAAAATTTTGACTTCCAGTTTTTGGTGTATTTAAACATTTTAGAAGGTCCTGAACACGATTTGATAGTTTTTGGAAAATATCTGTCACTCAGCGAGTCTGTATGGGACAAAAATTTTATGGGCACTCGATCTCAAGAACTGATGCACACAATTTCACAAAACTTTACATTCAGTTACACCTTGATATAAACTTCAGATGTTTAGTTATTAGTATATATCGCCCAAATGATAGCACTGCTATGCTGCATTATTCATCTTTTCCACAATAGTTCTATCTCAAGAATTAATGTATGTATTTTCATAAAACTTCAGATTAAATTAATCTTTGATATAACTTTGTGCACATTACTTTTTGGTGTAAATTGCTCAACAGATGATGCTTGCTATGCTGCATTATTCATGATTATCGCAATAGCTCTATCTCAAGGACTAAAGGACGATTTTTTATCAAACTACAGATTCTGACAGTTCCTGATATATAATAATTTTGTTTCGTTTTTGGTGTAGGTGGCACTATTATGCTGCATTTTTCAAGATTTCGTTATAGCTGATTAACTGAATGTTTTTTCAAGGTATTGAATCTAAAATTGATCTCCATAATGTACAGTAATGTTGCAAAAACACGAGCAGTTTGCATTAGAAAAGTACAACAGTGATGGGGAAAAAACCCCATATTTTTTTACAAGTAACTATGTTTTAAATTATACATTCCCTCTCGATTAAACTTTGAATTTTTGTAGTTTTTTAAAGCACACTAGAAGTTTATCTCTGCGTGTAATTGCTTTGGTTAATTCCTCAAATAGCGATCATTTTCTATTTGTAGTGTTCTGTTTTCATAACTTTTGAGTTTCATTCTTAGAAATATGAAATTACCATATGGAAACATTATTGAATATGGTTTCTTACTCAAGAATAGAATACCAGATTTCAGGATAAAAAGAAAAAAAATATGTTTAATTAAACTTTTAAAAAATATATTTTTTTTTTCTGGTTTTCAGTGAGTAAAAATCTAACAGTCAATAAATCCTATGCTATTTTTTAGTTGCAGACCTGAGTAAGCCAAACTAAAACTTAGTTTTGTTTGAATTAAGATTATAAAACTAAATTCAAACTTTGAGTTGATATTGGAAAGCTATTCCAAAATTAAACATATTTTTTAAAGGAAATAAAATTATAATTGTAAGAAAAAAGTGTAATAATATAAAAATATACATTTTTTTAAATAAACAATGGAATTTTTTGTATACTGATATTGATAATAATGACAAAACTGCAACAATTTCTTTAAACTAGTATCATTTACTTAAAAACTATACTTATGTAAATATAATGCATAATTTATTTCATTCCAAACTGCAGACATATTGGCTCAGGTTAATTGGTAGTTAAAAATGTAACTGAAAAATCATTTCAACAGAGATATGATATAACAAACAATAGTGTTTTAAAAATTCTTAGGCTATGGAAAAAAAACTAAACTTTTAAAAGCAGGCTTTGCTACTTTCTTTTTATTTTCTAATATAAAATGAAAATAATTTTCATTTAATACAAATAAATTTGAAAAAATGTTTATTATTTAATATTCTCTAATAGAAAATATAATTTATTTGGGAGAAACAGTCATGAAAAATCAATTTTTCCAATTTTTCTGTTTTTTTCCGAAAAAAACCAGTTTTTTTCTACCACTTATATTTTCCCGGAAAATTTACATCTCTATTCTTATTACATAAAACATGTTTGATCATCATAAAAATGATGTTTTTACTGATTTTTAATAACTCAATGGGAAACATTTAAACATGTTGCTTTGGGCAGTGGATGTCTGCATTTTATTTATTTATTTTATGAAATTCTTTAAATTTAGAAGAATTTTTATTTGAATAGGAAATCAAAATGTCATCAGAAGAGAGTAGAAAAGTTACAAAGTGAGCAGGTGCAAATTATCAGATATAGAAAAAATTAATATAAACAGAAACACTGTATGAAAGATCATCTTTTAAATAAAATAAAAAAAAGAGATATGATTATTGAGCCCATTGATGACAAAATGTGCAATAAATTTTGAAAAATGAATAAAATCTAATGTTAAACCATTAATTGTAACAAACAGGTTTTTTTTTCCCAGTATGCAACACAAGATTTAATCTCATTTTGTTGAGTGCTAATTCCAGACTCATGTGATAGAGCTCAGATTCTAGAGACCATTACTGCCTTTTTAGTTATTTCTTGCTTCGGCACAGGAAAAAAATTTGCAAAGTACATAAATTGGTCATAGAAAAAATATCACTGATTTTGTCCACCATGACAAAAATAAATTTTTAAAAATTGTCGACCGGTCTGAAAAAATTTGAACTTTGAGGGAACTTGGGCAGTGGTAAAATATGGTGAAATTCGTTAATCAATTACAGTAAAATTTCATGAAATTTGTTAACCTGTCACAAAGAAATATCTTGAAATTCGTCAGTCGATAACAAAGACAAAACATAAATTTTTCAGCTGGACACAGGAAAATAATTGTTAATTTCATCAGAATGTCACCAAAACGAAAAGTGAAAATTTGCCAATCAGTTGCAGAATAAAATAGCTAAGTTTGTCAATCAGTTGAGAGAAATAAATTGAGAAATTTGCCAGTTAGTTTCCAGAGAAAAGAAAAATTGCAACAGTTTGTAAGACGACCAAGCAAGAAAAATTTGCGAGAAAAATTACAAAACTTTTTAGTCAAATGCAGATTAATAATCATGAATTTTGTATAATTGTCGTATGAGCAGACTGTGAGATTTGTCAATCGATAGCAGAAAATATCACAAAAATAGTCAGTCAGTCCTGAGACTCAATCATCATTTCACAAAAAATAAATAAATAAATAAATTAAAATAAATAAAAATAAAATAACATAAAATAAAATAAAAAAATAAAATACATTTCGAAAGTTTTTTCAAGAACGTGTTGCCCACGATATTTTTTAGGGCATGAATCCTGCCATCCTGTCCCGAAATTCAAACCCTATATTTGTATATTAATAATATTGAATAAAAAATGCAATTCAAGCATATAAATACTCTGTTTATATGTCGATGAATTGCTGATTGCTAATAATTTGTACAATGAAATGCTGATAGTTTTTACAACAAATTTTACATGTTTATTAATATGTCTATAATTGTAAAATATTTTCGCAAAGAAATACAGAGCATCTTTTTATAATGTAAACATAAAATGTCTTACTAGTATACCAATGATTGAAGAGTTTTCTCAAACATATGTTTAATTGATGATTTTTTTTCCATGTTTTAATTATTTAATACTCTTTTACCTTAAACTACATTTAATTTTATTTTAAGTTAAATCACTTTGAAATTTATAAGCAAAAAAAAAAAAAACTTTTTAAATATTTATAATGAAGTCACGAAAATAACTAGTTGGATGCACCAATGCCAAAACTCTCTTCTATTTCACAGACCTCAATTTTCAAAAAATATTTACAAATATTAATACTATTTCAATATTGTTAGTTCAATATTATACCAACTTTGATTTTAATCTAGAATTTTTGCTGCAGTCAATTAGATTAAGAATCTCGATCATGATATTTATTGTTATCAATATTTTTTTGTTATTCTGCTATACATCAGCTGTTTGCAATTAGCCAGTTTTAGCTGGATACAAAGTTGCCATTTCTGCACGAACTGTCAATTCACTGTATAAAAGGATTATGAAAAAAATTACAATAAAAAGAATATTGCCCAGTTTAACGGATGGCATTGAACTCACAGGCTAAGCATACTAATTGTACATTACAGCCTCATATTTTCAAGGGTTAATGCTGTTCGAAAAGCAAATTAAGGGGGGGGATAGCTTCCCTTCCATTTCCCCTTTTTATCCTTAATCATTGAATTCTGTAAACTAACCGGGGATATGCTTTATCACATAAAAAAACCTATATACAAAATTCATAGCAAATCGAATAATTCTTCATAAAAACCCAGTTATATAATTTAAGAGGAGTTATCCCCTTCTTTATACTTAACCATTAAACTTCCAAAACTGTTCAGAGATTTGCCTTATCAGAAAGAATGTACATCCAAAATTTAGAGCAAATCGGATAATTCTGCATAAAAACTCATTTATCAAAATTAAGGGGGGGGGGTAATCGCCTGTATCCTTTTTATGTTTAACAAAAGCACCCCACAGCTAATTAGGGAAGTATCTTATCACTATGAACCTCTTTCCAAATATTAAAGCAAATCTGTTAATTGTGCAAGAAAAATCATTTACCTAAATTAAGAAGATTAATCCCACTGATCCTCCATTTATACTTATCCAATGAACTCCCAAAAAAAATCAGGGGAGTGCCTTATCACAATGAATCTATATCCAAATTTTGAAACAAATCAGTAAATTCTGCATGAAAAACCCATTAAACCAGGGCTCGAAAGTTCGAAGAATTTTAAGGTTCCCAGTCGGGAACCCACATGAAAAGTATAGGTTCCCAGATGAAAAGTGTAGTATAGAAATCTTGTCTTTTTTTCGCAATTTTTTGACGAAATCTACCGTTTTTTCGCAATTTTTTAACGAAATCTGCCGTTTTATCACGATGTTTTAACAAAGCCTGCCGATTTTTTTAATAGAACATCATTTTTGAATATTTAACATTTGCCTTTTTTCACTATTTTTTAACGAAATCTGCCGTTTTTTCGTGATCTTTCAACAAAATCTGCTGTTTTAGAATGATGTTTTAACGAAATCTGCCTATTTACCGCTATTTTTTAATAAAACATCATTTTTCAATATTTTTTAACTTTTGTCTTTTTTTCACTATTGTTTTGACGAAATTTGCCGTTTTTTCGCGATTTTTTAAAGAAATCTGCGTTGTTTCTCAAAATTTTTTGACGAAATCTGGTTTTTTTTTATATTTTTTTACAAAATTTGCCATTTTTCGCAAATCTTTTGACGAATTTAGTTGTTTTTTCGTGATTTTTTAACGAAATTTAAAGTTTTTTCGCGATTTCTTGACGAAATTCAGACTTTTTCCATAATATTTTGACGAAATTATACATCCCACATTGTAAGAGCTATTTTTTGCACACATGCTCCGATTGTTTGCGTAATTTACGTGTTATAACACGTACGTGCCATCGCTCGCGGTCACGGCGGTTTGTTAGGTTTCCGGCTGGGAATCTAAGCGAAAAAACATAAGTTCCCAGATATGATTTCTGGGTTCCTCGGGATCCCGGAGACGCTATTTTTCGAATCCTGATTAAACTAAATTAAGAAAGGGGGAGGGGAGTTACCTCCCATTTCCCTCCTCTTAGATTTATCTAGTGATCTTGCAAAACTGATCATGGAGGTGTCCTCATCAAAATGATCCTATGTCTAAAATTTGAATGAAATCTGATAATTTTACATGAAAAACCCATTTATCTAAATTGAAGGCGGAGGATTAGCTTCCCCATTCCCCCTCTTAATACTTATCCAGTGAACTCCCAAAACTAATCATGGCGTGCCCTCATCAGAATGATCCTATGTCTAAAATTTGAATGAAATCTGATAAATTTGTATGAAGAACCATTGATCGAAATTAAGGGTGGGGGATTAACCCCCATGCCCCTCTTTATACTTATCCAATGAACTCCCCAAACAAATCATTGCGGTGCGCTCATCAGAATGATCCTATGTCTAAAATTTGAATAAAATCTGATAAAGCTGATGTAAAACCATTATCGAAATTAATGGTGGGGAATTAGCCTCTCGTTTTGTCTCTTTATACTTATCCAATAAGTACCCAGCATAGGCATAATCTCTCAGGCTTTGATAGCCTGTGAGCTAAAAATCATTATTATAGTACCATCTTCTGCCGAAATATTTTCAAACTAGCTTTCCGCCCGCGTGGAATTCGGTTATATTGCAATATAAAGCACAACTATAAGAAAACTTCTCATTTCTACGGAAAAATGTAAGAAGCGCAATGTAACGCTGGATATGATTAGTTGTTAAACCAAAACTGAATGGTACACTATATTATATGTTTTCCCTTGTGGAGCAAAAACATGCAGATTTTGGGCACTGGAAACCCAAGAACACGCTACATAGAGCTAACCATGCTGACGTTGAGCCTGTTGCGATAAACGGACTTGAGTACGAATATCATTCTCAGAAGCCCTCAAAGGAGCTTGGCGAGCGGCTTGCTCCTTAAGTCTTTGCTGACGCTGAGATGGTAGCTCAGCAGCTCTCAAAGCAGCCTGACGCTCTGCTTGTTCGCGCCTTCTTAATTCAACATGGAGAGACGATTCTTGAGATCGGGCAATTTTCATTGTCCGAGCTTTAGATAAGGTGCTCGACAAATTAGATTTACGTTTGCGAGGCATTGTGAAAATATGAGTAAAGTATAAACCTAAACTAAACTAAAATCCCAAACTAAACTATAACAATCTAAACGACGAACAAAGCGACGTAATTACCTATCGAAAAAACAATAACTACTTTAGATATCTACCTAGAAAAAAAGCACTAAACTAACCTAACCTAACTATTATACAGCTACTGCACATCGTTACCACGTTTTAAAAACACCCAGCGCCATCTATCGCATACCTCAAGAACTAAATAACGTAACTAATACTTATACCAATTAGTAATTCGTTGACTTATAGTTATTTCAGGATAAGTAGATGTAAAAAAAAAATTTTAGACAATAAAACAAATAGTACGTCATCCCTCGGGAATTCCTCATTTTCGAGGATTCATTATCGCATCATTTAGCTTCTAAATTTACATGTTCATATTCGTTTGCAATATATAAGTAGATGTAAAAAAACAGTTTAGACGATAAAACAAATTGTATGTCATCCCTTGGGAATTCCTCATTTTCGGGGATTCATTATCGTATCATTTAGCTTCTAAATTTACATGTTTATATTCGTTTGCAATATTTTATCTTGTTTTAAATGACACACAGCGCCATCTCCAATCCATCCATCAAGCAAACTATATTTTTGTTTTCCCTCGAGAATATCAATTTTTTCCGGGATAAAAAGTACCCTATTATTTAATCCGGACTTCTAACTTTACGTCTGCAAAATTTCAAAGCAATCGGTTCAGTAGTTACGGCGTGAAAGCGGAACAAACAAACTCACTTTCCGATTTATAATATTAGTAAGGCTTGAAAGAATACCCGACAGCCATATTCCCAGAAACGTATCCATAGAAATTTGGTTCAATTCTATGCATAACTTTTATACAGTGTTTGATGGTACAATAATGAAAATGGCACAAAAATTGTGATTACAGCCTCACCTTACAGCGAAATGTTTACATATTGAAGATGGACCTGCTGGCTACAGCCAAAATCATGTACAAAATATTTAGTTCCTTCTATATATAACATCATACACTTTTTGATGGTATGATCTTAGGATGGCGACACTGGGACAGACAGAAGTTTTGAATAAACATGTTTTTTGGGATATCCCTAAAACATGTAAATTCGTCGAAATAGGTCTGTTTAGTTGTTTAATTTAAAAGCAAATTAACCCTTTGTTTAAATTAAAATAAAGAAAATTAATTAAAAAATAGTTTAATAAACAACTTCAAGTTTTATAAAGACTAAAGACAAAATACCAACGATTATAGAAGCCCAAATAATGCATTTAAAGGTAGCCATTTCGAATCTACTATTATTTGCTCCCGTAATAAGCCTGCGCTTCTCTCTCGCTTTGCTCAGCTTAGCTTTTTCTAGCACGCTGAGTCTTGTACTGATGAAGAATCTCGATAGTCAATTCGAAACAGCTGTTTGAAATACTTAGTGCATTTCTAAATGTTGGTTTTCTATTTATACATTTTTTCAAAGACTTTTTTGCTATTTTGACTTCAAATTTTGTTTTGCAATCTGAAAATAAAGATACAATTTTCTTAAAGATATAAACGTAAATTCTTGAATTTATTAGAGAGTTTAAATAGTAAGAAAGCTGGAAATTCTTTAAACTTATGAGAATTACCCTTTACTCATTGATAGGGAACTTATTATTTCATCTTTTGCATTATAAACAAAAGTTTTTCGGCATTGTTTGGGATCAAACGATTACTACTCTTATTCATCTCTATTTGTTATGTTCCATTCTGCCGGATATCCGATGATTGTGATTCAGATATCGAATGATATTTCAGATATTGAAAAATCAGCCGGATGTGCCAGATATCGGATATTGGCCAGATATCCGGTGCATTCCTACTTTGAATTTCTTTTTAAAAATGGTATAAATTGTTTTATTTTCATAAAAAGCTCTTGTCAAATGACTTTTGCACCAATGTGGTTGCATATTTGACATCTGTGCTGATAAATCAAGAACTCAGTATTAAAAAGCTCTTATTAAAAGTTTCATAAAAAGCTCTTATCAAATGACTTTTGCACCAATGTGGTGCATATATGACATCTGTGCTGATAAATCAAGAACTCAGTATTTTTATGCTAGACCAATGCAGATAGTAAATAGCCATATATTGTACCCGTGGCATTTTTTCATATTATGTTAATTATTTAAAATATAATAATATAATCCTTTCACTCATTTCATTTATAATACATAATTTTAATTTGAAACTGAAAAGTTTAAAATTCATGACTTTTATTTATTTTTTTTTAAGTAAAAGGAATAGATGAAATAAAAATATTATTTTGAAGCTCCATAATTGCAGCGAAGGAACAAAACATAAATCCAATTTACCACAGCCTAAATCTTATCAAATTACTTTTGCACAGTAACCCATAAGTTATGTTTCATCTGGATGTTGCCATTAAGCAATTAACAAATAATCGCGATTTTTGTGCCACATACGTTAGCGCAATATATATATAGATTTTAGTTTGAATAGAAACTCATTATAATCAGTATTAAAAATACTTTTGATTTTTTTTTTTTTTTTTATATGGGGAAAATCAAAAATCTTTGTACTTACACAAATTAAATTCATTTTCTATGTCAGGATATTACATTAATTCCATTAAAGTGTAAAGAATATTCTTTGTTTCTACTGCCCAATTACACTTTTGTGCTTTCTTGCATTTACTCTTAATGCGACCCTCATTGTGTGCTTACTTTTTCACATAATCAACGAGGTACCTCCTGAAATGATCTTGGCAAAATGAATTTATTGCAAGGATTTATGTATATCAAAATTCACTCTCTAATGCATTAAATGTAGTATATGTATTACGTATGTCTCTATTCTAAAAAAATAACTAGTGCTGTCATCATGGTAAATGAATTATAGAGAGGTTTTTCTTTGCTGATATTTAAAAAAATTCTGTTTTCAAAAATATGAAAATTGCTAGCAGTATAGAAAAGTGTTAAATAAATATACTGTAGTGCATAGTTTTCAAATCAAAGAAATGTTTTAAGAACTATTTAATGTTAAAGTCAGTCAAAGTGCTCCCTTTAAAACAATTTTATAGAAATGAAAACTATACATAGGAATTTAGTCATTTTTTGAAAGGATGTACTTAACAAGCTAGCAATATGCAGACTGCACTTATCTTTTTAAATTTTATCAATTTTTTTTTTGTGTGCTTTTAATCAGTTTTTCAACATTTCAAGAAATTATTTTTTTAAATCTAGACTAGGCCATTATTTAAAATTGTTGTAAAATTGTAAAAATGGCACAAGGACTTCAATTTCCTTACAATTAAAAATATAATTGTTTTTAAAAACAGAAAGAAAACTTTAAAATATCATTTGTTAAAATTAGGAAATAGGGGAAAATTATGTCCCAAATATTGTATCTTAATTTAAAAAAGAAAGGAAACTTTAAAATAATAAGTACAGTAGCATATGTTAAAAATAATAAATCAAGACAAATCATATTTAAAATGTCCAAATAATAGTATTACCAAACAGTTAAAATTTCTGTAAAAATAATCTCAGCATCTGCAAGATAGAATTTTACAAAGTTTACTATATAAATTGTTTATGAAAAATATATTGATTCAGTTTTAACTCTATTTAATCAACAACAAATGCCATAATGCTATTTTACATGATGGACATTATAGCTTATCTTAGTTTCTATTGAGTAGAAATGCATATCATTTTATATTTGCATTTATGCACTATACTTCTTAATTAATAGTATATAACAGCATTATTTAAATATTTATATTAAAATAAGATAGATGGCAGAAGAAAGAGAATTTTGAGATGCTGTGTTATGCCAGTTCATTGTCAAAAAAATAAAATAATTATGCTTAGTAAAATAATGCTAATACTTTTATCCCCAAAGCAGAATATGCTTAAAAGTGCAACGGACTTCTTAAATATAATCTTTAAATATCTCTTTTTAATCATAAAAAAAATATCAAAAAGTAGAAAATCACTGCAGAAAAATCTAATGAATGCCCCCTACCCTTAATTCTGCTCTAAAAATCAAGTTACTTGACACATTACAAAATTCTATTACAGTATTTTTAATTAATTACATAATAAATTAAAGCTAAAATATTCTAGTATTATCCAAGCATATGAAAATTAATTTTTCATGACAATAATGCATAAAAATATAAAATAAAAATAGATTAATTTGGATTTTAATCTCAAGATTTTTTTTTCGCACATAAATAATTAATTATGAATAAAACAGAATAAAATGTTATTTGGATTTAATAAATGTGTTATTTATACACTATACACATTACATACAGTTGAAATCTAAGCTGTTGTATGTATTTTGCATGATTAAACAGTCTCTCTTGAAGAAAAATAATCACACTGGTGCGCTCGGGGCAAAAATCGAAATATTGAAGATAATTAGTCCTTATAAAAGTCCTTGAAATCCATTTACATCCAATGAGGAAAAAAAAATTAATTAATTGAAATGAATGTTGAATCAAAGCTGCTATATTTTGCAATATAAAACTGTGTTTCTTGAAAAAATAATCACTCAACACACTAAAAGCACATGGCAAAAAAACAAAATATTGAAAATTCAGTTAAGTCATTGAAATCTGTTAGCATCCAGTAGGAAAAAGAATTAACCAGTTCTCTAATTAGATGCAATCAATAAAAAGATGATTAAATAAAAAAAAAAAAAATAAAAAAAAACTTATTTCACTTGGTTATTGATAATTTTTTCAATCGTCACTTGGCAACTGATGACTATGGTAGTGATCGGTGGTTGCTTTTTTAATCACCACTTTTACAACTTATATCACCATGTGGTAAGTGATGGCTGTTAACTTTTATCTATTAAATCGGATCCTACTAAATCAATTTAATATCAACTTGCCATATTTTTTAAAATCACCTTTTTATTAAATCAGAAAGCACTGGCTTGCAATGTTTGCTTTAATCAGATCCTGTTAAATCAATTTAGCAGCAGCTTGCCTTGTTTTTCTTAAATCATCTTTTTCTTACATTGGCTTTTTCTTAAATCAAAAAACATTCAGACTTGTCACATTTTCTTAAATCTGTTCCTACTAAATCGATTTAACACCAGCTTGATATGCAAGCTATAGATACATCAATGTAGATAAATCAATTTTCTGATGCTAGCACTGAATCGTTATTTTGTTTTAAATCAATTCAAAGCCAATGGCTAAATCGCAATTTAAAACATTGACTAAATCGCGATTTAAAACAATTGCTAAATCTTGATTTAAGGCATTGGCTAAATCATGATTTTTCGATGTTAACTTAAATTTATTTAAGACAAATGGTTAAACCTGATTTTCGATGTAAGCTTTAAATCGATTTAAGGCCCAGGCCTATTGTATAATATGAAGTCTAGTAGCATGGTAGTCAATGCGTCTCTCTACTACATTAGATCCATAGTTTAATTCCAAATTGTAGATAAGGCAAGGTTCACTCAACCTTTCATCATTTTGAAGTTGATAAAATGAGTACCAAGATTGCTTGGAAACTAAATACTGAAAAACCCACATTAGGCTGATTAGCTAGCTACGAGAAATGTTGCATAGCAGCACCTCAGTGCTTATGGTCTAGAAAATAGGGCTGGGAACTGTGGGCTATGATCTTTAATGCACTATAGGGTTGCAGGTTTAGTTTTAATGTATAATACTTAATTTTTACATTTGTGTTCTTTTTATTTACTTATTTATTTATTTTTGTAGGATCAAAATGATGAACATTTTTGAGCCTTGCACTTTACAAATTGGTGATCGTAACTTTCTCATAATGAGAGAAGATTTTGAAGTTATGACACTCGATGAGTGGAAGAATCGAATGACTAGTCGTTTGAACTCAGATAATCAAAATTCACCTTTTCATAAGCGAAAAGCAGCCAAAAAACATAGTTCTGATTCTAAAGATATTTGTGTTGATGCCAATGCTAACTGTAATGATGTTGAAAATATCTGTGATGATAGTTCTGATTTTGAAGACATTGAAGATGAAGAAAGTGGAAAATCATCTGATAATGCTTCAGTCACTAGTCATTCTACAACATCGTCTGTTGATATATGTTTAGGTAAATTATCTTTGATTTCAAACCTTTGCCACCTTGTAACTTATTATTTTTTTTAGAATATGCATATATTTACAGAATATCTCTTTAACCTCTTTAGATCCAGGGTTCCTCCCCCTCATCTCTTTGGGGATTTCTGTTCTTTTACTTATAAAAATAAAAATATCTGTTATTTATTTATTTATTTATTTATTTACATGATTTTGCTGTAGCTGAATGTTTTTTTCATTGAAAGCAAACAAATAAGTGATTGCATCTCAGCTGAATCTCTCATAAAATAAATGTTATTTTCATCTGAGTTTGCAAAATGCCTAAAAATGCCCAAAAGGCAGTGTGACTAAAAAAGTGATAAATTTTCATATGTATTTAACTTGAACCTTTTTAAAAGTTTTTAGGATTTGTAGATTATTTACTTGTTTAAAGCTATTGGTGATTGCACTAATTTAGGTTAATGGTTATTAAATTGATGTTTTAAGGGGAGTTTTAGTTTCAGACCTATATTTTTTAACCTAAATTACTAAGCGCAAAAGGATCAATTTCAGAAAAGATATTTTTTCTGTCATTTTGTTCGGAAAAAAACAATGAATAAGTATTTGTATTATTATTTTAGCTTTGGAACTGAAGAGGTTAAGGGTTTATTTTTGTTGTACTTTAAATTGGTAATATGTTACTGTTTATTCCATGCTATTTTTATTCATTAAGCTTTGCCTTAAAATTTTATTTTTATTTTTTAATATGGAAGTAATATTGATAGGAAGTACCATATTTCCAATAAATCAATGTTTGTGTCATTATTAAAAGGTATTTTTTGGAAAAAATGTTTGTAAAAATCTTTCCTAATTTGTAAATCATTAGGCACAAGTAACAATCTAAAAAACTTTAGATAGTGAACTTTCACAGATTGCTAGAACTGCTGCTTTTATTCTAACCATTTTTCATATAAGTCTGTATCAATTCTTTTATCTTCATAGCACTTTTCATTCTTTCACTTCAGTTTGTCTACATTTTAACTTAAAAATCAGATATATTATGGCTTATGGCCTAAAGATACTAATTTTTTGAATTCTATTTTATTGATGTTTCTCTACTTAAAACATTATAAAGTTAATGTACACTATTGATATGCACAAGAATATATTTCTTAAAAAAACTGTGTATAGCATTTATTGTATACTTACATGGATATACAATAAAATATGACTACAGTATATTCTGTATGCAGTGCTTGTTTGAAGTACATTTTAGCAATGCTGTGCTACACTATATGGCCAATGGTGACCGGCCACTTGCGATTTTAGACATTTTGTTAAATACCTAGAAAAATACATGAGGAATTATCCTGAAACTCTAAGTGTGTAAACATAGTACAGGTCATATATTTCCGTGAAGATTTTTTTTCCCCGAAACTCTACAGGGGGCCGTCAACAAATTGAAAATAAGCAAATATCTTTTGGATAACCCTGTCAAAACGAATGCACCAAAAGTGTTCAAACTGTATAATATGATTAAGTGGCTTGTTGTAACAAACTGTGTTAATTTTTATGTGGATAGCATGTATATACGTAGTGAAATTAAGGTTTTTATAAAAACTGTCCCAATTTTTTCTGCTTTTTGCTTATAATTTGCAGAGTTCTTAATATAGAATAATGTTCTTTTCTGAAAATATGACAAATAACATTGTAGATTGTACACAATACCCTGTAATCAGAATTTAAAAAAAAATAATAAATGTATGAAAAATGAGCAGGTTTACTAAATAATTTTTCACTGTGCATACATGAAAGCTATCAAAATTTCATTTGCATATTGTGTTAGCTAAACCTATAGAGCAACTTTTGTAATAGGTTCAAAAACATAGCTAGAAAATTCCAAAAGTGTTCAATGGTAAAATAAACTCAAAATCCATTATTCCTAAAATAAAGAAAAAAGATGATGGGCTGTATCCATATATCCATTGATTAGTGTCAGTATTATGTACATAATATGGCACGTATCTAGACACACGGCAGTGTGTCAGCCAAGTTCACAAAGTAAAAAGCGACACACCGGCCGTGGGTTATATTACCCGAACCATTTCGAGCCACTTTTGGCCCCTCAATAACTTAAATTCTATTTGACCTACACACTTGCAATTTTTTGTGTCGTGTAAGACCATCTTCTAATTTCTGAATCCTATTTTTTTTTTTTTTTTTTAAATCTTTTACCGTTCACGAGAAATCGATGTCTGAAAACCACTGTTTTTACCACTGACTCACTCATAGAAATGTTTGACTACTTCCAGGTGACTTAGGAAGTTGAAATTTGGTGTGGAGGTAGGTTATTGGATCTATAAATAGGAAAAAAATCAGAAATCATCATTAATTAAACATTAGTGGTTGTTTAGAAGGTAAATTATTGGATTGCAATGGAAGTTTATGAGACTTTCACAAAATACCAGAAATAGTGCCAAGTTGTCATCACTTTTGGCGAGTATCAGGGCTAATCTCTGAAACTACCGAACCGATTTCAAAAGTAATGGTACCAAAATGATGGTATTCGCCCCGGTTCAAACATATACTATATCTTATGTCTGTGCCACTAACCAAAAGAGGGTTCAGAAGCGAAAAACATTCTAAAAATGTTATTTTTGTTTTACTGAAGGGCCTAGAAGCACAAAATTTGGCATGTTAATTATTTATTAGATATAAATGAATACTAATGACATTTGCTAAAAAATATCAAATTTAAATGGGTGAAAATCCGCGAAGAGCGTTCTAAAGAAGTTCGAAATTCCAATTTTAAAACAATCTCAGCAAACAACAAACCGATCTTAAAAGTAATGATATCAAAATGATGATGACAGTCTTTGCTCCAACATAGGATATATCTTATGTCGATTACATTAACTCAAAGGAGATAAAAGAGTAAAAAACATTCTAAAAATGCGATATCTGTATATTAAGGGACTGGATGGAAACATAAAGTTTGGCATTTTAGAGTTTATGGGAATTTCGCGACATATCAGAAATAGTGCTAAGTTGGCAACACTTTTGGCGAGTATCTGGGCTAATCTCTGAAACCACCGAACCGATTTCAAAATTAATGATACCAAAATGATGGTATTTGCCCCGGTTCAAACATAGGCTATATTTTATGCGTATACCATTAACCAAAAGAGGGTGAAGAAGCAAAAAACATTCTAAAAATGCAACTTTTGTGTTACTGAAGGACCTAGAACTATAAGATTTGGCATGTTAATTATTTATATGATATAAATGATCTCTAAAGGCATTTGAAAAAAAAATACGGAATTCAAAAAGGGTGGAAATGTGCAAAAAGCATTCTAAAAATGTTCTAAATTGGGTTAATTTCAGCAAACAACAAACTGATCTTAAAAGTAATGATATCAAAATGATGGTGATAGTTCTTGCTCCAATATAGGCTATATCTTATGTCGATTCCACTAATCCAAAGGTAAAAGAGTCTGTATGTTAAGGGCCTAAAAACATAAAATTTGGCATGTTCATTAATTATAAAATATAAATGATCATTAAGAACATTTGTTAACAAATATAAAATTTTAAAAATGTAAAAATGCTCAAAAAGCGTTTTAAAAACTTTCTAAATAGCAATATTTAAGCAATCTTGGGTAGCTAGCGAACCGATTTACAGAAAAAAAAGATGCCAAAATGATGGCAACAGTCCTTGCTCTAACAAAATTATTGGATAAATTACCAGATTACAATGGGAATTTGACAAAATACCAGAAATAACACCATGTTAGCATGACTTTTCGTGCGTAATTTTTGTCGTCAATATAGCAATATTTCGCCAAGTTGGCTACAAACGTTTTTGGTTGATGAAATAATCAAGTAGTACCCAATCATGTAAAAGAAACATCCTTATTAGTGAAATTTAAAGGAACATAAGCAGTCCTAATGTTAAATTTTTTAATTTGACTGAAAAAAAGAGTGAATAAATGCAGGAAAAAGCTGAAAGATTAATTAATATTAAATAAAACTAATTTAACTAATTTAACCTATTTATTTCAAAAAGGAAACAAATACCTACTTATTTGACAAAAAATAATGATATCCTATCAAAAACATGAATGTGAAAAAATGCCAAGTTCGTTAAAGGTTTCGCTCATAAAAGAAGTGATTTGACAAAAAATAATATCCTGTCAAAAACATGAGTGTGAAAGAATGCCAAGTTCGTTAAAGGTTTCACTATTAAAAGAAGGAATATCTAACTGCAAACCAAGTTCTTTCGGAGCTCCTTAAATCATAACTCCTGTCATTGATAATATTATATGATTTGTTATGTTACTTGTTATTCAATAGAGCGACTTGGCAAGTTTTCAGCTACCAACTTTAATCTTTGAGTCGGAGTACAATTTAATCTAGAATCTGATTGGCAAAGATCTAGTCAATCTAGTGTTCAAATAAGTATATTGAAATTAAGGTTCTGATAAGTTAAGGAAGGGATCAACTTTAATTTCTGATCAACTAAATAGAAAAAATTGAATAGGAGAAAACTTGCTAAGTCGCTCAATTGCAAGCGACATATTGCTTAAAACAAATCATTTTAAGCAATTGAACAATATTATGCATGACAGGAGCTATGATTTAAGGAGCTCCGAAAGAACTTGGTTTGCAGTTAATCTCACTTCTTTTATTAGCAAAACCTTTAACGAACTTGGCATTCTTTCACATTCATGTTTTTCACAGGATTAACTATACTTGGATACAACCCCTCATTTTTTTGCTTCAATTTGGATTTTGAGCTTATTCTATCCACAATTACTTTCATAATTTTCAAGCTATGTTTTTTGAGACTTTTAAAAAAGTTGCTCTATACATTTAGCTAACAGAATATGTAAATGAAATTTTGATAACCTTCACGCATGTACAGCAAAAAATTTAGTAAACCTGCTCTTTTTCATACAATTATTATTTTTTAATTCTGATTACAGGATATTATGTACAATGTTGTTTGTCATGTTTCTGGAACAGAACATAATTTTATATTAAGAATTCTGCAAATTATAAGCAAAAAACTTGGAAATTTTTGGGACTTTTTTCTTTAATAAAAACTTTAATTTCTCTAAGAGTGTATATGCTAATCCACACAAAAATTAACATTGTTTATTACAATAAGCCTCTTAATCTATACTTTAAGTGCTTTTTCTGCATTAGTTTAGACAGGGTTATAAAAAGACATTCATTCTTTTTCAATTTGTTGACGGTCTCTTGTGGAATTGCAGGAAAAAATTTTCATGGTAACATATGACCTGTATTATTATGCTTACACTCTTGGAGTTTCAGGAAAATTCCTCATGTATTCTCTAGATATTTGCCGAAACGTCAGTGAAGGCTTACTTTGGAGACACAAAATTTTTTTTGTTTCCGTCTGTCTGTTCTGCGATAACTGGCACAAAAAACATTCGACTTGAAATTAAGTGGGTATATTATTGAGGCACTGAAATTAAGCTGCATAGTTTTTTGTTAGATTTGATTCATTCGTTCGGAAAATATAGAATATTTTATCTTGCACAATAATGCTTTTCTATGGCAAATCCAATGATTTAAATTTTTTTTCCTTGAGAGAAAATGACACATTTGATTACATTTGATTAATGGAATTCAGTGATAAATGGATACTGAAATTTACCAGTTAAATTATTCATATTGTTTTGAAATTTTTGTCTATGCATTTTTCAGATTTTTTAAATTATTACAGTTAATTTTGGAGATTTTTTTATAAATCTGTTCTAATAATATAAATTAATTTGTTTTACAGATTTACTTATTCCAAATGTATTTATTTCATTTTCTTTATTTTCTCTTAATGGTTGCTAAGCAACTATTCATCCTAATCCTTATCCTTATAATATTATAAATTTGAAAGCATGTACGAAAATTTAAATGAAGTCAATATCAAAACTAATGAATTAATTAATGTCTTTGTATCTTTTCGTGTAAGTATAATATAGCCCAGAAAAGAACATAAGGTATGTTTTATTAATTTTATTCAAATATTTTCCTTAATAATTCAAAATTTCATTCTTTTTCATACAGAATCAATAGTGATTTTTTAGATAAAATTTAACCAATTTTTTTTTATTGTTGCCAAAAAAAATCAAAATCTGGAATAATAATTATTCAACGGCAATAAGTTTCAATTGAGCAATTGACCACTAGCACTGGACGTGGTTAACAATGTTTCCCACAAGCATTCAGGTATTTGATTGGCTTTTGGGGAACGCTTGTGGGATAAATCGAAAAGCTGATTAGCTATAATCCATCATGACGTTCTTTCACGTCAGAAATGCTTGTGGTCCATTTCCATTAGAAAAATTAAACTAAGAAAAAATAAATAAATATGACATCAGAATTAAAATAAAAATAGATACAGTACTTTTTGTTAAATATTAAACATGGATATTTGTTTCGTTAATAAGAATTTTTCTGACAAAAATGAAGGCGTAATTAGAAGTAAAAGAAAAAAAAGAATTATATTTTTAACAAATATTTCACTTGGTAAAATATGATGTCATAATTTAAATAACACAAGTATTTTATAGTAGTTATTAAAAATACAAGGAACATAGATATCAATAACTCATGAATAATGACGTAATTGTTGAACTGTCAGTGAAGGCTTACTTTGGAGACACAAAATTTTTTGTTTTCCATCTGTTAGTCTATCCTTCTTTCTGTTCCCCGATAGCTGCAGCAAAATGCTTCCGATTAACTTGAAATTAAATGAGTATCTTGGTAAAGTATCCAGATTTAGCTGTATAGTTTTTCGCTACATTTGGTTCATACGTCAGAAAAAATAGAACATTTTATTTTGTGCAATAATGTTTTTATATGGCAATTCAAGTGATATTTCCATTTTTATTTGTTGAAAGGAAAAAGCTCATGTGATTGAGGGATTTAAAAGATAATTTATGAATGATGAAATTTTCCAGATGGAATCATACATTATCAATATTATTTTGCAACTTTTTTTATATATTTGTTAAAGTTTTTAAATTCGGTGTGTAATTTATAGAGATTTTATATATACATCCTAATAATAAAAATATTTTCTTTCATAAATTTCTTTCTTTTAAATTTGCGTATTTCATTGCTTTAATTTTTGTTTCTGTGTTACCCATAGCAACGGAACTACACTTAAAAATATCATGTGAAAGTATGTGTAATTGTTTGAAGTCAAATTAACATAAATATAAATGAAATAATGTCTTTGTGTCTTTATTTACACATGGATTTTACGCCAGAAATAAAAACAGGCTATGTTCTATTTAATTTGTTCAAATATTTTTCTTATAAATTAAAAAGCTCATTATTTTCATAAAGAATAAATTGATATTTTTCTATAACATTTAATCTTTTTGATAAAAATCAAATCTTTATATAATAATTTATGCTAAATAGTTAATTTTGATTTGAAAGATTTTCTGTAAGAGGAAAATGAAATAAAAAATACACATGAATGCATCTTCATAATTGAAATAATACAAAAACAGTGTGAATTTGGCCTCGTATATCAAAAATAAAATTAATATCCTTTGCAATTGAAATAAATGTGACCTATTTTATTATGTTAATTCTGATTATTAAAAAACAATGTTACCAATATTTCACAGTTTATCGTCTGCATACGGCTAAAAAAAAAGTTTAATTTTTAATCGGAAATTTTTGTAAGAAAAAAAAATTTAAAAGCAAATGGTTAGTAAATGACAAAATTATGCTCTGCAAAATTACGTCATTGATTAGGAAATAAATATTTTTATTCGTATAAAAATGGACTGTCCAAAGCAGCACCCTTTGCAGGTTTTCTTGGCACCCTTTTGAAGGTTTCCTATTACTGGTCTTTTTTTTTATTTTTATTAAAATTCACTTTTAAAAGATATTTTATTTAAAATTGTTGATATTTGCTTTAGGGTAATGTCACACGGACGATTTCCAAAAACAGACAAAACGACGCCCGCTATTGAGAGCATTACTATCTCCTCTTCTTGTCAGACGGACGACGCGGTACTATTGCGTTCAAACATACGCAAAGACTCACGTCGAAGCCACGCGTTTCCCCCAAGCCGTTGGCCAGCTGCTTGTGTCTGGTGGCTTCTGTTTATTAGATCTTGTTCAGACGAGAGTTGTTTTTAACGGTGATTTTTTTATTTTCTTTCCGAGATTCACGAGCTTTTGTTGTGATAGCGTAGTCAAGAATCGATGCAGGTTTTGGGGGGAAGGGAAGCATTTTGAGAAAAACAAAAAGTATTTTTGTGAAATTTATTATATTTTGGGGGGATTTATTTTATGTTTGTAAAAAGTAACACTTTGTAACGATATGAAACCTATTTATATTAATTCGAAACAAGCATTTTTTCAATAATAACTTCTTTAAATTCTTCTTCTATTTTTTTTTCTTTCTGAGGAATTTGTTTGCTTTTTAAATTACAAATTTTTAAATCTAACAACATTAGAATAATTTATGATTAGTATGTTTTCATGGAACACAATTTTGTGAAAGTACCAGTTTTAAGAAGCTTCATTTATATTTTTGAAGCAAATACATTTAAGTTTGGTAAAAATAGATTTTTCCTTTTCTTTTTTCCCCTTCTTTCTTTTTTTAGTAGCTGCTCTTGGCGACCAGTTTGGTCTCCCATAAATGTATATTAAGCATTAAATCATATTGCTTTTATACATAATTTATTTTAAATTGCTCAATTTTTTTGCCAAATTAGAAGATTTCGCCCTGAGAAATAGATACTATCAGTCTGTAAACAAACTGATCTAAAAACTAAATTTCATTTGCAGAGAAAAATTATATTGCACAGTGTGAAGCTTCCATGTAGGAGTATGTCTATGTAAAAGTTCTTGAATAGATATCAAAATATTCAAAAATAACTTTTCAATAAATTCTTTCATGACTGATGTTTTGGTGTTTCTCAAAATATAACAGGGAAGGAATTATATTTTCAATAAAAGTTTATTCTTCAAACAAACAACAAAAATAACAGATAAAACTTTAAAAGTAAAACTGATCATTCTCAAAAATACATACTTCTTTTTGTAAACATCCTCAGGATAAAAATCATCTTTCACTTTCTCAATGAGCATAAACATATATCTCTAAATGAGCTCAGCACCGGATGTGAACTAGAAACCAAAACAACATCCACCATAAGGTCACATAACTAAAACATCTTCCCTTCAAAAAAACCAGCTGACTAACCACAAGTATCTCAAAAAACATGAGCAGCTGTAAATGACTCACCTACAGTATTTAAAGAGCTAGTAGAAAGAACTAGAAGCAGGAAGTAACGCCCTCTTTAGTTAACAGCTGTTAGAAATGAATACCTAATTAACTTCCTGTGCACGTGTAAGGGGGATGACGTGTAAGGGGGATGACGTCATCACATCGTCATAGCAGGTGCTAAAGTATCAAATAGACAGATGCCCTGTTGTTTTAAGAATACGGCAAAAAGTAAACAAACTCAAGTGGATTTTAAAACATTAACAAGGAAGTGTTTTTAATAAAAATAAGATATTTAAAGGTGAGTAAGTTATTAATAAATATATTTAAAATAAAATAAATATATATCTTTAAAGTAATTTATAAGTAAATATTAATTTCTAACTTTAGTTTAAAAAGGTGAATTATTGAATGTGAAGTAATTTGAAAAATAATAGTAGGCCATAGTTATATATATCCCTAAAGTAAACCATGTTAAATTAAACTTAGGAAGTGTTGAGAACTTTAAACCTGGAAGGTTTTCAAACCTGACAAATGTCCCCCCTCTCGACACTTCATAAAAAAAATTCACCCAATTACACATATAGCTTTCCTCAAAGATTCTCAAACCAAAATTTCTGAAAATGAAGTAATTAGATAATTCAGATCAAGTGCTGAGCCAGGATTACACATCACAACACATAAAAATATACATCACTACATAAAAATTAACACTTAAGATATTAGAGCAAATACACTGTTCGTACAATGAAAATTTGGCCACAAAAATTTCTTGCTTTTTGCAACAATCACCAGATACTCTCATAAAACAAGTTGAAGAAACATCAGAACAGTCCTGAAGCATCTATTCACCGAAAAAGTTCAAGATTTAGAGTTTAAAAAAAAGTCAGTCACATTAATTTGTTGATTAAACAATTTCACTGTAATTCACGAAAACTATTAAATTGAAGATCATTAACTCCACGTGATCATTCATATGACAATTGATGAACAATAATCTGGAAACACTTGAAACTTGTGAACACAGGAATCACTCAGGATCATCACAGCAGAAAAAATTTTTAGGTGTAGCAGGAAAAAAAATTTAGTTGTTGCAGGAACCTGATATGACTTTAGACAATACAGACGGTTTCATCCATTCAAAGTCCATTCAGCATGGTCATTCATTCAAGTTGCCTGGCCAGGCCTTTTAGATTCATTCAACATATAATGAACATCAGGTTCCTGTAAATCAGAAAAAAAACTTCTTTAAGCAATAAAGAATTCAAACAATTTTAAACTTCTGAATATACAGAAAAATTTAGCATCAAGAAAATTCATAATAATTATATTCAATTTTTAACTTTTCATTTGATTATTTCAATTTAACCCTACATCAGTACATTTAATTACCTTAAAATTTCACTATGCTAAAGCTTTTCAATTAAGTAACCTTTTTTTTGAAATACATAATACCAACAAGAAATTTGTTTCAAAAATATTTCTTAAACACAAAATTCAAAGTATAAACACTATTCTTTACAAAATCTATGCATACATATACATTAAATTTTAAACAAGATAAATACACAAATTTAAGTACTAGAAATATTATTCAATTGTTTATATCAAAAACATTTTCAATAAACCGGAGCAGGTCATTTTTGGTGAGGGGTTTTGTAAACACATCGGCTAAATTAGCCTTACTTCTTACAAAAACTAAGTTAAATTTCTCATAATACACTAATTCACGAATAAAAAATAACTTTATATCAATGTGTTTTGAATGGGAATTTTCAATTGGAGATTTGACAAAATCTATTGCAGCTTGATTGTCAACCCTTAACAATGGTTTTGACTTACGGTTTTCTATAAAGCCCTTTTCTGAACACTCACTAAGTATACGGTCAAACCAGATGAGATTTTTCGCAGCTTCTGTCATGGCTACAAACTCGGACTCCATGGTGGACAGTGTGACACTTTTTTCTTTAAAAGTTCTCCAATCTACTGGAGCAGAGTCCAATAACACCAATTGCCCTCCCATAGAGGTCCGATCATCCCTATTGGCCGCAAAATCCGCATCCGAATATGTAATTAAGTCAAGGTTCTGACAATCAAGTTTAAGTTTGTAATGTTTGGTATGATTTACATACCCCAAAAGTCTGAGAAGCCCACACCAGTGGGTCATACCAGGATTAACCTGAAATTGCGAGAAAATGTTAACAGCGTAACTAATGTCAGGTCTGGTTTTATTTGCAATGTAAGAAAGACAACCAAGAATATTTCGATATGGATACTGAGACATTTCCGATTTTTCACTTTCTGTGACAGGACAATTAACCTTTGAATAAACAGAACCCTTTGAAATTGGCAAAGAGGAAATTGGTATCTTATATTTCTCAAATTTCCTATACACCTCCTCAATGTATTGTCCCTGATGAATTTCCACCACCCCTGTTGATTCATCAAATTCTACACCAAGAAGTCGTCTAGTTCTACCTAAAACTTTAATTTCAAAATGTCCCTGTATCAACTCCAGAACTTTATTAATTACAGCATCAGAGACTCCAAAAATGACCATATCATCCACATATAAAATAAGAAGAACATTTGTTGAAAAAGTATATACACAATTACAGCTATCCAATTTTACAAAACCTAAGTCTGTCAACACCCTATGAATCTCAAAAAACCATTCTCGGCCGCTCTGGCACAACCCGTAAATGGCTCTGTCCAATTTACAATATAAATCTTCACTACCTGGTACCTCAAAACCTTTAGGTTGACTCATGAAAATATCTTCTTTAAGAGGAGCATAGAGATATGCACTTGTTACATCACACTGCAAGTGGACCCACTTTTTAAACACGACAAGCAATGAAAAAAAGAAACGTACCACACTAAAATTCACGACTGGGGAAAACGTTTCATCATATGAAATACCCTTCTCCTGTTTAAACCCTTGTGCAACCAGGCGGGCTTTAAATTTAGCTATATTTCCCCCCTCATCATGCTTTAAGGTGAACACCCACCTACAGCCAACTGGTATGGTATTAGCTGGCAATTTGGACAAGTGCCAAACTCCCCTCTTTTTCATGACCTCAAGTTCTGTTTCCATGGCTTTTAGCCAAAATTCTTTTTCAGGAGATTTAATTACCTGATTGTATGTCTTTGGGATTTGTACCAAGTCTAGTCATGCCTGTGTATTATGTGAGCTTGGTGTAGCAGACGGTTTACCTTGAATTTTACCTGAAAAATTATTTTTACCAGAAAAATCAAAATTTTCTTTATTAAAATCAATATTATTTGACTTACAGTATTTTTCAGCTTCATTTAATGATCTTATTCTTTTAGTACAGCCCTCCTCATAATAGTATATGTCAGTTCTATTCTCATTGGGACGCTGTGTGGCTCTCCTAATCCAATTTGAAACCCTTGAACCAGAATTATTCAACTTAGCATCATTATCATCATCCGACGAAACCTGCGAATCCTCTCCCATAGTATCTGATATTTGACTGATAGGACGTGTGGATAGGTCTGATAGTTCCCCTTTTTCAACATCACTGTCACTATCACTATCATCATTAAAGTTTACACTAGGGAAAAGATCATTACAGTTATTCAGTTGATTGGAGCCCAGCACAGCTCCACTTCCCAAACTCTTAAAATTTCCCCTTTCGTCAAATGAGACATTTATTGTTTCAATTACTTTGTTTTCATTGGGATACCAGATGCGATAACCCTTAGTTTTGTATGCGTAACCAATAAGGATTCCCTGTTTGGCCTTTGGCTCAAGCTTATGTCGTTTTTGGGCGGGGACACCCACATATGCAATAGAACCGAATACCTTAAGGTGTTTTAGGGAGGGTTTGTTGCCACTGTACATTTCTATGGGTGTTTTAGTTTGTCCTTTTGGGCATAAACGATTCCAAACGTAAGTAAAATGTGTCATTGCATCTGGCCAAAATTTAGTATCTAAACCACTATCCTGCAACAAAGTACGTGCTCCATCAGCAACTGTTTGATTATAGCGTTCAATTTTCCCATTTTGTTGCGGCGTATATATATTTGTCAATTCATGTGCTATACCCTTATTCGAAAAACAATTATCAAAATCTGCATTCTTAAACTCTGCCCCATTGTCAGATCTAAAAGATTTTACCCTTAAATTTAAAAAATTTTCAGCTCGCTCAATATGTCTTTTAGTAACTGCAAAAACCTCTGTTTTATCCCTTAACGGATATAAAGCCACTTTATTTGAATAATCATCCATAATGGAAAGGAAGTACTTTTCACCATTTCTACCACGAACCCTACATGGTCCCCACGTATCAGCAAAAACAAGCTCTAGTGGTTTCTCAGTTCTCTTTTCTTTTAAGGGTTTAAAAGACACTTTTCGAAATTTATTAAGTTTACATGTTCTACATATAAAGTCATTACATTTAATATTTGGCAAACCTTTAACACAATTATTTTTATAAGTGTGTTCTATAATAGATTTATTTACATGACCTAAACGCTTATGTAACATTTCAAAATTTTCCCGAGCTTTAGTTACATTTAGATATTCAAAACTTACTTTCTTACTTTTATATACATTTTTAGGATAAACATAATACATGCCATTACGTAAAATAGCCTGAAAACGAAACTTATCATGTTTGTATACTTTAACTTTACCCCCACCGCCAATGAACCTTGCTCCCATTTTATCTAGACGTGGACCAGATATTAAATTTTTTCTTAATTTTGAAGAATGTAAAACATCATGAAGAGTTATGGTATTTCTACCAAAATTTAACTGTACAGTTCCAGTCCCTTCTACGGGAAAAGTAAGATCCTTCACTGCTACCGACAAATGCTGATTCTCTAAAGTTCTATAATTAGTAAACAGTTCTCTAGACATACAAAAGTGGTGCGAGGCACCAGAATCCCAAATCCAAACACCATCAGAACTTGCTTCACTAAGATTAGACTGTATAAAAAAATTGCACTTACGTGAAGTACTTCCTTGTGGTCTGAAGTTCTTTCTAGCACCAGGTTCATTCCACTGGGAGCTCCTGCCAGCACGAGATTGCCGATGCTTAGAACGTCCTCTAGTTGGAAAGTCCTTGTTCCTTGAAGGCGATCTGGAAAAATCCCTGTTCCTTGAAGGCGATTTGGGAAAACTCTTGCCTCTGCTAGTGGGAGAAACAAAGTTATTTCGATTGATTGAACATTTTGATTGTGTATGACCAAGTCGACCGCATGTCCAGCATTTTACTTTTATCTTTTCCACCATATTGTTTTGCATATCAAAAAGTTCTTTTTCAGAATCTGCTTTGCGAAGTCTAAGACGTGTTTCTTCAGCATTGAGTTCCTGGACTATTTTAGAAAAAACAAAATCACCTTTATCCCATCTCATTATATTATGAACTACTTGATCAAATTGAGAGGGTAAGTAACGCAAAAGTTGAAAACATGCATATATTTCGTCAAAATTTTTATTAAACTCCTGAAGTTGTATGGTTAAACGCTGAAGACGTGAAGCAAAAAGACTGATTTTTTCATCCCTTCCAATACGTGATTCAATTAATTCTGAAAAAATTTCCATATGCTGTGATCTAGTATCTGGTATGTAACTTTCCTTCAATATTTTCCAAGCTTCTACAGGACATTTAGTATTTTCAATTAACTTTCTAAAATCTCTCTCAACATTCAAGAAAATAAAAGACAAGGCTACATCAAACTTATGTTTAATCTTTTTAACATCAGCAGCTGTTACAGTAGTACTAACTTCTGGCAGTATCTCTTCTCCTGTAATTATTTCCCACAAACCTTGATTTATCAACAAATACTTCATGTCGGCACTCCAACTCTGGTAATTAGTTGCGTTTAACTTGTCGATGTAATTATTTGATTGGGCCATTTTAAAAAAGAATTCTAAAATGAAATTCTAAAAAAAATTTCTTTCTTCTTTTCAAATACCTCCTTATATTAAAAGCTTCATTTAAAATCAACAATAAAAATTAGCTTTTCACCATGAAGTAATGCATCAACTTTCTAAAAAAAGACTTCATACAAATCAAACTTCCCAAAAATTCTTCTGAAATTCCAAAAAAAATTTTTCATTATATAGCTCATTTTCAAAAAAAATTTCATATAAAAACCATCTTTCTAAAAAAAATTCATTCTATAACTTATTTCCAAAAAAAAATTTCCTTAAAAACAGCTCATTTGTTTTCTTTATCTAGAAAAATTTCTCATATTTTAATATTACTATACCAATACAACAATAACTGCCCCCCCATCTGATTATCTTGTATATTCTATTAATTAATGGAGGCAGTATTTTCAATTTTAGGCTCATCAGCTGGGAGAAATAAATATATCTCTTAATAAGCAAAATATATTTCATTAATCTATTCAAGAAAAACACCATTCAGGAAAAACATTCAATAAACCATGCCAACTATTCACTATATAAATATACTCCTCATGGTTGATGGGATACGCCCATAACCACTATCAGTCTGTAAACAAACTGATCTAAAAACTAAATTTCATTTGCAGAGAAAAATTATATTGCACAGTGTGAAGCTTCCATGTAGGAGTATGTCTATGTAAAAGTTCTTGAATAGATATCAAAATATTCAAAAATAACTTTTCAATAAATTCTTTCATGACTGATGTTTTGGTGTTTCTCAAAATATAACAGGGAAGGAATTATATTTTCAATAAAAGTTTATTCTTCAAACAAACAACAAAAATAACAGATAAAACTTTAAAAGTAAAACTGATCATTCTCAAAAATACATACTTCTTTTTGTAAACATCCTCAGGATAAAAATCATCTTTCACTTTCTCAATGAGCATAAACATATATCTCTAAATGAGCTCAGCACCGGATGTGAACTAGAAACCAAAACAACATCCACCATAAGGTCACATAACTAAAACATCTTCCCTTCAAAAAAACCAGCTGACTAACCACAAGTATCTCAAAAAACATGAGCAGCTGTAAATGACTCACCTACAGTATTTAAAGAGCTAGTAGAAAGAACTAGAAGCAGGAAGTAACGCCCTCTTTAGTTAACAGCTGTTAGAAATGAATACCTAATTAACTTCCTGTGCACGTGTAAGGGGGATGACGTGTAAGGGGGATGACGTCATCACATCGTCATAGCAGGTGCTAAAGTATCAAATAGACAGATGCCCTGTTGTTTTAAGAATACGGCAAAAAGTAAACAAACTCAAGTGGATTTTAAAACATTAACAAGGAAGTGTTTTTAATAAAAATAAGATATTTAAAGGTGAGTAAGTTATTAATAAATATATTTAAAATAAAATAAATATATATCTTTAAAGTAATTTATAAGTAAATATTAATTTCTAACTTTAGTTTAAAAAGGTGAATTATTGAATGTGAAGTAATTTGAAAAATAATAGTAGGCCATAGTTATATATATCCCTAAAGTAAACCATGTTAAATTAAACTTAGGAAGTGTTGAGAACTTTAAACCTGGAAGGTTTTCAAACCTGACAGATACAGATATCATATGCACAGGCGCGACTGCAACAAAGTAGCAATTATATGCGCCTCAGACGGTAACCCGGCTATTGTTATTTATTTATTAATAAACTGCTTGTTTACTTTTATTTTCTTTTTTTTTAATGATACAAATTGTTTTATTCTATTATTATTATCTAAACTTTATTTATTATTATTTCCTTTTTAAAATAATAGAAATTAGTTAAAAATATGTATGTAGCTGGTATTTGAAAACGAAATTTTCGTCAAATTGGCGTCAGAAAAATAACGCGCAATGTGCTGCATATATGACATCTGTGCTGATAAATCAAGAGCTCAGTATTTTTATGCTAGCCTGGCGCAGATAATAAATCGACAAATATTGTACCCGTGGCATTTTTTCGTATTTCATTAATTATTTATATATTGTATTATATTATATAATAATATATCGTATATTATATAATATAATAATATAATAATTCCACTCATTTCATTTACAATATATAACTTTAATTTGAAACTGAAAACTTTAAAATTCATGACTTTTATTTATTTTTTTAAGTGAAAAAGAACAGAAAAAATAAAAATAATGATATTTTGAAGCTTCATAATTGCAGCGAAGGAACAAAACATATACAAATCTAATTTACCACAGCCTAAGTCTTAACAAAGGACTTTTGCACAGTAACCAATAAGATGGGTTTAATTTGGACGTTGCCATTAAGCAATTAACGAATAATCACGATTTTTGTGTCTCATACGATAGCGTAATAAATATATATATAGATTATTATCATAGTTTTTTTTTTTTTTTTTTTTGCTAAATTTTGAGTGGCAACTAAGTTAATATAATCTAGTAAAATGTTAAAAGGCTATTTACGTATGGCGACAAATTTGGAAATATTTCACTTTTCAAAATTGTCAATATATAATTTTTGAACGTTTTTCTTTCTACTTTCTTCTATCTTCAATAGAAGAAAGTATTGTAATCGAAATTTTTTTCGACTTCCGGTTTTCGACGGATTTACACGTTTTAGGGGTCAGAGATTTCAAAAAACCTGTTTTTACAAAATGTCTGTCTGTCCGTGTGTCTGTCTGTATGTCACCATTCTACCATGAAAAAGTGTATGAAGTTATGTATAGAATTGAACCAAATTTTTTGTGAGTGTTTTTGGCTGTGGCAAGCAGGTCCTCCTTCAGTTTTGAAATATTCCACCGGAAGGGGGCGCTGCAATTGCGATGTTTGTGACATTTTCAATATTGTACCGACCAAAAGTATATGGAGTTATGCATCGAATTGACCCAAATTTTTTGTGTATGACTATGGCTAGTTGGTCCTCCCTGAATTTGAAAAATATCCGCAGGAAGGGGGCGCTGCAATACCGAATTTTATGCCATTTTCAATATTGTGTATGAAGTTAGTTCTAGAACTGAACTAAACATTTTGTATATGATTATTTTTTGGTAAGGCAAGTAGGTCCTCCCTGAATTTGAAAAAAAATCTGCCTATCATTCTATTGTCCATCGGCTCGTGCAGAGACGGAAATTCGTTTTTACTCCGATTAATTGATTGAAGCAGAAATTTAAGATGAAAATCAAAGTTGATAGGGTGTTGAATTAAAATTATTAAAGCATTAAAATGAGTAACTTTTTTTTTAAATATTAAAATGCATGTACGAGATAGAAGAAAGTTTTGGGATTGGCACATCCAACTAGTTTTCGTAAATACTATGGGAAGAAATTTCTTTTTAGTTTTTAATATTGTATGTTTATCAGCCTTGATGAACTTTACACTACATTAATAACAATTATATTTATTAAATTTTAAATGTATTTTAAAAATGAAAAATAATAAAAAATGTGAAACTTTTTCGCTAGATTAAAATGCGCTCTAGCACAGAAGCAGTGCTAACAGAACAGAACAACAGAAACAGGGCTAACAGGTTTTGGTTTGTCTTTTGATATCGTTATCATTTTTGACCCAATAAGAAAAAAGAATTCTTTTTTTATTTGTAACTTGGTCTTCACATCAAAATAGTATTTTATCTTTTATTAAACTGCTGTCTATTTTTATGCAAATGCAATGTTATTAAAATAATTAAATGATTATAAATTTATATAATTGCAAAATATGGAATACCCCAACGTTTAGCATTACTATTATGCTGTCATATGTGTATGTATATATTGATTCGCTGTTCAACAAACTGTACACGATGTTATGTTTTAAACGATACTTGTGTTTAAAAGTTAAAGAAAAACTTCTCCGTCTGTTTTGTTATGTCCGCCTTTCGAAGTTCTGCCGGCCTCACCTTGTCCGAGAACAGTTATAAAAAGACACTACTATTACTGTTGAAGGTATGTAACAAAAAGCTTTAAAGCTATTTTAAAACACTTTTAAATATTAACTATTTCTTTTAAGTGTTGTTTGATATGCAGTTATTTCATATATAAAGTGACATTTTATAGCTTTCTCTACATCTAAATCAGTAAATTATGCGAAAAATAAATGCAACCATCATTCCAAACCAAAGAAAAACAATCCAAAAAATCAAAGAAATTTTTACACATTATTGAAGATACCATTACTGAGGGAGAGGGTGTTCGGGGAATGATAGTATATAATATCGTAAGAGGGGAGAGGATCCAAAATTACCAAAAAAAAAAGTGACTAACTTTTATATGGATGTACAGCCCTAAAAGGAGAAAAAGAATCTACCTTTTGCTCATAAGACGATAGCATATGTTTCTTGATTAATGTAACGAAAATTTCACACTTTGAAAATTTTTCGGTCCTACATTTCATTTATAGAACTAAGATGCTTGTTTTGCTACCATGTACTGTAGCAACATTTTTTAAATCAATTTAGTTTTTTTTTTTAATTTATTTAATAATAATAAGAAATATTATCTAAATGAAAGTTGAACAACAATTATAATCATTTAATAATATTCGCAGTCATCTGTATTTTTCATTTAACATCAGATGTATTAAAGAGTATTTCCTGTAATTTAATTTTGGATCCGGTAAATAATCTATCACTTCTCACAGGATGCATCCAGTACCGTCTGTGTATATATATTTTTTCAATTTTCTTGAATAATTCATAAAAATTACAGAATATTTTATTTCCTTCAAAATATCCATCTAATATACATCGAATCAAAAGATTTCTATTATGCCTAGAGACAATATCGTCTGCTTATTTTGACGGAAAGGTCACGTCCGTGTGAATGAGGCAGCGCAGATGTTTATTTTTCGTTCGAAAGCCAAAGCGTCGAAAAAATCGGTCGTCTGTCATTAGCCTTAGAGATGTTTTTAAAAATCTCTATAAGAGTATTTCATGCATCAACACGCATCATTTATCATTTTACAAATAAAGGTTCGTCGATTCCTATGTTTTACTTGGCACTTCTTTTTACATTCATTATACTTTCTTTTTGGCAATAGTTTATAATAATTGGCTCAAATTTTCACATTTTTATAAATGAGGTATGTCAAAGCCATATAAATATATAATTCCGTATTGTCACCGTTGAAATGTGATGAAGACTTGATTCTTTTTTATGTTACCAATTATGAAAAAAGAAATGATTCATTTATTTTATTCCTTTCTCTTTTCTTAATAATACAAGAATGAAGTCACCGGTAACAGCTTGTAGTCTGTGTAAAAACCCTTTAATAAATTCAGATTACAAAAGATAAAGCAGCAGAGTCAGCTGAGGGAAGTTAAAGATTTTTTAATCTTTGGTAATTTGATCTGAAACATTGGTTTGTGTTAAATATGAACGGTATTTATAACATTATGATTTTAATTTTAATTTGGAGACTATTGGATAGCTATCAGAAAAATTATTTCATTGCATTGAATCACGTTTGCAGTTTAATTAATTGGCAATGGACAGGATGATGAATAATCAGCTGTTGGTTTTGTCTTCAAACATACCTATTTTTAGATGGTTTTAGTGAATTAATTCTATCGAGTAGATTATTATGTATTTAGATAAGATGTTAGATATAAATATTATAGAGCAGCAATCAAAACTTTTTTTTTTTCGGAAACAAAATTCTAAAACTTTAGATTACTGAGTTTACACTTACAAAAGTTCCTGATACATCAGATTTAGGTGTTTGTGGTTGGCAGGCATGTAGAAGTACTGTAGAACCTTGATTAACCGAAACTCTCCTCGATTAACCAGTCGGTTTCTTCTGTACTTTTTTTTCCATTTTCTACTATCATCCAAAATTTTCTCTTAAACATGCATTTTTAAGACCCCCCCTCCCCCCACATTCCTTTTGTATGCAAGCTGTCCTTTCCAAACTATGAGCGCAGATAAATATTTTAGAATTCCTTCTCACAAGGAACCCAGAAAAAATTTAAACCATTGTAAGTTTTTATTTCAGAAATAAATTTATTTTCGTTTATAATTTTAATTTAGTATTTAACTGTTAAAATAAGTCATAATAACATTTCAATGACGATACAGTCCACTCCCTCTAATCCGCAACACTATAATCTACAAACGCCTATAATCCGCACTATATTTTAGATGTAAACAAACAGCTAAAATCTCCTTTTTCAACCAAGATAATGCACACTTTGACCAGGGCTTGAAATTCAATTTTCCAGAGGAGGGGAGTCTCCCTCCCAACATTTATAAATGGAGGGGAGTTTAGCTGTTTGAGAGGGAGAAAAAAATCTTTAAAACCTACTGTTATTTTATGTGCTATTTAAAGAATTACACGAATACAGGTATGACAAAATACCACTGAATTATTTTTTGTCAATAACAAAGAATAATAGACATGAGATCGCAAAAAGTTAAAAAAAGAGGAAAAGCTCGTAAACCAGAAAATGAGAAACTATTTTAAATAAAAAATATGTAAGACAAGAAGCTTATTTTATTCACAAAAAAATTGTCAATACTTTTGTTTAAATCCTGTTTTATATTATTTATATTATTTTTTGGGAAGGAGTAGGGGGGAGGGAAAGAAGAGGTCAGAGTGAATCCATTTATGCAAATCAATGTTTTACACAGCAATCTTAGCTAGTTGTCCAATTTAAATTTTAACATGTTTTCACTTAAAAGAGCAATTAACAATCATGGCAATCTAATGTTTAATTTGCCACTCAATTGCAATAAAGTTGTTGAAAACATTCTTACAGCAAATTTTCTGCAATTCTATCACGGAATTTGTATTTTTTACTTGATCTTTTGCCGAAAATCGTGTTTTCTCGCGATCTTTTACCGAAAATGACGATTTTCTCGCGATCTTTTCATGAAAATCACGGTTTTCTTGCGATCTTATGACGAAATCTGCATTTTTCTAGTGTTATTTTGATGGAATCCGAGTTTATCTCACGATGGTTTAACGAAAACTGCATTTTTCTCGCGACATTTTGACGAAAACTGCGTTTTTCTTCTGATATTTTGACGAAAATAGCATTTTTTCGCGATCTTTCGACGAAAATGGTATTTTTTCACCGATATTTAAGACGAACCCAGACAACCACAATCGTCCTTTGGACGCTCTACAATGATCCTTGAAATCCCATAGTTGTCATATCCTATGAAACTATCCTGTGAATGTCCCCAGAATACTGAAGATAGGACCGTCCTCACAGTACTGTCTTAAGAACGGCCGAAGGACGCATTGCGACTCCTTGGATTTGGAACCCTGTACTTGAATGTGCAGCCTACCAACCAACTCACCAGAATTCAGAAAAAGCGTGCGTGATTTCCAATGTTTATCAATTTCAACTCATGGTGATTTCGGATAAAAGGAAAGTGAATGTAATTATAAGGTAAGAATTTTCCTTCATGTATATTTGCAATGCATTTCCTTATAATTATTCTGCCTCTATATTTGTATAATGTTGGCAAAATTTTATTAAAATGCAATTAAAAAAATAGGCCTAGTCATCGCCTGGTATAATCATCTCCTGAATAAGAAATAATTTTATAAGACAATATTACAATATATATGTTTACAGTAAGAAAGAAATTTGTCTTATAAAATTGAAAATTTTGTGTTTTGTATTATAAAATAAACTGATTATAAATATAAATATAAAATTATATGCTGTTTTTGCATGATTATGCCTAACAAGTATTTCAAAACAGTGTTTTCTCGCCAAAATCTCTAAAGAAAAAACACCGACACAATGATGTGACATAACAAAGCTGTTTAATAGATTCAGAAAACAAGTTGATTTTATTTAACAGTTTTGGAGAAATCAAAATTTAAATTGAATATTTACATTGATGTAACAAGTCCTTTTAAAAATTTTAGTTGACTTGGATTATCCATTTTCTATTAATTATATGTTGTATACTGTTTATTTTTTACTTTATTTTGTTTGAAACATTAAGACATTCTTTCCTGTGTTTCATGTATAGGTCATTCAAAAAAGTTAAGCATCCCAGTGGAACGCTATGTTTTGTTATATTTCAATTAAATATTGTTAAAATATATATTTCAGAAACATTTTTCTTCAATATAATTATGAAATTTCAGGTGATTTTTAAATTGATTCTATAAAGAAAAAAGAAATAAAGAAATCTGTAAGGTGAGTTTTTTTTTTAATGGCACCTGTGTCACATAAAATTTTGAATTTCAATTCAAAATTTACTTGTGAGTTGCTAGTGTACTTATTCAGAAACTATGTGATTAAAAAGTGTTTTCTATTTTTAAGTTAAAAAAAAACTTTCAATAAATTCCATGATTCGGCATTTTAAATTAAATTTCCGGATGAGACTGCTAACTGCTTCCTCATGATGACATTTCTGTGGCTGTCAAATCCTAAAAATCGTAAAATACTAACTTAACAACATTTCAATTTCTTCATATCTGAATGAAATCTGTGTAAATGCAAGTTTTTGTATTTATGAATGATAATGAATTAACAAAAGTATAAGAAAAATTGTCACTTTTAATTTAAGAATAACCTTCAATATGTGATACTACTTGGTTATTTTGTCGGCTATAAATTTACTTCCAAACTCCAAGATTAAATGCCAATAATGAATGATCGTAGATATCCATTCACTTGACATTAAGAATTACATCATCAAATGATTTTCAATTCGACCTTTTATTTCTACTTTTATTAATGCTCTACTATTTATTTGTTTTTTCATAAGCATTATTTAAATGAAAAGTTTCATTAATTTGTGTAAATTGGCTTTTGCGATTTGTATAATTTGACAAAACTGATCGCCGAGATAACCAAGTAGTACCCAATATAATAGTTGATTATGAAGTGATGTGACCAGTGTTGAATTCAGGTAGTGCCTGGGGAGGGGGGGGGCATTCCCCTCCCAGAGCAATGAAATGTCTATCCTGGAAATTTTGTTTTTTAATGGTCAAAAATTGCAATTTCTCCTCCCCGGAACTCTATAATGCCCCCCTCTTCCCACCAAAGCCACTAAAGTCCCTCTGGAGAAAAGTGTCTCTTAATTCAACACTGGATGTGACCCCCCCCCTCCTCCATAAATTGAGAACTAGATCTGTCATTATCAGGGATGGGAAATTTTTGAAATCTTGTCTGCCAAGGATTTATTTCACCAGCCTGCAAGATGCAACACGCATGCAGTTGAAAAAAGTTATCACAAAATTGCACACGGAATTACTATTGCCTACTGCAATACATTTTTTTTATTCTTTTTTTCCTATAAAATTAAGAAATATATGCAACAGAGGTAAGCTTATGTAATATTTTGGAAAGTTAAAATATCTATATTGAAAAAGTGTGCACGATAATGTCTCTATTGCCTACAGTTTTTCCAGAATTTCCCCCAGAGGGTTTCAGGAGGGCGCTCCGGCCCTCCTGCCCTTTAGTTTAAAGAATTGCGCCCCTCTTTCACCTAATCCAAAGCCCCTCTTGTCGCTCATACAAAAATATAGTGCCCTTCTTGCCCCACATTTGAAAAAACACAGCCCTTCATCAATGATGCTGACGTGCTGTAGCGCTTAAATTACAAAAAAAAAAAAATCAGCGATGGAACGCAAAAAATAGCATCCCGTGAGACGCGTAACTTTGTCAGAGGATTGCAGAAAAATGGCAAATTTCGTTAAAAACTCATGCCCTTCGACGATAATACAATTGATTTCTGGCAAGATTCGCGAAAAAATGGCTAATTTCGTCACAAAATCCCGAAAAAGTGGCAGATTTTCTCAGAAGATCGTGAAAAAATGACCAATTTTGTTCAAAAATCACAATAAAACGGAAAGATTTGTCAAACGATTCGTGAAAAACAGATAATTTCGTCTAAAATTCTTTAGAAATGGCAAATTTCATGCAAAAATCACAATAAAATGGAAAATTCACCAAAAATTCATAGAAAAAAAAATGCAAACTTCGTCAAAATATCCCCCCCCAAAAAAACAGCAATTTCATCAAAAAAAAAAAAAAAAAATTGCACATTTTGTTAGAGGCACAAAAAAAAAAAAAAAAAAAAAAAGGTTAATGCCAGAAGTGAATTTTTCTGCTCTAAAAACTAATTTTCCTGCTTCAAAACTGTGTTTTTCTTGCTTTTAGCAGATTTTCCTGATTCACAATCATTTTTGTGCGAAGAGAAAATTGCATTCGGGGCATAATTAGAGAAAAGATGGGTAGATTTCATTCCCATTACAAACTGTGTGCTTTTTTTTCACCTCTTTTTCAAAATGTGAGTTTTTTCGTGTTTAAAAGTGACAAAATTGGTGGGTTTTTCAGATCTTTTGCAGACATGCTACTTTTCCGTGGAAACACGGAATTCCGCTTTTTCGGCGACAAATTTTATTATCCCTGGGATCTGATAGAAAAATAGACATATTTTCCCTAAGTTCTTGTCATTCCACTCAACCTATTTTTCTAATTTATTACTATATTTATTTACAATAGTATAAAGTAAAATTTCATTTAAAACAAATTCTATTTATCTTATTTGCTTTTAAATAATTAAAGTATAAATGAAAAACTAAGTCTCAATTTAAACACTTATTATCTTTATTTCTTCTGTGTTTAAATTTCAACTTATAATAAATAAAATACCTTTTATCTTTCTTTTGTACTTCGGCATAATTAACAGCTACTCATATCTTATCTACTTACCATACACTATTTGTTGATAATCTGCTTTCTTACGGCATCGACACTTTCGTTTCTCCCGGCAAATATCTTCCATCCTTCATAGAATACTTACGATGTTTTTCTACAAAGTTATCGGACCTGGCAATAGGTGGCGTAGTATGTCCACGAGCATACGTAGTTTCCCCGTGGCTGACTGCTACTGGATCGTCTTTCCCGCGAACATTCGAGATGCCGGAGGTGACGTTAGATCAGGAAGCGGATGTCACGTGAGGGGGCGTTGTCAGCGAAGGATGGGATATTTAAACTGTGTTGTTTTGCCGGCAAGCGTTCGCCTTGTCTCGTTCAACGTGTAATGAAGTCCTGTGTGGAAACGGTGGTCGTAATGTTAAAGTTGTTTCTTGTTTATGAAGTGAATATAATACGATAACGTCCAGCTTTAATATGTGAAGTGATATTACGGTTGTTAAAGTGAATATGTGGTTATAGGAGGAACTGACATATTTTGAATTGACGTTTTAAAAATTGAAGGAAAGCTTCGGAGTAAATAGCAAGGTACCGGCCACCTACAGCAAAATGTCAGATGAGTTTTTATTTTATTTTACTTATCTCTTAGAACAATATTTTTTAATCTCTCCTTCTTAAATATATCTTTTTAATTCAGACTTCGTCTGTTATATTTATTCAGAATCAATTTTGTCAACTTTAATTTGTTAGAAATGAATTCAGACTCAATTCAGTGGTTTCGTTTTATCAAGCGTTACGATAGCCGGCGAGCTAGTAACGACTTGCTGATTGCTAGGGCAATCGTTTGGATGTTACTGTTATTGAGTTGATTCATTGTCTATCCTGTTTTGCTCCACCCTCCATATAAATCTTCTTGTGGCAGAGGTCGATTAATGGAGAACACATTATGTGGCAGGTGATGTGTTTTAGGAAGGCATTTTCGAGTAGCAGCGTGAATCCTTGGGAGCTTTTATTATATGAAAAAGGTTGACCAGACTTTGCAGTAATGGGAAGGGGAGATATATATTTAAGAATTAAATTTAAAGTTTCTGCTATTTATTTTTCTTAACATTAGTGATTAAAATTTATTCTGAAAGTAAATGTTTAAAAATGAATTGGGAATTATGATTTGAATTAAACTTAAAGATAAAATATTTTTCATAAACTTTATTTTTCTTTTAAAGCTAAAAATACAATTTTTCCTTTACAATATAAAATAAATTTTTCTTTATTTCTTCTGGTGCTCTGGTTCATAATATGCAAAGTGAATGATATTAATTTGAATTCAATATAAGAACTGAGATATCTATATTTATGTTTTTAGACAATTGATTTGATATTCATATTTGTTTATTTGATTTTAATTATGATTTTAATAAAGGTTGTTATTTGTTATTTAAACCTGTTTAATTTCTGCTTCTCAATATATATTCATTTGACATTTCAATATCTTCATATATGACAAGTTATTTTAGGGCAGACAATTCAGCTTATACGCCCACTAGCGTTAATGCTCTGCAAATCTATTTATTTCCATTGTATAGAGAATTGCCATTAAGGTAATTTCTCTATCAGATCGGTTATGGGCATTGGTTTGCCCACACTTCAAATACTTGTCTTTTTCAAATTTCTTTTCAATTTTTATATTACTGGTTATTCTATATTTTGGCTCATCTATGGATTTTTTTTTGACATTGTTCCTTTTTGGCTCTCCATGTGTTAAGTAATAGATGGATCTCTGAGATGGGGGGGCTGTTGGTTTTGTTTCCTAATGTTAAAGTTTGAAAATTTAAGAATTTTTTTTTTTTTTTTTTTTTTTTTTTTTTTTTTTTTTGTGGTGAAATCTTTTTGAGAAATTTAGAGAATTTTTTTTTTGGGAAGTTTTGGAAATTTTTTGATAGATTTTTTTTGAGAATTTAGCAATTTTTGAAAAAAAAAAAAAAAAAAAGGTTTTCTTGAAAGATTAAAAAAAAATTTTTTTTATAGGGAAGTTTGTTTTGAGGAGATTTGAAATTTTTTTTTGAAGGGAATTTAAGATTTTTTTTATTAGTGAAAGTTTTGAAAAATTTAAATTTTTTTTTATATAGAGAAATTTTTTGAAAATCAGAAATTTTCTTGGAATTTTAAAGTGGTTTGGCTATTTCGTTATACACTCTCTCTGATATGTTTGAAACCTTTTTTCTGACTGAGCTGTTTGGTGGTCTGGCTAGAAGCTAATTCCTGGAAGGATCATCATTTTGATTGTGATGAGAAGTTAAAAATGTGTTATTCAAGTCGTTGCTTGGTTTTCTTCATGTGCCTATGTAAATTGAAAGATTTTTAATGAGAAAAGTTCTGGAGTCCTGTGGTGTTTGCTTTTAAATGGACCTACCAGCATGAACTTTGTAAGAAAGATTTGGCTGATACAGGGTGCCTTGAGCTGCTATTCCTGCATATTGTTGATGCTTCTCTTACAGAGTGGACTGTTTGTTATATCATCATACATCGGTTAAGATGCTTTTCAATTGATGATTTTCTTTTGAAGTCCATTGTGAAAGAACAGATACTTGAGCAAGTCAAGTTCCTTTACTGAGCAATTCATCCTTGTGTAAGAAAGTCTAAGAGACTGTTTTTGAGAAGCTATATTGTGATAAAGGTAAAGCCTCTTGGTGATATTTTTAAATACATATAGTCATTTTTTTCTGGACTTGCTACAGCACCCATAGCATGAGTAAGTGCAGAAGAGCGGTGCTGGGCCACCGTTCTTGCCTCGCGGGACTGGTAACGTATAAGACTGTTGTGGACACTATATTTGAACTTTTATAGACTTTTATTTGGCATGATTTTAGACATTGGCCACTGTGATCTGAAGGAAGATTTATGTCAAGAAGAGGAATCGTCTGTGAAATTTTAAATTTTTTATATATTTAAGATGATTGTTATATTTTGTTTAAAGTGATTAATATTTTAAAGGTTAAGCTGAAATTGATGAAATTACTTATTAGTAATGTTAATAGTTTAAGCTACATGAATAGTAAAAAGTTAACATTTTTCTTATATTTTTAATTAGAGATAAATGAATTTTTTTTGAAAAATCTTTGTTAGAGATTAAATCGTTTTAAAGTTAAGAAAATGTTGAAGGATTTGCCTGTGATATTTTTAAGTAATGTTGGATTTTTAAAGGATATTGATAATTTAATATTGCATTAACAGAAAAATGATTGTAGGACTCGGGGATCATTAACTATAAAACATAGCTGCAGTTCTTTAAAAAAAAAAAAAAAAAAAAAAGCTATTTTTAAATTTTAAAGTTTTTAAGATAATATATTTAAATTATTTATCAATTTTTAACTGCTTTAAAAATTATTAATGATTATATAAAAGATGAAATTTGAATGATTTTTATATCTTTTATGAGGAGGGTAATTTATTTTAAGTTAAAGGTTTGAATATACTTTTGCTTATTTTTATTTGAAATAATATTTTTGTTTGAAATCTGATAGTTTAAGATCTGTTAAAACTTTTGATTCCATTGGGTTAGCTTAACATTTTTTTTGATTTAATGTACTTCTACCCTGGAAGTGGAATCATGGATAGTCTGTACAAAAAGGGTGCAGTTAGGTCTAAACTGAAAAACGATTTCTTTATAATTAAAGTCATATTTTTTTTACCTCCTCTATTTATGTTTTTAATTCTTTTAAAAATTTTATTTTTTTAAATATTTTTAATCAAGATATGTTTTACTTTATTTAAATGTTGTTATTCCTGTTGTCTGTGATATTTATTTAAGAAATGAAATAAGTTTAAGGTGCAATATTTTTGAAAAAGGTGATCTTTTTAGTTTAAAAATGATCAGAATTTGAAGTAAATTGAGTTTACAATTTGATCTGTCATTTTAATGAAGATTTTTTTTTAATAACAGCATTCATAAAGATGTGTTAGAGGAATGCTATAAATTTTTAAGATGTTGCACCAATTTGATTAATATGGTCTAATCTATATCTGTAGATAGCTGTGTTGGGTTATGTGTAAGATTTCTGGGTCTGATGTTATAGTCGGCAGTTTAAGTCAGTGTTAAAATTTATAGAGAACGAATTTTTGAGGAGTTTTCCTGTCTTAGAGCTAGAAGGCTACATTCAGATTTTGAGAAATGCATAGGCCAAGCTCGGAAGGAATTTTAGAATTTTTGGTCCTTTTAGGTAAAAGTTAAGAGGTTTAAAGTTGGTTGAGTGTGCTTCGAGGGGGTGAACTTGTTTTTGAAATCTATTAAATGGCTCTTACTGTGAGAATAAGGTAAAGAGAATGCCTGTTTATTGTAATTGGAAAGTTGAGATCCTAATTATATTTTTTTGCTTCCTTTAAAATACTTAACATTAATTTTTAAGAATGACGCAAGTAATTTTTTGAAGTTTAAGCTTGATGTCTTCTTGAGTTGCGAAATGTGTAAGGGGAGGCATTGATTTATGAATTGTTAGGGATCTCAATTTCTTTTGAAATGGATAACTACTTTTGTCAACATAATAGGTTTAAGACGGATAGTTTGTTTTGGAATCTGTTAAGATAATCTATTGTTAAGTCTGTTTTTGGATCATATATCTTGGGCTAAAGCCTTTCTCCAGTAAATTTTTTTAAGATACTTCCTATTGAGATCAGTATAGTTATCCATGTTCCTTCATTCATGGTAATGACTGAAAAATATACAGAAACGGCTAATGTACTGGTATTCGTATTTATTTGGTTTTCATTAGTGACTACCAATATCCATGTCTTATTTGTTTGGTATGAAAGGATTGTGTGAAGTCTCTGGCCAGAGCAATGGATTAGTATGAATGCATGCAGTTTTGCATATGGTGCTGAAAGGATTAGTTTTTGATTGAATGTGTTGTCACAACTAAATTTTTTTATTTTTTTGTACAGGATATCTTGGTTATTTGGTAGTTGAAACAACTCAAGTTTGTATTGTATAGTTGATAGGACATGGATTAACCTTGTGGAAGTCTGGATCTGTAAGTGTAAAACTGGAGTTAAAGAGTTAAGTCAGAGTTCACCTTGCTTGAAGTTCACTACTTTGTTTGTTAAGTGTGAAAGATGGTGTTGGTTGGTTGGAGATCAATCTTGATTTGAAGATTAAATACAAATTTTTATGCGTAGGGTGTAATGGAATTTTAATTATAATGGAAGAATTTTTTTTTGAGAGTTAAATTCTTGAAGCTAAAGGCTAGAAGATATACATTGAGTTTAATGGTGTAAGATGTAATGGATAATGGAGAAGTTTTTGAGGTGTTGAATTCGAGGTTAAGATTTGAAGAATATGTATTTTTAGTGTGAGATTGAATTACATGGTAATAGTGTTAGAAATTCAATTGTTAATCATATAGTTGAAATTGAAATTTTTTGGTTTTTAATGGTATAAAGATTGGATTACATGGTATTGGTTTTAGTAATTCAATTAATTATAAACTCAGAAATTGAAAATTTTTAATTATGAGAACACTTGTTTAATTTGACACATGGTATTCATATTTATAGTGTTAGAATACATGTGCTATATGATGGTTTATAATATTAAAGTGTGAAAAAAGGGATATATTTGAATTTGAAATTTTTGTGTAAATTGTTAGAAAAGAATTCAAATATGACTGATATTTAGGACTGTAAAGATTTTTAGAAGTTGATTGATAAGAATTAAAGTTGATTGAAGAAATTAATAGAATTTAAAGTTGATTGTAAAGATTTAAGTTTTTGAATATAAATATTTTAAAATTTTTAATTATGTCTTGATTGTAATATATATGATTTCCTCGTGATATTTACATGAAAAATTTTGAAGATTGTTAGTATAAGATACAAGGACTATAAGATTTTGTCTTAACAATGAAACTCACTGTGGCTGATGATTTTAAAGTTATTAGAGATAAGGCTGACTAATATGTGTAATTTTAATTGTATGTGTTGTTGTATAATCTTATTATTTTTTTTATAGTTTATGTGTATGGACTGGAGCCCAGAGAAATTTTTTTTATTATTGCCTTATATGATCTCATGAGACTTCTTTTGTGCTGATGGAGACAGTAGATGCCGTGTATAGATTTTTGTTGAGACAATTGTGATTGGTGATATAATATTGCTGTTAAATTTGTGATGGTGGCTGAAGTCGAGCTTTTGGATTAGTTTTTGAGGTTGAAGTGTGGACAAACCGAGGTATACCAATGTGCAGAGTTAGAAGTTACTGCTTTCTGGTATTTAGATGGTTTCATGGAATTGACAAGAGGGGGGGCTTCTGATAGAAAAATAGACATATTTTCCCTAAGTTCTTGTCATTCCACTCAACCTATTTTTCTAATTTATTACTATATTTATTTACAATAGTATAAAGTAAAATTTCATTTAAAACAAATTCTATTTATCTTATTTGCTTTTAAATAATTAAAGTATAAATGAAAAACTAAGTCTCAATTTAAACACTTATTATCTTTATTTCTTCTGTGTTTAAATTTCAACTTATAATAAATAAAATACCTTTTATCTTTCTTTTGTACTTCGGCATAATTAACAGCTACTCATATCTTATCTACTTACCATACACTATTTGTTGATAATCTGCTTTCTTACGGCATCGACACTTTCGTTTCTCCCGGCAAATATCTTCCATCCTTCATAGAATACTTACGATGTTTTTCTACAAAGTTATCGGACCTGGCAATAGGTGGCGTAGTATGTCCACGAGCATACGTAGTTTCCCCGTGGCTGACTGCTACTGGATCGTCTTTCCCGCGAACATTCGAGATGCCGGAGGTGACGTTAGATCAGGAAGCGGATGTCACGTGAGGGGGCGTTGTCAGCGAAGGATGGGATATTTAAACTGTGTTGTTTTGCCGGCAAGCGTTCGCCTTGTCTCGTTCAACGTGTAATGAAGTCCTGTGTGGAAACGGTGGTCGTAATGTTAAAGTTGTTTCTTGTTTATGAAGTGAATATAATACGATAACGTCCAGCTTTAATATGTGAAGTGATATTACGGTTGTTAAAGTGAATATGTGGTTATAGGAGGAACTGACATATTTTGAATTGACGTTTTAAAAATTGAAGGAAAGCTTCGGAGTAAATAGCAAGGTACCGGCCACCTACAGCAAAATGTCAGATGAGTTTTTATTTTATTTTACTTATCTCTTAGAACAATATTTTTTAATCTCTCCTTCTTAAATATATCTTTTTAATTCAGACTTCGTCTGTTATATTTATTCAGAATCAATTTTGTCAACTTTAATTTGTTAGAAATGAATTCAGACTCAATTCAGTGGTTTCGTTTTATCAAGCGTTACGATAGCCGGCGAGCTAGTAACGACTTGCTGATTGCTAGGGCAATCGTTTGGATGTTACTGTTATTGAGTTGATTCATTGTCTATCCTGTTTTGCTCCACCCTCCATATAAATCTTCTTGTGGCAGAGGTCGATTAATGGAGAACACATTATGTGGCAGGTGATGTGTTTTAGGAAGGCATTTTCGAGTAGCAGCGTGAATCCTTGGGAGCTTTTATTATATGAAAAAGGTTGACCAGACTTTGCAGTAATGGGAAGGGGAGATATATATTTAAGAATTAAATTTAAAGTTTCTGCTATTTATTTTTCTTAACATTAGTGATTAAAATTTATTCTGAAAGTAAATGTTTAAAAATGAATTGGGAATTATGATTTGAATTAAACTTAAAGATAAAATATTTTTCATAAACTTTATTTTTCTTTTAAAGCTAAAAATACAATTTTTCCTTTACAATATAAAATAAATTTTTCTTTATTTCTTCTGGTGCTCTGGTTCATAATATGCAAAGTGAATGATATTAATTTGAATTCAATATAAGAACTGAGATATCTATATTTATGTTTTTAGACAATTGATTTGATATTCATATTTGTTTATTTGATTTTAATTATGATTTTAATAAAGGTTGTTATTTGTTATTTAAACCTGTTTAATTTCTGCTTCTCAATATATATTCATTTGACATTTCAATATCTTCATATATGACAAGTTATTTTAGGGCAGACAATTCAGCTTATACGCCCACTAGCGTTAATGCTCTGCAAATCTATTTATTTCCATTGTATAGAGAATTGCCATTAAGGTAATTTCTCTATCAGGATCAATGCAAAAATGCATTAAAATTTGTTGATATTTATATGTAGGGGGGGGGTTAACGATGAAATACAACAAAAACAAGAGTCAAACGGCTCTAAATTAAGAAAATTTCTTCAAAGGATTGCAGAAACAACGCAAATATCTCCAAAGGATTGAAAAAAAACTATAAAATCATCAAACAATCGCGGAAAAAATACTATTTTCTTCAGAGGATCGCGAGAAAAAACACAATTTTTGTTAAATGACCACTAACAAGACGCGATTTTCGTCAAAAAATTGCTGGGAAAACACTAATTTTGTGAACAGGTTGCGGAAAAATACTCTAATTTTGTCAAGTAATCGTATTTTTCGAAAGATCACGGAAAATGCTCCAATTTTGTAGAAAGATCGAGGAAAATACGGAAATTTTAACGAAAGATCGCAGAAAATACACATATGTTGACAAACGATCGCAGAAGACACAAATTTTGACGAAAGATCGCGAAAAATATGCAAATTTTGACGAAAGATCGTGGAAAATATGCAAATTTTGACGAAAGATCGCGGAAAATACACATTTTGATGAAAGATCGCGAAAAATACGCATATTTTGACGAAAGATTGCGGAAAATACGCATATTTTGACAAAAGATTGTGGAAAATACGCATATTTTGATGAAAGATCGCGGGAAATACGCATATTTTACGAAAGATCGCAGAAAATACACATATTTTGACGAAAGATCGCAGAAAATATGCAAATTCTGACGAAAAATTGCGCAAAATCCGAAAATTTTGACGAAAGATCGCGCAAAATACGCAAATTTTGACGAAAGATCACGGAAAATATGCAAATGTTGACGAAAGGTCACAGAAAATACACATATTTTACGAAAGATCGTGGAAAATATGCAAATTTTGACGTAAGATCGTGGAAAATACGCAAATTTTGACGAAAAAGTGCAAATTTCGTTAAAGGATTTTGGAGAAATGAAAACTTCATTAAAAAGGCTGTGGGAGAAAAACGCAGATTTTGCCAAAAGTCTGTGAGGCCGTGAAAGTTCAGCTTTTTTCTTGCTGAGCCTGTAGCATGTCTGCTTTTGAAGAAATTTGCCATTTTTTGTCATCATTAAACAAAATTCTCTGTTTTTTCGCGATTTTTTCACGAAATTTGTCCTTTTTTCGCGATTTTTTAACAAAATCTGAAGTTTTTACGCTCTTTTAACAAAATCTGTTTTTGTGATATTTTAACAAAACCTGCTTTTTTGTGATCTTTTAACAAAATAGGCCATCTTTTTACAATGTTTAAAAAACCTTTTTCACAATCTTTTAACAATGCTTGTTGCTTTTTTTTTTTTTTTCAAAGTTTTTGGATTTTTTTTCTGGATTTTTTGACGAAATTTCTGTGTTTCCATGATTATTTGAACCACTAGATTCTAGATTCAACTCTATAAAAATGCCCTTAAAAATCACAAAAGTGCCCTTTTCAGAGTAGCGTCCTGTCCTTTTGAAACTTGGGGGAAACTCTGGTTTTTCAAAAACTAAAAATCCACTCACCTTGCGAGAAAATCCACTCGCCACTGGCAAGCAAAATGATGTATTTCTCCACCCCTGCTCATTATATATGATGAATAATGCTTTGCTAACAAGTGTTTTTTTTAATTCGTTGTTGAACCTTCTTTAACTGAATACTTCATTTAGCAGAGTTTCCCCCACAGAGTTTCAGGGGGGCACTCACCCCTTCTGCCCTTTAGTTAGTAAAATAGTGCCCCTCTTGTCGCTCATTCAAAAAAATAGCACCCTTCTTGCCCCACATTAGGAAAAATGCAGGTCTTCAGCGATGATACGGACACGCTATAATGCATAAATTAAGCAAAAAATTGCAAAAAAAGAGAATTTCGTTTAAAAAATCGCGAAATAATGACTAATTTCCAGCAAAATTGGCAAAAAAAATGGCTGATTTTGTCTCAAAATCCCGAAAAAAAAGGCAGATTTCTTTTAAAAAAATTGTGAAAAATGACAAATTTTGTTCAAAAATCGCGATAAAACTGAAAATTTTGTCAAACGATTTGCGAAAAACGACAACTTTTGTCAAAAAATCACGATAAAGTGGCAGATTTTGTCCAAAAACCACAATAAAACTGAAAATTCTCTGATAAGATTCACGAAAAACGGCAAATTTTGCCAAAGATTGCGAAAAAATGCAAATTTCATCAAAGGGGCACAAAAAAAGTTAATGCCAGAAGTGAATTTTATTTTCGGAATTTACATTTTTTTGTGTTTAAACGTGACAAAATTGTCAATTTTTCGCTATCATTTGACAAAATTTGCCATTTTTGTTATCGTCTAATAATATTTGCCAGTTTTTCACGAAATTTGTATGGAAATTTGTTTGGAATTTTATATTGTCATTTTCAAACTTCATATCATTCGTAATGTTTTTCAAAAATTTAATAAAATCGTAATGTTTAAGTGGGCAGCCTTAAATTGCAAGGCATTGATAATTCATCTCTGTTACACATTTAACGTTCTTTTAAATGTTTAAAATTCTGTCTATTTTTAATGTAGGTTTTTTAGCTTATCCTGTTTTTAAATTTAGGGGTTGGGGTGGGGGGTAGATAAAAATACTGATTTTAAAAATGTCGTTAATTGTTGAAAATGATTGATCTCAGAAAATATTTTGTATCAGTCCATACTTAATTTTATCTATTCTCTTTCAGCTTCTACTTCCACTGCCACTGGCAGTTGAAATGCACCTGAATTAGAAAAATTCCTGTTAATGGATGAGTGCAGTCTGCAGTTCTTAAAAGAAAAACTTTCAGTACTGGAAAATCAAGTATATATGGTATGCTTTTCACCATTTTTTCTGGCTATCTTAATGTTTAAAGATTAATCATAATTCTTAGATTTTTTTTTTCCTCTCAAGAAACTCTTTTTTTTTTTTTTTTTTTTTTTTAATAGTGTTAAAAATTAATGTTTGTTAGTAGTTACAGTAAAACCCCAATAATTCGGATTAATTGGGAACAGACTCAATCCGGATTATCGATTATCCAGAGAATTAGAAAAAAATGAAATATAAAATATAACATTGTATGAATTATTTAATTGCTTGAATTTTATTTTGTGTTTTTAAAATATTAAACCATAGATATAAAGGCAATTTTTTATAGTTATATTTTACTTTGACACAGTAATATTCTTGATAAATAGTCAGAAAATTATAAATTATTAAAGATAATATATTCAGATGTTAACATGATAGAAATGTTTTTGTAAAGTTACAATCTGCTATTCTTCATTTGTATGTGTATTTATTAATTGAATCTATTTTTTTATTTTATTTTTTTTTTTTTATTTTTTTTTTTTTTACAAATTTAATACAAATTTTTGCCTTGTTCAATGGATTACGTCGATTTGATGTGGTAAAATTTACTGTAAATTTTTTCCGGGTTTAAAAAGGATTTTGGCAGCGGATGGTACGGAGGATGTTGGTAGCTATGCAATATTTTGTTTGTTGCGTTCATACAATTAAGCTTTTTTTTTTTTTTTTTTTTTTTTTTTTTTTTTTTTTTTCATGAAAATTTATATTTTACCTCATCTGTAAAATAACATTTCTAGTATTGGAAATCGAAGTTATTTTATGCCTAGAATTTTTTTGATTTGTAATTATTAGTTACCATTATATGTTTTAAATGTATATATGTACTTTATAGAATTAAGTGAAAATTTATTATTTCCTGTAAATTATAAATAATTTTGATGCCAAATGCCCAAATGTATTTAACTTTAGATGAATAACAATTGACAATTTATGTTACTTTTTTTTTTTTTTTTTTTTTTTGACTCCAACAAAAAAATAAAACAAAAAATTCAACTAGAAGTACAGTTTTAAAAAATTGTAATTTAAGAAATTACCCCAACCATTTGAAAAATGTTTCACTCGATACATTCATCTATCATTTTAAGCTAAATACCAGTTGTTTTATTGTGTATTATCCATGCCACTGCTATAAATGACTTTATACATGCTGCAATTTGAAGGTACGGTTCGTTTAAGTTATATCACTCTATTGTCGCCAAGCATAAAAGTTGGCGACGAAAGAAACATTTCAAACTATTTAACATTGTTGGTGCAAAAGTAATCATTATTAAAATACAGCTTTGGCATATACTGTTATACTTGTAAGACTTTGGCATATATTGTTTGATTTTACAGAGCAGAATTTTGGTGATGGAGGTTTTAAACCAAAATCGATCGCAGCACATGCATCTGTGAATGGGTCCATCAGACATCGAATCAAAAAAGTTTTTTCCCAGTTTTTCCCAAGCCGATTGCTTTTTAGTTTTCTTTTTAGGTGGTGGAAAATCAAGAGTAATAGCTATAACATTTTCCGGCTTGTTAGAATCACTATTGGCACTCAAATTTTCCTGGTTAGAACCGACCGATAGTAAAACGCCATGGCTAGTGGATTGGTCGCCCTGGCGACATGATGTTTTACAATTAATCGGTTCGGCATTAAATTGCTTCCTTTTTCGTGATCGCCTTTCAACACGTAATTGGTTTTCAGCGGCTCAATAATCTTTTGATTTTATCATTTTCTGCATTGAAAGACGTTTTTGCGCCAAACCAAATACAGTATTACTCAGTTATCCCGTCGACCAATTTCGCCAAATGATACGAATCGCCAAACTAATAAGCAACTTATACATGTTGACTAAATTTTTATTTTAAATAGCAAAAGAAGAAATAAAAATCACTTTATGATTGTTTAAGTACGCGTATTGTGTTTAATATCATTGAATGCGATATTCACGTTCATTCATTTCTTTGGCTTCGGCTTTTTCCGTATCTGTTAATTTCCGTCTACCCATTTTTAAATTTGTTAGTTTTCTCCTTTATTGCAATTATTTTAAACATTTTAATTTCCTATTCAAATAAAAATTCTTCTAAAAGTAAAGAATTTAATTTAAATTCAAATAAAAATTCTTCTAAAAGTAAAGAATTCAATTTAAATTCAAAAGTGACCACATCATTCAAAAGTGGTAACATCATTCAAAAGTGGTAACATCATCGGGTCCATTCTCCCAAAAACAACAACCATTTTTCAAATGGTTAAAAATTTTCAATTTGAAATTTTAAAATCATCTGCTGATCCCACATGGCACGTAATCTATGATACATACACATGTAATTATGCTTTATATAAGAAATCATCAGTTAAACTTACATAATAAATCAGAATATATAAATTTTTTTATTTATGTCCTATTTTCTTTTGAAGGCCTATTTTCTTTTTTTCTTCTTTTTGCTCTGTATACGAAATACTGGCTACGAAGTTATGCTCAGTATACGAAAAATTTCCAAATTAATATTCTGTTTTAAATATTTATGATATGTCACTGATTAATTGCATATTTAGTAAACTTCAAAGTCAGTATAATGAACATTTTTCTACTTACTGAACATTTTCTTCTTTTTGACATATTTAAAACAAACCTAATATTAAAAAGTTATTCATTTTCTTAACGTTTTTTAACCATTTGAAAAATGGTTGTTGTTTTCGGGAGAATGGACCCGATGATGTTACCACTTTTGAATGATGTTACCACTTTTGAATGATGTGGTCACTTTTGAATTTAAATTAATTTCTTTACTTTTAGAAGAGTTTTTATTTGAATTTAAATTAAATTCTTTACTTTTAGAAGAATTTTTATTTGAATAGTAAATTAAAATGGTTAAAATCATTGTAATAAAGGAGAAAACTAACAAATTTAAAAATGGGTAGACGGAAATTAACAGATACGGAAAAAGCCGAAGCCAAAGAAATGAATGAACGTGAATATCGCATTCAATGATATTAAACACAATACGCGTACTTAAACAATCATAAAGTGATTTTTATTTCTTCTTTTGCTATTTAAAATAAAAATTTAGTCAACATGTATAAGTTGCTTATTAGTTTGGCGATTCGTATCATTTGGCGAAATTGGTCGACGGGATAACTGAGTAATACTGTATTTGGTTTGGCGCAAAAACGTCTTTCAATGCAGAAAATGATAAAATCAAAAGATTATTGAGCCGCTGAAAACCAATTACGTGTTGAAAGGCGATCACGAAAAAGGAAGCAATTTAATGCCGAACCGATTAATTGTAAAACATCATGTCGCCAGGGCGACCAATCCACTAGCCATGGCGTTTTACTATCGGTCGGTTCTAACCAGGAAAATTTGAGTGCCAATAGTGATTCTAACAAGCCGGAAAATGTTATAGCTATTACTCTTGATTTTCCACCACCTAAAAAGAAAACTAAAAAGCAATCGGCTTGGGAAAAACTGGGAAAAAACTTTTTTGATTCGATGTCTGATGGACCCATTCACAGATGCATGTGCTGCGATCGATTTTGGTTTAAAACCTCCATCACCAAAATTCTGCTCTGTAAAATCAAACAATATATGCCAAAGTCTTACAAGTATAACAGTATATGCCAAAGCTGTATTTTAATAATGATTACTTTTGCACCAACAATGTTAAATAGTTTGAAATGTTTCTTTCGTCGCCAACTTTTATGCTTGGCGACAATAGAGTGATATAACTTAAACGAACCGTACCTTCAAATTGCAGCATGTATAAAGTCATTTATAGCAGTGGCATGGATAATACACAATAAAACAACTGGTATTTAGCTTAAAATGATAGATGAATGTATCGAGTGAAACATTTTTCAAATGGTTGGGGTAATTTCTTAAATTACAATTTTCTTCTTTACTTTACTATTTTCTTTAATTATTTTTTTTTTTTTTTTCTAATAAATTATGCATTACTTGCGACAAGTAATAAGCAATTTTTAAAATATTAAAAAGTGAAAATAATCAAACTTTTTTTTGTAAATAGGTAAATTTTCTGATGTTCATTTGTTTCTGTTTTAGATGCAGTTTGTGAGGAGCAATCTGTTACCAAGTTTGCTGTTGAAGACATAATCAAAACATGGCTAAGCATGCTGAAGAGAGAAAAAATTGTGTTTAGAGAAAATATATAACAGTGTATATTAATAAGAGATGGATAAAATAAAAATTGGTGTACAGATCTAGAATTCTCCTTTTCATATTTTTCTTTCAGATCGTATCTTTAGACCCCCTCCCTAATCCCCCCCCCCCCCAAAAAAAAAAATTACAACTCAGCTTAGAAAGCTTATGCCCTATTGGAAATTGTCCAGGGTCATTCAAAAAAAAAAAAATATTTAATTGAACAAATTTAGTTATGGAATATTAAAAAATTTATATTACTTTTTTATAAAATTTTTTAAAAAATATTTTCTTTAATCGCTTATTTTCGGTAATTGCTGTTCTAAAAAAATCATTACTTTTATTTAACTAATAACCTTGATTTATTTTGGTCTACATACAAAAGATGAAAAATAATTTGCTTTTTTATCTTTGATTTTATTTTGATTGCAAGGTAATTTTAATTTGCCATGTGTCTTTTTTTTTTTTTTTTTTTTTTTTTTTCAAAATTAGTTTAGTGGCCTAATGGGATTTATTTTTTAATAATGTTATATTGCCTATGAACTCTAAAGGGACCTTTTAGCTTTTATACTAAGATAATCTAAATCTTGAAAGTTTCAGCTGTGAGGTGGGGAGAAAAATTAGATACCAAAAGTATACAGTAAAATATTCTTACATTTTATAATTGCTCTTTAAAGTCTGTTCTTGCATAGAAATATACAATGCAAATATTCCTTTTATGAAATGCAGTCCATGATCCTACATTTAAACAATATCCAATACTCCGGCGGAATGAGGTGAAAATTATATTGGACAAATTTAAAAGACAAAATAAAGAAAAGTAGGAAGGGGTCAACCTGGGGTGATGAAGTATTGAAATGGAATTCAAGCTTATTAATCTATGTGATGGTTGGGGTGTACTGGTGGCTCATTCTTATTTCTCAAATAGAAATCAAATTTGATAAAGTTTCCTTTTCCGAATCTCAAAGATATATAAATTTGAATCACTTATGTAAACCTTTAAGTATGATTTTAAAATTCAGGAGCAATTTCAAGGATTACTAAATGAAAAGTAATGCATGTTTTTGCACTAGCTCCCAACTCACATTTACTATTCATCTCAAAGGTGTCTGTATTCATGTAAATGTCAACTTTCATAAACTATATCAAGGTGGCTAGAAATGGAGGTTTGTAAAATACTCTAAAACCATGCAAATTTGTCTGCTTGTAGAAATATTAGCACTTTCCCTTGCAGATTAAGCATATTGTCAAGATTATCTTATTCATAAACTATAATGTGCCGTGCTTAATATTTTGTGATACAGGCAGAATATATTGCAAAAAACGTTATCGAAATGGACATTTTAAACAAAATTTCTCGAAGCAAGATAATAAAAATGAAAATAATGATCGTACTAATGAAATAACTGTTTACAAGTGTGAAAAATAAAGACACACAACTGCTTATCCATCTCTTCAAACGTTACGTCAGCGAATTTCATGCTTTTATTTTTTAAAATGTGTCATAAAATTTTATCTTTTCAAAAGAAATATTTTTTTTTTTAAATTCTCTTGAAAAAGGATTTTTTTTTTAATATTATTATTATTACCATTTTTGTAGTCGTCCTGGACATCTTACAAGAAAGGTCTTAATTCTGTTAGTTCCATTTTGGATCTTCAATGACTCCATTATTTTATTTATTTATTTATTATTATTTTTTTTTTTTTTAAGATTTTGTTTAAAACTGAAAAGAGAATTATAAATTGAACATCATGGAATCAACTTGATACCTTGTAAGAAGCATCATTAAATAAAATTACTCATTCAGATAATAGAAAAACAAGAATGCTCATCCAGAATTAAAATCTTGGCTAGAAGGATTAAAAGTGCATTCTGTGAATATTTCAAAAAATATTATTGAAACTACTAATGTATATAATAAAGTGTGCATCATAATATAATGGAAAACATGTCTCTCTGTAAATGATCTGACAATTTGGTTAGTTTGATTATTATTGAAGATTAAGTTGATTTCACTTAAAATCACCTGCTCGCTAATGCTAAACATTTAGGTAATTCTTGTTTTAATTTCAAAAATTTTAAGCTTCTATTTTTCATTCCACGGCTAAGGTCTATTTTTAATAAGAGTATTTTGTACTTTTCCAATTTTGGTTGCAGTTTTTTAAATACAGGTATATTTTGTTTAACTAATTCTGAAAGTAATACCTTCATTTAAAAAAATGTTATAGCATAATAGCTTCAGCTATCCTAAATTGTTTAAAAATATTTAAATTTAATACATTGCAATCCATGGTGATGACATTGAACTTTGCTTTGGCCACTGGTGACTAACAATGTAGAATATAATATAAAATAAAAGTAAATTAGTGTTTAAATAATTAAGAATGTAAAATCCTATAAATTTAAGTTTGATTAAGTTGATTAAATTTTAAATAAATCTTCAGTGATTGCTTAAAACAAAATATTTTTGAACGTGGTGGCTGACATGCCATTTGACGTGTTGATAAAAAATTCAAAAACCTGCCCAATTAGGAAATGTGTTTGCTTGAAGACTGTCATGGATGTCTTCGAATGGAGAGTCCCCTTGAGAAGTAGATGCATTACTCACTACAAAGTTAATTATAAATAGCCAGAAAAGTTTATCTTACCATGAAAGAATATAAATGCTGAAGTTCTTGGATTCTTTTTTATGCATATGCAAAAAAAAAAAAAAAAAAAAAGTATATGTATGTGTATAAAATAATGCTGAAGATCACACTTTTTTATACACATGCAGAGGTCGATCAGGTGAAATTTGAGGCCTATTTATTGTCCCTACAAAAAAATAAATTTAATAAAATGGGCCCCTCTACAAAATTCCTTTTACTCTTTTATAAAACTCTTTTTTTTTTTTATGAAAACTGTTTAAAAATGTGTAATTTGTAGATATAACCAGTTTATGAAAAAGAAAACCTTTAGCAAAAGGATTTAAAGATGTTTTTGTTAATAAATGCTTGGTTCGAATTTGTGTAACTGGGTTTCAAGTTTCATTACTATTTTTTTTCCCCCACAAAAATGATTTTACTCTTCACAAAATGGGCCCCAAGAATAAAAATCTGGAATAATTCCTAGTATGTCAAAAAAGAAAATTATAGGTTGCAGGTTGAATTTGGGTGATCTGGGGGGTATCTGCAACTGTCCATTACTGTACAAAATGTTGTCCACAGGACATTGTCAGGTTTCACATTTCGAACTTCATGGGATGTCCTACAACTGTCCACATGACGAATTCCCCCATCCATAGGATATCTGGAATATGACATTATTAGGATGATTTTAGGACCGTCCAGAGGGTATAATATAAGCGTCCTATAACAATCCCAAAGGTGTCATGAAGTGACATCCACAGGATGTTGACAGGTGTGACATTTCGAAACCCAGGGGATGTTCTGTAACTGTCGACAGGACCAATTCATCGGTCCACAGGATATCACGCATATCCGAAACGTGATATCTTCTGGATGTTTTTAGGATGTATTTGTGTTGTCTGGGAAAATGGCTTTTTTCCCGCGATCTTTTGATGAAAATCGCATTTTTATTCCGCAATTTTTTCGAGATCTTTTGGCGAAAATAGCGATTTTTTTGTGACTTTTTGACGAAAATCACGTTTTTATTCCGCAATATATTGACGAAAATCGCTTTTTTTTGCGATTTAAGAAATTCGTGTTTTATCGGTATTTTTTTAACAAAAGTCGAGGTTTTTTTTTTTTTTTTTTTTTTTTCCTCCCCCCGATTTTTTGAGAAAAATGGCATTTCTATCGCGATAATCGAACGAAATTTTCTGTGTTTTCATTTTCTGCGAACGATTGATGAAATTGATTGTGAAAATATGCAATTCAGCTAGGCTCAAATGCTATGAAAAATTGGATATTAGCCCAAAAATCCAGACATAACTATCCGAATTTCCGGACTAATAAACGATGTTTCATAACTTTTGGAATCGAATGCGTTAATTTTTTGGAGAATTCGAAACGGAATTACTCCGTTCTCGCGACGAAACATTGCACGAAACTTGTCAATCAATCTCGGGAAAAAAAAAAAAAAAAAAAAATGCCAAACTTGACGATTGGTTGCAGAAAAATAGCGTGAATTCCAACGGTATTTCGCAGAACAAAAAACTCGCACGAAAATATCACAAAATTCGCAAAAGATCATGAGAGTTATCGTAGTTTCAAAATGCAAAATTTTTCAGAAAATTCGTGATTTTTTTTGGGCGGGAGCCTCCTGCCTACGATATTCTTTTGGGCGGGATTTCAAAACTTCGGGCGCGAATCCCGCCATCCCGCCCTGAAATTCAAGCCCTGTTGACCATAATAAAAGTTGAACTGTACTGATGAATTTAGAAATTTCTGTAAGAGGAAAATGAAATAAAAAAAAACATATTTCCTTTTAATGAATGCATTTCAGCATTTGTTAAAAGGAAATATTTTATGTATCTTATAAATAACTATTAAGACTGCTAAATTCTGAGCACATTTGTTGGTTATATAAGAAATAAAATAGCTCTTGAGAATAATTACCTTTTTTTCTTTTTTTTTAGAAAAAACAAACCTATGTTACTGATCAAGAAATCCTGACTCTTAAGGAAGACCCGTACCCCATTTTCGGCCAAAAATCTTCAAAAGTTATAAAATTTTTTATCTCAGAAAACGATAAAATACATATTTGAGAATATCCATGCAAAATTTCAGAACTCGGGGACACTTGGAACAGGTAGAAAATGAGCTTGTTTAATTGTACTCACTATAGAGTTTAAAGGACTAGTGGCCATTTAAAACGTGTTTTCCTGAAAATGACTTTTTTTATATTTTGCATAAGTTCAAAGTACTAAGGCTCAGTGGTAAAATGATTTAGAAACAAAGTGTTTATGTTTTTAGAATCTTAAAAAAAAATTGCAACAAAAGTAAGGAAGGATATTTTTTTTAACTATTTCTGAAAATATTACATAAATTGGTAAACATGAAAATTACAATGAATGTAAGGAAATTTACCATGCGTAATTTTATTTTTATTTTTTTAGCCGATTAAAATAGAAAATTAAAAATATCTCTCCTTAGTTCTTTTCTATATACTATAACACTATTTAAGAAATTTTAGTAATACCAAAATATTGAAAATTGAATGAGGAGTAGTAATTTTAAAAAGTGTATTTTTCGACAAAAAAAATTATAAAAATCCCCATAAAAAATGTACTTTTTAATAAAAAGTGAATTTTTTTTGCTAATTATTCCTTACAAAAAGATTCTTAAGTAGTACACCAAAATTCATTACTTTAAAATCAATGATAAAAATTTTGGGTTTTTTCTTACGGGTCTCCATTAAGGGAATCAAGATTAAACTGCATAGCATAAATAAAAAATGATAAAGCAAACCACTATCACTGTGATGTTTTATAAATTTAAAAATACAGAAATGTTTTCCATTAATTTTGTATTTATTAAATCATTTAAATGTGTTCCTATTGATATTGACTATAGTTTTTATGCTTAAAAAAGTATTTTCTTTCCTTTCTGTATTATTTATTTACTAAATATTTACTACATTTGTTGATAAATTCCAAATATTAGAATGTAAACAAAAAAAGACCTATAATCTGCAAAATTCTATTATCCGCAAAACCCTTTATCCCAACCTGTGCGGATTAGAGAGAGTGTACTGTATTACATATTAAACTAGATAATTATTGATGAATTCTCGATTATCTGAAAATCTCGATTATCCGAAGTAGAATGGGTCCCAATTACTTCTGAAAATTGAGGTTCTACTGTAATAGGATAACGAAAAATGCTCTTCCAAACTGTTACTTATCCTTATAAATCAAAATGTGTAAAGAAATGTAAGATATACAATAACCGTTAGCACAATTAATAGAAAGTTACAAATTTAAATTTAAAGAGACAATGGGTGTTTCAGAGGGGGAGCCCCCTGAAAAAATTTACTGTGTTATAATAAAAAAACAGAAATAATAGATCGTGAAAATCTCAGAATATCCTAACATAACTAAATTTTTAATTTAACGATTTTGATGGCTGAAAATCTAGACACACGGCAGTGTGTCAGCCAAGTTCACAAAGTAAAAGGCGACACACTGGCAGTGGGTTATGTTACCCGAACCATTTCGGGCCACTTTTGACCCGTCAATAACTTAAATTCTATTTGACCTACACAATTGCAATTTTTCGTGTCATGCAAGACCATCTTCTAATTTCCGAATCCTATAAATTTTTTTAAAAATCTTTTACCGTTCACGAGAAATTGACGTCTGAAAATCACTGTTTTTACCACTGACTCACTCATAGAAATGTTTGACTACTTCCAGGTGACTTAGGAAGTTGAAATTTGGTGTGGAGGTAGGTTATTGGATCTATAAATAGGAAAAAATCAGAAATCACCATTAATTAAATATTAATGGTTGGTTAGGAGATAAATATGGGATTACAATGGGAGTTTATGAGAATTTCACAAAATACCAGAAATAGTGCCAAGTTGGCGTTACTTTTGGCGAGTATCAGGTCTAACATCTGAAACTACCAAACCGTTTTCAAAAGTAATGGTACCAAAATTATGGCATTCGCCCCGGTTCAAACATAGACTATATTTTATGTCTGTGCCACTAACCAAAAGAAGCTTCAAAAGTAAAAAACATAGTAAAAATGTGATTTTTGTTTTACTGAAGGGCCTAGAAGCACAAAATTTGGAATGCTAATTATTTATAAGATATAAATGTTCACTAATGACATTTGCTAAAAAATACTAAATTTAAAAGGGGTGGAAATCCGCGAAGAGCATTCTGAAAATGTTCTAAATAGCGATTTTAAAGCAATCTCAGCAAATAACAAACCGATCTTAAAAGTAATGATATCAAAATGATGATGACAGTCCTTGCTCCAACATAGGCTATATCTTATGTCGATGCCACTAACCCAAAGTGGGTAAAAGAGCAAAAAACGTTCTAAAAATGCTTTTTCTGTCTGTTAAGGGACTGGAATGATAAAGTTTGGCATTTTAGAGTTTATGGGAATTTTGTGAAATATCAGAAATAGTGCCAAGTTGGCGTCACTTTTTGCAAGTATCAAAGCTAATCTGCAAAACTATGAACCGATTTCAAAATCAATGGTACCAAAATGATGATATTCGCCCCGGTTCAAACATAGGCTAGATTTTATCAGGATACCATTAACCATAAGAGGGTGAAGAAGCAAAAAACATTCTAAAAATGCAACTTTTGTAATACTAAAGGACCTAGAAACATAAAATTTGGCATGTTAATTATTTATAAAATATAAATGATCTCTAAGGGCATTTGCTAAAAAATACAATATTCAAAAAGGGTGAAAATGCGTGAAAAGCGTTCTAAAAATGTTTTTAATTGGGATTTTCAAGCAATCTCAGCAAACAACAAACTGATCTTAAAAGTAATGATATCAAAATGATGGTGACAGTCCTTGCTATAATATGGGATATATTTTATGTCAATGCCACTAATCCAAAAGGGTTAAAAAGAGTAAAAAAATTTCTAAAAATGCAATGTCTGTAATGTTCATTACTTATAAGATATAAATGATCACTAAGAACATTTGTTAACAAATACAAAATTTAAAAGGTTAAAAATGCACGAAAAGCGTTCTAAAAACTTTCTAAATAGCAATATTTAAGCAATATTGAGAAGTTAGCGAACCGATTAAAAAAAAAAAGATGTCAAAATGATGATGACAGTCCTTGCTTTAACAAAAGTATTGGATAAGATGCCAGATTACAATGTGAGTCTATGGGAATTTAGCAAAATACCAGAAATAGTGCCAAATTAGCATAACTTTTGGCGTCAATTTCGCGATATATTGTTTAGTTGGCGACAACCTTTTTTTGGTCGACGAGATAATCAAGTAGTACCCAATCACATAAAAGAATCATCCTTATTAGTGGAATTTAAAGGAACATAAGCAGTCCTATTGTTAAAATTTTTAAATTTGATTGAAAAAAAAAGTGAATAAACGCAAGAAAAAGCTGTAAGATTAATTAATATTAAATAAACCTAATTTAATATTAAGCCTCTTTATTTCAAAAAGGAAACAAATACCTACTTATTTGACAAAAAATAATGATATCCTATCAAAAATATGAATGTGAAAGAAAGCCAAGTTCGTTAAAGGTTTCGCTAATAAAAGAAGTGAGATCTAACTGCAAACCAAGTTCTTTCGAAGGTTCTTAAATTTTAGCTTCTGTCATGCATAATATTCTTAAATTGCTTAACATGATTTGGTAAGTTACTTGTTATTCAATAAAGCGACTTGGCAAGTTTTCAGCCACCAACTTTAATGTTTCAGTCAGAGTACAATTTAATCTAAAATCTGATTGACAAAGATCTAGTCAATCGAGTGTTCGAATAAGTACATTGAAGTTAAGGTATTGATAAATTAATTAAATGATCAACTTTAAGTTCTGATCAATTAAATAGAGAAATTTGAATAAGAGAAAACTTGCCAAGTCGCTCTATTGAATAACAATTAACATACCAAATCATTTTAAGCAATTGAAGAATATTACGTACGACAGGAGCTAAAATTTAAGAACCTTCGAAAGAACTTGGTTTGCAGTTAGATCTCACTTCTTTTATTAGCAAAATTTTTAACGAACTTGGCTTTCTTTCACATTCATGTTTTTGATAGGATTTCTTATTCTTATAAATAATTACGTAATTTGAAAATTTTAAATTACAGTTTGCAAGAAGTTAAATATTACCCAAAGAGTGTTTAAAAAAAATGATGTGCAAAGCTGACGTTGAGGCTCCTGATCTGCAGATTTACTAGTTAACAAAATGTCTAAAATTGCAAGTGCCCAGTCACCTTTGGCCATATAGTGTATTTCTAACATAATGAAATTATGTACATTATTGAGATGCATAACAGCATCTTCTTTGAAAAAAAATTTGTTATTTATTATACATATACAGGGTGGTTATAGTTAAACTTATCCTATTTGGACTTACTTAAAGTCTTCTGTTAGACAGATATTGATGAAACTTGAGAAATACATTAAATGGACTATGGGGGGAAAATTTACAATAAAAATTTAATTTTCGATCAATAGAAGGCAGTTTTTACTGCTAGAAAGGAGAGGAGAGAAAAAGCAAGTGTTACTGTTGAAACTGCTTTATCAGAAAGGCAATTCGTAATGAAAGATGGTGCACCATTTCACTTAGCCAAAACTACTCTCTAAACGAGGTAGTGCATCATCTTTCGTGTCAAATTATTGTCTTTCTGATAAAGCAGCTTCATCAGTAACATTCGTTCTTTCTAATTTGCCCTATAGCGCTGAAAGAAGCCATCTATTGATTCAATATTAAACTATTTTTCATTGTAATTTTTTTTTTTTCCAATGGTCTATTAAATGTACTCTCGAAGTTTCACAGTTTACCAGAACATAACAGAACTCTACGTAGATTCAAACTGGATAACTTTAATTATAACCGCCTATATATATGTATGATTATGTTAAATTCTTATTTTTAATCATGTCATGTGTTTTAGCTTAACTGAATTTTAGTATAATATATGGTATATATAAATTGTACAACTCATATGATTTAAATTTTGATTTAGCAACATCAGCCTTTTCCCTTTGTTTTTTGAATCTAAAAACAGGGTTTGTTGATTTAAATCAGCTTGATTTTAATCATGATTTAAATCAATTGATTTTTTTTAAAAAAATCAGTGATTTAAATCAGTTTTTCTTTTAAGTGATTTTTAAATAAATTTAAGATGTAAACAAACATAATAATGTGCTTTAACATAATTTAGTTTTATATAATAAATATAAATAAACAACTTTCAGAAAGATAAAGCTTAAGCTTTGTAAAAAAAGTAAAATAAATGTAAAGTTTAGAAAAAAAAATGCTTTCAAATTTCATTTGAATCAAATTATAAAATAATCTTGCAACAGTAAAGAAATCTAAGCAGAAATATATTAAATATTTGAATATTTACTCATTGGTATTTAGAAAAACTTCTGCAAGTCAAGGTAAAATAAAATTGTATGACTTTATGTGCTGTACTTTGGTGAGGCATGTTACATTAAGATTTGAGCAAAATCTGAATCAGTCATTTATTTTTTATTTTTTAATTTAATATAATTGATTTTAGCCCTTTAGGATAGTGGAAGTTATTTTTGTTACAGTTATCGAAAAGGCTGATACTAAAAACTTAAAGAATTAATGATCAACTAGCTTTTTACTGCAATAGATTTATCTGCTTCAGTACAACAAATGTTTTCTGCCTTTGGTTTGGTACTTTGAGAAATTAGAAATCAACAGATAAAATTGTTAAACCACTGCCATCAAAATGCTCAAGGCCAGAGGATTCAAATTGTGATGTATTCGCTAATTGACTGACTTCTCACTAGTGTTGGAATTCACACTGGAAATTTTTGAATAGCAATTTACTTTTATTTTATTTGTGTAATATTTATCATCTTATAAAACACTGAACTTACTGATTAACTTATGATTAATTACTTCTTAAATTTACTGATTTGTGATCCCCCAATAAAATAAACCAGCCAGATACAGTAACACTGCAGCATTCCTTCTCTGGCTGAATTTTTATTTAGGGATTCCAAGTTCTCATTAGTAAATTTAAATAGTTATTGTTTTATAAGATGGTAGATATTCCACAAATAAAATAAAACTGCTATTCAAAATTTTCCTGTGTAAATTCCAACACTACCGAGAAGTCGGTCAATTACTGATGACATCTCAATTTGTATCCTCTGGCCTTAAGTATTTTGATGGCAGCAATTAAACTCATTTTTCTCAGCCAGCACTTAAAAAAAAAAAAAAAAAAGTTAAAAACTTAGTTTGCTTCCAATTTTGTTTAAATTTTTTATGTGTTTCAGATATTTTTATTATTATTAAAGTACTGAAGCTTGAATTAATTCTTGACATCTGATTTGTAGTTTTTCATGCATTTTGTGTAATCAAGATTTTTTTTTCATAGCCTAAAATTTTACCTTGAAATCATTTATGTAAATTGTGTAATATTAATAATAGATAATACTTATAACATGCATGTCTATGTGTGTAAAATTTGTTATTTAAATTAAACAAAAAGTCATAAAATAATAATATTGTGTGGCATTTAAAAAAAAAAATAAAAAAAAAATTGATTTAAATCAAAAAAATCCGATTTAAATCAAAAAAATCAGATTGTTTTGATTTTTAATAAAAAAATCAAAAAAATCACAAACCCTGACTAAAAATATATTCAAATACTTCTTTTTTTTTTTCCTTTTCCCCTTTTTTCTTTACATTAAAGAACATTTTTTTCTATTTTATTTGCATTATGATTTTTAAAATATAAACATTTTTTTTAATTTTCAGCATTATTAAATTTTTATATAATATACCTGAATTATTAAAATTTAACTGTAAATATATACTAGCAGGAGTGACCAAGCTTAGCTCGGGTATTAACTTTGTTTTAAACTTGATATAGTATTTTCACTTTATTAGTTTCTCTGTATTGTTGCTATAAAAAATGTTATTTATAATAGTATTATTTACAAAAAAATCAATAAAAAAGTTGTGTATGTATGCACATGTTCATAAATTTTACATTTTAAAATTTACAATGAAAGACATCGATCCAAGTCACTTTTTTAGCTACAACTCTGATTTGTTTAACCATGCAACTTGAATTCTATTAAGAATGTATAAAAAAATTCTTCACCTTCTGAAAGACTTTTTTTCTGACAGATGTAGCCAAATTTGACAACATTCTTTCATTTGGCACCAAATACGTATTTTGGCTTTCGTAATCTTAATAGTCTACTTTTTTGCCAAATGTCACCAATATTTTGTCAAATAACGCCAAGTTATTGTCTGTTGCGATTTTTTTCGTCACCCTGACCCGTATTATCCAAAATGACACACTAATCAAATTTGATTAAATGTGTGACTTAGCTCAATGTTCTTCTGGTAATCAAAAACAGTAAAATATAAAATTGAATCAAAATCATTTTAGCCATTTCTTAGGTAAAATTAACTTGACAGCATTTGGCATTGAAGCCGAAATGACCCACTAATGTAATTTTTTTTAACATGCTGACCCTCTAATCAAATTCTCTCTAACACGTGACTTACCCAATAATCTTCTTGTAATCCAAAACGGTAGAATAACGAAACTTGGTCAAAGTTGGATACATTTTTTAGATAAAATTGGTTTGACCTGAAATGACCCAAAAGTGACCCACTAATCGAAATTTCTCGAGAATATGACCTAGCCTAATAGTTCTTTTCATGCCAAAAAAATGCTGTATGAAAAAATTCGTTATTATCTATCAACCCGTTCTTTAGATATAGCTTGACCATGACTCATTTTACCCCTCCTGCCCACAAATGACCTTTATAATCCAAATCTCTTGAACATGTGACTTAGCCCGTTAGTTTTCTCGTGTCAAAAAACCAGGGCTGCGGAGTCGGAGTTGGAGTCGTAAAAAACCATCCGACTCCGGCTTTTTTTTAGACAGTTTAAATCCATAGAAGGAATTCTTATTTTTATTTTTGGATTATATCGGACTACCCAAGTTAAAGAATCCCAATAAACTGTCCAGTGTACACAGGAGATGAAAGCTGTTTTTAATTAAAAGTTCTAGTAGATCACAGATTATTTGCAAACTATTAAAATTTTCATCTTCAATTTTATTTTCTTCTATCTTTACAAGAATAAAGTATTGGATTCTTGAAAAATTTCGATTTCCGGCATTCGATGGATTTATACGTTATAGAAGATCCTGAACTGAACACGATTTGATAGTTTTTTGAAAATGTCTGTCAGTGTCTGTCATTTCGTGAGTCTGCATGCGGCAAAAATTTTGGAGCGCTCTATCTCAAGAACTAATGGATGGAATTTCACAAAACTTTAGATTTTGTTAGATCTTGATAGAAACTGGATCTGATTAATTTTTGGTGTATATCACTCGACAGGTGGCTTTGCTATGTTGCATTAAACACAATTTCCACAGTAGCTATATCTTAAAAATTAATGCATGGATTTTTATAAAACTTTAGATTCAGTTAATCCTTGATATAATTAGGTGCTGCAAATTTTTTGGTGCAAATTGCTCAATAGGTGGCGCTGCTATACTGCATTGTTCATGATATTGCAACAGCGCTATCTCAAAAACAAATGCTCGAATTTTCATCAAACTTTATATTTAATTAGTTTGTAATCTAGATTAGTATAGTTTAGTGTTTGGTGTAAATCGCCCTACAGGTAGCGCTGATATGCTGACTTTTTTATGATTTTGAAATAGCTCTGGCTTAATCACTAATGCATGGATGTTCATTAAACTTTAGATTCAGTTAGTATCTGATAGAAATTGATCCTGATTCGTTTTTGATGTACATCACTCAACATGTAGCGCTGTTATGCAGAATTTTAAAATTTCAGCAATAGCCCTATCTCAGAAATTAATGTACTGATTTTCACCAGACTTCAAATTCAGTTAGAAGTTGATATAACTTGTTGACTAGATTTTGGTGTAAATCACATAAGAGGTGGCGCTGCTATGCTGCATTTTTCAGGAAGTATTAACATGTGTGATATAGAAGAAAGTTCTAAGATTAACACATCTGACTATTTTTTTTCCTTTCCATTGAAATTTTTCTGCTCTGGAGAGCACTAGTTAACATAGAAATTGTACAGATTTCCCCTTTTCGAGGCTACGGATCCGAAATAATAAAATATCCGTTTTGTTATCTCTTTTAGATTTCGGTAATTTAATTTTTCAGGTTTGTGGTATGTAAAATTAAAGAATTTGTAAAACGGAAAATATTTTTTTTCCAAAGCTCTAAGAACTAAATACCGAAATAATGACTTTTTGCCTCATTTTTCTTTCGTTCCCTTATAACTTTAACGAGCATCAACATTAGTATATTAGCTAGCCAGGAAGCCAGGAGTCGGAGTCGGAGTCGAAGGCGTTAAAATTTCTGGAGTCGGAGTCGAAGGCGTTAAAATTTCTGGAGTCGGAGTCGAAGGCGTTAAAAATTCTGGAGTCGGAGTCGAAGGCGTTAAAAATTCTGGAGTCGGAGTCGGCCATTTTTCCCACCGACTCCGCAGCCCTGCAAAAAACTGTTACATACAAAATTTCGTTAAAATCCATCCTGCCGTTCTTTAAATATAAATAGCTTGACCCAGCACCTTAATGACCCATTAATCGAAATTTCTCGAACATGTGACTTAGCCCAATAGTTTTCTCGTGCCAAAAAAAAGTTGTATACAAAATTTCGTTAAAATCGAGCACCCGTTTCTCAGATATAGCTTGACTATGACCCATTATGACCCACAAATGACCCTTTAATTGAAATCTCTAGATCGTGTGACTTAATCCATCAGGTTTCTCGTGTCAAAAAACTGTTACAGGCAAAATTTTGAAGAAATTGATTGTGACTTAGCCCAATAGTTTTCTCGTGCCAAAAAAAAGTTGTATACAAAATTTCGTTAAAATCGAGCACCCGTTTCTATGATATAGCTTGACCATGACCCATTATGACCCACAAATGACCTTTAATTGAAATCCAGGGTTCGTACAGACTCCTTGGACTCCTTAGAAACTACTTAGAAATGAAAACGTTCCCAAGTAGTACTTAGAACTACTTAGATGAACAAAATACTCCTTAGAAACTTCTTAAATTGTATTGCGGTCGGGGATGCCGTGGACGCGCTATAGTGCGTAAAATACGCAAAAAATCGGCGACGGGACGCAGAAAAATAGCTTTTACGCGTCCCATAAAACACGTAATTTCGTTAAAAAAATTGCAAAAAATGGCGAATTTCGTTAAAAAAATTGCAAAATAACGACTATTTTTCGATAAATTTCGTCAATAAATTCGCAAAAAATGGCTAATTTCCTCATAAAATTTCGAAAAGACGGCAGATTTCCTCAAAAAAAATCGCGAAAAAACGACAAATTTCGTGTAAAAATCGCGATAAAACGGCAAAATTTGTCAAAATATTCGCGAAAAACAACAGATTTCGTCAAAAAATCGCGATAAAACGGCAAATTTTGTCAAAAAATTCGGAAAATGCGGCATATTTTGTCAAAAAAATTCGCTGAAACGACAGGTTTCGTCAAAATTTTCGAAAAGATGGCAAATTTCGTAAAAAAAAATCGCAAAAATGGCTAGTTTTGTGACAAATCGCGAAAAAACGGCAAATTTTCTCAAAAAGTTGCGAAAAAACGACAGATTTTGTCAAAAAAATCGCGATAAAACGACAGATTTCGTCAAAAAATCGCGATTAAACGATAGATTTCGTCAAAAAATCTCAAAAAAAAAGATAGATTTATTCAAAAGATTAACGAAAAAATGGCTCATTTCGTCACATAATCTCGAAAAATGGTATAGATTTCCTCAAAAAATCGCGAAAAAATGACAAACTTCGTCTAAAAATCACGGAAAACGGCAAATTTCGTCAGAAGATCGTGAAAAAACTCAAATTTTGTCAAACAGGCATGGAAAAAAAAAAATCGTTAATGCTGGGAGTGAATTTTTCTGTTCCAAAAACTAATTTTTTTGCTTCAAAAAAAATTTTTTGCTGCTCCAAAAACGGATTTTCCTGCTTCAGAATCTGTTTCTGACTGCTCCAAGTTTTTCTGCGTAAATGCGACTCAGAAAAACACCCATTCATTAAACAAAAAGTTTCATCAGTACTCCTCAACAAAAGTATTCTTTTTTTCAGAAAAAATGTCTTTTTCAATAAATCAATCTTGTCCCTTAAGGAAAACAAAAAAAAAAGAAATGCAAACAATAGTGATACTTGTTATCTTCTACATTCAAATGTTCAATATTTTATAGTTAAATTTGTATCTTGCACATTTATTTTTAAACAAGTAAAGAAAATTTCTCTTAATAGTTTAAACAAAAATTATTAGTTTTAACTATTTATTTATTATTAAAACAATGATTATTGCATTTTATTTTTCATTTGCAAATAAACAAGTTCAATTTTTTTTGCATCTAAAATAATGACTTATTATTGGGGACCCACTTTTGATAAAAAAGGACCCAGAATTTTAGAATTTCCGGGGACCCAGGATTTTTCAAGTTAAGCGGCGGTTTTGCACGCAAGCAATATTGCTCAAAAAAAAAAAAAAAAAAAAGCGATTGTAAAGCGCACGGTAAATCCTGTATGCACATCATTCATCAGAAGCACAGTAGTGACTGGTTGGGATCATACTAATAGCCACCAAAGTGATTTAGTTTTCATGGCCATAAGGAAAAGAAAAGTGAAAAGAATAATCCTGATTCACCTCTAAGCTTCTAATTTCAAAAAGTGATTACACTGTTTAATTCCTTCACAGCTAGATATACAACTTGGATTTCTTCTTCATAATACGATTTATCATGCTCAATTTTGCTGATAACGGTGGATTCAGGGGTGATTCTCGTCTGAAATTTCCGAAAATTTAAGGCATCCTCTTCCGAAAATTTGAAATTGGGTTATCAGTTTCGCATAGTTGCCAACTTGTACGGTTTTCCACATGAAAAAACAATCGCGTAGACATGCAAATTTCATGAAAGTATTGCCGAAAAAGCACACATTTCGTCAATATTTCGTGGAAAAACAACGATTTCATCAATGTTTTTGTCCGCGAACTTTGTCAAAAGATCGTTGAAAAACGGGAATTTCCTGTGCGGATCATGGTTAAAACGGCAATTCCACCAAATATCTCAGATAAAACGCTAATTTCGTTAAAAGATCGCGGAAAAAAATACTGTTTTCAATAAAAGATCGCTTACAAATATTTAGTCAAAAGATCATTAAAAAAAAAACACCAATTTCATTAAAAGATCACGGAAAAAACGCCGATTTCGTCAAAAGATCATGGGTATAAAATGCCGTTTTCCAGAAAAAATCGTGTAAAAATGCAAACTTTGTCTAAAAATCGTCAAAAAAATGTCTATTTCATTAAAAAAAAACCCACGGAAAAACTGCCGATTTGAACAAAAGATCTCAGTAAATCGCCAATTTTGCTAAAATATCACAGATAAATCGCTGATTTGGTCTGAAGATCGCGGATACCCCCCCCCCCCCCCCTTCTCGTGGTGGGTAACTCGCGGAATCTCAGTGGAATTGGGGCTGTGCAAGTGCATACCACATAAATAACAATAAAAGTGACAAATCCTTGAAATTTTTTGGATTCCTTGGATTTTTTATGTACTCCTTGGATTTTTTCTGCCGAATTCTGTATGAACCCTGGAAATCTCTAGATCGTGTGACTTAATCCATCAGGTTTCTCGTGTCAAAAAACTGTTACAGGCAAAATTTTGAAGAAATTGATTCTGCAGTTCTTTAAATATAAATAACTTGACCCAGACCCCTAATGACCCATTAAAATTTTTTCTCGAACATGTAACCTAGCCCAATGTTTTTCTTATGCCCGAAAACCATAGAATGCAATTTTTAGTCAAAATTGCATGAGAAAATCTCTAGATAAAAATAGCATGACCCACAATGACCCCAAAAATGACCCACTAACCGAATTTTCTCGAACATGTTACCTAACCCAATGGTCTTCTTTTAATCCAAAACGATACAATATAAAATTTGGTCAAAATCGTTAGAGCCGTTTTTTAGATAAAAATGGCTTGACCCATAATGACCCCAAAATGACCCACTAATCAAAATTTTTCGAACATGTGACCCAGCCCAATAGTTTTCTCGTGCCAAAAAACGATTGGATACAAAATTTCCTTAAAATCGATCCAGCCGTTCTCTAGAAACAAATAGCTTGATCCTGACCCATTATGACCCAAAATGACCCAATAATCTAATTTTCTCGACCATGTGACCTAGCTCAATGGTCTTCTCATGCCCAAAAATGGTAAAATCCAAATTTATGCGAAAATCGTTAGAGCCGTTTTTGAGATAAAATTTACACACATGCACAATTTTTGCTCGCATTATAGTATAAGATGTGTGTGTGTGTGTATAGTGTTTATATACTTATTTTGAATATAAAAAATTGCTTCATAAAATAATTTAGACCTTCATTGAAGAATATTTAATATCAGATTTACATATATTATGAACAGTAATTGAAAATGGCTAGTGCACAGTTGCATTTATACTTTTGTATTAAACAAAATATGTATATGTTTATATTTCTTTGATTTAACTTCTATTTTAGTTAATAAATCTGTATTAAAATTCTAGCATCTTAATCTGTATGATCTGAAATGCATATTGCAAAAGTTAACTTTCTTAGTTCTGCTCCTGTTTTTAACATTCTATAATTTGTAGGGTTTTTTTTTTTCCCTAATATTTTATTGAATGGATTTATTGCAAATTAAACTGATAAACATTTAATCCAAAATATTTTAGGTTTGCATAAAAAATGTAAAAAAGGTCCAAATTATGCAACTAAATTATTAAAGAAAAAGAAGAGTGTTCGCCGGCGAGCAATGAAACATATGATGAAAGAGACATTACCTTTGAAGCCTGGTGAAAAACTAGTCACAGAAGCCTTAATCACTGAAACTAAAGCCCATGTTGTTTGGCAGGTAATTTATTTTTGAAAATTTAATCTCTGTAAATAAGTACTTGACATTTCAACTGTGTCATTCTTCCAAAAAATCTAAAATTTCCTTACTCTTAATCAGAGCCCGATCAAGCTGAAGTTGGGCCCACCTGCCTACCCATTTTTGGCGATACTTTCAGAAAGAAAAGGTTTATTTGATGAGTATACAAAGTTGTTTGAGTGAAAATTGTATAGATTAAAAGCTTCTAAAAGTTTTATTGAATGATTCAGAATATTGAAATTTTACGTTTCATATTTTGTAAAACAATATTATTTGAAAAGTATTTTAATAAGGAAAAAAAATCAGCCACATAATTTGTGGGCCCCTGAACTTGGTGGTCTCAGGGCCGAGGCCCTGGAGGCCCGTTCTTTAATCAGGCTCTGCTCTTAATTTTAGTATGTTACATTAATGATGTTTTCAAGGGGAATTGATACTCAGATTTTTTTTTTTTTCATACTTTAGTGATTTTTAAATCATTAGGAATACCTAGGTACCTAGGCTATTTTACCCGGGCTACCTAGGTATAAAATTTCCATGTGAGATTTGGATTGATAAAGTTCTGACCTATTGAGTTTTTCAGTATTTTAGCACCTTTATTATGGCATTTATTTCTTTCTAAAATCATAATCTTGCCACATTATAAATGCAACATTTTTATTGCAATCGCAACTTTGCCGATTTCATATGGTCATTTTCCTTTTTAATTATTTTCATATATGCTCATCATTTATTTATTTATTATCTTATTTTCATAATTCAGCTTTTTTTTTTTTTTTTTAACCTGTAATTTGACATTTATTGTAATACGACATTTAGTTTAAATTTTGATTTTATTTCTGATTGATCATTCTTTTAAATTAATTTTTCAGTTTGATTGTTTGCCAGTTCAGACATCATCCATTTCAATGCTGCACATAGAAAATTGATTTGGTTCTACCATGGCTGTCATTCGGAGCACACTTTCTGCTTTTTTTGCTAATTGTTCTTTGGCATTTGGTGCAGACTCTTTCTTTGCATTAGGCATGCATGACTATTCTGCTTTCGCATACTGTTTGGCATCACCGTGTTTGTGTCTATCACTTTCTCAACACGCCAGGCAACTTGTTTTTTACTAATGTAGACTTCTTGGGCAGAATCGATTCATTTGCATCTTTTACTTCAAAAAAGCAGTGTTATGTTAGATTCAAAGTATGAAGTGATAATGTTCTTAAAATTCAAGGCCCATTGATTAGGAGTTTTTTTGCTCATCAACCCTCCCCCCCCCCCTTTTTTTCTGAAAAAATTAATGTTTGGTTTTGCTGGAAAGTTTCTGATATTAATTAAACATAAAAAGAAAAAAAAAAAAAACTTCTAGCCATGAGCAGTTGGGGACTTAGGTAATCCCCACCCTTAACCTTCTTGTATTAATTATCTGGGGTTTTGGTTTACCGAAAACAAACGGTGTGATCGAAAGCTAGGTAGGTAAGAGATAATCTACGATAATTCCTGATGTACTATCATTTAAAAAAATAATTGAAATGGCTTACATTGTGTTGTTTTGAAGATTATCCACCCTATGTGCATCAAGCTAGGGTCTGATGACTTGCTAATTACATCAACCGATTTCCAGACCAACCCAGATAGAACTAAAAACTTAACTTTTTTCCCCTAAAAACATAGGATAATGTCTAAAAAAAGAAAGGTCATGCAATTAATCTCCTGTTAAATTAACATTAGCAAAATTTTCTTTACAATTACATGTACATAATATTAAAGACAACCTGCAATTTAAAATTGCAAAAGAAATTTTAAATTAAAGTAATAAATTTTAAGAAAAATTATGAGAAAGGGATCTATTGGATCCTAATTAAATGACGTGTTCATTTTCTCCCATGGAGGTACTTATACAAAAAATATTAAAGTAAAATAAATAATTTTTACATTGGTACACATAATAATTTGAAGTCTACCTGGAAAATCTGTGGGAAGCAGCGAGATGAGGCCGGGACTCAACACATGATACCTGATAGAATGAGGGCAGGCGCACATACTTTTTTTAAAAAGTCCGTAAGGATTCATGGGCAATAACTAAACACTTTTTCAGGACATCTATGTCCAACAACCTTTTATTTGCAAGGCAGAATGATGAGTAATGGAGACCCTCTCTCTTTTTTTTCTATCTTCACCTCAGCCTCTCCAGGACTGCTTCCTTCCACTAAATTTGCATATTCTTCTGAGTGGTCAACCCGAATTAGCATGTGCGCATAATTTAGACCCTGACCACTTCTGAAGCAGGTTTTGAAGCAGGCTAAATCTTAGTGGCTCTACAAATTTAGCCACTCATTGCTTAGAATACCAGGTGGGGGCAGCTTCCGATCGTTACGTGACTACCTTTTCACATGGGTAGGACTTCACATGAAGATTGACCTTTGATCCTCCATAAATACAGGGTAGTAAAAACATCACTTGATGCCATAAAATAAAATATTATACAATGAAGAGAGTTCAATCCTTTATACCAACTCTTGTAAGCATATAAAAATAGTAATAAAAATAAAACTCCGTAATTACATGTAATATTGTAACTAAAGCATGAAATTAATATTTTTAAAAACAAAAATGGTGGATCACATCAGCAGTTTTAAACTAACCCAACGTGTTTCTCTTTTGTTCAAGAATATCACAGTGTGCATTCTACATATTTTTTTCCTGCAGTAGCTAGATGTACGCTGAGCCTACTTTTACCTTTTTTTGGTATTTTTGGCTGTGATGTTACCATCATTCCATTTGAAGAAACAGATGACAGTGACGCTTTACAGTATCTAAATGGAGGCATATGATTTTTAAGATTAAAGTTGCCCATAAATTTATACCTCCGCAATTTGTATACATTTACAAACAACATTCAATAATAGTCATTATTAATTCATTATTAATTATGTGATATTTGCTTTTATTATAATGAGTCATGACTTTATGTTAGTTCTATTTTATTAAACCTCTTGCTACTTAGTGACTTTAAATTCTTTTGCTGGGTTTTCACTTTTTTTATTCTACAATTGCTGATTCCTCAATCATTAGCTTGAGGAATGCAAATCAGATTCCAAAAATATTTTAGACGTTTTTCTTCATCATATTAAAAGTCAAATTTGTGTTTTGTAAAAGTTAAGAAAATAATTTTTACAAGATTGCTGAGTCCTATGTTTAGAAAATCATTCTCCATACTTCATGCTATTCTATAATGTGCATTAATATAATTTTTATTGCTTTATTTGTTAAAGTTTGGAGAATTTTTTTCTAAAAATAACATATAGCACCTAGGAACTGTAATGTTGGGTTGAACAACAGTCAGAAAACAAATATAAATAATTTTAATATGATGAAAAACATTTAAAACATTTTTGCTGCTGTAAATAGACCTTTAACCCTCTAATTGTTTTGTCTGTATTTTTCTATTTCCCTAAAAGAACTTAAATCTGTTGTAGACAAAAATATTTTTAACCAAATTGTATTTTAACCCTTTAAATCCCATGATAAAACATATTCTAGAAATAGAAAATTTAATTTAACACCAGAAAAATTCAATGGCTAATTTCCGTTTATTTAAATATGAAATATTCTGTTATTAATTAAAGCAAATATTGCTGTTAATTTTCTGGTGGGAATTAATGTATACAAATTAAAATATCTTGGGCAGTTTGGGATCTAGAGTTAAAGAGATCCAAGACACAAAAATCTTCAAAATTTCAGAAAAAAAAACTCTTTAAAAATTATATTCAGCATTTTTTTTTTTCTTTCAGGATGGAACTGTTGAACCTAATATTTTGTCTACTAGTCTATATCCCGTTCACCATTTAGATAGTCATGAATTTTTCCCTGGAGATTATGTTGTTGATAGTAAAGGTAATTCAAAAATATATTTTTTCTAAGTTTATTTTTAATTAAGTAACTGTTTATTTTATTTTTATTTATTTTTTGTTTTTCCTATTTTAGAATCCAAGCCATATGAATATGGTGTAGTAAAACAAGTTGATCATAGTGGAAGAACAGCGTTAGTTACATGGATGAAAACTTATCATGCTGGTGGTGATCCTCAGTATGTTTCTTTGTATAGGAAAAAATATAGATATATTAATAGTAAAATAATTTTTAAGTTCAGTAAAGTACTGATTATATGTTTTTCAAGAGACCGTGCAAAAATGACATGTAAATGAGTAAGGCGTACAATCAAAATTGTAGTCACCTAAGTGTAAATCTTCGACTGCAGAAATTTAGTACTGCAATCATACAAATCCAATTTTATTGACATTTTTGGTAGTCTAAGTTGCACTATATATATTGGATAAAAAGGTTAAAATATATAATAATAATAATAATAATAATAATAATAATCATTTCTCAAATTAAAAAATGAAAGTTAAAATACCAAACCTTATATCATTCATGTACCTTGAATTAATTTTTTTATATTCCATTATAGAACATACGAACAGGTTTTAATTCTAATAATCTTCAATCATTATCTGACGTGCCAATTCAATTTTAGACTTGCGATAAGTTTGGAACTGCTGGAAATTTTTCCCACTGATATTATGAGAAACAAAAATCCCTTCCAGCTAAGCCTACAATCAGGTTGACTAATTTAAATAACAAAAAGTATACCACGATACAAATAAACCAAGTCTTACAATTTTATCTGACCACTTTTGATGAGTTTGTACTTTACCTTGTAAGGGCTGATTTTATCAATATCATGTTAATGTTAATATATATATATTTTTTTTTTCCCAAACACTTATTTATTTATTTTTGCTGTAAAAGTTGCTACTATCAAAAACTTGTCAATATAAAAGTTGTAGATAATATTAAAATGAATTTGATACCTTTCAAATTGATGAAGTTATAAATTTTTTTTTCTTCACCTCCACCCCCTTTTTTGTTTAATATTTAATTTAATTTTATTTATTATATATATATAATATATATTCTTCGCTGTAAGAGTTGGTCTTATCAAAAATTTGTCAGTTTGAAAATTGTAGATAAAATTAAGAATATTTATAATAAACATTTTAAATATATAAATATAAGTGGATTTGATATCTTGTGAATTGACAAAGTTGTGATTCTTGTTAAAACCCTGTTTTTTACTCCTTGAGCCAATTTTTAATGATATCAAAAATCTGTCATACATATATATATATATATATTTACCTTTTCATGGGCGTAATAATAACCTTAAATTGATTCAATATGTATTATGAATGTAGTTATGAGTTTTTTCTGCTTTCAAAAAATCTCTCTCTATTTCTTTCTTCTTCATCGGATTTGCCCGTTAACGAACATGACCAAGAATTTTTTTCTCTTGATTTCATGTATCAGTCTGGAAGAGATTTATGCAGAATTATGGTAGTTATAGTATCCATAAAAAAGTCATGTAGATGAATGTAAAGTTTGAATTGAGGATGGTTTTGGGTTCTGGGGTTCATGATCAGCATAGATCTGCAAAAATGTTTCAGAAATTCTAAAATAGGGAAGTATGTAATAGGTAGTATTTCTTATGAAATCTACCTAAGTTTGTCAATGCAGTCAAATACATCTTTGAAAGAAAATAGGATAATTTATTTTCTATATAAATGAGCATCCAGCAATCTGTTTTCTATCAGTACATAAGTTGCATATAATTTTAGTGTCATTACATTAGTATCCCCAAATACTCTTTGAAAGTAATGTCTGATTTCAGATTATTCCAGTCAACTTCATCCATTATCACAGTTTCATCATCACTTTTGTTGCCTTCTCTTTCTTTGAAATTTGAATACAAAAATCATCCTTTTGATGAAAGTTTTTTATTATTTTGGATTTTGCTTAGAAAGATCATTTTCATTGATTGAAGTACGTTTATTTTTCCATTAATATTTCACGAGAGTAAGTTAAATTAATTGCTTTTTATAGTGCACTTTTAAATTCTTGATTACATCTAAATCTAAGTTTTGCAACTGACTGAAGTAGTTTCCTTTTACCTTCACATTTTCCAAAAAATTGATCTGCTGATAATGAACAGTGCATTGATCCATGTAAAGCTAAGCTTAACAATTTTTATCTTTTTATTCATCATCTTCTGTCAGTCAGTAAAAAAAAGCAGGGATCATCCATGCTTTTTCATTTGCTGAATAGCCTAATGGTAAAATTTTTAAAACATCTTAGTTTTTTTTACTTCTCTATAAGGGTCATTTTCAAAAAACTTGTACATTCTATGTCCCCCAACTTTAAGAATTTTTAATAACCAAAATAAAGTTTTAAAAATAAAATTTAAGCATTTACATTACTTGTCTGACTGTTTAGAGTAAATGTGGGCTAAATATTATCAGAAATTAAAAATAATATTAGTGTAGTTATGGTTTCAATGTGTCAGCTATAGCTAAAATGCTATGTCCCCTCTTCCCTTTTTACTTTTTTAACTGCTATAAAATTATAAATTAATTGTCAAAAGTGTTAATTTTTTCAGTTGTGACAATTGTTGTATGTCTTATCTGTAGCATAGACCATATAATATATTTTTAAAAACTTGTTCTTTTATAAAAATGGAACAATTTATTGTTGTCCCCAGATTTTTTCCCCTCTGTTACTTCCACTCTGTTACCATATTTATTGTAATAAATTATTACTACTAAGTGTTCAACACAAGGTTCTGCAGTTCTTTCAACAGTCTATTTTTAGATGAGGCCACCATTTTTTAAATTATTAAGTTATTTTCACCGTGGTGTTCAACTAAAGCATTTACAAGATAAGGATGTTTTATTCAGTTTCCCCTCTGTTACCAGCTTATTTATGTGAAATTTATTTTTTTGATACTTTTATAAAATTTTAACCATAAGATCAAATGGTGCTTCTTAAATAAATAGGCTTAGTTTTTCTTGTTTTTAATTCACTTTGTGCTGATAAAATTATTTGTAGTTTTTTTCCCCTCTGTTACCATTCCCCTCTGTTACCATGCTTATGGTAACAGAGTGGAACAAAGTGGAACAGAGTAAGAAACTACTTAAAAAAAAAAAAAACAAAAAAAAAAACAAGTTTATTTAAACATTGTTCTTGAAGGCTGCACATTCTCGTTTCATGTACTTAGAACAGAATTAAAAATATGCATTTTTCTTTTTAAATATAAAATAGTAGTTTTTGTAGTGAGCTAGTTGCCATAAACATCAGGCTTTAATTTTCGCAAACAAAATGCTTCTTTAATTGTAGTCATTTATATTTATGAATCAATGCTACTTACACTGTAAAACATTTGTGTAACGTTACTCCATAAAACTGGTGGCAGCCTTGCTGTCCCCAACTTGCTGGAGTATTTTAACCGATATAATCCGTGTAACATTGCAATGTTACACCAGTAATGCATGTTTTTATTACATCATTATATAAGTGAAAAATTACTCAATGAAGTGTAAATCGTAGCTGCTACCAATTTTATGGAGTAACGTTATCACAAATGTTTTACAGTGCATTTATGAAAAAATAATGCAGCGTGAAATACCATTATTTTCGAATATTAATTTTAAAGCCTTTAATTCTTGCTTGGTCTGTTTCGAATTTTAGGATATCTTATAACACATGATAAAAATGTAAAGAAGAAAAGATCATTATTTAAGTCGAAAAGAATTTATAAAAAAGATACACCACGTCAAATACTACTATTTTCCAATAGTAATTTTTGTAAAAATCGTTATTTCTTGGGTTAAAGTGTCATCCAGTTGGCACGCGAATTTGTTAAAATTTGGAAATCTAAGGCGAGCTGTTATAAATTGAAACACAGATTATAACATATGATAAAAATTTATAAAAACAATGCCATGTGAAATACCAGTATTTTCGAATAGTAGTTTTTTTGCAAATATCTTAAATTCTGCCATGATCTGTTGGAAACATTGAAACTTCATGATAGCTTATAACACATAATAAAAAGTTATATAAAAAAATTGCCTGGTCTAATCCCACTATTTTTTAATAGTATTTTTTGCAAAAATCTTAAACTCTTGCTTTAAAGCACCACAACCTCGACTAATATATGATGAGATTTTTTTTTTTAACTAAGCAGTGCGTTTGTTATAGCACATGATATAAATTTACAAAAGAGAATGCCCCGCCAAATACCACTATTTTCCAATAGTAATTTTTGTAAAAATCTTAAATTCTTGCTGGATATGTTTGAAACATTAAGATCGTATACAATACATGATATAAACTTATAAAAAAATATGCCACATCAAATATCATTCCACTATCAATCAGCGTTCCCTTCGGTTACTTTTTTCCACTCTGTTACCGTCAATTTAAGTTGGTTTATTTCACTAAAAAATTTATCAATCATCATTTTGAATAATTAATTGTGTAACTTTAACTAATATTTAATTTATGTAATATTTTTTTTATAATTTAACTGAAAAAATGTGAATGTACATTTAATTAAAACTTATGATTTTTCCAAAAAAGTAACAGAGAGGAAAAGCTTTGTAATTTACAAAAATAAAAATAATCATAACAAAACACTAGGTAGAATTTTCTGAAAGTAGCAATCATGTAATTAAAGGAAATGTGATATTTACTGTTTTAGGTGTTTTATTTTTTTAAATAAAAATTTTTGACTGTTGGTAACAGAGGGGAACATTTTACTGTTGCAAGCTCATACTTTATTTTTTATTTGACGTTCCAAATCAAAAAGTGAACTGCTGTCTTCAGTTTTATATACAAGAAATGTTTTAGTATCATCTAATATTTTTATAAGTTGCATTTAAAAAAAAAAAAATTTTTGTGAAAAATTTCCCAAATGTACAAGTTTTTTGAAAATGACCCATAACTAAAGGAGTCATCCTTTCTGATCCATTAGCATTATTTAAACAAAAGTAAAGTATTAAGCTGATTGTAATGTGTTATCGAATTAACTAAATTTGAATATGAATTAAGTACACAAATTATTGCTTATTATCAAAATTAGATATAAGAGATGATTAAATTTTTAGATTGAAATTAAATATCTTAAAAATATGCATCCAATAACATATTACAGCTGATAGCATAAAAATTAGCTGTTGTATTGTGATCAGAGGATTTTTAAATTTAAGTATGTCATTTATTGATTAATAAAGTTGTGGTCAAAATTGAATAGTTCAAATATAATTTGAATTTAAAACTTAATTGGAGTAGGTAAAAAATAATTAATATGCTGATGATTTTTAAATGATAAATTGTTACTCATCTGCTTTCAAGTGGAAAATGTATAGTTAACACAATAATCAGGCAAAATGCCAATCCTATATTATATATTATCGATAACACAGAAACTTACTCTGAATCTGAAATATTTACTTTATACAAATAAATTCATATTAGTAAGAAATTATGAGTTGTTGTAATAATCACATCATTACTTCTATTATTAATTCCTTTTATATTGATAAGAATTTGTTTCTTATTTTTAAAGAGTTCCTTAATGTTAACGAATCACTCGGGAGGGGGGAGGGGATTTAACTGTATAAAGTTATTCTAAGGTGATGTTTTATATATCTTACAAGTGTTGGCATAACAATTATAAATCTAGAACACTGGACAAATGTTGTTTTATACATATATGCAGAAGTGGAAAATGAATCATGAATCGTTGAAAGACACAATTTGCTGAGAAATGTAGGAGATGGGTTGATTGAGACCCATAACGACCAGCCATTGATTTCTAATGATCTTTTATTAATAACCACAGTAAAGAAGTTATAGAAAAATGACCATCTAGAAGTAACCAATGCTGTAAAGATGGTTCAGGAAAGAGAAGCAAAACTTGCTCTGGAAAGTTATTTTAAAATTATTGTTAATAATGATGTATCCATTGAAAAAAATTCAATTTTAGGGAATCGCCAGATTTTAAGACATATTCTACCACCATACTTATAAATGAGAAATTTCATAATGATACTATAAAATTTGATTTTTTTCCAGAAAGAGAAGGCATCTGTCGAGATCCCTAATTTTAATCCTGATCCAAACATTTTTCATCTAGTTGGAAAATTACAACTTAATTGAATTATTCATCAATTAGAAAAATTGTGTTGAAATTAATCAAGTGTAATTATGTATCCCGCATTTACTGTGGTTCCATAATCTGCAATTTATTCTGTTGAACTGATTCATATAGATTCATATTCATCATATCAGATCTACGATCAATTAGGTTAGCCTTGTGAAATATATCCTCATGGTTTTTCCGACATAACCCATTTGGCAGAGCATTGGCAGCTTCAGCCAAAATGTTCCAGGTTTGAATCCCTGGCTTGGATGTTTTTCATCCTTTTAAAGAATTACAATTTATTAGAATAATTGTTTTAAAAATTAATCTAGTGTAAATAAAACATTTCCTATGTTTCTTTCTGGGTTATTATACCTAAGTGCAAAAGCATTTTATTATCCATTCTGACTTTGATGTCAGGCAAACATATTCACACTTTAAAATTACATTATTGGAATTAGCAAAGAGTAAAAATTTTGCACCACCATGGATGCAAAATGGTGGGAAATAAGTAAAAAAAAAAAAAAAAAAAAAAAAAATCCATAATTGTATTTAATTTTACAATTAAGGTTGACATCAGTGGTTAACAAGGAAATCTTAAGATATCATTAATGAGTGATGCTAGATAGTGTTATTCAGAATACAATTTAAAAATTAATGTTCTCAAGTAAGATATTTATTTCTGCTTGAAGATGTGTTCAGAGCTATTTAAAGTATCACAAATTATTCTATTCTTAAATGCTATACTCCAGTAACATATTTAGATATACATTAGAAAATGGGCAAAAAATGTTCAAAATGTAAAATGAAACCTAAAAAAATTGTCATTCTTAAACTTATGCCAGTGTGAAGGTTACACAAGAACATCATTACATAAAGATGTATCGTCTTATTCCTTAATAAATAAAAATTAATAAAAAAATACTGGTTTTCAATGTTGATGTAGAACTGTACTTCCAGAATAATGTATCATGTAACTTTGAAATGTGATAAGGATTATTCTAAGTTATTTCATTATGAAACAATGTGATTGAAGTTACCTTTCTTAATAGGGGTTTGGCAATCTAAACACAATATTGTGTTTATATCAAGAATACCCGTTATTACCCTAAATATACTAAGAGACTTGGTTTGTTCCTTGGTCTGAATCAAGGATAAAAGTTTCAAAATACTTTCTAAATTATCATTTATTAACCATTTGAAAAATGGTTGTTTCTGTTGCTCAAAAATAGAGGTATCTGAAATCTTTTGATGTCTGGATTTTATTTGTTTTCTGATTAGTCCATGTTTAATGCCCAGAAACGGAATACTTCTGTTGCCACATTGACAAAAAAGTATTAAAAACTACAAAAAAAAAAAAAAAAAAAAAAAAAAAAAAAACCCTTGAAAATAAATTAAGATACAACTTTCAAACAAATTTCATTTAAAAGTATATTTTTTTCTCTATGCAACAGCATAAAAATTGAAAATGTGTGTTGTTTAGAATTTAAAAATTTGCAGTATCAAAAATTGTAAAACTGAAATTTCATTTAAAATTTGTTTATGATTCGACCAGTAATATTAATGTTTAATCTATGGCGTACATAATATTTGACTCTGTTATTACATAAGCTATGTTTTGATCATCAGAAAAAGATGTTTATTATTATTGTTATTTTAAATATAGAATTTATTTATAAGTCTAAGATTTTAGTCTTTGAAAATATAATTTCCCAAATGGTTGTTGTAATTTGTTATATTACATTTTTTTTTCTAAAGTTAGGGGTTTTTTTTTTACTGCTGGTAGTTTATCACAAGATGTTTTGTTTTCCAACATTCAGTTGTATATTAGCACCATTTTCTAAGGTTATTTGAAATGAAAAAATGAAATAAATACCTTTTTTTCTCTTTAAAAAAAGCTATAGCATTTTCTCCCATTGTTAGCTGTTGAAAATAGTAATGGTACTAATAATTTGAAAAGAACAACAAAAACAAAAAAAGTTAGTGGAAACAAATTTCACAAGTTGAGGAACTGACTTTAATTAGATATTTTGTGATTAATTACTATTTCATTTTTCTGGCTATGCTAATATTTGGCAAGACGTAACTGAAACAAAAACCCATAATTTTGTCAAGGTCATTATATTGCCTATACAAAAAGGAAGTACCAAATTTATATTGCCCATTAACCCGCGAGTAGTCGCGACTTTTTCCACAACGTCATTAGTCGCGGTCGGTCTTTTCGCCGCTGGCCCCCCGCATACCAAATATGTAAAATAAGAAATATTTTTCACCTAATATATGAAGATAACATTTCAATGAATATATAAATTTGCAGTTTTCTTAAATTATGCATTTTATTCATGAGATATGGAATAATTAGAAAAAGTAAAAATGAACTGACATTAGTGGTTGTTACGTAGACTTTTTCGCCAATTTCAACTTTGTTTCTAAAAATGTACCTGAAAGAAAAACAGACGTGTCCTGTTACTTCACTAAGGTGTTCGAGAAACCTTCAAAGTCAACTACATGGTAGATCTACGTTGTATTTGTGATCTGATACAAGTTAGGAAAAGATAAGTTATATGGGCGGCGAAAAGACCGACGCGCGACTACTGACGGGTTAAAAAAAATGAATATAAATAAAAGTTTATTATTTCATTTATTTTTCAGCGATTCTTTGTATTTCAGTGTATAATCATGTTTTAATCTTTATAGTCCTGTTGTACTCTCAGAAGAAGAGGTGAGCGTGTATGACATTAAGGATCATCCTGATTTTAAGTATCGACCAGGATCATGTGTCATTAGAGTTGTAAACTCTGAGGTAAGAACTTGGCAACAAAATCTTCTTTAGTAGTAAGATTTTCCTTAGATATTCATTTAATATTAAATTTCAAATATAGGATTCAAATCCTGGATCAAGCGCTGGACAGGTGGTTGATGTTCATTCCTCTGGAAAAGTTGAAGTTTCTTGGGTTGGTGGAGAGACTTCACTATGTTATCCCCAAGAGTTATACAGAGTTGGAGAATATGTATGTTTTTTCATTAATTTGTTAATATCAGGGCTGCAAAGTCGGTGAGAAAAATGGCCAACTCAGACTCTGACCCCGGAAATTTTAAATACGACTCCGACTCAAACTCCTGGCTGACTAAAATACCAATATTGCTGTAGGTTAAAATTAATTTTTAAAAAATAATATTGAAAAATAAGGCAAAAATGTCGCTATTTCGCTTCACCACTCAATTCTTAGAGCTTTGAAAGTAAAAAAGAAAAAAAAAATTTTCATTTTACCAATTTTTCAACTTAACGTCCCACAAACCCGAAAAATCCAAATATCAAAATGTAAAGGAAAAACAAGAGATATTTACTGTTCCATATCTGTTGATTTGATAAGTGGAAATTGCTACAATTTTGATGTTAATTCGTGTCCTTCAGAGCAGAAAAATTTCAAAGGAAAGAAAAAATCTTGCACCAAGCATAAATCCTGAATTTCTGTTCAACACATTCGGAATAATGTAAGCAAACTGTACCGTTTAAAACAGTATTGAAATATTACATCTCATTTTACCATATGGAAATGTATAACCTATTTCAAAACCTAATTTCAGCTGTTTCCATCGATAATCAGAAAATTATCCGAATCTTTTAGCAGCACTATATATGATGTAGAAATCATTTGCATCTATTAACAACATTCATTCCAAAATTTATTTCATTTAAGAGATAAATATATTTTAGTTGGAAATTCCCATGCAGCAATTTCCTTTTAATAAACAGAATGGTATGTGAATACTTTTGTATAGCCCTGTATATGAAGTATAAAATTTATATATAAAGAGTAATTCGCAAAAAAGTAATTAAATTTAAAAGCATACGCCGAATTTTAAAACATACTCTCCAGCAATTATTACGCAAAGACAGTACAGTAACCAATTTCTTTTGTTTGCCTCTGTAAATTAATAAAAAATGAATGCTCTTTTTTACTGTGATCTTAGTAAAATTCAGTGATTTATATCAGTTTCAATACATTTGAAATAGCATAATGTCATTAAAATTCTCTCAAAACAATTTTTCCTCATATACCATAATGTAATCGAATTTTGAGTGTCCCTGTAAATGAACCATTAATCGTACATACTTTATATGCAATACCAAACATGCTTTGGTGACTTTAAATAAGCTTTATCAATTGCATGAAAATCCATGTATATTTACAGGAGTTAGAGTGGGGACAGATGGACCTGCAGCTGAATGCATAAAGTATTTTTCAACTTTGTTAGAAATTGCTAAAAATAATTATAATTCCCTTTATGGATTTAAAATTACATATAATTTGTTTAATTTTATTTCAAACTATCTAACGAAAGAAGTCGGAGTCGGCTTGTTTTTTAGCGACTCCAACTCTTTTACTCAAAAATAGGCCCGACTCCGACTCTGCAACCCTGGTTAATATGTTTTAAAAATAATTTCTAATTTACAAATTTCAATTATATTTTGCACAAGTATATATAAAAGTTCATAATTTCACAAAAACAGGATTGCACAAAAAAAATCTAGATATATAATTAAATGCAACTTCTTGTTAAAAATGAATTCATGTGTAAAATTATTTCAGTAATGTGCTGATTAATGGAAATGGTAAAATGAAAATTTAACGTAAAATTTGAAGCATGCATTTATTACTTTCTTGTATCTTTACAAGAATTATGTATTGAATTTGTGAAAAATTTTTACTTCCAGTTTTAGAAGGATTTATATGTTTTAGAAGATCCTGAACACAATTTGATGGGTTTTAGAAAATGTCACACTCTGTGAGTCTCTATGTTACAAAATTTTTTGGGCGCTCTATCTCAAGAACTCATGAACATAATTCACAAAACTTTAGATTCAGTTGCACCTTGATATAAACTGGAGTTGATTAGTATTCAGTGTATATCATTTAAAAGTTGGGCTGCTATGCTGCTTTATTCACAATTTCCACAATAGTTTTATCTCGAAAACAAATGTATGGATTTTTGTAAAACTGCAGATTCAGTTAATCCTTGATATAATTTGGTGCTGATTACTTTTTGGTGTAAATCACTCAACAGGTGACGTTGCTACGCTGCATTACTCATGATTATCACAGTAGCTCTATCTTAAGAACTAAAAGACAATTTTTCAGATTCAGTCAGCTCCTGATGTACATGAATGTTGTTTAGTTTTTGGAGTAAATTGCCCTGCAGGCACTATGCTACATTTTTCATGATTTTGCTATAGCTGATTAATTGAATGTTTTTTTAGGGTGCTGAATCTAGAAATGTCTTCAATTTTCCTCCATCACATAGAGTATTGTTCCAAAACTTGGAGAGTTTACATTAGAAAAGTACAACTGCAATGAAAAAAATAAATATTTTATTACAAGTAACTATGTTCCAAATTATACTTTCGCTCTCAATTAAACTTTGAATTTTAGTAAGTGTCTGAAGCATAGTAGAAGCTGTTCTCTGTGTGTAATTGCCCTTGTTCGTTCCTCAAATTCCTCGCATTTTCTATTCGTTGTGTTGTTTTTATATTTCATATTTCTTGAGTTCCACTTTAAGAAATTTGAAATTACCATATGAAACATTATTGGATATTGTTTTTTTTTTTTTACTCAAGAATGGGGTACCAGATTTCAGAATAAAATGAGAAATTTTATGTTTAATTAAAGTAAAAACAAATTTTCGCTTGAAAACTTAATGTGACAGATTTTTTTAATAATTTCTCAGTTTCAGTGAGTAATAATCTAACAGTCAATAAATCCTATGTTGTTTTTTAGTTGCAGATCTGAGTAAGCCAAACTAAAATTTAGTTTTGAGTTTAGATTATAAAACTAAATCAAAACTTTTTTGAGTTAAAATTGGAAAGCTATACCAAAACTAAATATATTTTTTAAAGGAAATGAAAATTATAAAAGCAATGAAAAAAAAAATTATAAAAATATACAATTGTTTAAACAATGGACAATATGAATATTTATATTCATAATAATGACAAAACTGTAACAATTTGTTTCTTTAAACTAGTATTATTACATTATACAAGTAAGAAAAATCATGCATCAAACATTGATTATGAAACACTTTCCAACACTTCCTGAAATCTTTAACAAAACTTCGTTATCCAGGGAAAGAAGGTGCTATTGCCCAAAGCCAAATATTTATTCCTATACTTTTGAACAGCCTTGTATTTGATCTGTCGATTGATATATATAATGGGAAAATTTAGTTTAGCAAGAAAACGTCTTGTTGGTTGAAATTTTTCTTTCAGCTATTTGTACTAATAGATTAAAACATACTTGAATAGTTTTGTTCAGCCCTGTAATTTACCTGATATCTTTATTACATGAAAGTATTTTGCTATCATTTATTCAAACAAAAATACAGTATATACTTGCATATTTTCACCACTAAAACATTTCATTCTACTTTTATCATGTGTCATTTAATATGATAATTTTAAAGTGCATTATTGAATGTTTATGATTGTGTGAAAATTGCATTTTCCTAAACATTTTATTCTGTGTATACCAAGGATCTTCAAATAAATTAGTGTTGTTATCCTTATGTGCAGAAATAAGTCAGAAAATATTGGTATTATTGAAGTAAAAGTTTTATTTTTATGAATGAATGTTTTGTTCAGCACTGGAATCGTTCTACCATTCTGAGATTAAGGCAATTAACACAATTGTGTTAAAATATTTTTGAATTTTGTGAAAGCCAAACAATATAATTTGACATTGAAATGTGTCATTTTTACTGGTAAAAGCATGCTTTTGATTAATGGATAGCGAATTGAATTTGGCTATTTAAAGATAGTAAAATAAATATGTGAAAATCAACACTTAATCAAAAAACTGGTAAAACAGACAAACCAAAAGCTGTGAGAGTAAGAATCATATCATATGTTTACACAAAACTTCCAAGTGGATGCTATTATTTTTATTATTCTTTTCCTGACAATTTTTCAATTTTCTTTTTCATTAATTTGTATTTTTAGGATTCAGACGATTTATGGGCAGATGATGATTCATTCTCCGATGAAGATAGTTGGGAAACAGAATCGGAAAAATCTGTCTTGGGAAATGAAGAAGAGTATGAACTTTTTTACCTTCTTGTTCTAAAAAGTGAAAAATTTTTACTTAATACTTTAACTGCATGATGATTACTTGTGATCAAATGTATTTTTCTCTGATATACTGGTGCTTATCAAACAGCGATAATTTATGTGTGAAAATAATTACAAGCCTTGTAAATTGTAGAATATAAATGATAGCCAAATAGTCTGTTGTCCAGAAAAGACCACTGATAGTAAAATTCTTTATGTCAATAAAGTACATGTGACCGCTGGAGCAAAATCGGCAAAAGGCTGCGACGCACGTTGCAAACTCTTGGGAAGGTCTGCAGACTATTTTTCAACTGTTAAAAGTTTACCAAAAATTAAAAAATTTCGGTCCTAAATCCAAAAATTCGGACAAAAAATGTTTCGCAAATTTCGTCAAATAGTTTTAGAAAAGAAATCAATTTTGTCATAGATCGCAAAAAACACGCGAATTTCGTCAAAAAATCACAAAAAATTGGCAAATATCTTCAAAAGATCACGAAAAAAACAGCAGTTTTCGTCAAAAAGTTGAAAAAGCGGCAAATCTCTTCAAAAAAAAGCAAATTTCTTCAAAAAATCACGAAAAAACGGCAAATTTCATCAAAAAATCACTTAAACAGTATATTTCTTCAAAAGATCGCCAAAAAAAAGGCTGTTTTCGTTAAAAAAGTGTGAAAAAAAGCGGCAATTTTTGTTTAAAAATCACGAAAAAACTGAAAATTTTTTCAAAAGGTCACAAAAAATCCTGGCAAATTTCTTCAAAAGGTTGCAAAAAAACGGCAAATTTCTTCAAAAGGTCACGAAAAAAACCCGGCAAATTTCTTCAGAAGGTCGCGAAAAAACAGCAAATTTCTTCAAAAGGTCGCGAAAAAACAGCAAATTTCTTCAAAAGGTCGTGAAAAAACGGCAAATTTCTTCAAAAGGTTGCGAAAAAAACGGCAAATTTCTTCAAAAGGTTGCAAAAAAACAGGAGTTTTCATCAAAAGATCGCGAAGAAATGTCAGTTTTCGTCAAAAGATATCGAAAAAAATGGCAAATTTATTTAAAAGATCATGGAAAAAACTTCAAATCTTGTAAAATAGCACGGGAAAAAAATGCAAATTTCGTAAAAAGATCGCGACAAATGACATCTCGTCAAAAGATCATGAAAACCCCCGCAAATTTTGTCAAAGGGGAGCCCCCCCCCCCCACCCCCTCTTTCAGATATCGTAAGAGGTGTTAAAAATTCTGAGAACAAAGGTAACTTCTTTTTAAAAGTATACTTTTATGTCTTATTACAAATACTTGGAGGTTTGAGTCCGTATAATGTAATGTGAGGGATTGGTCTGCAGACTGTTTTTTAAGTTTTTTCTTGTGTTGCAGACTGCAGAAAAAAATTCTGCTGCTGGGCATGTGGCAACCAAAAAGCAGGCATCACCCAAAGTGTTAAAAACCTTATTTTTCTTATCTAGCTGAAGGATATTTTATCTTTGAAACAGTGTTTAGAATGCATTGAAAGCGTCTAAGAATATTTTTTAAAAATGTTATTGGTTTATTATATCTTATGTTGCCCACGTGCAGTTTCCTGGATATTTTCTATTTGAACTCATTAAAGATCATTAAAAAATGTAATAACTGCTCAACTATTTTTTATTTAAAAAAAAAGCACATAGTCTAAGAGCCTGTGACTGGCAGACCTTCGTTATTTTATAAAAGCTGAAAATTTCTCAGCGCAGTCTTCCAACAAAGATAGGAACGATGGGTAATTATGAAAATTGGATTATGGTGGCTTTGGCAGTGATCAGGGAGCAAAGGTGTAAAAAATACCAACTTACTTTCGTCATTTTATAAAGCGTAATTTTTTTATATTTCCTTTGGAATGATGTTAGAAATCACGTCCTCCATTGGCAGACACTTCCTGTGGTTCCAACCCCCGGCCGACAACCACTAAACTTCAATAATAGGAAATTCTACTTTCGTCATTTTATAAAAGCTGAATTTTATATATGTTACTTGGGTAACTACCAGAAGATATTTCCTCAGTTGGCAGACAGTTTTGGTGGTTCCAACCCCCGGCCGACAGACATATACGGCGGCTTCTCAATACACTAGAGTCTCTGTATAGCCCGTCCCGAAACATACATTTTCCCCCTTTTCCCCTTGGCTCTGAAATTGGCGACAGTTATTTAAGGTTGCTGCATTGAAGAGAAAGCGAAGGAGGAAAATCGCATACATTTCACTATTTTAAAAAATATACCTGCAGATATTTTTAGTTAAAACTATGTACATCTGCATTTTGCTTTTTATAGTATTTCCCATGTTAATTTTGGCACTGTAAAATATGATTTGCATCCTAGTCTGAATAAAAACTGACTTCTAAAATTCTCAAAAAAAAAAAAAAAAAAAATTGTTTACACGTAACGGTATTTCTCACAGTACTTATTTTTTCATTTGATAAATAGTATATAAAGGGGGAAGAAGTAGCTTTCGTATTCATTGTTTTTGTTAAATATAGCTTCTTTTACGACTCAATTAGATAAGTTCATAAAAATTCTTTAATGCTTGATTTTTATCTTATTAATATTTTACTGAAATTTTAAGATAAAAAGCTACGGACCCTATAAAAGGAAATTTTGCAAATGCTGAATTTGAATGAGAATTGAGCCAAATTAGTAAACTATAGCCAAATCGGCAATATTTATGATTTCTTAATTTTTGTCGTCAAATTTGGTGATATTTTCCATATTTTGGCGATATGTGTTTCCAAGCTTGGAGAGAATTCGAAGCTAACGTTCATTAATACTCGTAAATAAATAACTGATTTTTAGTTACTTGGAAAATAGTTGTTATCCTCGGTAGAGAATTCAGAAATCCGAAGTATATCTGAATGTTTTTATTGGTTGAATTCCGCATTTTATTCGTTTTTTGGTTGGTCCATGTTTAATGTCCAAGCGATTGGCTAACTTCCATAACATTAACTTGTTTCAACGTCGTATTCTAAATAAGAAAAACTTCTTCTGACATGTTTTCGGAATAATTAAGCAAATTAAACATTATTACTGTCTGCAAATATTCAGTAAGTTTAACATAAAGGCGATTTTCTGTTAGTATGTTATATTTTATTTCATTTTTTTCTAATTCTTCAGATAATCCGGATTGGGTCCTGTCCCAATTAATCCGAATTATCGGGGTTATACTGTACTTCTGTTGCTACAATGACAAAAAAGTAATAAAAACTCTAAATTATAATAATAATTTGAAAACAAGTTGTCATAAAAATTTCAAACGAATTTCATTTAAAAGTGCATTTTTTTCTCTATGCAGCGGTGTAAAAATTTGAAATGTGTAATGTTTAAAAGTTTAAAAATTTGCAGTTCAAAAAATTGTAAAACTGAAATTTCATTTAAAATTTTTATATGATGGGTCCAGGAATATTAATGTTTAATCCATATCATATGTAATAGGAGGCAGTCAGTCTGATTAATTCCATAAACTACTGTTTTTTTTAAAAATCTATGGTCTAGGGATATTAATGTTTAATGCATGGCGTACGTAATATATATGACTCGTTATGATCATCCTAAAAATGATGCTTATTATTATTATTAGTTTATATATAGAATTTCTTTTTAAGTCTTTTAAATTTTAGTCTTTGAAAATATCATTTTCCAAATAGTCGTTCTACTTTGTTAAATTACATTTTTTTTCTTTCATTGTGGTCTTTTTTCAAAATGTCAACAACCGTAGAATTACATGCAACAACCTCAAATAACTGTCGCCAATTTCCGACCCAAGGGAAAAGGGGAAAAATGTATGTTTCGGGACAGGCTATACAGAGACTCTAGTGTATTGAGAAGCCACCGTATATGTCTGTCGGCCGGGGGTTGGAACCACCAAAACTGTCTGCCAATTGAGGAAATATCTTCTGGTAGTTACCCAAGTAACATATATAAAATTCAGCTTTTATAAAATGACGAAAGTAGAATTTCCTATTATTGAAGTTTAGTGGTTGTCGGCCGGGGGTTGGAACCACAGGAAGTGTCTGCCAATGGAGGACGTGATTTCTAACATCATTCCAAAGGAAATATCAAAAAATTACGCTTTATAAAATGACGAAAGTAAGTTGGTATTTTTTACACTTTTGCTGACTGGTTACTGCCAAAGCCACCATGATCCAATTTTCATAATTAACCATCGTTCCTATCTTTGTTGGAAGACTGCGCTGAGAAAGTTTCAGCTTTTATAAAATAACGAAGGTCTGCCAGTCACGGGCTCTTGCTCTAACACTATTATTTCATAGCATTTAATTTTAATCTTGCAAGCTAAACATCTTATAAAATGAATTGTTTCAGAAACTCTTTAAATTCAGAATTTCAAGTTTTGGAATATTTAATCCTTTTACGTTTGACACATCTTTATATTTACTATGATTCTGCTTTTACAATTAATATAATATTATATACATGTACTAATGGTAATATATGGGTGCATTTATTATTATGACTTCATTTGTGTTTCGGAATTTAGTAAAAAAGCTATCTTACCTACTCAGCATTGCCTGGTTCCTGGCAAATCAAAATTCTTAAAAGGTATAGTGAATTTTTTTTATATTTTTAACTGAAAATCTTTCTAAATGGTCCTGATGCTTTCGCAATAGTATATATATATCCTTGGTTTTGTATGATTTTTTATTTTCAATTGAAAATCTATCCAGAATTAAGGATCCCATTGCTGATTTTCTGGAAGAAAAAAAAATGTATTTTTTGATGAGTTTTTAATTAATAATGAATTGTGTATGTTTTTGTTATAGTTAAATGAATTTTTTAAAATTTTGCTTGTAAGAGCATAGAGGAAAAATTTCTAAATTTAACTTATAGGATCCAAGGATCATATAAAAATATGGTACTACTTGTTTATCCTATCGACCAATTTCACCAAATTATACAAATCGCTAAACTAATAGCTAAATCATACATATTGTTGTAATTTTTATTTTAAATAACTAATAAAATATTAATAAAAATATTTTTAAAAAAGTCAAAATAAAAATTACTTAATGATATTTTAAACATGTGTATCATATTTAATGTCATTGAATGTGACAATTAACGATCATCCATTATTGACATTTAATCTTATAGTTTGGTGATAGCTTTTGATATATGTAGTACCAAAAATGTGTATTTCATGTTGTAATTCATATAGTCCTTGTAAAACGCACCTGAAAGCTTCATTTTATCTATTTTACTTACCCATTATACGTAGTATAGGGTAAATCTTGCAGTTGTTCTGGAAATCAAAAAAAATTTTTGACAGACAAATTTGGATTTACACATTTCAGACACTGGAGACTCCAAAAAACATATTTTTAGAAAGAAAATAAAATTGCCATCCATCGCACATACAGGTATTTGAATGTTCTACGCAGCCAAAAGTCAAATTATTAAAGTATGACGATCGTTAAAAAGAATGACAACCTGAGTTTGAGGACAGTTTTGATAACTATACCCAACCCCTTCCATCTTTTCCAAGAATAAGAATCTCATTCAGATTTAGTCCTAATTCGATTGTTCAACTTGCTGTTTGTTTCTGTTCTCTGCGTTTGTGTAAAGACTTTAATTTTTAGTGAAATATTTATTTTATGCTTATTTTGAAATTTTTTCTAATGGATACTCATACAACAGGTAATAATGCAAAACTTTAATATATTTTTTTGTTGTTTTATCATTATGAAGTTTAGTTGTTGTACTCTGAAGTTGCCATCTTATTAGAATAAGGTTATTTCTAAAATATTTTATTTAATCAAGTGGTTGTTGTACTATCAAATCGGATTCTGTTATAATTTCAAACTGAATCGAAAGTTTTAATCCTTGAGTAGTGCAAAATGAAAGAAATTGCTGCGGAAAAGTGTGGATTTGTAAATGTCTTGGTACTTTGAACTTTTTTTAGCAAATATATGTTAAGAAAAAAAAAGATTATTGTAAATAGCATTCTAAAAAAATATTCTTATTGTAGGTTCACAAAGTGCCTCTGAAGTAAGTGTAATGTCCCATAAATATTTGTTTGATCGAATGCAGAACTTTAATTTGTCCAATTTAGAAAATAAATTTTAGAAGATAAATTAAATTTCTTAAAAGATCATTTAATATCGGGTGAAGGTTTCACAAAAAACTAAATTGAAAGCTTAAAATGCCATTTCAAACACTTTAAATTGCAAATTAAGAAGAGATAGTTATAAGCACTTAAGAAGGAAAATGTATTTCTGAAAAACATTTATTCTTGGCAAGAAGGAACGTTTGAAATACCTGTCGTATGTTGGCCTACATTGTCAAAGAGAATATTGATGTTGAGGAGGAAAAAACTAAATTTATAAAAAAATTTGCAATCTCCATCCTAGTCGTCACTCGCCAAGTGGCGATTTAATAGATCTATTTTCAATCGCTAAGTGAAATGCAGTTTTTTTCATGGAAATATGCATCTCTACATTAATTACATCTAATAAGAAAAATGGTTATTTCTTTTTCCTACTGGATGCAAACAGATTTCAATGATATGGCTGTATTTTCAGTATTTCGTTTTCTTCGCCACATTCTTTTATCTATTTCAGTTGGATGTTTTTTTTTCAAGAAATACAGTTTTATTTTGCAAAATATGTTCATCAGATTTGATTCCATATACATTTCAAGTAATTTATTGGTCATCGATCGCCACTCTAGTCATCACTCGCTAAGTGACGATTTAAAATAATTATTGATCGCCAAGTGAAATACAGTTTTTTTCGTCAAAATATGCATATCTACATTGATTACGTCTAATTTGTGAACTGGTTAATTCTTTTTTCTATTGGATGCAAGCAGATTTCGATGATGTTTTTGTATTTTCAATATTGTGGAGTTTTTTTGCCATGTGCTTTTAGTATATTCAGTTTATTTTTTCAAGAAATATAGCTTTATTCTGAAAAATATATTAATCAGCTTTGATTCCACATGCATTTCAAATAACTTATTTCTTTTTTCACACTGGATGCAAATGAATTTCAAGGGCATTTCAGTACCTTCAATTTTCGACTTCTGTTGCATGCTCAGCTCTTGGATTATTATTTTTTTTTTCAAGATAATACTGTTTAATGATGCGAAATACACTCACCAGTATAGATGCCAACTGTATTACGTTGGTAGTATAAATTTGACGCCTCCTAAATTCCCACGCCGGGGCGACCGCTCCCTTTACTCCCCCCTCCCGCCTTTTTGCACCGTGCTACCCTCTCAGAAATGTATGCTGTATCTCTCAGCCCCCTCTGAAATGATAAGTCTAGATATGCTACTGCTAGCATAGGTGTCAACTGCATGTGATATGTTTAGTGTATTTCTAACACATTTATTAAGGGGGTCCCTCCCCTGGAAATTTTATGTTTTTAATTGTCAAAAGTGCAATTTCTCTTCCCCCCTCCCTGGAGCCACAGAAATACCTCCCGGAGAAGAGTGTCTGAATTCAACACTGCATTTATTTATTAATTAAAATCCAAAAAACAATTTATTGTGTTTTATTTATTAATAATTCACTATTTATGCCTGGGGAGGCAGGGGGGAGCAATTTTAAAGTTAAAATTCAAATTTGCAGGTCTGAGCCTTAAATCGTTTTAATGCTTACATCGGAAATCCGATTTAACTATTGGCTTTGCATAGATACATCGGACATCGCGATGTAGCGAAACGATGTAGCCTTGATTTAACACTTACATCAAAAATCAGATTAAATTATTGGTTTTCAATAGATACATCAGACGTCGCGATTTAGCCAATTCATAAATCGTGATGTAGCCTTGCCTCAATGCTTTCCGATTTAGGAAAGAGGCGATGTAAGAAAAAGACGATTTAGGGAAAACAGAGCAAGTTTGCATTATATCGATTTAGCAGGTTCAGGACCATAGCTAGATGTGAATAATGGGGGGGGGGGGGGGGGCTCAAGAGAATGAATGGGGGGGCTCAAGAAAATGTAGGGAAGGAGCTTATTTATTTTTTATCTTTCTCTGACACAGAAAGATGAATTAGTGCATATTCACATTGTAGATACTGTGTTTCTTATTAAACTGTTGTAATAACTTCATTTTATGCTTAAAAAAAGTACATGATGTTGAAAATTTTGAGTCTATAACTGGTGAAAAATTAACCATCATGTTAGCTTCATATGTACAAATAGGAAGAGGGACTGCTGAAAGGCTTATTTTAGATACAATTTAGTAATTCTGCAAAACTGTGAAAGGGTCTCAAAACTAAATTAGATTTTTGAACAGAATTGCATTTGGATTTTCAGAATAGAAATTCATTTAGGGACCTTGGAATCTTTTTTTTTTTTTGGGGGGGGGGGGGGGGGCTCAAAATATTTTAGGGGGAGTGAGTGGCCCATAATAGTGCCCCTTATGTGTTAAATCGATGTAGCAGGATTTGATTTAATACAGATAAAAATTAGCGGCCGACACTTGCCATGCGGTAATTAAAGATATAAAACTGGCGATTCAAAAAACTTTTTTCGATCACCAAGTGAAATGCAGCTTTTTTTCATGGAAATACACATATTTGATTAGAAAAGTGGTTATTTCTTTTCCCTACTGGATGCAAACAGATTTCATAAATTTAGCTGTATTTTCAATATTTTGGTTTTTTGTCATTTTCTTTTAGTGGGTTTAGTTGGAATTAATATTTCCAAAAGTTTTATTTTCGAAAATATATTAATTCATCAGGTTTGATTTTACATGCATTTCAAGTAAATTTATTAGACATTGATCGCCACCTTAGTCATCACTCACCAAGTGGCGATTAAAAAATCTATTTTCAATCGCCAAGTGAAATGCAGTTTTTTTTTCATGGAAATATGCATCTTTACATTAATTACGTCTAATTAGAAAAGTGGTTATTTCTTTTTCCTACTGGATGCAAACAGATTTCAATGACATAGCTGTAGTTTTAATATTTCGGTTTTTTGCCAAGTTCTTTTATCGTGTTCAGTTGGATTATTTTTTTTAAGAAATACAGTTTTATTTTGGCAAAATATATTTATCAGCTTTGATTCCACATGCATTTCAAGTATTTGCTGGTCATCGATTTCCACTCTAGTCATCACTCACCAAGTGACGACTTAATAATTATTGATCGCCAAGTGAAATACAGTTTTTTTCATCAAAATATACATATCTATATTGATTACGTCTAATTAGAGAACTGGTTAATTCTTTTTTCTATTGGATGCAAGCAGTTTTCGATGACGTTTTTGTATTTTCAGTATTGCGGGGGTTTTGTGCCCTGTGCTTTTAGTATATTCAGTTTGATTATTTTTTCAATATAGCTTTATTCTGGAAAATATATTAATCAGCTTTGATCCCACATACATTTCAAATAATTTATTTCTTTTTTCACACTGGATGCAAATGGATTCCAAGGACATTTCAGCATCTTCAATATTCAATTTCTGTTGCATGCTCAGTTCTTGGATTATTTTTTTTGCCAAGATATACTGTTTAATATCTTGGCGAAGTACACTCACCAGTATAGATGCCAACTGTATTTGATGTGTGTAGTGCATTAAAAACGCATTTATTTAATAATTAAAATCCAAATAACATTTTATTGTGTTTTATTTGTAACTGATTCACTATTTATGCCTTAGAAAAAAGAAGGTCTTAAGGTTAAAATCTAAATTAATCCATTCTTAGTTTATATTTTTGTGCATTATTTTGATGAAAAATTATTTTTCATATGTTTGTGTAACATTAGAATACTTTAGTCTTAATTAATTATTTAATTAATTAAAAATATTTTAAAAGAGTTCTGTAATGTTTCAGGTAATTTGTTTTTTACAGCAGAATGAGGGAGCATTCTATGGATTTTTCTGTAGATTTCTGATTTTCTACTTTTTTTGTCTTTTACTTACCATTAAAAAGATATATATATTTAAGATTGTTTTATTACTAATCTTACAGGGGCCAACTATCTCAAAAAAATCAGCAACTTTGGTAATGTGGCCTTTCAATCTTTCTCCATTCACTATATGAATGTCAGCATTTATATTAAACACAATTTATTATAATCTAAAAGTTAAATTCACATCTTTTCTCAAATCTTCCCCCCCCCCCTCCCTCTTTATTTTATACTACTATTCTTCTGATGGTAAATGAACAGTTAAATTTATCAGTGAATCTGCTTCTGTCTTACTTCAGTAAGTTTTTAACTCAGTGTCTGTAAGAACAAGTGCATGCATGTTATTAACAATGAAGTGCTATTTGAACGTGTTATTGGAAGTTGCCCCCAGGCTCCCCTACTCAAGTAATTTAGATTGTAGCATCCAAAACAAGTCAGGCACAGAGAAAAAAAAATCCTTTTTTTATTTTATTTCTTTAAGGATGAGCTTATAAAAAATATTAAAATAGATAACTAATTTTTAAAAAAAGGCATTGTTTTTTTTTTGTGTGTGTGTGTAAAATATATATTTTTTAGTTATTTGAACAACTAAATGCTAAATTGGGCATAAAGCCCATATTTTGTTAATAAAAATTAAGTGATAGGTTCATATTATAGAGGGTAAAATTAGTGCTAAATCGCAATGTAGCACTAAATCTCGATGTTAGATGGATGATAAATCGATTTAAGAAATCTCTACATCGCCCACTCCTAATTATGACCTAATATGCCACTTAAAAGTCATACTGGAGACCATTTCAAGTGAACATACAATTGATCCAGAAAAATATGGGAAATATGCATTAGATGCTGCTCGCTTATATGTATATTTGTGCCAGTGGCATCCAATGATTCCAACAATGCACAAAATATTAATTCATGACAGATATTATTAAAAACTCATTATTGACTATTGGGCGGCTTTCAGAAATGGTCGCAAAAGTGCATAATAAACATTTTAGGTTAAACTGCCAAAACTTAGTGCGAAAATTCTCGAGGAAAAATTGCAACAAAGATATTTTTAATCCGCTAATTTTAATATCAGATCCTCTTATAAGTAGCTTGATTAAAGTAAAAGGAAGAAGCATGAACTCTTTTTACTACAAGCAATTTCTCTTCTTTTGCCTGTGAAGCACAATTTTCATGATGATTTTTCAGAGACTTAAAAAGATTAACATTAGTTTTTAAAAATAAAGTTGTGCTTTATTTTATTAAATCGTTTAATTTTTTTATAAATTTAGTAAATGTAATTTTTCTTTCAATTATGTTCTTTAAAATAGTTATACAGTAGACTCCCTCAAATCCACACAGCTTGGGACCAGAGGTTTTGCGGATTTTAGAATTTTGCGGATTTCTAGTAATTACTTTGTTTACATTTTTTTTAAAGTAATTTGAATGTAATTAATAATGAAATCAAAAGTATAATGAATGCTTACAATATGCTAAAATATTAAAATAAGCAATAAACTAAAATAATAAAAATTTAGGTAGTTTTTAAAAGGATAAAAATACTAAAAACAGGTCAAATTAATAATAAATAATGTACAATTAATTATTCATTATAAAGATGAAATGTGTTTTTCCTAAATTATTCAATGAAACTTGCTTCATGAAGGTACATTACTAATTCACATCAAGATTATAAAATAATAAAGCTTTATTTCAGGTTTAACCAGACTTAATAACTAAAAAAGCTTCATTAATACATAAATATATTTGGTAAGACTATGATTACCAATGATATCAGCAATATTTTTATTTTTTCAAAAATAAATTAGTCTTTCTTCATGAAAAAACATGAATTCAATAACCTTAACAAAAATTACAAATTAAAAAATATATGAAATTGATATAAAACTAAAAAAGTGAAATTTTGCACCTACATCTGAACTGAATGTTTCATTGTTTACATCCATAAAATATGTGCGGATTTTAGAGAGTTGTGGATTTTAGGAGTGCAGATTTGAGGGAGTCTACTGTATATCATAAAATAATTTTGGCCGCTTAAATAATACAAATATCTGTATGTGCGTTGGTCTGTCTGTCTGCTTGCCTGCCTGTAAGCGCTCTATCTCTTGAACAAATTGAGATAGACTTGAAATTTGGTGTGTACTTAGTATGTAATAATAGGAAAAAACCTATTGAATAGCAGTAACCTTGATTATGCAGAACCATTTTTTTCGAACTCTCAAAATATTCCTTCTGGTGAAAGGTACTTAAAAATTTTTGAAATTTTTATTTTAAGAAGTGAATGTAAAAGACAATAAAAAACATACATTTTACATAAAGAAGGAAGTCAATCGGATAATTAGTTGTCAAGATATTTATAATCTTATTTTCAAAACTCTTTGATTTTTTTTTCATGACCCTGTATTTCGTACAAATTTTAATTCAAATATATATTTTAATTGGAAATGAGACATTTAATCTGAAGCAATAAACTGTAGTTAATATGATTGTTATTTTTGAAGTTATAAGGATGTATCTTTTTTATGCAATTTGGTACTACTTGATTATCCCGTCAACTAAAAAAAAATATTGTCAAGTTTATCACCAATATGGCGACAAAGAAAATTCTCCAAAAGTGACACTAGCTTAGCACTATTTCCAGTATTTTGTCAAATTCCCAATGGGAATATCCCATTGTAATCCAACAGGGTCCGGTTTTGTTAAAAATATTTAAATATGTTTAAATTTTTATTTTTGAATTGCAATGCATTTTATGAATAGTTTACACATATTTTATTTTCATATTTTCTATATTATGAATATCCATTATGGGTAATCATTACAGTGGCCCCCAATCCCAATGACTAGTTTTGTAATTGGAAGTATGTTTATCAATTGTTTAAGAATAATCACTGTAATGTCTATTTTGAAACATCATGTATACTAAAAGTTAATTCCATTTTTTTTTAATCTAAAATGTATATTTAGGCCAGGAGAAAAACTTATAGATGGAACTACCAAAGAGCTTGAAAAAGTCTCCATAAAGTTAGAAGAGAAAGATGAAGATAAATCAACAGAAGATATGCAAGAAAAGCTACTTGCAAACATAGAAAAACTTAGAGCCGGAATGGCACGTTTGGAAGAAGTATTCACCCAAAATCCCACTCTTCAGACATGTAACGTGATGAGAAGGCTTTTGGAATTATACAAACATTGCAAGTATGTATAAATTATATTATTTTATTAACCTCTTTTCTTCTTTATTATTCTATTCTATTTCAAAGATCAATGTTCTGATCTAATTTTATGAGATCCTCCTCCCTCTTTATTAATAAAATTTAACTTTTTTTTTTCATAAATAGGTTTTGCACTTTAGTAGCATTTTTGTTATGCTTAAGTGCATAGTTTTTTCTTTCTCATTTTTCACTTTTTATTTTCAGTTCTTTCTTGTTTCATACTGCAACCATATAAACTCTATTTTATGCTATCTGACTTGGCCGCTGTTGCCTGGGTCAGAAATAATAATCTTAAATTATCCTTAAATTGGTATGCTTTTATATCTTACTTCAATTTTGTCTGAAATACACTGACTGTGTGAAAAATTAAGGGGGGAGTGGGGCGGGTATGTATTCTTTTAGTGTACATGTTATTCTTTTAGTGTATGTACATGTATTCTTTTAGTGCCTGGTGAGAAAATTTTGTTTCGAGTATGTTATATATTTGTATAGTTTATAAAATTTTTTATCAAAACCCATTTATATCTTCCAGTGCCCCAGGTATAGTGAAAAACTCAATTTTTTAAAAAAGTGTATTAAAAATTTTTAGTTTGCGAAAATTGTTAAATTTCGCAAAGTGTTTAGTTAACAAAGATTAAATTTATAAATAATAAAAATTTTATAATGATACATGAAGTATATAAATTTAAAATTAAAAGCACTAAATCATCTTCTTTTACAGTTTTTGTTTAGAACTTTGTGCTTTCCATCACTTATACATCTGTGTGGTCTTTTCTATGTATCATAAAAAAAAAAAATAATTTTATACATTTAATAATAAACAACAAACAATTTTTTTCATCTTTTACAGGGAGTACATTTTACTTGGTACAAGTAATTATTATATTATTTAGTTCAAAATTTACATAAAAATAGACTTTTGATAAATATTTAAGTGTCTTGGGATGGGACACAGGAAGAAATTTACCAAAGTAGAAAATTTTTGTATGTCTGCTAGTATGCTTAAAAAACAACTTTCACACCCTACACAAAAAATAATTTGATAAATATATATATATATATATACTAATAAAAGAACAAAACGCTCTGTCTGTCTGTGTGTGTCTGCGATGGTTAGCAAAATCTACAGCACGTACGAAGCTCAAAATTTTTTTGAGAGTAGCCCACTACCTCTCCTGATGCACCTGAGGCTCAGAATTTTAATTTTTTGATTAGTTTCATAGATATTAATTATGAAGCAGAACTCACTCTCATCAAAAAGTCGTTTTTTAAATGTTCTGGGAAAGAAAACGTTTGCACATGCGCAGAAACTCAATTACGCATCTAAACGGAGGAAGAACCTTTTTCCCCCGTTAATTTCTGTTTTTGGATCATTTTGTTTAAATCCAAATCAACCAAATTGCTCGACATAGTTAAACTTAAGAGACATATTTCAAAAGATCATGTTTTTAGGCCTCAAATTCAATAATCAATTCAAAAAAATGTTGCAGTTAACCCTTTGAAAACATATTCAAAAATGGTCGTTTTTTTCCAAAACTATTTTTCTCCCTTTTGTCAATGTCCCTCCAGGGCGTAATTTTTAAGATACAAAAAAACCAAAAGACGATCTTAAAGTTGAAACTTTCTTCTAATTGATGGTGTAATTGGTTTTAATATATTTGGATTTTAACCCTTTCAAATACACTGGCAAAAGAAGGTCATTTTGGGACTCGCAGAGAGGATATTTTTTAAATGCTAAAATTATCTTAACGTGCATATTTCAACTCAATCTTTTAAAATCTTCTCAATAGACCAAATTTATACTCCCTGCAAAAAATTCGACACATTCGGACGGAAAGAAATATTTTTTTACAAAATAAAATGTGCGAAAATTTTGATGAAATCAATAAAAAACAGATCATTTTCATTGAGGTTTTGACTTAGCAAAACGCAATCCTATAGGTACCAGAAAACAAAAAACATATTCTTTAAGCTTAAAAAAAATTTTATAATCTATGATGTAATCGGTTTTTAAAATATAAGATTTAACCCTTTACAAATACACCAACAAAAGGAGGCACTTTGCAACTCACAAATAGAATATTTTTTCTATGCTAAAAGTATCTAAGTGTACCTATTTCAGCCCAAACGTTTAAAAGCATCTCAATAGATCAAATTTACTCCTTCTTAAAAAAATTTTAAACGTTCGGACGAGTAGAAATAATTTTTACAAAATAAAAAGTGCGAAAAATTTGAGGAAATCAATAAAAACCAGATCGTTTCATTGCGGTTTTGCCTTTGCAGGGCGCAATTCTATGTACGTCCTGACAAACCAAAAATATTTTCTTAAAGCTAAAACATTCCCATAATTTATGCTGCAATTTGTTTAAAAAATATATGAGATTTAACCCGTTCAAATACACCGACAAACACGAATTACATCCCGGCTAAAAGTAACTATATGCCTATATTTTAGAACTATCTTTTTAGAGGCTTTCAATAAACCAGATTTACATTACTTTAAAAAATTTTGGAACTTTCGTATGGATAGAATTCTTTTTTTTACAAAATAAAATGTGTGAAAAGTTTTACGAATTCAGTAAAAACTTGAGTGTTCCGTTGCGGTTTCGTTCGCTTTCGGTTCGCATAGTTTCCAAAAAATCAAATTACATAGAAAACAAAATACCAAACAGCATGTGCTTTCAATTCAATATCTTTTCGCGATTTTTCAGTTTTAAAAATATAAATTTTGACAAAATGGACTTAAAGGTATAAAATCATAGAAATTTGAGTTTAATTTAAAGGTCATTTAAAAAGCAAATAACACATTTGAAAACTGAAATAACATCACGGGCAACGCCAGGCAGGACAGCTAGTCTTATACTATAATGCAAGCAAAAATTATATGTGTGTGTAAATTTTATCTCAGAAACAGCTCAAACGATTTTTGCAAAAATTTGCATTTTACCATTTTCGGTCACGAGAAGACCATTGGGCTAGGTCACTTGTTCGAGAAAATTCGATTATTGGGTCATAATGGGTCAGGATCAAGCTATTTATATCTAGAGAACTGCTGGATCGATTTTAAGGAAATTTTGTAACCAATCGTACGAAACGAGAAAATTATTGGGCTGGGTTACATGTTCAAAAAATTTCGATTAGTGGGTCATTATGGGTCAAGCCACTTTATCTAAAAAACGACTCTAACGATTTTGACCAAATTTTATATTTTATCGTTTTGGATTACAAGAGGACCATTGGATTAGGTAACATGTTCGAGAAAATTTGGTTAGTGGGTCATTTTTGGGGTCATTGTTTGTCATGCTATTTTTATCTAGAGATTTTTTTCACGCCATTTTGACTAAAAATTGGCTTGGTCACATGTTCAAGAAGTTTCGATTAATGGGCCATAAAGGGTTTGAGTCAAGCTATTTATTTTTAAAGAACATCAGGATCGATTTTAACGAAATTTTGTATGTTACAATTTTTAGAATCGAGAAAACTAATGGGCTAAGTTACATGTTTGAGAGATTTCGAATATAACATTTATTTGTGGATCATGAAGGGTCATGCTACTTTTTTGTAAAAAATGGCTCGTACCATTTTGACTATACTTTGTATTATATCGTTTTTGGGGAAGAGAAAACCATTGGGCTAGGACACATGCTCTCGAAGATTCGATTAGTAGGTCATTTTGGGTCATAATGGGTTAAGGTCATTCTAATTATATGTAAAAACGACTCAATTTTACCTAAATTTTGTAAAGAAACGTTTTTTGTCACGTGAAGACTATTGGGCTGAGTTGCTTGTTAAACAAAATTATATTAAGGGATCTTTTCACTTTATTGCTGAATGCTGTCTTGGTAATTTTACTTAAGAAATGGCTTAAATGATTTTGAATCAATTTTATTAACCGACTTCAAAGAGGAGGTTATGATTTCAACCTGTATGTATTTCTTGTTCACTCATAACTTCTTTCAATATGAACCGATTTTGATAATTCTTTTTTTGTTTGAAAGTATAAGATACCCATGTGGTCCCATTTTAATTTCATTAAATTCTGATGATTAGAACTTTTATAAAAATTAAAAAAATAAAAATTCAAATTCTTTTTGAAACAATTGTCCAATTAAAAGCCTTCATTCTTTTCAATAAAATGTATTCAAGCAATAAAAAATACAATTTCATTTCACATTACTTCATATACAAAACGTGTCACGAGAATTAAAATAAAATAAATAAACATGGATAATAGACTTAACAATAACCAAAAAATAGGAAAAATGTGATCCAGAAGAAACTATTACACAGATACGAAATCTTTTTTCTTCAAAGTGAGAAATCTAGAATGAACAAAGGTTGGGGGTCTAGATAGATTTTGCGAAGTTAGCGAAAGCAGATTGACGCTAGTTTTTTCTAGCAGTTTGGCATTAATGTACATGAATGCATAGTTTTAAATATGCTTATGATTTGATAAAAAAATAAATAATGATTTATTGCAAATTATCTTTCATTGTTGCAACCATTTTCAAATCATAAGCATATTAAAACTATGCATTCATATGAGTTAGAGCCAAGTTGTCGGCAAGCTTGATTCTTTTTTTAAAATCGGTTAGTATTTTTTTTTTAGCATATTTTATATTCTATTGTTTTTGATTACCTGAAGACCATTGAGCTAAGTCACATGTTTGATAAAATTTGATTAGTAGGTCATTTTAAGTAATACGGGTCAGGGTTAAGAGAATATAGCAACAGCCAATAAGTTGACGATATTTGACAAAATTTTGGTGACATTTGGCCGAAATATTGACTATTAAGATTACAAAAGCCAAAACACATATTTGATGCCAAATGAAAAAATGTCTCCAAATTTGGCTATATCTGGCAAAAAATATTGTCTTTCAGAATGTGAAGAAATTTTTTATACATTCTTAATAAGATTTGAGATGCATGGTTAAACCAATCAGAGTCGAGCTAAAAAAGTGATTTGTATCGATATCCTTTTATTGTAAATTTTAAAATAAAGTAAAATTTAGGAACATGTGCATACAAACATAGTTTTCTTATTGATTGTGTTTGAAAATAATACTATCATAAATAACATGTTTTACAGTAATTATACAGAGTGAATGATACAGGGATAATCGAGTTGAACACAAAGTTAATTTTGACCGAGCTTAGCTCGGTCACTTCTGCTAGTATGTATATATATGAAAACAAAAAAATAAAATAAAATTTCATAAAACTTACAATTTTGAACTAAATGTGGGGCACTGAACGATGTAAATGGATTTCAATAAAAAAATTAATCTAACATGCATAAAGGGCAACTTTTCCATCCTTCAACAAAAACAATTTAAAAAAATAAAAAAAAATAATAATAAATTCAATTTTTATCTCATTTTGGTACCTTTAAAGCACCAGAAAATATCAATACTTTAATTTAAAAAAATAATAATAATAAAATGTAAACCAGCATACATAAAACAAATTTTGCACCATATGCCAATTTGATTTTTCGATCCTTGCTAATGCATAAAGTTAATCCTGTGACAAAATTCATCAGAAAAAATAAAAAGTGATTTTGGGAAAATGGATTTTTTTTTTTTTTTTTTCCAAAGGGTTTAAAGTTGCAAAGCGAAAAAAAACTTTTAAATCTTATAATTACAGAAGAATAAAAATCACTATATTGAATTTAAAGACTAAAACCTTATTCTTTTTTTTGAATCTCCAAAAAAAATGGCCACAAAAAACCAAGCAACCAATCTCCAGATTATTTTGAATTTTGTATGCTATGGTTTCCCATTTTAAAAAATTAGCAGGCCTGTATATTTATTATAGTTACATACTTTGGGAGTTAAAATCCAGCTAAATTAAACACCACATAGTCTTGTGAATTAAAAATTCTGCAGATAAGGGGTGGGAAAAAGTCCACTATTCACTTTTTATCTTTCGTATATCTGGTACAAGATTCATTTATCTTTTTAACTGTAATTATGAAAATTTTGTTTTGTGTAACTTTACTTCATTAACATTTTTATTTAAAATATGCAACTATAATTAATTTAAATGAGCATTTTTTTTGTTGTTGTTGTTGTTGTTTAATACTTTAAATATTTTTCCATTTTTGAAATTGCAATTTACAAAATTAAATATTAACAAATTACATTAACATTTTTATTTCCTATATATTTTTTCTTTCTTTAATCCTTTTCAAAATAGATTTGTTATATATGTTGAGTCTTGTAATCTTTATCGATATTATCTTAATCAAATTTTCTGTCTCTTGTAAATGATTGTTTTTCCCGTCTTGCATCTGGAAATTCTGTTCAAAATGCCAGTTTTAACAGCATTTTCTGAAAGGTACTTTAGCCTTTGCTGCTGTTATCATTTCTGTATTTTTTCATGAATTAACTGGAAGAAAAAAAAAAAATATTTAACAGTAATCGCATATTTGTAACACCTTTGTACTTGTTTCAATGAATTACTTATTTTTTTTTTTTTTTTTAATTACTTATTTTTTTCCCCCTATCAATATTATTTGTATTCCTATTTATTTTCTTTAAAATAAATTTAACTTTTTTTCTTTATTATTTATTTGATCATTTTTTGGTAATTGTTTTTTTCCTGCTTTGTTTTGCTTTTTTTTGTGGAGGATGGTGGGGGGAGATGTTTTATAACCATTAACATAAACATCTTTAAAAGCCAGAACTGGCTATAAAAACTAGTTTTGTTAACAATATTTAACATTTCCATTCCTTTAGCCAAACACAATTACATCTAAGATAAAACTATCAGTCAAAATTGTTGTTGATTTTGAAATTATAATATAACACTTTAAACTGTGTAAAATTTAAAAAAAGTTTTGTATTTTTTTTTTTTTTTTTTTTTTTTTTCTAGGGTACTTGATCAGCTATTAGGAACAACTTATTTTCATGAAAGGCATTTACAATCTCTTGTTGAACGCTTAAAGCATCGAGGAAGAGTAAATAGCATACAGCACATGGCTGATCAGATATTCCGTCTTTTTTCTTCTAGTGATGCAAATTTTGAATCAAATGAAGCTCAACCTAAAGATGAAACAAATGTTGAAACTGATAAAGATAATAGCGTTATGGATTCTTCCAAAGTAGAAATAGATATTCTTATAGACTCTCCTGTAGGTGAAGCTCCTTTATTAAACAATGCTTCAAACTGTAATGAAGATATAGCCATTCGTAAACCTTTGTTGTCCCCTGTGAGTCCAACTTCTGCTAATGGTAGTGAACCTCGTAATTTGTGCCAGCAATTATGTGCTATTCTCAAATCTCGTTTATTAAAAGCTCATGAAGATGCTGAATTAAGATTTGGTATGTCTCGAAGTGAAACGTCAGCCTTATTGGCTGCTGAAAGTGAACTTCCAAATGGTGACTTATCTAGTGAAACTAATGAAAATTGTGAAAACAAAGTTCCAAGTTGTGAAAACAAAGAAAATGATAGTGAAAAACAATCTTTGCCTTCTGCAGAAGAAGAAATTCCAGAAACTAATGATATTGGACAAGGTAGTTTTTATTTTTTTACTTACTGTTTTTTGTTTTTTGCATGAATGTTTGATAAAATTGTACTATCATTTTTTGTCATCTATAATGCACATTCATCTGTACGTGCATGCTTTTTTTCTCCCTTAAAATTAACTTTGAAAATTGATTGTAGTATTTTTATTTGACTACCCTCTTTATATATGATCATTAATGGCTATATAAAATTATTGGGCTGGAATTTCATATTTAAATGTATCAAACTAATAAGGAGTTTATTTTAAATATTAATGGAATAAAATCTGTTTGAATTGCTTTTTATCCTTCCCCCCCTCCCTCCCCCAATGAGGTATAAAATATCAGGATGTGCATGTTACATTGTGAAGGGCAACATCATTCCTTTTAAGTAATTGTTCCAGCCGGAATCTTTCACAGAAAGAAACAAGTTCTTTTGAGTCATTCTTTTTTTAAAAACGATTCCGAGAGAAAAGGAATGAATCTGAGATAAAAAAGTACAAATCTGAGAATAAAGGAAGGAATCTGAGAATAAAGTAAAGCTTCAGATAATGTTGGGGAAAAAATGGTTTCGAAAACGATTTTAAGAAAATGAAACAAATCCAGAAGCAATGGAGTAACATGCAATCCATGATATTTATTATTTTATTTTCCTTTACATATTTATTCACCTTAATTTTTTAATTTTTTGGACAGATGATTTTGTTTTTAAGAGTTCATTTCATTGATCTGTGTGCACAACTAAACGACAATTATTTTTAATCACTCTAATGCAAGTATTCCCTGACTTTATGATTTATAGCATTAAGCATCATTCCTCTTGAAAAAATTACTGTTGGTTGTCCTTTCATTTACGTCTAAAGTTTATCCATAAAATTTTACTCTAGCTTCAGTTTTGGCCATCAGAGTTATACAACAGTCTATTTGATTTTCAGTGTACTCATTGGTTTCTCCTTGAAAATGTGTCGTCAAATGACCCACCATTTATATTATTAATTTATATAAGAAATTTTATAATTGATCGTGTATTTGTCACCTGAGTCATGAATTTTTTCTCAGCAAAATCCACCCGTATGTATTCTTCAGTTTACAAATTGGTCCTCGGAACTGGCCATTTTCCAAATCATTCCATTTCAGTACGATTCCTCGGAAATTGGAGTCCATGCATTTCGAAAAAATTCCTAGGACCTTGATTATTCAGAAATAAGTATGTGTGTGGATAGTAGGCCTGGGCCTTAAATCCATTAAAGCTTACATCAGAAATCGCAATTTAGTCAGTTTCTTAAATCGCTACATCTGATATCGCGATTTAGCCATTGCCTTACATCGCAATTTAATCAGTCTTAAATCGTGCTTTAGTCATTGATTTTAAATTGATTTAAAATAATGTTTCAAAGCTAACATCAGAAAATTGAGTTATCTACTTTGGTGTATATATTGCTTGCATTTCAAACTAGTGGTGAATTGATTTAGCGATTTAAGCAAACTTTGCTAGTGCAGTGCATTCCAATTTAGGAAAAAGGTGATGTAAGAAAAAGATGATTTAGGGAAAATAGAGCTAGTTAGTGTTAAATTGATTTAGTAGAATCAGATTTAAACACACATCACAAGCCTCAATATTTTCCGATTTAAGAAAAACATTGCAAGCTGGTGTTAAATTGATTTAGTAGGATATGATTTAATACAGGTAAAAATTAGCAGCAATCACTTGCCACGTGGTTATTAAAGATGTAAAAGAGGCAATTAAAAAATGAGACTTCGATTGCCACCCTAATCATCATTCTCCAAGTGACAATTAAAAAATCTATTTTCAGTCGCCAAGTGAAATGCAGTTTTTTTCATGTAAATATGCATCATTACATTGATTACACCTGATTAGAAAAGTGATTATTTTTTTTCCAACAGATTTCAAGGACTTAGCTATATTTTCAATATTTCAGTTCTTTTCCAGGTTCTTTTAGTGTGTTCCCTTCAGATTATTTTTTCGAAAATTACAGTTTTATTTTGCAAAATACATTTATTCATAAGCTTTGATTTCACATGCATTTCAAGCAATTTATTGGCCATCAATCGCCACCCCAATCATCACTCACCAAGTGACGATTAAAAAATCTATTTTCAATCGCCAAATGAAATGCAGTTTTTTTCATGGGAAAATGCATCTCTACATTGATTACATCTAATTAGAAGAGTGTTTTCTTCTTTTTTCTACGTGATACAAACAGATTTCAATGACATAATTGTATTTTCAATATTTCATTTTTTTTTGCTGAGTTCTTTTACTGTGTTCAGTTGAATTATTTTTTCAAGAAATGCAGTTACATTTTGCAAAATATATTCATCAGCTTTGATTCCACATGCATTTCAAGTAATTTGTTGGCTATCGATCGCCACCCTAATCGTCACTCGCCAACTGGTGATTTAAAAAATCTCTTTTCAATCGCCAAGTGAAATGCAGTTTTTTTCATGGAAATATACATCTTTACATTAATTACATCTAATTAGAAAAGTGGTTATTTCTTTTTCCTACTGGATGCAAACAGATTTCAATGACGTAGCTCTATTTTCAATATTTCAGTTTTTGCCAAGTTCTTTTATCTAATTCAGTTGGATATTTTTTTTTTTCAAGAAATACAGTTTTATTTTGCAAAATATATTTATCAGCTTTGATTCCACATGCATTTCAAGTAATTTATTGATCATCGATCTTTATCCTAGTCATCACTCACCAAATGACAATTAAAGAAATATATTATTGATCGCCAAGTGAAATACAGCTTTTTTCATCGAAATATTGTACTCTCTCCATTGTTTATGTCTCCTATCTCTACATTGTTTATGTCTAATTAGGGAACTACTATTTAATTCGTTATCCTATTGGATGCAAGCAGATTTCAATGACTTTTTTCTATTTTCAATATTTCGTTGTTTTTTTTTTTGCCATGTGCATTTAGTGTATTCAGTTTGATTATTTTTTCAAGAAATATAGCTTTACTTTGCAAAATATATTCACCAGCTTTGATTCCACATGCATTTCAAATGACTTATTCCTTTTTTCACTCTGGATGCAAATGAATTCTGTTGCATGCTCAGTAAGTTAAATAATTTTTTTCGCAAAGAATATTTTAATTCTCAATTTTAATCCCCAAGTTTAATCATGCAAAATTACACTCACCAGCAGTGGTGTATTTAGTAGATTGGCTGATGGGTCCCCCCCCCCCCCCCCCTCGGAGCCACAGAAATCTCTCCCACAGAAAAGTGTCTGAATTCAACACTGCATCTATTTAATAAATAAAATCCAAAAAATAATTTATTGTGTTTTATTTATTAATGATTCACTATTTATGCCAGAGGGGGGGAGGGGTCTCAAAGTTGAAATTCAAATTTGCAGGTCTGTGCCTTAAATCGATTTAATACTTACATCGGAATTCCAATTTAACTATTAGTCTTGAATAGATACATCGGACATTGCGATTTAGCCAGTTTCTTAAATCACGATTTAGCGAAACAATGTAGCCGATGTAAGGCGATGTCAGAGAAAGACGATTTAGAGAAGTCTACATATGCTACTGCTAGCATAGGTGTCAACTGCATATGATATTTGTAGTGCATTAAAAACACATTTATTCAGGGGTCTCCTCCCCCACCCCCCAGAAATTTTGTATTTTTAATGGTCAAAAACTGCAATATTTTTCTCCTCCCCCCCCCCCCCTCCCTTTCCAGAGCCATAGAAATCCATCCCAGAGAAAAGTGTCTGAATTCAACACTGCATTTATTTATTAATTAAAAACCAAAAAACATTTTATTGTGTTTTATTTATTAATTATTTACAATTTATGTCTGAGGTTTTGAGGGGGGGGGGGAAATAATCTCAAAGTTAAAATCAAATTTGCAAGTCTGAGCCTTAAATCGATTTAATGCTTACATCGGAAATCCGATTTAACTATTGGTCTTGAATAGATACATCGGACGTAGCGATTTAGCCAGTTTCTTGAATCACGGTGTAGCCTTGCCTCAATGCTTTCTGATTTAGGAAAAAGGCAATGTAGGAAAGAGATGATTTAGGGAAAACAGAGCAAGTTTGTGTTAAATCGATTTAGCAGGATCCCATTTAAACTCACATCGCAAACCTTAATGCTTTCCGATTTAAGAAAGAGATGATTTAACAAAAAACATGATTTTAGAAAAACATGGCAAGTTGGTGTTAGATCGATTTAGCAGAATTTGATTTAATACAGATGAAAATTAGAGGCCAACACTTGGCATGCTGTAATTAAAGATATAAAACAGGCTATTAAAAAATAAGCATTTGATTACCATCCCACCTAGTAATTAGCCAAGTGCCAATTAAAAAATCTTTTTTCGATCGCTAAGTGAAATGCAGCTTTTTTCATGCAAATAACATCTTTGCATTGATTACATTTGATTAGAAAAGTGGTTATTTCTTTTTCCTATTGGATGCAAACAGATTTAAATGATTTAGCGGTATTTTTAATATTTCATTTTTTTGTCATGTTCCTTTATTGTGTTCAGTTAGATTATTTTTCCAAGAAATAATGTTTTATTTTTGAAAATATATTAATTTATCAGGTTTGATTTCACGTGCATTTCAAGTAAATTTATTGGACATCAATCGCCACTCACCAAGTGGTGATTAAAAAATCTATTTTCAATCGCGAAGTGAATTGCAGTTTTTTTCATGGAAATATGCATCTCTGCATTAATTACATGTAATTAGAAAGTGGTTATTTCTTTTTCCTACTGGATGCAAACAGATTTCAATAACATAGCCGTATTTTCAATATTTAATTTTTTTTTTTTTTGCCGAGTTCTTTTATTGTGTTCAGTTTAATTATTTTTTAAGAAATACAGTTTTATTTTGCAAAATATATTCACCAGCTTTGACTCCACATGCATTTCAAGTAATTTATTGGTCATCGATGATCGATTGCCAATAGTCATCACTCGCCAAGTGACGATTTAAAAAATAATTATTGATCACTGAGTGAAATAGTCTTTTTCATCAAAATATGCATCTCTACATTGATTACGTTTAATTAGAGAACTGGTTTAAGTCTTTTTTCTATTGGATGCATCCAGATTTCAATGACTTGTTTGCATTTTCAATATTATGGGGTTTTTTTTGCCAAGTGCTTTTAGTATATTCAGTTTGATTATTTTTTCAAGAAATATAGCTTTATTCTGGAAAATATATTCATCAGCTATGATTACACATGCATTTCAAATAATTTATTCCTTTTTTCACGCTGGATGCAAATGGATTTCAAGGACATTTCAGTATCTTCAATATTCAATTTGTTGGCCATGAAATAAACCAAACAGAGTGTGCAGTGGATATTTTGTGGAAGACTTTAATAACTACAACAGTTCTCTATAACAAACAATTTTTATTGATGACCATGATGACATTTACAGATAACTAATACGACATCACTTTGCCGTAAACTTAAAAAGAACTAAAATAATCAGACGATTAAAAGTTTACATGCTGAATAATATTTAAGCATATATCATAAAAAGGGAAAAAGCCATCACATCACAGACCCCTTATACAAAATTTGAAGAACTTGTTTTACATAAGTCCGTTGCCAATGCAGGTACAAACTCTCTTCAAAATCATATTGCAATTCACCTGAAACACATATCCGAGATGCCATTGGCTACGAGGTACAGGGCTCCCAAATGGTCCCCCTTTTCCCCCCAAAGTCCCCTTTTTAGAAAAAGGTCCGCTTTAGTCCCCTTTTTTTGTATTTTGGTCTCCCAAGTCCCCTTTTCTGTGTCTGAAAAAAATCGCTGCAAAATTAAAAAAAAACTCTGACAATCACTAAAAGCTTGAAAATTCTTGAAGACAAAATTTATTAAAGTGGCCATAAAAAAAGCATTATAATAGGTACAAAAAAGCGTTGTAACTGAAATTCTTTCATGAATCTAAATGTTAAAAAATCAGAGTGCAGGCAAATTTTAAGAATCTCATTAAAATTTCTCATAAAAATTTCATTAAAAAATTGCAGAACACGAAAGTTACTATATCAAGCTACTGCTTTACCAGTCTTCAATAACAGGCCTTGGCATGCTTCAACATCCACCCCCCCCTCCTAAAAGAATAAAGCTTATTTGAATGGAAAGAATCATTGAATTGTGTGGAAACAGGCAATTTAAACTAAGAAAAATCATTTTAAAGTTCACAACTCTGAATCATATTAAAGAAAATGGTTGGAGTAAAATGCCTTTTCACATATTTTTACTTTTTTCTATCTTTGCAAAAAGAAATTATTGAATTCATGAAATAATTTCGACTTCCAGTTTTGATGGATTTACATTTTAGAAGGGTCTAAACACAATTTGGTGGTTTTTAGAAAGTGTCTGTATCTCAAGAACTAATGCACAGATAATGCACAAAACTTTAGATTCACTTAGACCTTGATATAAACATGAGCTGATTAGTTTTTAGTGTATATCGCTCAACAAGTGACACTGTTATGCTGCATTATTCATAATTTCATTAATAGCTCTATCTCAAGAACTAATGCATAGTTACTTAGATTTTTTAATTGTTTTCCAGAACATGTCAGCAAAGAAGCATAATTGCCCCCAAAAGTTGAAATATACAAAGGAACTCTAACCACATGATCATTTTGATACAGTATTGAAGACACTTGGTGCAAAGGGGAGGTATACGAAATTTTGTGTGTGAAAAGTTTCCGGCCATTTGTCTTTTTTTTTTTTTTTTTTTTTTTTTTTGCTATTAGGAAAATGCTTTTTTGGCCATGTTTCTTAATTAATCAACAAAAATAATGCAATCTAAATTTAAAAATAAAAGTTCAACAGTTATTGTTTTTTGCTAAAGGACCAATTCTCTCAGGGGATTGCGTCAAAGTTATCAATCGGTAAACCTACTGTTAATGATATATTTTATTAACATACAGATCGCTATGGCCTCTTGGACTTGCCACGGTCTGGGAGATCTGGAAAACAACTATTCATGAGCACAGAATCGTTACGAGAAAAGCAGTTGATGACTCGCATAAAAATCCTGCTGAAATCATCTGCAATAGACAGAGTGAAAATGTACCTGAAATAATTCGGTCTACCATGTCAAAACACATATGTGATGAAGGACTTTATAGAAGAATCTGTTAAAAAAAAAAAAACTTTCATAAGTAAAAAAAAAAAAAAAAATCAAAGGGTCCGATGGCCGTTTGCCAAAGAACACATATAGTGGTTTCGCAAAACTGTAACAAAGTAGAATTTTCCGATGAATCGAAGTTCAATATTTTTTAGAGTGATGGCAGGCAGTATGCCCGATGACTTAACAAAAAAAGACATGCTTACAGATGTGTTATTCTTACAACTAAGCATGGTGGAAGATACATTACTTAATGGGGGAAAATGCCAGTTCATCTGTTAAAATCTGAGGCAAGATGAATGATGCAATATATAAGGATTTTTTGCAAGATGCCTTTGCTGCCTTATTGGAGGCAAAGTTTTGGTCACAATTTTTTAGTTTCAGTATAATATGAAACCAAAACATACATGAAAGCTTGTCAAGCAATGACTTTCGCACAAAAGTATTTCGCTTTTGAAATGGCCAGCCCATGACCCAATCTGAATAGTATAGAAAATCTTTGGAATGAACTTTAGAAACATGTTTGAAATTAATAAAAGTCCAATTCAGCATTGTCGGAATTTTCCCATAAATTTCAAGATGAGTGAAAAAACATACCACAGACGATTTTCAACTGTTCATTGAATTGATGCCAAGTCCCTGCGACTCGGTGCATTTTGCTAAAAGTATGACAACATACTAATTGTAAATCTAGTTGATCACTGTAATTTTCTATTATAACACAATTTTTTTCCAAACTTTCCAAGATGGCTGATAGCTTTTGAAAGCATGCGTTTTTCTTTGCAATTAATTTTGTCAGTTGTATTTATTGATATTCATTTGTTATTCCATAAATAAGTTTTTAACTATTATGCCAATAAAATGTATGATTATCACTTTGAGATTCCTCTTTATATGGGTATGCTTTCAAAATAATGAAAAATTTTATGCTAACCAGAAACTTTTGATTGCCACTGAATGTGTAATTTTCATAAAAATTGATTAAGATTTTATTTTATTCAAATATCGCTTTTTAAAAAGAAAAAGAAATGCTTTTGTATGACATGTTATTTAAATCTAAGGATTTCTCCACTAATTATCATTATTTTATGTCTGATTTATTATTATAGACTATATAAAATGAACTTATTGGCCCGTTTTATTTATGAGTGGTAGTAGTTAGCACTAATCTAAATATTAATTTTAGCCAAAAAAATGAAAGAAATTAAGAAAAGTAATTAAGTTATCGATTTTAAAATCTCAAATATTTTTTATAACACACAAAAAGTTTTAAGAAGTATGTGAGGGGGCAGTGGGATTAAATTTCTAAGTTTCTCTTTTGCTTTTCTAGGCTCTAACTTAAGTATTTTAAGCAATTTTCTAACTCAACCCCTTATTAAACTACAGTGAGATTCAATCTCATTTGAAGGGTTGATTGAAGGAGGTATCTCATTCAGGGTTGCCACGCCACCTGGAGAACCTGGAAAACCGGGAAAACACAGGGAATTTTAAATCTCCTCCCAAAACAGGGAAAATCCAGGGAATTTTTAAAAAAATCCTAAAAAATCTGGAAAACACAGGGAATTTGCTAATGGCAAATTATAACGTTTCTAATTAGCCTTCATACACGCATATATTTTTTCGTACTCAATATGGAATAAATGCGTTGCAGTACAGGGAAAATACAGGGAATTTTTTTTTAAGATTAGAGTGGCAACCCTGTCATTGAGCCCAACATCTTGCTAGGCTCTATTTTGATCCCAGACAATTAGGGCATTTCTTCATGTGTGTGTGGGGTGGGTAATCAGAAAATTGATTTTTTTCTCACATCCTTTTAAAACTCTTGGCCTAAGCACCCACTTCCCACCGTCTTAACTAATTTTTTCACCACTAGCAGATGGTTTAATGTTTAATTGCATTCATTACCACTCCATAAATTTTCTAAAAAATTAAGAAAAAAAAATCTCCTTGACATATCTCAACGGTTAGCATCTTTTCATCCCTTTCTGTCACCAGGTGATGCTATTGAAATAAATTCTCAAAAAATTTAATTTACAATATGTCACGTAATATCTTAAATGAAAGGCCAGATATTGAATAATGTTATTCTTCACTCTCTCTCTACCTCCATTCTCACTGCCTTATATAATTTCCATCTATGTAAGGATTTAATTGTTATAAACAATTATTAATTTTTAACAAATTTAATTATTAACAATTTTGGTTTATTAATTAAAGTTTAGAATGTTTTGAAAAGAACATTAAATAAAACTCTCTGAGTGATCTGTGATCATACTTACCCACTTATTTCTTTTTATTAACTGATCATTATTATTTTTTACCTGTAACAAGAATTATCAAGATGAATGCCATAATACTGAATGCTTTGTATCAGGGTTTGAAAAAACCCGGGTTTTTTTGAAAAAGCCCAACCCACTGGGCCCAGTAGTCTAAAACCCGGGTTTTTTCGGGCTTTTTTGAAAAAACCCGGGTTTTTTCGGGTTTTATCAAAATTTTTTAGAGAACTCTTCACATTTCAAATTTTCACATGCATAGTACCTAAATTTTTCATTTATCAGTGAAACAAAGGTAGAATTTTGCATTAAGTACAGATTAGCAATAAAAATAAATATATAAAAAGAAAATATAAATATATTTAAAAAGATTATTTTGTATCTCATAGAACTAGATTACTGGAAGAATGATATATTAAATCAAGTGCAACTGAATTTCTTTATATAAATCTTAAGTTAAGCAGACTAATTTATGTAATTTCTTTCATTTACTTCAATAGAAATCAGTTTAAAGCAGCAACATTTATGTAAATATTTTTATTTTTGTGAAGAAAAAAATAGAATTCACACATATATATGCATATATATATATATATATACTACAATTTAAGCAACATTTATATTGCAATAGTATTAAATTGGATTATCTAAAAGTCAATGTCAATCATATCTATAAAGTTAGATCGTAAGTGGCAATACACTTTTACTAGTTTAGTTTTGCTTTTGTATGCCATCTGTAAGCAATCTTTTAAAGTATCTGGATACATTTTAGATTAGATTTTATTAGGGTTTTTTGGATATTATCAAGGTTATTTATGTTAAAGAAATATGGTTCAGAATGTTTGAAAACAAGGTACTTATTCTACTAAATACAATTTAAAATAACTAATTGATTACAAAAAGTTTGAGGGTTATGACAATAATAAACATTATAATTCGCTTTTACAAAAATTAATTATTAATAATAATTTTAACAATGAAATTATTAAAATACTATACTAAATCTTTTTGACTTTTTTTTGTTATAACAGGATTCCCAGCAAAACATGACTGACAAATTGCTTGACTTTCCATGACCAAATCTCAAAAAATTCTCTGACCAAACAAGCATACAACAAAATTTGATACTTATTTTCACAATTTTTTGCCAAAATTAGCAATTTTTTTCTACAATCATACTTCAATTCTTTTTTTTCCCAATTATTTAATGAATTTTGTGTCATTTTTCATTTTTTCACTCAAATGTTTTCCATGACTTTTTTAGAAATTATTTGTAAATTCCCTGACTTTTCCTGTATATTTTGAGATTTTCCTGACTTTCCATGATGCTGAGAACCCTGTATAATCTGTCACCATTTTTGTGTTGAAAATTACTGTATAAACTTTCATTGAACATTAAAGCAAGATAATAAACGTTGTGATTAATCTTAAACTATAACATATACTTAACTATAAAAGCTATAACAATACAAGCAATCAGGATGGGGATCACATTTCAAGTGCCATCATTAGGTATACATTAAGATTTAAAGCACTTGGATGCATTTTAAAATATATAGCCATGAAAATCTTCCTTATTTACAAACTAATTTATTTTATGGTCATTTTATCAATACTTAGAAATTCTTTTAAATATGGTTAGTTTGAAATATATTTAAATTGGCATTTATCTTTCCATTCTCATATCTTAGATTAAATAATGATACAGTTGTGAAAACACGAGAAAATTTGAAAAAACCCACAAATGGGTTTTTGATGGGTTTTTTCAAGTGGGCCCGCCCGAAAAAACCCGGGCGGGTTTTTTCGGGCTGGGCCCACTTTGGCGAACCCTGCTTTGTATACTTTTCAGTAGGATATTTAAATGTGCTTAAATAAAATTGTGTACATTGTTTAATAAAATCTTATAAAGATAACCATCTAACATATTTTCTGGGGTAATTTAAAAAATTAACTTTCTTATTTAGGAAAATTTGTGCTATATTTTTACACACATATGATTCTTATTTGGTTTCCGTTTTAATAAAATTGGTTCCCAAAGTCCCCTTTTTAAGAAAAAATGGTCCCCCAAAGTCCCCTTTTTAAGCAAAAATAGTGCCCCAAAGTCCCCTTTTTAAATAAAAATGGTCCCCTTTCCCCCTTTATGAGGACTAAAATGTGTTGGGAGCCCTGGAGGTATGATATCAAAACGATCTGCCATTCACAGCGAGTGACGCAATCTCTAAATCACTGCTATCGGCTGTTATTTAATAACAGTACTCATCAAAAGCAGAACGACAAATGGGCTATCTCGGATATGTAAACAAACGGGCTATCTCGGATATGTAAACAAACGTGTGCCCAAGAGATGGGGAAAACAGATTGCATCTATGAAAATAAATATGTTTTATCTTAACTTTTAACTTGTTTCTTTTAAACTTTTATTGTTTATTAAAGCTTAAAAACGTATAGTTGCGTAGCACAATTTCTGTTGCATGCTCAGCACTTGGATTATTTTTCCCCAAGATAACTGTTTAATGATGCAAATTACACTCGCCTGTATAGATGCCATCTGTATGTGATGTGTGTAGTGCATTAAAAACACATTTATTTATTAATTAAAATCCAAATAACAATTTATTGTGTTTTATTTATAACTGATTCACTATTTATGTCAGAGAAAAATTTAAAAAAAGTTAAGGTTAAAATCTAAATTAATCCATTTTTAGTTTATATTTGTATGCATTGTTTTGATTAAAAATTAATTTTCATTTGTTTGAGTAATATTAGAATACTTTAGTTTTAATTAATTACTATGTAATTAATTAAAAATACTTTTAAGAAGGTTCTGTAATGTTTCAGGTAACTTGTTTTTTACAGCAGAATGAGGGGGAATTCAATGGATTTTTCTGCAGATTTGTAATTTTCGACTTTTTTTTTGTCTTTTACTTCTCATTAAAAAAAGATATATTTTAAGATTATGTTTTATTACTAATCTTACAAGGGTCAACAGTCTCGAAAAAAATCAGCAACTTTGATAATGTGGCCTTTCAATCTTTCTCCATTTACTATATGAATGTCACCATTAATATTAAACACATTTTATTATATTCCAAAAGTTAAAAAGAAACAAAATTAGAAAGAAGCGCCCTTTTATCTCATATCCCCCCTCCTTTTTATACTAGTTTTCTTCTGATGGTAAATAAACAGCTAAATTTATCATTGAATCTGCTTCTGTCTTTAATAAGTTTTTAATTCAGTGTCTGTAAAAACAGTGTATGCATGTTGTTAGCAATGAAATGCTATTTGAGCTTGTTAGGGGAAGAGGCCCCAGGCTCCCCTACTCCTTAAGTAATTTAGATTGTAGCGTCTAAAACAAGTCAGACACAATGAAAAAAATCTTTTTTTAATTTTATTTCTTAAAGGATTATAAAAAAATATTAAAATAGGTCACTAACTAAAAAAAAAAAAAAAAAAAAAAAAAAAAAAAAAAAAAAATTGACCTTTTTTTTGTGTGTGTGTAAAATATACCTCTTTTTCGTTACTTGAACAAATAAATGCTAAATTAATACGGGGAGGGGGGTGCATAAAGCCTTATTTTGTTACTAAAAATTAAATAATATGTTTCATATTATAGAAGGTAAAATTAGTGTTTAAATTGCGATGTAGCACTAAATCGCGATGTTAGATGGATGATAAATCGATTTAAGAAATCTCTACATTGCCCAGTCCTAATCGATAGAATTTTTTAAAAAATCAAATTTGTATACATATTGATTTGAAAAAAAAAATTGCTATGACATTCTTAATATGTATATGTCTTTTCTGGCTGCATCATCAATAAGTATCTGAAACTGAAATGCCTACACTTAAAATCATAAAATTTTAGTTGTTACTTACTACAATATAAAAGTCCATTAAAAAAGTATTTTCTAAAATTCAGCTCTCAGTGAGCTGAAAAAGGGATTAGAAGTTTCTGAAAAAAAGATACAAATGAAAACCTAGGGTATTTAAATTTAAAAATTGCACATAATTAGAACTGTAGATAATGAAATAAGAAAGAAAATCATAACTGTTTATTTAGTTCAATAAGTTTCAATAACTCAACTTTTTTTAACTTTATAATTTAATACAAATAAATTTTCAAATACATGAAATAAATAAATAAAAAAAAATATATATATATAAAATGCAATGCTGTTTAAAAGGATTTTATTACAGTTATAGGAATGGATAATTTTTTTGGATTGGTGAAATCATAAAATTATTCTCAACAACAAGAGCAAACTAAAATGGTAGTACAGTAGAGAACTTATTATCCAGAATTCTGAAATCTGGAAAGAAAAATATTCAGAAACTTTCTAAATTTGTAAATTTTTACTATAAAATTTTGTAATTTCTGAAATTTTTCAAAATTTTACAGATATCTTTTTTTTTAGTCCATTGTTTTAAGGTAAAATAACATGTATCCCCCCTCCGTCTTTCGAAATTAGGGAAAAAAAAGGTCTTTTGTAAAATTTTAGTTTATTTTGTAATACGATTTGTTGTTCCCCTCCCCCTTAAATTGTCAGTTATTTCACTCCCTCCCATTCATTCCGAAAAATATATTATGACAACACCATTTTATTACTTGAATACACATATCATAAGAGAATTCTGTTTATTTTCTTGTATCCTCCCTCCTTTCTCAGACATTCCAGAATGATCTATCTGCTCACAACTTCTAAATTTTCTCCAGTCGAATTCACAAAAGCGGTTAAAAATCACATGGAATAAAGTTCTCCTGCATAATCAGCAAAACTTCTCAAATTTTACATTAAAAAAACATTAAATTTGTGCCTCAGTTGATAAATAATAATGTGAACACTAATAGAAAACAAATGTAAGTGTTGTCAGTTTGAAAAAGCAAGGTAAGAAAACGTTTTTCTGTTTATTTATCTCAATGGGCATGCGACAGTAAAAAGAAAAATCAATAATGTAAGTTAAATATTCAAATCAAGGTTCATATAATTCTTATAAATTTTTTCAAAGAATTTACAGTTGTAATTATGTTGTTATGAAAACTAATCGCAACGAATTTGCTGATCTACCACCCTTTTTTACAAAATAAGGGGGGCATGATTAATGTTCAGAACACATTTTCAATACTAAAAAACGATAATATTAAAACATATTTTAATAGAAATTAAAAAAAAAAAAGTAGGAAGCTATCTGCATTGAACACCCCATTTCCTTACAAAATATTTATGTTAGTAATGCATTTGCAATATTGAAGAAAGATGCTTAAAAATGAAAAAAGAAAAGTAAATTTGAGGGTTTTTTTTCATGAAAGTTAAATATAAGTTTATAAAAGTATCTTTAGTTCAGTAGTGATTATCTTCCAATTTTTCAGAAAGATAAAGGCGATAATTATTCGAAAATTTTAATATAAAATCTATCGTTATATTCAACAAATGGTCATTTGTTCAAAAAAAAAAAAAAAAAAAAAAAAAAAAGCAAAAAAAATGGGATCAAACTATTATGAAAAATAAAAAATTTCATCTATAGATCACGAAACGAATGCTAATTACTTCAAAAAACTGCAAATTACGTCAAAAAAATGGTAAATTTTGTCAAAAGATCGTAAGGAAAAAATATCGTGAAAAAGGAAAAAAAGAAAATAAAAATAAAAATAGTGCCAAGAGTGGATGCCACCCCGAGTTTCTGCTGCAACCTTTCATAAAAGCTCCTGTAAATTTCAGGAAATATTTTTTTACTCAGAATTATCCCTTAAAATCACCTTATTAAAAAGAGAAAAATAATAATCTAGCCATGGTTCCTTTCTGCCTAGTAAAACATCAACCATCCAAAGTTTTGATGATCTGATGAGTAAACATCAGATATCTGATTTCACTTAACCTGGTGAATAAACAACTCCTTCTTTGCAGCTTCTGTATAGTGGACTTTTTTAGCAGGCTTTGTAATTTTCTAAAAACTGGTTATATTTTAACAAAAATTTATTACACAGCCTAACTTACTATTATTTCAACTTGCTGAAAATTTTAAAGAAATCTGTCAACTTACATAAGGGATATAGATTTTTTTTTTCTTTTTAACAGGAAGGGGGAAAAAAAGTTTGGTTTTTCATTCTCTTTCTTTTTTGTTTGTTTGCAACTCAATAGTTTTTTTTTTTTTTTTCTCCACTTAGCAGCGCAAATTGGTTGATACATTCATAGGATCATTTTTATATTTAAAAGAAGAGGCTTCCAATAGTTAATTCTCTTGAGAAAATAATAATAATATAATCTAGAATCATTGCGGCAAGCTGTAAGAGTAGGAAGTATGATCATTTTGCGACTAAATTTATAAAATAAAAAAAATATGAATTTTGCGACTAAACTTGTTTTTTTTAATTTTTAAATGACTGTAGATGTTTTTGAATCTGTTTTAATAATTCCAAATTTTTATATCATTTAATATATACAGTGTCTCACATAAGTGATGGGACACTTGTGCTTTACAAAAGGAAACTAATCAAATAAATTAAAAAAAACATGTACACATTTTTTTGTGGGTGTGTTTCATACTTAAATTTAGTAAAGATTATTACATAACATACATTTTGTCAAAATATTAAAATATTAATTTAATAAAAATACAAATGTTTAGAAATGAGCAAAAAATAGCTCACATAAGTGATGGGACACCATTATATATGCAACAAAAATCGTCTGAAATAATCAATAAAAATATTTTTGGGGGTTTTGTTTTTACTTAAAAGCAATTGGCAATAATTTATAAAATCGTCTGCAGTATTTCTCTCCAGTTTGTTTTGGAATTTTTGTGTTTTTTAGCTCTGTGTAGCCATGAATGCTAAACGAAAAGAAACTTCGCCAGAAATTCGAAAATTAGTTATTAATTTGCATATTGAACATGGAAAATCTATTAGAAAAACTGCTGAAACAGTTAACTTGAGTCGTTCAACAGTTTTCAATATCATTAAACGTCATAAAAAAATCATATGATTCAGGATAAAAGAAGACCTGGCCGACCATCAAAGCTATCCAATGGAATAAAGCGAATTATCATTTGAAATATTAAAAAAAATCCAAGAAATAGTGCTTCAAAAGTTGCTGCTGATTTACAAGCATTATATGGAATAATTGTTAATCCTGAAACTATTAGAAGGGTAATTCGATCTGCTGGATATCACGGTAGAGTAGCCAGGAAAAAATTCTTCGTAAGTGAAAAGAATAGAAAACTCAGACTAGCTTTCGCAAAATCCAACATAAATAAGAATTCTGATTACTGGAATAAAGTTATATTTGCTGATGAGAGTAAATTTAATATATTTGGTTCTGACGGTAAAATCTTGGTGTGGAGAAAACCCAGGGAAGAATTTCGCAAACAGAACTTGGTACCAACAGTAAAACATGGTGGAGGAGGAGTTATGGTATGGGGGTGTATGTCGTCCACTGGAGTTGGTAATCTTGTTTTTATTGACAGTATTATGGATCAGTACAAGTATATTGATATTTTAAAGCAAAATTTGAAATCTTCAGCACGAAAATTGAACCTTCATAACGATTTTAAATTCTACCAGGACAATGACCTCAAGCACATTGCTCTGAACGTTAGACTCTGGCTGCTATATAACTGTCCTGAAATAATAAAAACACCACCACAATCTCCAGACTTAAATCCCATAGAGAATATTTGGCAAGAATTGGAATCAAGAATTTGCAAACACACCATTTCTTCAAAACAACAACTAAAATCGGTGCTTCAAGAAGAATGGGGTAAAATCACTCCAGAAATCACAAAAAAAATTAGTCGAATCCATCCCAAAAAGATTAAATCATGTTTTAAAAGTAAAAGGAAATCCAACAAAATATTAAAACCTTTTAAAAAGTAAAATTTTTGAATAAATATTTGATGGAAAAGTAAGTGTCCCATCACTTATGTGAGCCATTTTTTGCTCCGTTCTGAACAATTGTATTTTTACTAAATTAATATTTTAATATTTTGACAAAATGTATGTTATGTAATAATTGTTACTAACTTTAAATATGAAACACACCCAAAAAATTTTTGCACATGTTTATTTATTTTATTGCAGTTTCTTTTTATAAAGCACAAGTGTCCCATCCCTTTTGCGAGACATTGTATATTTAAAAAAAAAAAAAAAAAAAAAAAAAAAAAAAAAAAAAAAAAATCCATTTAGCAAAATGTCCAGATTTTGAAGAGTTCTGAATTTTAGATGTCCTGATTTGAGACTGTGTACTGTTGTACAATAGTCAAAGTTGTAGCATAGTGTTTTTTCCACAAACTTCTCATACAACACACTTTTCATTCATATTCTAGATGGTATTGTAATAATTTTGTTATTGTTTTTAAATTTTCTGGGAATTTTTTTTTCGGTGGGGGGAGGGGGGGGAGGGGGTCTGAATTTCAGATTAACCAGAAATCCAGAATATTCCAAAATCGGAAAGCCTTCAATCCTGACGATTCTTGATAATAGGTCCTCTACTGTACAACAAACAATTCAACATTAGTTTCTTGAAAGTAAAGAAATATACATAAATATTAAAAACTATCAGGAATAGTAAATTGTAAAATTTTTATTCACTGGTGATAAGCAAAAAATTTATTTTAATAATTTTTGTTCATTAAGTTATAAAGTATATAAGCTAAACCTTTAACAACATTTAAATGTATAAATGTGTGCAATAATAACATGACACAAAAAATCAAAGCCATTTTGAGAATTCTTGGATCCCCTTCCTTAGTGTGCAAAAAAAAAAAATTAAAATGGGTTTAAAGGAGACTGCCTTGAGGCTATAATCCTGAGTAAAACCCCGGTAACCCCTTGAAAAACTATTTCAAAAAAGTAAAGCACGTTTTTGCACACTTTCTTAAATGACTGATATATGTTGTATGCACTAACTTTAGCAAATTGCTGTTAACTGTGTAGAATTTCAATAAATAACTTAAAAGCCACTTATAGTTCTTTTTGAATTTCCAATTTCACATCCTCATTCGTCCTCATCCCTCTCTCCACTTATATTACACTATTGTGCTTTAAGTCAGTGTGAGTGGATTTTGTACGCAGAGCAATACTAATACAGTAGACTCTCTCAAATCTGCACTCCTAAAATCCGCGCATATTTTATGGATGTAAACAATGAAACATTCAATTCAGATTTAGGACAAAAATTGATTTTTTCAGTTTTATATCAATTCCATACATTTTTTAATTTATAATTTTTGTTAAGGCTATTAAATTCATGTTTTTTCATGAAGAAAGAATAATTTATTTCTGAAAAAATAAAGATATTGCTAATATTATTGGTAATCACAATCTTAACAAATATATTTATGTATTAATCAAGCTTCTTTAGTTATTAAGTCTGACTAAACCTTAAATAAAATTTCATTATTTTATGATCCTGATGTGAATTAGTAATGTACCTTTATGAGGCAAGTTTCATTAAATAATTTAGGAAAAACACAATTCCTCTTTTGTAATGAATATTTAATTGTACATTATTAACTTGACCTTTCCTTTTAGTATTTTAATCATTAAAAAAAATATCTAAATTTTTATTATTTTAGTTTATTACTTTTTTTTATACACTGCTCAAAACAATTAAAGGATATTTGAAGTTTTATATAAAATAAAGATATAAACGAAATTTTTTTTTCCGAAAATAGAAGAAGATAATCACAAATGCAAATTTTTCTGGTTTTCAAACTGTGGAGTATGCAAATTTTGAGTTCAATATCAAAAACGTTGTTTCAGTGGCAGCGAATGAAATTTGACTTTCAACTGGATAAAAGAGAAGGAAGACAAGGATGATCGGCATTCAGTGATTGCTTTGTTTCAATGAGTATGATGTCTCAGCAAAGTCATTTGACAGATTCAGAAGCTTGGAGAATTGTTGGTAGGTTAGAAGGGGGCCAAACTCAAGCCGAAGTAGCGCAAGCCATTGGAGTGTCACAAAGTGTCATTTTCAGGATATGGAACCGTTTTTTGGAGAGTGGATGTGCAGGCCAAAGACCAGGGCAAGGTTGTAGACAGGCAACAACGCCCAATGAAGATCGGTATTTAGCATTAACAGCTCGGAGACACCAAAACATGAACGCTACTCTTCTCCAACAACACCTTCGCTCAGCTACAGGCACCACGATTTCAACTCAGACTGTCCGAAACCGGCTCCATGCTGTAGGTCTGTATGCTCGCTGACCGATGGTATGTGTTAGATTAACATCAAGACATTGTCGCAACCGCAGGAAGTGGGCAACCGAGCATGTCAACTGGAGGAGAAATGAATGGAGCAATATTCTGTTTTCTGACGAGTCCAGTTTTTTCTTTGCATCCGGATAATAGGCGTATTTTCATCTGGAGGGACCGTGGCAGTAGGAATAATCCTGCGTTCGTGCACGAAAGTGTCAGATTTGGCGGTGAAGGAGTGTTGGTGTATGGTGGCATCTCCATTGACGGGGCATCTCCATTGACGGGCGCACTGACCTCTACATCATTCGAGATGGAGCTCTGACTGTTCGCCGATATAGGGATGAGATCCTCAGACCTATTGTAGTCTCTTACGCTGCAGCAATCAGAGATAACTTCATTTTAATGGACGATAACTGCAGGCCACATGATGCAAACTTGGATTTCCTTTTCAGGAAGGAATCGTTCGAATGGAATGGCCAGCGTGTTCTCCAGACATGAATCTAATCGAGCATGTTTGGGACGCTCTAGGAAGACGAGTTTCTGGCCGCCAACAATCCCCACAAACTCTCCAAGAACTGGAAAGAGCTCTTCTGGAAGAGTGGGGCAGAATACCCCAACTCATCATTAATAGCCTCATTGAGTCCATGCCTCAAAGGTGTTCAACGTTGCTGGCCGCCCGTGGAAACCATAACCCCTACTGAAAATGATTTTCTTTGAAGAAAACACCTTTTCTTATTCTTTTTTTTCTCATATGCACAAATTGTGTTGTTTTCCTTTTGTACACAAATGCGCAATAAAATGCATTTTTTTCTGTCAAACATGTGTAATTTATTCTCATATAACCTACTATGTCTGTCGACCATGTATCAATCAGCTAAAAAGTTTCCCAGATACAAGATCCACCTAAAACTGCAATATCGTTTAATTGTTTTGAGCAGTGTATTTTAATATATTGTATGCATTCATTATACTTTTGATTTTATTATTAATTACATTTAAATTATTTTTTAAAAAAATGTAAACAAAGCAATGACCAGAAATCTGCAAAATTCTAAAATCTGCAAAACCTCTGGTCCCAAGCTGTTTAGATTTGAGGGAGTCTACTGTATGTTTGTTTAGACTTGGGATCTTTTGGATGCTCTAACTCATGAAATCATTGAACTCTTAGGTGTGAATTAGGTTCTCCATTTAACTCATTTGGAGTTAAACAAATTGGTAAACATTCCTTCAGATGATTTGAAAACAGAATCATGAGCAACTTGGTTAATTATACATAAGATGCTATTATATAAAAGATTATTGTAAGATTTATATTAATATTATAATACATGCAATATTACATATATAGTAAATATTATCCCTGCCAAAATAAATTGGAATGCAACAAAATTCAAAGCTCTATTTCTAAAATTTGAAGTTTAAGTTCTTAACTGTAAATGATTAATTTAATTAAACTAAACAAATTAAAAAAATATATCATTACAGATTATACTACTTTATATAACCTCCTCAGTCCTGAGACAAATTTTATGTGGCACTACAAAAACTACTTTAAAATTATTATAAAACATCTCCAAAGATGTATCTGTCTATATATCGATGCTTCTAACCTGCACACATCTATTTAAAAAAAAGTCTATGTGATTTTAACAATTCTAGAAGTATTTAAATTAATTTAAAGGATGTTGTTTAGTGTCACCACCAGGCAACATCTGGACTGAGGATGATAATGAAGTAGCCTTTTTTTTTTTTTTATTCTTTTGTAAATGTTTTGGCAGTTAAATGAAACACATGTTTTCAACCTGTTATAGATAACACTAATCTTATTTTTTTTTTTGGAGAATTTGACTATTTTCATTCGGAGTTACTTTTTATTTTCAAATATTAAAAATGTATTTTTATTTAAACTTTTAATCTATTTAAAATAGATTAAAAGTTTTGTTAAGTTTGAACTTCTTAGAAAAGTTTGGTATTAGGCTTGAAACACTAAATTTAATTTGGCGTGAAGGAAATCTTGCTTTGATCAAAATGAAACTCAGATATCTATTGTCCATCATCACAATAACAAGTATTAATATGGGTATTGTTTTTAGGATTTGCAAGTATCAATCCTGATCACAGAATTGGAATTTTCATAAGAAATTATTATGCAAAACAATTTTTTTCATTTATTGTATGTTGAATTTAAGCAAAGTCACAGTTAATTAACTTTTTATTCTTTTGCAAGAAATAAAAATAAAATAAAGAAAAAAAATTACAAAATCAATCACAACTTACATTCTTTGGAAATCAATAATTAAGGAAAAGTAGATGTTTTTACCAATTTTTATTCTAACTTTTATTTCTGTACCCACAGTAATTTTGCTTCAAAGGAAAAGAAAAAAAAAAGATACTCTACATATGCTTTTATCATTAAAACAGCTCTCAGATAAAGAGAATTCTTTCAGATAAATGTTCACTCCCGTAAAAAAAAAAAAAAAAAAAAAAAAAAAAAAAAAAAATTTGGGTCAGTTGAAATAACTCTAGTCTTTAGTTTTTGGTAATTATATTTGGATTTATGTATTTATGTTTGATAATTATATTTCCTCATTAAATTATAATCTTTTCATGTACATATGGTCTTTCACAGTATATTCTCAAAACTTTGATCGCAATGTGCGAATTGGCATTAAAATTCTTTTTGGCTTATTTTTTTAGGACTGTTTTTCAGGTGACCCTACCACAAAATTAAAAATTTGCCTAATTGTTTAAAGCATAACAAATAATTTTTGCTCATATATCATTCATTTTCATGTGCTCTTTCTTTTTGCCAATTATGTCATGTCAATGTATGTATTACAGAAAATTTAATTCAATTGGCTTGCCTTTGCTTCATGAAGACAATCACTTTGTAAAAAGTCTCGCAAAAAAAAGAGAATATTATTTATAGAAAATCTAATATTCATTTTTTAAAAATAAATAATAGACGCTACTTAATAATCACTTTAAAATCGTAAATATTAAATTATTCAAAAGTCCAAAATATTCTTTTAATAATAACTTAAATTATAGTAATTTCATTAATAAATCTCAATCCCACTAGTTTTCCTGGTCAATTTTTGTCTGGGGAATTGTCCTTCGAGCAGTGCAAAATCAGATTTTTAAGTTCTAAATAGCGTTGCTATATTTCTAAGTTTTTTGCATTGCTTGTTTCTCAAGCGAAAATTTTGCACTGAACAGATCTTTTTGGTTGACTAAAGCAGTCTATTAAATTAAATGCAAATGGATTTATTTTTCATAATCTCTGTACATGATAAATGGTTTTTTTTAAAAATTCATGCTTGAAAATTATTGAAAAAAACATAAAAAAATACTAATTTGTGGTATAATTTTCAAACTAACTGTACAATTTTGAAAATAATTGCATTTGTATGTACATTTTTTCTCATTTTGACGAGGTAAAAAGTGATACTGTGCAATGTTTAGAAATTTTAAAAATGCAATGAAAGCAAAATTTAATTACTTTCTGTTGCCAACGTCAAAATGACGTCAATGTTATGGACAGACACGTTTGTCCTTTATTATGTAATTTTATTTCCATCCAGATTATATTCAAATGGTCTGCATCAACATATGCTTGCTATAGGGATCAATCAGACATTTTTTCAACTCGAATTCAATAATGGCAATCGCAAAATTTACTGAACGGTTCGTTCAGTTTAAGGGGGAAAAATTTTTTGCAGAATGCAAAAAAAAAAAAAAAAAACTAAAAATACATAAAAACTTATGATAGCAAAATACAAAATTTATTATATTCGGCGAAAAAAAAAAAAAAAAAAAAAAAAAAAAAAAAAAAAACAAGATTAGTATTAGTGGTCGTCCATTAATCATGCGAGGCTCGAGAGAGGAGGGGGGGGTCCATAAAAAAATCACAAAATATCACAAGGGGGGAGGGGGGTGTAGTAATATATCACGAGTATTTATTTTTTCGGCAAACGCGCGATACTGAACCGAGGATCGGATACTTTTGGAAAAGACATGCCAGCAGTGTGCATTCTACTTCTGTACAAAATCAAAAGTTAAAGAACATCTGAATTCTTGTCACAAGCAACTGAATCCGAGCAATAATAACCTAGAGATACACAATGGCCATCCTTCTCGCATCCTCACGCGACAAACGAATGGTAGATCGAGCGAAAATGATGACGCCGAGTGGCTTGATGAAACCAATGTTAATCTTCAACAAAGCACTGTGCCTACAAGATGCTTATGCAGTTATTGGTGTTTAAGAAAGTCTTGCTAATCCATGGTCTGAGGACATTGTAAATTAAATTATGTTTATATATTACTACAAAAAAGTTTTTCGCATTTCTTTCATTATTTTTATGTCAGTCCAAAACAACTTGCAACCTTTCTGTTCACCTCTTAAGGTTATTATTGTAGTTTTTTTTCTATAATAAAATTTGATGATTCTTGAACCTGTATTTTAAAATAAATATTTAAAAAAGATTCTTTGTAGGTACTAAAAATACACATGATATAGGGTAGGGGAGGGGGGGTAGTCTTGAACCTCACCATGTATCACCAAGGGGGAGGGGGGGGGTTAAAAATGCCAAAAAAAACATCACATGATTAATGGACGGCCCCTTATAAGTATAAAAAAACCGCAGCAAAACAGAATTCAAAAACGAAATTGGGAAAATTTTTGAAAATTGCAGAGAGTAACAATTACTATAATGCACAAACTGATGAAAACCAAACTTCTTTTACGCCTCCCCCCCCTAAAAAGGAAAAAGCAGTGTGGGGAGATGAAATAATGCCAAAAGAATTTCATGAAAACTTGATATTGTAAAGGAGAAAATTTATTTCATTGGCTAAAACACTGAAATGGGGTTCTGTTGTTACTAAATGTTCAAAAATTGCCATAAAATGCAATAAAATTACTAAATTTCGCACAAAAATATAATGAAAAATTCAAATATTGCTAACGACATAATTTACTATCTTGGAAGAAAAAATTCCTTCAAAGAATAGATGCAAACATCTAAAAATCCCATTTTACACCCCCCCCCCCCCGGCCATAAAAAAAGAAGGAAAAATCTGCTTTTCCTTTCTCAATTCATTAAGTCAGAGTAATTTAAGGCCCTCATTAGGAAATTTTAGTCTATAATCAAACATTTAAATCATCTATCCAGATATGCCATTTTCTTTTCAATGAAAGGAAAAGCTTTAAAAAGTCTGAATTTACATAAAAAAGCATTATAAAGTAAAATAAAAAGTTCTATGTATTTTGAATGAATGAACCAAATTTAACCAAAAAATATGCACCTAATTATGTGTGCCTGACCAACGTCTTACTCACAGTGTAATAATACACCTTTTGTCACAAAACATACAAGGACACAAACAAACAGAGATTTAAAACTTTTCATGTCTCCTCAATAAGCCTCACTAATGTTTGGACAAATATGCAATCCATATTGAGAATTACTATAGAAATGAAAATATTTGCTTTTTTTCACTTAAAAGGGTTATTATTTTTATTATGATGACTGTCCAGTGATTCCTTTATTGGAATAATTGGAATTAAATTTCGTCTCTCCATCCTGTAAAATGTTGTTGTATTTTATTTATTTTAGTGTATTATGCTGTAGATAATGTGAGCAAATAAATTTCTTTTCTTTTTATTTAGGTACATTTTCAATGTTGGAATCGGTTCCTGATCGCCACATATATAAACTTAGTATTTTTCAACCTACAGAACCTAGTGCCTTTTTCAGAATTATTAAAAAAGAGGTATCTACTTTTTTACATTTTATTTTTTACTATATATTTGTAGGTGTTCATCCTTCAGTATTAACAATTTTTTCTTTATTTTAGATGAGTATATTAAGGTCTTCTCTACCAGATGGAATAATTGTAAAAAGTTTTGAAGACAGAATTGTAAGTTACTAAAGTTTGCTCAAATTTTAGGTTACTGACATTAAGTATCAGATAGATCTCAATAAGCAGAAGGTTTGAAATATGTGTGTGTGGGGGAGGGGGGGAGATAAATTGTTTCTATATATTTCTCACTATTCAAGGAAAAAAGAATCTAGCACCAGATTAAATTTTTAAAAAATATATCAATTTTAGTATTTTAACTAATTTGTTTCTGTAAGCAATTTTGTGCTTTTTGTTTATCCATAAAGTTTTTCTGTTTTTACACAATGAAATATCTACTGTAAACTATTTGAGTATACTTGAATCTTGGTATTAATTTGATTATGGATTGTTACCTTCTTTTTACAATCCATTAACATTATTAAAAAATTCTCTTTGAATTTTATGCATAACAATTATTGCTTTCGATTGGGAAAATTTTATTATAAAATCACTTTTCATTAATAATGCATGTTTCTTCATTTGGCATGGATATAAACATCTTATTGGTGTTTAGTTGAATTAAAACATAAAAATATAAATCATTTTAATTAATAATGTGTGTTTCTTCATTTGACATGGATATAAATATCTTATTGATGTTTAGTTGAATTAAAACATAAAAGTATAATTCATATAGAAACAGATTTTGGATTAATGCTATCATATTTTGTATTTAGTTGAGCCTCATACAGTACCAGGATGTTCCAAGTTTATCCTGAATTCTCAGGCTTTTATATCTGTTTTTCCGGGTTTATGAGGTTGTTATGTTTAATGGGAAAAGCTAATCAAAAACCTTGAAAAATGAGCAGAAAATGTTTTGGCCTCTCTCAAAAACTACTGATCATAATAAAAACTGTGAATGGGGGAAAAAAAAAGGAAAAAAATGCAAATCTGGCTCTCAAAAGAAAAAATTGCAAATTTCATCAATATGTTGTTGAAAAGAAATTTAGAATTTCATCAATATGTGTTGAAAAGAAATTTAGAATTTTATCAATTGATTGCTGAAAAAAAAAATTATGAATTTCATCAGTTGATGTTAAAAAATAATCACGATTTTTGTCAATTGGTCATTCAAAATCCATCATGAATTTTGTCAAACAATGATAAATTTGTGTTGCTCGGAGGGGGAAAAAAAAAAAAAACTCAAATTTCATTAATTCTAAAAAAATTATTGTATAAGTGTTTGGCTATGAAATACTGGAAAATGAAATGAAATACTGAAATAATCACTTTTTATTGTCAATCATTCAAAGAAAAATTTAGCAAATGCTGTCAATCACTCACTGGAAAAAATTGCAAATTTCATCAAAGAGTTATTTGAAAAAAATTATGAACTTTGCCAAATGTGGAAAATATTGTGAAAAACAAAAATATTGTGAATCTCCTCACTTGGTTGCTAAAAAAATTTGCAAATCTCATTACTCAGTTAATGGGGGAAAAAACTTGCTGATTTCATCAATTGGCTATTCCAAAATAATCTGTATTTTTATCAAATGATTGTTCAAAAATAAATCGCCAATTTTGTCAATCTATTGTTGAAAATAAATCACTAATTTCATTAGTTAAGTTCAGGAAAATAATCGCTTTTTACTTTCTTCTGTCTTCAATAAAAGAAAGTAATGTATTTTTTTTTTACTTCTGTTTTCAATGTATTTATATATTTTAGCGGGTCAGAGATTCCAAAAAACATGCTTTTACAAAATGACTGTCTGTGTGTATGTGTTTATATGTCGCCATTATACCATCGAAAAGTGTATGAAGATATGCATGTCCTCCTTCAGTTTTGAAATATTCCACCGAAAGGGAGCACTGTAGCAGTGATTTTTGCGCCATTTTCAATATTGTACCTTTGAAAAATGTATTAAGTTATGCATAGAATTGAACCAGATTTTTTGTGTGTTTAACTATGACTAGTAGGACCTCCCTAAATTCTTTTTAAAAAATCTGCCAGAAGGGGGTGCCATAATAGCAATTTTTGTGCTGTTTTCAATATTATACCACTGAAAAGTGTATGAAGTTTTGCATAGAATTAAATCAAATTTTTTGTGTAAGTGTTTGGTTTTTGTCAACAGGTCTTCCCTGAATTGGAATAAAATATGCTGGAAGGAATTGATCACTAAAATCATGATGTTTGTGTCATTTTCATTATTGTACCATCAAAAAGTGTATGAAGCTATGCATAGAATTGATCTAAATCTTTTGTGTATGATTATTTTGGAGTATGGCAAGCAGATCCTCCCTGAATTTGAAAAACATCTGCCTATCATTCTATTATCCATCAGCTCGTGCAGAGATGGGATTTCACGTCTTTCTAATCCAGCAATTTGTAAACAGTTGATAACAGAATAAAGGATTGATTGTAATAAATATCATGATCCACACTAACTTGTTTCTAATCTGATTAATTGATTGAAGCAGAAATTTAAGGTGAAAATCAAAGTTGCTATAGTATTAAATAATATTGAAGTATTAAAATGTGTAACAAATTTTGGAAATATGAAAATGTATATGCAAAATAGAAAAAGGTTTTGGATTTCACATATCCAACTAGTTTGTTAATCATATGCAAAAAAGTATTGCGCATGATAGCTATCACTTGTTCAGTTTGGGGGGGAGGGGGGGGGATCATAAATTTCGTCAAATTGTCATGGAAAAAAAACATGAATTTTGTCAGTCATTGAAAAAAAAAAAATTTGCAAATTTGATAATAGATTGTTGAAAATAATTGCAAAATTTTTCAATAGATCACTGAAAAAAATATTTGAAATATTGCCAATTGAAAAAATTGAGATTTTTATTATATAATTAAAATTCCTTTAAAGGATACTGCATGCATATTTATAAGAAAATTTTTCAGAATATTTTTAAATTGTGATGCATTCATGGGACAAAAAGTACACAATAGCAACTGTAACGAAGTTGTTTAACGCTGTGAGTAATTCGTTACATTGTGTTTTAAAAAAAACTCCGAATGGAAGTACTGAAGTTAATTTATTAGAAACATATATATAATCATAAATTAAAGAAAAATGGGAAGAGGTGCCTGTTGGTTAAATAAGAACGCTAAGAGACAGCTTTTTATATAGCAGCAAGCAGGGGCAAAACTGATGAAATACTGTTACTGTGATAATTAGCTGAACTTGGTGGCTGAATAACATGAACATACACAAACATAAAGGTTAAAACATAACTTTTGAAACTATACAATAAAAATAAATTTTTGAAACTTTTTCTGTTTTTTTTTTTTTATTTAAAGAAGCTATTTTCTGTTACATTTTTGAGTATTTTTCTTTTTGGAAACGCATAAGATTGGCAAGTATTCTTATTTCGAAGCTATATAATTAAATGGTGTTATCCTCTTTTTGATGAAAATATTTAAGAAAATACTGTCAAAATTAGCCTTTTGTATCAAATTTCCATCTCATCAAGTAATTTACTTATCAAAAATGGAAAATGCTATTAGATTCCAAATCTCTTCAGTAATTTTGTCAATTTAATGCCTTTACAGTTAAAAATTATTCAGAAAATGTGTCCAGGTTTTGCATCGTTGAGTAGGAATTTAAGAACCTTATTAAGGTATATTACCAAAGATTGCAATTATCGCAGTTCATTATTGCTATTAATACTTTTACAAAACACATTGTCTGCCCTAATTAGTAAAAGTTAGAAAAATTGATTTTTTCTAACTTTTTTTTGTCTGTCTGCTGTAAATGCTCTAGCTCCCAAACAAATTGAGATAGAGATTTGAAATTTTGTATGTACTTAGAATGTAAAAGTGGGACAAAGCCTATTTAATATCAGTAACCTCGATTATCTGGAACTACTTTTTTCAGACTCTCAAAATATTCATTCTGATGAAAGGTACATAAAAATTTTAGAATTTTTTAATTTTAGGGAGTAGATATAAAAGATAATAAAATAACTCAAAATTTGCATAAAGAACAAAGTTGATAATCTGATTGACTTTGTTCTTTATGTTGTGTTCTTTATTAGTTGTCGAGATATTTGTAATCCTGTTTTTCCACACTCTTCGATTTTTCATGACTCTGTATTTCATTCAAATTTCAATTCAAAGATATATTTTAATTGGAAATGAGTTGCTTTTCTGACACAGTAAATTGTTAGTTAATATGAGTATTATTTTTGGAGTTATAAGGATGTTTCATTTACGCAATTCAGTACTACTTGAGTAGTCTGGTGTTTTATATAATTTGTCAAAATTGGTTCATCAGCAGTTCATTAATATAACATTACTAAGCATATTAAAAATATTTAAATATAAGTTTAAATTTTGTTTTGAAATTGCAATGCAATTTATAAATAGTTTTCACAAGTTTTATTTTCATATTTTATATTATGCATATATATGATGGGTAAGTATTACGGTGACCCCAACGATTAGTTTTGATACGTTGCCACCACCGATATAATTACGTGATATCTGGCACACTACGAAAGAGTACTAACTTATTCAATTAAACTTAACTAACAATTTACCTACACATTATTTATAAATAATAAAATACTTACAATTAATAACTCTGATATAGGTGATCCAGTTGGACATTAAGTTAAATACAGCAAATACTATCTGTGTACTGTTAAACTATTCTATATATCTCTCACTCTATGCTAGTTAAATTAGATCTATCAGAGATTGCTCTCAACCTCTCAGCATATCAGTTCTATCTTCTAGGAAACTCGCCCAATTTAAAACATGCTCTGTACGAGAGCTCTACTCAGGAGTTGACAGCCTCACTTCATCAAGTTGATGACTGAAATTTTAGTATTAATTAAAACTCAATTAGCATATTAAAGTGTAACTGGTCTGCCAAGTCGTATCTTGGTTGATTGGTGGATTTCTGTTGTGTTTTCCTGCACCCATTGCTCCATTTTTCCATACTTTTGAATGCAGGAAAACAATAGTAAACCTCTATCAGTCAATTACTGAAATTAGGTCTGATGGTTTCCACCAAAATATGACTTGGCTGACCCCATTGCACTTTAATATACTAATCTAGTTTTGACCAAGCCTAAAATTTCAGTTGTAAACTCAATGAGGTGATGGTGTGTGCAGAGACCTCCTGGGCTATTATAAATATAAAAATTTTAATCTGAATAGCATTCTAGTCATTCTGGCAAATATCTGCTGACACCATTCCTTAAAGTGCAGCCCCACCAGAGGTCGAGATTTGATGCTCTCAAAGCTGGTAGACGGTGTATGTTGAGTTTGAACCCAATTATACCTATCAGCCTAATCCTTTTTGGTGGATTTTTTTCAACCTTGGATTTCCTTGTGTAAATTCAGATTCAATTTCCTTAGAAAGACCTCCACGGAGGGCACCCCTTTCAGGCCTATACCCCCTTGTGTAGATAATTGATCATCATGATCATTACACAAACACTAAGTGCATTTTAGTGATGTTAATGAATTTTATGCATATGCATCTTATACAGTAGAAAAACAGTAGTAGAGTATCTATACAGTCAAACCTCATTACATGAAACTCAAGGAGAATTGAATTTTTGTTCATGTTATTAGTAAAAAAATATTTTTAATGTTCATTTTTATTCAATAAATATTTATTTTGATTAACAATTAAATCAGTTTTTTAATAATAATAACATTTATTATTAAACTTATATACTGTCTTATTTTTAATCATTATTTCGTACCAAACAGTTAATTTACATTAAGCTTAAATATAAATGCAATGGTAAAGAATTCTGGAAAAAATGTGCATTTCATACAGGGTCTAATGGGAGAAAACTTTGAGACTTATGTCTATTTTAATAATTAGACTAATGATATATATTTTATCCATTAATAGAAAAATGTTAAAAGTAATTATGTAAGTAAAACATGAAAGTTATAAATTGTATTTTTTACAGCATAAAAGGTGAAGTATGTCCTGTCAATCCCAATAGATTTATATCAAATAATGAATCATACATTTGTAACTAAATTACGAGAAATTAATTCTATTTACACTCAGAAGACTAAATAATAATTAGGCCCTTACCTTATTTATTTACAATTTATAGATACCAGGAGAAAAAAAATGAAAATTATATCTTAAAAAAATCTGTTATCTGTAATTGTTTTCTGCTTCTATCAACAGTTCTTTTACGGAAATCTTCTAGTTTATCTACAATATCTAGGTATTCCCTAGAATTTTCTATTTGCATCAAAAATCATTGTACAATTTTTAATGCATTAAATACTTCAATGCTGGATACATTGTTGTTATTCTGAATAGTCACTGCTATCATCTTCTTCTTCTGTTTCAGAAGAACAGTGTAAATTATCAACAGTGATTTTAGCACACTTAATTATCTTAACTATTTCTTCATCCGTAACTGTGTCGGATGTCATTTTTTCATCGTCCATTGTTATATATTTCTCAGATGTGACATAAAATCCAGCTTTTTGATTTTGGAAACAATTTTGGATAGTTCTGGCAGAAACTTCTTTCCAAGCAGATTGGAGTACATTTAATGCATTTAACAATTTTATAAAAAAGGATATTATTTGATCAAAACAAGAAACTGTTTGTATAAGAATTTCTTTTCTATAGTATGCTTTTATGCATTTAATTATCCCTTGATCACATGGCTGTATTTTTGCTGTTGTATTTGGAGGTAAAAACTCAATATGGATTATTTTGAGTCCAGAAACGACACAATGAGCACTACAATTGTCTAAAATTAAACAAATATTTCTGCCTTTTCTTTCAAATTTTATGTTGAGTTTTTTGACCTACTTCTGGAGTAACTATACTATAATCCACGCCTTTATGCTCGACTCGATGTCACTGGTAATGTTTTTATACCCTTTAAACAGCGAGGTTTTGCAGCCTTTCCAATGGCCATCAATGGTAATTTTTCCATTCCAGTCATGTTGCAAGCAACTAAAAGGGTTAATCTTTCTTTGCTGTATTTTCCAGCTGAACATTCCATATTCTTTATGATTAAAGTTTGTGAAGGAAGTGCTTTACAGAATAAAAATGTCTCGTCGGCATTAAAAATATCTTCTTCAGCATATTTGCTTAAAGTTGATTGAAGTTTCTTGATTATGAAATCATTCGCTATTTCATCATTTATGCAGCTACTCCCCACAAATTTTATTTCAAACTATTCCATGTCTATCCTTAAATCATTGAAACCATCCTGTTTAGCTTAAAAAATCTCACACCTAAAGCATCGGCCAAAAAATGAGCCTTTTCTAGCAAAATTGCACGAGTAATGGGAAGATTCAGGCTTCTTGCTTCATTCTTCCAATTGATTAATGCTGTTTCAACTTCTTCATTATCGGCGACTCTCATTCTTTTTCGACTTGGTTCAAACTTGTTTAGTACATAAGCTGTTTCAATTTTGTCTCTACCTTTTAAAACCATTGATATCGTACTTTTAGCTATTCCATATTTCTTAGCAACATCAGATATTTTTTAAATTTCTGAATCTACATCATGTAATATATCAAGCTTATTTTGCAAGCTTAATGATTGCTGAACTTTGCGACTCATTTTGAGACTCTATGCTGTACATGTGAATGTCCTTATAAATTCATACGGGTAAATGAAAAAAAAAAGACTGAATACATGACCTTTCATATGGAAGTTGCAACACTAAACTGTAAATTTTCTATGTTTGAATACAGAAATAATGCATAAAAATACTCCTTTTAAATAGTAATCTCCAGTTCCGGTGCCATGTAGTTGACGACAGGTATTCAATTGTCCAAAAGTGGGAACATTCCAATGTCAATAGCATCTTTTCATGAAGCTCTAAAGAATAACTCATTGTTCCCTAGACGGAAAAAAAAAGCTTTCATACTTTTCTCGGAATTTGGTTCATGTTAACCGTCAAAATTTCTCAAGGGGCATCTAGAATTGTTCATATTAAGTGAATTTTCATCTTAAACATGTTCATGTTAAAAAGAGAAAAAATACTAGAATTCCTATTCATTTTGACGGGGACAGTGGGAACTGTTCATGTTAAAAGTAATTCACATTAACAAGGTTCAACTGTATAAAGCATGTAACAAACTTCAAAATGCAAAGCTGTGTATTATATAGAATTTTGCGTTACATAGATCACATATCATTAAGTTTACCTCATAAATATAGCCAAATATCTCTGAAACATATTAAAATACATTAGAGTATCTTTGCACTGCATTCCTTGTTTGGATTATAAATTTTTGTGTTATATAGATCGTTCCACATATAGTTAAAAATACTTTTTAAAAATGATTCAAATATACCTGGGCCCAAATTATTCTTCATATTACTCATTTTCAAAAACATTTATTATAACAGTAATTTTTTTCATTAAAAAGTTCTAAGTTAGTTTTTTAGAGAATAGCATTTTTTTACAATCTGGGAATTGAGGCGGTTCTTTACTGTAAAATTGTTTACATCTGAGAAGTGCATTATATGGAGAATTTCATTATATGGAATTGTGTTATAAGCATCTTCTACTGTAATACATTATACATTTGCATAATAGATATTATAGATATGTGTATAATACATAATACACCATTATGACATCAGAATACACATAACATTTTTCTTTGCCAAATTTGAGAATTAACATGATATACTACCAAATTTATTGATATTTTGCTAAATATATTGTTAAGTTTGGTATGAATTTGACGCTAGTGGCTGCTTTTCATTAAGTTAATTTTTAGTGTGAGCCATGTATTTATATTTGTCCTGCATATCATCTGATTAGTTAAATGGTATAATATTTAGTATGCATAATAAAATGGATGTAATGTTTAATATGCATTTAAGAGAGACAAAACTGCTTGCAAGAAGGCAACTAGTTTTTTAATATAAAAAGAAATAATGTATAAATTTGTAAAGCTCAATAAAATAAATTTAGGTATTTTTATGTTAGCCCGACCATGCCTTTCCCATCTACATTGTTCATACTGCATTTGAGGCAGTAGTTGCGGACCTTCTGATTGTCTAAGTTTTGGAATTACTAATCTGGAGCTTCTCTGTGTGAATCTGTGAATATCGAAATATCAATTCTAGTATCAATTCTAGAACTGAGAAATCGATTCTTGTTATGATCGATGTTTCTTTATACGATGTCGATTTTAATAGATTCTCAAAATTTCCAGAATCACCCATCACTAATTAGGGCATAAATTGTTTTGTGCATATTTTAGGAAAGTTATGTTAAATATTCAGGTATATCACATATTAAAAAATTTAAAAGTGTACCCAAGATATTTGGGTGTGCAAAATATGCAAAGTTATTAAAATCATATGTTCTTTTTTAGGATTTATATTCTGTTTTAATCAAAGGTCCAAAGAGAACTCCATATGAAGATGGGCTTTTCTTTTTTGACTTCCAGTTTCCTGCAGACTATCCCAAAGTGCCACCACTCTGCCACTATATATCATATTGCTCAGACAGGCTTAATCCTAATTTATATGAAGGTGGCAAGGTGTGTGTGAGTCTTCTTGGAACGTGGGGAGGAAAGGTAATGTTGTAGTTAGAAAGCATTATTTTTTATTTCACACTATATATAAAACTATATTATTTTACTATATATATAAGCCATTCTCTGTATGTATGTTCAATATGTATACATATCTTATATTTTTGACAGATTTTCACAAAACTTACTGTACATACATTTTAGAATGTGGGAAAAGTCACTCACAACTTTAAAAAAAAAAACTAATCACTCTTTATTGCTTTTTTCAACCATTTTATAATTTAACATTATAGAAACATCTCTTATTTAATTTTCTATTTCATTCATTTGTCTGGTTTTGCCACAATTTAAAAAAATGATGCAATAATTTTTTTTTTAAATATGTAATATGTGTATTATCTTTTTATAAGTTAATAAAAATTTAGACTCAGTCGCTACATTTTTGCAATTTTGAAATTATTGTGGTTCTAACCAGGAAATGCAGATTTTTCATATTTAAATAAAAACTTTAACTGAATGTGTGTTCAAATGACATTGTATCTTCATTTGAATGTTTTTGAAGTAAAAAAAAAAAAAAATTAACACAAACATTTTAATTAAACAAAAACAATTTAGGTAAAAGACATTAAAAAAAAAATTTGTTTGGTAGATATGACATTAAAATCTAATAAAAACTGACATAACTTTTTTGTGATGTTTTATTCTAATGTGGAAATCTTGATCTTTTGAAATTAATCCACATTATTATCTTTCATTTAAGCCGCACAAAATAAAATTAATAAATGCTAGGTCATTTGCATGTATTTATTATATTTTTCTGCATTTTATCAGGGGGATCACTGTGTTTTGTTACAATTGCTAAAAAAAACAAGCATTCTGATTTTAGAAGCCAAATCATTTTACTATAATTATGTCAAACTGACGTCTTTTACCCTGACATGAAGTTTTGTGAGTTTTGAAATTAAGTTAAAGCAATTTGAGGTTTTTAACACATGTCAGGTGAAGCAATATTGCATCTTAATGTTCCATAATCAAGTTACATGTCAAGTATTTACTGAAAGCAGGAATGATGATATACAATTTCTAGCAATAACTCATGCCATAAAAGGTTAAAGTACGCCAACTAGCACATGGCTTGATTATCGAAAATTAACCAATTTGCATTTATAAAAATAGTTCAGTATTTTCTTTTAATTTTATATTCCATAGCAAAATTAGAAATTTGCCAAAAGGCAGACAAAAAATTATTAAAAAAAAAAAAAAAAAAAAAGATTTGCCATGTTTTATTTCCTATTTTGTTGACATGCTAGATGTCTTATTATACCATTTAGACTATGGAAAACATGTTGTATAATCTGTTTTATTCCTGTTATAAACCAGTTTTACTCCTGTTTTATAATCTAAACTTATTTGTGAAATGAAGGTTTGTACTAGGAAGAAATTAAGGTGGGATTATCAGATTACCTTAATTTTAAGTAAGGTATACAAATATATGTGATTCTTTTAAGTTGGATCCATAAAGTATTGCATGATCCAATGCTTCAACTTAAATCTAGAAAATTGCTTAGATCATTATAAGAAATTTTGAGCAGATATAAAATAAAATGACATTTATGAAATGCAGTCACTTCCAACAATAACTTCATATTTCTACATATAGCTTTCTTGCAAAGTTTACAAGCAGCATCCTATAAACATTTGCATTGCTTTGCACAATTATAAAAACCTTAATAAAAAAAAAATAAAACTTGTAACTTAAGAGAATGCTAAGTATCAATGAACATTATACATATATTTATAATTCACTGGGGATTGTCTTTTTAGTATTTTTAATGGTTATGATTATAAGTTCAAATCAATATACTTGCACTAGCAAATGTTACCATCTCTATGTTAAAGATATTTAGTTATCCTAAAAGTATAAACTCTATTTTTTAATAAAGTGTTTTTGTTTCCCCCCCCCTTGCATAGGGAACAGAAATGTGGAATCCTGAGACTTCCAATTTGCTCCAGGTTATTGTATCAATTCAAGGTTTGTTAAATTTTATTAAATATCTATTTTATTTGTTTTACATTATCTTATTTGTATTGATTATGTACTATGAAACGTATAGTCTAAAAACCTTTATAAAATGAGGAATTTTGAGTGGATGTTAGAAGGTTCAATACCAGTGCAATATTGGTTGGATAATTGTCCAATGTTTTATCTTGTATGAGAACAATAATTTGGCCCATTTTTCCTTAAAAAGTCCTCCCTGAATGCATCTTTCCTTTAATATTATTGACAACAGTCTGAGGATTATAAAATCCATTCATCCTTGTTAATGAATGGTCAAGTGTGAGTGTTACTCATGCTCAAAAGCTTCCATACAATAAATGCAATTTTCTGCAAGATTTAAATTAATGTCTACTACCTACCTCTAATTTTTTTCATAATTTTAATTTTACCAGATTTATAAATAGAAAGGGTGGTGGAACATTTTTGCACAATAATTTTGACAGTATCTCTGAAAATGTAATATTTAAAATTAAAATAAATGTGTTTTTGAGTTCAGCTTTACTAAATTTTTCACAGGATATTCCACATAATATACAAAGAAAAGATTTTTTTTCCCAGTAATTTAATTAGCCTCTCTCTGTTTTTTTTTAAATATGTTTGTGAATGTTTAATAACTTGTAAATAATTGGGTCAACAGTTTTTATTTTTTCTTCCAATTTGAACTTTCAACTTTCTGTGGTTTATGAGGAAAGTGGTTGTGACAGATAGACAGACACAAGAGTGATCGTATAATAATTCCATCTTCACATTTTTAGTATGGAGTCCTAAAAAATAAAGTAAAATAGCAATTTTACAAATCTTTGTTACCTTGCATCTTCTTTTTTATAAAAGGAAAAGTTTCATATATTATTTATATATTTGTTTAGATTTTGACAGTGTTTTAAATTTTAACTCATTTCATAATTTCAAAATTTCGAATAAGTTAACATTTTTCTGTTAGAATAAATATTAGTTTTCATTTAATCATTTGTTTTCCATTGTATTAATCTTACACTTAAGTACTGATAATATATTGATAAATATTGATAGAAACAATGTAGAGATACAGCAGATATATGACAAATATACTATATTCAATTCATCTGGCACTCTGCTCTGAGGAGTTGAGAATGTACAAACCTTTAATGATTTAAAAATGGGTCCTTAAATAAGGTATCTATACTAATAAAAGAACAAATCACTCTGTTTCTCTGACTATATGTATGTCTGTGTTTGTGCGATGGCTAGCAGAAACTTCTGCATGTATGAGGCTTAATTTTTTTTTATGAAGATAATTCAAGGCCTTTTTTAATGTACCTTACCCTCATAATTTTATAATTTTAATAATTAGTTTAGAAATTAAAAATTCATAAAACAGCCAAATTAAAATATTTATTTCTTAAACTACATGCTGAGGAGATTTGGACTCTGATTTGAGGCTAGCAAGACTTTTCAATCAAAGCATTCCCCTTCAAAAATGAGATTAGCGTTTTGTAGAAGTTGAAACATTATGCCTGCTTTGCCATGGTGATAAATGTACTAAGCTTTTTTATAAAGGTATTATCTTAAATTCTACTGGGCGTAAAAACTTGAAAATTACACATCTAGAAGCAGAAGAAATTTGCCTTTCAAAATTTTAAAAATTATTTCGCTGCAGTTTCAGGAAGTAAAAAAATCCATGAAAAATCGTTGTATAAAATAATCTTTATTTCTTTGGAAAAAAGATTTGATATTTCTGTCATGGATGTTGCTGTTCATTGCAGACAAAGCAACGCCTTTCATTAGTGGACATATTCACAGATCTTTAAGTTTTAAAATATTAAATTTATAATTTTAATTTTTATGTATTCAGATATAGAATTTTTAGTTGATTTTTGATATGTATATTTCTTCTCTGTAGCTCTGTTACAACTTTAGATATTAATTGTTATTTGATTAATTGGGTGATATAAACTCTCATTTTAAAAGCCAATCTCTAAAAACACATAATAAAGATTTAAAAAAAAAATAGGGGACAATCAAAATTTGGGAGGAGAAGTGGGTCAATAATTTTTTTTTAAGGGAAAGTGTTCAGATATTTTAAGAATGTACCATTTTAGATGTGGATTTTCGACAGAGCTCTGGAATAAATATTACTTATGTAAAATTCCAAAAGAGCATTTATCACTTTTTCACTATTTTCAACAGTAATTTCATTAATTATCTTAAATTTTTGCTTTAGTCTTCCACCCCTTTTGACTAACAAACCTACAAGTAGATTGTGGGATTTCGTTCAGGAACACTTTTGTTAAGAACAGAGTTTGCCACCTGGCAAACTGGTAGAGTGTGGAAATAAAAATTTGAGACTATTTTTGGCTGCAAGAGCACACCTGCTAAACAGTGCCATAGGCAGCTTGGATCCAGTTTGAAGGTTCGTTCAGTTTCAGATTGGATACTTTTTATGAGATTTTGAAATACAGATTTTATATTCATTTAAGAATATTATAGGCACGTACAAAGCCGGGTGGCTCAACTAGCTGATAAATAAACTTTTTGAGTTATTATTTTTTAAAAGTAATGTATGTTTGTTTAAATTTTATGTACAACTATGTTAATCAAAAATAAATAAATAAATAAATAAAATAGTATCTGCAGTCACATAAGGCCCTGGCACAGAATTCACACCCCTGACACTGCCAGATAGATATTACAGAAGATTCCCTCAAATCTGCAAATGCCTAAAATTCGTACATGTGTGCAATGAAACTTTCATTCTGATGTAAAGAAAAAATTACAAACTTTTTTATATCATTCTGTAATTTTTGTCAATGTGACTGAATTCATGGTTTTTCATGAGAGAAGTGTATATTTCTGAAAAAAAAAAAAAATCAAGATGTTGCTGATATCACTGATTGCCAAATGTATTTATGTATTAAGCTTTTTTTGGTAATTATGTCTGGCTAAATCTGAAACAAGATTCTTTTATTTTATGACTTTTTTGTAAATTAGTAGGATAGTTTCATCATTTAAAAATTATTATTTTTTAGTTTATTGCTTTACTAGCTTTTGCACGTGGCTTCACTCAAGTTAAATACTACTATGCAATCAACCTTTTAAAAAACTCATAAAATTATTGAGGGATAAGGGGAAAATAAATTTTACTTATTATTTTTATGTGTATTTACTTTAAACCAAAAACAACAAAACCAATTCATGAAGCAAAATTAAACCCAAAACCAAAGCGATTGTCTTATTCCTTAAAAGTCCTGGAATATTATAAATCTAAACTAAACGAATTAATCCAATCCAAAAAACAACAATAGTAAAACCAAATCCAAATCTGAGTTTGTTTTCGGAAATCAAAAAAACAAACCAAGACAACACTATCAAATGGCAAAGCTAAACACGAATAGCCAAAACTTGAAAGCAGTTAAATCAATGTAAATCAATCGTCAAATAACAGAGTATAGGTACCATATGCACTATAGTGTGAAGTGCGGACCAATGCCATTTAAGTACAGATGGAGAGCACACAACATTATCTTGTTTCAGAAAACTATCAGCGCCATCTATCGGAATCCATGAGTAACACTTTAGCTCTCTACCTTGAACTTGCAGAATGCTCCATACAAACTTCCACCCTCTTTTAGGGAAGTTGGAGATTAGAAAGAGACAAATAGTAGCCTATGTCACTCGCCATCTCTTCAAATATTGCCACTTAAGAAATCACATCAATTCGTCGTTCCGTTTTGCTGTGAAAGACTGACAAACAGACAGACAGACACATACTTTCCCATTTATAATATTAGTATGGATTTAATTATTTTAATATTTTACTATATTATAAGCATTCCAGTTGCATTATTACATTGAAATTGTTGTTTAAAAATGTAAACAATGCTGTGAGTAGAAACCTGCAAAATTCTAAAATTTGTGCAACCTTTGATCCCAAACTATGCAGATTTGAGGAAGTCTACTGTATAATGATCTGGCAGAAAATCAGCCTAAAATGGAAAACTGAGGGGAGGAGAAAAGATAATCAGGGGTGATTGTGTTCTGGATGTACCCTGGATTTCCGAGTTTTTCGATCGATCCTTTTGGGTTTATGATATGATTATGCTTAATAGAAAATTCAAGTGTTAAAAATTATCGTTGATTTCGAAAAATCTGTGAGAAAAATGCAAATTTCGTCAAAGATTAATGGAAAAAACATGAATTTTTTTATAGAATCGTAAGATAAAAACACAAATTTTGTTTAAAAAAAAAAAAAAAAAAAGCACATTTTGACAAAAAATCGTGGAAAAAGAATCAATTTTGTTAAAAAAAAGTCGCAAAAAATGATCAATTTCATTTTTAAAAAATAAAAAAGTGGAAAAACAGTTAATTTTGTCAAAAAATTGCAAAAAAGACAAATTTCGTTATGCAAGTGTGAAAAACGACAAATTTCATTTTAAAAAAATGCGTAAAAACAATCAGTTTTGTCAAATAATCGTGAAAAACAGCAAATTTGGTCAAAAGATTGTGGAAAAATGACCAATTTCGTCAAAAAATCGCGAAAAAGCCGCAAATTTTGTCAAAAGATAGTGGAAAAAAAAAAATATTGCTGGAGTAGAACTTTCTGTTCCAAAAAACTTTTTTTGCTGTCTGATTTTGTTACATTTTTTTTAATCCTCTGCTTCCCCCCAAAACTGTTTTTTCTACTCCAAAATTGTTTTTTTTTTTTTTTTTTTTTTTTTTTTTTCTGTTCCAAATTTTGTTTTTGTGTGAATGTGACCTTTGAAATTGGTATATTTTGCATTCGTTAATTTTCAGGGGTTTTTATTTTGCATCAGTTAATTTCAGGGTTTTTCACTCTGCGTCACAATCGCCCCTGATTTATAAGTAACTAATAATAGTGATATTAGGAAATGAATTTTATTTTTAAACTAGAATTTTATCTTTTAGCAAGTTTTTTAAAATTTGTTTATGATTTATTTCATAAAACATAGAAATTACATTAAAAAAAGAAGAAAAAACAGTATTTTTCCATTATGCAGACACCATGCTAAAATGTATGTAATGCTGCAGTTATTTCAACCCTGATCGTGCAAAGGATTTTAATTGTAAATCATGTGAAACATTGTGATTTGCTATTTATGAAATATGAGTCATGTGAATGATTATTATTATTTAATCTTAACCTCAGAAAGCTTTTTAATTTGCTGTTATTTGTATTAAAAATCCCTTTTTTATATAAAGTTCTAATTTACTTTTACTGCTGATGCTGAGATGGATTGTACCATTTGACAATTACCAGATAATGAGAAAGTTGCGATAAAACTGTTCAAGGAATTTAAAATTCTACATAATAAAAGGTTGTGTTCAAAAAACCATTAGATGAAATTATAAATGAGCTCTGGAAATCCAAAATGGAGACTTAGCTTATGATCATGCCAAAAAAAGAGTAGAAATATGACAGAAAACATGATTGAAAGATTGCAGTATGCTTTTCTTAATGCTTTAAGGTTTATGTATTTGTGATGCCAAAAGTTGACAATGATTGAGTTTTGTGAGCTGCAATTTGTTGTGAACCATAATACAACAGTGGACTGGAATAGTTATTGAGAGAGGTTTATGCAAATTCTTTATGCTCATGACCAAATAGATAAATCAGTGCACCTAATAAAATTATAGAAATATATGAAAGTCTTTTTATTTCAAGAAAAAGCAATGTAGGATGTGTTCTTCCTTCTCAATGGACGTTAGGTAGTTTATATTGTGAAGCACATGGATGTTTCAATTCCCTATCATTCTGCTGAAACTTTAATGACAGCAATGGAAAACAATGTAGCTGATGGAAGTATTATTTATACATATTGCTGGAGAGGATATAAAACGGATGAACTGTAAGATGTTGATTATGATCATTTCACTGTAAATCACAATGCAATTTTGTCGACTTTAACACTGGATTTCATACTAAAAATGTTGAGAAATTATGGGACATTGCAAAGTGGCGCAACAAAAGACATTGTGGGACCTGTACATCATCATTTAGAGTCATATCTTATAGAGTTCATGTGGCGACACCTTCATTCAATAATGTGTTTTATATGAATTTTATTTTATTGCATAACAGTCATTTGTTCACTTATTTTAAATAATAGTTTGTAAAAGTCTGTAATTTTCAAATGTTATATTTTTTTAAATGCTCACTTTACTATTGACAATGTTTTTCTTTTATTTTTGAAATGTTTCAATTAGAAATGTAAATTTTCCGGAAAAATATAAGTGTCGGAAAAACACCGGTTTTTTTCGGAAAAATTGATTTTTCATGACTGTTTCTCCCAAATAAATTATACTTTTTTAGAGAATATTAAATAATAAACATTTTTTCCCCATTTATATGTATGAAAATTATTTTCACTTTATATTACAAAATAAAAAGAAAGTAGCAAAGCCTGCTTTTAAAAGTTTAGTTTTTTTTTTTTTTTTTTCCACAGCCTAAGAATTTTTATTAAATTCTATTGTTTATTATATCATACCTCTGTCGAAATGATTTTTCAGTTACATGTTTAACTACCAATTGACCTAATGTATAAACCTGAGCCAATATGTCTGCAGTTTGAAATGAAATAAATTATACATTCCATTTACATAAGTATAGTTTTTAAGTAAATGATACTAGTTTAAAGAAATTATGACAGTTTTGTCATTATTATGAATATCAGTATTCAAAAATTCCATTGTTTCTTTAAAAAATTTATATTTTTACATTATTACTTTTTTTCTTGGAATTCTAATTTTATTTCCTTTATAAAATATGTTTAGTTGTGGTATAGCTTTCCAATCTCAACTCAAAAAAGTTTTGATTTAGTTTTATAATCTAAATTCAAAAAAACTAAGTTTTACTTTGGCTTACTCAGGTCTGCAACTAAAAAATAGCATAGGATTTATTGACTGTTAAATTTTTACTCACTAAAACCAGAATTATTATTATTATTATTATTATTATTATTATTATTATTATTATTATTATTTTAAGTTTAATTAAATGTAATTTTTTTCTTTTTACTCTGAAATCTGGTATTCTATTCTTGAGTAAGAAACCATATTCAATAATGTTTTTACATGGTAATTTTATATTTCTAAGAGTAGAACTCAAAAGTTATGAAAACAGAACACTACAAATTGAAAATGCTCACTATTTGAGGAATTAACAAAAGCAGTTACATACAGACATAAACTTCTACTGTGCTTTAGAAAACTACAAAAATTCAAAGTTTAATCAAGAGGGAAAGTATAATTTGGAACATAGTTACTTGTAATAAAATATGGGGTTTTTTTTTTTCATCGCAGTTGTACTTTTCTAATGCAAACTGTCCATGTTTTTGCAACATTACTGTACCTTATGAAATTAAAATGGAGGTCAATTTTAGATTGAACACCTTGAGAAAACATTCAATTAATCAGCTATAACGAAATCTTGAAAAATGCAGCTAGTGCCACCTATAAGGGATTTACACCAAAAACTAAACATTAATATATATCAGAAACTATAGTTTGATTTTTTTTTTTTTTTTAATCGTCCTTGAGGTAAAGCTATTGCCATAATCATGAATAATGCAGCATAGCAGCGTCATCTGTTGAGCAATTTACACCAAAAAGTAATGAGCACGAAGTTATGTCAAAGATTAACTTAATCTGAAATTTTATAAAAATACATACATTAGTTTGAGATAGAACTGTTGTGGAAAGCAGCAGTTCAGCAGCGCCATCAGTTTGGCGATCTATACTAATAATTAAACATCTCGAGTTTATATCAAGGTGTAACTGAATCTAAAGTTTTGTGAAATTATGTGCATCAGTTCTTGAGATAAAGTGCCCATAAAATTTGTCACATACAGACTCAGAGTGACAGATATTTTCCAGAAACCATCAAAACGTGTTCAGGACCTTCTAAAAGTTTTAAATACACCAAAAACTGGAAGTCAAATTTTTCACGAATTCAATACTTACTTCTTGAAAATATAGATTAAAGTAATAAATGCATACTTCAAAATTTTATGTTGAATTTTTAATTTTATCATTTCCATTAATCGGCATATTATTGCAATAATTTTACACATGAATTAATTTTTAAAAAGAGAAGTTGCATTTAATTGCATATCTAGATTTTTTTATGTAATCAAGTTTTTGTGAAGTTGCAAACTTTTTGTATATACTTGTACAAAATATATTCAGAATTTTTGAATAAGAAATTATTACTATATTTAAGTTCCTATTTAGACATTTTTAATAAGGTTATTTACATACATATATGCAACTTAATAAGATTCAGCTGCTGTATAGCATGAGAATTTTTTTTTCTTCAATCACTGCACTTGCGAAAGATTCAATTTGTTGATTAAACTTTTTCTGAAAAGTCTATTTTCAAGAGAAATTTTGCAAAGGGTCTTGTGTTTCAAACAAGAAAAAAATGTGAAGAATCCTTTCAAGTCTTCTCAAACAGATTTCTGCTCAGAGATCAGATTACCCACATTAAAATTTTCATGTGAGACACTCAACATAAAAATAAAATAAATAAAAAGTATGAGAATGTAGCTATTACAAAATTTTCACTATATTATTTAATAAATGAAATTTCAATTTTTCCATTTCGGAAAAATTGAAAAATAAGGCTTCGGAAAAAAACTGAAAAAAACCCGGTTTTTTCCCAATTTTTTCCGTTTTTTTTTTTCCGAGCATTCCCATCTCTAGTTTTAATTCACATGATTTTCATTTTGCACCAACTATAATGTATCTGTATAACAGAAAAGTATCAAAAAACTTCTGCTTTGCATTTCTTATATTGCCACAACTGTTTGAAAATTAAACTCCAAGATTATTTTGAACATTGTTTTTAATTATTTTAATTTAAATTTTTGTAACATATAAAAGCAATATCCATTTGTGATACTAATTAAAAATGTGGAATATTATACATTTGATAAGAAAAGATAGAGATATGCTTAATTGTTTTTGAAGCAGTTGTTTTCAAGAACTTAGTGTAGTCCTCTCATGATAATTTATTTGGTCTATGATCTTAAGAATTTGCACAAGACAATAAAGTTGCTAGTAGACACAAATGGTACAGAAATTACATTATTTAATTAAAGCTTAGATCCTGCCAGTAGTAATTAAAGTAGACTTCTTCAAATCTGCTACGCTAAAATCTGCACACCATCACAGATAAACACAGTGAAAATTTCAATTCAGATGTAAAGACAAAATTAAAGAATTTTTAGTTTTATATCCTTTTGTATGTATTCTAGTATGTAATTCTCAATAATGACTACTGAACTCATGATTTTTCATGAAGGAAATAAATTTATTTTTGAAAATACTCAAGGTATTGCTGATATCACTAGTAATCATAATCTTTTAAAAATTTTATATACATTAATCAGCTTTTGGTTATCAAAACTGGCTAAACCAGAAATGAAGCTTGTCTTACTTTATGAATTTGGATTAATTAATAAGATACCTGTAAGTGGAAAGTTTCATTGAGTAATTCAAGAATAATGTATCTAATCTTTTGAAGACAAAAAAAACTTCTTGAAACACCATAAAATAAATAAAATAGTGCGAGGCCTTTCAATAGAACTTAGTCTATCTTCATCAGGCACAAAAAGACGTGCATCTACAATAAATGTAGTGTCACGTCTAAGTGTCGCCACACTCAGTCGTGACGCTACATTCATTGTAGATGCACATCTTTTTGCGCCTGATGAAGATAGTCTAAGTTCTATCGAAAGACCTTGCGCTATTTTATTTATTTTATGGTGTTTCAAGAAGTTTTTCTGTCTTCAATTGTATAACATCAGTTTCCAACTTTTTCCTTTGTATCTAATCTTTATTACGTATATTTAGTTATACATTCATTTTCAAAATTATCTTTTTATTTTAATTTATTTTACAATTATTTTAATAATTTGCTATACTTTAAAGGCATTCATCATAGTTTCGATTGCATAGTTACATTCAAATTATTGTTTAAAAAATGTAAACAAAGCAGTTGCTAGAAATCTGCACAATTTTTTCTTCCAATTGTGTAGATTTGAGGGAGCCTATATGTTATTCATCATCCAAGTTATTATGGGAGGATTGTATTCCCAATCGCATTTTATTTCACTTTTGCTTAAAAAATAATTTTACTAAACTAGTTATGTTGACACAATTAACTCTTTAAAATTATGTAATTTGTATCAAATTATAATATTGGTAGTGATACAGAAAATAATTGCAAAAAGTATTGATAATATGAAATTAAACAATAAGATTTAAAAAATGTAACAGTGATAGTTAATCAGTCTAATAAATAAATAGACAAGTCTTCATTACTTTAAAAATAAAAAATGAAAAATAAAAATCTACTGCAAATCAAACAAAATATCTAGCTATAAATTTTACTAGATAATTGATACCCATCCAAATTAACAACCTACTTCTAAACCATCTGTATCTTATGAAAAGTGTTTAAATTCTTTAGTTAAATCTTTATGTAGAAATAATTTTGATTTCTTGTTCAGTGTTGCTATTGAATTTTCAGGTTTGATTCTTGTTGCTGAGCCTTATTACAATGAGGCAGGCTATGAAAGACAAAAGGGAACTCAACAGGGTAGAGAGAATAGTAGAATGTATAATGAAATGGTCGTCTTAAAGTTAGTTCAGGTATTTTGTTTTATATATATAGTTCTTATTCAATCTTGTTTGGTTGTAAAAATTAAAATAATAATAACTTTCTTTTTGGGTAAAATAGAGAATGTCTAAAAAGACCCTGACACATTTTAAAATTCATTATAAAATCAAGTAATTGTCATACAGGAGTGCAGCCACACAATTTTTGAAAAACAATGTTGGGGTGTGTTTTTTAATTCTCCAGCCATCCATTATTTCTTTTGAAATCCTTATGTCCCATTTTTCTGAAAACTATTAGTTTTTACTTACCCATCATACGTAGTATAGGGTAAGTCTTACAATCGTTTTGAAAATCAGGAAAAAAATTTTGATGGATTTACACGTTTTAGATAGTGGAGATTCCGAAAAACATATTTTTAGAAAAAAAATTTTGCTGTCCGTCTGTTTGTCTGTAAACGCTATATCTCCCGAACAAATTGAGATAGAGACTTGAAATATTGTATGTAGTTAGTATGTAAGAATGGGACGAAGTCTATTTAATATCAGCAACCTCGATTATCCGGAACTATTTTTTTTCGGACTCTCCAAAAATTTGTTCTGATGAAAGGTATATAAAAATTTTCGAATTTTTTTGTTCTAAGGAATGGACGTAAAATATAATAAAATAACACACATTTTGCATACAGAACGAAGTTGATCAGATTATTAGTTGCCGAGATATTTGTAATCCTGTTTTCCACATTCTTCGATTTTTCATGACCCTGTATTTCATTCAAATTTCACTTCAAAGGTATATTTTAATTGGAAATGAGACGCTTAATCCGACGCAGTTAATTGTTAGTTAATAGAATTATTATTTTTGGAGTTATAAGGATGTTTCTTTTACGCAGTTCGGTACTACTTAAGTAGTTTGGCGTTTTATATAATTTGTCGAAATTGGTACATCAGCAGTTCTTTAATGTAGCATTACTATGTATATTAACAATATTTAAATTTTGTTTATGAATTGCAATGCATTGTATAAATAGTTTTCACATGTTTTATTTTTATATACAAATCCATGATGGGTAAGTATTACAGTGGCCCCCAACGACTAGTTTTTTTTTTCTTTTAATACATACCCTCCAAGATAGACAGTACAATATCTGCACTGTTTAAACCATGCTATGAAGCATTCTTTTAAATCTAGATTTCTGGTCATTCTAATCTTCTTCACAGTTCGATTTTCTTTCTTGAAAAGTTCCTCAATATTGTTAAAATCCTTTGCAATTTTTTTTTTTTTCATCTTTGTTTACAGCAGGCATGTCAAACATGTGGCCTGCAAGCCACAACTGACCCGCCAACAATTTTTCTGTGGCCCGTCAAGCCTTTGGTATTTTACCAAGGTTTTTAGAACTGTTATTTAGAATATTACTGAAAATAATTTTAAAAATTTTCAAATTTCAAAAGATATGAAAGTCAGTTTAGGCTGTTTACTTTAACTTTAATGATTGATGTTAAAGTAGTTATTTACCATTTATTACTACAGATAATCAAAATTAACTTTGATTTCACATTAAAAATAAAATATATGAATATAAAGCTTTAAAATTTCTGTAATTATTTATTAATGAACTGATTTCCTAAAGTAAGTGTACAAATAGGCATATTTTAGCTATGTGCAGTAGGACACTTTTCTATGACATATTTTCGTAGCTGAAAGCATTTTGTTATTTTTCAAATCAAATAAATGTAATTTCAACCTGAAAATGTATTTGACCCTTTATCTACTGCATCATGATTGGTTGCAATTTTTTTCACATAACTTTTTATTTCAGTCACTACAATGAAAATTAAAAAATATGCAAAAAATCAGTGAGATATTTAGTTCGTTAGAGGTAATTACTTAAAGTCCAAGCTGCAGATTCTGGAAATCATGGAATCAGGGAAATTTATCAATCTGGAAAAATCAGGGAAATTGTTCTCTATGTAAAAATATTTTTGTTTTTGACCCACCAGCAAGAATGATTTGTTGCCAAACAGGCGATATTTAAGCCAATAGTTATATAAATAACTGCCCATCATCAGCCAAAGTACACATGTGGCCGTGTAGTATCAATATTGTGCTAATGACAATAATTAATTTGAACAAATTATTATTCATATAAATATTTTATTAATTATTGATATTCTTACCTAATTGTTAAATTTATATGAAAGTCACAATCTTCGTTAATATGATAGGTTTCATTAAGTTTTGACTTTAAAACCAAGAAATTGCTCTTGCACATGTAAGAAATTTTTTGGAAATACTATTGATTAATTACTATGTTAATTATTTTTTATCATATTTCTATAACTAAAAATATTTTCTGTGTTTGATTTCAATAATTTTTAGAGGTGAAAATACTTTTAATGTATTTTATGCTCCACATTTTTTTCATATGCTGGTTAGCCTTGACCAACATTTTTTGAAATATACACATGATATGCATGATATGATTTTTATTATTATTATTACTAGACGGTTGCCCGCCCTCAGTAGCCCGAAGACTATCTGAATGCCAGTTCTACAACCCCACAATTTCTTCTCGGTGTTCTGGGGTTTCGTTTGCATATCTTTTTTTATTGTTAATGAAGAGGTCTTCCATTTGTTCTTCCATCTGTTCTTCTTTCTGTTCTTCCATCTGTTCTTCCATTTGTTCTTCCATTTGTTCTTCCATTTGTTCTTCCATTTGTTCTTCAATTATATTCGACGATTCACTGTTTGAGAGCCTATCTGTCCTTTTATTTATAGAAGTTCAAAATGAAAAAAGATTTTCTTAGCAGACGATTTTTTGTGATAAATACATTATCTGTTTTATATTTCTTCTGCGTTTACCTAAGCTGTGTAAAATCTCTATAAATAAAAGGTATAGAGGATGAGAGCCTATCTGTGCCTCAATTAATTATCCTCGGAATTCCTTTTATATATATAGATTATTATTTAACGCAAATTGATGTGATCAGATTTCCTTATTTTATAATAATGGTCCAAAACTACTGTTGCTATGTATTCTGAAGAAGTGAAGTTAAAACAATATTTTTTGCAAAGTACTATTTGAATATTAGTTATATTCTTTGTAGGATGATAGTTTAAAGAAAGTAAGTGGTACTTATAAGTACCATCATTCGATAAATGGTTAATAAATAAAACCAAATAAATACCACATAGTTCTAAGCTATAATTTTTTAAATAAATATTCTGATATTTTTTTTACTTGGAAAAAATTTAAAGGACTGACACTTGTTTTTTTTATATATATATATATATATATATATATATATATATAATGCCATTAAAAGTATACAAGATTCACCAATGGATTTTATCAATAAAAGAATTAAATTGAATTATAGTAAACAATATTAACCATTTGAAATTAACCATTGAATTTAATAACTTATAGTACATTGAACATGGAAGGAAAAAAGAATAATATGAATACAAATGAAATTTGTAGAACCAAAGCAGAATCTTCAGGTCCCAAATACTTTGGAACTACAAATGGAGTGTGTGGTTTCATCTTTGTATTTGCCATGAAAAAGCAAAACAATACGAATTTGGGACTACCATCACACAAAAACCAAATTATTAAACAAGGAACAAAGATATTTTACAAAAAGGAGTTGAAAGTAAGTAAAAATAATAGTTTTCCATAACAAACAAAAAGGATAAAGCAGAATGGAAATATAATTGAACCGGAAAAATAATTAATAATCGATATTAACATAAAATTAAATTAATAAAATGATTAAAATTAGAATTAAGAGATAACATTCATGTTAACATATAACTTAAAATACATTATTGTTACTTTAATCAGTAACATTTATTGTGACTTTACATGGTAAAAACTCATTATCTTAATATAGGATAATAAAAATTAAAAAATAATAATAATAATAATAATAATAATAATAATAGTAATAATATTAATAATAATACCAAAAATTATATCAATAACATTAAAAATAATTTGATAATTAAAATATAGCTATTTAATTATAGATATAACTAGACAAATATCCATATATCGGTGTAAATTAAACAGTTTAAAAATTATGTTAAAATAAATAACCCACTCTCAATTTTATATATATATATATATATATATATATATATATATATATATAAAGGTTAACAGATCAGTGTGTACAATCAATTTTTAAAATGAATACTATGTAGAAGATTCAATTGCATTTTGCAGATTTGGTTGACTAAAAATAATGTCAAGTTTTTTTGAAAAACATTTAAAATAAACTATGAGCTTTGGCAATTTATGTTATATTTCATAACCATGGATATATTTTGTAAGTACAAATTTTATCCTATGTAATGGTAATAATATTTATTATCTACTTTTTTTATGTGGCCCACATCTTTGCATATTATGCTTAATCTGGCTTGTGTCGATAAATGAGTTTGACATGCCTGATCTACCGCTCTAAAATCTCTACCTTTTTTCAATTGTTAACTCATTCAACTTTTGCTTAATGCTCACTGGTTTTTTTTTTTTTTTTTCCATTGGGACTTTCTGTTTTTGAAACTACATCTGGCAATTCGCTGACATGTTTCATTACTTAACTAATCTTTTGACTTTTAGCTGACCGACTTAACCATACGCAGCAATTTCAAAACATTTTAGAGCAATACACCTAAGCAACAAACATAAATGACAAATGATTGGATAGATGAATTCCCATTGGCAAGATATGTTAATTGCTGAGACATGCTAGTGCATGTATATTCATCCACCCATTCCTTCTCCAAAAATGCCACCTGTATGAAAAGAAAACATCTGTTTTTTCCCTTTGTTTTCTATTCAAGTGACCTGATAGACTTAACAGCATAACTTCCTCACCCCTCAGAGGGATAATGAAAGTTGTGAGAAATTCATGGAAACAAAACCCCTATTTGCTTTGACACAAATGAATGTTGATTTTGGGACAAAATACTTTTTTTTTACTTAAAAAATATTCCACATAACAAACTTTTCAGTGAAACTCTTTGAAATAAGTATTAAAATTAACATTAAAGGAATATGTAATATCAAGGTGGAAAAATAATTTTGTGACTTATCAAGGTTTTTGAGGTATTGTGAATGCATTCTATATTGTTGGTCTTTAATTCAATCTTTTGAGAGGTTTTTATATTGTTAATATAGCTGATAGCTTCACAAAATATATTAGTACAATATTATGCATGTAAAAAAATAAAAGCAAATTTAATAGAAGGTTGGTTAAAAGATTTAGTAAATGTATTATCTTTTTAAATGAAAAACATACATTTACTGCTAGTTCTGTTGCAATAAAAAGGTGGTTCTGAAACTGCATATTGTTTTAGAGAGCTTTTTTGTGTGTGTGTGTGTGTGTGTGTGTGTATGTGTGTGTGTGTGTCAAGCATTTCAAGATCTTTTTTCCCATGGTGCAGGAGGGTTTGTTAATTTTTTTGTATGGAGGCAAAAATACTTTAAATGTCATTTTAAACTGTTTAAATACTTAATGATTTTTCTTTCTCTTTTTAGTCAATGACAAAGCTATTATTGAATCCCCCAGAGATATTTAAACAAGAGATTACAGAGCATTTCCAATCTCAAGCTTCTAAGTGAGTTTTGAATGTACTAAATATATAGTTATGTATTTTTTTAATTTCTAATTAGACTTTTGTATCAGTAACATTTTTTGTGAAAATGAAAATTTTAATAACTAAATTCAGTTAAAAGTATTTGTTGATTTTGAAGCTTTTATTATAAATTTTTGTCTTTTAATAAAAGTGAATGTTATTAATTAAAGAAAAAAAAATCTTAAGAATGGTATTTTTCATTTTTAAATTTTATATACTGTATACTAGCAAAAATACTGAGCTAAACTTGGTTAAAATGTATCTCTATGTCCAACTCTATGAAAAAAACTGACATTGATGTAACAGTTATATTTTTGCAGCAAATATGCATTGTGTGGAACAACGTTACTGTTTTTCAAGAAAGTTCCATAAACTCTGATGGATTGAATCATGTATATGGACTCATATTGAGAAGTTTTGGAAAATTCCTTCATAATCTGAAAATCAGCTCCAAATTATAACAACAAAGGTTTTAAAATTTAAGGAAAACTTACTTTCTTTTATTTGGCACCAAGAATGTATTTTGACATTGATAGAAAGTTGATTTTTTCCACTCAAATCTTGCAAATATCAGCAACATTTCGTCAAATATCATCAAATTATATTTTAACATTTACCCACATCTTGCCAATATTGGCAACACTTTTGTTAAATGTCATCAAATTCAATGAAATGTTGTCAACTTTACACTTTTGTTTAATGCCTACTTTTATAAATTTAATAATCATTATTTCTATTAAATGCATAGGCTTAATAAGAACCACTAATCAAATTTTTTCGAAACTGTGACTTAGCCTAATGGCCTTCTAATAGTCAAAAACAGAAAGAGGAAAAATTTAGTCAAAATTGTTAGTCATTTTTTAGATAATAGTAGCTGGACCTATAATGACACAAAAATGACTTACTAATCAAATTTTCTCGAACATGTGACTCAGCCAAATGGTCTTCCAATTCCTCTAAATGGTAGGGTACATAATTTAGTCAAAATCATTAGAGCTGTTATTGAGAAAATTAGTTTAATCTATGTCCTTAATGACCCACTAATCAAATTTTCTCAAACATGTGATTTTTAATCAATGGTCTTCTTGTAATCCAAAATGTTGAGATATAAAATTTAGTTTAAATCATCAGAGCTTTTTTTAAATAATAATAGATTGATCTGTTGTGCCCCAAAAATGACCTACTAATCAAATCTGGCTCAGCTCAATGGTCTTCTTGTAACCTAAAACAGTAAGATACAAAATTTACTCAATTTTTTTTTTTTTTTTTTTAGTTAGCTGGACCCTAACCCGAAATCGCCCTCTTTGACCACAATTGAATTTTCTCAAACACTTGATTCATCCAAGCCTCATTGACTTCTACAGTATACAATTAGCAATATAAAATTGCATATGTAGTAAAAGTTGCTTAGGTTACTTTAAAAATAATCCTAGAAGCTACTTTTTTTTTACCCTTTGTAGCATGTGCCAAAGACATTGCAACACAGTATTCACCATACTTCTGTGTAACAAAATTTTAAAATGTTATTTAATTTTTAATTTAAAAACATTTCAATTCATTGAAGACTATTTTTGTTGAATCAAAATATTTAATTTCTCTAATAATTGTTTTGTTTGTTTAACAGATTGGTGCATAGACTTGAAAGGTGGCTCACAATATCAGAAACATGGAATTCTGAGCATCCAGCATCACCTACCTCACCTTCAACATTTAAAGAACTGCATAACTGTAAGCAATCAATTTTACTGTACAGTAGGTTTTGTTGATGTATTGCTTTTGCAGTTGTATCAGTTAGTTTATAATGATTTGTTATGTTTTTGCAGTACACTTAGCAAAAAAAGAATACCTGTATACTAGTGTGTATTTTTACCAGGGTTGGAAAAAAAACCAGGTTTTTTTGAAAAAAACCAAAAAAACCGGTTTTTTTGGTTTAAACCAGGTTTTTTTGGTTTAAACCGGGTTTTTTTAAAACATCCTTTTTTATTACACATACATGCATATTTATTGATAAAACTAGACATTGTTGAATTATAAGTAGTATAAAATCATTTGAAAATAATTTAAATTAAATAATTATAGTTAATTATGTAGAAAATTTTTAAAAAATCATATTTTAATTTAAATAGATATTAGTAAAGTTACATGTTCAAACAATAAGCTACTCTACACAGTGAAACATTGATGCTTTGAAAGTGTTTATATATAATATTTTTATTACTTATAATAAACATTTGATGTAGTTTGATGAATATAATTCTTTTCTACAATTAAAAAAAATACAAAAATAAATTTGAGATTGTTCTTGGGGGGTTTTGTGTTTTGAGAGAATTTCAAATCAACATTTATGGGTCATTGGATTTAGCAGATAACTGAGGGGAAAAATAATTTGTTATTATTAAAATACTATAACTAGCCCCCAATTTTTGAATACTCATTCAACTTTATATTTTGATTTTAATTCTTAAAGATAATCTCCCCAATAGAAAAAAAAATAAAAAAATTCTTTTATACTTTCACCAAAATCTTAAAGATTATTCAGTTATGTAGCTCCATATTCAAAAGCATTGTGCATGTTATGATAGATTGCTTTAAATAATCTGCATTTTTTAATGAAAATATTTTATACTAAATATGGAATATTTTTAATCCATTTTATCTTTGATCAGTTCGCATATTCTAAGATTTTTCTTTAGAGCAATGGAATATGTTCACCAATGCATACTGAATTTCATCCTATACATAAAAAATAACCTAGAATCACTATATTTAATACTTTTTGCTGAAATAAAGTGTTAAACGTAGAAAATATTTATATCCAATAATTTGTAAGTCTTAAATTGCAAAGAAAAACGAGAAAATATCATTAGATTTTTTTGAAAAAAACCAATTGGGTTTTTTGAGAAAAAAACCAGTTGGTTTAAACCGTGGTTTAAACCATGGTTAAAACCAATTGGTTTAAACCGTGCCAACCCTGATTTTTACAGATCATAAATTCATTAATTTCAGATAATTAAATATTCATCTAAATTTGATAAAATTGCATGTTGTAATTTTTGGCTAAACTTTAGAGTGTTATAAATATAAGGAAATGTTCTTTTTATTTTTCATTGTGAAATTTCTATACAAAAAGTTCTAGTTTCAAGGTTTTAAAAGTATAATGCAGTGAAACTTGGATAATTTGAACTTGTTTAGTTTGAAATTATGGATAATTTGAAGTTTTTATCTAGTCCCAAAAATTCTATATTAAAATAATTAAAAAAAATTGTTTATTTCAAATTCTGTTTTGGATAGTTTAGATTTTTTGTATGATTGCTATAAAATTTTGCAATAAAAATTGTCCCTTAGATTTTTTTTTTCAGTTAAGGTGCAGAATAAATAAGTTTACATTTCTACAGGCATCTCCTGGTGAAAGCATCCTCATCGTAAATTTTGACATTAAGAATCTCAATGTTCTTCATGCTTAATGAATGTGTATGCAGGCTTGGGACAAAGTCAGTGAGAAAATGATTATAAAATGCATTCATGAGGCAGGAATCAAAAAGAAAGAAATGAGATAAATGTAGTGGAAAACTGATGAAATTGATCCGGAACTTTCTATCGATAATTGAGAACATATAAAATCTTATTCATCAATCTTGTATGAGGACTATGTCAATCTGGAACAAAATGTAGCTCTGTGTTGAGAGGCAATTGATCTGGAAATTATTGCTCAACTAGTGGAGAACAACTAGGCTGAAGACAGACTACTTGGGGGTGAAGAAAACAATTAAATATGTTGAAAGCCCCTACCTTGTTCATCAGAAAATATGGTGCATATGTATACATTTTTTTTTTTTTTTTTTTTTTTTTTTTGGAAGGTCGGTGTAATATAGAAAATTCTATTTTTATGTCAGTTGATAAGTTAGAAGCATATGAAGTGACTCAAATAATACACTCAAAGATACAATCAAAAATACCCGATTTTTTTTTCTTAAAACTAATGAATAACTTAAAAAAAATAAAGGTTATGTATTAAACCAGTGTTGGGCAAAATCTAATTACAAAGTAATGAAATTACAGATTAAAATACATTATAATCTTTTCGTAGTGCAATTAATTAACAGGGAAGAATTACAAAGTAATTTCAAATACGCTTCTGAAATACATAATTTGGTTATCGTGTAATGAAATTACAATTCAATCATTTAAAATGTAAATAGATTAATTTGTATTTAGATTACAAGATGATTCAGATTACATTCTTAATTATATAATTAAATTAACCCTAAATGGATTACGAGATGATTCAGATTATATTTTTAATTATATAATTTAAGTAACCTGTATTTCATTACAAGACAATTCAGATTATATTTTTAATTGTGTTGTGCACTTAACGTATAATTGATTATTAGAAATTGTAATTACAGTTTTAAAAATATAATTTAGATTAAATTCTAATATATTACAAATAAATGTAAATTACATTTGTACAGAATACAATTTTTACACGCGTAATTTAATACAAGTAAATCTAAATTAAATTATATGAAATGTATTTAAATTAAATTGCAATTAATTACGAGTTCATTGTAACTGAATTTTGTAAATAGATATAAAAGTTATTTGTGATTCATTGGAAGTTAAACCGAATTACGTCTAAGAGTGTAACTAAATTTATAAGTAACTAACTATATTTTAGTAAGTATTGATTTATAATGTTATTAAAACGTAATGGAATTTTTTTAATGGAATTGTATATATACGATTTATCTGGCTGGGGGAATTTTGGAGGAAATTTTGGTATTATGTATGTGTTAGGGTATAGATGTAAATCTCAGCGTAGTAATTTATAGATATTATATACAATTTCTTATTGTTAGTTGTAACAAATGTGGCGGTAAAAAATGTGTTGCAAATTTTGAAAACTTTGTGTGATGTTAGGACAATGGGGTAAAATATTTTCTCAGTTTCAGGTGGAAGGAATATTACATTATTTTTACAAGTATGTTAGAAATACAGCAAGGAACTTTAAAAATTTTCAATTTTGAGGCTGACATAGGAGTAAAGTCGAGGGGGGATGTGTGTTCTGAAAACCATTTTTTAAATGATACAGTCAGTTAAGAATGATTTTTTGTATTAATCCGTGACTGAAATAACAGTAAAATACTTTTATTTTTATTTACATTTTTTTTAAGCTATTGTATAACTTTTATCACAGGCATTGAGCGCGGTGACCGAATCTAGAAATTCCATAATGAGAAAAAATTGTTACTTTTGGTGACAGGAGACCTCCCACGGTGAGGGTCAAAAAATTTAAAATGCTTATAACTCGCGATCTAATTTTCATAGCGCGGCCAAATTTTGTTTGGTAATTTATTATGAGACAGAGTTACTTTTGGTGACAGGAGACCCCCCACGGTGAGGGTCGAAAAATTTTAAATGCTTAGAATCCGCTATCTAATTTTCAAAGCATGGCCAAATTTTGTTTGATAATTTATTATGTGAGACAGTTACTTTTGGTGACAAAAGACCCCCTTACGGTGAGGGTCGAAAAATTTAAAATGCTTATAACTCGCGATCTAATTTTCGTAGCGTGGGCAAATTTTGCTTGGTAATTTATTATGAGACAGTGTTAATTTTTGTACAGGAGACTTTCACTTTTTACAGGTTTAGAGACTTATGAGCAAAAGCTTTCATTGTGCTAGTTAATTTTAATCTCTGCTACTCTTTTATATTCAAAATTTAAATCCGTCAAAACTTCCCAACCGAATCGTTTGAAATTCAAAATATATAATTATTACATAATTCTGTCGAGTTATTTCAAATTTTATGAAAATCTGATGCATAGATCAATTACAGGGACAATCAAAAGTATTCCGTTACATTACGGTCAATCAGGAAAAAATGTTTCAAATGCATTTTGTACACTCATTCGAACATAATAAAATTGATATGCATCTATAAAGTACATATAATAAAGATTTTGCATAATCTGGAGTGCAAAAAACATTTATTGATTTACAATGGCACACAAAAGTGTTCCATTACATAATGGTATAGGGAGAACATTGTTTGGTGCACATTTTAATTGTAATTAACTATTTACAATTTTATGAGATTGGTATATGAGAATGATATTTTAGAAACTTCCTTATCGTACGAGCACACTTCATTTGCTATGCTTCACATGCAATTTCCAGCTTGTTTCTTTTTGAGAGAATATATGTAATTTGAAGTTTTGGATATTTCAAACTTTTCTCTGGTCCCTTCAACATCGAATTATCCAAGTTTAACTGTATTAGAAAATTTTTGAGTGCTTCAACTGGTGTACTGTGGGATATCTCTCTATGTTTTAGAAAAGCTACTAATGCTGCCAGTTATTGTTTTTGAATGAATAGTGTATTTTTCACTTTCTCAGTTTATGTTGCAATAGTATTGCATATAAAAACATAAAAATTTGGAATTTCTTTTTAAAGAATGCATGATAATCATGCTCAAGCAGTTTTTGAATCGAAGAATTATTTTAACTACTGTCTGATGTTGAAATTGGCCAAAAAAATTAGTTGCATAAATTTTATAAATCTAAATTATATATAACAGTTTAACAATCTTTTGCACCCACATACTTCATTAGATTGTTGCCTGCAATGTCCAATTATCTTTTTAATGTCATTCTTTGATGTGCAGAGAATGGGGTAAAGGTGACTTTTTTTTTCTTTTTTACATTATTCCATTATTTGAATTGAAAATTAAATTCCTATTTTTCAAATACCGTATTTACTCATGTATATCGCCCGCGCGTGTATAACGCACACCCCATACTTTACAAGAAAAAAATGGGTATTTTTTTAATTTTCGCATATAACGCGCACCGGAAATATTCTTTAACCTCTTCACAATGATAGTCGTTTGCTTCATTTTTAATCTTTAATCACCAGTTTTTGTAAGAAGAAAATTTTTTGTAATTGAATCACTGAAATGCTCTGATCAAATAGGATAATTTTTACAATAAAAAATAACCGGTGAGAATAATTAAGGATTCTGAGCGACAATTAACAAGCAATTTTCATATGCATTATAATGGTTTGCTTTTGGCAAGGAAAAATTCTGCTCGCCAAATCTCGTGTTGCTTTCATATTTTCATGTGAAATATTAAAATATATTTTATTTTTTTACAGACTTTCTGCTGAATTTCTACCAGTAAATTTAACCGGTCCTTTATTACATACATTAGTACAAGTAGCATTTTTTTAAGCATATTCTGAGTATGCCCACTAAGGAGACCTTCCTTGTTAGATGGTTTTTGTAATGTTTTAAATTGTTTCTAACATTTAATTTTTTTTTTTTTTTTTTTTTTTTTCAGAAGCAGTTCTTAGTGAACATTTACATTTTAGAACTAAAATTATTCCAAATTTCAGGATTATTTCCCTAAAGGTATCACACTAATTGCTGTTTTAGATGTTTTTTTTACTCATGCATATGCTCTGGGATACAAGTAATAGCATAAAACAAAGCCTATATTGGAGCAGAGTCGGTCACAGTCATTTTGCTACCTTTAATTTTTAAATTGTTTCGGTATTACAATTTTTCGGTTACCCTTTATAAAGAAACTTTGTATGGTAAAATCGCATTTCACCATACATTGGCATCAAAGTTATCTGTGTTGAATTTCTGCTCACGCACAAAAAGATTATCGTTTTCCATGGCCCTCTTTTTATATAAAAATCATACTCAACTCAGTTTTTTTTTTTTTCAAAAGTTTTGTTTACGTTAGGAATGAAACTTTAAATGACTACATTTTAGAATATATTTCTTCTCTCAAAAATTATTTTATTTTAAAGATCTTTCTATAAATTAACTTTTACATTGTTTTATTAAAAATATATATATCAGTTTGGCATATTAAACTTGACGTGGTAGTACCTAAAATGATTTTTGCTACTGTAATGTAGATAGTACATGATCGTTGGCAGATTTATCGCAGTTTGGCATAACTTGTTAATTAACAGTTTTTTGCTTATTACAGATAGAATTTTTTTTTTTTTTAAACCGAATTTTACAAAAGCATGTAGATTGAATAATTACCTTTCCGAAAGATGAGTTTGATCTCAAATTGAAGCTTTTCTTCATTAGATTCTTCTACTTTTCATCTTATTGTTAAGTTTATGTCATGTAAAATACTGAGAGAAAACACTATTAAAAAGACGAAACACTTTAATGACTAAAAAACTCCAGCCATAACAAATAGTACGACCAAGAACAACTTGGAGCCACTTAAATACAAACCAATGCGGGACTCACATAAAGTGACGTCAGCAACAATTACGATTAAAGCAATCATGGAGCATATGTTACATCTCCCCTGAAAAATTAATAAAAAACATAAAAACAATATCAAGCACATTTTAAAGTTCAATAGAAACAGTTTATGTTACAAAGTCTTTTAAACATTCAGGTTTCTTAACAATTCGACCCAATCGAGTTTTTAATGGATTCTTCACTTGTTCAGAACCAGCAACTTTATCACTAGATGTAAGCGAATCATTTTTCTCATTACTGGAAATCGCCTCAGGGGTGGTCTCTGTTTCTACATCAATGAAATCATGATCATCCTTAACTTGAAAATTCATGTCATTTGCACCTCTTAAAATATCTTTCCGATTTCTTTCCACAACTCTTCCATCTTCTTTTAATAATTTATAAGAACGAGGTCGTTGAGCTGGACTCAATACAATCGCTTTTTCTTATGGTTTCTTATTACTATGAATAAAAACTTTATCCTGATTTGATAACGGTTTTAAATTTGTTGCGTTCCAGTCAAAATATTTTTTCTGTATCAGTTGCCTTCTTTGTAACTGATCTTGTGTTTCTAAAAATCTCTCAGTGATATCATTTCTTTGTGGTAAAATACCTCTGATTTTTCTACCAAACATTAGCTCAGCAGGTGATTTCAACTCATTCGAAATCAGTACGTTTTTATATTCCAATAAGGTCAAATAAATATCCTTGTTATCATGTATGGCCTTTTTTAGCATATTTTTCATACATATACATGTACATTTACATACATTTTTCATACATATGTACACATACATTTTTCATACATATACATTTCATACATATACATGTCTCTCCACCATTCCATTTGACTGAGGAAAATGAGGGCTAGATGTTTCATATTTAAAGCACCATTGCTTTGAAAATTTCTTGAATAACTGGCTAGTAAATTGCGGTCCATTATCAGAATATACAATTTCTGGTATTCCATATCTTGAAAACATAGCTTTAAGTGGAATTATACATTATTACTGCATGTTTCTCTAAGTACTTCTATCTCAGCAAATTTACTAAAATAATCAACTGCTAACAAGTATTTTTTTCCATGAAAATGAAATAAATCAACTCCCAAAACTTGCCAAGGACCACTTGGAACTTCTTTCGATAAAAGTGGTTCTTTCGCATTTGCATTTTGAAAACTCAAGCAAGTTGTACAATTATTTATGAAGTTTACTATATCTTTTGACATACCCAGCCAAAAAAACAGTTCGCTAGCTCTATTTTTACATTTTTCAATACCCAGATGAGTGTAATGAATTTTATTCAACATTTCTTTTCTCAAACTTTCTGGAACTACTATACAGAAATTCTTAAATAAGATACCCCCTGTTTCACTTAGTTCCTCTTTAAAATAAAAGTATGGTTTAGCTATATCTGGAACATCTGATTTTAGAATGGGCCAACCATTCTTAACAAATTTCATAACAAGCTGTAAGGCTTCATCTTTTTCAGTTTCAACTTTAAACTTTTTCATAATCTCACCTGTTACAGGAAGATTTTCAACAATCATTCCTACATGAGTTTCAATTTCACCTTTAAAAATATCATCAGAATCTTCTAAATATGTTCTTGATAAGGCATCAGACAACAGTAATTTTTTACCAGGTTTATAAACCAAATTAAAACAATAAGGTTGTAATCAAATTCTCATTCTTTGTAAACGTAAGGGAGATTTATTTAGAGGCTTTTTAAAAATAGCTTCAAGGGGTTTATGGTCACTTTCTACTGTAAATAATCTTCCGTATAAATATTGATAAAATTTTTCACATCCAAATACTATAGCTAACGTTTCTTTTTCAATTTGTGTATAATTTTTCTGAGTGTCAGTAACGGCTCTAGAAGCATACGCTACAGGCAATCCATTTTGTAAAATAACTGCTCCTAAACCAGATTGTGAAGCATCAACAGACAAAGTCACATCACAATTTGAATCAAAATATTGTAAAACTGGTTTTTTACTTAGAATTTGTTTTAATTCAGTAAATGCTTTGTCATGTATAGCATTCCAGGACCATAAAGAATTTCTCCTTTACAAATATCTCAGAACAGATGTTTTATCTGAAACATTAGGAATAAATCTTGAAACGTATGTGATCATACCCAGAAAAGTTTCCAACTCCTTAATATTTTTTGGTGGCTTCATTTCCACAACTGCCTTTACCTTACCTTCATCAGGTCTAATGCCATTACTAGAAAACTTATGACCCAAATAAGTAACTTCAGAAAGACCAATTTTGCATTTTTCTTTGTTAAACTTAATATTATACTCTCTTGCTCTATCCAAAACAAATTTTAATCTTAAATCATGCTCTTGTTGAGTTTCTCCCTATACTAGAATATCATCAATGTAGATTTCAACACCTTCAATATCTTTAAAAACATCAGAAAAAGATCGGTGAAAAACTTCGGGGGCAGAGCAGATACCATATGGCATTCTCAAAAAGCAAAATCTACCAAAAGGAGTATTAAACGTAGTAAGTTTAGAGCTTTTTTCAGATAGCTTTTTCTGCCAAAATGCTTTATTAGCATCTAATATACTAAATACTTTTGCTCTGGGCATTCTAGAAACGATTTCCTCAAAAGTTTGCAAATAAAAATATTCGCGCAAAATTTGTTTGTTTAAATGTTGTGGATCTAAACAAATTCTCAAACTGCCGTTACTCTTTCTCACAACCACTAAAGAACTAACAAATTCAGTAGGTTCTTCAATTTTTTTTAATGACATTCATATCAACCATTCGGCCAAGTTCTTGTTTCAATGGATTCAATAAACTTAATGGAATTTTCCTGCAAGGCTCAATTTTGCCAACAGCATCATCTTTAAGTTTAATGTCGTAAATAAAGTTTTTTAAATTTCCAACACCCGTGAATACATATTATGATGAATATGAATGATGATTATGAATACTTTATATTTATGAAAAACAGTCTGAGAAAAATTTCCCAAATAATTGACTGCATTTACATGTTGAACTAAATTTAACGCAGTTAAAGTAGGTAAACCCAGCACAGAAGTAGTATAAGGGTTAGCATCCACCACTTGAAACAAAATATTAGCTTTAATACCTTTTTCAGTTTGACATTTTAATATACATTTACCAATAACTTTCATTTTAGAACCATTATAATTACATAAATTAACACTAGAACTTTCAAGGTGGCTTTGCTCTAAACACAAAAGTTTAAATTCATTTACAGGCAAAACATTACACTGTGCTCCAGTGTCCAATTTTGTCATCAAAATTTTAGAATTATTTATTACTAGTTTCTCATACCAGTCACCACAACCATTTCTACTACATTTATACTCATAAATAGAACTTAAAATAAAATTATCATCATTTGAACTGTTATCGTCAACACTTGTTAAAAAATCAGAGTTATGTTCTACAGTTTGTATATTCTTATTCAAACACATTTTAGCGAAATGATCTTTCTTCTTACAAAGATTGCAAATTTTATTATAAGCAGGACAATTAAATTTTTTATGAAACTTACCGCATCTTCCGCAGTGTTTTCTCCACTCGTAATTTTCCTTTGCCTCTCTTTCCTGTCTACTGGAGTATCTTCTTTGAAAACCACTACCTCTTCTTTCTTCATGAAATTCATTTCTTAACGACGGCAATTTTGAGCTTGAGGACGTTTTTCCTGAAAAATTATTTTTATGTATTTTAACTGCTTCTATTTTTGTGTCCCCATTCAACGATTTTAGTTGTATTTCTGCGAGCTCGTTAGTTTTGCATATTTTTATGCATTTATCCAAAGTTAAGTCACTTTCACGCAGTAGAAGATATTTCAGTTTTTTGTCGATGATGCCGCTAATTATTGTATCTCTAATTAAGCTATCTTTCAAGTCTCCAAATCCACACGTCGAACACAGCTTCTTTAAGCTAGTAAAAAAATCATCAAAGGATTCAGATGTTTGTTGGTTTCTTGTAAAAAAAATATGCCGGTCGACACTTTCATTAGATTTTGTAAACAACAATTTTCAAATGCTTCGATAACCTTAGTCAAATTTCCTTTATCCTCTTCCGATAAATCAAAAGTATTGTATTTCTCAAGTGCTTCTTCACCAATTACATTTAAAAATATCGCCACTTGTACATTCGCAACTTTTTTATCATTTCCAGGTGCAATGTGAAAGATTTTAAATTGTTGTATCCATTTTTCCAGTTTTCTGAAATATTTCCATCAAAGCTAAGACATTTCGGGGGTTTCAATCCTTCCATGCCAGTATTCAATCAACAAAAATAATTTTCAATACTTCTTTATCAAACGAATATCAATCATAGTTCAATAACCCTAAAAATTTATTCACAGACTCCGACTGCGCCATGTTAAGTTTATGTCATGTAAAATACGGAGAGAAAACACTATTAAAAAGACGAAAGACTTTAATGACTAAAAACTCCAGCCATAACAAATAGTACGACCAAGAACAACTTGGAGCCACTTAAATACAAACCAATGCGGGACTCGCATAAGATGACGTCAGCAACGATTACGATTAAAGCAATCATGGAGCATATGTTACACTGTGATACTTGATTTTTAAAATATCTGAAATTTTAAAAGGCCATGTTGGATCGATTTAACATGCAGAAGTTGTCTCGAGTATAATAAGCAATTAAGCAGTCGTTATGTTCTTGGCGTTTGCTCGATTGGTAGGCATATATTTTTTAGCTTGGCTTAGCAGAATGATTGCTCTGCCTGATGCTAAAGAAATGGCCCAGTAAGCCAAGAATCTGGATTTGATTCCCAGTCTGGGCATTTTTCCTTGGAGATATTAAGTCTGTATATTAAATATGTATAGTCTGTATATTAAAATCTGATAACTATTAAATTAATACTCATTGATATGAATTATTTTATAATAGGTGATACCTCAGCTCAAGATGTCCTTTTTCCGGAGTTCCCTCTCATACCAGCTTCTAAAGGTTTTTGCTTAACTCTTCGAAAATCACTTGCAGAGTTCAAAGAAGTTATGCAGACATGCAACATTCCCTTCAGCTAGTTCACCAAAGATTGACGAAATTACCAGCATTCAGTATTTAATTGTTTATAACTTGCTGGACCTAGTTATGCAATAAAATATATGCCATTAAAAATTGTTTTGTAATTTATTTGTATAAAAAAATAAATAAATAAATGAGGTTGCAAAGAGTGTTGTGTTGTATTATAAGTGTATTCAATTATTATTTTTTCTTTTTATGGAAAAAAATACATTTTGTATAGTTTTTTTTTTTTTTTTTTTTTTTTTTTTTGTATGATTAAAATTATGTTGTTAGCACAAGTAAAGCATACTTTTTCAACACTGTGAGAATTTTTTGTTGTCACATTTTTTTAAGAATTGCAAAACTAGGTCTTATTGTTTTATACATTTAGTTCTTAATTTTATAGCTTTTGCTGTACATTGTGCTGGATGAGAGATTGAAATTTTTTTTATAATTTCTATAACTATCACACGTCTTCTGCTGTTTAAATATATCGATTTAAATTGGAAAGATATTCTTTTGAATTGTTTTAAAGAAATAGTTTTACCTTAAATATTACCAGATTATTTTTAATTTATTCACTAAATGATAAATATTTCATTATAGTATTGCTTATGTTGAAATACACTGCTACATGTAATTGTTTTATTCAGTCTTCCGTTTTAATAGTAAACCTCTGTTAAAAAATTACTATAAAATTATATTGGAAATAGTTTACTTTGGGGAAGATAGAAAACAGTTGGGGTGTAGTATGATATATCTTCAAACTTAGATTATTTTTATTACTATAATTATTTAAAACAAAGAAAATATTCAAAAATCTCATTAATTCTTTTTTTTTTTCTATTTATTATGCTGTTAGAATGAAAATCTCTTTTAAACCTGTTGTGTTGACAATTTTTTGTTGTTAGTTAATAAAAAAAAAAAGATTGTTTTTTAGAATGCCTGTAAAATATCTTATTACAGATAAAAATCAATATTTTCATGATCTATTATAAGCTTAAAAAGATCTTATGTTTTACATCAGAGGTATTAGAAAAGAAAATAAGATCTGCACGATTGTAAATTTTTGTCCAATTTTACAAAGATGTATAGTAATTAATGCATTCACTGATTCTCAGTACTTTCAGAATCAATATTAGTTTAACATTTTTTTCAAAGAATCTGATTTTAAGGACATTCAGTGGTAATTTTTACCATTTGCATTTATTGCAAAAGGATGCTTTTTTCTGTATATGTTAGTGATAAATTTAAATTTGTTTTTTTTTCTTTTGTTTGTTGGATTTATTAAAAAAAATAACTACATGCAACTGACTATTACTTAATTTATCATTTGAAAAAGTATTCTGAAACTAGCATCCAAACTAGTCTATTGCTATCTCTGATTTTTATTAAAAAGCAACCTTTTGCAACTGAATATAAATATGCCTTCTTTTGAAATAATTCTGTATTTTCATTGTTAAATAGTTGAAACTTTTCAGTTAAAATATTTTAATTTCTGCATTAAAATAAATTTCTGTATCCTATGCTATTTGTACTTAATATATCTTCATAACACTTGTAAAGGATGCAGATTTATTTTCAGATTTTTATGAAATCAATTGTATAATTTTATAACACTATTTTTAGTTTTCTATTTAACTCTTGAGGCATTTTAATTTTTAAAGCATTCACAGTCTATTAAAATAGTCATTTTAAAATATATTTATTGAATTGATCGTGTTTTTTTATCACTGGCTCTTTTTTATTAATATATATATATATATATTTCTATTGAATTCTACATAAATGAAAATCTTAATTGTATGGCTTAGTGTGGACTTTTCATTTATAACATATGCAGATTTTTTTTATTAAATCATAATTAACCTATTCACTGCAAATCTTGTGCTTGCATGTAATTAGCTAATATGCATATGAAGTGCCAGTGGTTGATCTGTAGAAAATATGTTAAATGAAAAATATTAAATAGATTGCATTTAATAATGTTTATACATACATATGTATTTTGTATATATTTCTTATTTATAAAAAATACATATTTTTCTGTTTTATTCTAGTTAAATGCAAAATATTAATGTCTAAGGTGGCCAGATTGAGAATAATAATCAGTTTTCAAACTGCAATTGTTAACTCTTCTCATAAAAAAGGAAGACATTCTTTTTTGGCAAATTTCAACTGCTGAAATATATTTGTAATTTACAGTATTTATTTCCAAATATTTTTCCCGTTTTTTGCTTTTTTAATTCAAAATTCACACTTTTAATTTTCTGTACTTCTCTGCTGTCTGTATCTTTACACAGAGTTGAATATTTCAGTTCATTTTGTCAAAGTTAAATTTTGTTTCATACTGAGATTGTTTTCAAAGAAATTAAATTTGTTTGTTCTATATATATCTATTAAAATCATCATAATAATTTAACAATTTTGTAAAAGACTGGAATAGCATTTGGGATGCCAAGCCATTAAATCCATAATTAGGACTATTGCAGATAGGTTATTTTGGTCACCTTATTAATTAGATGCCATTTAATGTTGCTATTTTTTTCCATGACAGCTCTACTCCCATATGTTTCAGTTGTGAAAGATACTCATTTTCTCTAAAACATAAAAAATAAGATAATTTACATTATATGATTTACTGTTTTAGCAATAGTTTCAGACTATTCAACAATGAATATTTTGCCTGGCTTGTTATTTATGCTGTGTGTCATATTTGAGTCTGTTTTCTACTTGTGTTAGCAAGCTGGGATGTATGTTTTGTACATAATAGCATACAAGAACTTAGTTCTTACTATTTATTTTCCAGTTTGGAACAGTAGCTTAAAGTGTAACTGCATTTCAACTTCCTTATGAAGTTACTGTAAATATATAAATCTTTGTGAAGATTATGACTGCTTTAGAAATGTTGTCAGTGGATGGTTGCATTTCTCCAATAGTTATGTTAGGAGAAATACCACAGTCCATTTTCTATTTGAAATGTTTGTATAGGAGTTGTGGTATTTTGTATGTATAACTAGGAGATAAAGAGGCATCATTTTTAATACTGTTATATTTGAAAGATCTGGAATTTCATATTAAGAGATTGTTAAGCATGTGCCATTTTGAGAGATTAAAACAATCCAATTTATCTGAAATTATCTAAAAAAAAATCAAAATTCTATAAATGTTGCTGGAATATTGTAAATAAATAGTTATATAATTATGTAAATACATATCTGTACAAAACTGCAGTTTGATAGATTTGCAGATTTAAATTGTATCTGTTATGATTGTCTCTCTTGTTTAGTTTTCCATTTTGAGTTGTTTTATGTATCCAGCATTATTCTGAAATTCTCTCATTTATTCATGTAAACTTTTGTAAATATATACAGAGAGGGAAAGAGAGAAATCAACAATTATCATACATGCTTGAAATTAATTAAAAGTTAAATAATGGTGCATTGTATTCAAATCTTTAATTTATTTTTCACACAAGTATATTTTATCCTGTTATATTAAAACAGATCACTTTTATTTGTTACCTCTATCCAAAATTAGACATTAGCATAAATAAGTTCCACATGTTCAGTATTACATTTGGGATTTGGGGAGGGTAGTAAGATTTAAAAAAGCAAAAAACATTCTACAGTTACTTCATAATAATTCGCACAAATGTCTTTTTTAAATTCAGTTACCAGATCATGTTTGAATAATTTTTAATCATTAAATTGTTGTAATGTTATTTCAAGATGATCTGGCAATTCATTTTTAAAGCAAACAAGCAACAATAATGTAGTAACTATCTTATAAAAAAGTATGTGCTGAATTAATGCTATGTTTTCTTTAGATGTCATAGCATGTCACAGGTATATGCTTAGATTGCATGCATTTTCACCTTTTAAGTATGACATAGTTTTGACTTTTACACCATCAAGTACATTAAAAAGTATATTTTCAAATGAAATAAAAGTCAAAACTGTGATTTAATTTAAAGATTTACAATTATTTAAAAAATAATTTCCATGTAATTTTTAAATGTACGAGCATATGATCTAACAATAAGCATTTATTAGCTACAGTAATAAATAAATAATGAAGTAACATAAATAAATATGCTAAACCAATGGCAATATTACCACAGTGAACAGTTGATTGTCCAAGCTAGATGAAGCTTTTCTATTCTTTTATTAAAATAGTGTTTTTGTCTTTAGGTGTGTGTGTGTAAATATATATATATATATACTGTATTCTCCTGCATTAGGTGGTATGCCACAAAATTTGAAGAAGACCAGATTTTTAAATATTAGTCTCTGGTCTTACCTGGCATGTTGAAAAGCAAAGATCTTCGAAAACAGAAAGGATTGTGGTTCATTAGCTGCATTCTGTTGCAGCGACCTTTTTTTAGGCAGAAGGAATTCAATATAGAGTTTCTCACCACTTTTATGATTATTTAATTTACCTTTTTTACTCATTCAGTAGAATAAAAACATGTTTCTCATACCATTTCACACAAAGCTCTCTTACCAGCAGTGTTCTCACTGATATTTGACCAACTTTAGTAATTTGGCTAATTAAAAATAAAAAACATTCGCCAAATGGAAAAAGTATTAGCAAAATAGATTCGCCGTGTTAGCACAAGAAAAATTCTTTAATCCTTTAATGTACCCCCTTTTTTGTTCTAAAATAACCTAAGTTTTTATAACTGCGGCAACGATTGTTATTAATCTAATTTCAACTATCCGCTACAAATATATTAAATATATATATATATGCATATGTATAAAAAACGAAAAAGAAAAGAAAGAAAAAGCAAAAATTGAGCGTTAGCAATTTGGTGAATCTGATCGCTTGTTTACTCGTCAAATGAAGATTTTAGTCGCAATTTGGCGCATTGGCGAGCGACAGCGCGAACCCTGCTTGCCAGCACCAGTGTGATATTTACTTTGTAGAAATAGATTATCTCATAAATTATTACATGAACAGAAATATTCTTTATATATATAAAATAAGAAAAATATATTATTTAAATATATAAAGTGAGAAATATTTAATTACATCAAAAAAGTAATTTTATATGATAATTTAACTATTGTTGTCATAAACGAGTAGAAATGTCATACATTAAAATTTGCATGATAATAAGATAAATAAAATCTAATAATCACTTAATTATAAATCAAAAAATATAGAGACAGAGAGCAAAAAAAGTATTTGTTTTTTTCTTAAAATGAAATATGTTAGAAAATTAAAATAAATCAGCCACCCATGCTCCAGTAGCGAAACCTTAATTTTCAGGCATGCTGGTGTACCTTGATTTTATCCAACATGCTGGCTAATATGGGGGAATACGGTAAATATATTATCTTTTAATTACTGTAAAATGCTAATGCACACAGATCTTCCTTTAATATTAAGAAACATTTTGGTTCAGTTTTTCAGAATTATTATTTTAATACGAAATATGTCTTTCAGAAAGCTTATATGATTGAACCATTGAGGCCAATAGGGAAACGCAAGATCTTGAAACACATCATTCCTGCTTTATCACATTTATAAAATACTAGCAGCCTCCGCCCGCTACGCTGGTCAGTATCTCTAAAATAATCTTGAATCAAACGAAACATATTTAAATAAACAATCTTAATATCGAATCAAATACCCACAATTTTTGTCTGATTTATGTAATCTTACATTGGTCAGTTCAAAGTTCATTTTGATGACAAAATACCTCTAAAATGACTAAATAACTGACAAATTACAAAAGTACTAAAGTAATTCAGATTTTTTTAGTAGGTTTTTTTAATCTTGAATTCCACTTGAATTGCTTCTACCTGAATTTGCTTCTGAGGTATGGTGAAACATGTTATTATTTTAGACCATCCGATGAACTTCCTAAAGGAAAGACAGATATATATATATATATAGATAAGGATTCAAAATTTCAGGTTTTTGCGCCGAAGACATCGCCAAATTAGGAAAATGTGAAGTATCTCACCAAGTACTGGATTTAAAAGAATTTGCTTAGTACCATTCAATTAAACATGAAAAAATGCACTAAAATACGCACAAAAAAAAAAAAATAATAATAATAATAATTAGTAAAATATTAAAAAAAAGTCGAAATAAAAATCGCTTAATGACATTTTAAACACGTGAATCGTATTTAAAGTCATTGAATGCGACATTCACGATCATCCATTATTAGCATCTAATCTGATAGTTTGGCGATAATTTTTTTGGTCGACGGGATAACCTAGTAGTACCGTTTTTTTATTAGAATGAATGATAAATTAATTGCAAATATTTTTTCATGATAATGATTTTTCTTTCACATTCAAAATATTTCTTTTTTAGGTACTTCTAGGTTATCCCGTCGACCAGAAATTATCGCCAAACTATAAGATTAAATGCCAATAATGGATGATCGTGAATGTCACATTCAATGACATTAAATGCGATTCACGTGTTTAAAATGCCATTAAGGGATTTTTATTTCGTCTTTTTATTGATATTTTTATTAATATTCTACTAATTATTTGTTTTTTTTGTTATTTAAAATAAAAATTATGTCAACATGTATAATTTGGCTTTTAGTTTGGCGATTTGTATAATTTGGCGAAATTGGTCGACGGGATAACCTAGAAGTACCCCTTTTTAGTGATGGTAAAATAATTGCAGATGAAAAAGATATAATAGTAAGGCTAAAACACGATTTAATGACTGCTTGGCATATGACTTGGCAGAGACTCGATAAGTACGCTAATTCTATCAACCTAAATATCCATATAGAGTGTAAACAAACAATTGGTACCATTTGATTATTCCGTTGATCAATTTCGCCAAATTATACAAATGGATATAATTTTTATTTTAAATATCCAAAGAATTAATAAATTACTAAAATATTAATAGAAAAAGAGATAAAATATCGAATTAAAATTAGTTGACGACGTAATAATTTGCAAAACATATTTAATGTCAAAGGAATGTGACATTTACGATCATCCATTATTGATATTTAACCTTATACTTTGGCAACTGATTTTTGGTCGATGGGAGATCAAGTATTGCCAAAAAATGTAAACAAATTATATAAACAATAATATTGCCAATAATATTTAAATGCAGATATCATCTACGAATCGCGTTCGCACGATTACAACAAAATTGCGATTTTATGCCTCACGTGGTAATTCAGTAATAGTCGTTTATTTATCAGTAAACTATTTCATTATTTTTCTTTTCTATTTTAAAATCATACAAATTGTTTTGTTCCATAATTACTAATTGAATTAATTTATTTATTATTAATATTATACCAGATTACATTTTCTTGGCAACGGGAAAGAAAAATGGTTATTTTTTATCGGAAAAATTTTAATTGATTCTGTATGAAAAATAATGAAATTTTGAATTATTAAGAAAAATATTTTATTAAATCAATTAAAAATTAGCCTATGTTCACCGGAAATAGTGTAGCTTTCCAACGGTGAAAGAATTTTTCAAATCCGTCAAGTAATTTCGGAGCCTATTCAATTCAAACAAACAAACGAACAATCAAATCTTTCCTCTTTATAATATTAGTATAGAAAAAATATAAACATGAAATAAGCTAAACTAAGAATTTTTTTATCAGACCTACATTCAAGATAATGTTTATAATAATAATTGAGCAGAAAATATTAATTATTAAAAAATAAATTTGCGTAACTTAAAAAAAAGAAAAAAAAAAAGGGGGGAGAATATAAAAATAATCATTTTTTAGAAACTTATCCTTGCTTTTAGCAATTTTTAAACTTGCAGTGTAAAACAAAAAGACAAAAGTTTGACTTGGGGTTCCGAGAGCTTTAGCCCTCCTTCCCCTTCCTATATTTAAATAGTCTAATATTTTAAAAGATCTTTCTCTTAATGTTCAGTTATTTTAAGTAACTGATGATTACATTTTACTGTTTTTTTTTTTTCAATCTAAAATCAGAGATAAAAAATTAAATTTCAAAATTCAAGGAGGGGACTTCAGTAATGTATTAATTTTTTCAGAACAGTCATATCCTGTGAAAATTGAAGCACTGTATTTGGATGAATGATTAGAAAAATTATCTTTGATTTCTGTATTGCTTTTACCAGGTTTAATAAGTCTTGAAATCATTTTTTAAATTGAAGGGTGCTGTTCTCAAAAAATATTTTTTTTCTCAACTCACTAATATAAACTTTTCTGTCCTCTTCTTTCTTGAAAATTTTTTAAATTATTATTTATTAGAAAATTTCACTCAGATGTCGGTTTATTTACACTTGTATGTCTAAGAATTCAGTAGTACAGCCGTTCCCAATCTATTGGTCGCGACCCACCGGCAGGTGTTTTGGTGTGTCACGGAATAATCAAAGCTTGCCCCAAAATAATCTTTTATTTCATCTGTTTAAAAAATGTTATAAATTGATTCTTTTATTACTGCAATAAACATAAAAGCTACTATTATAAACTAAAACTTTGTCAGAAAATAGTGATTTCTTAAACAGTTAGTCAACATTATGTTATGACCTCGGTCTGAGATATGGCAGCAAGTATTCATTATAGCTTACAAGAAAACTTTAAGTCAGCTACTAGTAATTTCTAAGACATTTAAAGTTAATATTATTTCAATATCTGACTTTGACAAGTCAATCAAAATATTTTGGGAGTAGGTATTGTGAAAATGCTGGCTGCAATCTTTATAGAAAACTTGGACTCCTGCTTTTGAGACTTCAGAAAGAACATATTTTAAATATTTTGTATGTCCCTGTAAATGCTATGTACTTCATATTATGTAAGACAGTATCATATAATTTATATTATGCCTCAGATACATATATCAATTTTATTATACATAAAACAGTTTAATATATTTTTTAAATGTCGCAATTCTCCGCTTTCCCATTATCTAATGGAATTTTTTTGTGTGGCCTTGTAAATGAATAATAGCTGTATTTTCACCGCATATTTTGTAAAATGAATACTTTAGCACACCTCGTAAATGGATATAAATTTTAATATATTTGACAGGGTGTAACAACTTTAAAATTCCTTTGAAATGATTTTTCCCCATTGACCATAATGTAATGGAAAACTTTTGACTATGCCTGTAAATAAACTAATCATGGTAGAAACTTCATTTTCAATAGGGCTCGGACTAGGGTAAACATCAATGTTTGTGCAAAAATTTCCAAATGTATGAATGAATAAATGAATGCACAATCCAAATGGATTTACAGGAGTTATAGCGCAGACAGGCAAACCGAATGCATAAGCACTTTTCAACTTTATTGGAAAGTGCTAAAAATGTGTTATTTTGCAGAGACCATGAAATAACCATTTTAACCAAATTACCATTATACAAAAGCTCTCTTTATTGTGCAAAACGTGCTTTTTATTGTTTAAAACATGATTAAAAGTGCATTAATTATTTTAAATAGTTTAAAATATGTTAATAAAAGACTTACATGTGCCATTCATCAGCTGGAGTGATTTAAATGAATGCATATACTGAAACTTCTGCTCAGTATGAGCTTTAAAACATTGAACTTTTTTCCTTATATATAAAAAAAGCTAACGATTTAGAAAAGGATCAATGAAAATCTGCGTAGATACCGCAGGGGTGGGGCTCTGTTCTGTCGTCAACTTGTCGATATATTGCCAAATTTGACGACCAAAATTAGTCACTAAAAGTGATGTCAATTTGGTGATATCTCTAATATTTCGCCAAGTTTCCATAGACATCCAATGAAAACCAGTAGGTTGGATTGCTTGCACAAAATCAATAAAGACATATTAATGCAACAAAAACTTATATTAGCTTATGAATAGAGCTTAATAGGTTTATCTACATTATTTTTTAGCACAAATACGAACTATTTACAAACACCGTAACAATATATTTATGCAAACTTCTCAGACAAATAAATCAATACACTAAAAATTACAGAATGATGCATGAATTAACTAGAATCAATAGACAAGAATCTGATTTAAATTTTATTTCATTCTTTTCACAACATGCAAATCCCTTGACATTTCTAATTATATTTTCTCATGGTGGACATACAATATGTGTCAGAAAAAGATAAAAAGATTACATCTTTACATTGCTTTGGACATTGTTTAGCACTGCGGAAAAATTGTTTTAACTCTCTATTTTGCTTACTTAATTTATTTTACATTAGCTTATTTTAAAAGTTTTAACCTTTATTTAAATCAAAGACAAAAGCAGACATTGTATCTCTTAACAGCGACTGATTTGGCCTTAAAAATCTCCAATCAAAATAAAATGAGTGGAAATTTGTTTACAGGGAGATAACTTTTCTTTTAAATTATACAGTAGAGGACCTATTATCCGAAATCCGGAAATGAAGGCGATTGAGAACGGGTGAATCATGATGAAATGAATGAATCATGAATCTTTGATTAAATGTACGTTTTTTCGAGATTTTTTAATAGATTTCATGCTTTTTGGCTTTTTTTTTTTTTTTTACAAAATTCACCTTTTTTCTGTGTTTTTTCGATAGAATTTACGTTTAAAAAAAAAAAAAAAACGCAAATTCTTTCAAGTATTGTTTCAAGTATCAAAATTCATAATTCATTCAAAGATTCATGATTCATCCCCATAAAAAACGCAAGTTTTTTCAAGTATCGTTAAAAAAACTCTGCAAATTCGTCAAATATCGCGATAAAACCCTGTAAATTTGGTCAAATAGAGCGATAAAACCTTGCAAATCTCGTCAAATATCGCGAAAAAATCCTGCAGATTTATCGCAAAAAAATGCAAATTTTGTGAAACGATCGCGGAAAAATCCCGTGTAAGCGCTCCCCTCTAATTATTTTACGATTTTTTGTTACGTTTGGGGGGGGGGGGATTAACGGTATTTTACGGTAATATATATATATATATATATATATATATACATATAGCCAGTTAGCAAAACGTCCGGATTTTGAAGAGCTCTGAATTTTGGATGTCCGGATTTTAGACTTTGTACTATAGTACAAGAGTCAAAGTTGTAGCTTAGTGCTTTTTTCCACAGACTTCTCATACAAGACACTTTTCATTGATATTCTAGATAGCAGTGCTATAGTTTTGTTATTATTTTTAAATTTTCTGTGTTTTTGTTTTATTTTGGGGCGTGTGTGTGTGTGTGGGGGGGGGGGGGGGGGAGGGAGTGTCGGGTTTCGGACGGACCCGAAATCCGGAAAATTCCAAAATCCGGAAAGCCCTCGGTCCCGACGATTCCGGATAATAGGTCCTTTACTGTAATTCAATCGTTTTAAAGCCGATAAAATTAGCATGCTTTTAGAATCTGGGGTGCCTGAATGGGAGTTGGCGAGTGTAGCTCATAGAGAGCAGTGCCCCCTAGTATTTCATAATTTACTTAACTACCTGATACAATAGAGACTTGTTATTCAGCTCGTTACAGCACTGTGTTGTTTTATTTCCATAGCATTACCATAAATCTATTGGAGTTATTCTAAATCTTGAATACACTAAACTTTTCCTATCAGTCGCAGTTTTTGATAAAAAAGGAATTCGGAAAATATCAAATTTGGCAGTTTAAGCCTATTTTCCGATGAGGCAGTTTTGAAAAAGCCATCATCTGGAAGCTATTCTCGTTGCATCTTATTGATGAGAAAATGAAAAACGCTATTCAATTTCATGCATGTGTGCTCAAGAAGTGTGTTTCATTAAGTGATAGATCATTATTATTATTTCTTGAACTGAATTTTAATTTTCCATGAACTTAATTTTCTTAATTGACACTTTTTAAATATGCTAAAAAAAAGTATCTGTAAATTAACTAATCAAAAGGGGCACGAAAAACAAAGTGCTTTGGGCACAGAAACTTGCTAGTCGAGCTCTGAGCATTTATAAATGAAAATGACTTCATGAATGAATCAGGAGTCTGTATCTATTTTCTGCAGTATTAATGTTGGTGAACGTCGGTATGCGTGTAATTGAAGCTGGAACTATTTTTTTTTTTTCCTCCTCAGAAAGCGAAGAGAGGTGTGAGTGGAGTAAGCAAAAAAAGGGACAATTTGGTGTATCCAGAACTTTCATTTTTTGGGAGAATCGTGTTGTAATTAACGGATAAAATTAATTAAAATTAAACGGATTAATTTAAAACAGTCTCGTTCAGAAAGCATCGAGAAACAGGTTCCAAAAGTGAAAACGACAAAAAAGCCCAAATTTCGGTTTTGCTTTTCGAGAAGTGATTGGGGTTTTCAGATTTCTTGAATTTTTTTTAATCAAGAAAAATGAACTGATCGATTTTAAAATTTCAGATATTTTACAAAAGCACTTATTTTTTTTTTAATGAAGGGAGTTGAATTTCAGGGGTATGGGGGGGATTTTTTTAAATCTTACCATTTTCTATTATAAATAACATTTTAGATGAGGTTTTTTGTCAGAACTCTCCAATAAATATTTATTAAATATAAAATTTTCGGACAGGGTTCTGAGTTTGAATTTCAGGTGCACGAGAGTGGACCTATGTGGGGAAGAGGGCAATCTTCAAACTTTTTTCGAATCTGTCAAGTTCATTGATCATTATTCCATTATTATGCCCCTCCCGTTCCCTTCTTTCCGAATTGCCTTCCCAGAAACACTTTTCTAAGCTTTGCTGACACCCTTCTTGTGATATATTTCTGGAAAGTCCTGTGATTACTGTGTCATGTCATGCACTTCACGTGTGCTCCCTCCCGCCCTCCGCTGGACACTTTTCTTAATTTTGTCAACAGAAGTTGTAGGAAATAACAGGGAGTTGAATTTCAGGTTCACAAACGAATATTTAAAACGGTTGAGATTTCTATTTTAGGTGTAGTCTTTTCAGGGACATGCCGAAGGCTGTTTTAGTATGTGTGTGGGAAGGGGGGGGGGGTTGTGGTGTTTGGGGAGAGATGAGAACACTTATTTTTTGTTTCATCTCAAATATAGGCTATGTGATCGTAATAATGGGTAAAGGACATTGCGTTGGATGAATGCCAGCAAAAGACCCAAAAGGCAACCATTATAGTTCTTAATAGTGAATCCTTAACTATGATAATGATAACTCAAAGTGAAATTATAAAAATATAAAAATAATAAGAAGAAAGTTACCTGAAATTCTTGGCTTATGACGATATATTCCAGACGATGAATAAATTGACTTTTGACACATTAAAAATGAAGAGAAAATTCGAAGAAAAGAACATTTTTATTTATTCATTACTTGTGCAATATGTCGTGACTTTTATATTTCAATATATATATATATATTTCTTTCATGCACCTTTATATAAGTATATTACTATTCACTTCATAAAGAAAATACTTCACATGGATGACACACAGGAATAAACATATTCATTTCACATAATTTATCTTTATATGTACATATTCTCTTTGACAACTATTCTTGCTCAATCATTTTATTAAAGATGCGAAGAATAAATATTTTTAAGCATTATGAAACTATTTCAACTCAATAGAGAATACATTTGAAATCACAAAAACAAATTTTAATACCTTCCTGTGGGATCCCGTTTTATGCAATAAATAATCATTTTACACGTATGAGCGATTTTATGAAATTGAGAAAGAAGAGGCTGTGATGTTTTACTCACGAAGAATACTTTGCACATAATCTTCGGAGGAAAAATGATTCAATTGATAAAGATGAAATGGAACAAACTTGGTGAATTTGATAATGAATTTGACGAGAGCCTTATGAAGATATATTTAACTGATTCTCAAAAACAATCCGTGAGAACATATTGAGTGGCCGGCATAGAACAACGGCCAAAGAAAAACAGACTCCGTTGCGGGGGAAGAGAAGCCTTGCTCCTCGCAGCATTACGACAATTTCGGCGGTTTTCGTTCCATCTTACGGTGGATCATCCGCTCAACCTCCCCGGCACCTGCTCAACTCAATCGGTTCCGCTCCACTGAACTGGCGACGCAGAGAGAGAGGAGAGGAGCGAACAAGGGTTACTGTAAACTCGGAATACGCCAAGTTGGCAACGTTCGAATGGGGAAAGCGAGGAAATAGAGGCCAAGCTACGTTTCAAAGTATGGTGAAATATGAATTTAATAAGGAAAAAATGATAAACTCTTAAAGAAGGAAAGCCAAAGCAGGTGGCCAGGCACTTAACTACCTAAACCACGTCACTTGCGGAATTTAATTTGATAGGCCAAGGGGAGGGCCAGATTAACCGGAAATACCACCCATAGAACGATCGAGATAATTCTAGAAGCTTTCTAAACCGGAAGGAATGAATTCAAACAAGATTTTACCGGATTAGAACATTCGATAAGCTACGTAAGGAAGAAAAATTTACAGGCGACGATATCAAAAGTAACGAAATCGAAATAATATTTAAATTGAGAACATTAATAAAAAGGAGATGATAGGAAATAAAATAGTTAATAAAATTGAATTAAAACAAAAAATATGGGGGGGTTATCGAGTAACCACCACATATCTACCCGGGCCTCCCCAAAAGAAAATATTGGAGAGATGACAAAAATTCAATAATTTTTTCATCGAAACAATATTTTCTAAAACATATACAAAAATATAAAATAATTACACAAAATAAATGCACCAGAAATAGTTATATGAATACAAATAATTGTTTTACATGATATTAAATAATAAAAATAATTACTATTATGGTAGTAGTCCTTATGTTAATACACCAAAGATAGCAAATATTATAATGGAAGGTATACAAAAGGTAAGTTTCTTCCAGAAGTATCTATCATGTCTCAAAAAAAATTATTAAAGTCTATATATATTTGCAGAAACAACAGTCTTTAACTATCAACAGTCTCTTGTTAAGCTGTGCAAAATGCAATATGATAATTAAATGCTTTAGCATATGTAAAAATATTTGAGTATACAACAAGAACATGTAGATGTATATTTTCCAGTTGACAATAAAATGAATCATACAATAACTGTATATGAAAATGGATGGTTTCAACTGACACATGATAAATTGAATGAATTTGTAAGTTGAAAATTTGAAAAAGAAAAATACAAATGGTGCAGAGAGAGAAAATTTAGGCTCTCATAAAAAAATGTACATATATCAATATATAACAGCTTTTTAAGCTTTTAGCTAATCTTAACTGATTAATCTTAGCATCATTCAATAACAACATTTTCAAAGAAAAATATAAGAAATTCCAAAGGCCTATGTAAATTGGTAGAAAAATACAATGTTATTTTCCAACAAAAACATTTTTAAAATGAATATAATAATTTTCAAAGAGAGAATGTTTACACTCTCATAAAAGAATATTCTTGAAGAATTTCAACATACATTCAAAATAATTTCATAAATACTTTTTAATACTATATTCAAAATAAAAATAAAACAGATGATATTTATATTCTGATAAAAGGAACTTATATAAATATATCAATCTTGTATATGACTTTGATAATGTCATCTTACAAACAAAAATCAATTATGTCAAAAATTTATATAAGATATTTTGAATGTTTAATTGCAATTTTCAAACATTTTTAAATAACAAGTGATCATTTTTGTATTTGTCATGTATCAAGTATTTGCTTTATATAAATATATAATGACTCAAGCAACATCTTTGGATCCAAAGTATAATTATAGTATAACAAAAAATCCTGTTTTTTTTTTGTTTTTTTTTTTTTTTATCTTTAATAACTTTCAAATACTCAGAAGCATACAAAAAAAATAACACTTATTGTGAGTCATTAATTTTTTTTTTAGGTCAACAATAAAAGTAGAAATATTAGAATGCATAAGTTTATCATGCATTTTCATTTCATTTTTTTTTTTTAAATGTTAAAAGAGGTTAAATGTTAGAGCATGCATGCATTGTAAAGAGAAATTATTATATAAGTCACAATAGGGAAAATGATTTCATGAGTACTCAAATTCATGTTTACCTTACATCAATTACAATCCACTTTTCTTAGTAGAATAAACATTTGTCAAAAATAACTTTAAATAATGACACAATATTTCAACAACTATATAAAAAGACAAATTCTTTCTCAAATTAGCACCAACTATTGCAATTAAAGACTTTGTAAGTTTAGAAGTAGTAGTATATGATATATTTGAGAGTATATATACTTATTACAATAATTATGGTTTAGAAATGAATACAGTGAATAGTAAAAATATTAAAACCATACATACAGTTGGAGGATGACCATTGTATTGCTTCAAGGAGAAGAAGACTAAAATAAAGAAGAGAAAAAAAATAACAGCTGCCTGCAGCTTGGAGGAAGAAAACAAAAATTATACAGTCATTCTTCATACTCGAATATCAGTCGAACTAGTATTGACTGAATATGTTACAAATCAAGAGTCATCCTGAAAAAAAGAAAAGAAGATTAGTTCATTTTTTATACATTTTATGAGTGCGACGGCGAAGATCGTAATTTTTATATTGAGTAGACTTGTTTTTAACACCAGTGTGAGTGCTATCAGAAGGAGCTTGTGACTGTACCGATTTACTTGAACATGAAGATGTTTGTTGGCACTTAGAAGAAGAAAAAATTTGAGGAGATTTGTTACAAGCAGCATCATGATTAGACACTTGAGTAGGAGAGTGTTGTCTCACAGGAATAGAAGATGCATTATCAACAGATGTTTGATCATGTGATGCATTTCTAGAAGAAACTGAAGGATATTGTAATGCTTCATTTCTCTTTTGAAGCTTCAAGATTCTGTTAGTGTGAATCAACATGGGTGAAGCGTGACTATTATTGGAATCTTGAATTTGAATAAGCACAGGAGAAATTATTTTCTTCGCCACGTATGGGCCTTGTACTTTTTTGTTAAACACAGTGGGAAATTTTACATAAACAATGTCATTAACATTGATGTTGGCAAATTTTAATTTTTCCCTCGATTTTTGGTACACTTTTTGTCTAGAAGATTTGTTATTCTTGTAAGCTTGATAGTATATTTTCTCAATAACATCCATTAATTTATGAATTTCATAGGCAGTATTGAGGATTTTCCAGGAAGCTTGAGTTTTATAATTAGCATAAATGTCATTTATCTCTCTTCCAAAATGAAGAAGATTTGGAGTGAATTTTGTGGCTGGATGAGGTGTAGCATTATATATGGACTGGTGAATTTTTAGAGCAGTTGGTACATCACATCCTTGGGAAGCCATTGTATTCACAGACGATTTTATTTGAGAATTACATCGTTCACTTAATCCGTTAGCCTGGGGATGGGCTACAGAACTGTGTTCCAATTTAATGCCAAGCTTTTTATTAAAATAAGAAAACATATCACTAGTGAACTGAGAGCCATGATCAGTGAGAGTTAATTCGGGTTTTCCATGAGTAGAAATGTAATGTAATAAAGCTTTTGTAACAGACTCAGCGCTGATATTATTCAAGGCATATAACTCTAAATGACGAGAAAAGTGATCAATAACGGTCATGACATATTGGCGATTTCTCAATGGGCCGAGTAAATCCATAGAAACTTTTTGATTGGGAGCTGTTGGAAGTGGTGCTGGTAAGTATGGAGCAGTATTTTTTTTATGATTTTTGTTTAGTAAACAAATTTCACAAGAGTTGACACAATTAATGGCATCAGAAACAAGGGTTTTCCAGGTAAATCTTTTCTTTAAATTAACAATAGTTTTATGAATTCCAGTGTGAGTAACATGAGCAATTCTTAAGGCTTTTGCTCTAAGTGACAAAGGTAAAACAGCTTTATGTAGCTCAATATCTTCTGAAGAAAAATGTCCATTGTAGCAAAGTAAATCATTATTTGGGTTAATATAGTAACCATTTAAACTTTTAGATTTTTTGTTATTTTTAAGATCTTCATAAATTTTTTTGATTTTTGGGTCTTTTTGTTGTTCAGAGAAGATGGTGTGATCAAGAATTTCTAATAATGGATCTTGATTATTATCATAATTTGGAGGTGAAGAGTCACTTTGAAGATGACATGTGTGGTGCATTTTGTCAACTAAACCACATGGAAAGTTAGGAATTTCATTATGTAAATCTTTCTGATTATCAACAATCGGTAGTGGTTCTTGTGTAGAAATAAGATCTGGATTATTATTGAGATCTTCAGTAGGAATGTGAGGTGTTCTACTCAGAAAATCTGCTAACACATTTTCTTTGCCTGGTACATGTTGGAATGTGTACGAGTATTCTGACAGTTCTAACATCCATCGAGTAGTAATATCAGCTGGTGATGTAGCCTTTTTATAATTATTAAGAGGTTTGGCGTCGGATAATAGAATAAAGGGTCGACCAAAAATATAGTATTTAAAAGCCGTTATGCCTTTGTAAATGGCATAAAGTTCCAATTTGATGGCAGGGTACTGTCTTTCCGACTGAGATAGAGTTTTGGAATAATAGGAGATTGGTCTAAGTTCACCATCAACTTTCTGCATAAGAACAGCTGATATTGCTGTCTTTGATGCATCTGTATTAACATAGAAGGTTTCATTCCACTTAGGAAGATTGAGCATAGGTTTCTGAAAGAATATGTCTTGTAATTTTTTAAATGCATTTTCTTGCTCACATTTCCAAGAAAATTTATTTTTAGGTTTGGTGACTTCAATGAGAGGAGTAATCAATTTAGCAAAATTAGGAATAATTGACCTATAAAATGAACATAAACCTATAAAACTTTTCGTTTGCCTCTTGGTTTTAGGCGTGAAAAGAAGTGATTTTTAAAATGTTACTTGTAATAGGAAGAATTTTATGATCTGTGAGTTGGAATCCTAAAAAGTTAATGCTTGTTTGCATAAAGGCACATTTTTCAGGAGACAGAGTAATGTTGTTAGCAATAAGAGTGTCTAAGAGCTTTGTGAGTTTCATGGTCATTTCTTCAAATGAATTAGCGCCAACTACAATATCGTCTTGGTATGCATAACATGAATCAATTTGAGATAATTGAATAACTGAATCAATTAATTGTTGGAAAGTGCTTGCAGCTGTCTTCAAGCCAAATACGAGACGTAGGTAGGTAAAAATTCCCCATGGAGTAGTAAAACTGAGCTTATCTTGCATATCTTTAGATACAGCGATCTGCCAGTATGCAGAGGGCAAGTCAAGAGTAGTATAATACTTAAATTTTGATAATTGCACCAATAGATTTTGAATTCTAGGAAGAGGATATGAAGATGGTATTATAATAGAATTTAGCAATCTTAGATCTAGAGCCAAACGATACTTTTGAGGCTTCGACATATCAGTTCTCTTTTTTTTAACAAGAAGCATGGGACACGCCCAAGATGAATTTGATCTCTCAATAATGCCAGCATTTAACATTTGATTAATTTGGTCAAGAGCTTCTTGCTCGAGTGCCTGTGGCACAGGAAAAGGTAGGGTTTTGACTGAATGAGAATTTAGCATGGTAAATTGAGGATTAACCAGGTCGGTATGACCTAAAGTGTCAAGAGATTTGGAAAAAGCTAAAGCTTTACTGCACAATAATTTTGTTAAAGAATCTTTTTCATGAGGAGGTAAGTGTTTTAGATCAAAGTCATTTGGAGACAGTTCTTGGATACGTTTTCTCTTAATCTCTTCAGATGGTAAAATTAAATTGCAATATTCATTTTCAAAGTCTAAATCGAAAGAGTATTCCTCAATGTCTTTCTCATCTACATTGATACATTCACCAATAATTGAATTTTTATTTAAATGAATGTCCAGCTTTGATATATTCTGACATACAACCAAAAATAAATTATTTTGAATTGAAGATTTGGAATGCAGTGATTCATGTAAAACAAGACCTTTATTTTTTAAAGAAGGTTTGAAAATAAAATATTCAGATGGAGGATTCAAGTACTTAACATGTAAATACACAAAGGAATTAGGAGGGATTAATTCTCTATTGAGTAATTGTACCATATTGGAATTCACCAAAATTTTATTACCAATATTTAAATGAGTTTGCTTTTCACCAACATAACTAAGATCATTAGTATTTTCAGATGTAAGATTTTTGTCAGGCATATTATTATTAGTAGATAAATAGTTCACAACATTACCATAATCAGTTGGAAAATAGTTAGACAAATAAGTAAAATTACCATCAATATAAGGATTATGAAAATTCATAGCAGTGTTAGCAACATTATTTGTAACTAAACCACTATTTTGAAAATTATAATTATAAGGATAGGTTGTAAAATTGTTGACTAATTGTAAATTTGTGTCACCATAATTTGCATATAAATCATCAGTATAAGTACCATTACTTAGATTATTTGATATAGAATCTTCATAACAAGGCATTTTGTGTACATCTAAAGAATATGGCACATTTGAATTATCATAAGTATATTCAGAATTCATGAAATAGCAAGTAGGAGATTCATTATAACTGAAAAGGAATATGTTTATCCTTAATCAAGATAGATTTAAATGTTGGTGATATGGTTACAGAATGTTTATTAATGAATTCAAATCCAAGTATGGCTTGAAAATGAACATTTTGTATCTTTGTAAGGTAAAAGACATGATGAAAGAAAAATTTGTCGATTTTAAATACAATCTCTATGCATCCTTTGAAAAAAAACTTTAGAATTTATAGTAGACACAGACACATTTCTGGATAAGAATTTGTAGTGAAGCCTGGATTTAATGCTATTAAAGCATTCTTGATCGAAAAGGGACAAACTTGATCCAGTATCAATTAACGTTGAGATTTCATTATGTTGTATATTTATCAGTATGCATGGAAGAACATACGAGTTATTAAAGGAACTGCATATGACATGTCTTTCTTGTACATCATCATCAATTTCTAAAGTTTGTTTGGATGTCAACGAATTATAAGAACATGAAGATTTGTTAAATTTAGGTATTACAGGGGAAGTTTGGACAGCTTTGGATGATACTAAAGTAGTTGAAGAGCTTTTGTCAAATTGATGTTTGTTTTTGTCATTAAAGTGTACTGATCCTGAATGAAAATTATGGGAGAGAAGGCGGTCAGTAGAACCAGTCTCCCTTATTTGTTTAAATGATCGACATTGTTTTTATTTTCAGAAGAAGAGGTGTAGTTTTTCCTTCTGTGAGGATTAGACGAAAAGTGAGATGAAGAGTTTTGATTAGAAGCATTGATTATATTCTTAAATTTGTAGCATGAGTCCATACGATGATTGAATTTTCCACAAAACGCACATTGCACAACATCTCGTTTATGATAAAAGGATGCAGAATTTTTTTTGTGAGAAAATTTGTCGAAGGTGGGTTGATGATAAGGACGTTTCCGATAAAGTGTATGTTGACGAAAATTATTTTTATATTTATCTGTAGCCTCCTGTCTATTTGGAGAAGGAGAATATGTTCTAGCTTTTCTTTTAAAGTTACGAGAAGCATGAGAATTGTCTTTTTGAGTTTGCGAAGGTGAGAAGGTAGTTTGAGAATTGACATAAATTTTATCCTTCGTATGTTTTATAGCAGTTTTATGGAGCACATTATTAGAACCACTAGAATTATCATGGACTTTTTCAGTATCCAAACAATAGGCTTGATTATAATTCTCGTAAGATTTTTTAGGAGGAGAGTCGTATATATCTTGAAGAAAATTTGCTCGTTCAAGAGCTAAATCGAAAGATGAAATATTTTCTTCTAAAATCTTTCGCTTAATTTGTTTAGGCAAAGCCTCAAGAAAATGAGTGAATTTTAATGAATTGAGAGCAGGAGGATCTAATTTAGGGTATGCAAGCCGAAGTTGTTTATCCAGCCGAAATGCAAAATTTTTGACTGATTCGTTTGAATCTAACTTTAAATTTTGCAAGGATTTGAGAGAAACAGCCTTTTTTGAGGGTAAAAAATAGTCTATAAAAGGTTTCCGAATGTCATGGAAATTATAGTTCTTGAACTGAGACTGTGTTTCAAGAAAGAAGAGTAAGGCGCTACCCTCAAGTTTCGATTTGAAGAGAACAAAAAGTTCCTTATCAGAAAAATTATTTAACTCTTGTATATCAGATAATTGATCAAAGAAGAATTCCACAGTCTGTGGGTTGCCGTCGAACGGCTGTATTGCAATATTTAATTTGGACTTGGGAGGCATGATGAGATAATTAAAATGAGAGCTCAATAAATGACAGGTTAAATTTTCTTATAGACTGGTCACATAATGAATAATATATAAATTGACCCATTATTTAAAATATTGACGAATTTCATCTACGTTATACATCATTTTTATATATTAAGAAGAAGAATAAATATATGACGAAGAGAAGAAAAATACCAACATATCTTTCTTAGCATCAGATCAAAAGAACATGGCCCAAAAATTTTTATGTATAATATATATCATATCGCTCAAAACATATGTTCTTATATTTATGACAAGAGAATAATTTATATTAAAATAATCAATTATATTTACCAGCACCCTCGTTAAATAATATATGATATTAGTTATAAACTATATCATGGCAAGAAAAATATATGAATAGATTATGTTATACATAATCTACTGCTCCAAAAAAAAAATATTATTTCAGCATAAAATCAAAATATATTATGCATTCATTTTTTACACCACACTCAATAAAATATAAACATAAAAATATTGATCACTGCATAAAGACCCGATAATGAAGATATAATTTATTTTTTTTGTTGAATATATGTATAAATAAAGAAAGTACAATAACATCTAATAATTGTCATGTCTTGAAGAATATTAATGGATTCAAAGAGGTACATGGTGCCAGAAGAAAAAATATTGGTTCAGAAGGAAATACGGCACCAAAGAAAATAGAAACTGTGGTGTTTGGGGAGAGATGAGAACACTTATTTTTTGTTTCATCTCAAATATAGGCTATGTGATCGTAATAATGGGTAAAGGACATTGCGTTGGATGAATGCCAGCAAAAGACCCAAAAGGCAACCATTATAGTTCTTAATAGTGAATCCTTAACTATGATAATGATAACTCAAAGTGAAATTATAAAAATATAAAAATAATAAGAAGAAAGTTACCTGGAATTCTTGGCTTATGACGATATATTCCAGACGATGAATAAATTGACTTTTGACACATTAAAAATGAAGAGAAAATTCGAAGAAAAGAACATTTTTTTTTAATTCATTACTTGTGCAATATGTCGTGACTTTTATATTTCAATATATATATATATTTCTTTCATGCACCTTTATATAAGTATATTACTATTCACTTCATAAAGAAAATACTTCACATGGATGACACACAGGAATAAACATATTCATTTCACATAATTTATCTTTATACGTACATATTCTCTTTGACAACTATTCTTGCTCAATCATTTTATTAAAGATGCGAAGAATAAATATTTTTAAGCATTATGAAACTATTTCAACTCAATAGAGAATACATTTGAAATCACAAAAACAAATTTTAATACCTTCCTGTGGGATCCCGTTTTATGCAATAAATAATCATTTTACACGTATGAGCGATTTTATGAAATTGAGAAAGAAGAGGCTGTGATGTTTTACTCACGAAGAATACTTTGCACATAATCTTCGGAGGAAAAATGATTCAATTGATAAAGATGAAATGGAACAAACTTGGTGAATTTGATAATGAATTTGACGAGAGCCTTATGAAGATATATTTAACTGATTCTCAAAAACAATCCGTGAGAACATATTGAGTGGCCGGCATAGAACAACGGCCAAAGAAAAACAGACTCCGTTGCGGGGGAAGAGAAGCCTTGCTCCTCGCAGCATTACGACAATTTCGGCGGTTTTCGTTCCATCTTACGGTGGATCATCCGCTCAACCTCCCCGGCACCTGCTCAACTCAATCGGTTCCGCTCCACTGAACTGGCGACGCAGAGAGAGAGGAGAGGAGCGAACAAGGGTTACTGTAAACCCGGAATACGCCAAGTTGGCAACGTTCGAATGGGGAAAGCGAGGAAACAGAGGCCAAGCTACGTTTCAAAGTATGGTGAAATATGAATTTAATAAGGAAAAAATGATAAACTCTTAAAGAAGGAAAGCCAAAGCAGGTGGCCAGGCACTTAACTACCTAAACCACGTCACTTGCGGAATTTAATTTGATAGGCCAAGGGGAGGGCCAGATTAACCGGAAATACCACCCATAGAACGATCGAGATAATTCTAGAAGCTTTCTAAACCGGAAGGAATGAATTCAAACAAGATTTTACCGGATTAGAACATTCGATAAGCTACGTAAGGAAGAAAAATTTACAGGCGACGATATCAAAAGAAACGAAATCGAAATAATATTTAAATTGAGAACATTAATAAAAAGGAGATGATAGGAAATAAAATAGTTAATAAAATTGAATTAAAACAAAAAATATGTGGGGGTTATCGAGTAACCACCACAGGGGTAAACTGAATTTTGCCGACTGCAAAATCGGGGGTGAGAAAAGCTTTGGATAGCCCCCCCCCTCCCCTCAACGACGGAGTCAACTGTTCTACAATACTGTGAATTTATAAAAATCACTAAAAGTCTTAAGTGTTGCCTTAAGGTGGAAAAGCGTTTTTTCGAATACATCCTTAAGGATGTTCATTATCGCCGCTGCGTCATCATTCCGGAGTTTCTGAATGCTTTCGTAAGATTTCCGCATTATGTCGGTTCTTTCTAAAATGTTCAGATCTGGATATTGTTGTTAATTTATTAATAAATGGTTTATTTATTTTTGTTTTCATTTTTAATCGAATACAAATATAACGTTTATATTTACCAGAATGTATGTATAGAAAAAAATAAAAATTATTATTTTCGACATTTTGAAAGAGCTGAGAAGGTGAGCGAAAAAACATGAAACATGCGACAATATCACCCTGGTAAGAAAGGAAAAACCGGTTTGACTGCTTCATGTTGCACGATTTTTGACGCATGTCTCCCTAGTGTGTGGCGAGCCTTAAAATGGAATTTTGCTCTTATGTTGGGAAGGCCCGTTTATTTGAGATTCATGTATGAAGTCTCCCGCCAGAGGACTCTGATACTTTGCCCAAGTTATTCCAACCAATCATGCAAACCCTGAACCAAAACAAAAGCACATGGTCATCCATGTGCACCGAATAGAAAACAGCTTACTCATTGCTAATTTGGGCAGGATTTGTGTCACGTGGACTCACACGTGGTCCAATGAAATGATTCAGGGTATGAAGCTGAATCCAGCTTCACTTTTTCGGCGGTTTTTCGCGAAATGGCTCGGCTGGTAGTATATAGCAGGCGTTGGTTGGGTTCCTTCGCTAATCATGCCAACCAGAACAGAATACAGCCCTTATTCTTTTGTACTTTTTATGAAATGTATAAAAAGAGTTATTTTAAATGTGTGTAATATTACTATTTTACATGTATATATTCTACGTGAAACGAGAGAAATATTTATATTTTAAATGAACTGAATGTATTAGAAATGATATATGTAAATAATATTTTACATACGCCAAACTAAAATGTTGCTTTTTTTTTAATTTTTTGTAACAACCTATATGACGAATGGAGAAAAAATATATTGGTAGCCAAAAATGACAGCTACGTGGTCTGTTTATAATGTCAGAAATATTGCTAACATGGAATGTAATAATACTACTTGTCTGCAAGTCAAACAAATGTACCATTAAAATGACAGACAGATTTACATCGGGAAACGTGCAGATGTACGTCTTTACGTCTAGCTGTAACAACTGAATATAAAATCAGCAAAATTGGCAAGTGTAGTTTTAGTTTATAACATATGTTTTAATTAAGGTGGTAAAATTAAATAATCGATTTTACTGGCGTGGTTTGGCTCCTAATGAACTTTAAAATGGACAGTTAAATTGATCCAAGGCCTTCCACAATCGAGTTTACAGAAAATTGGCATAATGTAGAACGTCGTCGTCTTCTTTTTTTTTTTTTTTGGTGGGGGGGGGGGGGATACATTTTGATAATTTTTCGTTTTACTAACATCAATTCAAACAGGCAAAATTTTTTGATTACAAAATTATAACTTGCTATTTACTGAACGCGCTTTTTTTTATTTTTTGAATCAAAAATATTTTTTATTAAATATTATTGATATGACTTACATTTTTCCCTGATTCAAATATGAAAATATTTACTGCAGTGCTAAAAAACAGTTACAATTTCATGCTTACAGTTTAGATATAGATAAGGACAAAATATTTGCTACTACGTGGTTAACCCGTCGACCGAAAAACTTTCGCCAAACTATAGGATTAAATGCCAATAATGGATAATTTTAAATGTCACATTCAGTGACATTAAACACGATACACATGTTTAAAACGTCATCGGGAGATTTTTAATTCCCCTGTTTATTTGTATTTTTATTAATGGGTTACAAATTTATTTGTTCTTCCGTTGTTTAAACTAAAGATTATGTCAACATGTATAATTTGGTTATTAGTTTGGCGATTTTTATAAATTGGCGAAATGGGTCGCCGGAATAACCAAGTAGTACCAAATATTTTATTGTAAATATTTGTTTGTTCTTTTATTTTCTATATATTCTCTGTTTAATAAAATAGTAATCGAAACTATGCAATTTCGAAATTCTAGATTTTATTAATTAGTTTAAAACATTTCATTTGGCACAAACTTTTATAATAGCGACAATGAAGCAATACACGATCTACCAATAAGTGCTTGAAAAATTTCGATTTTTGACATTTTCTCAAATATTTAAAAATATACTTGTCGGATTCTTCTGAAACTTCAGGATTGTGAAGATTATGTATGGCCTCATATTTATCAACATCCATTTGATAAGCAGGGCAATTAGGGGGCCGACAAAAAATTTAAGAGTAACAGAAATATTTGGGATCACCCTGTACATGAAAATGCACGAAACGATTTATCGCTGCAGAATACAAATATGTGGAAACTGCACAACATGTACACTGATTTTTGTAAGAACAGCATGTATATTCATGGAAAAAAAGTGATTTAAAAAAAAAAATTAAAAAATTCTGGTATGTTTTTTGTTTATATCATGCAGGGGTTTTGACCAAATTTAACGCAAATTTCAGAAATATTGGCAAAATCTATTAGAAAAAATATAGCGGAATTGGAATATAAATATATTAAATATTTAATGAAATATGAGTAGTTTTATGAAATAATTTTTATCTGCGCATGCGCGAACGATAAAAACGATTCTTTTACATCATTTAATAGTCAATTCTATGGAGTAACTTATAAAAAGAATCCAATCAAATATCGTGAAAATTCAAAAAGATATCATTATTATAAGTAAGCTATTTTTACATTGCTCTCTAAAAACGGCTGAATGATAAGGGATTCTCCACAAATTGACATTTTTTATTAACTGACTTTTAGGAAAGAATTAGTATTTAATGTATACAATATCTAATAAAATATTTCTGTTAATAAGTACCTTGACATCTGTGATAGAAAAGAATAAAAGCTCTTTCCCTTTTTTATCACAGGTGTCAAGATACTTATTAGCAGCAATATTGTATTCATTAAATAGTACCAAATTTTTCCTAAAAGTCAGTTAATAAAAAATGCCAATTTGTGGAGAATCCTTTATAATTCAGCCGTTTTTAGAGAGCAATGTAAAAACAGCTTACTTATAATAATGATATCTTTTTGAATTTTCATGATATTTGATTGTATTTTTTTTTTTTTTTTTTTTTTTTTTATGAGGTACTTTATAGAATTGACTATTAAATGATGTAAAAGAATAATTTTCATTGCTCGCGCATGCGCAGATAAAAATTATTTCATAAAACTACTCATATTTCATAAAATATTTAATATATTTGGGTCATTCCAAAAATAAAGGTCCCTTTTGAGAAAATTTTTTTCAAATTTTTTTTATTTAAAATGAAATAAAAATATCTTTGAGAGGGTTGTATACATATTCAAGAGTAGAAATTGAATATCTGCAGCACACTTTTTAAAAAATATTTATCACTAGACTTAGAAACACACATACATTGACTGAAAAATGTCCCCTGTGTTACCATATTTTAGATAATGTTCTCATTTTTTCTTATTAAAATAGGGAATTGCTTTTACAATAGTAACACTTTGATATAAAGGCTCTTTTTCAGTGCCATATAGTTTTTTGTTTATGTATATATTTTTTCATGATATAGGCATATTATGTCCCCCGTGTTACCTTTTTTTGTATTCTCCCCGTATAAAACTTTATATAACTTGGTAAAAATTACTCTAATATAATAAAATTATAGTAAAACTTATTTATACATATTAACCAGTGCATATTATAAAACTAATTCATAAGAAAGTTTTTTTCTTTTGTTCTGATAAAGGAAATGTCAGTAACACGGGGGACAATAAAGTAACAAAAGGGACATCCTATTTGAACATAAAAAATTTAACAATCTTAAAAGTGTACTTATGTATTAATTAAAAATGTATTTCTTATACAGACCAACAAATGCATTAAAAAACAGGATCTGTTGCATTTCATTTTTAAACTTAGGTTTTTTGTTTCTTAACAACATGGTTACCAATATCATGGTAACACAGGGGACAAAATGAAATAAATTATCACCTATGTATTACTATTTTCACAGAAACAATATAAAGTTAGATGGAATATTGTCTTTTAACTAAGACTTACAATTTAAATGCCAATAAACTAGAAAATTAATAATTAATTGAAATAAATCAATAGTAACACAGGGGACACACAAAAAACACACCCACCTTCAAAAATCATCTTTACTTAGATAATATTCTTCAAAATTTAACAAATGAGAAAAATGACTACCTAGGATGAATGCTAACTCTAAAATTACATGAATGACTACTGTGAACAACATTTTGATTGCAAATTCTTATTTTAATATTAAGAAAAAGGTGGTGGTAACACAGGGGACAAAAATTAAGGGACACGCGAATTTTTCTTATAAAATGAAAAAAAATATTTATAAAAAATATTTAAAGTATATAGGGAAGACTACAAAGACATAAAAAATATCCCGAAAGATAACTTAAACGATACATATAGTAAAAAAATAGGGTTTAAAAATCAAAAATTGTTCTTGGGACATGGATTTTTACATCACACAATTATTAAGAAAGTTATTTGAATAGCAGTAAATATAATTTATCTCAAATTTAAAGATTGCATTAGAGAAAAATATCTTTAAAATATATTTCCAATATCTAGATTTAATTTTGAAACAAAATTTTAGAAAATATAGCAATACAAAGTGTCGGGACACCAAAGGGTGCTTTATTTTTGGAATGACCCATTTATATTCCAATTGCCTGTATTTTTTCTAATAGATTTTACCAATATTTCTGAAATTTGCGTTAAATTTAGTCAAAAACCCTGCATGATAATAAACAAAGGACGTACCAGAATTTTTGAATTTTTTTTTTAAAAATCACTCTTTCTCCATGAATATACATGCTATTCTTACAAAAATCAGTGTACATGTTGTGCAGTATCCACATATTTGTATTCTGCAGCGATAAATCGTTTCGTGCATTTTCATGTACAGGGTCATCCCAAATATTTCTGTTATTCTTTAATTTTTTGCCGGCCCCCTAATTGTTCTGCTTATCAAATGGATGTTGATAAATATGAGGTCAGACATAATCTTCATAATCCTGAAGTTTCAGAAGAATCCGACAAGTATATTTTTAAATATTTGAGAAAATGTCAAAAATCGAAATTTTTCAAACACTTATTGGTAGATAGTGTATAATGTAAACATAAACAGCTTTTAAACTGCAACATGTATAATATCATTTATAGCCGTGACTCGGATAATACCCAATAAAGCAACTGGTAAATAGCTTGAAACGCAGAGAAGGTATATACGCACCACATTGGCGCGATTTTTTTCTGACGCCAATGTCATATAATGCATCTGTTACTTAATTAACGCCAAATTGTTATTATTTTGCTTGTTATGGTAACCCGATGTTGTTGTTCAGTTATTTATAAATTGCTTATTTACTTTTATTTTCTTTTTTAAAATTATATAAATTGTTTTCTTCTATAATTATTAATTAAACTTATTGGTACTACTTGGTTATATTGTCGACCAATTTCGCCAATTTAATGGCCAAATTATTCAAATTGACTAATTTTTATCTTAAATAACGAAAGAAAAAATAAATTAGTAAAAGATTAATAATGTTTCAAATATAACATCGAAATAAAAATCATTTGACGACGTAAGAAACATGCGTAAAAAATTGCGCCAATATGACGCGTATGTGACGTCTGTGTCTTTCAACCCAGCACTGAGACGGTGAAATATCTTTTGTTTAAGAAATTTAAAAATTATGACGACGAAAATTCTATAATCTGAATACCTATGGGGCCGTCCATTAATCATGTGATGTTTTTTTTTGGCATTTTTAACCCCCCCTCCCCCTTGGTGATACATGGTGAGGTTCAAGACTACCCCTCCCCCCTACCCTATATCACGTGTATTTTTTAGTACCTACAAAGAATCTTGATTTTTTTAGAATATTTCTTATAAAATACAGGTTTAAGTATTATTATTAGAACAATGACAATAAAAGATATAGTTACATACAAATTTTAACTTACCTTTTTAGTATTAGAACAATAAAAGAGGATATTAGATGATTTCGTTGCTTGGTGCTTTCGGCGGTAATCTAGTTAAAGATCATTCGATCACTTCATAAATTCTTCTTTGATAGTATATTTTTGTTTCGCGTTAGCCCACAATTCATTGAATTCTTTTAGGTAGATTTCGTATGAAATACTACCTATTGCATTGTCTCCCATGTTGGAATTTCTGAAAAATTTTTGCGGATCTACACGAATCATGACTCCTAGACCCCAAAACTACCATCAGTAAAAAAGTTTATATATATATATATATATATATATATATATCTATCTATCTATCTATCTATCTATCTATCTATCTATCTATCGGTGTATATCACTTTCTTCTAGACACGATAACTTCCATAATTATGCTCAGATCTTTTTCAAACTTTTACATAAAATCAAGGAGCTTAAAATCTCGGTCGAGTTCGTTAATGGGCAAAATCGGACCAAGGGGGTGGAAATAAGGAGGGTTTTTGTGAAAACCGAAAAAACGCGATAACTTCTTAATTAAAATAGATATCGAATCAGTTTAATGTTTATATTACTTCTAAGAAATGGGCAAAAAGTTTATGCATGACAAATTTTTGATAAAGTTAAAAATGGGCTCAAAGGGCGAAAAAAACATGGTTTTTGGGAGAAAAAAATTCATAACTTCGTCAATTCTCAAGATATCAAATCCAACTAAATTTTATATAAATGTACTCAATATTATCTAAAACTTTTGTATTTACAAGTTTTTGATAGGACCAATTTTTACCGATGAAAAAAATTAAAAACGAAAAGAAAAAGGGGGGAGGAAAAAGAAAAAAATCCATAACTTACTCAATTCTTAAGCAATCAAATCTAATTAAATTTATTTTACATCTTCACAATAATATCTACAACTTTTATATTAACAAGTTTTTCATAGAACCAATTCTTATAGCAAAAACAAATTAAACAAAAATAGGAGTTGGAGAAAAAAACCTCAAATCCAAACTGCATATATTCTGACTCATTTTAAAATTCATTTTTGATTTTAAACGCATCCAAATGACAGATCCTCTTATTTAGGAACTATATAATGCGACGTATTGGCCAGTTTTTTGATAAAGGCACAATATATTTTTAAAAAGGCTGCCAAAAAGAGTATTTTGAACAGAATTTCCCGAAGTTGTCAATGAAAAATTGAGGAAGTATAACAAATTGCGTTTTTTCTGAGTCATTTTTAAATTCATTTTTGTTCTCAAACCCTTCCAATTTACAGGTCCTCTTTTTTAGGGACTATGTAATGTGACGGATTGGCCAGTTTTTTGATAAAAGCAGAATATATTTTTAAAAAGGCTGCTAAAAAGGGTATTTTGAACAGAATTTCACTAAGTTATCGCGATTGAAATTTGAGGAAATTTAAGAAATTGCGTTTTTACCGAGTCATTTTTAAATCTTTTTTTTGTTCTCAAACTCATCCAATTTACAGGTTCTCTTATTTAGGAACTGTATCATGTGACGGAGTGGCCAGTTTTTTGATAAAGGCAGAATATATTTTTAAAAAGGCTGCCAAAATGGGCACTTTGCACAAAATTTCCCAAAGCGATCATGATTAATGAACTGTGGGTATTCAAATAACAAATTGGTTATTTTATGACTCATTTTTAAATCCAATTTTACTCTGAAACGCATTCAAATGACAGTTTTTTGTTACTTAGGAACTATATAATGTGCGTATTCGTCAATTTTTTGATAAAGGGTGAATATATATTTTTTAAAAGCTGTCAAAGTAAGTACTTCGCAAAAAAATTTCCCAAAGCGATCATGATAAAAGGATTGAGGCTGTATTCAAATAACAAATTGTTTATTTTATTACTCATTTTTGAATTCAATTTTCCTCTCAAACGCATTCAATTGACAGTTATTTGTTATTTAGGAACTGTGTAATTACTGTGTATTGGTCAGATTTTTGATAAAGGCTAAATATATATTTAAAAAAATCTGTCAAAGTGGGCACTTCGCACAAAATTTCTCAAAGCGATCTTGATTAAAGAATTGTGGATGTATTAAAATAATAAATCGGTTATTTTATGACTCATTTTTAAATTCAATTTTGCTGTCAAATGAATTTAATTAACAGTTTTTTGTTATTTAGGAACTATATAATGAGCATATTGGTCAATTTTTTTAAATAAAGTAAGAATATAATTCAAAATATGTTGCCAAAATGGGCATTTGAGTAGAATTTCGTTTAAGATGATTTTGATAAAACCAGTTCTTACAGAAAAATGAAATTAAAAAATTTTTAAAAGCGGCTGAATAAAGTAGTTAAACTGGGTTTATCTCTAATCTTTTTTTTTTTTTTTTTTTTTTTTTTTTTTTTTTTGAGATGAAAACTTTTCGAAATCTACCTCCACCTATAGGCCATGCCGAAAGGGATTTTTTTAGCTACACTAGGTTTTTTCCCCTTCTTATACTCTGCAAATAGGTCTTTATACAGATCACCTACTTTAGACATTGTTTTAATGCAAAACGTACAAGGTTAAACAATTTACGCATGTATTCAGTGCCAAAACAACAGAATAACTGACACTGACAAGCTGAGTTCGGCAGGCGCTTGTCGCGGTTCGCGGGATCTTCACTTCATTCGTTATCTGTCAACGGTGAATCAAGGTCACACTACAAGCTGCTTTCGACTTTGTACGCGTTTGACGAAAAAATAAACACAGGAAAAGCCGCTTTTCGGTTCAGTATCGTGCGTTTGGCGAAAAAATAAATACTCGTGATATATTACAACACCCCCCCTCCCCCTTTGTGATGTTTCGTGATTTTTTATGGACCCCTTCCCCCCCCCCTCTTGAGCCTCGCATGATTAATGGACGGCCCCTATCCAATTTGTTCAGTTTACGAGATTGCTTTGATATAAATTAAATACAGTTCTTGTAAACGTAATCGTAAATCACAATATTCGTGCATTGAAACCTCGGTACTACTTGATTATCCCGTCGACCAATTTTGCCAAATTTGCAAATCTCCAAAGTAAAAGCCAAATTATGCATATTGATATAATTTTTATTTTAAATAACAAAAAAAGTTAAATATTAATAAAAATACAAATAAAAGTAAAAATAAAAATCGCTTAATGACGTTTTAAACACGTGTATCGTATTTAATATCATTGAATGTGACATTCACGATCAGCCATTATTGGCGTTCGATCTTATAATTTGGCTATAGTTTTTTAATCGACGATTTACCAAGTAGTACCGAAACCTCTTTAAATTTACGTCATTGTGATGCAATTACGGCATTTATTCAGCAGAGATAACAAAAACTAACATGTTATTTCATTAGTTTTAATGATCAATATTGTTTTGACGTGAAATCTATGTACTTCTACTTCATGCATAAAATGAAAATCGGTATTTCGTTACAATAGTTGATAACCTGAGTCCTGCTAAAAAAGATTTTCATGGATTTTTTTTTCTTTTAAGCATTTAGCGTGTTTTACATCGTTTTATGTACTTATTTATTGTATCATGGGTTAAAGTTCTATAATCAGAAGAACATATTTATGGAATATTCATTAAAAAAAAAAATCTATTATAGTATTTTGATAAAACTTGCAGTGTAAGTTAGATAATCTTTTAGGGATGGTTTTAGTATATTGCATATTGCTCTACTCTGCTCAGTTATAGTCAGTTATGTTGGAGTAAATTTCTATGATCAAGTAAACCCAATTATGAAAAATTAGTCTTAATAAAAACTACTAATCGACGGATTTTGATGAGACTTACATGGTTATAGTCCGGGAGCCGACCGTCGATTTACCTATGTATCGAGTAAAAGGACCGGACATACATCAAAATGTAGGTCTCAATGTGCACATTAAGAATATCACTGTCTGCCAGGTCCTATCCTGCCGGAACGCAAGGCAACCGCACTTTTATGACGTCAATTTTGAGTGTTTACCTATGTATCGAGTACAAGGACCAGACATACATCAAAACGTAGGTCTCAATGTGCACATTAAGAATATAACTGGCTGCCACATACATCAAAATGTAGGTTTCAATGTGCACATTAAGAATATCGCTCGCTGCCAGGTCCTATCCTGTCGGAACCCGGTGGCAGCCGCACTTTTATGACGTCATGTTTGAGTGTTTACCTATGTATCGAGTAAAAGGACCAGACATACATCAAAATGTAGGTTTCAATGTGCACATTAAGAATATCACATGCTGCCACAAACATCAAAATGTAGGTCTCAATGTGCAGATTAAGAATATCACTGGTAGCCAGGTCCTATCCTGCCGGAACAGGGTGGCAGCCGCGCATTTATGACGTAAACTTTGAGTGTTTGCCTATGTATCGAGTACAAGGCCAAGACATACATCAAAATGTAGGTTTGAAAATGCATATTAAAAACTTAAGGGTCTTTTTTGTCCAATTTTACCGGAATCAGGTGGCAGCAACACTTTTATGACATCAATTTTGAATGTCTACCTATGTATCGAATTTAAAGACCATATATAAATAAATATGAAGGTTTAAAAGTGCACATTAATAATATCATGATCTGCCATGTCCAATTCTGCCGGAACCAGGTAGCAGACTCATTTTTTTCGTCAATTTTGAGTGTTTACCTATGTATCGGACCTGGCAGACAGTGATATTATTAATATGCACATTGAAACCTACATTTTGATGTATGTCCGGTCCTTGTACTCGATACATAGGCAAACACTCAAAATTGACGTCATAAAAGTGCGGCTGCCACCGGGTTCCTGCAGTATAGGACCTGGCAACCAGTGATATTCTTAATGTGCACATTGAGACCTACATTTTGATGTATGTCGGGTCCTTGTACTCGGTACATAGGCAGACACTCAAAATTGACGTCATAAAAGTGTGGCTGCCACCGGGTTCCGGCAGGATAGGACCTGGCTGCCAGTGATATTCTTGATGTGCACATTGAGACCTACATTTTGATGTATGTCTGGTCCTTTTACTCGATACAAAGGTAAACACTCAAACTTGACGTCATAAAAGTGCGGCTGCCAGCGGGTTCCGGCAGGATAGGACCTGGCAGCGAGGGATGTTCTTAATGTGCACATTGAAACGTACATTTTGATGTATGTGGCAGACAGTTATATTCTTAATGTGCACATTGAGACCTACGTTTTGATGTATGTCTGGTCCTAGTACTCGATACATAGGTAAACACTCAAATTGACGTCATAAAAGTGCGGCTGCCCTGCGTTCCGGCAGGATAGGACCTGGCAGACAGTGATATTCTTAATGTGCACATTGAGACCTACATTCTGATGTATGTCCGGTGCTTTTACTCGATACATAGGTAAATCGACGGTCGGCTCCCGGACTATTAGATAAATTTTCAAAGGTAGTTTTCGGAAATTGCATTGGGTTATGTTGTTTACCGAAAAAAACTACTCTAAAAAATCAATGATTCGTCTTGAAACGTGACCAGCGGTAGGGGGCGACGCCTGCTAGTTTATTATATGACATCATAAGCTAGTAAATCTGATTTTTAAAGTTATTTTATTTTATTTATTTATTTATTTTAAGGAAATTTGTTTTATAACTGAATGTTTAGGTTTATACTCAGAAGTACAGGGTGGTTAAAATTAAAGTTACCCTGTTTGGACCTACGTAGAGTCCGCCCTGGTTGACCGATATTGCTGAAACTTGGAATATAAGTTATATGGACCATGGCGAAACGAAATCTGCAATAAAAAAATTAGTTCAAATTTCGACCACCAGGTGGAAAAAAGGCGCTTTAACCCTTTTCGGCACACTGTGCCCGGTCTGGGATACCTAATTTTAATTCCAAACTTGCAAACGGCACCAAAAATATTTTAGTAAAATTTTGCTTTTACAATAAAAGCTTAAATTAAGGAATTCAAAATATCTAAAAAATTCGTTTGTGAATTCTGGTATCAGTTGATAATTTCTCATTTTATTACAGATTTTGCCCGTGCCGGAAAAGGTTAAAACCACAAATCTCAAACTGGAAAAAGAAATCTTTCAAATTTCCACTGATAGATGGCGGTTTTCACCTGCGAGGAAGGATTTTATGCAAATTTGGAGCGTTTTAAAAAGCCAGTACTCTCTGTCGTACATTCATTCTGCATCATGCCACTAGAAAAGAAGGAACGAGCGTTACTGGTAAAGTTGGTTTATCAGAACGGCAATAATTTGTCAGTTGCACTGCTAGAATACCGACGCTTGAAAGGCTTACGAAAAGGACAAATGACGAGACAAGCCTTGAAAAAGATTATGTCTAAATTTGAAAAGACTAGGGATGTGGGTGTGCAGCAAGGAAGAGGGCGGAAAAGAATTTCAAATGAAACTGCCGAAGAAGTTGCTCTAGCTGTGGTCGAAAGAGCATCGGGTTCCCAATATTCTTCGACAAGTGCTCGAGCTGTGTCACGTGATTTGTCTCTCCCTTGGTCTACAGTACGGAAGGTTCTACGATCCATTAGAAAGTGGTATCCATACAAGATTCACGTTGTGCAAGCGCTGAAACCTGCAGACCCGGACGCACGACCTCATTCGAGGTTGTTTTTGGCTAGAATAGCCGTTGATAATGCATGGCCGTGGAACATTTTATGGTCGGACGAGGCACATTTTACACTAGATGGAGCAGTGAATACTCAGAACTGTCGCGTATGGGGTACTGCAAGTCCTAATGTTCTCCATAAAAAGTCTTCACATCCTGCTTACGTAACTGTTTGGTGCGGCTTTACGGCTGATTTTATTTTTGGTCCCTATTTTTTTGAGGAGAGCACTTCTCAGGGTCCTAAAAGGTGTTCCATTACGGGTAACCGTTACTGCAATCTCCTTCAGCAGCAGGTTATTCCATCTTTACAAGAGCGGGAGTGTTTAGAGACTACCGTATTCATGCAGGATGGTGCCCCTTCTCATATAGCCCGAGTAGTGATAGCATTACTTCGTGCCCAGTTTGGAGATGATAGGGTAATTTCGAGAAATTTTCCGACAACCTGGCCTCCTCGCTCCCCGGACTTGGATCCCTGTGACTTCTGGTTGTGGGGATTCCTGAAAGATTGTGTGTATGGAGGAAGAATACGGACATTATCTGATTTAAAAGCAAGTATAACACGTCATGTATCTTCAATTGATCGAGAAACCCTTCGCGCTACTGTTGAACACGCGGTAATGAGTTTTGAACATGTGATTGATGCAAATGGAATGCACACTGAACATGTCCTGTAAATAAAAAAAAAAAGTTTTCTGTTTCCAGTTTGAGATTTATGATCTTAAAGCGCCTTTTTTTCACCTGGTGGTCGAAATTTGAACTAATTTTTTTATTGCAGATTTCGTTTCCCCATGGTCCATATAACTTATATTCCAAGTTTCATCGATATCGGTCAACCAGGGTGGACTCTACGTAGGTCCAAACAGGGTAACTTTAATTATAACCACCCTGTATATGTGTATTTTAATATAATGCAAAATTTTCCTTTCATTTTATTTATTCAATAAAATTAATTAAAAAATAATAACACTTTCTTTCTTGTTTCATATTGTTATTTTTTTTTCATTGTAGACACAGAAATAACATCCTTACTAATATTATAAATCGGAAAGTGAGTTTGTTTGTTTGTTTGTTCCGCTTTCACGCCGTAACTACTGAACCGATTGCGTTGAAATTTTGTAGACGTAAAGTTAGAAGTCCGGATTAAATAATAGGGTAATTTTTATTTATTTTATTCAAATATTTTCCTTAATAATTCGAAATTTAATTATTTTTCATACAAAATCAATAGGCATTTTTCAGATAAAATTTAAGCATTTTCCTTTCCTGTTGCCAAGAAAATAAAAAATTGGAATAATAATTTTTCAGCGGCAATGAATTTTTAATAGAAAACTTCCACACGAAAAACTATAATAAAATAATTTAAAAGAAAATAAATATGACATCATGTTTGAAATAAAAATAAAAGGTGTATTTTTTATAATACATTTAACACGGATATTTGTTTAGTTAATGGGAATTTTTGTGTAAAATATGGTGACATAAATTAAAAGTAAAAAGAATGAAAAAGAATTATATTTTTAATAAAATGGTTCACTTATGAAAATGTGACGTCATAGTTGAAATAAAACAGGTACTTTATAGCAGTCGTTAAAAATACAAGGGGTATGAATATCAGTAGCTAATGGAGCGAGATAAATAATGACGTCATATTTAAAATGAATCAGAAATATTTTTTACTTATACTAATTAATAAGTTATAAGTTACATACAAATGAATATTTTTATTCAAAACTCATAATTATCAATGGAAGAAATTTTTTGTGGGGAAAAGGTGGAAAATAAAATCACTGATTAATATATTTTTGGTTCGATTTTTTAACACTTTCGAATAAAGTTGAAAAGTTATTATGCTTTCGGTTTGTCTGTCTGTCTGGTCGCTTTCCAACTTTCGTAAATATACTCCGATTTCCATGAAATTTTTGGACATTATTATCGTTTACCTAGCACGAATACCTATTGAAAATGAAGTTTCTACCATGATTAGTTTATTTACAGGGATAGTCAAAAAATTTCCTTATATTACGGCATTATGGGGAAAAATCGTTTTAATTAAATTTAACGATGTTACAGCCTGTAGAACATATTCAAATTTATATGCATTTACAAAGTGCACTAAAATATGCATTTTGTAAAGTATGTAGTGAAAAGGGCACTTACTATTCATTTACAGGGTCAGACAGAAGAATTCCATTGCATAGGAATAAAGGGAGGAACAGTTTCCGACATATTTTAATTATGGTAAACGATTTCATGTATAATCAAATTGATATATGTTGCTGAGGCTTAATGTAAGTTATTTCATGCATAATACGAAGTGCATAGACGAAGTACAGGGACACACAAAAGATTTCAAATATTATATATTCTATCCGAAGTACTGCATATCATGGATGATGACTGTTGCATGGATGAAATGCATTTTGAATTATGATATGTGCTTTTAACTTTCGCTAAATGTATGCATATTAAATGGAGAGTATAAACGGTAATAGTATAAATAGTTAAATTTAGATATACAGGGTTACACAAAAGATCTCGGAAAGGTTACTGAATATGACCGTAATTTACTTAAAGGTGATTTTTAAATAAAATATGCATTTTTATTTTGAACTGCATTTAGTATGATGCACTAGTCCACTCATAAACGCACATATTGTTTTACTAAAACAATTATTACAAATAATATAATACATCGCTGAGATTTTAACATTCAAAAAATAGTTTTTACAGATGAGCAGTTAGTACAACGTAGATAAAAAAACTTGTTCCAGTAAATCTCGCGGAGCTTGAGTGGAGTGGAGAGGTTCCTGAGTAACGTGATAAAAATTATAAAACGGTTGCAAAAATTAGTTATGGTCAAGGCGCTACAGTACTCCCCCCCCAGTGTCTTCAGACACGGAATCTGATTGGCAAACGGACTTTTCTACCGGACTTGGTTATTTTCTCTGGTTCATTCTTTTGTTGGTCTATCGTGTTTGGCTGTTGAAGAGTTTCTTTGGCTGTTGAAGGTTTTCTTTGGCTATTGACGGGTTCCTTTGGCGGAACTTCTTCAGGCACACTGAGCAAAAATGCTGGTTTTAGTCGGTCAAGACAAACTGTTGTCTTTTTACCTTTAACGTCAAGTGTAAACCATTTGTCTGTACGGGAAAGGACTTTAAATGGTCCGTCGTAAGTAGGTTGGAGTGGTTTTCTGATTGCGTCATGTCTGATAAAAACGTGGGAACAATTTTTCAACTCCTGATAGATGAATGGTGTATGACGTCCATGGTTTGCAGGAGGTACTGGTTGCAATTTTCTCATTGCCTCTCTCAGGTTATCCACGAAAGGTTTAGGATCAGGGTCCGAAGTTGGTCGCAGCCCTAAGAATTCACCTGGAAGTCTCAAGGTAGTTCCATAAACCAATTCTGAAACTGTTGCACCAATGTCTTCTTTCAGGGAAGAACGAAGGCCGAGCAGAACAAGTGGCAATGTATCAACCCATCGTTCTGTCATGTGGCATTTGATGGCAGTTTTCAATGGCCTATGCAAACGTTCTACAATGCCATTAGCCTTCGGGTTAAATGAAGTCGTTCGAAGCTTCGTTATTCCGAAATGTCGAGCTAGAGCCTTTAATAATTCTGATTCAAACTGACGACCTTGATCGGTTGTTATGTATGTAGGCACTCCGAAACGAGAAATCCAGGCAGAAAGAAATGTCCGTGCAACCGTTTCTGCTGAGATATCAGCTATGGGAATGACTTCGGGCCAGCGCGTGAATCGGTCTATGATCGTCAAGGCGTAGCAGTATCCTTGAGATGGTGGCAAAGGTCCAATTATGTCCATGTGGACATGTTCAAATCTTTCATTTGGGGTCTTAAAGGATCCCAGAGGACTGGAGACATGACGTTGCACTTTAGATCTTTGGCATGCAATACAAGCACGGGACCAGTTTCTACAATCTTTGTTCACTTCCGGCCACACAAATCTACTGGTAATGAGTCTTGTTGTAGCCTTTATTCCTGGATGGGACAGATTATGAAGAGATTTAAATACTTCAAAACGTAGGCTTTTTGGAACGTAAGGCCTGATGGTAGTTGTTGAATAGTCGCAATAAATCTCTCCGTCTGGTAGAACAACTTTACGCAGTCTCAAAGAAGTGCTTTCATTTAATAAGTCTTGTAATTCAGGATCATTCGCCTGTGCATTGGCCAGATTTGTATAATCAATTGGCGAAGGCATTTCTATGGCTGCAATTCGAGAGAGAGTGTCTGCTATGATATTATCTGAACCTTTTACATAACGCAAATCTGTTGTGAATTGTGATATATAATCTAGTTGTCTGTTTTGTCGCGGGGATGCTTTATCTGATTTCTGATGAAAAGCGAAAGTTAAAGGTTTGTGATCGGTATAGATGCAAAATGTTCTACCTTCAAGCATGTATTGGAAGTGTCGAATAGCCGAATAGGCTGCTAATAATTCTCTATCGTACGCGCTATAACGTTTTTCAGTGGGAGACAGTTTCCGGGAGAAAAAACCCAAAGGTTGCAATTGGTTATTTGTAATTTGATTGAGTGCAGCCCCGATAGCAAAATCTGAAGCATCAGTACACAAAACCAAACCCGACGTTTCTGAAGGGTGAGCAAGTAAAGCTGCATTTGCAAGTTGTTGTTTACAGTCATCGAAAGCTTGTTTATCTTCCACAGTCAACTCGATATGGTTGTTATCTTTTTTGTTTCCTTTAAGATACTCATTTAAGATGGCCTGTTTGTCCGCAGCATGTGGCAAGAATCGACGGTAAAAATTGATTAAGCCTAAAAACATGCGTAAATCCCTTACAGTTTTCGGTTCCTTAAAATCTAATACCGCTTGAACCTTTTCTGGCAAGGGTTTGGTCCCATCTTTTGAAATCAAATGTCCTAAAAATGAAAGTTCAGAGACCCCGAACACACATTTAGATGTATTTAGTTGTATCCCGTAGTCGCTGAGTCTTTGGAATAATTGCTGTAAATGCTCTGCATGCTGCTCTTCATTATCAGAGAAAACTAAAATTTCATCCAAATATGCAAAGCAAAATGCCAAATCCCTTAAAACTTCATTGATAAATCGCTGAAAAGTTTGGGCAGCGTTGCAGAGACCAAAATTTAAAAAGGGGAATTCGAACAGGCCGAAGGGTGTTATTATTGCAGTTTTCGGGATATCCTCTTCATTTACCGGAATCGCATGGTAAGCCCGAAATATATCTAATTTTGAAAAAATAGTTTTGCCATGAAGAGCAGAGGAGAAATCTTGTAAGTGAGGAATGGGATAACGATCTGGAATTGTTTTTGCGTTTAAGCGCCTATAATCGCCAACAGGACGTATACCACCTGTGGATTTAGTCACAACATGAAGGGGTGAAGACCAGGGGCTCTTGGATGGTCGACAAATACCCTTCTCAATCATAAATTCAAATTCCTTTTTAACGGCATCGAGGGTTTTTGGATTTAATCTTCTAGGGCGACTATGGACTGGCGGCCCAACTGTCTCAATATGATGCACAGTGGAATGTTTGGCCTTCCCAAATTTGGGATCTGGGGTTATAATATCTGGATAAGATCTTAACAAGGCGTGATAACGGGAATTTTCTATAATGACTTTAACTGCCCCTTGTTGCACATTATCCAAACTGCCCGAGGTGCCTATATTTGTCATTCCATCGATAAGTCTTTTATTCCTAATATCGACAAGTAGATTAAAATGTCTCAAAAAGTCTGCTCCAATAATGGGTGTCGAGACCTCAGCAACTATAAAATTCCATTTAAAAACCCGGCGTAAACCTAAATTCAATTGTAATAATTTTGTATCGAAGGTTTTTATTTTTGACTGATTTGCGGCGTATAATTCAAAGGAGTCAGGAGAGCGTTGGTAACCGTGTTGGTTTCTTTTTATTGGTATGCACGAAACATCACTACCGGTATCAATTAAATATTTCAGATTTGTAGCACTGTCATAAACGCAAAGGCGGTTATTAGTTTTAGCTACCGAAACATCGCTACCACCCACGGCACTAGTTTGAGTGGTAGCGTCTACTCGTTTCCCGACTGGGTGAACGAGCAAGGCTGCCTACACTGCCTAGCAAAACGACCAAACCGATTATGGTAATAGCAATAATTTTGATTGTTTTCATAAGCCGGATTTCGGCTTACATTCCTAGATTGGCCTCGGAATGTGAATCTTCGGCCCCTTGAATTATATTGACTTTTTTCTTCGGAAAGTTTCTCGACAAGCAATGTCAACTTCTCAATTTGCTTTTGCATGTCTAAAATAGATGGCTGGCCTATTGCCGCAATTGGTTCTGATTTTGCAACAGAATATACCTGCGTGTTATCTGCTGTAGTTTCGTATATCTTGTCGGCTAAAACCGCAAGTTCAGGTAAATTTTCGTTCGATACCAATAAGATGGTTTGAATATTTGGTGGTAATCTCTGTAACCATAAGCTCTGCAAAAAGTTATCGTTGAGTTGGCCTGCAGCCAAATCGCGCATTTGGCGGAGTAATGTAGACGGTTTACTGTCTCCCAACTGCAATTCACTCAGAAGTTTTTTTAAGCGTTTTCCATCAGAGTCCGCGAACTCTGCAATAAGCCTGCGCTTTAATGTGTCATATTTACCCTGCTGTGGGGGACTGTATATAAGGTCACTAACATAATTTAAACTTTCAGAGTCGATTGATGAAATTAGACTAGCATATTTGGTGTCATCGTTTGTAATTCCAGATAACTGAAACGCGGCTTCTACTTGTGAAAACCATAATTGAATATTTTGTTTCCAAAACGGCGGCACGCGAAGTGCAATTCTATTAATTTCATTGCCTTGCATATCCAGCTATCTATAAATTTATGCTATCTATGCTCAGTTATAATATCAATGTGTTTTATGTGCAATAACCTTAATAATAATATGAATTAAGCATGATAAAAAGTTTTAAAAAAAATCTCTCTCGAATTTACAGAAAACAGAACTGACCTGATATCCAATCTCTCCTCAATCAAAAGCGAACTCTTTGATGTACTATCACTTAATTAATTTTGCACTGGTTGTTTGAAAGTTGCGTGCTTGTGCGGGTCACCACTGATGCACTAGTCCACTCATAAACGCACATATTGTTTTACTAAAACAATTATTACAAATAATATAATACATCGCTGAGATTTTAACATTCAAAAAATAGTTTTTACAGATGAGCAGTTAGTACAACGTAGATAAAAAAACTTGTTCCAGTAAATCTCGCGGAGCTTGAGTGGAGTGGAGAGGTTCCTGAGTAACGTGATAAAAATTATAAAACGGTTGCAAAAATTAGTTATGGTCAAGGCGCTACAAGTAAACTAAGAAATGTTTGTAAGTATATATATAAAATGATAAACAGGGTCCCGCAAAGAACTGGATACAAGGTTGTCTTCGGATGATAATTTCTGAAAATGTAATTTAGGTAGTAATAAGAAATATTTTTGTTTGAAATAAATTTTAGAAAGATATTTTCGTGTATTAAAGGCACTTGGAAGACTACAGGGCTGAACAAAAGAATTCAAGAATGTTTCTATCTATTAGTATTAATCGCTGAAAGGAAAATTTTGACCAGCAAACAAATTAGCAACTAGGGATTATCAGAAGTTTTTTTTACCATAAATTCGCGATAAAAAGTTAATTGCACATGCTTTTCATCATCAAAATTTTTTGCTTGATTGATCGATTATTTCTTCTTTAAATGTTATGTGAACGAAGTCACGGGTAACTGCTAGTATAATAATAATTATTGTTATTTGTTTATTTATATTTTAAGAATACTATGATTTTCTTTACTATTACTTACCCATCATACGTAGTATAGGGTAAGTCTTGCAATCGTTTTGAAAATCGAAAATTTTTTTTGACGGATTTACACGTTTTAGACAGTGAAGATTCCGAAAAACATATTTTTAGAAAAAAAAAATTTGCCGTCCGTCTGTCTGTCTGTCTGTAAACGCTCTATCTCCCGAACAAATTGTGATAGAGACTTGAAATTTTGTATGTAGTTAGTATGTAAGAATGGGACGAAGCCTATTTAATATCAGCAACCTCGATTATCCGGAACTATTTTTTTCGGACTCTTGAAAAATTCGTTTTGATGAAAGGTACATAAAAATGTTCGAGTTTTTTTTTCTAAGGAATGGACGTAAAAAGCAATAAAATAACACACATTTTGCATATAAAACAAAGTCGATCGGATTATTAGTTGCCGAGATATTTGTAATCCTGTTTTCCACATTCTTCGATTTTTCATGACCCTGTATTTCATTCAAATTTAAATTCAGAGGTATATTTTAATTGGAAATGAGACGCTTAATCCGACGCAGTTAATTGTTAGTTAATAGAATTATTATTTTTGGAGTTATAAGGATGTTTCTTTTACGCAGTTCGGTACTTACTTGAGTAATTTGGCGTTTTATATAATGTGTCGAAATTGGTACATCAGCAGTTCTTTAATATAGCATTACTATGTATATTAACAATATTTAAATTTTGTTTATGAATTGCAATTCATTGTATAAATAGTTTTCACATGTTTTATTTTCATATATTTATCCATGATGGGTAAGTATTACGGTGGCCCCCAACGACTAGTTTTTTCTTAATTTGTAATTTTTGAAAAAAAAAAAAAAAAAAAAAAAAAAGGTAAAGGTAAGAAAATTTTAATGTCTTATCATTTAAGCCATTATAAATCTTATTTTTGATAATATAAGAATAAGAGAGATAAATAAAATATAATTGGTACTACTCTGTTATCCCGTCGACCAAAATACTATCGCCAAATTATAAGATTAAATGCCAATAATGGATGATCGTGAATGTCAATTCAATGACATTAAATACAATACACGTGTTGAAAATGTCATTAAGTGATTTTTATTTCGACTTTTTATTTGTATTTTTATTAATATTCTACTAATTATTATTATTATTTTTATTATTTAAAATAAAAATTAGGTCAATATGTATAATTTGGCTATTAGGTTGGTGATTTGTATAATTTGGCGAAATCAGTCGACGGGATAACAAAGTAGTACCATATATTTTTTTGTAAAAATAGTACAATTTATCCAAAACAATTCTTACAGTAACCGTTCACCTGTTTTAATATTTTAATAAAGAAAATAACTGATTTTTATGCAAAAGGTAACAAGAACAACAAAGAAACGAACTATTTATTTAAATTAAATCTGATAAATAATCATCTAACTGGTTATTTATCAGAATTTGTATCTCTTGAAAAAAAAAAAAAAAAGACCCATAAATTTGGATTTAAAAACAATGTAGATATATTTTAAATATATTAAAAAAAATAATATAAATTTTACAATTTTATTAATTATATACTATTTATCAGACAGCATTTCATATTTTAAAAACCTTATTACCTATAACACTTAATAATGTTTATCTTTATGTCTTTGGAATAATGTGATAAATGGAAAATTTTTAAAACTGATATTAAAAACTAAATATGTATATCTTGCTTTTTTAATACAATTTTTGCATCGAAAACTTAAAAAAAAATCTATATATTCATTCATTAGTTTAACTTAATCAGTATAAACTCCTAAATTTAATGTATATATGATTTCATTTCATACCGATAGATGGCAGAAGCAGCAAACTATTTTCCTTTCTTCCCAAGCTCCCTTTACTTAAGATCCCACAATAGTCGCAGAAAAAGTACTGAAAAAGACCCGGATGACCATGTAAAGTCTATGGGAGCGTTCTTTTCGAATATCTCGCTCCAATTTTAATATTTTTGCATGATTTTTTTGCACAAGATAGCTGAGGGTGATCCACAACCGGGCTAGTTTTTACTTTTTCGATTTTGGTTATATATTTTTTATATTACGATAGTTTCAGTTTCAGAACCAGTTTAAACCGGTTTCGAAAAGAACGCTCCCATAGACTTTACATGGTCATCCGGGTCTTTTTGAGTAATTTTTCTGTGACTATTGTGGGCTCTTAAAATGTGTTCAATAAGATATTGTACTCTTTCATTAGACGCACCTTGTATTAAAGATAATGTACTCTTTAATTAGACACACCTTGTATTAATAAGGAAAGGGCAGCTGACGTCACTGTGGTCGAATTACTGTGGATCAGCGAGAAGAAATTTAATTTGTACAATTTAAACTGATTGAATTTTTTTTTAATTAACAGTCAGTCAATAAAATTATAATAATTTCCTTTATGCTAAAATGCTTTTCACTCCTACGAAGGAAGGGGGCGGTGTTTTAATACGTCAGATTACAGTTTAGCCAATAGCAAATCTCTAATTTTGTCCATACATGAATCCAAGTATGGTTTGCTAATATGCTTACGGGTCACTCTGATTCATACCAAGTGGGCAAAAAGTCCGTAAAAATTTAATTTTCCATAAAAAACGGGGAGAATATCCGAAATTAAAAAAAGCTTTGCAGGGTTATCGTCTATAGATCACGGCAATTTTTGGGACAAAAAGAAAAAAACCCTTAGAAACTGCAAATAGGTAACGCAGACGTACTCAAGTAAAAAAAAAAAAAGGTGCAAATAAGGAACAGAATGTTTCCAAATCGTTTATTACTGCTCTATGTGTCTCATACGACCACATTTACAGGCGATAACACATTGCAGGCGAGTCCCAATTCAACAATGGCAGGATGTAGCAGATCTGGATGTACACATGGCACTTCTCGATGGATCGTAACTTCCAGTTCCGTCAGATTCGCTTGACGAGATCGATATTCTCGGAATTTGAAGTGTCCTCATAACCAGAAGTCTGCGGGTGTCAAATCTAAAAATCGAGGAGGCCATGGTAACCTGCAACCTTGATTTTGTCTTTCCCGAACTTCTATATCAGGAATTTCTTGACGGTAGTAACAATGTGACTAGGTGATCCATCTTGCATAAAAATGACGGTAGAAAGCTCGTCTATTTCATGTATAGATCTGCACGGGCCGGGAATTTCCAGGCCCGGGTCCGACCCGGCCCGTTGTAAAACTCAAAAGTTCGGCCCGGGCCCGGCTCGTTTAAATTTTTATACTTTAGGCCCGGCCTGTACAGAAATCAGTGAAAACAGGCCCGGCCCGTTTTGGCCCGTTACAATTTCTATGATTTCTAAAAAATTCAGTTTTTATCATATAATTAAGATTTTTTTAAAATATACTGCATGCATATCTAAGGAATGATTTTACAGTATATTTTACAGAAAATACACATTAGCAACATTAATGATTACCAAGATTCTTAGGCTTTCAACATCCAAATAAAGATTCATTAAAAAATTAAAAAAGCTTAGAATAAAAGAAAAAAGAAAGAAAGTTAAAACATCGTAACTTTTGAAGCTGTTTAATAAAAGAAGATTTAAAAAATATTTCTATATCATTTTATTAAAGATTTTAAATCCAAATTCGTTCGTTAATTCAAAGAAGCTCCTTTCTGAAACATTTCTAAATTCATTTTTTTTTCTCAGAAACGCATACGATTAGCAGGTGTCTTTATTCAGAAACTATATAATCGAATGGCGTTATCCATTTTTTCATACAAGCAATTTAAGAACACTGCAAGCAAATGAAATATTGTCATAGTTAACGTTTTGAATAGAATTTCCGGAAGCGATAGCATGGGAAGGAAGAAAAACCTGCAATCATTTGAGAAACTATTGTATCTCGACAAGGTTATACAAGTATTTTATTTGCCAAAAATGAAAAACGCTATTCGATTCCAAATCCCTTCAATAGTCAGGCTTATCACTTTTATATTTTTACAATTAAAAATTAATCTGAACATGTATCAAACTTTCGTGTTTTTGAGAAATTAATTTTAAACCCATCAAGAAGTATATATCCAAGGATTAAGCTAACATATGTTTCGCTTTATCGCTGTTCATTATTTTACAAATCATGTTGTCTGTCCTACAGATCTTGAGAACAATTAAGTCTTCTTCCGGTTCGGCAAGTCTATATGTAGAAAAATAATGCAAGCTTGATCTCGGCTCGGCACGAGTCAGCTAAAAAAATATTAAAAGGGGTTACACACAATGTAACTGTCCGATGCCGTTCTCTACACTGTACAAGTTACATTTTTATATTGATGCTGTGAAACTAGTATGGCTCGTGACGCACATTTATATTTATTCTCGTTAAAACCATTTTCGTTGAAAGTAGGTCATATTTTATCATCTCTGATTAAATCTTCAAAACGGGACGGTAGGCCCGACAATTTTTTTATCGGCCCGGCTCGTTCAATTTTTTTGCCGGCCCGTTGAAAAAACTATTCTAATTGTGCCGGCCTGTTAGAAAATTCGAAAGGATTCCGACGGACTGGGTACGGGCCACGGGCCAAGCCCGGGCCCTTTCAGACCTCTAATTTCATGCAAACATGAAAATTAAATAACGTAAGAAACTTTAAATAACGCTAAACTTTCACTTTAGCCATTTTCCAGCCATTTACTGGGCACTGCCATAAGGCGAAAAATATCCGGATCAATCCAAAAAATATTAAAGACCTAATTAGATTCTGATTTTGGATTATGTTCAGTTTAGGTTAAAGCCAACCTCACAAATGCCAACTTCTGTATCCATATTGTAGTCATAGGAAAAAAAAAAAGAGGGCATAAGTTAAAATTCTGAACGTTATGTCTACAGCGTATGCCATAACTGTATTTGAGAAATAGAGAGCGTACGGAGCTGCTTAAAAAAATTTAGAAGGTATGCGATGTATACCGCCGTAATCTTTATACTCTCTACTATACCTCTGTTCTGTATCGTACTTACTGGTAAAGGTTCATGACACAACTGTAATATGTATAGGTAAAAAATGAAATATTTCATGAAGAATATTATCTTCCAAAGATGGGTAGTAAGCCCAACGGCTGGCAGCTACACAAGCAGGGCCTGATTAATGCACAGGCCTCCGGGGCATCGGCCCTGGGCTCACCAATTTCAGGGGCCCACAAATTATGAGGCTGATTTTTTTCCTTAATCAAATACTTTTCAAATAATATTGTTTTGTAAAATATGAAATGTAAAATTTAAATATTTTGAATGACGCAATAAAATTTATAGAAGCTTTTAACCTAGGCACTTTTTATCCAAACATCTTTGTCAACTCATCAAATAAACCTTTTTTTTCTGAAAGTGTCACCGAAAATGGGTAGGTAGTGGGGCCCAACTTTTTAACAGGCCCTGGGCAGAACTTCAGCTTGATCGGGCTCTGTACACGAGCACTGCTAATCCCTGCCGTTGAATCGGACGCTAATGCTTTCATTTCGGCTACAACACATGGCGAATGTGCTTCATTATACATTGTCGTCTGGATCTTATACGATTCTCCAGTTTCATCAAACCGCCGAACAGGTTTTATAAGGTATGTCGCTATGAAAGGCGTTTTCCAGTCCTCACATTCGTCTGAACTCAGAATTTGCGCAAAGCAGTGATCCTCATTCCTGGTTCATGTAAAATGTCTTCACCAACAATTAGCATTGAGCATTCATGTTCACATACACGGTTTATTAACTACATTGAATTAATTGTGGATTAGGAATGCAAAATTCTTATAACAGTCTCATCTGCATATTTCCTTCGAAGTCTCTCGTACCAGCCCCATCTGTCGGTTATTTTTTTATTTCTGTATATATATATATATATATATATATATAATACCATTAAAAGTAGACAGGATTCACCAATGGATTTTATCAATAAAACAATAAACCAAAACGAAGAATTAGAATTGAATTATAATAAAATAAAAAAATAGTGTAACGAGTAAATCAGAAAAAATAAATAAATAAAATGAATGCAAATGGAATTTGTAGCCCCAAAAGCAGAATCATCAGGCCCCAAATGCTCTGGAACTACAAATGAAGTGTGCGGTTTCATCCACGTATTAGCCATGAAATAGCAAAATAATGCGTATTTGGGGCTACCAGCACACAAAAATCAAATTATTAAACAAGGAACAAAGATATTTTACAAAAAAGGAGTTGAAAATAAGTAAAAATAATAGTTATCCATAACAAACAAAAAAGATAAAGTTAAATGGAAATATAATTGAACAGGAGAAAATAATTAATAATCGATATTAACATAAAATTAAATTAATAAAATAATTAAAATTAGAATTAAGAGATAACATTCATATTAACATATAACTTAAAATACCACTTTGTTACTTTAATCAGTAACATTTATTAGCTATTTAACTATAGATATAACTAGACAAATATCCATATATTGGTGTCAATTAAACAGTTTAAAAATTATGTTAAAATAAATAACCAACTCTCAATTATATATATATATATATATATATATATATATATATATATATATATATATATATATATATATATATATATATATATATATATATATATTTATATATATATATGTTTGCTATCAGTATGTAGAGTATTGCTACCGTATTTAATATATATATATATATATATATATATATATATATATATATATATATATTAAATAATTAACCTTTGCGTTTTTATCCAGACAACACCACCCTCCCCCGTACTCTAAAATCTACCCACCCAACCAACCTATATATATATATTTTTATTACTTTTTAACATTTTTAATTTTTTATTATTATTTTTATGTTTTATAATTTTTTTATCCTTTTTTTACGCAAAGAATTAATTATAAGATCATGTAATATCTAATTATAAATTAAAGAATATATGAATTTTTTAGGATAACCATTATTTATAGCATCATATACAAGCTTTTTAATATTAGTATTAATTAAATGGGAAGAACATAGACATTTTATTCTATATAAATGGTTAAGTATTATATTACGATATACAGAATTATGAAGACATGATTTAAAATTAGTAAAGGTATTAACTTTAAAATTAAATTCTTTCCTTTTGTCATAAATATCAGTTATAAATTTGTTCTCTTTTAATGTAATTTTAATATCTAAGAAATTGATTGTATTATTAAAAAGTAGGTTTTTTGAAAGTTCTAGATTAGAAGGATAATCAACAGGGAATTGAGATATACAGGTGTTATCAGTATCAATTAAAATTACATCATCTATATATCGATATAAATGTATGTTATTATTTAAATAATGACGTTCATAGTAATATAAGTCAGATAATACACTAGATGTACTACCACCTTCTGGTATACCAACATTTTGAATATATATATTGTTATCATGCATGATAAAATTATTATAGATAATGAAATTGGTTAAGGTATGAAAATAATCAGAATCGATATTATGTGATATATCCAACTCGTGTTGATATTTTTTAAAAAGCTCATTTATGATATTATGTAAATCGGATAAATCGATATTATTAAATAAATCTTTAAAATCATAAGTAGTGATATTTTTTATGCATTTAAGATTTTTCATAATATGGACCAGTTCATAACTATTTTTTATGCAATGTGTATTATCACTTTTTTTTGTAATATTATATATTTGATTAAGAATTACTAATAGAAGTTTGTTAGCAGCATTATTATATGTAATGCAACCAATTGTAACAGTTCTGAATTTAACAGGATGCTTATGAAATTTGGGTATAAGGACTAGATAAGGATATTTAAAGTTAGTAGGGTTAATGTCTATATACATATATACACACACACACATATATATATATATATATATATATACACATAAAATCTGTGAACTATCTGCAGGGTAGATGCTAACCCTGTAAATCGTTTTTTATTTTGTTTATTTTTCAGGTTTTTATGAATTAAAAAAGAATTCAAGATCTTTTTGCGTTTTGGTATTATTTATTAAATGTAAAAATTCCTAAAAGGTGGTGCCTTTCCGGGTGTATTTAGGGGGTGCGAGATGAGTGGGCACAAAGGGGGAAAAATTTTTTCAAACTTTTTCCGAATCTGTCATATAACATACCACCAGAAAGCCCTTAGACCACTACCACTCTTCCATATTACAAATCTTTCTCATCATCTCTCTTCGTTTTGCTATTTTAGGGGGCACTTTTCTAACTTTAACCAACACCTCTCATGTGATATGTTATTGAAAAACACAATGACCACTTTTCCATAATATCGTGTACCTACTTTGGCTCCCGGAAGCACTTTCTAAATTTTGCCTACACCTCTCATGTGATATATCATTGGAAAACCCTTTAATTATTATTTCATGTTATACCCTCCTCCAACTTTGCCCTTTCGGATGTGTGGTGCAAAAAATATTTTTTATTCACATTTTAATTAGATTAAACTGTTTCACATTTTATAAAATTGATATAATATGATTTCAGAGGTTTACTAACTGTTACTTCCTGTATAATAGAAATTCGATAGTATTTACAAGGACACACAGAAGATTATAGTACGAACGCAACGCATTTGCTACGTTTGACGTGCAATTTCCGACTTGTTATTTTTGTATGAATTCGATGTTGAAAAATTCTTAGTTTCTCTTTTTCTTATTGTCTTGTTATTCTAAAGTCACTTGGGAAAAATAAATTTTATCATTTTTTTTAATAATAAAGAAATTCAAAATCTTCTAAAGGGTAAATGGCTATCCTTTGCAGTCCCTACCTGGTATACATTCACAGTTTCGAGCGCCTATGTTAATACCCCCCCCCCCCCTCAACATTATCAATTTTATAATCAGCAGATTACAAAAACAATAATAAGAATTTGTGGTGAGCTGGTTCCATAGCTAGTGCTGTAGGGATTAGACAATTTCAAGTTTTATTTCTGTCGTAATCTTCGTTACTACTGTTATTGTTTAATAACATTCTTAGGTAAACTGACATTTTTCCGTTAGAATACCAAGGATTAATGAAATAAAAATAACATCGAAATAATCCGATTATAAAACTGTGTGAGTGAGAATGATTTTGTAATTAACAACATTAATTCTATTTATTTAAGTAGCTTATCATTCTGTTCATGTTCTCGCTAGATAGATTTATTTTCTAAGTAGTGCTGAATTCAAACTTTTTTTTTCTGAAGAAATGGTTCTGCATGATCTGAAGCATTATGAATTTACAGGAAGATATGTTTTCATTTAATTTCTGTTTAGCGTAAAAAAAAGTAGTAAATTTTTTAGAAGCAAGTTTGTTTCCCACACTATATTAATGTATTGTTGAGTAGCTCAAATAAATGGATTGTAAGTATTTCTTAAAATGCAATTCGACTAATTAATAACTATAAACTTTTTTTTTTATTTTCACAACAAAAGAATTCTTACGGTGCTCGCCATTGAGTCAATCGTTCCAAACACGGATGAATGAGATAGGTGGAGGCAGTGATGGTAACCTCGTCAAACAAATTTTCTCTCAAAATTTCCCACATCAGTCTGATTTCCCCCTCTGTTGGGAAAATTTCTAACTAGATTATTTTTTATATTATTACTCCCTCTTGTTGAAGGTTTTGAGCAATAAAAAAAATTACACTGGGAAATTCACAATAAAAGTAAACAATTTAGAACTTTTGAAAGAATTTTCTTATTTGAGTAAAAAATAATGTATGCACTCAAAGATTAACATACTAAAAAAAAAAAAAAAAAAACCAAAAATATAAGTAACTGGGTTTATTTATATTAAGCACAATTTTTCGACGATTAGTAATAGTTTAAAATTTTTAATTTTTAAACATTTTAAATATATCTGCAAGAAAGATATGAAAATTAAAAAAGAGAGTTTTTCTATTATTATATAAGCTTATACAAAAGAAAGAAATTGCACATAGCAATGAAAAACTTGACTAATGGAATAAATTAACATTTAGCTGTGTAATTTTCGAGAAGGTCAGTTACATCTCTTAACATAGCATTTTAAAATGTCATATAATTTGCATTTTCACTTAGAAAAAGATATTTCTTTCTTCTTATGTTCATTCTTAAACAGCAAAAAGAAATTTTACAATGTACGTTGTAATAGGTTGCTGCATACATAATGCAAAATCCTTTTTTTTTCTTAATCATTTTTAGTCCGATTCTATGGTTGTTCCAGAAAAGTGGATGCAAAATAATATAGGAAGTACTTTTATGTTTGATCGTTCATCACTATCCTTTGTAAAAAGTCGCATTCTGCATTAAAAAAAGAAAAAATTGCATTGCAGCGTGCAGCAATTAAAACTAGTATGCTATACGTCTATTGTAATTGTATTATGCATTATACACCATATGCATTACTATATGGTGTTTGAGGATGTTTATTTAAGTCATTTATATTCAAGAAATTTAAATTTGTGAGTCCGAACGATATTTTAAGAATCATACACAGTTATTTTTGCCAGCACAAATGTCATGCCACTTACTTCGAGGAGGAAAAAAAGCTAAAGAAATAAATTCTCAAAAATATCATAATTTCCCACAATACCACAACAATTACCTTTTCCCCACAGAGCACTGTTTTCCCCTCAAATGTGGGAAAATTCCCACGAGTTACCATCATTGGGAAGTAAGTGAAGAGAGCCCCCAAAAAGGTTTGCAACATGAAACCATTTATCGCTCAAATTTTAATGTCCCAAACAAAAGTACGTAGAAGGGATTTTGTATTAATACGACGAATTGAAAGAAATGAATTGCAGCTGAAGTATATTTTAAGAAGAAATAGTAATGAAAACATTCTTTTAAAATCATGTATGAAAACTTAAGTAATAAATATTGATGTAAAATCTAGATTTTCCAGTGCAAGACATTAACACTAGAACGCTCGGATGGAGTCGATTCAACTCCAATCATGTAACTAAATTTCAATTCGAACCAGAAAAATTTTCTTGAAATAATTTAAATTTAATCCAAGCAGATTTATATTAAAAAAATCAGTGAAATAACTTTGAATAAAAAATCTGGTGAGAAATATTATTTTCAAACTTGGGTAGAATTCCCGGGCGATCTAGTGTTAACAAAAGAATGCTATCTCTTCAAGCAAAATCTTAAAATAATTTTTTATATTGATATTTAAAACACATATGATAAAGTAATAAAAAATACTTATCTGTGAAGCGATAGATTAGTTCCTTTAAAAAAAAAATACAAGATCAAAGAAATGGGTTTAAACTGGTTTGAATTTAAAGGCATGTCAAAGCACGTGGTTTTGTTGGGACTTAATTGGACTTAATGTAGTGGATTTTAGGGTTATATTTTTCCGGTTTTTTTTGGAACATTTTCTGGAATTTAAAGTATTTTTTCCATTAAAAAGCAGTGAGTTGTACTGGCGTCTCGATTAATAGAACAATTTCTATAAAATCGTCCTTTTAGTGATATCTTTGCTTATAGTGCGTACCATCTGGTTATTTTACGACTGTTCACAGTTGTACAGAGAAATAAACAGCAATTCTGAGATATATGAGCATGCACAAAAGAATCTATAATACGCTTTATTTTTTAAAAATATTAATTATAAGAAACTATTATCCCAAAGAACTATAAAGGGTTAAAGTCTGAATGACCAATTTTAAACCACATTTTTTTTATAACCGCTTTTCCTTGAAATGAATTAAAAAAATATATGTACTTTTAAATATTTTTCATGCGTAACATTAAATACTTCTTTTTTACATAACCTCATGTATAAAATTTGTGCTGTCAGCTTTCATATTTTGAAACCTGATCGAATATTTTTTAAAGCTTTTAATCTTTATAAGAAAGAGTGTCGTTTAGTCAGAATTAACGAAATTCCATTGTAATCAACTGCTATGATATAATCATTCTTTTGAGAAGAAATTATACATTTATTAATAAAAATTCTACGTTCTTTAAAATCTTACTTTTCCGTCTCAAGGTTTCTGAGCTTTCAGAAAAGATTTCAATAGAGCCTTCTGTAAACATCTCAGCTTTTGAGAAAGAAGGATAAGATATTTACTTTCATATTTTCGCTAACAGCAAAAATCTGCAGATGTTTCTGTAGTAAGGATTTAAAAGAATAAAAAGGCGAACTCAGCAAAATCGATATAAAAAAAAGTAAAATTTCAATGTCTGGGAAATAAAACAATGAACATAAAATCAATTGTTTCGAGAAGAGTCCCTATCACTTAAAAGAAAAATCCTTTGGCTATGGTATTTCTTAATGTTATTAATGTACATTAGTGCCTAATATGCAAGTATTTTTTTTCATTATGTTGTAGAATAATGTATATTATGTCATGGAAAAATACTGTATGTACTATTGTTAAAATACATCAATTATGATGGGAATTATGTATCTAGACACACGGCAGTGTGTCAGCCAAGTTCACAAAGTAAAAGGCGACACACCGGCCGTGGGTTATATTACCCGAACCATTTCGAGCCACTTTTGACCCCTCAATAACTTAAATTCTATTTGATCTACACACTTGCAATTTTTTGTGTCGTAATAAGACCATCTTCTAATTTCCGAATCCTAAAATTTTTTTTAAAAATCTTTTACCGTTCACGAGAAATTGACGTCTGAAAACCACTGTTTTTACCACTGACTCACTGATTCACTGACTCACTCATAGAAATGTTTGACTACTTCCAGGTGACTTAGGAAGTTGAAATTTGGTGTGGAGGTAGGTTATTGGATCTATAAATAGGAAAAAATCAGAAATCAAAATTAATTAAACATTAATGGTTGGTTAGAGGATAAATTATTGGATTACAATGGAAGTTTATGAGAATTTCACAAAATACTAGAAATAGTGCCAAGTTGGCGTCACTTTTGGCGAGTATCAGGGCTAATCTCTGAAACTACCGAACCGATTTCAAAAGTAATGGTGCCAAAATGATGGTATTCGCCCCGGTTCAAACATAGACTATATCTTATGTCTGTGCCACTAACCAAAAGAGGGTTCAGAAGCGAAAAACATTCTAAAAATGTGATTTTTGTTTTACTGAAGGGCCTAGAAGCACAAAATTTGGCATGTTAATTATTTATAAGATATAAATGATCACTAATGACATTTGCTAAAAAATATCAAATTTAAATGGGTGAAAATCCGTAAAGAGCGTTCTAAAAAAGTTCGAAATACCAATTTTAAAACAATCTCAGCAACCAACAAACCGATCTTAAAAGTAATGATATCAAAATGATAATGACAGTCTTTGCTCCAACATAGGCTATATCTCAGCTATATCTCAAGAACTAATGCACAGAATTTCACCAAACTTCATATTCCGCGATACCTTAAGATACATAGCCGCTGATAAGGTTTTGGTGTGAACTGCCCTATAGGTGGCGCTGCTATGCTACATTTTGCACGATTTTTGCGATAGCTATATCTCAAGAACTAATGCAGAGAGCTTCATCAAATTTTACATTCTGTTACACTAGAATACATAACATAATTAGACGCTGATTACATTTTGGTATTAACCTTGCAACAGGTGGCGCAGCTGTGCTGCATTTTGCACGATTTTTTCGATAGCTATATCTCAACAACCAACTCACAGAATTTCATCAAACTTCAGATTTTGTTACAAAATGACATATAACATAGTCACACGATGATTACGTTTTGTTATAAATTCTTCAACTGATGGTGCTGCTGTGCTATATTTTACACGGTTTTTTTTAAACTAGCTATATCTCAAGAACTAATGCACATAATTTCATCAAACTTCAGATTCTTTTACACCATAACATAATTAGACGCTTTTTTACGTTTTGGCATAAACTGTCCAAGATATGGTGTTGCTGTGCTACGTTTTGCAAATTTTTTGTTATAACTATATCTCAAGAACTAATGGACGAAATTCCATCAAATTTCAGATTCTGTTAGGTCTTGACATAAATAGATGCTTATTAGGTTTTAGTATAAATTACCCAACATAAGGCACTACTAAGCTCATTTTCACAGAATATTAATTAAATTTTGCGTTTTAGGCTTTTCGGATACCAGAATCTCATTAGGCTAGGTCAAATGTTCGAGGAAATTGGATAGTGGTATTAATTATATTGAATAGTTAACTTTAGGGTCACCACTTTTTTTTTTTTTTTTTAATGTTAAAATGTACTTATGAGATAGAAGAAAGTTTTGGGATTGACACATCCAACTAGTTGAACTCTAGAGAAATACACAATGTTATTCGAATTGATGCCATTGCAATAGTAGAATGTAATGTATTTTTTACAAGACATTTTACTTTCGCATTGTACATAGTATAGTCTTGCAATCGTTTTGAAAATCGATTTTTTTTGATGGATTTAAACGCTTCAGATACTGAAGATAAAAACATATTTTTAGAAAAAAAAAATTACCGTCCGTCTGTCTGTCTGTAAACACTCTATCTCCTTAGTATGAAAGCTCTTATAATGAAAGAATGGGACGAAGCCTATTTAGTATCAGTAACCTCGATTATCCGGAACTATTTTTTCGGACTCACGAAGAATTCGTTCTGATGAAAGATACATAAAAATTTTGGAGTGGTCATAAACGAAATAAAATAACATAAATTTTGCATAAAAAACAAAGTCGATCGGATTATTAATAGCCGAGATATTTGTAATCCTGTTTTCCACATTTTTCGATTTTTAATGCATTTGTATTTCATTCAAATTTTAATTCAAAGATATATTTTAATTGGAAATAAGGCGCTTAATTTGACGCACTAAACTATTATATAACTAAAATAGGATTATTATTTCTGGAGTTATAAGGATGTTTCTTTTACGCAATTCGGTACTACTTGAGTATTTTTGCGTTTTATATAATTTGTCGAAATTGGTTCATCAGCAATTCATTAATAGAGCAATTGCTATGCTTATTAAAAATATTTAAAGATACCTTTAAATATTGTTTTGGAATTGCTAAGCCTTTTATAAATAGACTAGCGCACCTGACAGACGTTGTCCTGTCACCGACAAACATTGTCCTCCTGGCACCGACTCCAGAAAATCAAATAAATGTACGTAAATATGATAATACGCAGAATAAACACTACGCTCGTAATTTAATTTCTTATTACAATTATGTAAGGAAATTATTTTTTACTCTTCATTAGTTTTTGAAGTCGGTTCAATTTTTGATAGAAAAGTTTATTTTTCTCTTTTTAGTTAAAAGTTAACGATTGTCTGAAGTCGGTTAATCAACATTATAATACAGGAAATATTATTGTAAAGCAAACACGTTTGTCAGCAGTGGGGTTCGAACACGCGATCTCTTTCTTCAAGAAGCTGAGCTTAGCACTTTTAATTAAATCTGGCGCCTTAGACCGCTCCGACATTCCGTCCGCACTCCATTCATCGAACTTATTCAACACTTTTAATTAACGAAAAATCACTAACTATTAGTTTTTGCCTAATTACAAAAAAGTACTGAATCAAATTCGATGAAATGTGAATCTAAACCATTTTCGAATCTACTGGAACGCACACACAAAATTTCATCAATATCGGTCCAGTCGTTTAGGAGGAGTTCAAATACATACACACACACAGAAGATTTTTATATATAAAGATAAGCATTGAAAATTTGAGGTTTTTGCGTCGAAGATATCGCCAAATTAGGAAAATGTGAATTATCTTACAAACTACTGGATTTAAACGAATTTGCTTAGTACCATTCGATTCAGAAAGAAAAAATGCACTAAAATATGTTATCAGTTGAAAAATAACTACAAAAGCCGATTTTTATGGAATTTTTTAAAAGTTCGTTCTTTTTTCTACTCATCTTAGGGGTGGAATTTTCGAAAATCCATTTTTAGCGGCACTCGATGTTATAAAAAGTATTTTTACCCCAATTTTCAAGATTTTTGGTTCGGTAGATTTTTTTGTGCTATGATTAATACGAAATCCTGACTTTCTTTAATGTATATAGCACTTTTAATTAGCGAAAAATCACTAACTATTAGTTTTCGCCTAATTACTAAAAAAGTACTGAATAAATTTCGACGAAATGTGAATCTAAACCATTCTCGAATCAGCTGGAACGCACACAAAAAAATTTCATCAAAATCGGTCCAGTCGTTTAGGAGGAGTTCAATTACATACACACGCACAGATTTTTATATACAGGGTGTCCCAAAAGGTCGTTTACAAACTTAACATGCTGGTCTGTCATATCATGATGAACAATGTTAAATAAGAAACTAAGGGTCCCAAACGTCTTCCAAAGGAGATATGCGCCATTAAAGTTTAGGGTTCAAAAATTCAAATGATTATAAAAAGCAGAAAAATTGGTCGATTCGTTTGCGGTTTTCACTAAAACTATTCTTTATGTCAGTATTTTCTTGAAAATAAATTATTAAGATAAATTTCAGAAAATGTCGATAGAGGGCGCTTTAGACTTTGGAGTAACGATAAACTAGTTTTTACCATTATTTTTTGCATCTCATTAAATTTTTTTAGAAGCTTAGACATAAACTTAAATTTTGAGCTCAAAATCTAAATCGTTGGGAGTGGTTAAGTAGCGCAAACTGAATTGCGGGGGGAGGTTCAAATTTCAAATGATTATAAAAAACGGAAAAATTGGTCAATTGATTTGCGATTTTCACTAAAATTATTCTTTATGCCAGTATTATCTTGAAAATAATTTATAAAGATAAAATTAAAAAAAAATGCCGATAGAGGGCGCTTTAGACATTAGAGTAACCTACAACTTCTTTTTTCCGTTATTTTTTGACTCTCATAATTTTTTTTTAGAAGCTTAGGCATAAACTTAAATTTTGAGATGAAAATCTGAATCGTTGGGAGTGGTAAAGTAGCACAAACTGAACTGTGTTCAATGGGGGTGGAGAGGTTCAAATTTCAAATGATTATAAAAAGCGGAAAAATTGGTCGGTTTTTGCTAAAATTATTCTTTATATCAATATTTCCTTGAAAATAAATTTTAAAGATAAATTTTAAAAAATCCGTTAGAGGGCGCCTTAAACTTTAGAATAACCAACAATTATTTTTAACCTTTTTTTTTTTTTTAAATCTAATTAAATGCTTGCAAAAGTTTAGACTTAAATTTTGTGCTCAAAATCTAAATCAATAGGAGGGGTTAAGAAGCGCAAACTGAACTGTGTTCAGGAGTTGAAATGTTACCTTCCCCACCACTCGAACGCAGTTCAATTTTTGGCCGCTTAATTACTCACAACGATGCAGATTTTGAGCACAAAATTTAAGTTTGAACTTTTACAAGCATTTTATTAGATACAAAAAATAACGGTTTAAAATAGTTGTTGGTTACTATAAAGTTTAAGGCGCCCTCTGACGGAATTTTTTGAAAGATATCTGTAAAATTTATTTTCAAGAAAATATTGATATAAAGAATAGTTTTAGCGAAAACCGACCAATTTTTCAGTTTTTTATAATAATTTGAAAATTGAATCTCCCCACCCCCATTGAACACAGTTCAGTTTGCGCTACTTAACCACTCCCAACGATTCAGATTTTTATCTCAAAATTTAAGTTTATGTCTAAGCTTCTAAAAAAATTTTATGAGATGCAAGAAATAACGGAAAAAAATAGTTGTACGTTACTCCAAAGTCTAAAGCGCCCTCTATCGGCATTTTTTGAATTTTATCTTTATAACTTATTTTCAAGATAATACTGATATAAAGAATAATTTTAGTGAAAATCGCAAATCAATTGACCAATTTTTCTGTTTTTTATAATCATTTGAAATTTGAACCTCCCCCCGCAATTCAGTTTGCGCTACTTAACCACTTCCAACGATTTAGATTTTGAGCTCAAAATTTAAGTTTATGTCTAAGCTTCTAAAAAAAATTAATGAGATGCAAAAAATAATGGTAAAAACTAGTTTATCGTTACTCCAAAGTCTAAAGCGCCCTCTATCGACATTTTCTGAAATTTATCTTTATAATTTATTTTCAAGAAAAAACTGACATAAAGAATAGTTTTAGTGAAAACCGCAAACGAATCGACCAATTTTTCTGTTTTTTATAATCATTTGAATTTTTGGACCCTAAACTTTAATGGCGCATATCTCCTTTGGAAGACGTTTGGGACCCTTCGTTTCCTATTTAATATTGTTCATCATGATATGACAGACCAGCATGTTAAGTTTGTAAACGACCTTTTGGGACACCCTGTATAAAGATGAGCATTGAAAATTTCAGGTTTTTGCGCCGAAGACATCGCCAAATTAGGAAAATGTGAATTATCTCAGGAACTACTGGATTTAAACGAATTTGCTTAGTACCATTGTGATGTAGAATCACATATAGTTTTCTTAAATTTTACATTTTTCTAAATTACAGTTAAAACTAATCTTTAATTAAATATCTATTTTATCTTAACGTTTTATTTCGATCCCACAATAACTTTCCGTTCAAAAGAAAAGAAAGAAAAACATCTAGCATCTGCCTTATTACTGAAAAACGGCTGCCAGATAAAGAGATTTCCTGTAGATGAATTTTCGGCTTCGCTAAAATAATAAAAGAAAGAATAAAGATATGCTTTGCTTGCGGTCAGTAAAATCGCTTTTCTCTATGCTTAATTGTGATTCTAACATATTCGTTACGTAATAATCTTTCTATGTGCATGCGGCATTATTGTGTCTTTCATATGTTTTCCCAAAACAGAGTCCTAACGTATGAATTGGCGCGAATTCTTTTTGGCGTATTTTTTTAGGGCTACCCATTTCTGGTTGCCCTGCATTAAATTCAAAATCATCTTAATTGTTTAAAGCGTAACAGAAAATTTCATGGATATGATATTCACTTTTCATATGCTCCTTGTCGCCAATTCTATAATGCCAATGTGTGAATAGTGAATAAGGAATTGCCTCGCTCTCGCTTCACGCACTCAGTCATGTAAAGAAGCTCTCTTTAAAAAATGCTTACAGGCAACATCCCTAGCTATTTCTGTAAGAAATGATTTAATTTTTATAACTCTACTTCAAATAAACAAAGTTCTCGAAAGGAATTTATTTTATTGATCACAGCCTACAACTCTAGCGAGTGCATTTTTAAAAAGAACCTGGTCACAATACTTTAAATTACAGATCTATAGTACAACCATTCGATTCAGAATGAGAGAATGCACTAAAATATGTTATCAGTTGAAACATAACTACAAAAACCGATTTTTAGGGAATTTTTTAAAAGTTCGTTCTTTTTTCTACTCATCTTAGGGGTGGAATTTCCAAAAATCCATTTTTAGCGGCACTCGATGTTATAAGAAGTATTTTTACCCCATTTTCAAGATTTTTGGTTTGGTAGATTTTTGTGTGCTATGATTAATACGAAATCCTGACTTTCTTTAATATATATAGCACTTTTAATTAGCGAAAAATCACTAACTATTAATTTTTGCCTAATTACTGAAAAAGTACTGAATATATTTCGACGAAATATGAATCTAAACCATTCTCGAATCTACTGGAACGCACACACAAAATTTCATCAAAATCGGTCCAGTCTTTTAGGAGAAGTTCAATTACATACACACGCACAGAAGATTTTTATATATAAAGATTACACATATTTTATTTTCGTTTATTATATTACCCGATTGCCTCTTTCACGTTAAAGTATATCATATCTTATCAGATAAAGCATATCTATCTGTAAAATTAATTAATTCATTCATTAAAATCCTTTATCTTAAAAATGAAAGAGACAAAATCATGCTACTCTATTGGGATACATTTGTTTTAAATCTTAACTTTAAATCATTTTACCAGAAATTTAACTAAAATTACTCATATTTTCCGTTTTTAAGTTTATTTCAAAATGCTTTTTAGTCAAACATAAAAGAAGAAAAAGAAACACATTTTATTTTAAATTTACTTTTATTGATATTACTTTTTAAACTATAATATAAAAAACCTTACGTAATTTTGAACGCTTTAAAATTAATGGACTGAATCAGCAGAAAATATTGCTACGTGTAATTTTATTTTTATGCATTGATTTGCATTTTATTCTGTTTTTTTTTCTTTTTTCTTAATGGCATAGTGACAAGTTTATTTCTAAAAGAAAAATTTAAGCTAAATAATAAAGCGCAACATTAAAAATTGAAAGTAAAATAAGTGAAAAAAAAAGCTTTAAATTTTTAATAAATCGCAATTTTCTGTTTTAAGCAAAATTTGCAGTTTGTTTTTTAACATTGTATTCTGAGTTTTGGCTTTTATTTAAAAAAGAAAGGTTTTAAAAGGTTTTATTCTTTTTTATGTTTAATGATGAAGGAAATACTATATTCCTAAATAGATGCATCTATACACTATCTACCAAAAAGTATTTGTACACTTTCAGTTTTTGACATTTTGTCAAATATTTAAAAATATACTGGTCGGATTCTTCTGGAACTTCAGAAATATAAAGATTATGTTTCACTTTATATTTATTTACATTCATTTGTTAAGCGGGTAATTAGGGGGCCGGCAAAAAAACAAAGAATAATAGAAATATTTGGGATCGCCCTGTACATGAAAATGCACGAAACGACTTATCGCTTTAGAATACAAATATATGAATACAGTAGAATATGTACACTAATTTTTGTGAGAATAGCATGTATATTTATGGCGATAGAGCGATTTTTTTGAAAAATTCAAAAAATTCTGGTATGTTTTTTGTTTATATCATGCTGGGTTTTTGACCAAATTTAACGCAAATTTCAGAAAAATTGACAAAATGCAGTAGAAAAAATGTAGCGCAATTGGAATATAAATATATTAAATATTTTATGAAATATGAGTAGTTGTATAAAATAATTTTTATCTGCGCATGCGCGAACTAGAAAAACATTTTTTTTACATCATTTAATAGTCAATTCTATGGAGTGACTTATAAAAAAAAATCCAATCAAATATCGTGAAAATTCAAAAAGATATCATTATTTTAGTGAGATGTTTTTACTCTGCTCTCTAAAAACGGCTGAATCTTAAGGGATTCTCCACAAATTGACATTTTTTAATAACTGACTTTAAAAAAAAAACTAGTATTGAATTAATACAATATCTAATACAATATTGCTGCTAATAAGTACTTGACAATTGTGATAGAAAAGAAAAAGAGCTTTATTCACATTCAGGGCCAAAACTAAGAGAGGGTTGGGGGAAAAGGGCATGTGCCCCGGGCGCTAGGATGAAAGTGCCCCAAATGTACATTTTGTTTGGCGATTTTTTCCATGTCTATGTTTAGCATGATATTGTCAAAATCGTCCCATTCAAAGCATTTCTCCTATACCAAAGCATAGAAGAATCTAATGATGATGGCATAAAGATCCCGCATAAAGCAGATTTTTTTTTCGTTTTGATTCGGTTTCACGATTTTAAGGTATCATTTTTTTTTAAACAAAGCAGACTACTTTAATCAATATTACATATTTTAAGTTTTAAAATAAGTCGGCTATTAATAAATTAGAAAATTTTTCTTTGCAAATACTTTTGCAGATGCTTTGCAAAGAAGAAAACAGAGGGGGGGGGGGAGTTCACCAAAATTCATTGAAATATAAATATATTAAATATTTTCTAAAATGTTCTATGTCATGCAGTATTTTCAACCAAATATAAAGCCACATTCAGAAAAATTCGCAAAATGTAGTAGAAAGAATAAGGTGCTATTGAAATATAAATATATTAAAAGTTTTCTAAAATATGAGTATTTGTATGAAATATTTTTTAATCAGCGTATGCGTGAATGATAAAATTTATCATTTTACATAATTTAATATTCAACTCTATGGAGCTACCCATAAAAAAATCCGATCGAATTTCGTGGAAATTCAGAATGTTATTGTGGATAGGAGTGAACTGATTTTCAATTGGTCTCTGAAAGCAGTTGAATGACGTCAGATTTTACGCAAATTGCCAAATCTCCATTTACGTTTTTTACTGGTGATTTACTTCTTTTCTTAGATAATTACCAGAACGAACCTATTTCAGGATAAAAATAATTATAAAAAATCGAAGCATTTGTGTCAAATCTACCCATTGATACATAATTGATAATGGCTCTTATGCAAATGCCGATATCTGCGATCCTGAAATACGTCAAGTTCTCCACTGTTAAATGTGGTGTCGAAAACAACACTGACATCAATCGCATGCATGATGCCAAGAAGAACAGAGCTGTTTGATTTTGAGAAAGGTGTGATCATCGGGTACCACCGAAATGGCCGATCTTTAATCGACATATCTAGCGAGCATAATTACCCCAAAACGACTGTGGCTTATGTGATTAGAAAATGGAAGCTGAATGGTGATTGTCAGAATGTGGCCAGAGTAGGCAGACCGACGAAACTGGGAGATAGAGACCGACGGGTTTTGTCTAGAGAAATTCGGAAGAACCGCAACCAACCAATGTTACACATACGCCAAGAATTTCAACAAGCTTCAGGATGTGTTGTTTCAATGAATACCATCCGTAAGGAAGCTCATCTGCTTAATTTTTATGGCCGTGCTGCCGCCCATAAGCCTTTAATCCCCAAGTCCAACCGCGCAGCTCGGTTAAGTTGGTGCAAAACACGCCAGCAATGGACTGTACAGCAATGGAAACAGGTTCTCTGGAGTGATGAATCAAGGTTCACCCTCTACCGTTCTGATGGTAGGGTCTGGGTCTGGCGTCTGCCTGGAGAACGCCTCCTACCAGAATGTATTGTGCCCACAGTTAAATTTGGCGGAGGGGGAATTATGTTCTGGGGTTGTTTTTCCTGGTTCGGACTAGGACCCTTGGTCCCAATTCATGATAAGCTCAATGCCGATGCCTACTGTAATATACTGGACAACAGTGTACTTCCTACGTTGTGGCAATACTATGGATTGGACCCATGTTATTTCCAGGATGACAACGCAAGCTGCCATGTAGCGAGGTCCAGCATGGATTGGTATGCTGATAATGGAGTGCATCGACTCGAGTGGCCTGCCCAGAGCCCAGACCTGAACCCATTAGAGAACCTCTGGGACGAGTTGGATCGTCGAATTAAGGCGGGTGACACACGCCCAAAATCAGTAAAAGAGCTTACCTGCCTTGTGCAAACAGAGTGGAATAAAATACCATTAAATGTAATACAAGGACTAGTTGAGAGCATGCCCAGGAGAGTCGCAGCTGTAATTGCCTCTCGAGGAGGATCTACAAATTATTAAATGTGAACAGGGCCAAAACCACTCTTTTTTTCCCGAGGCAAACGTGGATTTTGAAGGTACCCCTTTCCCCCTCCTTCGCAAAGCATATTTACAGAGAAAATTTCTCCAATTTATTAATAGCCGACTTATTTTAAAACTTAAAATATGTAATATAAAATAACGTATTCTGCTTTATTAAAATACTCCAATTAGATACTTTAAACCGAATCAAAAAAATTCTACTTCCAAAAGGATCTTTAAGGCCCTTGTCCCTGCCCGCGAAGACACTGCTGAGCTAATGCTGTTCCTGTGGGGAGGCATTTTTCTAATAACTCTTTCGCATTTTGAAATTTTCATTTTTTTTTTTTTTTTTTTTTTTTTGCATTGGATAGCGGAAGTCCCTCTCAAAATCGCTCCTTGACTACTTTTTCGATTTGAGTCATAGATATTTTTTATAAAGTTAGTTTCCCTTTCAGAACCGCTTTTGGAAGTGAAAGAAACATTATAAAAATATCTACGCCAAAATTGAAAAAGTAATCACGGAGCGATCTTGAAAAGGACTTCCGCTATCCAATGCAAAACATATTATTTAAAAATATCCAAATGCAAAAGAGTTAGAAAAATTGATCCCCATAGGAATAGCATTAGCTCGTGAGCATCTTCGCGGGTAGGGGCAGGGACCTTAAGCCATCATCATTAGATTTTTTTATGCTTTAGCATAGCCCAGATATAATAATTTTAACAATATTATGCTAAACATAGCCATGAAAAAAATCGCCAAACGAAAGATACATTTGGAACACTTTCATCCTAGCGCCCGGAGCACATGCCCTTCTCCCCCCCCCCCTCTCTTACTTTTGGCCCTGAATGCGAATAAAGCTCTTTTTCTTTTCTATCACAATTGTCAAGTATTTATTAGCAGCAATATTGTATTAGATATTGTATTAATTCAATACTAGTTTTTTTTTTAAGTCAGTTATTAAAAAATGTCAATTTGTGGAGAATCCCTTAAGATTCAGCCGTTTTTAGAGAGCAGAGTAAAAACATTTCACTAAAATAATGATATCTTTTTGAATTTTCACGATATTTGATTGGATTTTTTTTTATAAGTCACTCCATAGAATTGACTATTAAATGATGTAAAAAAATGTTTTTCTAGTTCGCGCATGCGCAGATAAAAATTATTTTATACAACTACTCATATTTCATAAAATATTTAATATATTTATATTCCAATTGCGCTACATTTTTTCTACTGCATTTTGCCAATTTTTCTGAAATTTGCGTTAAATTTGGTCAAAAACCCAGCATGATATAAACAAAAAACATACCAGAATTTTTTGAATTTTTCAAAAAAATCGCTCTATCGCCATAAATATACGTGCCATTCTCACAAAAATTAGTGTACATATTCTACTGTATTCATATATTTGTATTCTAAAGCGATAAGTCGTTTCGTGCATTTTCATGTACAGGGCGATCCCAAATATTTCTATTATTCTTTGTTTTTTTGCCGGCCCCCTAATTACCCGCTTAACAAATGAATGTAAATAAATATAAAGTGAAACATAATCTTTATATTTATGAAGTTCCAGAAGAATCCGACCAGTATATTTTTAAATATTTGACAAAATGTCAAAAACTGAAAGTGTACAAATACTTTTTGGTAGATAGTGTATAACTAGGGAGCTTTGTTATTGCGCATTCTCTTTAGGGAAACAATAAAGTGATCTAATTTGTCAATATTACAAAATTAAAGGAAAATATTTGAAAAAAAAAACATGAAAACGACTTAGAGATTGTTCTTACCTTAGCGTTTGTGGCAACCTTTAGTTGTACATTAGAGGTCTGCCACAGAATAAAGAAAAATAATAGAGATGAGAGTATTAGTATTAGAGATGGGCAACATCGTTCCTTTTAAGGAATCGTTCCAGCCGGAATCGTTCATCGAAAGCAACCAGTTCTTTGGAATCGTTCCTAAAAAAGGAACGAATCTGAAAAAAAATAGAGCTAATCCAAAAAAAGAACAAGTTCAAGAAAAAGAGGAACGAATCCGAGAAAAATGGATCGAATCTGAGCAAAAGGAACGAATCCAAGAAAAAAGGAACAAATCCGAGAAAAAACGGACTGAATCCGATAAAAAAGGGTAGATTTAAAAAAAAAGGATTTCAAGGGAAAAAAAAACACGTCCGAGAACCATTTTAAGAAAAATGGAGTGAATCCGAAGGCAAGAATGAAAGGTCTATCACAAATATTGCGATCTCGATGTCATAAAATCTACCCGAAAATATAGACATCGTCGTTTTACTTTAAACGTGTGAAAAATAATTTAAATATCTTACAAAAAAAATGAAGCTTCAAAACATTTCACATAAAAACTTAACACATACTTTATTCCAGAATAATTCTACTACTTTTCCATTTCTCATGATCGTATGCAAAAAATAAAACTATAACATGGAGCCACTATGAGAGTGTGGACACCAAAGTAAATACAAATATTAATCGAATTCGCGACATTCTCCCACCCTGAGTTTTCGACAGATAAACTCAACATTGGGTACAGTAAAATATAAAATAAAATATGACTAATACTTACATTACAGTGAAAAGATACAATTCTTACAATATTACTTTTCTCAAAACAGGTAAATAAACATTTTCTTCTGCAAAATTCAAATAAAATTAAACATATTATTACAAATTCAAATTAACACTATGAAATATACTAAAAAATAAGAATAAAGTTTTTTATTGAAACAGTATTTAGAGTTAATAACGTTTTGGGACAGCCACTATTCTGCCACTTCTCGTTCTTAATACATGATCACTAGAAAGTTCTTTTGGAATCTCTAAATTGTACAGTTTTTGGACAGGTCGCAAAAGTTAACCATTTTCAGTTTTTAATCATGCAACTCTTGGGTGGCCATCTTTACCAGAAATAAGTTCTTGCACTCGGGCTAAAGCCCAATAGGCATGTTTCTTATCAGACTCTACGAGTACGACATCACCAACGGTCAGTTGCTTGACATTCTTTTGCAAAGAACTTTTCTGGCGCAATTGTCCTAAATATTCAATACGAAATCGCTTACGTAGGTGTTCTCGAACATGTTGCCTATACTTAACTCTTTTATTTAATTCTTGCGCGTCAATTGCATCAAAATCTCTCACATCTGAAGATCTTATGTCCTGTAAAAATATTGATGGTGTTAACGGTGCTAGATCGTTCACATCTTCAGTAACATATGTTAGAGGTCTAGCATTCACAACTTGTTCACAATCACAGAGAATTGTGAGCAGTTCTTCGTAGGATAATGAAGCTCCACCTAGAACTTTTCTCAGGATGCGTTTCACCATTTGTATCAATCGCTCCCACCAACCGCCCCACCAGGCAGCGGTAGGTGGGTTAAATTTCCAGCGAATCTTTTGTGTTGCTGCAACGGCAAAGTTTTGCTCCCAATATATGGCTGAAAATGCTGTGTCTGCCCCGACGAAATTTCAGCCGTTATCAGAATACACGGTGGTTGGTCTTCCTCTTCGCGCTATAAAATGCCTGAAAGACTGGAGGAAAGCATTGACGTAACTAATTCTAAGTGTATGGCCCTATATACTGCACAAGTGTACAGAACAATCCAAGCCTTTTCCTCATTCTTTAAATATAATGGGCCGGCTAAATCAATTCCAATTATTTGAAACACTGCTGCGTCTTCAACTCTTTCTGCTGGTAATGCAATAGAAATCGATTCTGTCTTTTGTGCACTGAATCTTCTGCATCGTACACATTTCTGTACTACTACTCGAATAGTTTTCCTAGCTTTTACGATCCAGTAGTCTTCTCGTAACTATGTCATCATAAGAGCCACTCCTGCATGCAAAAGCTCTTGGTGTTTCCAGAAGATCAGGCGGTGGACTACAGGATGGTCAGAAGGCAAAAGAACAGGGTATTTAAAATTGAAAGCATCTTCTCTATAAATAACTTGCGTTTTCACTCTTATAATACCATCTTCATTTAGGATTGGTCTTAAGCTACGTATCTTCTGATTATTCTTCTCGTTGAATCTGTCTTTCTGAATCAAAATTATCAATTTTCTTTCGGCTTGTTCTAATTCCAAACACATAAGTTCAGAAACTTATTTTGAATTAGGATTTCTTAAATTGTTTAAGAATCTTAAAATCCAGGCGATCAATCTTATAATTTTCTTGAAAGATGAAAACCGTCGATAATACCAATCACTAGATTCTGTGTTCTTGTTCATTGCTGAAATTACACTTTTCCGTTTTTCAGAGTTAATAATTTCTTCATCGGGAATTTCGACACTTTGAGGCCAAGTATATTCAGGTTGAGCCAACCAATCCGGTCCCTCCCACCATCTTAGTTGTAAAAATTGTTCAATCGAACAACCTCTGGAAGGGATATCTGCCGGATAAAATTTTCCTGCAATGTGTCGCCATTGGTTCTTTTGAGTTAAAGATCTGATTTCTTTTACGCGATTCCAAACGAATGTTCCCCATCTTTCGTTTCGCTTTATCCAGCTTAAAGCTGTAGTTGAGTCACACCAATAAAATATCTTTAAATTTGGAATTCGTAGACCAGATATAACTCGACTTCCCAACCTGGCTCCAATGCAGCATGCTAAAAGCTCCAACGGGGTATCGTTATGTTCTTAAGTGGAGCTACTCTTGCACGTGACTGTACTTAAGTTACCAGGATTTTATCTTTTCTCTTTACTCTTAGAAAAATGCAAGTAGCATACGCATGTTTGCTTCCATCACAAAATATGTGAAGGCCTACATCATTACTTTCATAATTATCAAAATACATCCATCGCTGCAATTTGATGTCAGAAATCATCTTCAATCCTTGCACCCATTTTAAAAATTGTTTAGCCAAATTAGTTGGGAGTAATTCATCCCACTTAATTTTTAACTTCCAGCATTCTTGTAGAATAAGTTTAGGGAGCAAAGTCACGGGAGAGGTAAATCCAAGAGGATCAAACACTTTCTGAGCGAATGAAAGTACAGCTCGTTTTGTGGGAATAATTTGTTTTTCCTCAATAGAACCGATTTTGCAAGATAGGGTATCGTTTTCCAGATCCCAGTTTAAACCTAATACTGGTGTTACATTAGCTGTTGAATTTTCAGAAATAATTTGAATGGTGACAACCATCCCCTGAGATTAAATTTTGCAGAGAATAGTAACGTTTGGGATTCAAATATAAACTTATTTAATTCTTCAACTGTGTTGAAACTGCAAACACAATTATCTACATATAACGATTCATTCAAAATTTCTACTGTAGAAGCAAGATTTTCAGTCGCACTTTCTAAAGGATGTCTCAAAGTAGCCGCTAATAAAAAATGGCTACAACTGATTCCAAAAACAACACGTTTATGTCTATAAATTATGCCATTTTCCCATATAAATCTCAGATAGTCTCTATCCTCTACTCTAATACCAATTTGTAGAAATACCTTCTCTATATCGGATATTGCACCAACGGGATATTTCCGAAACCGATGCAATATAGAAGGAATCATTTCAATCAAATTTAATCCCTTATCTAGGCAATCATTTAGAGAAGGGGAACCTTTAACATGAGCCGAAGCGTCAAAAACTGGTCTAACTTTAGTAGTTTCACTCGATTCTTTAAATACAGGTCTGTGTGGCAAATAATGTACTTTAGTTTCTTTATTATCAACCACCCTTTCAATTATTCCTGCATTTATCCACGAATCAAATACTTCGCTATATACCTCAATTTTATTTAAATTAATTAACTTTTTCCTCGTTGTAGCAAGCCGCTTTTCGGCCAATTCTCTATTGTTAGGTAAGCAAGCTTTATCTAGCACCCATGGCAATGCTACTTCGTATCTCCCTTCTAAATCTATTCTTATATTACTCTTAAAATGCTGCATAGTTTCTTCATGAATTTCAGATTTAGTTTTGGATTCAAATGGATCCGTTATACCCATAATATCCAGCTTCCACAAATCAGCAACGGAACAATTGTTCCAAAGTGATGAAATAATCATAGCAGCCTCATTTGTTTCTGATTTAATACTTGGAATTTTTCCCATTAGAGTCCATCCCAAATGTGTTTTTACCGCAACCGGACCACTTTCTAAAACTTTAATATTTCCGGCGAGTAATTTTCCGGCCACATCAGAACCAATCAATAATTTCATTTCATTTTCGGTTTCACATGAACTATTTTCAACATCAGAAATTTTAATACCACATTTATTTAATTCTGATAACCAAGGCCCATTTGGCACTTTTCGTATTTTAGAACAAATAACAAGAACATCTAAAACATGCATATCACATTTATAACTATTGTCTATGCTACTTAAGTGAATTCTATATTTATTATGCTTTGTTTCACTTGTTTCAACATTACCAAATAATGTGTGAATTAATTTAATTTCACCAATACTTTTATAATTCAAATATTTAATTACATCTCGTGATAAATAGGAGCGTTCGGATCCTGTGTCAATAACTCCACGCACGATTTTCTCTTTTCCATTGTGTTTTACACGGACATTCAAAGTTTGGAGTAACACAGTTGGATCCGAACCTTGAGTAGTTAAAACAGTGTCACTACTCCCTGATTCATGTGTATGACTTTCTAACGACACATTACCACTCTCATTAAAAACATTTTGACATAATATAAAAAAATGTCTTTTACCACAAATCGTGCATTTAATTTTAGAGTTACAATTGCGCGAAATGTGGTTTTTCTTCAGGCAAACAAAGCAAGCCCCTTTTCTCAAAATTAAGTTACGTTTCTCATCAAAGGAAAGCGAACTAGCTTTAAAACATTTTTCTGATAAGTGACACTTGTCACAAAAAATATACACAAATCTTCACGTTTTTTAACTAAATTCTTATTAGACTTATTATTTACAAATAAATCTGTGGCAGTTGGCATTGACTTATATTCATTATTACATTTATTATATTTCTTTGGGTTTTCAAAACCAAGATTGGAATGAGCCAAAAGAACCCGCTCTTCCGCAATTACTTCATTTAAAAAAATCAAGGATAGAATTTAATTGGTTCTTACCTTGAGCAGTCTTCTCACGCTGTCTTTCCCAGATTTTTAATATATCATGAGGTAGACAAGATTCTACAAGTGGAAAAAGTATGCTGGCATATTTCTCTTCTGTGACACCTAAGGATTCTAGAGATCTAAGTTTTGTCTCTAGATTATCATATAACGACGATAAATTAAAATTCTTGCTTGATGATCCATTATTATTTAAGACTAATTGAAGAAGGTCTCTAACATATATTTCAATAAGTGTATCTTCTCTGCCGAACCTTTCTTTAAGATGTAGAATTACTTTTGGATAATTATCAGCAGAAACCGGATAACTATTTACTATCTGTGCAGCTTTGGATTTCGGCGTTATCGCCTGTAAAAGATAAACGAATTTCAAATGTTCATCTAAAGTGGTGTCTTCATGAATTTTACTGAATGAATTCCAAAAGGTTAATCATAATCTTGCATCGCCATCAAACGGCTGTAAACTTATTTCTGGTAAGCGAAGTGGTCGGGACAGCGTTCTTTCAACATTTGTATAATTCTGCGATCGGAGTTGATCTTCGATAGGCTTCACCAAAAATGTCTTTACTTTTGCTTTATAGCAATAAATTTTTCTGTATACTCCTCGCATGCTTCAAATTCTTTAGAATAATCTTTTTCTATAACTTTCTCTGTCAACATAAAATTCAAAATTTCTTCATCTACAGCTCGCAATCTTGTGCTTTTATCTTCCAGTTGACTCATTAAATTCTCTATTAAATTAGCATCTGGAGTTGCTTCGTTTAAAGCTTCACTTAAAGCATTATAAGATTTCGTAAACCCAGCTCTAAGAGGCGTTCTTTTGATTTCCAAAGGATCCATATTTTCAATGACAACTTCTGTTAACAAATAAAAAAGTTACTTTTCACACGTCCTTGTTCGGGCGCCACATATCACAAACATTGCGATCTCGATGTCATAAAATCTACCCGAAAATATAGACATCGTCGTTTTACTTTAAACGTGTGAAAAATAATTCAAATATCTTACAAAAAAATGAAGCTTCAAAACATTTCACATAAAAACTTAACACATACTTTATTCCAGAATAATTCTACTACTTTTCCATTTCTCGTGATCGTATGCAAAAAATAAAACTATAACATGGAGTCACGATGAGAGTGTGGACACCAAAGTAAATACAAATATTAATCGAATTCGCGACAAGGTCAAGGAGCGACATGCAATCCTTAATATTTATTACTAATTTATTTTCTTATTTATCCATCTTTTTCCATACCATTTCTTACCGTTCGCCTTAATTTTTTTATATTTTGGACAAAAGATTTTGCTTTTGAGATTTCATTTTCTTGATCTATCTGTGCTATTATATATCATAAATTTTTCTAATCACCATAATACAAGTATTTCCTGACTTTATGATTTATGACATTAAGCATAATTCCTCTTGAACATTCAGTTGACCTTTCATTTATCGCTATAATTTATCCATGAAATTTTACTGTAGATTTAGTTTTGGTCCTCTATTAGATTTTCAACGAAAACTTTGCTTTCCTCTCCAAAACATCGTCAAATGACCCTCTATTTATGTTATTATTTTATGTAGGAAATTTCATTACTGATCTGATATTTGACATCAGGGTCTACGATTTTTTCCCTCTTCAAAATCCACCTTTATATAATCTTCAGCTTATATATCGGTTCTCGCAACCGGCCGTTTTCCGAGTTGGTCAATTTCGGTACGATTCCTCAGAAATCGGTTGTTTTGGAATCTGCGCATTTCGAAAAAAAAACCCTGTCGGTTTGGCCTATAGGCGAAGGTAAATTTCGTAGAGTGATCGTTTCAACAACAAAAAATAAAAAATGGTTAGAGATAAGCCCAGTTTAACAACTTTATTTGGCCGCTTTTGAAAAATTTTTAATTTCATTTTTCTGTAATTGGTTTTATGAGAATCATCTTAAGCGAAATTCGGCTCAAATGCCCATTTTGACAGCATATTTTGAAATATATTCTGCTTTATTACAAAAAATCGACCAATACGTACATTATACAGTTCCTAAATAATAAAAAATTGTTAAATGAATGCGTTTGAGAGCAAAATTTAATTTAAAAACGAGTCATAAAATAATCAGTTTGTTAGTTGAATACATCCTCAATTTTTTAATCATGATCGCTTAGGGATATTTTGTGCGAAGTGCCCACTTTGACAGCTTTTAAAAAAAATATATTTAGCCCTTATCAAAAAACTGGCCAATACAGTACATTATACAGTTCCTAAATAAAAGAACCTGTCAGTTGGATGCGTTTGAGAGCAAAACTGAATTTATAAATGAGTCAGAAAATACAAATTTGTTATTTGAATACCTCAATTTTCCAATCACGATCACTTCGGGATATTTTGTTCAAAGTGCCCATTTTGGCAGCCTTTTTTGAAATATATTCTGCCTTTATCAAAAATCTGGCCAATCCGTCACATTATATAATTCCTAAATAAGAAGACCTGTAAATTGGATGCGTTTAAGGGTAAAAATAGATTAAAAAATGAGTCGCAATTTGTTATTTGAATACTTACTCAATTTTTTCATTCACGATCACTTCGGGAAATTCTGTTCAAAATACTCATTTTGGCAGCCTTTTTTAATATAAATTCCGCCTTTATCAAGAAATTGGCCAATACATCACATTATATAATTTCTAAATAAGAGGACCTGCCATTTAAACGGGTTTAAAATCAAAAATGAATTTAAAAACGAGTCAGAATATAAGCAGTTTGGATTCGAGGTTTTTTTCTGCAACTCCTATTTTATTTAATTTATTTTTGCTATAAGAATTGGTCTATGAAAAACTTGTTAGTATAAAAGTTGTAGATATTACTGAGAAAACGTAAAATAAATTTAATTAGATTTGATAGCTTATCAATGACTAAGTTAATGATTATGACTAAGTTATGGATTTTTTTCTTTTTCCACCTCTTTTTTCTTTTCGTTTTTAATTTTTTTCATCTGTAAAAGTTGGTGCTATCAAAAACTTATAAGTACAAAAGTTTTAGACAATTTTGAGAACATTTATAAAAAAAATAGTTGGATTTGATATCTTGAGAATTGACGAAGTTATGAATTTTTTTCACCCCTAAACCTTGTTCCCCCCCCCTCCCTTGAACCCATTTTTAACTTTATCAAAAATCTGTCATGCATAAAATTTCGACCCATTATTTAGAAGTAAAATAAACTTTAAACTGATTTGATATCTATTTTAATTAAGAATATTTCGCGTTTTTTTCGGTTTTCACAAAAACCCTCCCTATTTCCACCCCCTTAATCCGATTTTGCCTATTAACGAACTCGACCGAGATTTTATACACTAAAATCGCTTCAAAACATCATTTTTCATGCATATATATTAAATGGCTTTTGCTCTTATTGAAATATAGGAAATACAATTCAATTTAATATTTTTTTAAAATAAAAGCAACTAACAGTTCATGCATATAAGATTAATTTTGGCTTAAAAATTTTATGGTTTTCGATTTAAGAAAAAATAATAAAATGCACAGCATAATTATATCTGTAAGATCGTAATTTGTTCAGTCCCATGTGATACGGTCTTAGTAGATTTTATTATATTGTAAATGCGCTATTTGTTATGAAAAAACCTGTAAAACGTAAAATTCCCCTTTCTTTGATTTCTTTTTCTTTCTTTCGGTTTCTTTCCTAAGGTATTCATTATATTCTGTCTCCTTGAAATAACTTTGCTTCTTGCACAATTGGCGATCTTATTCTGACTTCGGATCTTGATGAAAGTATCACCTCTCCTCCTCCCTTTATTATATGATATCCGGTGGGACTTTCCGTCACCTCTAATGTGTCCATCCTCAGAATCCGTTATCCCTTCATTTTGAGATAGCCTGTGATCAGGCCCGTAGCCAGGATTTTCTTTCGAGAGGGGCTCAATTTTGGAATTTTTTCTATTCTTACAAAAGTAATTTGAATAATGTTCAGTAAAAAATTTTAAAAATAATCTAGGCTTATCCTAATGTGTGTTTCTACGTCGGATACTTGTTATCTATGTCAAATATTGTAATTTCATATTTAATTTTTTCAATTTCTGTTGCAATTTTTAACTTTTAAAAGCACTTCCAAATTCCAAACCAATTTGGGAACCGTAGAGTTTTTAGGAAAATTTTTTCTGCGAAACTTAAAAAGCACAAACTAACAATGTTTGAGATGAGTCTCAAGTAGGGATGGGATGAATATTCTGCCACTATTCGGTATTCGGCCTATTCGGTCCTTTTGCCGAATATTCGGTTGGCCGAATATTGAAGGCTTGTTGACCAAATGCTTCTGCCGAATACCTATAGCCGAATGATTAGAGATATCTGGCCGAATATTGCTAAAATCTCGCCGAATAGTGAAAGATATCTTGCCAAATAAGTTTAGGATTTAAAGAATTTCATTTCTTGCATTTTTTTTAAAATCTAAATTGGCTATATTCTAGCATATTCATGAAGTCATTCTCATTCTTACTTACAAAATATGCAATTATTCAGATACTAAAAATATACAGCCTTTCTGTATTTCCTATAAAAGTTAGTGATATTTTAGAAAATGCTGCATCAATTGGAGATTGAATTGTATGGCAAATGTCTTCATTAGAGAATGACTTATTACAACTCAAAGTATAAAAAGATATAGAAAAGAAAACGCTGCCTTATTCTAAAACATTCGAATATTTATTAATGTCTGCAGATTCCATGCACATATAAAAGCTCCTATGAAATTCATAACTTATTTTCTACAAAGTAAGAAATGAAAAAATTCATTCGCTAAGTGTATTGTAGATTCATTTTTAAGATTTAATATCAAATATCACTATTGCAAGTACAACAGTACGTATGAAAACAGAACTTTTGTCAAACTAGATACTCATTAGATGACACAACTTGCTGTATGAAGATGGTTTTATAAATATTTAAATATAAATTCTAAATATTGAACAAAATATTTTTTTTTTATTCCATAGTCTTTATTTTTAAATAATTATTTGCATAATTACTGACTTAAATATGTAACATCTGTACTAATAAAAGAACAAAACGCTCTGTCTGCGTGTGTGTGTGTGTGTGCGATGGCTAGCAAAATCTACAGCATGTACGAAGCTCAAAATTTTTTTGAGAGTAGCCCCAAATCTCTCCTGATGCACCTGAGCTTCAGAATTTCGAAATTCCAATTATTAACTGAGTAATTAATTAAAATCGAGAGGTCACTCTCATAAAAAATCATCTTTTTCCAATGTTTTCTCTTTCGTTTGTTTACGGTTGGTTGGTTGTGTAAAAACTTTCGCAGAAGTAATGAGAAAGCTGAGACAGAATTAAAGAAACCCATAGAGGAATGAGATAAGTGGAGGTGAAGTAAGCCTCAAAAAAGGTTTGCGATACGAAACCATTTATCGCTCAAATTTTAATATGCCAAACAAAAGGACGTGGAAGGGATTTTGTAGTATAAGACGAATTGAAAGAAATGAATTACAATTGAAGCATATTTCAAGAGGAAATAGCAAATTTTTAAAATGGTCTTTGTTCTATTATTATTTATTAGAATAAATGTTCGCTTTTAAAATGAAGGAAATTGGAAAATTAGCAATAATTAAATATCAAATTAAAATTAAATAAGATATTGAAAACATTTGATGCGAACTAAAAATTGTATAACTAAAAGTTTCCTTCATTAATGTAATTTAAAATACTTTATAACGTAGATGAAAAATGTTTATGACTTAATAATTGCATGTAAATAAATATTTAAAATATAATGATGAAAACATTCTTTTAAAATCATGTATGAAAACTTAAGTAATAAATATTAATCTAAAATATAGATTTCTGACTGCAGACGATTTTAATGTACTAACAAAAGAATGTTATATTTTCAAGCAAAACATTAAAATAATTTTCTATATTGATATTTAAAACACGTATAATAAAATAATTAATAAATTTTTACCGGTGAAGCGATAGGTTAGTTCTTTTTAAGAAACAAGAGCAAAAAAAATACGGGTTTAAACCTGTTTCAATTGATAGGCGTGTCAAAGAAGTGCTTTTGTTGGTACTTAATTGGACTTAATGCGGGGTTACATTTTTAGCATCAACTCCAGAGATAATACTTCCACTCTATTAATTTATTTTTACTCTATGAAATAAACCAATTTGAGATTTTGACATTTCAAAAGTGTCTGTTTTTTTTTCCAAAGACCTTTAAAATACATAGACTGGCAAAATGTCAGTTTAACTTAGGATTTTTCAACACAGCTGTTACGTCAGATCGTTGGTACTTCGTACATTATAATGTATGTGTGGTTAGCTATGTTGCAGTAAATATATGTATATATGAGGCTCTTTTGGCAGTTTTTTTTAAATCATTGATTAAATTTGAATGCATTTTATTTAAGTTAAAATTTTATTAAGACTTTAATTTGTTTTTAAAACAAAAATGAAATGTCTCTTTGACGTACAATTGTTCGAATCGGCAGACGATTCATACACAGTAATAAATTTTCAAACAGCAAATAAATTATGTATCAAAAATAGTCACTAAAAGAATAGTAGCAAAACATAATGTTTAGGCGTATTAACACATAACCCGATCCCAACCAGAAAAAAAAACAGACCATACTCCGATCCAAGCACGACAAAAATTCCATGAGCATAAACCCGACCCGAACCTAAAAATTCCATTTGAAAAAAAAAAAAAAAAAAAAAAAAAAAAAAAAAAAAAAAAAAAACTATGGATTTGATATCTGACCCGAATCAATTCCGAATCCCACAAAAATATTCAAATGAAGCATACCCCAATCCGAACAAGGAAAATAATGTTCGTGTATGTGCAACCCGACCCGAACCTAAAAATTTTCTTTGAAAAAACCCGAAAAATGACCAGAACGAAACCTGAAATCGATAAAAATATTCCAAAGAACTATAACCCGATAAGAGCAAGACAAAATAATTTCCGTGAACATAAACCTGACTCGAACCTAAAAAATTCCATTTGAAAAAAAAAAAAAAAAAAAAAAAAAAAAAAAAAAAAAAACCTTGAAATTTTATGCAAACTACATTTGAATCCGATCAAAATATTCGAAAGAACTATAACCGGATTCTAATAAGAGAAAATAATTTCCGTGGACATGAACCCGATCCGAACCTAAAATTCCATTTGAAAAAAATACCTGAAATTTGAATCGAACCAAATATGAACCTGACAAAAATATTCCACAGAACCATACCCGGATCCGAACAAGACAAAAAATTTCCATGAACATGAACCCAATCCGATCCAAAAAAAAAAAAAAAAAAAAAAAAAAAAAAAAAAAAAAAAGAGCTAAATCTGAATCTGACAAAAATATTTCAGAGAAGCATATCCTTATTCGAACAATGCAGAATAATTTCCGTTGATGCGCAACCCCACCTGAACCTAAAAATTCCATTTAAAAAACTGAAATCTGAATTGAACGACATCTGAACCCTAAAAAAATATTCCAAAGACCCAAAACCGGATCCAAGCAAGACAAAATAATTTCCCTGGAGATGAATCCGACCAGAACCTTAAAAATCAGTTTGAAAAAATACCTAAAATCTGAATCGAACCAAATCTGAATCCGACGAAAATATTCCAAATAACTATAACCAGATACGAACAAGACAATATAATTTCCATGGACATAAACCCAATCCGAACCAGAAAATTAAAAAAAAAAAAACCCGAAATCTGAACCTAACAAAAATATTTCAGTGAAGTATAACCTCATTGGAACTAGGTAAAATAATTTCCATGGAAGTACAACCCGACCCGAACCTAAAAATCCCATTTGAAGGGAAAAAAACCCCCACGAAATCTGAATTGAACCGAATATAAACCGAACAAAAATATTCCAAACAACCATAACCATATCCGAAGAAGACAAAATAATTTCCATGGACAAAAATAATTTCAATCCGAACCTAAAATTCGGATGTTCTACAAAACATAATGCGCTCCGTAGCGGTGGAAAGTGAAACTAAGTACTTAGCGCGAGATGGTTAAGGTATTTCGTTTATAATTAGTGTTAAATTAGAACTTGGTTACGGTTAGGTAACAGTTAGGTTGCAATTACGTTCCGGTGAGCCTTATGTTATATTTAATTTCCGGTTAGGTTACAGTTAGGTCATGGTTAAGTTACAGTTAGGTTAACGTTAAGTTGCGGTTAGGTTGTGATTAGATTATGGGTAGGTTATGATAAGGTGACGGCCAGGTTACACTTATGGTATATTTAAGTTAAAGTTAGGTTACTGTTAAGATACAGCTAGGTTACCGACAAGTTATGATTACAATACAATTAGGTTACGATTAGGATTTTGTTCACAGAATGAACATTACGCATGTTTGATAAAAAAATATATATCTATTTTTGTAAAATGGCTCTGAAATTATAATACTATATACTAACCTTTTAGCTAATCATCGAGAATCGATTTCATTCACAGTATAGTCGGATTTAAGAGTGATATAATTAGTTTGAAATTCAAAATATTTCCCTTGGGATATCTATGTGAAAAAAGTATTTAGTTAAGTCACTTAACAGTAGTTTTAAGGATAAATATCAACACTTTAACACGAAAATCACGCAATCGTTGGACACATATTCCCTCCTGCTTTTCCCATTGCAGTCATTTGGGGTATTTTTGCAGCTAAATATTAGTTTTTTTTATACCAATTTTTGACACAGTCAGGGGGCACGTATTTAATATAATGTACACTGTAAAAAATTTGACCCTTTTACTGCATCATCACTCCCCCGCTTTTATAGAATATGTCTCTTTTGACCTATAATAATGCTCCATAATAGGCTGAAGTAATCATTTTCTATAAAAGCGGTGGAGTGACAATGCAGCAAATGGGTCAAATTTTTAACAGTGTATTTACACGTATTTCGAATTAAAGATAAAATCATAAAAATTTCAAGTTCGTTTAACATTATTATTACGGACACGGGCAACGCCGGGCGGGTCAGCTAGTTATGTATATATTTTTAATTTACATCTTTCTTCATTCATGTTGTTATCAATTTCTGTTTATCTTTTTAATGTTTCTTGTATAAGCAGAACATTGAAGTTCAGTATTGTATGTACGATTCAAAAGATTTTGCTAACATATGCATTCTACTTTAAGCATACATTTTGCTTTAACATAATTCGTAATTTAAAGCTCGGCAACTAATTTCAGAACAGTCTCATTCTTACAAAAAATTTATCATCAACGACACAAACTCTGAATGATAAAATTTACTTCATTAAAAGTTATTTCAGAAAATATCGTCTTGTGAGTTCTGAGAGAGAGAGAGATTAAGAATATTATTGATTTTGGATGCACGAAAGGGTAAAAGTATTATTTGATAGTAAACATGAAGTACATTCTTCATATTTTAATGGAAATATCTTACCTTCCTGACTTACTGAAAATGAATTTGATCTACATTAGGATGAATGGATATAATGCAACTTCATTATTTTTTTGTGTTAAAATAAGTTTTTCAAATTAAAAAATACATTTAAAAGCACATTTAAGAATAATAATGATTAATGAGCTCCTATTTTTTAAATTATATATAATCAAACGTTATTTTCTTTATTGAAAATAAATGTTAGTATTCAGCCTAAAATTTGGCCGAATATTCGGTATTCGGCCAAATCACTATTCGTCCCATCCTTAGTCTCAAGTAGGGGAAAGTGGGGCACATTTGAACTGGGGGCACCGTTGAACATTAAATATTTTCCTTCAAATAAATTATTTTCTAAAAATGTCTGTGGCAATACATTACTATTGCTTCAGTGCAATAAGCATACAAATCACATCCATTTTGTATGCACAATACTGTCTAAGCTAGATATATATTTTTCTCCCTCTTGAATCTAAACTTAAGAAAATAACGTTGTAAGATTTTTCTTCAAAATTTTGTATCTCTTAAATTTTGGTTTATTATTCAAAACTTGAATAAAGATGTAATCTTTAGTTTATAAGTTTTGTTTTATTCAAATTCATCAGCCGAATTGAGTAAACAGTTGTAATGTTGAACTTTATGTGATGGGGCACCCTTGAACAAAAAAGCTGGGGCACCATGAACTGAGAAGTAAAGAGTTGTTGATGTACGTAAATGTTACTATTTTTGAAATTTTTTCTATGTGAAAAGAAGTTAATTAAGAATATCAAAGAACATGAACTTATGCTGTTAACAATCCCTCTTTACTGCAAACATGTATTACAATCTCTGGATGTATCAGCGATTGGAAGTGTCAAACCTAAATTGATGATGGCATTCATTTATTTGATAATTGCAAAATCTGGATACACAATAATGATTCATGGTTTAGTAGTTTTGTCTAACAAAGCCTTTCATTTACTATTTCCCAAACTACGGAATTACTAGTATTTTCGTACTAGATAAAACGGAATTTAAGTCAAGTTTTTTCATAAAAAGTGTTAATGAAGAATTTTAATTTGCCAGAAGCATCAGATATCATATTGGTGTATTACAAGGATATTTTTAAAATTTTTTCTCAAACAAACATAAATTCAGAGACATTCTGCGTTGTTGCACTTTTTGACGATTGAAAACACAAAATCACAAATTTTCCGGGATGGGATATCTCATTTCTCTGGGGGAGGGGAAATGTCCCCCTCCCGGGCGACCCCCCTGAATTCAACACTGTTTACTAGTGCAATAGAAGCAATCATCATAATTTCTTCTTAGCCACGATGCTGATTGACTTATCAAGAGTTTCTGTAATTTCCCAAAGAATGGAAATCATAGTAAAACTACTCAGTCTATCATCGACCAATGGTCGATGATAGACTGAGTAGTTATGGTCGACGACCATAACGCTTCGAGTCAGATTTAATTATTTTCTTTGCCGAAAAATATATTTCAGCCGTGACTTTTGTTACCCGGCTTTCAACCAAAACTGTCAACAAGTGTTTGATTTTGTCGTAATACGTCACATTACAGTACTAAAACTTTTAAAACCTCTGTGTTGGTGTCAACATTAGCAATTTTTTTGCACCCTAATTCATATTCAGCTTTCACTTGCTTCATTGACACTTTATCCTGAAAATATTGCATCAGATTCTCCAATTTGCTTGCTTTTTCCAGTGAAGCACATCCTGGAAGATGTAACTGGGAATCTCTTAGAATGTCTTCATTCGAAATGAATCGATAATTTAAATTTCGAATAAGACTTTCTACATGGAGAAATAAGACCGTGATATTGTAATACTTGTCAGTGGATTTAATTTGAGGTTTTGTACTTGTTGCCTGTCTAAATGTCAGTCATGGGATCTTTATTTCAGTTTGGAAGATGTCTTCCCGAAGTTTTGATGTACAATAAAATCCCACAAAAGATTTCTATTTCATTTTTCTGCATATTTATGTAAAAGAATTAGGCATCTTTAGCATGGGTTACAGTCAATATTATATCACGAGTTTTTTTTTTTTTTTTTTTTTTTTTTTTGAAGAAGAACCCATTATGATTGTCAGACAGAAAACCTTCTAACAAACGGACAAGCTTATGAGAAAATGATTCTTCTCCCTGACTGCCAAAAAAATCTCCAGCTGTTGAAGAAATCTTCCATGTGTATTCGAAATATTTTCTGAGTTAATACAAATGTATTAAAGTAGCTCAACAAAAGTCAGTATGCTTTCAAGCCTTTCGATAAAATTTGTATTACAAATGTGGAAAAGCTATATTCTTTTGTTTTCTAGGATATATGATGCAATTGCTTCTTGAAGCGCTAAATTTGCCTTCAGGTGATTTTTAAAAACGTTTGTCGCTGCTTTAACAAGTCCATGCATGATATTTTCGAATGAAGGGAATCAGCATGTTGTTGGACAAGGCAAGATTTAACCAATGGCTTTTAGAGAGGAAGTATCTAATTTTTAGATATTCTGAAGAATTCTAGAATGAACCCCGCTAACATGACCAAACTTATTGGCTACTTTGTCATACGCCTATGCGACACATTTATACTTGCCAAGACTTGGTTCATCACAATGTTGTAAAATTACTTTTCTTGAATTTTTGAGATATTTATTGGAATAACACGTGAAAAAAAATTCCGAATTATTGGGTTTTGTGAATTTTTTAAAAGTTCACATTTCTAGCACAAATGGCAAGCAGTTCTGCGCTTGAAATGTCCATAGTTTCAACAACAATTAAGCTAAAACAGATCGCAATATATATTTTCATAATTAATACTTCGGTAACTGTATCCCAGAATATTTGATATCATTCTGAGTTTCTGGGGTGAAATAAATAGCATTTCTAAGGATATTTATAATGTCTCGTTTCAATTCATTCGCTCCAGACTTTGCTCAAAACTTAAAAGAACTCTTAACTAGTCTTTTTTATACCAATTTCTCTAAAGTTAGAGGATCGTCATCGTGGTCAGTGGCTATTTTATTCTGCACAAAATAAGATTGTTTCAAGCATTAGTTCAAGATCTTCTCTAATTTCTTCTTTTCCTGGAGCTCTTTAAAAACTCAACAATGAAATAATTCCATTTCTATTTTCCTGAAAAAATCTGAAGTTTGTTTGTTAAAATAATATAAGGTTTGTGATAATCTAATTGTATATGTTTTAAGAAAAACATTTAGCCTTTTTCCAATGACTGAAACATGTAGAAAATAATCTTCCTAATTTTTCGTGATCTTTCTTATGTTGTATGCGTATTATACTAAATTTTTCTTAGTCAAATTAATGATAAGAAATTACACTTAATTGAATTTTACTGCGCATAAAGACAGTAAAAATTACTTTTTTAAAAAGAATTTATATTTTTAGTGGTACATACCGATTAAAAAAACAATATATCCAAATAACCGATATAATGAAAAATTACCGTAACTGTAATTCAATAAATGGATATTTTTACAGCTAAAAATGCAATTTATTTTAATGTAATAGAAGATAAAAACAAACAAAATTTATTTTTTTATCATACAGATAATTTTTTATTTACAAAGTTTTGGGAGGGGCTTCAGCCCCCTTAGCCCCCTCCCTGGCTACGTGCCTGCCTGTGATTGGGAAGACGAAATTTTCAGTTGTTAGGTTTTAACGTCCAGTATAACCCTTGATTTTATGTATCAGTTCGGAGAAGATCGGGGCAGAATTATAGAAATTATCGTGTCCTGAAGAAATTGATATATATAGATATATATATTATGTTGCAGGCCAAACCCGATTTTAGGCCAAAGTAGATTGGCCTAGGCCAAATCGGTCTATTCTAACGCCCATCGGATAAACTAGTTTTTCCTAGGCCAAACCGGTCTATCCTAACGCCCATCGGATAAACTAGTTTTCCCTAGGCCAAACCGATTTATCCTAACGCCCATCGGATAAACTAGTTTTTCCTAGGCCAAACTAGTCTGTCCTAAAGCCCATAGGACAAACTAGATTTTCCTAGGCCAAACTAGTTTGACTTAACTCTTATAGGATAAACTAGTTCAGACTGCTGTTTATTGGTCTGAACTAGTTTATCCTAGGCCAATTCAATTTGGCGTGATTTTATTGAATTCAATGACCGCCTCAACGCCAATATTCTTGTTTGTCCTAGGCTGATCTAGTTTATCCTAAGCCAATGTAGTTTTACGTGTTTTTAGCTCACAGGTTCTGTATGTATGTATGTATGCATGTATGAACACATGTATGTACGTATGTGCGTAACGCGATAACTCTTGATAGAAATAATGTAATTGGACATATTTTTAACTCATAAGGCTACCAAACCCTGAGAACTAATGCGCCCGTAGGTTCTGTATCTATGTATGTACGTAAGTACGTAACGCAATCATTCTTGATAGAAATAATCGATTTGCATCGAACTTTCAATATAGGTTTACTCTTATAAGGAGCTTTTTTGATTACTTTTGGAGGTCATTGGAGAAGAATAAATGGGGGGGGGGGAGGGAACGAGAGGCTGATTCGCCCCTTCCCTTAATTCAAATAAATGGGTGTCCATGCATTATTAGCATATTTTATTCAAATTTTAGATATAGGAGCATTCTCTTGAGGAGCCTCCATGATTAGATGTGAGTGTTCATTGTTTAAGTATAAAGGGAGGTAGGAATAGGAGTAACGCCCCATAATTTATGTAAATGCTTTTTTCACGCAGAATTTACTGATTTGCTTCAAATTTTAGAAATAAATTCATTCTCGTAAAGCGCTTCCCTAATTAGTTTTGGGGGTTAATTGAATAAAAACAACGAGAATAACGGGGGAATCCCGCCTAATTTTGGCAAATGCGTTTTTTCATGCAGAATTAACCGATTTGCTGTAAATCTTGGATTTGTTCATTCTAATGAAGCGCTTCACTGACTAATTTTGATGGTTCTTCGGTTAAATATAAGGGGGAAACTTACAATTTATTTCTTTCCTTAAATTAGATAAATTGGTAATAATACAGAATTTTCCAATTTGCTTAAAATTTTGGACATGAATTCATTTGATCAGGCGCTTTTTTAATTAATTTGAGTTTTTCTTTTGTGTAATATATGGGGTAAGTGGTGGGGTTGTGGCGATAAAAGTGGATATTTTATCGCCTTCCTTAAATCAGATAAATAGGTTTTTATGCAAATTTATCTGATTTGCCGTAAATTTTGAATATAGTTTTTTAAGGAGAATCCCTGAATTGTTTTGAGGGTTTAATGATTAAGTATAAAGGGAGGAATGGGAGATTACCTTCCTTAAATCAGATGAATTGTTTTTTGAGCAGAATTATCTGATTTGCTTCAAATTTTGGGTAATTGTTTAATTTTATAAAGCGTATCTGTGATTAGTTTTGGGGGTTCAATGGTTAAGTATAATTGTGGGAAATAGGAAAAAGTAATCCGACTTACTTTATTTTTCGAGTGTGTCATTCTTTAAAAAAATAACGCTGTAATACACAATTATTATAAACAGCCTGTGAATACAAAGCCATCACTTTTATTGGGCAATATTCTTTTTAATATTGATCCCGACTACTGCTCCATTGCTAACCTTGTGCAAAGTGGTTTTGTTACCACCCTTATATAATGTATTTTATTCAAAGGGTTGTAGAATACTGTCAGAGGTTTGCACGGGCCGGAATTTCCAGGCCAGGGCCCCGCCTGACCGGACCGCCAGGCCTCTAAATTATGTTATGTTACATACATTGCCCTTTCTTTTAGAGTTGTGGATTTTTATTGTTTAAATCTAAAATTTAGACTTAAACAATAAACATCCACAACTAATCACGGAGGCACCTTCTCACAATGCTCCTATATCTAAAATTTAAAATGAAAACTAATAATTATGCATGATAAATCCATTTTTAGGTGCGTTCGTAATTATGTAAATACGTAGCACCTATAGTTGTCGTTCAGTCCGTCCGTCTGTCTGTCCGTCTGTCTGTCCGCATATAACAACGCAAAAATTACCCAACTGAATCGTTTGAAATTTAAAATACATAATTATTACATAATTTTGTCGAGTCAGTTCAAATTTTATGAAAATCGGATGGATAGATCAATTACAGGGACAATCAAAATGATTCCGTTACATTACGGTCAATGGGGAAAAAAGTCTCAAGTGCAATTTAATCGTTTGAAATTTAAAATGTATAATTATTACATAATTTTCTGGAATCATTTCACATTTTATGAAAATCGGATGCATGGATCAATTACAGGGACAATCAAAAGTATTCCGTTACATTACGGTCAATTGGGAAAAAAGTTTCAAATGCAATTTAATCGTTTGAAGTTTAAAATATTTAATTATTACATAATTTTTTTCGAGCCATTTCAAATTTTATGAAAATTGGATGCATAGATGAATTACACGGACAATCAAAAGTATTTCGTTACATTACGGTCAATGGGGAAGAAGTTTCAAATGAATTTTAATGGTGTTGCACTCATTCGAACATAATAGAAACGACATGAATCTATGAAGTATATACTAAAATATGTATTCTGTACAAAGAATATTTATTATTAAATTACAGAGCCACACAAAAATATTCCACTGCATAATGCTATACGGGGAATCATTGTATGGGGCGTGTTTTAATTATGTTAAACTACTTCACATTTTATGAATAAGAAGATATACGTTGCTGAGGTGTAGTAAAAATTACTTCCTGCATATTTACAGGAACACAAAGATTTCGACCACTATACTGTATCCGAAGTATGCTCTACTATGTAAGCAACATCTGAATATATTTTAAACTTCGTTATCGTACGAACGCACCTTATTTGCTACGCTTCACGTGCAATTTCCAACTTGTTCTAAATTAAAGGTGGGGGATTAGCCTCCCGTTCGCCCCCCTTTATTCCTATCCAATGAATTCCCAAAATTAATCAGAAACGTACCTTATCAGAATGAACCTACATCCAAAATTTGAACCAAATCGGATATCTCTATTAAGAGTTATCTCGTTACATACATACGTACACACATACGTACATACATGCGTACATACATACATACAGAATCCGTGAGCCCATTATTTCTCTGGTTTCGACTCCCGTGAGCTAAAAACACGTAAAACTACATTGGCCTAGGATAAAATGTTGGCGATGAGGCGGTCATTGAATTCCATAAAATCACGCCAAATTGAATTGGCCTAGGATAAACTAGTTCAGACCAATAAACAGCAGTCTAAACTAGTTTATCCTATAAAAGTTAGGCCAAACTAGTTTGGCCTAGGAAAATCTAGTTTGTCCTATGGGCCTTAGGATAGACTAGTTTGGCCTAGGAAAAACTAGTTTATCCGATGGGCGTTAGGATAAACCGGTTTCGCTTAGGGAAAACTAGTTTATCCGATGGGCGTTAGGATAGACCGGTTTGGCCTAGGAAAAACTAGTTTATCCGATGGGCGTTAGGATAGACCGGTTTGGCCTAGGCCAATCTAGTTTGGCCTAAAATCGGGTTTGGTCTGTAACATATATATATCGATAGATAGATAGATACAGTTTTTTACTGATGGTAATTTTGCGGTCTAGAGCTCATGATTGGTGTAGATTTGCAAACATTTTTCAGAAATTCCAACATAGAAGCGACCGCAATAGGTAGTATTTCATACGAAATCTACCTAACAATTCCTAGGACTCTGTCTATTTAGGAATAAGATCAAGTGTGAATAGTATGGTGGCTGAGTATTATGCCGACAATTTAACAGTAAATTCGTTCCATTCAATCAAGCACACTACGTGTTTTGACGCACCTGTCAATTCTAACCTATATTACTTTGCTTTTGTTTTTGCCTTTAAAATTTTTTATCGTTTTAAAATGCCTAAACATAAGTTGATCTCTTTTTCATTCGGAGAAATGCACGCGTGACGTCAAAGAATTCGGTTCCTGTTCCACGTAGCTGTTTTGTTCGGGCCGAATGAGGGCATTCAAATGTGAGTGATAACCGGCTTCGTGCAGCAAACCATTTTTAGGACATACTGGACCTCTGTTTTTCTCTTTACTCTGTGGAATATTGCATGGTTCTGGTTCATTGTATTCAACCATAACTAGAAAAACCTATTTAAAACTTCCCAGTTTATTCTTGTTGTTTCTAGAGGTTTGGGAGTTGGTCTTTTAAAACTAACTTCCTGATTGATTTTTGGACGGCGCAAAAATTACCTTCCTTCTCTACATCTGTAATGGCTTCTTCTATTGCGCGTTCTACAGCTGAATTCCTTTCACTTGAACAATATTTCGTTAGTGCATTTGATCTATGCTCATAGTTTAGAAAAATTTGTTCGAATTTTTTAACACAAATTGTATTGAAGAATATGCACAATATACGCCTAGCAGTTTTATCTCTGCATTAAAAATATTTTCAACTAGTTTAGTAATAGAAGCTGTCAGGTTACTTCGTGGTAAACAGCCCTCAAAAAATGAAGCCAAACATTAGTAGTGTCTTGAATGATGACGTGTTTCAACCAAACAGGCTCTTCGTTTTCCTCTTTGGAATTATAGCAGAAAACAGGAATTTTCAAGTAACTTCAGAGCAAACTGAAATATTAGGTTCTTTTGAATGTAGGAATGCTGGTGGCTATAAAGTAATTTCTTCTGGTAGACTCGGTGCATTTTGCTTTTTGAAGATGATTTTGTCACAATTCACAGTTTATGAAATAATCTTAGGCTTTCTAAATTATTAGGTATTAAATTTTGAAATACAGAAATATTTGTCTCATGAAAGGAATACTTCGATATTGAACTACATGGATTGTGATTTATGTTATTATATGCCATAATCGGGAAAATTTCTTGTCGTAATTTCGGCGGACACACTATCATTTATTTTTGGAACATTTATTTACAGCTTCATACGCCACTGCTGGGAATTCGCACACATGAGTTTACAAAATTGAACGTTCGTGTGAATGAATTTTCTGAACAGTTTCTTTTCTTCGTGTTTTACCAAACGTTAAAAGATCCATGTGACATGCTTCAATCAGGCAGGCTCTTCTTTTGCAACATGCAATAAAACAAGTAAATCTTCATCGTAATAATTTTTACATGTTTGCAACATGGCTTCCCCAACAGCTTTATTATATGCTAAAATATACTCACTACCTAATGTGCAAGTTGTCAAGTGTAGGAAATGGGCTAAAATCATATGTCATAAACGCTTGTACATCAGACAGGTATGATCGTTTATCTGTTCTGATAAGCTGAATTAATCTCTCTTTATATATTTTTATTAGGAAAATTATTAAAAAAAATAATTAAGTGACACTCAATATATTTCGAGTGATATTCTGATCTTTCCATGAAATTTACCGATTCTGCGAAACTACACATTGATGCATTCGATAGTGCTATCTTCTAGCATTTCATTGCACCAAGACTTGTTGTACAGTCCTGTTAGACGTTTTGCATGTAATTCTATTTCTTTAGCAGTTATTTTACAAGTATTTAGTTTTGCAATTAGAACACTAAAAAATTATTTCTTGTTCGATGGTACACTTACTTATATTTTGGTATTTATGCAGCATAGTCACACTAAATAGCTGATCTTTATTTTTTGCACAATCATCGTTAAAGAAGTAGTTATCAGTAGAAATTGATAATTGATTACACAGTGCATTCAAAAAAGCTCCAGGACTGATTGCACACAGACCATATAATGCAGAGTTTATACTTATATTTGATATTAAGCTTCTACGAAGTGTCCTCGCAATTTATACAATGCTTGAAATGAGTGTACATGTCCATAAACACCTTCTAGAATGTCTACTACTTCAACACCATTGAGTTTTCATGTCACAGCCCCTTCAATGTCATCTATCGATATCGTGCTGTTTCCCTTTCCCTTAAATTTCAAGTTGGGAAATAAAAAGTCGTGCGGAAACAGATCTTGTGAGTAGGGTGAGTGATTGATGCACCCAATCTGCCTTCTCGCCAAAAAACTCTGCACAAGCATGAACTTGCGAGCCTATACGCTGTCGTGCAAGAAACATCAATTTCCACTGTCCAGCAAATTGGGAACCACACGTCGCAGTCACTTTAAAATCCGACGGAAGGCATCTTTGAAGAATGCACCAGTCACAGTGAAGTCTTGACTACGAAATTCTCGATGAATGATGCTCTGACTGTCAAAAGATTTGATCAGTATCATTTTCCTTTTTGATTTTGAGCGCGACAGTTAGAGGGTAAAAGGAAATGTGGTATTCTTTTTGTTCTGGAGTCAGAGTGTGTGGCACAAAGTATACGCCGATTTTCGTTTCTTTCAAATCTTCCGTCTTGATCGTAAAAACAGATTCCACACTAATGTTTAACGATTAACGAGTGTGCAATCATTTTAGTTGGTATTCGGCGATCTGATGTCACCAACGCTTGATTACGCTGGACATTTTCCTCATTTCGACTCGAATATGGGCGATCTTATTTTCTCTCATCGTCGTTGGTAGTCTCTCTTCCAGTTTGAAGCCCCAAAAACCACTTGAATACTTATGAACGAATCATTGCATCATCACCATATTTAATCATTCGCAAGTTTCTGTGGCCGATTTTCCCACCCTAACACGAAATTTTATGTTTGTTTGTTGATCTACTTTTTCGATGAGATTGACTCACACACAAGCTTCACGGAAACGAACGCTACCAAGTTGGCAGTACACAAAATGAATGCAACTACTTGATACGTGTGGCTGAAGATCGTTGATTGGTCATTCCTAACACAATGGCTTGCAACGCAAACAATCGAATTTAGTGAAGATGGATAGTCATTGGTAAGAGTTATTTCTAAATACAGCCTGATTTGGAAAGTAGAGTTGAGTTCTGTTTTGGAAGCATGTGCCGTGCTTGCAATAATTTCAAGTATCTTACACAAAGCCTGTTAAATATTGTGAAAGTTTTTATCAATACATTGTAAAAAAGGACGATTTTACGAAAATTGTACTGTTAATCGAAACGCCAGTACAATTTATTGTTTTTTAACGGAAACATTTCGGTAAATTCCAGAAAAAAACAGAAAAATGAAAAACTTTCTGAAATTTACAGAAATGTTTACGTTATAAAACCTTAAATTGTATTGGGGTTCCGATTACCAGCATAATTTCCGTAAAATCTTTCGTTTTTTTACAATGTAGCTTTTTCTATAAATAGCACCATGACCCAAAAGTCTTCAAAATCCAATAGAATGTGAAAAAATCAATTCTTGCACGCCACTTTGTCATCATGTGACGCAGAAGATAGGTCGCAGATGGGTCGATGGTTACTGTGATGTCGATATCTCTCATTTTGTGATGAAAAGGAAATGAAATTTTTTTCCGTCATTGATTATTTAGTCGCGACTAAACAGTCTGGCACGGTGAAGAAACGACTAACCGGATAACCATAATCAAAGGAAAAAGTCACTTCTTTGCTGAAGTTATGACTAATGGCGTGTACAAGGGATGGGTTGATGGGGCTCCAACCCCCTTCAAAATTATTAGAAAGCATCGAGTTTCATTACGAAAGTTTTTCAAAATTAATGAAACCTGCTAAGATGAAATTCAAAAGGTACTATAAGATAACTTTTTTTTTTCAGGTTTTCATTTTACAAAGTGCGTTATCTCGCATAGACCACGAAATTGCCATTTTAACTGAAATTCCGTTATATTACTTAGGTTCTCTTTATAAGCGTTTTATTATGTAAAAGTGATATGGGGTGATTAATAGTGCACTGTTAATTTTAATTAGTTTAAAAATATTAATACAAGAATTATTACATTTGCTATTTACCAGTTGAAAATCTGTGACTTAAGGTAATGCATAGACTGCAAGTGTTGAAGGAGGCTGGGGGGCGGGGATGTATAGTGAGAAGCTCTTAATAATTTTAAATTTGTTGTTTACTTTGTTTTATTTACTGTTTATTGAGATATTTTTTAGTCGGTAATTTACACCATTCTGTTTTATAAAAATCTGGTAATATGTGGCCTTATACTTGTAAAAACAACATTTTCCCAAGTCCCACACGATTCCATTTTGCAGGTTTGATTGTATAATAGATGCGTAACCTGCTACGATAGAAACCTGTTTAAAGGGGAATAAAAGCCGTTTTTTTGTGATTCCGTTTTAATTTTTTTTTTATTAATTTCTATTCCTTGTGAAAGGCTAAGTGTAGATACACCATTGATAAATGTTTATGACTGTGGTTATTTGCGATGATTGGGACATCACGTGGGTTGACTATGCTATCAGAACTATAAAAATTGTGATAGAAAATTTTGATTAAGAATGAAATGAGACATTCTATAATTAGGATAGAACCTTTTAGTAAAAACTTCTCAACATCTACATAATGCTACAAAACATAAATTGAACATTTTCTTAATAGTTGAAAATAATTATTCCTTGTGGTAAACTATTTACAAAACTTGCATTTTTATTATATTTATACGTGCTTACATTAAATATTTTTATAATATTGAGGGCTAAAAGAACTATACCTAAATTTATTTTTATATAATGTAGTTGGAAAATGTTTCATATTTTTTTTGCGCAATTTTATATAATTTTTCTTCATAAAATACTTACGTAAGAATCCGATTAAGCAGTTCAAGATTCTACTAATTTATAAAATTTGCATTTTCTAGAATTCAATGTTATTCAAATACAGTTTTTTAATAAAAAAAAAAAAACATGAAAATATATAACTTTTGAAACATCTTAAATATTAATAAAAATTTCACATTTAACTATGCACAAAATTAATGCGACTTTTCTGTATTAAATTGCAATTAAAATTTCTCCAATGTATCAAGTTTTGCATAATGAATTCTTTCATATCATTCTGATTAAAATCAAGATATATTTCAACAACAAGAAAAACAACAACAACAACAATAAAAAAACGCGTTCTTTATTGAACTATGAACTATCTTAATAAAATTAAACACATCCATTCCATATATTACTTTATACGTGAATTCCTTTAGAGGATAATAAAAGCTTGTTGATTTAGTTTATTTTACTGATCAGGAACTATTTTGCAGGTTCAATCGATGTTATAAAAAACATAAATCATCAAAAGTGTTTTTTAATAGTACAATATCCTAAAAATAATTGAGGTGCTTTTATATCCAACTGACAAGACAAAATATAGCTCATTAACACAAAACTCAAAAATCTTGTTTTTAACTATACTAGCTGTTACTTCGACACTTCGGGAAAATGTCACGCAACTATTGAAAATGTTTTAAATTTTCTTTTCACACACTCTGCATATTTGAATAATCTGAAGTTTAATAATATGATAAAAGAAGTTTTAGACAGCTCATTAATATAGAATTCTGAATATGTATTAAAAAAAATCTATAAATTTGTTACTAAATAAAACAAGTTGGAAATCGCACGTGAAGTGTAGCAAATGAGGTGCGTTCGTACGATAACGAAGTTTTAAAAATATTCAGGTCTTCCTGTTATAGTAGACAGTACTTCAGATACAGTATAGTGATCGAAATCATTTTTTTGTGTTAATATAAATATACAGGAAGTAACTTTTACTACACCAGAGCAACGCATATCATATTTCTAAAAATGTGAAATAGTTTAATATAATTAAAATACGCCCCAAACAATGTTTACCCATATAGCATTATGTAGTGGAATACTTTTTTGTGGCTCTGTAATTTAATAATAAATATTCTTTGCATCACATATTGTACAGAATGTATATTTTAGTATATATATACTTCATAGGTTCATGTCAATTCTATTATATTCGAAAGAGTTTAACATCATTAAAATGTACTTGTAAATATTTTTTCCTATTGATCATAATGTAATGGAATATTTTTGATTGTCCCACTAGTTAAATTATACATCCGATTTTCATAAAATTTAAAATGACTCGCCAAAATTACGCTAAAATTATATATTTTAAATATCGCGCGATTTGCTTGGGCAGTTTTTGCTTTGTTACATGCAGGCAGACAGACGGACGGACGGACAGACGGAACGATAGGTGCTAGCTATTTATATAATTACCTCAAATTATTCAGATCTTGATGCAACAGTACACAGTATTTCGGATACAGTATAGTAGCCAAAATCTTTTGTGTGTCCCTGCAAATACTATTTGCTTTCTTTTATACAGGAAACAACTTGTAGTATTCCTCAGCAACGTATATCAATTTCATAAAATGTTAAATAGTTAATTACAATTAAAATGCGCACCAAACAACGTTCTCGCCATTATGTAATGGAATAGTTTTTGTGTGGCCTTGTAAGTCAATAAAAAAATTTCTTTGCACCACAGATTGTGCAAAATGTATATTATAATATGTACTTCATAGATGCATATCAATTTTATTATGTCCGAATGAATGTAACACCATTAAAACTTTTTCCCCATTGACCGTAATGTAACGGAATACTTTTGATTGTCCCTGTAATTGATCTATGCAACCGATTTTCATAAAATTTGAAATAACACGACAAAATTATGTAATAAATCTATATTTTAAATTTCAAAAGATTCGGTTGGGTAGTTTTTGCGTTGTTATATGTATAAATTCTGGTTCTTATATGTTATTAGGTTGTTATATGTAATTAATTGAGGTTGTTATACGTTGTTATATACACCAATCAATAATTATTACTTTTTCTCAATTATTCTAATATTTTGAATATGAGCTGTATTATCCTGCGTATAAAAAACATTTTTTACATTAAAAATATTAAGCTTTTTAGATCAGTGATGCTGAAAAGTGTTGTTTATTTTATAATTAATGATACACGAAAAATGTAAATATTGCATTTCCTGTGTATTAGAATTACTACACATGATTTTATTACAGTTTTTCATTTGACAAGTTTTACAAAATGTGGCAAAATAATTAATTGTAAACGAGTTTGAAAACTTATTTGTTAAGCAAAATTATAAATATATTCTAGCAGATTCTTGATTTGATGCATCTTAAATATTTATGAAAATTTTGTATCTAACTATACACGTAATTATGGAATTTCTGCAAGCACTAAGCTGCAATTAAAATTTTCTGTATAATTTTCACAAATTGAGGTCTGACTTAACATTTGCAGATAATAAACATTTCATTATGTAAAATTCAGAAAAGATAGTTGTTTGCATAAAACTGCTTCAAAATAAACAATTATAAGTCAGTTCTAAATCTGCTGGTTTGTTAAAAATAGTACATACTTTCTGCAAGTATGAAACGTCTTTATGTACGTGTAACCAAGAAAATGTCATGTTTAAGTTTACATTATAAATGGAATATCCTAATAAATACATACAAAGTTCTAATTAAAATTTTCGTGTATTGAACTTTATTTAAATTCTACCTACAATAAACAGTTCATTAACTTAAAATTCAGAATATGCATTTTAAAAACGTTGAATCTCTTTTCGAATAAATGAGGAGCTAAAATAAATTTCTGAATTTCTAAAAGATTGAGAAATGCAAAAGATATGTCCTCTTTTATAAAACGATTTCTTTCATATAGTTCTCATTAGAAAGGGAATGTCTATTACGAACTCACTATATTTTAACAAAACATGGATATTTAATTAAGCTATAAAATATTATTATAAAACTGAATACTTTAAACTCAGATGTTGAGGGATAGCTAAGTGCGTTTTGACTAAGACATTATGAAATACATTGTGTTTTTTATTTCGAGTTTCTGTAATCAGAAGTGAACTTGCAAATTCAATCGCTAGCACAAAAATCTAATTAATCAAATATTTTAAAACATGAACAATTTCGTAGAAAAAGGAAGACTCCGAATTATTTATTTTCAATTTACAAAATCAATAGATAAATAAATAATAAATAAAGCACTTATTATATATCATAATCCAGCCATTGGAGGTAATTTAATTTCCATTTTGACACTTTCCAATAAAACTGAATAACGTTTATGAATTCGGTTTGTCTGTCCGTCTGTCTCCGCTCTAACTCCCGTAAATATACTCGGATCATGGATTTTTAGTTAAGCTATAAAGTATTACTGTAAAACTGAATATTTCTCATTAGAAAGGGAATGTATATTACGACTTCACTATATTTTAACAAAACATGGATATTTAATTAAGCTATAAAATATTATAATAAAACTGAATACTTTAAACTCGGATGTTAAGATATAGCTAAGCGCGTTTTAACTAAGAGATAAAGCAATACATTATATTTTTTTATTTCGTGTTTCTGTAATCAGAAACGAACTTGCAAATGCAATCGCTAGCACAAATAACTAACTAATTGAATAGTTTAAAATAGGGACAGTTTTGTAGAAAAAGGAAGATTACGAATTGTTTATTTTCAATTTACAAAATCAATAGAGAAATAAATAATAAATAAAGCACTTATTGTACATCATCATCCAGTCACTGAAGGTAATTTCATTTCCATTTTTAACACTTTCCAACAAAATTGAAAAGCATTTATGCATTCGGCTTGTCTGTCCGTCTGTTTCCGCTCTAACTCCTGTAAATATATTCTGATCATGGATATTTAATTAAGCTATAAAGTATTATTATAAAACTTTATACTTTAAATTCTGATGTTGATGTATAGCAAAACACGTTTTAACTAAGCGATAATGAAATATACAGCATTTTTTATTTCGTGTTTCTGTAATCACAAGCGAGCTTGCAAATGCAATCGCTAGCACATAAATCTAACTAATTAAATAGTTTAAAATAGGGATAGTTTTGTAGAAAAAGGAAAAACCCGAATTATTATTTTTCAATTTACAAATTCAATAGATAAATAAATAATAAATGCACTTATTGTAAATCATAATCCAATCACTGGAGGCAATTCTTTTTCCATTTTCAACTTTCCAACAAAATGGAAAAGTGTTTATGCACTCGGTTTTTCTGTCCTTCTGTCTACGCTCTAACTCCCTTAAATATATTTGGATTTTTATCCATTTTAGAAACTTTATTTAGGGTCACCAAGAAATGTTTGGTAATGTATATGATGTAAGTGGGATTAATAGTTCACTTACAGGGGAACACAAAAGAATTTTATTAAATTATGGTATACAGGGAAAAATCGTTTCCAGAGCATTTTAATCGATTACGCTATTTAAAATGTATTGAAATAAATTACTGAATTTCTGTACAAGATGATTAGGAACTTAAGGTGATTAGGATGATTAGAATGATTAGGATGATTAGATAGAATAGGACATTCATTGCATTTGTTGTTTATTTACAGGAACGCACAAAATAAATTGGTTACAGTACTGTCTAAACTATTGTCATGGCTAAACTATAGATCAGAGAAAAAACTTTTAATACATAAAATGTAGGAAATTTTTTCCTCTTTAATTTATATATTGAGAATTTTTATGTAAAATGCATAATTGTGAAGTTATTTGGTAAAAACAAAAAAAAGTCACGTTTTTTGCACACAAAAAAAAAAACCGGGATAAATTTTGTTGGATAGTTTCAGATTCGTGCTCAGCGACCCAAAACACATAAAGGCACCAAATATCAAAACTACATCAAAACTTGCATTTATTTTCCGACCAAATGCCTAGACAACCAAATGCCTGCTCAGGTTTGAGTACATTTGGTTCGGAGCTATTTTGAGTATGTGAAGTACTTAAAATTGAGTACATTTTACTCAATTTTGAGAAGCCATTTTTTCGAAGTATATTATGTGGATATACATAATTGACATATAGTACATAATACCGTGATATTACTGTAAACATCATCTCTAATTGAAATTTATACTATAATTTTCATGCATTGTGATCTGAAATAATTTTTCATGCATTAAATAGTTCGTTACTGTAAAACTCAAAGTAGTCATATAAAACTGTTATTTGTCTTTTCAATATTTTAAGAATTAATATTCTTTTCAAACATTCGAAAAGAATCGAAAACCCAACAGAAATCTCTACTTTTCTTAAAACGATTTCTTTCGTATATAGTAGTTCTTATTAGAAGGAATGCATTAAGACTTCGTCATCATATTTTATAAAAACACGGATACTTAATTAACCTTTTAATTTTTTTTATTCAAATTGAATACTTCTATCTCTGATATTAAGACATCAAAATGAGTTTCGATTATGCAATAATGAAAATTTGTCTTTTTAATCTCACGTTTCGCTGATCAGGAATTAACTTGGCAATGCAATCAATAATGTATAAAAAAAGACTGATTAAAAATAAGTTTTAAATAAACACGGTATCATAGAAAACAAGTGCGGAAAATCATGCATACGATATCAACGCATAGGTTATAAAACACTTTCCAAAGTTTTTGAATTATTGTTGAGAAATTTTATTTTTGTTCATAAAATGAAAATGAGATATCTAAATAAACAAAAAAAGTAAAAACTTCTTTCCAACAGTTGCTCTTTATAATCGTTAAGGTGTACGAAATCTTTATTGCAGCTTTGTATATGATCTACATGCACCGTAATCCATTAAAATTAGTTCAATGTTAGAATGCATAGCACAGATGCATTCCATCATGCAGTTTAGTTAATTCTATAACTAAATTCTTTTGAGAGTTTCTGTAAAGAAGTCATAAATTCTATGTTCTCAATAATCTGTAGAAAAAATTATTTCAGTGCAACTGAATAATGTATATCAATTTAATTATAACGTAAATAATATAATATCAATAAAATCCACTGTAAACGATTTCCCCCTTGTATCATAATACAATAGAATTCTTTTGTTCGTCCCTGTAAATGAACTGCAATTGATACTTGATCTATAAAAATATGTTGAAATTCAATATTTTTGAATGCCCATATACGATAACTAAAATGTTACGCATTATATGTTCAATACCGAACATTCAATGGTAAAGTTAAATAACACAGAACAATTATTTAGCATTCTGAGTACATTTATGCGAGTTAGAGCGCTGACAGACAGACGGCTAAACCAAATTCATAAATTCTTTTAAACTATGTTGGAAAATGTTGAAAATGTTTTGCAGTATTTTTTTCCGTCTGGCACCAATCAGCATGTACATTCACTTCCGTATTTTAATTCAAGCATTTATAAAATCGGCAATTTATATAGGGTGTCCTAGAAGTGATGGGACAAATTTAGAGCAGAGGTAGGGGACATCACAGGGATTCAGAATTGCATAGCAACCCATTGTCGGAAACGTCTTCGTTCGTCAGTAAGTTGTGTTGTTCACATTTGAATCGGGTGTTTGGTCACCAATGGATTGGCCGGGGAGGACCGGTTCCCTGGCCACCTCGCTCTCCTGATTTAAGCAGCATCAATTTCTTTCTTTGGGGTGCACTGAAAAACGTTGTGTATGCAACGTCAGTGGAATATGAAATGGATTTGGTTGAAAGACTACTGCGGATATCCAACAAAATCCAGGTGTATTTGAACGAGTCTGCCAATCCATGGTTCGACGGTGTGATGCAAGCATCGCTAGCAATGGTGGAAACTTTAAACATCTTTTGTAACATTTACACATATCATCTACCACAGTAAATGTAATATCGTTGACCAATAAATTATTTCAGATGATCCCAGTCTTGTGTCTACCTGTCATACTACCTTCCCATGACGTTTTCGACCATGGGTTGCTATGCAATTCTGAATCCTAGTGATGTCCCCTACCTCCCTTTAAAGTTTGTCCCATTACTTCTGAGATACCCTGTATATCGTCTAAATACTAAAAAAAAGAAAAATAAAAGTATATAAAAATATGAAAATTGTCAGTTTATAGAATAAACGGTCAAGTGCAGATATTATCTTTATATTATCTATCAGTATAAATCTTTTTTAAATCTTTTCCTAAACTGTTTATGATAAACTTTATTCTGTGTTCATGTTTTGCTGGATAATGAATTTCATTAACCCTTTCGGGTCTGGTGTACTATTAATAGTTCATGTCTTTTAATTGAGTATAATTTTGTTTTAAGAAATATTTTTTTCTACTGTTTACAGGTAGGAATGTTACTATAAGTCTATGAATTTATTATAGGACTTCATTTATGTTTAGGAATTTAGTAATAATAATAATTATTATTATTTTCTTAATTCTCTTCGTGCTGTTTGCGATTCTCTTATTTTAAACATATATTTCATATATTAAATTTAAAATAAAAGTTGCTTTCCAGAAAGAGGCATGTGTAATAAAGCGCAAAAAATATTATAAAGTTGTAACTTAAGTTAAATCTTATTGTAATACAATATTTTCTAAACATCTCCGAAAATTCTTCCTTAGCCTATTTTCATATGAATATTAAATAAATAGTACGCAAAACAACAACATTCGTTATTTATCATACAATGAAATATCCTTTAAACACTAATTAATCTAGATGGATAGCTGGTGTTAATGTTATTAACGTAAAAGCATATTTTTCTAAAAACAGAAAAAAAAATTCGGACCCGAAAGGGTTAAAAACAGTGATAGACAAGGAGGCGACAACATAGTCAATCACCTCATCGAGTTCACGGATGAACATCTAGGATTAGTTAAATCTCGATTCGCATATTAAAACACAGTCGGTCTCTAAGTCATATTTTCGTGCAAATCGCCTAAAAACCCGATTTTAACGGTTGACTCGTAGGTTTATCATTGTGCTTTCCTGCACCCAAAAATATGAAAATATGGAGGATTGGAGCTGGAAAACATAATGATAAACCCATGAGTCAATCGCTAAAATTGGGCTTTTAGGTGTTTTCCACCAACATGTGACTTAGCAGACCGATTGCGTTTTAATATGCGAATCGAAATTTAACTAATCCTAAATTTTCATCTGTGAATTCGTTGAGGTGATTGTCTCCCGGTCTATGAAGGTTGTTCTTTTAATTTTATGTTTTAATAATCCGAAAACTACAGGAGAATATAAATATGTAATCAGTAATATAAATATATTTTGTTTAAATAAGGTTGAAAAGCACGTACAGTATTAACAAAAAAAGTATATGGATAAGATTTTATTTTACAAATACCATACAAGCACAAAGGAAAAAAAAATCTTATAATTTGGCATTAATAATTAAAATATTTTAAATTATTACTTTATTTAAAAAATAACTCTTGGATTTCTTATGTGTCAAGAATGAAAATGCTTTCTTTTCCTTTTCTTTTCTTTCCTTTAAAAAAATATATAATTTTGCTTTTGAAAAAGCAGTTGTAAGTATGTTGTAAAATCACTATTTGTTTTTTTAAATTTAAATTTAAATTTATTTATTTACAAATCCTTGATATTAAATGCTTTATATATCTATAAAAACTGTATGTTTAACTATGCCCATAACGAGCCTTTTTCTAAATAGCAAGCTGTAATTAAAATTACCTCTAAAATTCTAACGAATTTTTCTTTGAAATAATTTTGAATACAACAAAGAGATAATTAACCTAAAACTCAAAATAAGCATTTAAAAATCTGGAAATACTTTTCGATAAATGAAGGGATAAAGTTAATTTACAATTTTCAAAGAGAAGAAAAAACTAATAAGAAACTTTAAGTTATATAAAATAACTTCTTTCGAAATACTTCTCATTAGAGTAACGAAATGCGTTAAGATTTAACCATATTTCAACAAAACATGAATTTCTAATTAAGCTATAAATTATCACATCGATATTGAATAATTCATTGAAGATGTTTTGATATGCGTGCACAATTTCATTGAATGATGAAAGTTTTTTCCTTTATTCTAATATTTCATTGATAAAAAAAATGAATATGGAAATGCAATCAATTAAAAATCTCTTAACCCCTTAGCGACGACACCTTTACTTAATTTTTAATCCTTTATCACTGGTTTTTCAAAACAGAAAATTATCTGTAATTGAATCGCGAAAATACTCTGGTTAAATAAGGTAATCTTTACAATAAAAAATAGTTCGTAGGAATGAGGAAGGAATCTGAATAACTTAACACCTTGGGGACGAGCGGCACGCACACGTGTCGCAGAAAGGCTTAAGGATCCTTGTTTACCCCCACTAGTAAAATTTTACTGTAAAATTTGCCATGTTGAATCGGAGCATCTTCTCGATTTAATAAGGCACAAATTTATGCTTTTAAAAACCGGTGAGAAAACATTATAAATTTCATGAAAGGCTCCTGTCGCGAAGGGGTTAAGTGGCACATATACCAGTTGGTCGTCCTCAAGGGGTTAACGTTGGTACGAAATTAAACAAGAAAAAGAAATGTATGAAGTCTAATAGCGTTGTGATTAAATATGGTAAAAATGCATAGTAAAGAAATAAATTATAGTTTTACTACACTTTATGTCGTAATTTTTCAACCACTGATGCTGTGAAATTGAATTCAAGCCCCGATGCTGAGAAAGCGAAATGAAGGAACAAAGAAAAAAATCAAATTCTTTTTCTGTCATTTACCCACTGATCTTCATATGTGACAAGAGATCTGTCTTCCTCTTTCTTGACATGATTTCTAGCGGTCAGCGTGGAAGGATGCAATGACGATAATTTTCGTTCGAAATAAGTAGGTAAAGATACTGAACTGGAAAAAAATGCATTAAATCAAATAGCATCGTGGCCAAATATGACCAAAACACATTGTAAAATTAGTCAGATGTGGCAAACCCAAAACTTTCTTCTATTTTATGCATGTTAATACTGCCTGAAAAATGCAGCATAGCAGCGTCACCGATGGAAAACAAAAGCATAATACAAAGGTAGGTGGTTTAAAACAAAATCTAGTCAGCTACAACTCATGTCAACTTATAACTGAATATTAAGTTCGACGGAAATCCATGCATTAGTTTTTAAGATAGAGCTATTGCAAAATCTTAAAAAAATTTTTGCATAACAGTGCCACATGTTTGGTGATGTACACCAAAAACTAATCGGGATCATTTTTTTTAATCAAGTACTAACTGAATCGGAAGTTTGATGAAAATTCATGTGCTAGTTTTTGAGATACATTTATTGCGAAATCGTGAAAATCAGCATAGGAGCGCCTTCTGTAGGGAGATTTACACCACAAACTAAAGAACTCTAATCTACATTAAGGACTAATTGGGTCTGAAGTTTTAGAAAATTTCATGCATCAGTTCTTGAGATAGAACTACTACGATAATCACGAATAATGCACCATGACAGTGCTACCTGTTGAGCAATTTGCACCAAAACGTAATCAGCATCATTTTATATTTAGTATTAACTAAATCTAAAGTTTTATGAGACACTATATTTTTTTAATTACTGAGTTACTTTAAATTTGAATACTATCTATATTTAATCCATTCCTCACAGTGACATACATCTATTTCTTATGTATTTGAATACATGCATAATCTTACACGTTTACATACATCATAGAACATACGTACATAATCACATTCAAAAACAGTCATTACATATAATAAACGTAACATTTTTTTAGATCAATAAAATGAATAGTGCATTAAAAAAAATCTTCCTTAATCCTAATCCATAACACTACAATCACGAACAGTGTGTGATATCATAAACGACACGACGCAACGTTTATCCGGCCACTGAAAGAAAAAGACTGTATAACTTAAAAACATAACGAAATTGCAAAATGGAGCTTTACATTCAGTAGTTGTTTTCTACTTGTTGTAAAAATGTACATTACAAAAACAAATATATAAATAAACATCTGCTTTCAGCAAACCTGAAAAACAAATCCAATTCCAGTGAAAGGGATTCTCAGAATGCATTTGTGTATTTTTGATGCTTTCAAATGCATTTCTTTTTGTGTCTAGCTGTGAAATACGAGCTTTTATTCAAATCTACTTTATAACGTGAAATGAGTAATTTATTTAAAATAACCGTGGAAAAAAATAAACATCCTCAATTAATTCTGCAATTGATTATAATAGAAGGAAATTACTGGTACCAAAAGATTAGATATAAATTCTACTATCAAATGATGAATAATAGGATGTATGTATAATTTGCTTAAGGGGCTATCCAGATGCGTTGAATAACACAAATTTCGTAAAGGTAATTTGGTAAACCTAACGAATTTCTTAAACGGCCGTAAATCTGCGAGTTTTGCAGATATGAAGATCCATTTTTTGTGTTTAATTCGGGAATGGATCTGGAATGTTTTCCTAGTTGGAATTTTATCCTACGCATCCTATGGGGGCTGTGGTATCCCACGACACTCCACTTCTATATGCAGACAAACGGAATAACGATAGGATGGCATTTGTTTTTAATGGACTTACGTTGCCTTCGCTATTATGCTGTGGATTATTACAACTTAGCGGTCACTAAAGTATTAGAATGTGCCTACTATTGAGAGGAGAAATGCAAAAATATCTATACAAATATGGAGCTTTTACAGTTTCAATTAGGTCAAGAAATAGCCTCGAATTCTTCCACACCTGAACTCATTTTTGCACGGTTCTAGTAAGTTATTTTGATGCGGTTAGGGAGAGAGAAATTCAAGCAGAACGAAAAATTCTCACCGAGACGATATAAAACCGTAACATGTTGCTCAAAGACAAGAAATATACAGTTGACTCTCGTTAATTCGAAATCGGATAATTCGAATTTTCGCTTAATTCGAACTAAACATAAAGTTCCAAAATTTTCAATGGCAGAATAACGTTAAAAATTTTCATTAATTCGATTTCATTTTCTCTTGACTTCGTTTAATTCGAACTAACGAGAATTCCGATTTTTTATTTTTCTCTTCTTTCTCCCTGATTTCGGATCATTTGAATAACTTTATTTCTTTGATTTTTGTGAAAATTGTTCCGAACGAGTATACATATAATACAATGCACTTGATATCCACTTTCTTAGAGCCCCGTCTGTCCATCAGTGACGCTCTAAATTTTTCTTCCATCGTGCTTGTTTCTGTTCTTTTAATTAGTTAATGTATTTATACATTCAAATTTAATATTAAGTCATAATCTAATGATAACAGACGAAATTATAAGTTTAAAAAACACTATAACATTAATTCCTTTGTAATAGTACCATATTAAGCATGTTTTCCATTATTCAAACTTCGGATAATTCGAACATTTCTTATGGTCCCGACGAGTTCGAATTAACGAGAGTCGACTGTATATTTATACGAAACTTTTGAGTTTGAGAAACATTTAAGAACCAAGCAGAAACGAAACAAAATTAAAAATTTTGATTTCTGCTTTTTTGAAAGTCAATAAATTAGTGTGGAGTATTTTGTGTGGAGTATTTTTATACTTAAAAGAAACGTACTAAGAAAAATCTTTTCACATTCTCTAAAATAAAAAAAAAATTAAATTGCTACCTCAATCCAACTTAATTATTTCGTCGACTAAAAAACTATTGCAAAACTATAAGATTAAATGTCAATAATGGCTGATAGTAAATGTCACATTCATTTGCATTAAACACATTACACGTGTTTGCTACGAAATCAAGTAATTTTTAATTCAGTGTTTTATTTGTAATTTTATTACTATTTTACTAATTAATTTATTCATTCATTATTTACGATACAAATTATAGTAATTTGTATAATTACGCGGGTAGTTTAACAATTTATGTAATTTTGCGAAATTGGTCGATGGAATAATTAAGTAATACCGATATTTTTTCATATTTAATCGACGATAATTCTGCCTTTGATTATGTCTTTGAAACAGTAGTCTCCAAAACATCGGTACCTCCATTTCTGGATACACCATTACATAATTGTATAATTTTAGGATACTGATAAAACTTATACAGGATCACCACCGCCGAAACATGCCTTGGCAAACAAAAAAATATGCCAGTGGTATGTATATTTATTGCATTAAAATACCTCTGTTGAGCGTCCTAGAAGAAAACTGAATAAAGAAGGAAAGAAAAAAACACCATTGCTTTATTAGAAGATTTTATTTCATTACTAGAAAGGATTAGATTGATAAATACGTTTTAATTTTAAAATATTTCTTTTTATTTTTTCCCTTCTTAATACATTAACTAAATGCTACCTGGGATGAAGGAAAACGAGAGTCTAATTTGCCAAAAGATTAGAAGCATGAAAAATGGTATAAAATTTTTTATAATTAAATAAAATTGCGCCCACTAAACAATAAACGTTCAAAATTGCGATTTTTATGTTATTAAAATACCTAGAAACATGCAGTTTGGCATGGTAGTTATTTATAACACATAAATGATCTTTAAGAACATCTCCTATAAAGAATCAAAATTTAAAAGGCTTGAATATGCTCTAAAAGCGTTCTAAAAACGTTCTAAATTGCGATTTCTATGCAAATTCCGCACCGATTACAGAAATAAAGATTACAACCCTTGCTACAAGGTAGGCTATATTTTATACCAATGCCTCTTCCCCGCCCCTTAAAAGCCGGGGACTTGGTAGCTCTGAGGAAGCTAAAATGTGTTGAATTAGAAATTCATAACATAACTGAAAATTCACCCTTAACATTTTCCGCCAGCAGAATAATATTTACTTGGATTCTTTGGTACAGCCTTGTATAACACTTACAGAAATTTATACGCACCACGTATTAAGCTAAAATTAAATTCGGGTGAAAAATGCATAATGCAACTAAAAACGCACTTTTAGCATTTACTATCCCTTTACGTCAGTGTATCTAATTTTCTGCATAGCCCTGTATATGAACTGAGTTATTCTACGACCATCTCGTTGTGTCCTAAAGTTTGAAAACGCATAACGCAATTAAAAACCACCTTTAACACTTCTTCTACCGCTGCCAAAATACTTTTTAAAGTTTTTATCTACGTTTATTTTGCTCGTAGTTCTCGAATGCAATAAACATTAACAAGTCTCAGCAATGACTTCTTTGGCTACCATTATTTCCTTAAAGTAAACATCAGGATATATTTCTAAATCATTTTCAATAGAAATGTATAAGGAAGATTATTTTTTAGAGATAGGGATAACTAATAAAATGCATTTGTAAATAAGGTTTGACCACTTTAAAATTTGAAAATCTTCAACTTTTGTGTGTCGTCTACAGAAAAGTTACAAAAAAGCATGTCAAAACGGCGTGGGAAAAGTTACTTGAGACTACAATATAGTATGAGTTAAAATTAAAATTTCGCGAATAGAAATAATTTCTTTTACCTTGTATACAAAAACATATTATACAGGGTGTCCCTAAACTCATGGTATATACGCTAGGGGGTGATAGAACACATCAAGACGAGTAATGGTCATATCATGATGAACAATATTAAATAGGGAACCAAGGGTCCCAAACGTTTTCCAAAGGAGATAGCCGCCATTAAAGTTTGGAGTCCAAAACTTCAAATACACATACAAAACGGAAAAAATGGTCGATTGATTTGCGGTTTTCACTAAAACTGTTCTTTATGTTCGTATTTTCTTGAAAATAAATTATATAGATAAATTTCGAAAAATGCCGATAGAGGGCGCTTTAGACTTTGAAATAAGGAAAAACTGTTTTTTGCCGTCATTTTTTGCATCTCATTAAATGGTTTCATAAGCTTAGACTTAAACTTAAATTTTGAGCTCAAAATCTGAATAGTTGGGAGTGGTTTAGTAGCACAAACTTAACTGTGTTCAGAGGGTTTAAATTTTAAATGATTATAAAAAACGGAAAAATTGATGGATTGATTTGCGGTTTTCACTAAAACTATTTTTTATGTCGGTATTTTATTGAAAATTAATTATAAATATAAATTTCAAAAAGTGCCGATAGAGGGCGCTTTAGATTTTGGAGTAACGAGCAACTATTTTTTGCGTTATTTTTACATCTGATTAAATGTTTTCATAAACTTAGACTTAAATTTTGAGCTCAAAATCTGAATAGTTGGGAGTCGTTAAATAGCACAAACTGAACTGTGTTCAGAGGGTTGAAATTTCAAAAGATTATAAAAAACGGAAAAATTGGTCGATTCGTTTGCGGTTTAAAATAAAACTATTCTTTTAGTCAATATCGTCTTGAAAATAAATTTTAAACATAAATTTCAAAAAATTCCGTTAGAGGGCGCCTTAAACTTCAGAGTAAGCAACAACTAATTTTAACCGTTATTTTTTGTATCTAATTAAATGCTTTCCAAAACCTATTAAATGTTTTCGAAATCTTAGATTTAAACTTAAATTTTTAACTCAAATTCTGAATCGTTGGGAGGGGTTAAGAAGCGCAAACCGAAGTGTGTTCAGGAGTTGAAATTTAAGCCCCTCCCCCTCGAACACAGTTCACTTTTGCGCTGCTTAAACACTCGCAAAGATTCAGAATTTGATCTTAAAATTTAAATCTAAGCATTTGAAAGCATTTAATGAGATTTAAAAAAATAACGGTTAAAAATAGTTGTTCGCTACTCCAATGTCTAAGGCGCTCTCTGTCGGCATTTTGTGAAATTTATCTTTAAAATTTATTTTCAAGAAAACACTGATTTAAAGAGTAGTTTTAGCAAAAACCACAAACGAATCGACTAATTTTTTCGTTTTTTTTTATAATCGTTTGAAATTTAAACGCTCTGAACACAGTTCAGTTTGTGCTACTTAACAACTCCCAACTATTCAGATTTTGAGCTCAAAATTTAAGTTTAAATCTAAGCCTACGAAACCATTTAATGGGATGCAAAAAATAACGGCAAAAAATAGTGGTTCGTTAATCCAAAGTCTAAAGCGCCCTCTATCGACATTTTTTGAAATTTATCTTTATAATTTATTTTCACTAAAATACCGACATAAAGAATAGTTTTAGTGAAAACCGCAAATCAATCGACCAATTTTTCCATTTTTTATAATCATTTGAAATTTAAACCCTCTGAACACAGTTCAGTTTGTGCTTCTTAACCATTCGTAACTATTCATATTTAAAACTCAAAATTTAAGTTTAAGTCTAAGCTTAACAAACCATTAATGAGATGCAGAAAATAACTGCTAAAAATAGTTGTTCGTTAATCCATAGTTTAAAGCGCCCTCTATCGGCATTTTTCGAAACTTATCTCTATAATTTGTTTTTAAGAAAATACCGTCATAAAGAATAGTTTTAGTGAAAACCGCAAATCAATCGACCATTTTTTTATGTTTATTTGAAATTCTGGGTCTCAAACTTTAATGGCGGATATCTCCTCTGGAAAACGTTTAGGATTCTTGGTTTCCTATTTACTATTACTCGTCTTGATGTGTTCTATCACCCCCTAACGTATGTACTATGAGTTTAGGGACACCTGTATATCGAAACAAGAGGCTAAACACAATGTAAAATATCTTAGGGATATGCTGATTGTAACAAGATTCATCTATACTATTTGATTAATGATGAAAGCAAGTCAGATGTGGCAATCCCAAAACTATCACATTCATGTTAATAATATCAAAATTCGCTATTGCCATGCCAAAATTTAAATGACAATCTATGCCCATCATGAGGATTCTAATGGTATGAAATTCCGTGCATTAGTTCTTGAAACAGGACTATTGTGAACATTGGGGAAAATGCAGAATATAACAATAAAACATAATCGACAATGCTGTATATCAAGGTAAATTTGAATCTGAAATTTAATAAAAATTCCCCATTTGTTCTTCAGATATTGCGGAAATCCGGAAAAATTCTGTATTGAAGCGTCACCTGCTGAGCGATTATTTCAGCGATATTTTTAGTGTCGCTTTGAGTGCTATTTGATAATACTAATATACATTGCTTCAAAGGACGTTTTCTAAAGTAAACTGAAGTGATCTTACCTTAGTCCAAGAGCCGACAGCACAAAACCCTATGCCATTGAGCACAGGAAAAAAATCCTTTATTTTATGGAAGAGTAGTAATAGAGGAATCTGATGACCCATGTCTGCCGGAAATGAAGTGGTGCATAAGTCAAAAATGAATACCACTAGTGGTTGACTCATAGGTTTAGCATTGTGTTTGTTCTACAATCAAAATTATGAAAACACGGAAAACTGGGTGAAGGAAAACACAATGCTAAGCCTACAAGTCAACCTTTAGTAATATTCATTTTTGGCTTATGCATAACTTCGCTTCTGGCAGGCATAGATCATTGGATTCCTTTATTACTATTCTTCCATAAAATAAAGGATTTTTTCTTGTACTCGATGACATAGGGTTTTGTGCTGTCGGCTCTTGGAATATAAGTTCTTTTGAAAAAAGTTTTGGATGTTCTATGTTTCCAACTAGTTAATTATTTAGTTATGTAACCAGATAAATTATTATTAGCTCTTACATGTAAATTAGGGGCGAATGAAGTTAATACTCTTAACACAGTTGGTACAAGACAGCTTTCAAATTTTTTTTGTTTTGCTTTAAGCTCGAGTAGCCTTCCAGAGACCAAATAACTCAGGTTTATTGTACACCAATAAATATTACGACACTTTTTTCGGAAAATGAAGGAACCTGGGACTATGGGGATTTTTAACAATTAATAATTTATAACATATCATTTACACTTTAAAAAAAATCTGTAAAGGTACTAAACATTTTCTAGGAAACTGAGATTCCAAGAACTTTTCATGTAACGATAACAGGAAAAATTCATGTAATCGATTCTGAAACTTGAATTTTTGCTGTTACCGTTACAGGAAAAGTTCTAGGAATCCCAGTTTCCTAGAAAAAGTTTAGTACCTTTACAGATTTTTTTTTTTTTTTTTTTTTTTTTTTTTTTTTTTTTTACAGTGTACTATGATTTTCATGATCAAAGTGCTTTTATCATAATACATTTTTTGCACAAAATGTATCATTTTGTATAATTTTAAATATTGCCAATGTACACAAAATAATACCTTTTTTTTAGCTGTTGAAAGCAAAATGGAACATACTTAAAACTGTTGCTACAAAAATCTTCTTTATATAAAAAAAATAGTATATCAACATCTAAATTTCCTTTAAGAAATCCGTTCCGTTGCGTTTTTTGTTTTCGACATAATTCTTTTAAAAGAAAAATAGGATATAACAAAATCATTTGCTTTTTTTCATCTTAATCTTTTGTACCTTTTTTTTCATTTGAAACAACAATACATTCTTTGAAAGATAAATTGTAGAAATAACCTGAAGAACGACGTTTGAAAAAGATTTGTTTACTTGGATTTTTTATTTCAATAAAACACATTTACTTTTGAGAAAAAAAAATCGAGTGACAATAAGAAAACTATGAAATGAACTAATAGAGACTTCCATGTAAATCACAGGTACAGATTTGGAAAGGGCAAAGGTTAAGAATGTTTTCGTATAAGGGATTTCTAAATTCCATTATTTGATTCAGAAATAAAATTATTTTATAATCAAATCAAATAAATAAATGAATCAGATCTAAAATATAATAGAAAATACTTCGTGTAACATCGCGAAACTTTCTGACGCATTTACGAACATATTTTTTAAATATAAAAGCTTGACACTTATGGGCATGATTACTGAAATGATTTGTAATCGAACAGTTGTTTTAATTTTTCTATAAATGAATGACACATTGATTTGTAAGAGATTATTGCAAAGTAAAAGAAATCTGTAAAATTACTAAAAGTTTTCTAGGAAACTGGGATTTCTAGACTTTTTTATGTAACGGCAACAGAAAAAAATCCATGTAACATATATAGATTTGCACTGAAAACCAAAAAATCTGTAAAGTTACTAAGAGTTTTTTAGAAACTCTGAGTCCAAGAATTTTTCATGTAAATGCAACCCAGGTTACAGATAAAATTTTAGTAAGATAACACTAATTTTAATAGACTCGTTTGTAAAGATACAGATTTCTGCAACTTTGCAAAAATTAGTTTTGTAGATTTACATTTTTTCTTGCACAGTTTACAAATAAAATGTTAGTAACCATACAGATTTGTGTAACTTTATTGTGTAGGATTACGGATTTTTTTACAGTGTGTTTCATGACGTCAGTTTTTTTTATTTTCTTACATTTTCACGCACAGAAGTTTGGTTCAAAATGGTTTTTTTTTTTAGAAAATTTTCTATTTTTAACAAAAAATGAAAAAAAACAAAAAAACATTCGATTGTGTTTGAAATATTCGGCATATTCTTCGATTCCAGTTTCTGAATAAAAGCGCCTACTAATTTCATGCGCGTGTTAAAAAATACAATTCAAGAATGAGCCAGAAATTAAGCCATTTTGTATTAGCTTTGAGAAATACCTAGAGATGAAGAAGAATTAAAATGTTTCCAAACAAATCTGTTTTTTCTTTTAACTCATTTACGACGACAATAGTTTACTCAATTTTTAATCTTTTGACATCGGTTTTCTAAAGGCAGAGCTATCTATTTAAGTTTATTTTAAAAGTGTTTAGAATGACATATGTTTTCTTTGACCAACCTGCACTTACCAACTTTGACCGAAGTTTTTTCTTTTTTAGAACTCTTCTTATATTTTCTAAATTTTTAAACTTTTTTTATATTACATTTTTAGTTTACATCATCAATTTTTTTAATTTGTAATTTTATTTGCACCTTTATCTTGCATTAATATCACCGTTTTTATAAAATGTTTAATGTTTCATTTTTATTTCAATAAAAAAACTTATTACGTAATTTATCTATTACAGCTAGACTTTTATCTCTGAATGGCTTAATATTTATAAGACAATTATCTATAAACTGGGTGTAAAGTTGTTGACAATTCGGAAGCCCCTCAAAATATCTTCAGTGTTAAGTATTTTAGACCAAACAAACAGTTAAAAAATATTGGTAGAAGTAACAAAAATTCTGAGCATTTTGTGTATTACCGATACCCGACCTCAGATTCTAACATTTTTGTAATATTTTTAAATTACATTTGCATGTAAAGCATAGGTATAAATAATACACGTGTGACTATTTGATTATTTATTAGTAATTTGGCTAATACGCTAAAGACCTTAAAATAGCTTTTACTTTTTAACTTACTGTGCAAATGAAAAAATAATTAGATTAATATTCTCAAAATAGTTTTTTTTTCATTAATGGTTTAACAATATTGGCTTAATATTGTAGAAATAAGGCATTTAGTTTAAGTATTTCTAATGTAATTAATGTTAAATATTATTTTTTATGGAAATGTTTACAACGATATTGAATATTTCGGATATATTAGCGTTACATTGATAATAATTGTAATGAAATACGCACATTGCATAAATATTGCTTATTTGGAAAAACGTTTATTATTTACATTAATTACACTGTGTTTGCGAAAGCCCTCATTGTTGTAGCTATTTTTCAAAAAGTGTTTCTAGATTTTTTTTTTTTTTAATTCAGAATACTTATTATTTTTTCCACTTGTTAATATTTACTTTATCTAATCACCGAATGTGTTCTATTATTAAATAAAAACTAGCCGTGGAGGGTCACCATAATACTTAACCATCATGAACATTGAACATAATATAATATATGAAAATGAAACATGTGTAAACTATTTATAAAATTCATCGCAATTCCAAAATAAAATTTAAACGGATATTTAAATATTTTTAAGACATAGCAATACTCTATTAATGAATTACTGATGACCCAATTTCGACAAATTGAAAAAAACGCTGTTTCAAATTTATTGTATCACATGTCTGTGGGCGGAGTTAACTGTCTCTCACTCCGTTACGTAATACTCCCGAACTGTGGAGAAAGCTATCGTTTTTCTTCAGTATGGAATAATTTTCAACTGTAAAATAGAGCAAATCTTGGTGCGCTCTCATGCAATTACTTATAATATTGATTATAATTCATGGATATTTTTTTTATTATTGTGTTTGTGTTTTTGTTTGTATTTGTGCAATAAAATCAAGAAAGACCACAAGACTTTTAATTTAGAAAACGTACACATGGTACCCTTATCATGTATTACACCAGCATTTACTTTTTTTCTTTATCTTTCAAACGCCAAACTACACAAGCAATACCTACTTGCGTAGATCAAAATAATCATCATATTGACTAACAATTTACTGAGTCATGTTAAGCGTCTCATTTCCAATTAAAATAAATCTTTAAATTGAAATTTGAATGAGATACAGGGTCATGAAAAATCAAAGAATGTGGAAGACAGGATTAAAAATATCTCGGGAACTAGTAATCCGATCAACTTTGTTCTTGATGTAAATTTGTGCTTTTTTATTGCCTTTTACGTCCATTCCTTAGAACAAAAAAATTCGAAAATTTTTATATACCTTTCATCAGAATGAATTTTTTGAGAGTCCAATAAAACTAGTTCGGGATAATCGAGGTTACTGATATTAAGTAGCCTTCGTTCCATTCTTACGTGCCAAGTACATAGAAAATTTGAAGTCTCTATTTCAGTTTGTTCGGGAGATAGAGCGTTTATAGACACATAGACAGACGGACGGGCGGTAAATTTTTTTTCTAAAAATATCTTTTCGGAATCTCTAGTGTCTGAAACGTGTAAATCCGTCAATTTTTTGTCGATTTTCAAAACGATTGCAAGATTTACCCTATATGAGTATATATGATGGGTAAGTATGTATGATGGGTAAGTAATAAGACGATTATTCTAAAATAACAATAGAACTTTTGAAAACAATGATTCCGCGTCTTACGAAGACCAATTTTATGCCAATATTTTAACACGATATAGCAAATATTATCTTAACATTGCTTTTCTACATTGTCTATTTAAATCATAAATTAGGTCCCTGTACATATGCATAAAACGTTATTATTTTAGAGGGTTAGGGTCTGGAAAATGATATTGAAATATGTGTCTAGGGGGAGAGGGATTGTCTTTTGATATAGTTAGCATTTTTTATCAAACCGATTTTTTTTTTCTAGTCTGTTTTCTTCTTTATTCAAATACAAAGCTATTATTAAAACCATTATGAATTACTAAAAAAATAATCAATTCCAATATATGGAATACCACAAGGTTTGGCATTTATTTTCTTCATGGTCATTTTGTGCATGAATTTATAATTTGCTGTTCGAGAAACCAACTGTGAAGTATGCTTGAAATGATACTTGTTGTTTTTTACTGGTAAATTAATGAGCAATAATGTTGTGCACCATTTCAGTTGATAAAGAAGTTTTGTCTACCTCATTACCTCAACCCGTGCGAGGCGAAATGTAAAGATATTATTACTATTAAATTCATTACGTAATAAAAAGATATTAACATGTTGACTGCCACGACAATTTTCAGAAATCTGGCAAAAATGACATATATATATATTTAAGGGCGCTTACAAATTATCTCGTAATTGGCTTTATAGCGTAGTTGGTAATTACATTTGTTGATCGTTTTTTAATAAATTTTCTGTTCATGCAAGCCAGCATTGATTTTTTGTTTTTTTCCCAGAAGCCATCTACCGATATTAGCACTGACATATTGCGAGTTTAATCGTAACTGGACAAGAATGGCAAGAAAACACAGAGATAACTCGTAACAACTACGAGAGAAACAACTACGAGATAACTCGTAGTTGGCGTCCTAGAAAAGAACGCAATATACGAGTTATCTCATAGTTGGCAATCAACGTGTTAAATACGTTTGAATAACAAATTTTTTTTTGAGTTGTTTGATGTAAAGTTATTTCATATGCAAAATGTATATACAGGGAGGTTAGTAATTAACTTGAGGTGTTCAGAGTTCTCTAGCGAGTAAAGTTTTGGTCGAAACATAACCAAATTTGATCAGCATACATAGTAGACCATGGGATTTCGAATTCTTAAAATTTTAAAAAAAAATAATAAATTTAAAAAATCGTCACTAGGGCCAATTTTAGCGTTATTTACCAACTAGAGTGCATTAATTTGCATAAAATCAATTCTGTGTAGCAAGCATGAGTATAAAAGGAAAGGCTGGGACAGTTCTCCTCATTATCAACTCTTAGCATACTTTGCTAGTCAAGCTGTGTTATTAGCAGAACGAGAATTGTAATGCTGCTCTTCCTGAATTTCACCAATTACAGAATTTTCCAAAAGAACCGATGAGCATAACAAATTTACAAAAGATGATTCATCGATTTGAAACTATACGGCAACAAGGCCAAGGGCGCAAAGTGACTAGTCAAAAACAAGTTGACGAAGTTGTAACTGCTATTGTCGAACAAGAGATGAAAAATGTGCAGGTACCATGAGCACTCGGGCAGTATCTCAGCAGTATGAAATTGATCTGTATTATATTTTTTTGGCATTTAATCATTCAACTTTTACGCTAATACACTTTTGGTGCACCGAAATTGCCCTAGTGGCGATTTTTTTCTTTTGACTAGCAAATTATGATCCCGCAAGGTGAGAGCCATCACAATGCAGTTGGTATGAGAATTCTCCCAGCTTTTCCTTTTATACTCATGATCGCTACACAGAACTGATTTTATGCAAATTAATGCATTTTAGTCGGTAAACTTCGCTAAAATTACCCCTAGTGGCGACGATTTTTTAAATTTTTTATTTTTAATATTTTTTGTGAGAGAATTCGAAATCTCGTGAACTACTATGTATGCTGATCAAATTTGGTTATGTTTCGCCCAAAACTTTACTCGCTAGAGATACTCTGAACATCTCACGTTAATTACTAACCACCCTGTATATTGATTTATTTTCAGTTGAATCAAAAGATATGCAAATAAGAAATGTGTAACCATACTTGTACATCACTCAAGCAAAAGAAAAAAATTAAAAAATTAAAAATTTGACCGTTAGACATTGATAATGATATCATTACGGAGGGGGGGGGGATTTGATGAACGATAACGTAAGACACCGAAATGGGCAATAGGGGTGGGGGTACAAAATTACCAAAAAAGTTGATACCGTTATGTATAGCCCCCAAAGCCCCTACTATTTTTGTTTTGTTGGTCACTAATAGACTAGCACAGCTTTGCTTCAGGTTGCCTTATATGCTCAAAATTATTGTAAATATAAGAAACAAATGAAGCTAGTGTTTCGGGCCTCAAGTGCTGAGAGTAAACCCACTGCCTTCGATAAATTACTGAGCGACTGTTAATAAGGTAATCACGGTAATTGAGACGCTTCGTTAATACACGAAATCGAAAACCAATAACTTAATAAGTAAAGAGTTGAAACCCATCGAATTCAACGAAAGAAAATGTTTAAAAGACCCGATTGTCTGAAAAAAAAATAACAAAAATAATTACAATGTTGAACCAATATTTACAAAATATATTTCCAACCTTGATGTTCAACCTTGATAAAAAATATATTTTCACCGATTGAAACGTTCTGAAAGGAGAGTTTCAATCTCAGTATCCACGAAATGAAAAAAGAAATATTGAAATATAAAAGCGTTATAAGTAAAAAGTGTTACTTTAATAGTGACGTCATTTTATCAACAAATTTATCTGGTTTCTGACATGGTATGAAATGTTTCTGAATGAAGTAGTATGTGTAATATTGTGTATTCTATATTGACACCAATTAATGGATATATAGATACAACTCCTCATCTTTTTTCCTTTATTTTGAGAACAACGGATTTTGAGCTTATTCTAGCGACGATAATTTCCAGAGATTTCAAGCCCTATTTTTGAGACTTTCACTAAAGTTGCTCTATACATTTAGCACAAACACATTATGCAAATTGTATTTTCACTAGATCCACACATGCGCAATGAAACATTAATCAGACAACCTGCTCTTTTTCATACAATTTTTGTTATTATTTAATTCTGATAACAGGGTATTGTGTGCATTTTCTGAAAAGAACTTTTTTTTGTATTAAGAACTCCACAAATTATAAGCAAAAAACTTAGCGAAATTTGGGACTGTTTTTATAAAAATTTTAATTTCTCTACGACGATATATGCTATCCACATAAAAATGAATACTGTTTATTACAATTAGCCATTTAATCATAATCTACAGTTTGAACGGTTTTGCTACATTAGTTTTGATAGGGTTATCCAAAACATATTCGTTAATTTTCAATTTGTTGACGGTCCACTATGGGGTTTCGGGTAAAATTGTTCGCAGAAATGTATGACCTGTACTAGTATGTTTACAATCTAAGAGTTGCAGGATAATACTTCATGTATTGTTTTAGATATTTAACAAAACGTCTAAAATCGCAAGTGGCCGGTTACCTTTGGCCATATAGTTTATTTATATAGATATTTAACAAAACGTCTAAAATCGCAGGCGTATGGTCATCTTGGGCCATATAGTGTATGAGAGACTATAAGGTAATCGATATTGGCATGAAACATTCTAAAACTTTTGCTAAGTTTTGTATTTTTTTTTTTTTTTGATTCAGAATTTGATTTTTTTAAAAGCATAATTGTTTAGAGTTGTTTCCAACTTTCAAAAAATAATTGTTTTTATTTTGCATGTTATTTATTTAAACAAATTAAAGTACAGGATGTACCTAATAAAAGCAATTTTTCTTTTTTATTCACGTTTCTCTCTTAATCTTTTTTAGCTTTTATCGATCGAAACAACAAATACAGTTGAAAAAATCATTAACTTGAAGAAAGACGTTTCAAAAGATTTATTTACCTGATCTTTTTTCCCTCTGAATAAGACAGAATTATATTAATATTTTTTATTTTCTCTTGGGGAAAAAATTGAGAGGTAACAACAAAACAATGCAATGAACTAACGGAGATTTTCAAGTAAATCACAGGTAACTGATTGGAAAGGGCAAGGGTTAAGGTTGTTTACAGAGATAGGATTTCTCTATTTCATTCTTGATTTGGAAATAAAATAACTTGCGAATGAAATACAATAAATTTGTAATTGAGAAAGAAGGAAATGATGGGAAAGAACTACGAAAAAATATTTTTTTTCTTTGAAAACATAGCGTAAGTAAAGCATTAAAATCATAGAAAAACAAATATGAAATTATGGTGTTTTACGTTCAGCTTTTCCGTGAATTTGCTTTTGTTATTTATGCAATATTTTTGTACGTACGTAATCCAGGCAATAGAGGATTTTACCTAGCAAAATTCATGGTAGTTCTGGAAAAAGGCTTACTTTTTATGTTTTTTGGGTAACTGAATACAAATTTTCAACTTCCCACAGAAATTTCTCCCGGCAACACACTCAAATTTTAATAAAAATTTCTCCAAAATAAGTTTTTTTTAAATTTATTTTTTATTATTTTAGTGAAAAGAATCTAAAAATTTAGAAACTCGGCAAAATCTGCAACAAATAAGATAGATGACATTAAGACGTAGGATGAACGAGACGGGAAAAACTTCCCCACACTGTAAAAAAAAAAAAAAAAAAAAAAAAAAAATCGTTTATATACACAAATTTTTTAGCAAAATTTCACGGAATAGTTTCATTTTCGCGAAAAAACCGTAGAACTTCCGTTATTGATATTTTGAAATTATAAATGCAGTAAGTTTTCCGTAAATTTTCTGGAAACAGTTGAAGTTCCGTATTGAACCATAAGTTCCATAAATAACTTTTAGAAATAGTTGCTGTGTTAGGAAAGCGAAGAATTGTTGTAATACTTGTCTTACAGTGATATTATATTATTTTCAATGAAATTCCTATATAGTTGCTAAATATGGTTGTATGTTTAATTCATTTCAGTCGTCTCCAATTATTTACTAAACATTTTTGATGTTACATTGGTATTCTAAGCAAAAAATCTTGTGGCGCCATCTATATCTGGAATAGAAAAATATTTTAGCGAATTGTTTTAGGAGCAACTTGCTATAATAATTTTCTCTATTTCTTTCTGTTTTAATAACAGAAAGCTAACATATTTTTACGATATTAAAAAAAAATAAAAATTATAAAATTTTATTAATCCTTTTTAAGTTCGAGATAGTTGAAAAGGAAAGTTAATTTATTTTCATTGTGATTTTAAAATAATGGTTAACTCATTTATAGCATATTTTTTAAAAAGTGTGCAAGGTATTTTAAAAGGAAAAGACTCTACTTTTAATTTTGTGTGTTTTTTATTCTATTCATTTTAAGAAACTTGCACATAAAGTTTAAAAGATCTGAATTATATTAATGAAATTATTATAAAGTTGATGATCATCTAAGTTATAAAAAACAATAAAAAAAATTAATTTTAAAATCCGTAAAAACTATTTTTATTGAGTTTAAAATCGATCGTAATACAAATACTTTGTTAAAATAGATGTTTTTTTAAAAGTATGCTAGTATCCTTTCAAAAAAAAAATAATTAAATAAATATAAATAACATTACAATAAACTTTAAAACTCTCCTTTAAGTGAAGGAAACAAAATTCTTTAATACATTCAACTCTTAATACATGTAATATTTTAAAGGCTAAAGTTTATTTTTTATAGAGCTGAAATTAAAAACTAAATATTCGAAATTATGGAAATTAAATCTGTTAAACATTTAGAAGTGTACATTCAACAGAACAATAATTCTGCACAAAAATAAATGCCGCGTTCAACATAAGGCTTTTGCTTTATAAAATGCATCCGAAATAAGTAAAGATATTTGTAAGCACGGTTTGTGTAACTCTGGCGTAACGTTATTACATGACTGCAAGCTGCCATAGGACAGATCCCTGGTTCGATGCCCATCGAGAGTAAGTGACATTTCTTCAGGGTTTGAACTGAATGTACGTGTTCTGTACCTGATGTTAATATGCCTTTGTAAAGTGAAGAATAAAAGTCATAAAGATGTCAGTTTGTCTGTAAAATTTCTTTTTTACCTTTCAAGCGAAATTTTTTATATAAGTAAATATGAAAAAAAAAAAAAAAAAAAAAAAAAAAAAAAAAGGAAATATTTCTGTAACTTACGAAATTTTTTTTCCGTAAAAATACGGAAATAAACTGGCGTCTTGATTACCAGCACAATTTCCGTACTTTAGCGAATTTTTTTTTTTTTTTTACAGTTCACCAACTAAGCCGCGACGCTGGCGTGGACTAAGTTATGCAATTCAACTTAACCTCTCGCATCGTTTAGGTTAGTTCTCCCTTTTCCCCTCCAAGTTTTCTCTATAAGCTTACTTTATGTTTTTTGGGATGCTGAATCTAAAACTTTTAACTTTCCCCCAAAATACTTCCGCAATTTTGGTGAAATGATTCCCAAAATAGGTTTAAAAAAATTGTTTTATGCAAAAAGTATCTAAAAATTCAGAAAGTAGACAAAATTTGCAACAAACAAAATACATAACAGTATGACGTAGAATGCATGATGAGGGGAGAGCTCGCTCTCCTGTTTTTCCCTATAAGACTTACTTTATCTTTTTGGTCGCTGAACCGAATTTTTAACTTCCTACCAAAACACCCCCCAAATTTTGGTAAAATGAAATTAGTTAAGCGGAACTGCATAACTAGTGCACGCAGCGCCGCGGCACAAGTTGCGAGGCAGGCTCCCCCCTCCCGTACATCCCACGTCATAGTGTCATGTGTCTTATTTGTTGCAAAATTTGTCAACTTTTTGAATTTCTAGGTAGAAAGTAAATTAAAATTTGGATTCCGCGACCCAAAAAAGCATTCAGGTTGTTCATAAATCAAAAAGGGCAACTTTATGACGCATGCTTTAATTTATTTTTGTTTTGAAATGCATGAAACTAGCAGGTGTTGTTACCCAGAAACTGTCTAATTGCACTCAATTTTTTGTTTTTTTAAAAAACTCAATAGATTTTTCATAACAAGCCTTCAAAGTGGACGTTTTGGAACACGTTTCCCTGCGAAAGCAGAAAAACCGGTCGGAAAGCAGGAGAAAAATGGGTGATCACGTGATCGAAATAGCTTAAAAACTTGATAGGTAATTTATTGATCAAAAAATGGAAAATTAAATTTGATTTGAAATTGCTTCCCTTGTCAGGCCTTTCAATTTTATAACTTTCCGTTAAAAAATGAATTTGTAAATGTGTCAAAACGTCTCGCGCTTGTGGAGCGGAGCAGTTGAGAACACCCTTAAGTAAGCCTTATAGGAAACGTTCGGCGGGAAAACGGAGAGCAAAAGTAAATAGTGGGAGTGGTTAAGCAGAATTGCATAACTTTGTGCACGTAGCACCGAGCGCAAATGGAGGAGAGACTTCCCCCTGCCCGTTCATTCTACGTCATAATGTCTTATATTTTATTTGTTGCAAATTTTGTCTAATTTCTAAATTTCTGAGTACTTTTTCACTAAAACAATAAAAATAATTGAATAAATAATTAAAAGAAACGTATTTTGGAGGACATTTTTTCAAAATTTGGGGGGGGGGGAGGAGGGGTTGCCTGGGGAAATTTTAGTGGGAAGTTGAAAATTCGGATTCAGCGACCTCAAAAACATAAAGTAAGCCTTTTCCCAGAACCACCCACAATGAATTTTGATAGGTAGAGTCCTCATACGATCTCTATTACCTGGACTAATGCGCATATGTCGACCTTTCTAGGTGCATTCGTAATTATATAAATACATAGCACCTATAGTTGTCATCTGGTCGATCTGTCTCGCCTTCTGCATATAATAGCATAAAATCTACCCTACTAAATAGTTTGAAATTTAATATAAACATAATCGTTACAGAATTTTGTCAAGTCATTATTTAATTTTATTTAAATGTTAAAAAGATATTAATGAAAATGTTTCTTCATTCTTTAAAATCCTATTATACGTAATTCATTCAATAATATCTCATGATAGGTAACGATTCTAGCCATAGTGATGATGTCCTATTATTCCGTATTACTAAATTTAATATATATAATCGCAATCAATTTTGTATTCATGCATTTTTTTTCATACAAAAGTAACAACTTAACACCAAGCTCTGAATATTTATGAAACTATTTGTGGTATGAACGCACCCCATTTACCACATTTCATGTGCTAGTTCCGGCTTGTTTTTTACGGGTTCATGTTTCCAGAGATTTTGCATATTTTTCTGATAAACGCGTTAGACGTAAGATGGGCTCAATCAGAGCAAGAAAATCCGAGCCCAGATTTGACGTCGGCTGAGATTCAGTCTGAAAATGAAAATTTTATTTATTCACTAATTAAACAATTCAGAAATTGTATGTCAAGCGTAGAAAATGTGGTGAGTTCGTACTACAACGAAATTTTAAAGAATTTAGATTTTGGTGTATTAGTATTCGGTACATCGGATACAATATAGTAGCCGAAATCTTCTGGGCGTCCTTCTAAATGCTCATTACTTTCTATTATGCAGAAAAAAGCTTGTAATAAACCTCAGCAACGTACATAAATTTAGTGAACGTACATAAATGTAGTGAAAAAAGTTTCCCAAAACAATATTTTCCCTATACAAATATGCAATGGAATACTTTTGTGTGACCCTGCAAATTAATAACAAATATTCTTTCTACCACAAATTATGCAGAATGCATAATTTAGTGCATACTTCATTGATGCATATCATTTTTATTATGTTAGAAAGATTGTAAACATCATTAAAATGCACTTCAAACTATTTTTTCTGATTGGCCGCAATCTAACGGAATACTTTTAATTGCCCCTGTAATTAAATTATACATCCGATTTTCATGAAATTTTAAATGACTTGACAAAATTATGCAATAATTGTATTTGAAATTTCAAACGATTCCGTTGGGTAATTTTTGCTCTGTTATATGTGGACAGACGGACAGATGGATGGACTGAACGACGATTGCAGGTGCTTCGTATTTACATAATTACGAACGCACTTAAAAATGGCAACAAACATTGCTATTTGGAAAATAAGAATGCGTTCTACTTTTCTTAAATTGGTTTACAATTTTTTAAAAATCAGCTTGAAGAGAAATTGAATTATTACTGATATGATAAAAGAAGAAAGTATCTGATTCCGAAACCTTTATACAATCAATGTTAGAATGTCCGTGGCATAGTCCTTATCTATTATTTGTCTATATGATTAAAATAATTTCACCCATCTTTCATTCCTTATCTTTCAGACAATGAAATATTCGCTAAATGTTAAACCCGTTCGCGACGGCGCGCGCATTTTGAAGTGCGCATCTGAGGACGGAGCGGGGAAATTCGATTTCACCTTCTGGGCCGGAGGATTTCGCGCAGTTAAGCCTAACGCATGTCAAAAATTCTTTTAAAATTAATAAAAAAATAACTTTCGCATGAAACTTTTTGAAATTCACATACATGGAATTTGATGTTATTTTACATATTTATTCAAAAAATGATGTATATTGTGTGATATTTTAATTGGAAAAAAAATGTTTAAATGTAAGTAATGAATAGTTAATATCCTGTTTTTAGCTTTTAAAATGATATAACATGACAGAAAAATACTTACCAGGCTGTTAAATATCAACCTATGAAACATTTTGCTATAATAGAAAAACAAGCCTAACCATCTTGATATTTAATAATTTTTAACACTTTCAGTAAATAAAATAAATGTTTTACAAAAAACGATTTATTTAGAAATGAAAAATATTAAATAAAACATACAAACAACCTGGTACTGTTGCTTTGTAACACTTATATATATATATATATATATATTTGTGTGTGTGTGTAAGATTGGATTTAAAAAAAAAAAAACTTAGTTTAATTTTATAATATTTTTGAAATAAAAAATATATATATAACACATAATTAAAAACAAACAAACAGTCTTGAATAATAATCAGTAATGATGTGCAAATCAGAGTAAAAATTAAAAATGTACCTTTCCAAAACATGTTTATGTTAAAATTATTTCAGAAAAAGAAAATATATTTCCATATGGTATATCGTATAATAAGGTATCTCAAATAAAAGTTATTGGATAATTATGAATAAAATTTAATAATGATTTGAAACTTTCAAAACTTTCGTTGATGTTAAAATTATCTTTTAAAATCTATGTTAACATATAATCTAATATATAAGTAAGAAAAAAATCTTGAATAATAATGAATAAAGCACAATAATACTTTAAAATACTCTTTAAAACTTAAAACACTCTTTAAAAACTTTTGTTCATGTTACTAGTAATTTTTAAAATGAAATGTATATATATGCAAGCATGTAATGTAAACATATTAGATAAATATATAGAATTATAGAAAAAAAAAACTGGTCAGTAACGCAGAAAAATATTCTTAATTTAGCTGCACTGAGAAAGAATGTTATCAGCGTATCAGCTCCCACAATCAGTGTGTAACCCTTTTTTTCTTTCTTATTATTTTTTATTTTTTAATTGCGAAGCACTCCTGAAATAAAATAAAAATATAAAAAAGATAAATCCTTTCCTTCTACAAGAATGATTATATTAATGACGTCGGTTTTTGCCACTACGATCTGATCGAGATACAAGAGCGAGAAAAAAAGCAATGAATCAGATGTTCATGTTATCATTCGTAACCTTAAATATGCTTAATAATACACTTACTTACGTTAACCGCAAATTTTTCCTTCTGAAGTTCAGTAGCATTATTTCTAATAAAGAAAAATAAAGTTTTACTAGACGCGTAAAAAGATTTATGAAACACAAAGACGTGATGAAAAAATAATCTTTTTCCCATTGTAGTATTTCCATAAAAAATTAAATTCGCGTGGATTAAAAAAAAAAAAAAAAAAAAAAGTTTTCATTAGTTTTCCTAGTTTCAAGGAAAAGTCTTCTTCCTTAATATACATTCAAATAGAATTAGGATAAATTTTTTATATGCTAAACTGTGAAAAACAAAACGTTCCGTTTGATCGGCATCAATGGTAGTCTCGCGGGATGTGAGTACAAACAGCGCCGGCATCAATTGTAGTCTCGCGGGATCTGAGTACAATCGGTGCCGGCATCTATAGTGGTCGCTCGTCCCCAAGGGGTTAAATGAGCTTAAATGAGCTTTCAAAATTGAGTAAAAAGTACTCAAGTTTGAATAGGTCATCTAATCAAAATAACTCCGATCCAAACTCAGTGAAAATTGAGAAACACATATACTCATTTTTGATTCCATAGTAGTGCTCAAATATAAATAATTATGTACCATTCCACCCCCCCCCCCCCTGAACTTACAAATTAAAGTAAAACTGTGCTGAAATTTATTTTCCGCTCACAATTTTTAACAATAAATGTTTAATTGATTATTTAATAAGAAAATTAAAAAAAATGTTACATTGAATATTTTTTATGACAAGAGAATTATTTCCAAACATTTGCAAATTATTTTAAAACACTGAGCACAATTTAATATTTACATTAACCCTTTAGGGTCTGGTGTACTATTAATAGTACATGTCTTTTATCGGAATATTATTTTCCTTTAAGAAATAATATTATTACTTTTAATATATAGTAATGTTAGTATATGTCTATGCAATTACTATGTGACTTTATTCACAGTTAGGCATTTAGTAATAATAATAATAATTGTTATTATTTGCCTATTTCTCTTTGCGCCGTTTATGATTCTTTTATTTTAAACATATATTTCACTCATTAAATTTAAAATAAAAGTTTTTTTTTGTTGAAAGAATCATGTGTGATGAAGTGCAAGAAGTATTAGAAAGTTGTAATGAAATTTAAATCTTGTTGTAATACAATATTTTCTAAACATCTACAAAAATGCTTCCTTAGTCTATTTTCATATGAATATTAATGGAATTGAGCAAAAAAATAACATTCCTTATCGTTCAAACAATGAAATATTCGTTAAACACTAATTAATCTATTTGGATAATTAATGTTAATGTTATTAAAATAAAAATATTTTTTTCTAAACATTGAAAAAAAAAAAAAAATTGGACCCGAAAAGTTTAATAAACATGATTTATGCCCCATGAATAAAATAATCAATTACAGAGTACATAATTATCATTTTATTAAGGCTGAAATTCCAGGGTTAGTTATAACTTGATTAGCATACAAAACCATTTTAGGGGCAAAACACTTCGATTGCTAAAATGTTGAAATGATTGAATGGCACTAGAATTTACGCACAAATTTATTTCGTAATAAGAAAGAGCAATTTTTCAATTGCAGAATAAAGAGAAAGAAATTATATCAACATTCTAGAGCCATTCTAGCGTTTAGAAATTAAAATTAAGTGGTTTCAGAAACACATCACCGCTTTTGTAAGGGTTAAAATACAACTTGTGAGTAGCTTGGTGAATAATACCCTCAGATCCAAATTTAGTACAGTCGGCTCTCGTTAATTCGAACTCGTCGGGACCATAAGAAATGTTCGAATTATGGAAAGTATGAGAGGAAAACATGCTTAATATGGTACTATTACAAAGGAATTAATATTATAGTGTTTTTTAAATTTACTTCGGCTGTTATAATTAGAATATGACTTAATATTAAATTAGAATGTATAAATACATAAACTAATTAAAAGATTAGAAACAAGTACATTGGAAGAAGAATTTAAAGCGTTAGTGATCGACAGGCGAGTCGCTAAAAAAGTGGAAATTAAATGGATTGGATTATATGTATACTCGTTCGGAACAATTTTCACAAAAATCAAAGAAAGAAAGTTATTCAAATGATCTCAAATCCGTGAGAAAAAGAAGAAAAATGAAAAATCGAAATCCTCATTAGTTCGAATTAAACGAAGTCGGGAGAAAGTGAGTTCGAATTAATAAAATTTTTTATCGTTATCCTGCTATTGAAAATTTCGGGACTTCATGTTTAGTTCAAATTAAGCGAAGATTCGAATTATCCGATTTCGAATTAACGAGAGTCGACTGTAGTTGATTGGTACGCCATTGGTCAGCATTGTGCTTTCTTGTTCTCAAAGGTACGGAAACATGGAGGCCTGGGTTCAGGAAAACACAGTGGGAAAACTTAACAATCAATCAATAAAGTCGGGTCTGCAGGTAGTTCCAACCAAAATACGACTTGACAGACCAATTCCATTTTAATATGCTAAACGAGTTTTAACTAATCCTGGAATTTTAGCTGTGGCATTGTGAAGCCGTCGCGCAGCCAGTACTATATGAATCTATAGGTGTGGGGGAACATTAGAAGTGGAATCAGTAGAGAACAAACCCCTTTGTTCTATCCGCTGAGCTTCATATATTATACGGAGAGCGTATTCACCGATCCACTTTCTTCCGGGACAGCATCACACTTTTCAATGCGCGCAAGTGACGAGTCCTCCATTTTTGTTACTATTAAAAGCATTTTGTCAAACATAATCGCAAAATTTTTATTATTTTTGGTTATTTCTGTAACTTTTTGATATTATTATGAGCAATATTTAACAAATAATATTTCTTTATTTTTTGTTGTTTAAATAAAATTTTTTTAAAAACTAATATCAAGTTAAACTAGTTGTTGGGGGCCACCGTAATACTTACCCATCATGGACATGTATATGAAAATAAAACATGTGAAACTATTTATACAATGCATTGCAATTCATAAACAAAATTTAAATATTGTTAATATACATAGTAATGCTTTATTAAAGAACTGCTGACGTACCAATTTCGACAAATTATATAAAACCCCAAACTACTCAAGTAGTACCGAACTGCGTAAAAGAAACATCCTTATAACTCCAAAAATAATAATTCTATTAGCTAACAATTAACTGCGTCAAATTAAGCGTCTCATTTCCAATTAAAATATACCTCTGAATTGAAATTTGAATGAAATACAGGGTCACGAAAAATCGAAGAATGTGGAAAACAAGATTACAAATATCTCGGCAACTAATAATCCGATTGACTTCGTTCTATATGCAAAATGTGTGTTATTTTATTGCCTTTTACATCCATTCCTTAGAACAAAAAAATTCGAAAATTTTTATATACCTTTCATCAGAACGAATTTTTCGAGAGTCCGAAAAAAATAGTTCCGGATAATCGAAGTTGCTGATATTAAATAGGGTTCGTCCCATTCTTACATACTAACTACATACAAAATTTCAAGTCTCTATCTCGATTTGTTCGGGAGATAGAGCGTTTACAGACAGACAGACAGACAGACAGACGGACGGCAAAAATTTTTTTCTGAAAATATGTTTTTTGGAATCTCCACTATCTGAAACGTGTAAATCCGTCAAAAAAATTTTTCGATTTTCAAAACGATTGCAAGATTTACCCTATACTACGTATGATGGGTAAGTAAAAATTGCGATGAATTTAAGTAAAATCAATAGATTTTTAATAAAAGACTATATAACAGTGAAAATTGTAGCAATTCCGTCTTAATTTTATTCAATTTGAAAATATCCGAACAAAGGATATCTATGTTTTGCCAAAGATTTTTGTCGGAAAATCTTTGGCATTGTATTTATGGGCGGACTACTGGACTCAATAGATAATATGCATGTGACGTCAAGCATCCGAAAAAGGATGTGCTTCTCAATTTGTGGTTGCCAAAAATAATAATTCTTGGAGAGTTAGTAATTTATAACGTATTATTTCCTGCGTATAATACAATAAAATGAAATTTATTATATCGACGAGAAAATTGCATTTAGTTTAGAATTTTCTAATGCACTTTAATTCGAATTTTTGCCAACAGCAAGTTGGACTGTCACGAAAAAATTCAGTTTATTTACAAACATGCACATTATCTATGTTTCAGAATAGGGAGTTAACCCTCTGTATTATTGTTGAGCTCAGTGGTTCTATCCACCAAACCTTGAAGCATTCAATCTCTGAGATTTCATCGCCAAAAGAGTGTTGTTTTTTGCCAGTGATCCCTTTCTTGGCAATTTTTTGTTTTCATCTCTCAAGAGGAACGCGGTGGGAGAAATTAATTTGGCATACAATCGTCCTACCATCATGAGGAGCATGAGGCATGCTTCAAGAAAAGATTGCTATTTCTGCGTCCAGTTATATTAGAAGTCTATAGAATTAACACGACAGCGCCCTGATTGAGCATAGCTTCATGACTTTATTTCGATTCAATCATAATAAAAATTTTAGTTTATGCATGAAAATGCGTGTTTTCTTGAAAATAATTTCATTTTAAACAATAGAAGCATTCAAAAGTAGAAATGTAATTTGTTTTAGAAAATAAAGTTATGTTGGCAGAAAAAGAATTGCATTTGTTTTATCAATTCTCATCTATTAAAACATTTTCCTTGGAATAGCAAATGAATCTTCCTGCATAAAACATTTTGATTTTATTTGAAAACAAATGGCTAGAAGAATAAAACATCAAAAACTGAACTATCATCTCTGAAAAAGGATATATGCCTGCTATTTTGCAGGTGCTATAAATATGCATGTTTCAAGAAATAGTTTGAATAAAAGCCTGTATTTTTGAATCTAAGACGTAAATCCCCAACCACAGAGAAAAAAGGTTTCTACGAATATAGTTTAAAGCTTAGGACATTTCTATTGCCTCCATTCCTAAAATCTTTTACATAATTCATGACTTTATTTACAACTATTGCGCTGTGTTTGATGGGAGTATTTTTTTTAACCCGTACGGAGCCTGGCTTCTTAAATAGGTGATATCATTTCACTGATGTATTATTTTACCTTAACAATTATTATTGTTTTCATGTATGAATGATAATATATGTCTATACATTTATTATTTTGACCTTATTTGCGTTTCATTTTCTAGTAAGATATTATAGCAGAGCTTCCGAACATTTTTTCTTTTACGTATACCCCTTTTTAAGCGATTGTATAAAACAAGTAATTTCTACATTAATAAAATGGTGTTAAAAATTGGGAGCTTGGAAACTACACTTTTTCCTTTCACATTTTTTCTCAAAAACTAGGCGTTTTACAAGAGTGGCTTCTTCGGACACTTTACAAAAACAATGAGCAAGGATTTTCGTTCTGGAAAGTTTATGAGGTACTATTAAAAAATCCACTATAATTAGTACGCAGAAGGGAACCAGAGAAGATATTTATATTATAAAATTTAAAGTGAGAAGGATTACCAGTGTTCATACAGAATGTGTGACTTTTGTTTCGTTTTATTATTATTATTATTATTATTTATTATAATTTATTATTATTACTATTATTATTATTATTATTATTATTATTATTATTATTATTATTATTATTATTATTATATTATTATTATTATTATTATTATTATTATTATTATTATTATTATTATTATTATTATTATTATTATTATTATTATTTGTACGGGAATATATCAAGTTGTAACGAAAGTTTTCCGCCAAAAACAGTTCTTAATAAAATATGAAAAAGCATGGAAGCAGTTTCTTTATCGCAAATAGTAATAACAATCGAAATGCATGATTGCTTGCCAAAATTTTTAGTTTTTCAAAGCTTTCAGCCCAGAAACACTGAAGCCGCAAATCAAAAAACAGACCAACCTCATTTCGGACGCCCTGTGTAGAATTGAAGATTGCACTAGTGAGATGTAACTACTAGTGTGAAAAAAAATATAGAGGTCCGAAAAAGCGATATCGGGGTTATATGGTGAATTTGACAAAAGATTCTATTCGAGAACATATATGACACTAACGTCTAACTCCTTAGCTAACTCTTGAGTGGTTCAATACTGATCTTTTGAACAAGTTCTCGCACGTAAGTCTCATCAACATCAGTAGTTCAGCCAGAGAGTATTTCTTCTTGAATGTCATATAGTCCAAGAGCCGACAGCACAAGCACCTAAAGTATCGAAGTCAAGAAAAAAAACTTTTAGTTTATGGATCAGTAAAAATAGGGGAATCTGATGATCTATGTCTGCCAGAAGTGAAGTGGTGCATCTGCATAAGCCAAAAATTAATACCACTAGGGGTTGCCTCATATGTTTATTATTGTATTTTCCTCCCCCCTGTTTTCATACCTTTGATTGTAGGAGAAATACAATGATAAACCTACGAGGCAATCACTAATGGCATTAATTTTTGGCTTATACACCCCTTCATTTCCGGCAGACATGGATAATTAGATTCCCATATTTCTATTCTTTCATAAAATAAAGATTTCTTTTCTTGTGCTTGATACTTGGGTTTTTGTACTGTCGACTCTTGGACTAATAATAGCCTCTGTTTTTGACCTTTCGGTTTCAAACTTTCACAGTGTCATATGATGCAACAGTAGTACCTAAAGCGGTACACATGATTCAGTGACGTTTCTATAATTGAATATTTTAAACAGAACTGGAAGTAAATGATGATTCTAATCTGATAGCGTGGCAGTTTCATTTTAGACTTTTGCATTTAATGATAACGATAATTTTTACAACTTTCACAACGCAGAGTTATAAAACAATTACTTTGTTTCAAATGCCAAAAATTGTTTGACAAATATGAGCAAATGCATTAATACAAACTGTTTGATCAGACTATATTAGCTGTGGTGGTAAACTTTCATTACAATCTAATATTTACATATAGGCTTAATACTAAAAATATTTCAAATTTTCATGTCTAAATAAAATTAAAATGCAAAATTGCAAACTATCGGTTGTAATAGCGGTTTACACGCATACTTTTTTCTCAGGGAAACATTTTTATCTCAGGTTTGCATTATGTAAGAAATAATTTAAAATTCCTGTATAGAAATTTCAACTTGAATAATAAAATCAAATCCCATTGCACAGAAGGAAGAATTTCAAGTACATATCTGTGTATTTTTGACATTTTCAGCACCATAGTTTCTTGAAATATGCAACGTAACGGATACATGTATTCAAAACTGTTGAGACTGGTGGAATCAGATATGTCTTTAGTTTTTATGGGAATTTTTAAAATAGAGTTTTCTTTCCCTTTTTTTTTTTTTTGTCAACGTTGATCTTTATTTATTTTTGTTTTTAAAGAAATGTTAGAATAAAGTATCGCACACAACAATAATTTTATGTTTCGAATCATTTATTTTTTAATCTAAAAAGTATATGTGGTTTCAGAAGTTGTTTTCTTTCAAAAATGAAACAAGTGTTATTTAAGCTTTAAATACAAATTCGGTTGTTGTTTTTAATACGGAGAATATTTAGAACAGAAAATCTCGGTCAATTTCGTTAATCCCTTGGGGACGAGCGATACGTATACGTGCCGCAAAAAGGCTTAAGAATCCTTGTTTATCCCCACCAGTAAAACTTTATTGTGAAATTTGCCTTATTTAATTGGAGCATTTTCTCGATTTAATAAGGCACAAATTTCTATTTTTAAAAACCGGTAACAAAATATTAAAAATTTGGCAAAAGGTTCCAGTCGCGAAGGCGTTAATGAGCGTAATCGGACCAAGGGGATGGAAATCGGGAGAGATTTTGTAAAAATCAAAAAATCCTCATAACTTCTGAATTATAACAGATATCAAGTCAGTTTAAAATTATTATTACTACTAGAAAAAAAAGATAAAAAAATTATGTATGACAGATTTTTAATAAAAGTAAAAATGGTCTCAAGGGGCGAAAAGAATAAGGCTTTATGGTAAAAAAAAATCTTAATTTCATTGGTTCTTACGATATTAAATCCAATTAAATGTGCTATAAATATTCTTAATATTATCTACAATTTTTATACTGACAAGTTTTTGATAGGAAAAACTCTTATTGCCAAAAAATTAAAAACGAAAACAAAAAGGGACCCTATTGGATTACAATGAGAGTCTATGGGAATTTGGCGAAATAGCGCCAAGTTGGTGTTGCTTTTGCCAAATAATTTTAGTGACCAAATTTGGCGATATATCGCCAAATTTGCGGGAAAACCGGATCCCCCCGATGGTAACCACCCTGCGGCATAACTGCGGCCCCCTGCGGTAACCCTTCGCGGTATCTAAGAAGATTTTCATTGTTCCACCGGTATCTAGGCAGATTTTCATTAGTCCATTTCCAAATCGTTATTTTTTTTATACATAAAGTCAAAATTCAAGACTAAATTTTTAACACGTTTTTCGTTGCATTTAAATCATTTCACATGGGGTTCACGACATTTCGGTCCCGAGAAGTTTCGGTCCTTGGCCATTTCGGTCCTGAGACATTTCGGTCCTAAGACATTTAGGTTCCAAGACATTTCGGTCCTTGGCCGTTTCGGTCTCTTGCCATTTGGTCCTTAGTCATTTCAGTCCCATTCTATTTCTTTGCCGGCCACCTTATAACTCGGATTCTAATTGTTGTGGGCCCGTTAAACGCTATAAGTTCAACATTATCCGAGCCTTAATATATATATATATATATATATATATATATATATATATTCTTACCCTCCCCCTTTTATCGAATGCTAGATATTTTTTTAATTGCTCTATAAATTTAAACTTTAATAACTCGTGATAATGAAATCACAGCGTGATGAAAAGTTGTTTCGTTAAACAATGTGATATAATTTTATAGGCGACATCGTTTTATTATTATTATTATTATTATTATTATTATTATTATTATTATTATTATTATTATTATTATTATTATTATTATTATTATTATTAATCAGAATGAATATTTTAAGTTTTATTTTTTATTATTTGTATTAGGTATTTTATAAACACTATAAACCGCCATAAATATTTTTTTGGTTATTTTCATACATTTTTTAAAATCTTTTAAATTTTTATTAATTAAATATTTAAGAAAACTGCGTTATTTTTTTTCTTTTTCCAATTAGTTTAATAATAAATGTCTTTAATAATTCATTTAGGCACTTATAAGTTATTATATATACATATTTCCTCTCTATACAGCCTCCTTTAATAATACAGAAATAAGATACATTTATTAAAATACAAATATTAAATTTTTCTTATTATTTTTATAATACAAAGTTGCGTCTTATAAATTTGTTTTTACCATTTTTATTTTATGATTATAAACGTTGGGAAAGCAATAAGAATTTCATAACTAGGCGTGTTATGAAAATTTTTGTTTTCAAAAAACGCCCCCCCCCCCTCTCAATCTTATTTTTCTTTTTTCTTAATTGATCGCATTTTTGTAACAGTTATATCACCCCATGAAGACAATTTTTGTGAGCTAATTTTGTTGAAACAAGGCCAATATCTTTTTAAAAAGAAAATTATTTTTTGATATATGTAATAATGTAATTTCCATTTAAAATAAATTTATTTTCAATTTTGACTGACAAAACTAAGCTTTTTTCATTTATTTATTTACTCGTTTGTACTTATTACTTACTTATTACTTACTAATAATTAAAATACTTAATATTTACCTAATTATTACTTATTTGTTACTCATTATCTTTTCGCTTCCACTTTCCCAGACAAAAAAATTAATAATACTTGTTTTAGTTTTATTATTAATTATATTAATAGTTTTAAATTTCAGTAACTTTAAATGTAAAATAAATAAACAGGTAAAGATTAAATTTCACTTTATAACTACTATAAAATATAATGATGAATTGAATATGAAATAGAACATGTATTGTATTTATTTTGAAATAAAAGTCATAATATATATCAATAATGTTATTAAAAAATAAATTAAGGGTACATTACATTAAAAAAAACATGTGTAATAAAATATTAACTTGCTTTTTATATTAAAATTACTATAGATCGAGTTATACGTGTATGCGGTTTTCGGGCATTATATTAAAATTTTATGGCCTTCAATTAAAAAACTCAACTAAGTTTCCTATAAAATTATGTGACACATTTCATGTGCTCAAAATTTCAGCTTGCTGGAGGATGGACCGGAATGGATAAGGACCGAAAAGTCTCGGGACCGAAATGTCTCGGGACCGAAATGGCTTGGGACCAATGTGTATCGGGACCGAAACGGCGGGACCGAAATGGTGGGACCGAAACGTCCTGCTTCCTTTCACATGCCATGTAAAAAAAGTAAAAGAAACCTGTACATGGACGTATTCATTCTAGTTGGTACGTTGTATAGAGTTTCATGTCGCAAAATTTATTTAGGGACATGTTGCGCCATTAGATACATACAGTAGAATATCTGCTTTACGTTTATGCATTGGTATAAAATTCTGTTCAAGTCATAAACATGCAACATTAAAAAAAGAAAGATCACACTTAAGATTTGCTTAGATGTTTAGAGGATCAATAGAAAAAATATTACAAGGATGGGTATCTTCTTCCACATTGTCACTAAAAGCGCTGCGATCGCAATCGCATTACCATTACGCTCTATGGTAGTTTCCTATCTTGTATGTTAATCTATGGTACGAACTGGACTTTACCTGTAAAACGTCTGCGGAAACCTTAACTGCCTGCAAAATAAAATATCTTAGGACAGCCCGTAATACTCCCTCTTACCTTCGGAACTCTACTGTGCGTAGAGATATCAAAACATCCAAAATTACGTAACGTATAATTGAATTTTCTAAAATTTTTTTCTCAAAAATCTATGTTATTCCCAAGATGCGGTTGGAACTTTACCTGTAAAACTTCTATGGCAACCTTAGCTGCCTGCACAATAAAAATTTTAGGACAGCCCGTAATACTCTTCGTTACCTTCGCTACTGTTATTGTGCGTAGAGATATCAAAACATCCACAATTGCGTAAACGTATGATTGTCTTTTCTAAAAATTTCTATTCAAAAATCTATTATCTTCCCAACGAAATTGTTGCGGAATTACCGGATTATGTCGCCTCTGAACCTCAGCAGTGAAAATGGCCTAAATACACCATTTCTATGGATCCCCAGTGAAGTTCTCTACTCTCTCTCACTATCTTTTTTCATTTTCTATAATTTCATGAAAAGATTTTTAAAAAGCCCACTCTGTAAAGTGTTTCTTTTTACCTAGTGGCTTTTGCCATTTCACTTGTTTATACTGCTCTGCCTTGATACTTTTTTTTCATTCAACTAGTTCTAATTTCATTTCTTTAAATTTTTTTATTTCATACTTTTTCTGTTCTATTTATGCAGTAGTTTTCATATCTAAAATTATGATCACTATTTTACATCATAATTTAAACTTTTCAAAAATGAAATATGCATTTTTCATAACTTTAAATTTTTTCACGTTTGTTTAATTTTTTACAATTTCCATTTATATTTTTTAACTTTTTAAGCAATTCTTAAATACATTTTTCTTATCTCCCAATGGCTTAGGCAATAGTAAGAAATTCTATATACCTTATAAACTGGAGGTAAAAGTGAAGCCAACAAATAAGTCGAAAGAAGCTGATTACCTGTTCAGTACCTATTCATTGATGAACGCCATAAAATTGCAAAATTCTTTTCTCCATTAACATTTCTGAAAGTAATATATTAAAATAATTACGAGCGTATTCTAAGACAGTTTACTGGAGGAGCCTGATTACCTATGTACTGTATACATCCCTGACACATAAGATATAGAGAGATAACTTTTATGTCATTTCATAGCTGATAGCCTAGTGCAAAAAACATAAGAGCAAAAACATTATCAGAATTACTGGGAAAAAAAACACATAAAGGGAGAAAATTAAAAAAAAAAATTAAGTACAGTATTACAACAACTAGATATATTTTTGTAGTTTTATAAAATTTATAATTTTTTATAATTTTTGTAAGATTTTATGAGATTTTTATAGGTAATAAAAAAATTGATAGTGAAAGGAAGGATTGTTAGTAAAAAGGAGAAAAGTGTAGCCTGCTTTCATGGCTTCTGTGAGAAATTACGACGGCTGGCAACCATACTTTTGATTATTTAAAAAAAAAAAAGTTTAGTGATAATTGATTAAAAATATAAACAAAGGTTGCAAAATGTTACTGTGCATACCCCAAATGATTCATGCGGTAGTAAAATCATTCATTCTATCCCAGCATTAAAGTAAACATTAAATACTTTTTCAAAAATTTAGGTTTTAAACAATTTAAGTACAAATCTAATTTATATGCAAAAGTGTAAAAATTCCGCAATGATTACATATATTATATTTGAAACCAATCAGTTGGGCAGTCTTTGTTCTGTTATAAGCGGAGAGATGTACATACATACAGACGGACGGACCAGACGGCGAGTATAAGTGCTACGTATTTATATATTTAGAAGCCGCGCTTGGCAACCAGTCTTGTCACCCTTAAATGTTAGTTTTATTTATAATTTAATTTACTTGTTCATTCTTTTGCCAAAGCGAAAGATTCTTAAAGAATAAATCATATCAATAATTTGATGCATTTATCTTAGCTGGACATTGGGGCTAAATTGCCAGACGTTTTTAACATTTCATTCATATTTCACCACGCCGCATTTTTTCAGATTTCATTAATTTTATTTAAGATATTATGTACTAATTTATTATCTCGTCAACTAATTATGCAAATCGACATAATATTTATTTTAAATGATGAAAAAAAAAAAAACAAATAAATTAGCAAAGCATTAATAAAAATACAAAGTCGAAGTAACAACTAAATAATAACGTAACAAACACGTGTATCGTATTTAATGTGAAATGAATGTGATATTTACGATCATACATTATTGACATTTAATCTTATTGTTTGGCAATTTTTTTAGTAAAAGAGATAATAATGTAGTTCCAGATGTAGTTATGTAAAATATATAATTTTAATTTAAAACTGAAACGTTTAAAATTCACAACTTTTACTTATTTCTTAAAAAAAGAAAAAAGAAAGAAAGAAAGAAAAGAAAAGAAAAATAATAATTAATACCATAAACTATGACATTTAATTTGAACATCAAAGCTTTATTTTAATTTACCCACTTTTATATAGCTTTTTTCGGGAAAAAGAAAATAATAAAAAGATTGATGGAAAATTACCTGTTACGCTTACATATAAAAAACGTAATTGTTTATGGCAGTTACATAACTTGCACTACAACATAGATGAAATGGTGGCGATAAAATAATATTTGAGATTTATCACCTGCGCCAAGTACCAAAAATAGCCGACTGGCATAAAAAAAAGGGAAATGGTCATCCCGCAACTGTTGACGACAGTCACATGACTTAAGCTATTATTATAGAGATGAACGCACTTAAAAGAACATGACAGCAATTCATTCATAAAAAAGAAAAAAAATTCAATCTTCTGCTCTGCAAAACGTCTTTCAAACCCTCAATTTTTTTTCCATGTTGGAATTTTACGTAGTCCTATCATATAAGCGCAATGAACTTTCTATTTACGTTTCGCCCTTTCCCCACTTTTTTAAAGAAAATGAAAATGCTTTAAAAATTCTTTTTTCCACATCGGTATTTATTCATGTACTTTAAAAGACTTTATTAGATCTGACTTTCTATTTTTTCCCACATCTATTAATAACCCCAATGTTGCAAGCTGTCGGTAGGAATATTTCATCTCTCTCATTCAAAAAATCTCAGCTAAAAACATTCTTTTTAACTGAGTTTTAAAAATGCGGATGCTACTCACTTCGACAAGTTATTTACTATATTTAGATATGCGTACATGCGTACTTGCATAACTTAAAAATTGAATACTGTCCGTGATTTCTTTTTAAATTTTTATTAATCTTCCTTCTGTAATATTTTTTTAATAGTATGCTAAATATATTTTATTTTACAATTTTTTATCCTTTACTACATACCTTCTTTTTTATGAAAAAAATTATACGTAACGGTCCAATAATGGGGAAAATATTAAATTAATTTATAACACGATTATTCAATCGGTAAACAATTGTAACAGATGTATATTTTCCAAGCGGGTGAAAAGAGTCCAGACCAGGATTCTAACCAGGGATGTATTGGCTGATGTCGCCAATGCTTTTCCAATTGAGCCATCCCGGCCGAATACTGGAGGAATATTTCCCCCAAATAACCATCACGATCACACAATCTGGTCTGATACTATGGATCAGCTCAACAGAATAAATCAAAGGTATACGGAAATGCAGAAAACGCTGCATACGAAATTATATTAGATTAATTTATAATACGATTATTCAATCGGTAAACCAATTATAACCGATGAATATTTTCTAAGTGGGTGAAAAAAGTCCGGGCCAGGATTCGAATCAGGAATGTTCTGGCTGAAGCTGGCATGCTGGTCTGGTGAATCACTCAATAAGAAGCGCTGCTATGCTAAATTCTGTGCCATTTTTGCAATAGCGCTGTTTTCAGAATTAATGCACGGAATTTCTCAAACTTCAGATTCAGATAGGCCTTGACATAAATTGACTTTTTTTTACGTTTTTATGTAAATCGCTCAATAGATGGCGCTTCTATGCTGAATTTTTTAACATTTCCACAACAACTTTATTAAAAGACGAATGCACGAATTTCCATTAAACGTCAGATTCGATTAGTCCTTGACATGAATCAATGCTGCTTATTTTGTTGAAAATAGCTCCACAAATGGAGCTGCTATACTCCATTTGTTAGATTTCGCTAACAGCTTTGTCTCAACTACTAACGCACAGATTTCCTTCAAACTTCAGATTCAGTTAATCTTTGAGATGAATTGGTTTTGTTTACATTTTTGTGTCAATCGCCCAACAGGTGACGCTGCTATGCTGAATTTTGTAGGGTTTACACGATTTTAACGATAGTCATATCACAAGAACGGATCCACGGATTTTCATATCTGTAGAATCCGCACGATGGGTATAGATTGCCATTTAAGTTTGGTACAAAATGGGATAGCAAATTGAGAAATGTTAACATGAATGGAGTAAAAGAAAGTTTAGGCGTTGCTGCATCCGAATAGTTTAATTATGGCACAGTAAAAAAATTCATAGCTTATTTTGCAATAACTTCATTTCTAGTTGCAAGGAAATACTATTTGAACACATCACTGCAGATGAGGAAAGGAATACTTTACTGAATAAGCCTTCAAAAGGTTTACTTACGTAATTTTTCGTTATAAAATTATTTTTTTATATTAGTGATAAAAAGATTGATCCAAGAAGCAATAATAAAATAATCAGCTGAACTAACACGAATTTCCCGCTTGAATCACAAGTGTTGTGATCGAAAAAGCAAGGGTTAAAGTAGTACGAAGAATAGAGTTTGGAAATTTTCACATGAAAATAAGATATAAAATGTTTTATGGTTATTCAGTATAATTTTGCGATGGTAGAAAGACAAGTTTTTTGTAGCATATTTTGTAATTTACTACCAAAATTTTTTGTAGCATAATGAGTGAATGCAAATGACTTAATCCAAAAACCTAATTATTTCATATTCATAGCTTTTTTTAATAATTTCATTTCTATCTGCAGGGAAATACTATTTTAAAACATCGCTGCAGATGAGGAAAGATATTATTTTACTGAATAAGCTTTCAAAAGATTTATTTACTCAACTTTTCGGGATAAAAGGATTTTATTTTACTGGTGATAAAAAGGGTGATCCGAGAAGCAATAACAAAACTATCAGTTGAACTAACACAAATTCCAGTCTTCAGTCAGAAATACGTGATCGAAAAAGCAAGGGCTAAAGTAGTACGAAGAATAGAGTTTGGAAATTTTCACATGAAAATAAAATATAAAATGTTTTAAGGTTATTCATTATAATTTTGTGATGGTAGAAAGATAAGTTTAGAATTTTTTGTAGTATAATGAGTAAATGGAAATGACTGAATTCAAAAACCTAATTATTTCATATACATAGCCTTTTTTGCAATAACTTTATTTCTATCTGTAATCAAATTCTATTTTAAAACATCACTGCAGATGAGAAAATATATTATTTTACTGAATAAGTTTTCAAAAGATTTATTTATTCAACTGTTCGGGATAAAATGATTTTATTTTACTAGAGATAAAAAGAGTGATCCGAGAAGCAATAACAAAACAATCAGCAGAACTAATACGAATTTCCTGCTTGAATCACAAGTACGTGATCGAAAAAGCAAGGTAAAAAAGGTTAAAGTAGTACGAAGAATAGAGTTTTGTAATTTTCGCAGAAAAAAAAAGATATACAATGTTTTAAGGTTATTCAGTATAATTTTGTGATGATAGAAAGATAAGTTTCGAATATTTTGTCCTATAATGTGTAATAGCAAATGACTTAATCCAAAAACTGAATTACTTCATAAAATGTATATGTTTAAATCCAATTTTATTTTATAGTCATTCATAAACTATTCAATTTATAAATGAATTTTCTTAAAATTATTTTAAACGAAATATTAGGGTGTTCAAATGATAAAGTACGAAACATCGTAAAAAAGAAACAGGTCGAAATTTAAATTTGCTGCTTTGGAACTAAGCAGTCAGTCATCGAGAGACGCGACTGGAATACCTAGTGTAATTGTGCGCATGTGTGGGCACCCGTGCATGAAGGATGGGGAGAAGCAGGAAGTTATGCGTTCCATTCAGTTGACGCAGCAGTACGTGTGAGGACATCATGGCTCTCCTGTTGTAAATCCTGATCGAGGGGCAGCGAGGTGCAGCAGGCTTTAACCCTTTCCGGAGCAGTGTTACCACTCCGGCAACACCTAATTTTAATTCCAAACTTGCAAACGGCACCAAGAATATTTTATAGAAATTTCGCTTTTACAATAAAAGCGTGAATTTGGGAATTCTTAATTTCTATAAAAGTCGTTTTTAAATTCCGGTGTCAATCAACAATTTCTTATTTTATGAGCAGAATTTATCTGCGCGGGAAAGGGTTAATCAAGCCTGCTGCAGCGTGAAATCTGATAATACCTCGCTTCTACACAACTGTCGAATTTTGCAATGGGAAAGCCATGATGTCCTCACATGCAGTGCCATATGAATTGGACGGAACGCATAATTGCCTCTTCTCCTCCTCCTTCATGAGCGGGCGCCCATGCATGCGCACAACGGCGCCGGGTATTATAATCGCGTCCCTCGATTCTGACTACGCAATCCCAAAACAGCATATTTAAATTTCGACCTGTTTCGTGTGTTACGAAGCTTCGTACCTTTTCATTTAAACGCACCTAATAACTTAAAGATATTTTTTCTTTTGCAATAGTTTATGTATTATTGTAAAAAATAATTATTTTGAAACGTTAAATTTGTTTCTGGAATTGTGTTCTTGGAATACTTTTATTTATTGTATACGTTTACGAGAAACATCATTTTTCAAAATGTTTTCAAGATAGTGAAACAAAATTTTGTCACAAGCTTCTGCTCATCTATTGGTATGTTATGAAGCAAAATATAGCTTGTAAGTTTGTGTATATTAGTTTAAGAGCTTTTTTTAATTGAAAAATACACTTTTGTTTAAAAAAAATCCATGTTTTATATAAAAAATTTGGTAAATGTTACTAAATTTAAGAGGTGTTGCAAATTTGTTGTTTCACAACACACGTAAGTGAATTACTGATATATGGGATGTATCTGTTAAAAAGATTATAATACTAATCAAGACGAATAAAAAAATGCAGTGGAACATGGAGTCGCATATGACGTTAAAAGGATGAAAATTGCAAATCTAACAAAAATATCGAAATCTCACATGCTGCTTTTCTGAAGAAGCAGATAAGCTACTAGCTTTTCAACTAGCTAGTTAGCAGAAAGCTGCTTTTCCTTTCACTTTGTGCATATCTGTTCAAAAAGAGATAGCAAAAACGTTGAAGAAAGCCAAACAAATCTGTGAGCAAGGAATCCACGTAATGTAAATTTTCCATCTTCCAGAATTTTCAAGCGTGTTCGCTAATCATTTCACCGTAGATGCACTCTGCGTAATAATGTCGGCGGTCGACACTTTGAACAATTGTTATAAAATATTTGTTTTCTCTAGACATCATGAGCTGTGTTGTATCTATTCTGCGAAAAACGTAATTTTCTGGTCTGTTTATTTCTTGACGCAGCTTGCCCATTTTCAGACGCATTTTCTCGATTTTCATCCTTTAAACATCTTTTGCGAACCTATGTGCCATTGCATTTTTCGTTCGTCTTCATGAGTAACATTAATCCTTTAAGTTTGCTGAAGTATTTCAGATACACGTATTGATGAAAAAAAGCTGTAGTATATTGAATAGATTTCTTTTTAGAAGGCTTTGCATAAACGCAATTCTTTACTAAGATTTGTCTAAATACTGCCTAAATTTGAAAAGATAATTAAAATTCCATTAAAAATTTATTTGAATTCATAGTTTTATTTATTGTTTTAGCTAAACATATGTGTTTGATAAAATTTTCATGTTTTTCGAAAACAAATTGCCCCGAAGTTAGCCACATACCTTAAATGGAAGTTTCACTGATTCTACTGACATCGGAAACATACCTGTTAACATAATATTTTAAATTCTTGTATATCAAAAAATGAGTGAAAAATAAATTGTAAGATTCCCTCTTTACATACAATAACCCTGTCGATTTAAATGAAATAGCCTAAAAAGGATGATATGAGAGGCAGTAACAAAATTATCGGATAAACTAACACAAATTCCCCGCTTGAATCGCATGTACGTGATCAAAAGGGCAAGGGTTAAAGTCGTGCGAGGAATAGCATTCAGGGATTTCTTTTTCATACTCAGGCTAAAAAAAAAGTTTTTAAAATTATTTGTTAAAAGATTGTGATGGAAATGTTTTTCAAGAGAAATTATTGATTTAATAAAAAAAAATGATTTCATTAAAATACAAATTTATAAAAGTAGCTTAAGTCAACATATTTTAAAACAATTCTTTTTATAAATAAAACAAGGAAGAAAAACTGTGTTTCACGAGTAGATTATTAAACCCTTTCCAACACATCCCGAATAATGTAGCAAAATTTCATTATGATGATTGATTGAACCACCTAGAAACATAACGAATTTGAAAATTTAATTTCAGCAATTCACATCGACAGTCATAAATTTATAAAAGCAGTTTAAAACTACATGTTTCAAAATAATACTTTTTATAAATCAAACAAGAAAGAAAAAAAACAACGTGTTTCAAGTGTAGATTATGAAACACTTTCCAACACATCCGTAATAATGAAGTAAAACTTCACCCTGATATTTGATTTAACCATCTGGAAACATAGCGCATTTGAAAACCCAAGTTCAGCAATTCACTTTGACAGTTACAAATTCAGCTTAAATATACATATTTCAAAATAATTTTTTTTTATAAATCAAACAAGAACGAAAAAAACCGTGCGTCAAGTGTAGATTATGAAACACTTTCCAACACATCTGGAATAATAGCAAAACTTCACCATGATGATTGATCAAACAATATAGAAAACATAACGCATTTGAAAAATCTCAATTTCAACAATTCTCGCCGATAGTCACAAATTTATAAAAGCATTTTAAATCTACATATTTCAAAATAATTCTTTTTATAAATCAAACAAGAAAGAAAAATCTGTGTGTTACGTGTAGATTATGAAATACTTTTCAACACATCCAGAATTACATAGCAAAACTTTATAATGATGATTGAACCCTCTGTATACATAATGCATTTGAAAACCCAATTTCAGCAATTCTCATTAAAATATAAAAATTATCAGATTTTTTTTTTTTTTTTTTTTCTTAAGGTGAAATATATTGAATATATTTCGTTTTAGAAGTTTTGGCATAAACGCAATTCTTTACTAAAATTTGACTAAATATTGCCTAAATTTGAGAATCTATTAAAATTACACAAAAAAATTATATGAATTCATAGCTTTATTCCCTGTTTAACTAAAACACGCGTGCTTAATAAAAATTTCACTTTTTTGAAATGCAAAATGCCTCCAAAATAGGCAGATACATTGAGTGGAATTTTCACTGATTGTACTGTCATGAGAAATATATCTGTTAACATAATATTTTAAATTCTCGTATATCAAAAGGGACCGAAAAATAAATCGTAAAATTCCTTCTTTACACGCAATAACGTTGTTGATTTTAATGAAATAGCCTAAAAAGGATGATCTGAGAAACAGTGACAAAATTATCAGATAAACTAACGCAAATTCCCCGCTTGAATCGCATGTACGTGATCGAAAGGGCAAGGGTTAAAGCCGTGCAAGGAATAGAATTCCGGGGTTTCTTTTTCATACTCAGGCTAAAAAAAATGTTTTTAAGATTATTTGTTAAAAGATTGGGATGCAGGAAAATATGATTTATAAATGTTTTTCAATAGAAATTATTCACTTAATAAACAAAAATGATTTCATTAAAATACAAATTTATAAAAGCAGCTTAAATCGACATATTTTAAGATATTTCTTTTTATAAATCAAACAAGAAAGTGAAAACTTCTGAGTCACGAGTAGATTATAAAATCCTTTCCAACACATCCCGAAAAATGTACACTGTAAAAAATATTCGTGTGACTTTACATCAAAAGTAAAGTAAGAAGACACCACCAAAGAGTTGGTGTAATAAACCACCAAAAATCGACTGATATAAACAAACACCACTTTTGGTGTTAAGTAAGTAAAATGTTTAAAATGTACGTTATAATAAATTGTCTCCATTAAAAGGAAGTTTAGCAGCCTCTTTGTGTGAAGCTATTAATTTTAAATTATGGCTGCATTAAACTTGAAATGTAATCTTAAAATTATTTTTATTTTGCTAATATTTATACATGATGATTGATTAAACTATCTAGATTCATAACACATTTGTAAAAACAATTTCAGCAATTTACTTTGACAGTCACAAATTAATAAAAACAGCTTAAATCTACATATTTCAAAATAATTCAATTTTTATGAATCAAACAAGAAAGAAAAAAAACAGTGTGTCAAGTGTAATTTATGAAACACTTTCCAACATATCCGGAATAAAACTTCATTATGATGATTGATTGAACAATCTAGAAACATAACGCATTTGAAAAAAAAAAAACTCAAATTCAACAATTCTCACCGATAGTCACAAATATATAAAGCACCTTAAATCTACATATTTCAAAATAATTCTTTTTATAAATCAAACAAGAAGGAAAAATCTGTGTGTCACTAGTAGATTATGAAACACTTTTCAACACATCCAGAATCATATAGCAAAACTTTACCATGATGACTGAACTCTCTGGAAACATAACGCATTTGAAAAAACCCAGTTTCAGCATTTCTCAGCGATAGTCACAAGTTTATAAAAGCATCTTAAATTTACATTTTTCAATATAACTATTTTTTATAAATCAAACAAGAAAGAGAAATCTGTGTGTTACGAGTAGATTATGAAATACTTTTTAACACATCCAGAATCATATAGCAAAACTTCACCATGATGATTGAACCCTCTGGATACATAATGCATTTGAAAATCCCATTTCAGAAATTCTCATTTAAAGTAAAAAAACTATCAGATTTTTTTTAAAAAGGTGAATAAAAAGAAATATATTGAATATATTTCTTTTTAGAAGTTTTGGCATAAATGCAAATCTTTACTAAAATTTGACTAAATATTGCCTAAATTTGAAAATGTAATGAAAATTACATTAAAAAATTATATGAATTCATAGTTTTATTCCCTGTTTCAACTAAAACACGCGTGATTCATAATAATTTCACATTTTTGAAAAGCAAATTGCCCCCAAAAAGGCAGACATATTAAGTGGAATTTTACTGATTATACAGTCACCAAAAATATACCTGTTAACATAGTATTTTAAATTCTTGTATATCAAAAAGTGAGCTGAAAATCGATTGTAAAATTCCCTCTTTACATACAATAATCTTGTTGATTTAAATAAAATAGCCTAAAAAAGATTATCTGAGAAGCAGTAACAAAATTATCGGATAAACTAACACAAATTCCCCGCTTGACTCGCATGTACGTGATCGAAAGGGCAATTGTTAAAGCCGTGCGAGGAATAGAATTTCGGGGTTTTCTTTGATACTCAGTAAAAAAACGTTTTTAAGAATATTTTTTTATAAGATTGTGATGCAGGAAAATAGGATTAAGAAATGTTTTTCAATAGAAATTATTCATTTAATAAAAAAAGGAATGGTTTCCTTAAAATACAAAATTATAAAAGTAGCACAAATCGACATATTTGAAAATAATTCTTTTTTATAAATCAAACAAGAGAGAAAAAATCCATTTGTGTCAGGTGTAGATTATGAAACACTTCCCAACATTTCCGAATCATGTAAAAAAAACTTCACCACGATGTTGAAACCATCTGAAAACATAACGCATTTGAAAACCTAATTTCAAATGCTTTACGTTTCCATGTGGTTTAATCATCATGGTGAAGTTTTTTTTACAGTCAAATAGCTATTTGAATTCTTTGAGTAGTGTAGGAAAGTGTTTTAAAAGAACATAACATTTTCCAAAAGCTTAAAGATCGAATTATATTTAATATACAAATCAATTTTAAGAAATAAATATTTAGATGTATCTTTGGACTTCTGCGTTATTTCTAACATTTTTTCTATACTAAATGGTAGAATGGATTCGTGAAAAATATAAACTTTCGGGTTTCGACGGATATGCGTTTTAGAAGGTCCTGAACAATATCTGATTGTTTTTAGAAAATATCTGTCACTGAGTGTCCGTATCTGTGTGTCTGACTGTATGTGTAAAACAAATATTATAAACGCTGTATATCAGGAACTGCAATGCGGAATTAAGTAAAATTTCAAATTCATTTAGAATTTGACATAAATTGCTGCTTATTAAGTTTGGGTGTATATTGGACAACAGGTGGCGTTGCTATACTTCATTTTACACGATTTCCAAAATATCTACATCACAAGATTAAATGCACGGAATTTAATAAAATTTTATATTATGTTAAATCTTGACGTAAATAGATATTTATAAAGTTTGCGTCTATATCACTCAACAACCGGCAATACCATGCTGTTTTTTTACGATTTATACAATGGCTACATCACAAATACCAACACACGGAATTTCACGAATCTTCACATTCTAATTAAAATTTACACACAAAAAAGTACAAATAAATGCATAATTATTGATTACAGGTGCGTAGACATAATATAAGGCATTGAAAATACATTAAAAATCATAAAAGTTTCATTTGAACGTATTCAGTCATCATCAGAGGAAAAATAAATGATGTTATATTGCTTTGAGCTTACTCGAGAATCGCCTGGGAGAGATGAGTATTTAAAGTAACCACCAATAGTGTTTGACTTAAGGATATTTATCTAATGTTTATTAAAATGTTACGGAAATAGTCTCATATATGTATATATGTTTCATATTTAAAAAATGCAAGTATAAAATTCAACGAATAGAGTGCATATCTATATGTGAAACAATTAACAATAAACAAAGAACTATAAACAAAATACAGGCAAGAAAAATCAGTCTGTTTTCATCAGAGAGAGGTCAGACAAGTCTACCCCCCCCCCTCCCCTTTTTTTCAATAAGTTTATATTGTGGCAGGTTTCTGAAAGCCTACCAAACCTGCATTCAAAAATAATATATAAGAACAAAAATGTCATTTTTAATAAGAAAAACAAACTAAATAACAATTTAATCAACATAAGAATATAAATTTGAATACATATTTAAACACTACAAAAGCAAAAATTAACATGAAATGAAATATCATTTTTAATATAAAGGAATCTATTTTAACTTAAAAATTATCAAGTAAAATGAATACAGCATTTGCCATGCCTCCCCCTTTACCTGCAACAAAAAACAAAACAAAATTAAGAACAGTAATACCTTTTAAAATAACTCTTGAATATCTATATTAATAAAATAACAAATCGCTCTGTGTGTGTGTGTGTGTCTGCGATAGTTAGCGAAAACTACGGTACGTACGAAGCTCAAAATTTTTCTGAGAGTAGCCCAATATCTCTCCTGGTGCACCTGACGCTCAGAATTTCAAAATTCTATTTATTAACTGAGTAATTAATTAAATTCCAAACCTCACTCTCATAAAAAATCGCTTTTTTTAGCTTTTTTCCTTTTTATTCTCTTATGGTTGATTGGTTGCATAAAATTTTCGCAGAAATAATCTTAAAAACTGAGACTGACCTTTAAAATTCATAGACTGGCAAACTGTCAGTTTAAACATCGCCCACTAGATCTAAGTAAAGGCCTGTTTATTTGAGATTAATGTGTGAAGTCTCCCGCCAGAGGACGCTAATACCTTGCCCAAGTTAATCAGACCAATCATGTAAACCCTGAACCAAAACAATGACACGTGTGCAAACATGTGCACAGAACAGAAAGCAGCTTATTCAATGCTAATTTGGGCAGGGTTTGCGTCACGTGGACTTACACGTGGTTCAATGAAATGGTTCAGGGTTTTAAGCTGTTGCCAGCTTCACTTTTTCGGCGGTTTTTCGCGAAATGGCTCGGCTGGTAGTATTATAGTAGGCTATGGTTTAAATGAAGTTTTTTTTTTTTTTTTTTTTTTTTTTTTTTTCTCAAATCACATCTGCTGTACGCCATGGAGGAGAAAAAGATAAGTGGTGGCGAAGTAAAACGAAAAAAAGAAAGGTTTGCAAGAGGAAACCATTTATCACTGAAATTTTAATGTCTCAAAATAAAGCACGAGGAAGGCTTTTTGTATTAATAAGACGGATTGGAAAAAATGAATTACAGCTAAAGCATATTTTACGAAGAAATCGTAATTTTTTAAAATGTTTTTTTCTATTATATTATTTATTAAAATAAATGTTTGCTTTTAAAATAATTGAAATTGGAAAATTAAAAATAATTAAATGTCAAAACAAAATTAAATAAAATATTGAAAACATATGATTTGAAGTAAAAAATTTTATTACTAAAAGTTTTCTCTTTTTTTCAGAAATTTTTAGTACTTTATAACGTAGATGAAAAATGTTTATGATTTAACAACATATTTATAATTTCATGTCAATATATAAAATATAGTGATGAAAAGATTCTTTTAAAATCATGCATGAACACTTAAATAATAATATTAATCTAAAATCTAGATTTCAGAGTGCAGACGATTTTAAGACATTAACGAAAGAATGTTGATTTTTCAAGCAAAGTCTTAAATGATGCTTCTATATTGATATTTCAAAGTCATATGATAAAAATAATCAAATAATTCTTGCCTATGATTGATCTAATTGTATCTTTCATGCATTATGATCTACAGGCAATAATGGCACAAAACGTTATTTTTTAAACGAAATTTTAGTCATCTATTCAATAACAGTTTTAAAAGGTAAAACACAAAAACAAAGAAATACTGGTTTAAACCAGTTTGAATTGATCGGAGTTTCAAAGCACATGGTTTTGTTGGTGCTTATTTGGACTTATTGTCGAGGATTTTAGAGTTACATTTTTTGCATCACCCCAAGACATTATACTGCCACTCTATTAATTTCTTTTTACTATATGGTTGTACGCATATTTTTGGAATTTTGAACATTAGAATGTATGAATCATTAGCTGTGTTGCAATAAAAAACATTAAACAACACTTTTCTATGAGTTTATTTTTTTAATCATTGATTAAATTTAAATGTGTTCTGTTCAAATTAAAATTGTAATATGGCTTTAATTTGTTTTTAAAACAAAAGTAAAATAGCTGTTTGGCGTACAATTGTTTGTATCCACAAACGATTCATTCACCATAATAAATTATCAAATAGCTAAATAAATTATCTATCAGAAATAGCCATAAAAAGAATAGTAGCAAAACTGACTATAACCTTAATGTTTAGACTAATTTAAACATTACCCGATTCCAGCCAAAAAAAAAAAAAAAAAAAAAAAAAAAAAAAACAGACCACACTCCGATCCCTGATACACAAAATTTCCGTGAGTATAAACCCGACCCTGACCTAAAAATTCTGTTTGGGAAAAACTATGGATTTGATAACTGACCCGAACCAAATCTGAATCCCGCAAAAATGTTCAAATGAAGCATAACCCGATTCAAACAAGGAAAAATAATTTTCGTGGGCATGAAATCTGACCCGAACCTAAATATTTTCTTTAAAAAAACCCGAAATATGACTCGAACGAAATCTGAAACCGATAAGAATATTCCAGAAAACTATAACCCGATCCCAGCAAGACAAAATACTTTCCATGGTCATAAACCCGACTCAAACCTAAAAAATTCCATTTAAAAAATCCTGAAATTTGACCTAAACCACATCTAAATCTGACCAAAGTATTCGAAAGAACCATAACCGGATTTGAGTAAGACAAAATAATTTCCGTGGACATGAGCCCGATACGAACCTAAAACTCCCATTCAAAAAAATACCTGAAATTTAAATCGAACCAAATCTGAATCTGACAAAACTATTTCAAACAAACGCAACCGGATCCAAACAAGACAAAATATTTCAATGGACATGAACACAATCCGAACCCAAAAAATTTCTTTGAAAAAATCGCTAACTGAACGAAATCTGAACTTGGCAGAAATATTCCATTGAAGCATGTCCTTATTCGAACAAGACAGAATTATTTCCGTGAACATGCAAGAAGACCCGAACTCAACAGTTATATTTGAAGAAAAAACTCGAAATCTGAATTGAACCAAATCTGGACTTGACAAAAATATTCCAAAGAACTATAACCCAATCAAAGCAAGACGAAATAATTTCTATGGACATAAACCCAACTCGAACCTAAAAAATTCGATTTGAAAAAAAACTGAAATTTGACACAAACCACATCTAAATTCGACCAAAATATTCGAAAGAATCATAACTGGATTCGAGTATGACAAAATAATTTCCGTTGACATGAACGAGATCCGAACCTAAAATTTCTATTTGAAAAAATACCTGAAATTTGAATCGAACCAAATCGGAACCTGATAAAAAATATTCCAAAGAATCGTAACCGGATTTGAATAAGACAAAAAATTTCCATTCACCTGAACCGAATCTGAACCTAAAAAAATTCTGTGAAAAAAATCACGAAATCTGAACTGAACCAAATCTGAACTTGAAAAAAAAAATATTCCAGTGAAGCATGTTCTTATTCGAACAAGGCAGCATAATTTCCGTGAACACGCAAGAAAACCTGAACCCAAAAATTTCATTTGAAGAAAAAGCCGAAATCTGAATTGAAACAAATCTGTTCCCGACAAAAATATTCCAAAGAACCATAATTGTATCCGAGCAAGGCAAAATAATTTTCATGGACATGAATACGACCCGAACATTATAACTCAATATCAAAAAATACCTAAAATCTGAACCCGACAAAAATGTTCTAATGAATCTTAACCAGATCCGAACAAGACAAAATAATTTCCATGGACATGAAACCCATATATGGTTTGGTAACATTTAGGTTGCAACTACATTACGGTATGTCTTTGATTATATTTAATATCCCGTTAGGTTACAGTTAGGTCACTGTTAAGTTAAAGTTAGGTTAAAGTTAAATTGCATTTATGTTATGGTTACAATAAGAATATGTTAGAATAAAGTGAAGGCTAGGTTACATTTCTGTTATATTTAATTTACGGTAAGGTACTGTTAAGTCAAAGTTAGGTTACAGGCAGGTTATGGTTACGGTAAAAAAGTTTACGGTTAGGAATTTATCTATAGAGTGGACATTATGCATGATTTGATTAAAAATAACACTTACTTTTGTTAAATGACTCTGAAATTATAATACTACATACCAACACTTTAGCTACGAGCGAGTATCGATTTCATTCATGGTATATATGAGGACGGTTTCAACATCGTATAGGAAGTTTGCGTTGTTAAATCGTAATTGTAGTTTCAATCCCAAGTTCGTAGATAATCCATAAATAATGAGAAAGGCAACACAGGAGGCTGTTTACTAGAGACAAGTTTTTATTACTTTCACAGTTACAAGAATGGTTGCCGTGCCAGAGAGGGACCCTCGCAGAGATAGGTCCGATCGCTAGCTGTTGCAGAGAAGGAGTGGTGGCAAATACATTTTTCACATCGTCAAGTGTTGGCGGGATACATGTACATAAAAATACCCAAAAACGACTGATACGCACAAATTGCGATGAGAGAAGGCACGTGGAGAGTTTCCGTTACATAGACATTCAATGATAGAAACCAAAGTGCATAATTTGAAATGATTAATGCCAAATGATAAAAGATAGCATATGGCCCGTAAAACCACAAGGATTGAATTCTTTACATAGGGTTAACAAGAGTCTCACGGGCTCAGAAAGCAAATGAATTCAAATGAAATAAAATAAAAGACAAACTTAGCGCATCTGCTTCTTAAGCGAGTAGCGTTTAACTATGAATAAATACAGGCTAGAAATAACTCCTTAAATGGTTGTTGCTATGGGAAAATTCTTACAGTTACATGAACAAACAGGTATATGTTGTGGCTTTAAAGAAAGAATTAGAGATAAGTGAAGTCATATTTTAAAGGAAAAATGACCGTTAGTAACTGAAAAGAATTAAAGGGATTAAAAATCTAGCTTATTAACTAAAGTTTCAATTTAAGGGAATATTGTAATGTTAACTAAGGGGGGAAAACAATTATTAACTAATATTTAAAGGAAAACGCCTTTACAGTATAGTCGGATTTAAGAGTGATATAATTAATTTGAAATTCAAAATATTTCACTTGGGATTTCTATGTGAAAAGAAAAATAATTAGTTACATGACTTAACAGTGATTTTTGATAAATATCAACACTTTAACATGAAAATCAGGCAGTCGTTGGATGCATATTCCCTCCCACATTTCTCATCGCTCATTTTGAATATTTTTAGAACTTAACATTAGCTGTTTTTTAAACCGATTTTGACACAGTCAGTGGCCACGTATTTCAGACAATGCATTTCTGCATGTTTCGAGTTAATGATAAAATCATACAAATTCCAAGTTCGTTTAATATTGTTAATACGGACCCGGGCAACGCCGGGCGGGTCAGCTAGTACATATATATAATTAGTCTAGTACTAACCTTCATGTCTCAGAATAATTATTCAAAGTTTCAAAATATATTCTTCGGAAAAGTTAAATATAACAAATGGTACATTCCTTTATGCTTTAGTAGTGTACCTAGTATACTTCTGATGAAGAAATTTTTAAGTTTTTGTTTATACAAAGAATATTTACAATGTAATATCAATAATAGTTTAATTCAAAATAAAACACAGTATTAAAGAAAAAATATTTTGATTAATAACTCATCATTTAATGAAATTTCCAAGAATTTGCCCAAAAATCTGTTTTTGAAGACAGTATGGAAAATAAACAAATGTATCAGCAGAGAAATAAACAATTATTCTATATAGTTTATTGAAAGTTAACATTTATGGAAATTATAGTCAATCATAATTCTGTCAGACTTTTTCAGGAATGCATTTTGGGGTTGTTTTTAACTTTAAAAAGTTAATGGTGGATTACTGGTACGTGACCCACTATAGGTGCATTTACCAATAAAAAGAATATTGCCCAGTTAAACTGATGGCATAGAGCTTACAGATTATGCACACTATTTGTATATTACAGCTTTATATAATAATGACTTTCGAAAAACAAGTCAAGGAAGGAAATAGCCTCCGTTTTCCTTCTTAATACTTATCCAATGACTACCAATATTAATCACAATATTACTCCCAATACTAATCACAGAGGCGCCTTATCAGATTGATCATATATCTAAGACTTGGACGAAATCTGTTGATTCTGCATGAAAAACACATTTATATAAATTAAGAGGAGAGGCATTATCCCCCGTTACCCTTCGTAATACACATCTAATGAACACCCAATATTAATCACGGATGTGTCTCATCAAAATGATCCTATACCTAAGATTTGAGCAAAAAATGATAATTCTGCATGAAAAACACATTTATGTAAATTATGGTGAGGGGCATTAGCCCCCGTTTCCTTTCTTATACTTATCGAATGAATTCTCAAAACTAATCAGAGAAGCGCCTTATCATAATAAACCTATATCCAAAACTTCAAATGAATAGGTTATTTTTATCATGAGTTATCGCTTTACGCACGTATGCAATGACGTATGCACATACGTACATACATACAGAACGAGCAGGCACATAAGCTCTCAGGCTTTGATAGCTTGTGAGTTAAAAATAGCTAAATGATTATTTAAATAATTAACGAAATCATTCACTACTTTTTTTTCAATAATTCTTTTTCTATTTGAAAAAAAAAGTATTTTAAAAAATCACCGCATATCGGAAAAATAGCGCTTTACAGAAATTACTGCTTAAAAGATTTATTTACGCTGCTTTAGAAGGATGAAAAATTTTATTTTAAGCTTCAAGTGATAAAAAAGGATGATCCAAAAAGCGATAACGAAACTATCAGGTGAACTAACACAAATTCCAGTCTTGAATCGCAAATGTACGATCGAAAGAGCAAGGGTTAATGTCGTACGGAGGAATATAATTTTGAGATTTTCTCATGAGATTCAAGGATAAAATGTTTTTTGGATTATTTGTCATAAACTTGTAACGAAGAAAAGTGTATACTTCAAGTTTTTAAGAATAAAAATTGTCGACTTTTCACTGAAAAAAAAAAAAAAAAATATCGCCTTCACCCAGAATGAACAGTTAGTCATTTTCTGAATACCTAAACTAGAATTATAGATGACAAAACTATGCGAATAGGTTAAACAACTAAGCTGAATATACTACATGACCTAGCATTTCTAGTCTCTTGTTTCCTAGGTGACGAAACGATATTGAATCGTTTCAATATCACGAAATTATCACTTGATTTCGGGAATAGTTTCGTAATCTAGACGGGCCCTTATTACGTAATGGGCAAATCGGGACTTTGCCCATGGGCCCCAGACCTTGAAGTTATATGAAAGAGTTTTCTTCTATTCTAAGGGGAAAAAGGTACTTTTATTAATTAAAGTATTTAATTTAGATTTGACGAAACTAAGAATTTTTCTATTTATATCCAAGATGCGAAAAATTTTTTATACATTACACATACACATATCAGTGACTATCAGTTCTATTTGAATAACGCTGCAATGACTTTAAAGGGCCCCCTAATTTATATTTTCCCAGGGTCCCAAGTAGTCATAATCGGAGACTGAATCTGGAATTATAATTACTAAACCAAACCTCTTGTGTTCGCATCTATTTGAAGAGATTTTTAAATAAATTTGACCACAAGAATATAGGAAAACACTCTTGAATTCTAATAGGAGACTTTAGAACACCCTAGCAAAGGGAGTTAAAATTTATAAGGTTGACATGGAACTATTTTTTCTAGAGACACTTTTTAGATGCAAGAACTATATTTTTTTCTCAGTGTTCCTCCTAAAAAACTAAATGATTACATTAAATGGGAATTTACAAATCCAATTTATTTCTACACCCATTAACACATCCGTTAACACGTTCGCTGCCAATAACTCCGCCCTCCGTGTTATATGATTAAGAATTTCACGCACTAGCACGTGACCTGCAGCGAATGTGTTAAAATTTTTAAAAATGTTCTAACATACTAGAGAAGTTTTTGTGAATTCGACTTGTCTATCTGTCTGTTGTCCGTCTGTCAATCTGTCAGTGTTATAACTCTCATAAATTGATTAATACGTCTATGCAATTGGTGTATGTTATTGAGGTTTATTATACCATATTCGGTGCTGAAAAAGAAATTATTGTACCTAAAGGAAAGTATATTTCATTTACAGACACATCCAAAAGAAAAATATGGTGTCCGTATCATTTCTCGTTCATTTACAGTGACACATAAAAGAATTCAATTACGGTACTGTCTATTAACAATAAATGCTGAAAGCCCATTTTGAGATGTGATACGCTGTTTAAAATTTTATTAATTTTTTGTCTATTACTTGGTATATATAAATTCTATAATAGATCATATAAAGGAAAGAAAAAAATATCGAGTACAGGCACGTTTATAGACGGAAATTGCTGAGGAAGAATTTTTATCACCTGTGCTATACGTTTTCTAAATGAACTAATTTTTAGCATAACCATGTACAGGGTGTCCAGCAAATAACACCCTGATTTCAAAATTAAATTTCTCAAAAACAAAGATCGATAGTAATATACGGTAAACGGTTTGTTTATCAGGTAAGCTGTAAAAATCTTATACAAAAGTTTCGAACGGTAAATATTTTGAAAAGATTGTGTTCTGATTGCAAAGAATGCTTTGATTTGACATTTTTCTTGCTTTAGATTGCTGCAAGAGAGTGTGTTTTTTGGCTTAAAGTGCCATATTTCATAGTTTTTTTAAATTAAATTTTTGAAACTTCGAAATTCTAAAAATTTACTTCGAAAAATCTTTAAAACATTGCATTGTAAGCTGAAAAATTATTTCTCTGCGTGCAATCTAAAACAAGAAAAATGTCAAATCAAAGCATTCTATGCAATCAGAACGCAATTTTTTCAAAATATTCACTGTTTGAAATTTCTGTATAAGATTTTTACAGCTTACCTAGTGAAAAAACTGTTTACCGCATATTACTATCGATCTTTGTTTTTGAGAAATTTAATTTTGAAATCAGGGTGTTATTTGCTGGACACCCTGTACATTCATACAAATTTATTGAATATATATACAAGCTTAAAACTGGTCCGTTTTTTTGAAAACCAGTATTATTCCAGAGAAAAAATTGAGGTAAGTTTCTGCAGAAGTATGAAGGAAAACGCCTTTTTGAGTAGACGTTACTACGAAATTTATAAATAAAATTTTTCTTACAAGAAATGTTTCCATATTGGACATACTGAGAAACTTTTGAAAAAAATACCAACTAAACTACTTATGTATGTAATAAAGGATTAGTCAAAATTATCGGCGGAATCACAGTAGAAAGTGTGTGAAAAAATAAAATACTTTTGAATATTTGGCGTGAAAAAAAGAAAGCATCCTGCAGTACTTTTCCTCGCCAAAAGGAAACGATATAATGCAACTGAAAAGTGTTGGATTTTTAGAATACGTCTCAATGGTGTTTAATGAATTTAAACATAAACAATGAAAGAGTTGAATATATTCTCCCTATATATCTTGTTTTATATGTTTATACTGCTTGTTTCTATAGTTTTTAATTTATCACTGGAAAAAAAATATTTGCATATATAAAAAATTCACATTGAAAAAAAGTATTTTCATACATTTAAGCCTATTCAAAATGAAAAGCCAAATGTTTCCATAGCAACGAAATTGAATTGACAATGCTCAATTGGATTTTGAGCTTGAAACAATTTTAATTAATTTAAATTATGACTTTCGTTTTAAATTGCAAATTTTGACCGTTAAATTTGAATCTAAATACATATAAATATCGATATATCAAAATTATACTTAAAACAAACTAAAACTAACAAAGTTAAAGTTATTTAAATTAAATTTACCTAAACACGTTCAAAATTAAACTTATTCCTTAAAGACAATTTACGAAGTAACACTAGTCACTGAAAAAGATCCGGATGATAATGTTAAGTCTATCTGTGCGTTCTTTTTAAAAATCTCGTAGATCGTCCTTAGCTATCCCATGGAAAAAAAAAATAAAATTTGAGCGAGATATTTGAAAAGAATGGCTCCATAGATTTAACATTATCATTCGCGTCTTTTTCATTGAATAGTGTGGTATCTTAACGCCCCATACTAGTCAATGAAAAAGACCCGGATGATAATGATAAGTCTATGAGGACGTTCTTTTCAAATATCTCGCTCAAATTTTAATATTTTTACATATTTTTTTAGAATGGGATAGCTGAGGACGATCTACGAGATGTTTAACAAGTTGGAAATTGCACGTGAACGTAGCAAATGAGGTGCGTTCGTACGAATACGAAGTTTTAAAAATATTCAGATCGTGCTGATATAGTAGAGCGTACTTCGGATACAGTATAGTAGTCGAAATCTTTGTGTTTCTTTAAATATGCAGGAAGTAATTTTTATTACACCTCAGCAACGTGTATCTTATTCATAAAATGTGAAATAGTTGAATATAATTAAAACACGCCCCAAACAATGTTTACCCATATAGCATTATGTAGTGGAATACTTTTGTGTGGTCCTGTAATTTAATAATAAATATTCTTTGCATCACCGATTGTACAGAATGCATATTTTAGTATATATTTCATAGATTCATGCCAATTCTATTATGTTCGAATGAGTGTTACATCATTAAAATGCATTTGAAATTTTTTCACCATTGACCGTAATGTAATGGAATACTTTTGATTGTCCCTGTAAATGATCTATGCATCCGACTTTCATAACATTTGAAATGACTCGACAAAATTACGCAATAATTATATGTTTTAAATTTCAAACGATTAAAATGTATTTGAAACTTTTTCCCCATTGACCGTAATGTAACGGAATCCTTTTGATTGTCCCCGTAATTGATCTATGCATCCGATTTTCATAACATTTCAAATGACTCGACAAAATTACGCATTAATTATATGTTTTAAATTTCAAACGATTAAAATGTATTTGAAACTTTTTCCCCATTGACCGTAATGTAACGGAATCCTTTTGATTGTCCCTGTAATTGATCTATGCATCCGATTTTCATAACATTTGAAATGACTCGAGAAAATTATGTTATAATTATATATTTTAAATTTTAAACGATTCGGTTGGGTAGTTTTTGCGTTGTTAAATGCGGACAGACAGGCAGACAGACGGACAGACGGACGGACTGAGCGACAATATTGGTGCTACGTATTTACATAATTACGAACACACCTAAAAAGAACGCCCAGATAGACCTAACAATATCATCCGGATCTCTTTCAGTGACTAATGTTGCGTCTTAAATTGTAAATACATGACCAAAAGGGTAAGGGTTATAATCGGGCGAGGAATAGAATTTTAAGGTTTTTCTCATGAAAATGAGCGATAAAATAAGGTTTTTCGTTATAAACTACTTTAAAGAATCTTATTTGTAAAGATTTATTTATATAGTTTTTCAGAAATGAAAAAAAAGAACATTTTATCAGTTTTAAGTGATTTTAAAAGACGATCCGAAAAGAAAATCTACCAGCTGAAATAACAGAAATTTTTCGCTTGAATCGTAGGTACATGAACAAAAGCGTAAGTTTTTCGCATGAAAATGACAAATAAAATAGGATTTTTTGCTTTACAAAATCTGAACTGAGAAGATTCATGTTCTTAGTTTTTCAGGTATAAAAAGGAACATTTTATGTTTCAAAGGATAAAAAGGATGATTCACCCTCTAAGTGTTTGGCACGTAATATTCCGTTCATTAAGATCCAGGTTTCACTGCAATATAAGCAATACTTAAGATAATACAATTTTATAGATTTAATGAATTTTCGGAAAATTAAAGAATGATTAATACTCTCAAGGACTAACTTCATATTTGTATTTAAGTTTTTTTTTATAATATTGAAAGAATAATACTTTCTGAATATTTAAAACTAAATGTAGAGAAAACAACATTACAATTTTACCCTTTAGCAAGACGGCTAGAGGGTTCAGATAGCAATAAAAATAATAATAATAATAAAAAAAAAACTGAATTTATAGAAATTTCTCACTTGAAGTGTAGATACATGACAAAAGCAAAAGGGTTAAAGTCGTGCGAAGAATATAATTTTAAGGTTTTTTTCATAAAAATCAGCGATAAAATAGGATTTTTTGTTATAAAATGTTTTACAGAATCTGATTTCAAAAGAATTATTTACCCTATTTTTCCGGAATAAAGAATACATTTGATACATTTTAAGTGATAAAAAGGGTGATATGGAAAGCAATAACAAAATTATCAGATGGACTAACAAAAATTTCGATTTGCGATTCTCGGTTGAATCGTAGGTACACAACCAAAAGAGCAATGTTTAAAGTCGTATGAGAAATAGAATTTTAACATTTTTCGAATTAAAATGACAAATAAAATAAAATTTTCCGCAATCTACTACTTAACAAAATCTGAATTAAGAAGATTTATCTTCTTAGTTTTTCAGGTATGAAAAGCAACATTTTATATGTTTTAAATGATAAAAAGGATGATTCAGAAAGCAATAAAAAACAATTAACTGAACTAATAGAAATTTCAACCTTGAATTTTAGAGATATGAACAAAAGCGTAGGCTCAGAGCGAATAGCACTAGTTTTTATTACATTAAAAGAGCAATCAATCAATCTTTGTTGACCGAACGAAACAAGGGTAAAATCTCTTTAATTGATTTTTGAGGGGCTGACCCTCCCAAATTTACAAACGAAGGGGAACTTTTATCTCCCCACATCTACAGTCGTAAAACTGTCAACTGACTTCGCATTCGATTTCTCTCTTGAAGTTCGGATTCAGTGCACTGAAAGTGCACTTTTAGATCAAAGCGCCAAAACGAAAGATCAAAGATAGCGCAAGAAATTAGTGCTATCTGCGTAGACCTTAAGGGTTAAAGTCGTGCGAGGAATAGCATTTTAAAGTTTATCTCATAAAAATCATCTATAAAATAGGCTTTTTGTTATATAAAGTTTTACAGAATCTGATTTCAAAAGATTTATTTACCCTATTTTTCCGGAATAAAAAATACATTTTATACGTTTCAAGTGATAAAAAGGATGATATGGAAAGCAAAAACAAAATTATAGCTGGACTAACAGAAATTTCGAACTGCGATTCTTGCTTGAAATATAGGTGCACGACCAAAATAGCAATGTTTAAAGTCGAATGAGGAATAGAGTTTTAAAGTTTTTCGCATGAAAATGACAAATAAAATAGGATTTTTCGCTATCTACTACTTTGCAAAATCCAAATTGAGAAGATTTATGTCCTTAGTTTTTCAGGTATAAAAAGGAACATTTTATATGTTTCAAACATAAAAAGGATGATTCAGAAAGCAATACAAAAACAAATAACTGAACTAATAGAAATTTATTACTTAAATCGTAGGTACATGAACAAAAGCGTAAGTTTTAAAGTCGTGCGAAGAATAGAATTTTAAGGTTTTTCACGTGAAAATGACAAATAAAATAAGATTTTTTGCTATCTACTAATTTACAAAATCTGAAGTGAGAAGACTTTTGTTCTGACTTTTTTAGGTATAAAAAGGAACATTTTATGTGTTTCAAATGATAAAAAAGATGACTCTGAAAGCAATAAAAAAATAAATAACTGAACTAATAGAAATTTTTCACTTGAATTGTAGATACATGACAAGAGCAAAATGGTTAAAGTCGTGCGAGGAATAGAATTATAAGGTTTTTCTCATAAAAATCAGCGATAATATAGGATTTTTTGTTATAAAATGTTTTACAGAATCTGATTTGAAAGGATTTATTTAACCATTTTTCAGGAATAAAGCAAACATTTGAAACGTTCCAAGTGATAAATATGATGATCAGGAAAACAATAACAAAATTATCAGCTGAACTAAAAAAGAAAAAAAAATTAAGGCTTGAATCGCAGGTGCATGACTAAAAATACAATGTTTAAATTCGTATGAGAAATAGAATTTTAACGTTTTTCTCATGAAAAGCGGAAATTAAATAAGATTTTTTATTATAAACTACTTTACAAAATCTGATTTAATAAGATTTTTGTTTTTAGTTTTTCAGGAATAAAAAAGGAATATTTATGCGTTTCAAGTGACAAAAAGGATAATCCTGAAAAAAAAAAAGCTGAACTAATAGGAATTTATCTTTTGAATTGAAGGCATGTAACAAAAGGATAATCCTGAAAAAAAAAAAAGCTGAACTAATAGGAATTTATCTTTTGAATTGAAGGCATGTAACAAAAGTAAAAGTATTAATGTCGCAAGAAGAATAGAGTTTTGAGGTTTTTCTCCTGAAAATCTCGGATAAAATATAATTTTACGTTACAAAGTATTTTACAGAATCTGATTTGAAAAGATTTATTTGTAGTTTTTCAGGTATATATAATAAAAAACTACGTTTCAAATAATAATACGAATGATCGGTAAATCAATAAAACAACTAAAAATTGAATTAATAGAAATTTGCTTGAATCCAAGTTACGTGGAAAAAGCAATAAGGGTTAAAGTGGCAAGAGGATTAGACTTTTGAAGTTTTTCTCATGAAAACCTGGGATAAAATAGGATTTTTCGTTACAAAGTATTTTACAGAATCTGATTTGAAAGGATTTATTTAACTATTTTTCAGGAATAAAGAATACATTTTAAAAGTTCCAAATGATAAATACGATGATCCGGAAAGCAATAACAAAATTAACAGGCGAACTAACAAAAATTTCTCACTTAAATCGTAGGTTGTGCATTATTAAAAATGCAATATTTAAAGTCTTATGAGAAATATAATTTTAACGCTTTTCTCATGAAAAGCGGAAATTAAATAAGATTTTTTTTATAAACTACTTTACAAAATCTGATTTAATAAGATTTATGTTCTTAGTTTTTCATGTATAAAAAGAATGATATAGAAAGCAATAACAAAATTATCAGCTGGACTAACAGAAATTTCGAACTACGATTTTCATTTGAATCGTAGGTACACAATCAAAAGAGCAATGTTTAAAGTAGTATGAGGAAGAGAATTTTAAAGTTTTTAGCATGAAAATGACAAATAAAATAGGATTTTTAGCTATCTAATACTTTACAAAATCTGAATTGAGAAGATTTATGTTCTTTGTTTTTCACGTATAAAAGGAACATTTTATATATTTCAAATGATAAAAAGGATGATTCAGAAAACAATAAAAAAAATAAATAACTGAACTAATAGAAATTTCTTGCTTGAATTGTAGATACATGACAAAAGCAAAAGTGTTAAAGTCGTTGGAGGAATAGAATTTTAAGCTTTTTCTCATAAAAATCAGCGATAAAATAGGATTTTTTGTTGTAAAATGTTTTACAGAATCTGATTTCAAAAGATTTATTTACCCTATTTTTTCGAAATAAAGAATACATTTTATATGTTTCAAGTAATAAAAAGGATGATATGGAAAGCAATAACAAAATTATCAGCTGGACAAACAGAAATTTCGAACTACAATTCTCAAAATCGACAAAAGCAAAATGGTTAAAGTCGCAAAAGGAATATCATTTTCAGGTTTTTCTCATGAAAACTCTGGGATAAAATAAAATTTTTTGTTTTAAAGTATTTTACAGAATCTGATTTGAGAAAAAAATATTTACCCTATTTTTACGGAATAAAGAATACATTTTTTAGGTTTTAAGTGATAAAAAGGATGATATGGAAAGCAATATGGAAATTATCAGCTGGACTAACAGAAATTTCTTGCTTGAATCATAGGTACATCACCAAAAGAGCAATGTTTAAAGTCGTATGAAGACTAGAATTTTAAAGTTTTTCTCACAAAAACCACATACTAAAAAAAAAAAAAAAAAAAAAAAAAAAAAAAAAAAAAAAAAAAAAGATTTTCCGTTATAAACTATTTTACAGAATCTGATTTGAAAAGATTTATGTACTTAGTTTTTCAGGTTTAAAAAGGAACATTTTATATGGTTGAAATGATAAAAATGATTATTCAGAAAGCAATAAAAAAACTAATAACTGAACCAATAGAAATTTCTTGCTTGAATCGTAGATACATGACAAAAGCAAAAGGGTTAATTTCGCAAAAGGAATATAAGTTTGAGGTTTTCTTATGAAAACTTGGGATAAAATAGGATTTTTCGTTATAAAGTATTTTACAGAATCTGATTTGAAAAAAAATATTTGACCTATTTTTACGGAATACAGAATACATTTTATATGTTTTAAATTTAATGGAAATAGTATTTTGTTAATTTAGTTTACAAATCCTTTGTTTAAGAGTTAAAAATACATACTGGTGCAGTACAATGAAATATAAGGTGCATTTTTTATTGTAACAAATTTTATAGGCTTATTGTAAATCAATAAAGTAGTTTCTTCTTAAATATTTTCTTTCGTCGAAATTCGACGGGTTCTACGTTACATTATTAATTTCCAAAAACAACGTTAAACAATTTTTTCTTCATATTATGTATGTTAAAGCTAAAATTAAAAAACACAGTAGCAAGTGAGCTTTTAGGAAACTATCTATTACTACAATAAAGATACCGCATAAAGTCCTATATTATGTAAAATTTCCGAAAATATTTTTGTCAAAGAAAATATGGATTTTCTAATAAAATATCTAGTAAAAATATATCACACTGTCAAACTCAGCAATAGCAAATGCTTATCTTAGTTGTTGTTGTATGTATGTCGGTCAATTATCTACGCTGTGGGATATAGGCCCTAAGGGGTGGGATGCCTTCCGTGGGGGTCTTTCTAAGGGAACCTAACCCGTATTTACGCAAGGTTCGAAGAAAACCACTGAAAACTCCGAACGGTTAGGCCGACGGTTGCGGCTTATCTTAGCTGAATCACATGTTATTAACTTGAAACAAATATCTTCCATGAGAAAAAAAAGCTAGCAAGAAAAAGATGTTTAATCTAACATTTCGCACATTTTTATTAGCCAGGAATACTATTAGCACATTTCTTCTTATCACGCTATCTATTTTTGTTTTATTCATACATATTTATTTTACGTGTATAATAATTCCCTGAAATACATGCATATACATACACAGATATTCCCTACAAAAGTATTTTCGTCTTAAAAAAAAAGAAAAAAAAAACTTTTAAATAGCAGATTTAGTGGAAAATATACTATAACATTAAGCACAGTAATGGCAATGCTGAATTGAAACTCCTCAATCGCGAAGTCAGATGTTAAGCTAAGAGAAAACTTTGAAGCGCAATTACTCACTACCTAATATGATTACTAAAATATTGGTTTCACCATCAGAAAATAAATGTCAGATCTGTGTTTAAAAAAATTATTTCCGTAAATGTACAATACACAGAAAATCCATACAAACTTTGTAAATTTCATTTGATTAAAATTTGTCCCCTTCTTAAAATACTTAAAATATATGCAGGAAAATTTTCAAAACGCGAATCATCAGTATCTGATATCTACTTTTTGATGGTGAAAGCTGTACTTTAATAATCATAATAGCCGCCCTTTGTGATCAGTTTGGTTTTCCTTGAATATATACTAACAAGGAAGGTCTCCGTACTGGGCATACTCAGAATTTTATGAAAAAATACTAATTAAAGTACTTATGTAAGTAATAAAGGATTAGGCAAAATTAGCGGCGGAATCACAGTAAAAAGTATGTAAAAAATGAAATATTTTCAAATATTTGATGTGAAAAGATGAAAGAGTCAGGCGATTTGGAGAGCAAATCTTTTCCTCGCCAAAAGCAAATGATTATAATGCAACTCAAAACTGTTGGTTATTTAGAATGAGTGTAAATGGTATTTAAAGAATTTAAATATAAACAATGAGAGACTTTAATATATTATATACATATATATACATATTGTATTACATATACAGGGTGGTTAGTTATTAACGTCAGGTGTTCCGAGCCCTCTAGCGAGTAAAGTTTTGGTCAAAACATAACCAAATTTGATCAGCAAACATAGTAGACCATGGGATTTCGAATTCTTAAAAAAAAATTAAAAAAAAAGTTTTAAAATCGTCACTAGGGGCAATTTTAGCGTTGTTTACCGACTAAAATGCATTAATTTGCATAAAATCAATTGTGTATAGCAATCATGAGTATAAAAGGAAAGGCTGAGAGAATTCTCATCATTATCAACTCTCATCATACTTTACTAGTCAAGCTGTGTTATCAGCAGAACGAGAATTGCAATGATGCTTGTCCTGAATTTCACCGATTACAGAATTTGCCAAAAGAACCGATGAGCATAACAAATTTACAGAAGATGATTCATCGATTTGAAACTATGCGGCAACAAGGCCTAGGACGTATAGTGACTAGTCAATGACAAGTTGACGAAGTTGTAACTGCTATTGTCGAACAAGAGATGAAAAATGTGCAGGTACCATGAGCGCTCGGGCAATATTCCAGCAGTATAAAATTGATCTGTACTGTATTTTTTGCCATTTAATCATTCAACATTTACCCTAATACACTTTTGGTGCGCCAAAATTGCTGATTTTATGCAAATTAAATGCATTTTAGTCGCATTTTAGCTAAAATTGCCCTAGTGGCGATTTTTTAAACTTTTTATTTTCTTTATTTTTTTAAAAGAATTCGAAATCCCATGGTCTACTATGTATGCTGATCAAATTTGGTTATGTTTCGCCCAAAACTTTACTCGCTAGAGGGCTCTGAACACCTGACGTTAATAACTAACCACTCTGTATATTACTTGTTGAAGTAGTTTTTTAATTAATCACTGGAAAAATGCTTTCATAGATTTAAAAAAAAAAAAAAACCTCTCTTAAATCTCTCTTTGCTCTCAAATGCTTTCAATTGACAGTTTTTTGTTATTTAGGAACTATATACTGTACCGTATTAGTCAATTTTTTAATAAGGTGAGAATTTTTTTCAAAATATGTTGTCAAAATGGGCATTTGAGCCGAATTTAGCTTAATATGATTCTGATAAAAACCAGTTCTTACAGAAAAATGAAATAAAATTTTTTTCAAAAGAGGTCAAATAAAGTTGGTAAACTGGGTTTATCATTTTTTGTTGTTGAAATGAGCACTTTTCGAAATCTACCTCCGCCTACAAGGCCAAGCCGGCAGGCATTTTTTTTATTTCGATATGGTTAAACATTGTTAAATAAGGAGGAGTTCTGACCAGAAATTCTTGTTATAGTTTTTTTTCATATTTATACATTTTATTATTGAAGAAGCGCCAAAGGCTGTGATACATTTATTTTATCAATGAATATCTATTTATATGTAAATGTTTCAATTACATTTTATTATCGTCAATGCATATTTCAAGTGTTGGAGAGTTTGAAAAATGCAATATAGTAAAAGCTTTTTGAGACGGAATCGTATAGGTAAGAAAAAATATAAGTTATAAACAACTATCCAACTTAATAGTTGCAAATGTAGATTTTTTTCTAAGGTGTTATTACATTTATTTTGCATAGATCAACACATTTTACGTTTGCAGATTTTTTTCACTGGTTTTATTGTATTTTATTTTTTTTTTACCTTTGCAATCTGATATTCTTTAAAAAAGTACTTTTGAAGTTTATTTGTAATAGAAAAAAAAAAGCAATTTTAAAATGGATGCGTTTTTTGTAAAAATTTTGAGCAAGCCAAATTTTATTTATTTTAAGTATAGATTAGGTAGTTCAGTGACGATGATTTTAATACAGGTTGTGTCGAGACCGGGATTGAAAATTTCGTCCCGTGCAGACGTAGGAAGAAGGAAGCAATCCAGGTACTGTATGAAAAAATACGTTAGTCCCGGGTTAGTCTTCAGAAAAAAGTAACCTCCGGGTTCTAGTCCAGCCTAGGTGCAAAATACAGTCTTTTTTTTTTATAAGCCTCGTCGACATGATAAAAAGCCCGAAGTTGTAAGAGCTAAATATATGAAAATATAAAAGAGGTCTTAATCTTCAAGTTAGAAAAAGAATTGTTTGAAATTGTTTGAAAATTGTTTTAAATAACTGATTGACATTTAAAGAGTACAGATAGGAGGTGGAAATGGCAAAAGTTAAACTGTGTCGGAAATTTAAACTACAGAAAGGAGTTACTCTTCACTTTAAATTTTTTAAAAAGCATTTAAAAATTTTATTATGAACTAAACTTTATTTAAAACTTTAAATGCGTTTTCTGCATGATGGATGTTTTCTCCCACTATTTAAATTAATAAAAGCGAAGAATTGTTAAAGAACAAAGCGCAAGCTTTAAACATATATTTCTTCATCATTTTACATTAATTTTATTTCACCAAATTTGAAAAAATATTTACTTTTAAAAATATGATTTTTTAATTAAATGAGTTTAATAGTTTTAAATTAATATTGAAAAAAAAAATCTCTGAAACAAAAAAAAATTAGATTTTCCTCTTTAATTAAATGAAAAAAAAAATAAATCAGAAAATGAAATCAGATGAATAATGTTTCGAGTTATAACGATTTTAAATTATCTCATTTAAAAAAATACTAATCCTTTGAAATTTTTATAAACTTTATAAAAAAAAAAATTTAGGATGTGATTTTGTTTACAAATAATATGTCTAACTATCACAAAAAGAAAAAAATTATCAAAATTCTAATTCAATAGATCTAATTTTTACATGTTTCTGAGAACTGTTAAAGTAACATTGTTTCTTGAAATGCGTATATTTCAATTTGTGTCTAATCCCTTAAAACTTGAGGAATTATTTAAACGACTATAACTCTGCTAGTTTCACTATGAAAATGCAATTATTTGTGTTTAATTCAGCACTGGATAAGCAAGGTTTTCCTAATGAGAACTTTTACCCTTACGGGGGCCGGTTAAAAATATAATTTTCATATTTTTTTCAAATAGACCCCCATGGAGTTACAACTTATATTAATAAAATTTTGCACCTTTTTTTTTATGAAACTTTGCAATTGGAAATGTGCACATAGGGGCAATATTTAAGAAGATAGCCTATTGTTTCGATAATTATGACTCACCCTGTATAAACATTTGTCGTTATGAGTTTAATACTTATTGATTATTTTTTCATTTATAATATTACTTATAATTTCAAACAAATACACTTTATGTGGAAATCAGCTTCACTCTTTGAAATGCAGTTTGAATTTTCGAAGCTTGAACATAAACATCTTTGTGATTATTTTGACAAACTCAAATCTACCTCAGTCCCTTAAACAGTTATATCATTTGCTACATTTAAAAATAATCTCGGAGCGTCCTACGAGATATACGATGCTGACGTGACGTCTCCCATTGATAAAATCAGTAGAGTGCATTGCCATTGACATTGGAAGAACTTCAAAGAAATGCCACTGATACAAGAACGTCTTCGTGAGAGAAACATTAAAAAGTGTAAATGTTACCTGTCGCACTTTAAATATTATTAATAGCTCAACTGATATAAGACAGGAGCCTAAAATAAACGTTGCTAAACGACGCTTATTTAATAATGTTTACTTTACCAGGCGGGACATAATTAACTCTGTAAAATTTTTTTCGTAACTTTTGATCCGACGTCTTTATATCTTAAAACTTTTTTTCTAACTAAACTTCAAAAGCGCAAATTATTTAACCCTTTCGTGTTAATTTTTTTTAAAAATTTTTACACATGCAAGGGACAGCATTCAGTATTTACAAGGGACAGAGTGGAGAATCTCCACTCTGTACTTGTGACACGTGTTTGGATTTGCTGATGACGAGCTGTATTTTTGAAGCTCAAAACGCGTCCAGTTTAATTTTCTTTTTATGGTGATTATACAAAGTTTTTTAGATTATTTATATATTTATCGCCTGTGATTTCGGTGTTTCTCTACATCAAATATAGTTGCATACATAAAAGCATGTAATACATAAATTGTGCGTTACATGATTTTTTATATAAAGATCTTAAATGTTTTTAAATTGCAAATAAAACAAAAACAAAAAATTGATGAATGAGTTTTAAATGAATTATTTAGCATACTTACTGTAATTTTTAATAAACTAGCTGATCCGCCCGTAGTCACACTGGTACGTCAAAAAATAAAACGAAAAGCGAAGAAATTCCAAATATCACAGTAGAAAATTTTAAAATTCGTTGCACGAAATTCAAATAATTTCACGGCTTTTTCATTATAAAAAATTTAAAAAGAAATACTCCTTATAGACTATCTGCATCAAAATTGTCAGGCGGCTACGTGCAATAGATTCCACTAACCATCATCGACAGACAGACAAACACATGGGAAGAGGAAGAAATTTTCGTTTATTAGTATAGATAAATTGTCCTAATACATTTATGAAGAAGTGTTCATTCAGTGCGAGGTTGAATTGCTGCAATTTGTAACAAAGTAATGCATCAGAGATTGAAAATTATAACTAGATAAATTTATTCGAATGGAGGAGAGAGAGATGGATTCAAAATATACGCTTATTTAAACTTTAAAAAAAAATATATATATTTTTCTCTGTCATGCTAGTCGGCACGAGGATGAGAGTTTTCTGCAAGGGTTTCTGTTCTTTCTGTGACAATGTTGTTGTGTGGCTGTGTTTCTGCCACGAAGATTAGAAGTATGTGCTTGTGCGGTATACTTGGGTAAACAAGCTTTGTCTGGCGCATATGAATAATCAATTTGAGAACCTGAAGCTGAAAAGTAGTAGATCAACTCGATTAAACTAATTTTTTTATATTTTACTTCAGTTAATTAATTTAAACCTTGGAATACTCTGATTCATCAAACTAACTTATAATACAAGTACTCAAATTACAACAGAGATTAGACAAAATTTTTTCCCCTTGGGCGAACGGACCTGCTGATGTTAAGGAAATGCAGTAGCAGATAATTTTTGCGAAAGAAATTACATAAATAATAAATACATCTCTACAGGAATTTTTCTATTTTCATCATCATTTTTAAGAAAAAAATAAAACAAGAAATGCTAGAGAAATAGCATTAGGGATAGATTATTGGTGATACGAAGAGGTATAGTACTTACATTATAAAATGTAACTAAAAGTACCTAAAGACCATCTACTTCGCCACAGGAATCTGTATTTGTTCGCAATTAACCGCAGCTAGTTTCAAATTATTTATTTAAATTAACAGAAAATTATCCCCACTTTATGTATATGGACATATTTCAATGTGTCTGAATTATTTATTAAATTGTTCTTTAGCCTCTACATTCCATATAAAGAAGACGAGAGATTATCATATTGATTTAGATACGTGTTAAAAAGAAATGATCTAATAGATAAATAATTTTCGAAATCTAAATAATGAAAAATAGCCTAAATAAATTATATAATGTGTCATAATGTTTATTTCCAATGGATTTCTTAAATGACTTTTCTGTTCTTTCAAAAATTGAAGTTTAACCTAGTTGAACTAATACCGTCTGTTATATATGTTTATATATTATTTACATATTACATATTATCTATATATGTATATGTTAATTATATGTTTATATGAAAATTATAATTATATTAATTATTTGTTTATATTATGAACTATTACAATTTATCTATAAAATTCTAACTTGTGAAAAAATAATAGTTCCGGTAAAACATTGAAGTAATAAATGTTAGCAGCTCTACTCGATCTGACTCTGACTCTAACTCTGAATCTAATTGACCACTAGCATTGGGCGGAGCTCACAATGTTTCCCACAAGCGTTACGGTATTTGATTGGCTTTTGGGGAACGCTTGTGGGATAAATGGGGAAGCTGATTAGCTATGATCCTTCGTGACGTTCTTTGACGTCAGAAATGCTTGTGGTCCATTAAAAATATTGTTATCCTGCTTATTGAAAAATATTAAAACTCTTTCTGCATTACCTGATTCATTATTTTGAACCAAATGCGAAAATACAAAAATTACAGCACGAAAACAAACTAATTTTAGATTGTAGCCGCTCACATCTATCTAAATTCTCGTTAAGCTAGATTTTAAATGGAACAAACAGATAAAAGTCATGAGGGAAACTAGTCAAGCTCATATCTCATTTCGAACTTTTACTAACAGATGTCAAGTATGCCCAACATTTGCCAAAATAGCTCGTCAAAAGTCTGAAATTGAATTGCTTAGAATCAATTTTTGAACTTTTAACAAATTACATTGGTTAATTCAGGAATTTATCGTTAAAACCTTAGGAAATCCCAGAAAATTTACTAAGTGTGGTACTTGTGTATTGTTTGGCCAAGTCTTATTCATTCTACCTTCAATGGTGCCGAAAAAAATAATTATAGTACCCTTATGTTTTTGTTTTCTTCATTTTAACTGTACAGTTGATATTATATAGTAGTCATATTAAAGGCAGTGGTGGAAATATTTACATGTATAGCTATGTAGTATGATGTGGCATTTATATTGATAGATTATATATTATATTCTTTGATACAGTATATTTACATTGTATTTATTCTGGTAAATATAAAAAAAAACACTGGAAACAAAACTATCCTCGTTAGTATTGTTTATTGCTAAAAGCCGTCAGTTTGATGTTATACATTTAACAAATGTATTTTAAATTACTGTTTTGAATTACTTTCACTTGCTTTTATATTATTTATAATTTTTAAAAAATTTATTAATTTATTAAATTTATAGTAAATTACCACTTTGATCATGATTGGCAGTCGACACAATAAACAAAACTGGCAATTGGCAAGCATATTTGGCCATATATCAATCGGGGTTGGGTAATACGCAAGTATTGTAAGTAAATGTAAATTAGTCAGATGTGCCAATTCCAAAACTTTTCCTATCTCATACATGATAATGTTTCACAATTTGCTATTACAATGCCAAAATTAAAAGATGACCTATGCTTATTATTATAATTCCAAAGGTACAAGTTTGTTCCCTAATAACATGCATGGTCACAGTGACGTCACTGTGAGTCACTTTGGTCACATCACATCTGTGACCAAAATGCCATCACTCAGTGACGTCACATTGTGACTGAGATGTGACTTTCTTAAAAATCTTTAGAAATTTATAAATATCCTTCAAAACATATTATTTAGTTTAAAAAACATGTTTCTGGCAATTTAAATATCGTCGCTTTTGTCAAAGTTTCGTCACAATGTTAATGTTAAATTAGTCACAAATGACACATTTTTTACAAATTTGTCACATTGTGACCACTTTGTGAAACGTCACAAAAGAGCTCTAAAACGGCCATAACGACTTCACATTTTAGTCACTGTGACTTCACATCGGCGTCATGTGACGTCACATCGACAATCGATGGTCACAAAGTCACAATGTGACTTGACGTCACCATGCTTTACGGGTTAATTTGAGTACATTTAAAAAGGAAATATAAGCACAAAACTTTTCGAACAAATTATTGAATTTTAAGACTATCTTAGATTTTTTAATTAAAATTCCCAATTCGAAGAACAAAAAAGCTATACTTGATGGGCATTGTGCACCCAAGACAAATAGGGATTTATTTATACGAGCGTGTAACAGAAAATGAAGTTCGATTCAAAAATGCTTGAGATATAACTCTCGCGAAAATCGTAAAAAAGGAAACATAGCACTTTGAGCTATTCGCTGATCTACACCAAAAGCTAATCAGCAACAATTTATGTCAATATCTTATTGAATCTGAAGTTTTATTTAAATCTATGCATTAGCTCTTGAAATAGAGCTATTGCGGAGATCGTAAAAAATCGGCATACCTTAGCACAGTATCGCCACCTGCTAAGTGATTTACAGAAAACAGTATTCAACACCAATTTATATGAAGGTCTAACTGAATCAAAAGTTTGATTAAATTCTCTGTCTTAGTTCTTGAGATAGAGAGCCCACAACCTTTTTGTCACTTATAAAGAGACAAACTCACAGCCAGACAAACAAACATGCAGACAGACAGAAATTTTCTAAAAGTAGGCACATCCTGTTCAGGACCTTCTAAAACAAATAAATTCGTCAAAAACTGAAAATTTTCAAAAATACCAAAGTTTCTTCTTGTAAAGCCAGAAAAAAAGTAAAAATATATCAGACTTTTCAATTAAAATAGATTTTCTCCCACATTCTGTACAGGGTGTCCCCTCTCAACGGTGGCCAATGGCTAATTTCTAAACCGTTGGTCATAGACATATAGTTCCAATTGCAAAAATGCTTTAAAAAAGGTAAAGAATTATTTTTTAAGCGATTTAGGTCAAAAAAATGTTTTACTAAAAAATTACGAAAATTAAATTTTTATACGGTAACCCCGGTCCTATAAATGATATTTAGAAAATTTTTATCACTACTCTAACAAGTAAAACAAAAAAAGTCCCATTCCTCTGCAATCAAAATTGACCGAGTTATAGCTGTTCAAAGTTGAAGCATATTTTTTGCTGCAAAATAGGGGTCAGTCACAAATTTACTGAAATAAAAATAAACATCAGATAGAAAATTTAACTTTAAACATTGAGAGTAAAAAATATTTTTACAATGTTGTTTCTGAATTTATGTTGACATTTACATGTTAAAGTAAAATATGCAATTTGTGCTAAAAATTTAAGTAAAAAAATAACAGAAATTTTGTTAAATTAAACTATGAAAAGCAACAGTCACAAATCGTTACAAAATGATACATAGTTAAAGCTCTATTAGATTACTCAACCTGATAGAATTTGATGTAGTCCTATAAAATAAATAAATGGAACGCACCTAAAATCGTATTAATATTACATTGTCATCGGGTTTAAATAAGTATGGGAATTGAACTTCAATCAGATATTTGGAAGTGAGTTAAAATTTGAATATAAGTTTTGAACTAGAAAAATTTACCTACGAAAACTATGAATAAAATAAAAGCTTTCCAAACAACATACCTTTTTAAAATAAAATCACAAAAAGAATCAGCTTTATTTGCTTACAAAATAAAACATACGTAAAAATACAATTGAGGATATGAATTTCAAAACTCGACCTAACGCTTTTTGATTTCTCTATCAGTCTATACAAACCTTCACTATTGTAACAATGCAATCTCAAAATTTATAATGAAAACCAATAGATGCATTTAAAGTTTTTTCGCTATTTCCCAAAATTTATTTTTTTCGATAAAGGGAATTTTGAAATTAATGTCCTCAGTTATTTTAATAACCAATCTAGAAGTTAATTAATTATAATTAACACTACCGTAAAACTTATACGGTGACAGCGCCTTCAGTTAAATCGCTCATTTAAAACATTTTGTGATTGGAACTATATGTCTGTGACAAATCGTTTAGGAAGTAGCCTTTGAACAGCGTTGGAAATCGACTCCCTTTATAAAACTTTAAGCACTTAGCGTACGTTCCCTTAAAGCTGCGTCGAACTCATCCGTTTTCAGCTATAGATAAGTGGTTTAAGTCATGAAATTTAAAGTTTCATAACTCGGTCAATTTTGATGTTACATGAATGGGACCTTTTCTGTATTACTTGCTAGAGTGTTGAAAAAATTTTACTAAATATCACTTATAGGACCGGGGGACCGTATAAAATTTTAATTTTCGTAATTTTTTAGTAAAACATTTTTTTTGACCAAAATCGCTTAAAAAACAATTCTTTGTCTTTTTAAAGCATTTTTGCAATTGGGACTATATGTCAATGACTAACGGTTTAGAAATTAGCCATTGGCCACCGTTGAGAGGGGACACCCTGTATACAAGACACTATATAGACCGTCTTTAATTAGAGAATACCACTAGAATGCATGGTACATTTCATATTTTATTTCCCATTTTCAACATACCTTTACGTTCTTTTTTTTTTTTAATTAAGTCTTAAAAATGTATTCTTCTTTGTTTATTTTTGAATCAATCTAGAAAATAAGGGATGTAGCATACAAATTGCTTTTTTACCGATAAACTCAGAAAGGGGGAATAAAAAGCTTATTTCACATGGGTTAATCACCCCATATCATTAAACATACAAATGAGAATTTCCTGAGAAAAAATGCCTACGCAAGGTGCAAATATTTGCTGGCACTTTTCAAATATTATGAACCGTCTCGACAGATACAAAAATAAGACTGAGTAATAAAGTGATGGTTTGAGAAAACGAAAACTTGATCACTGCAGCATTTTTTGGCATGCCTTTTCTTAATTGTCTTATATTTTTTTAATATGCTGTAATATGAAAATATAAAATTTTGAAGTAAGTACTCGAATTTTTCGGTACATAAAGCACATGCCAAGATTTAAAAGAATGACAATATCTAATTTAAAAATAATTATAAGCATTCAAAGTATATCTTAAAAATCCCAATTGATTTCACGAGTGCAATTCTTTTGGTTCTAAAAAATGTCCATTATAGAATGCTAATTTAGTGCAGGCTGCGATTATAGACGATTCATAGCTCCAATTCTGTTTATGGAAAAAGTAAACAAATTATATATATGTTAAGGCCAAAACCCGGAGCCTGGTCAATTCTAGAACTGGCCGGGCAATATCCGAACTGGCCAAGCTTCTTGGCCAAAACCCGAAATGCATGAAATGAATTGCGTATTTCGGATTTTGGCCGGCCAATACCCGAACTGGCCAAGATTCTTGGCCAAAACCTGAAATACATGAAATGAATTGCACATTTCGGATTTTGGTCGGCCAATTCGCGAACTGGCAGGGAAGCCTTGGCCAACATCCTAACTGGGGATTTAAGGCTACTTTTTAGATGCGAGGCCGTCATGAAATTTCTCTGAGAAGTTGTTTCCTATTTGGAGAAGAAAGTTGTTTTAAGACAGCCCCGCTAGATGGCACTGACATGCACACGTGGCAGGAAAGAATATTTCTATTCTATTCTGATATGCTATGCATAGGTATCAATTTTATTGCAACAAAGATAATGTAACAACATTAAAATGCCCATTAAAAACGATTATCATTAATTATATTGAAACGAAATATCTTTTTGTATCCCAGTAAATTAACCAAAAATAGTACACAATTCCCTTTCAATACCGAAATTATTGATAACCGAAATAAGATAAAAAGTACAAGTTAAATTGAGCCTTTACTCGAGTTAGAGCACAGGCAGGCAGACGGCTAGACTATTTGAATTCATAGACACTTTCAACTATGTTAGAAAGTATTAATCCCCCTGCCTATATCTATTTCGTGAACTGGTCAATCAAATCTGGCCAATTTACAAATTGGCCAACCACATCTGGCCAGTTCGCAGAATTGGCCAGTTATTTTTAAGAGTTGCTGGCCAGTTCAAGAATTGGACAATTTCGGGTTTTGGCCGTAACACACACATACATATATACACTGGTGTCCAAAAGTTAAACACAATTGGTAATTAAGTAAGTAATGAAAGAAATGTAAGTCGGAATGTGGTGAAATGTGATATGCGAGTATAAAACGGTTATAAAGTAAGGAAACAATTCAAAAGAATGATAATATTTACTTTTATTATCCAAAAAAGCAGTTTGAAAGAAAACTGAGCATAATAAGGGTTCACACTTTAAAGAAACAAGTTGGAAATTGCACGTGAACGTAGCAAATGAAGTGCGTTCGTACGATAACGAAGTTTTAAAAATATTCAGATCTTGCTGATATAGTAGAGCGTACTCCGGATACAGTATAGTAGTCGAAATATTTACGTTTCTGTAAATATGCAGGAAGTAATTTTTATTACACCTCAGCAACGTATATCTTATTCATAAAATGGGAAATAGTTGAATATAATTAAAACATGTCCCAAACAATATTTCCCAGTATAGCATTATGTAGTGGAATACTTTTGTGTGGCCCTGTAATTTAATAATAAAAATTCTTTGCATCACAGATTGTACAGAATGCATATTTTAGTATATATTTCATAGATTCATGCCAATTCTATTATGTTCGAATGAATGTAACATCATTAAAATGCATTTGAAACTTTTTCCCAAATGACCGTAATGTAATGGATTACTTTTGATTGTCCCTGTAAATGGTTTATGCATCCGACTTTCATAACATTTGAAATGACTCGACAAAATTACGTAATAATTATATTTTTAAATTTCAAACGATTAAAATGCATTTGAAACTTTTTTCCCTATTGACCGTAATGTAACGGAATACTTTTGATTGTCCCTGTAATTGATCTATCCATCCGATTTTCATAACATTTGAAATGACTCAACAAAATTACGCAATAGTTATATGTTTTAAATTTCAAACGATTAAAATGCATTTGAAACTTTTTTCCCTATTGACCGTAATGTAACGGAATCCTTTTGATTGTCCCTGTAATTAATCTATCCATCCGATTTTCATAAAATTTGAAATGACTCGACAAAATTATGTTATAAATATATGGAGATTCTTCTTATAAAAGTTCTTTCGAACACATAAGTAAATAAACTCGGAGGTAAATTAAATTTTTAAACTTTTAAATGACTTATATTAAACGTTAATATTTACAAAAAAGATATTTACATATTAATATTTACAATTCGAACATTCAAAAGGAAACTTTAATTAAAACATCTTAATCGCGTCATCTTAATTAACATTCTTCTAAAGTCAACCCCCAACTCTCCCAACATTCCATCCAACGATCTCTTCCGTTCATTTCTTTTTTCTTCGGCTTTTCGTCTGCATGGAGTTTTTTTCAGAAAATCGTCTGCTTTCTAAAGACCTTTTCTATCAGAGTTGCGATATGAAGAACCTTACAAGACATGATACTTGGCTGTTGGAGAAAGAATCGCTTCCACAACGGCCGTCCTGACTAGGCTTTCGTCCTCGAATGCTCGTCCCTTTGGAGGCAGCAGCAGTTGGATCATTTGGAAAGATAAAGAAAAAAAAACACAGCAGCATCCAAAGTCTTAATTGAAAAAAAGAAGTCATTATTCAAATTGTTTATCAAAGCTTAGATTATTTCTTGAAAAAATTCATATATTTTTTTTTTCGCGTCTTTTCGTCTTCTCTTTCTTACGTCCTTTCATCTTCTTTTATCTTACGTCTTTTCGTCTTCTTCTTTCATACGTCTTTTCATCTTCTATTACCTTACGTCTTTTCGTCTTTTCTTTCTTACGTCTTCCGTCTTCTTTTATCTTACGTCTTTTCGTCTTCTTTTATCTTACGTCTTTTCGTCTTCTTTCATACGTCTTTTCGTCTTTTCGAGAATAAAGTTAAAATTCTATTAGTTGTCAGTCCAGAGGTTTGTCATAGTTGGTATAGTGTCACAATCGGTGAAATTCTTTTTTTAAGCTATTGCATAGCTTTTATCGCGGGCTTTGAGCGCGGTGACCGAATCCAAAAATTCCGTAACGCGGAAAATCCTAACACATCGGTAACGAAAAAACCTAACACTCGGCTAATGTCGTTTCCGTTCGGAAAACTTCGGGACGGTATCCTTCCGTAGACTTCAGCAGACATTGACGTGGTATTTTTCAGATATTAGGATATAAAGTTTCAAACTTATGTTTCTTATGATCTAATTTTCATAGCGTGGTCAAATTTTGTTTGGTAATTTATTATGAGACAGTGTTTATTTTGGTGGTCTTATTTAATTTGGTGACAGGAGACCCCCCACCGTGAGGGACGAAAAATTTAAAATGCTTATAACACGCGATCTAACTTTCGTAGCGCGGCCAAATTTTGTTTGGTAATTTATTATGAGATATTGTTAATTTTTGGTGACAGGAGCCCCTTACGGTGAGGGTCGGAAAATTTAAAATGCTTATAACTCGCGATTTAATTTTCGTAGAGCGGCCAAATTTTGTTTGGTAATTTATTATTAGACAGTGTTAATTTTTGGTGACAGGAGACCCCCCACGGTGAGGGTAGAAAAACTTAAAATGCTTATAACTCGCGATCTAATTTTCGTAGCGCGGCCAAATTTTGTTTCGTAATTTTTTATGAGTCAGTGTTAATTTTTGGTGACAGAAGACCCCCCACGGTAAGGGTCGAAAAATTTAAAATGCTTATAACTCGCGATCTAATTTTCGTAGCGCGGTCAAGTTTTGTTCGGTAATTTATTATGAGACAGTGTTAATTTTTGGGGACATTAGACCTCCACGGTGAGGATCGAAAAATTTAAAATGCTTATAACTCACGATCTAATTTTCGTAGCGCGGCCAAATTTTGTTTGGTAATTTAATATGAGACTGTTAATTTTTGGTGACAGGAGACCCCCCACGGTGATGGTCGAAAAATTTGAAATGCTTATAACTCGCGATCTAATTTTCGTAGCGCGGCCAAATTTTGTTTGGTAATTTAATATGAGACTGTTAATTTTTGGTGACAGGAGACCCCCCACGGTGAGGGTCGAAAAATTTAAAATGCTTATAACTCACGATCTAATTTTCGTAGCGCGGCCAAATTTTGTTTGGTAATTTATTATGAGACATTGTTAATTTCTGGTGACAGGAGATACCCCACGGTGAGGGTCGAAAAATTTAAAATGCTTATAACTCACGATCTAATTTTCGTAGCGCGGCCAAATTTTGTTTGGTAATTTATTATGAGACAGTGTTAATTGTTGGTGACAGAAAACACTCCACGGTGAGGGTCGAAAAATTAAAAATGCTTATAACTCGCAATCTAATTTTCGTAGCGCGGCCAAATTTTGTTTGGTAATTTATTGTGAGACAGTGTTAGTTTTTGGGGTCATTAGACCCCCCCCCACGGTGAGTGTCGAAAAATTTAAAATGCTTATAACTCGCGATCTAATTTTCGTAGAGCGGCCAAATTTTGTTTGGTAATTTATTGTGAGACAGTGTTAGTTTTTGGGGACATTAGACCCCCCTACGGTGAGGGTCGAAAAATGTAAAATGCTTATAACTCACAATCTAATTTTCGTAGCGCGGCCAAATTTTGTTTGGTAATTTATTATGAGTCAGTGTTAATTTTTGGTGACAGGAGACCCCCCACGGTGATGGCCGAAAAATTTAAAATGCTTATAACTCGCGATCTAATTTTCGTAGCGCGGCCAAATTTTGTTTGGTAATTTATTATGAGATATTGTTAATTTTTGGTGACAGGAGACCCCCCCACCTTGAGGGTCGAAAAATTTAAAATGCTTATAACTCGCGATCTAATTTTCGTAGCGCGACCAAATTTTGTTTGGTAATTTATTAAGCTATTGCATAGCTATTATCGCGGGCTTTGAGCGCGGCGACCGAATCTAGGAATTCCGTGACGAGAAAAAATCCTAACACTCCGGCTAACGACGTTTGAGTTTGGCAGACTTCGCCGCGGTATCCTTCGATAGACTTCAGCAGACATTGACGCGGTATTTTTGCATAAGTTGATAAAAAATGCTATGCAATAGCTTTACCGCGGCAGTCCCCGAGTGCCACACATATTTTTTTTCAAGCTTCGTCCGTCCACGGCTTCATGTACTCTGCACATGTACTGGTGACCATGGGTCCTTCGTTGAATCCAAGATTCTTTACATCGTAGGTGTCGTTATTTTTTACTTTTATGACTTTGTACGGACCTAAATATTTTAGTTTTAACTTCAAACCTGGACCTTGTTGTGTGCGTTTTATAGCAACCACATCATTAATCTTAAATTTGTTAGCTTTCTTTCGTCTGAGGTTGTAAGTTTTACGGTTCTCTTCTTGGACTTTTAAAATCTGTTTTTTAGCATTTTTTCTCATATCTTCGCGATTATTTGTAAAATCAGATTGTATTTCAGCATTCAGAAGACTAGTAATTTCAATGTTATTTTTTAGTTTCATATTAGTACCAAACATCAATTCAAAAGGAGTTGTGCTTATACTTCTCTGAAAAGTCGAATTTATCACCTGTTGGACGTTGCTTACATGTGTATACCATTTTTTAGGATTATCGACAGACAATTTAGACAGAACAGATATTATGACAGAATTTAGACGCTCAACTTGGCCGTTAGACCTGGGTAATCCAGTGGTAATCGGGATATGTTTAATATTTTCATTGATGCAATAATCTTCAAAAGCTTTAGAGGTAAATGCAGGACCTTTATCTGATATAATTCGAACTGGATTTCCAAAGATAGATTTTTGGATTTCTAATTTAGAAATTACTTTGGCAGCATCGGTAGATTTTGTGGGATACAACCAAACAAATTTTGTGAATGCGTCAATGACCGAAAGGATATGTTTGTAATTTTTATTAGTGCTTTCTAATGGACCTAAGTGATCAACATGGTGCGTATGTAATGGAGTTTCTTCTTTTTCTATTGGGTGAAGTAAGCCTTTTTGTTTACCACATTTTCTATTAACTAAAATACTGGGAACACAATTTGCTATACATTTCTCAATTTTTTGTTTAACTTTAGGGATGTAAAAATCATTTTCTAAACTTTTCTCTGTTCTTGCAACTGCGTAATGACCTTTTTCGTGAGCGGCCTTGATTATATTCATTTGCATGTCTTCCGGTACAACTAATAAATCATTACCATTAACACATTTATAAAGAACATCATTTTTAACTAGATAATCATCATAAGATTTCACCTTTAGGATTTCTTTTATTGTTTTAATATGGTCATCGGTTTCTTGAGCTTGGATAATTTTTAAAGTTAAGCTATCTTGGATTACCATGCAAATAGGATACCTACTTAATGCATCGACATGTCTCATGCTGCTACCCTGTCTATGTTCAATAACATAATCAAAATCGGATAACATTATTGCCCATCTAGCTATTTTTGTACTCATTTCTTTTTTATCCATAGTCATTTTAAATGCATTACAATCGGTTACAATTTTAAATGGGATACCTAGCACATATACTCTAAACTTTTTCAGGGCTTCAATTACAGCTAAAACTTCTAATTCGTAACTAGTGTACTTCCGTTCAGCTTCGGTGGTTTTTTTACTTGCGAAATAAACTGGATGAAATTGATTATCTACTGGAGATTGTTGCATTAAAACAGCTCCATAGCCATCAATACTGGCATCCCAATGGATTTCGGTCGCACTTTTGGGATTGTAAATTAAAAGTACTGGTTCTGACGACAAAATACGTTTGAGTTCATTAAAAGCTCTTTGTTCTTCTATATCGAATTTAAATTTTGAATCTTTTCTTAGCAGGTCACTTAACGGTTTAGCTATAACCGAATAATTTCTTATAAATTTTCGAAAGTATCCTGTCAATCCTAAATAACTTTGAACATCTTTGGTACACTTTGGTTCGGGAAAATTTATTACTGCTTTAGTCTTCAGTGGAGAGGGATACAATTTACCATTTATGATTCTATACCCCAAGAAATCAATTTCACGCTTCAAAAAATTGCATTTTTTAAGATTTAATTCTAATCCATATTCCGATGCAGTTTCGAGTACAAGTTTTAATTTTTCTAGACCTTCAGCTTCGTTTTTAGCAGGTATTATTAAATCATCCATATAAATGACAACAATGTGATCTTTTAATAGGTTTCGAAATACATTATAAATATACTTTTGAAAAACACTAGGGCTATTGGTCAACCCGAATGGACATTTCAAAAATTCGTATTGTCCTTCCTGAGTAACAAACGAGGTGTATTTCCGCGAGTCTTCTTCAACATCTACATGAAAGAAACCGTTTTTCAAATCTATGGTGGTAAATACTTCGGCAGAATGTAATTGGTCTATTACATCATCAATAACTGGCAAGGGGAAATGCTCACGTACAGTCTTTTTGTTAAGACATCTGTAATCAACACAAAGTCTCATTGTGTTATCTTTTTTCTTGACTAACACAACCGGCGAAGAAAAATTAGAAGAACTTTCTCGAATTATTCCCTGAGCTAGCCACTCCTCAATTTGGTTTTCGACTATTTTTTTCTCGCATGGCGGTAATCTTCGAGGAGAAGAACAAACTGGGATTTCGTCAGTTAAATTAATTTTCATTTTAACATCTACTTTTTTAGTTTTAATTGGTACATAATTTTCAATTAAAGAGTATAACTCTGAACGTAATTTTTTGTCAGCAATGTGAGTTAAATCAATTTTAGGCTCGTCCAAAATTTTTACAATATTAACTAAAAAGTCATTAGACTGAACTTCAGCTTTAAACAGTTTCACTTTATTCTCAGAAATAGTTAATGTACCTTGATGAATAACATCAGTGCCAATAATTAAATCGAAATTAATGCAACTGTCCTTAACGACAAAAATAGTAACTTTAAATTTTGAACCATCTACTTCGATTTCTGAATTGAAACAACCTTCTGGTTTAATTGAGGCTTTTCCTAGACCGGTCAAAGAGATACTCGTAGGTTTTAATTCTACAAAGTTTTTCAAATTATCATAAATACTTTTCTTTAACAAAGTCTTTTGGCTACCAGTATCTATTAAAGAGATTAAACGCAAAGAATAAAGCTTTATCTCTTTCCGAATTAAATCTTGGGATGTAATAATGTTTACTTGTGACTGAGCATTTTTAACACTTGTATCTTTAGATTTATTACACTGAAATGATTTATGACCATAAGCGTTACAAGCAAAACAAAGCGGCCCTTTATCTTTATTTACACAGTTAATACTCTTATGATTATTCCCGCCACAATTAAAACAACGCATATTTGGCTTTACAGGCTTAAATTTGTTCTTAACTTCAACTTTGGATTTAATTTTAGGCTTAGCTCCTTCATATTTATGAAAATTTGCATTTTCATACTCCGATCTTATTTTTTCATAAATCTTTAATTTTTGTTTAAATTCAGCAATATTGGGACAACCATACAAAAAAGATTTTTTAGAAATGGGGTCATTAATTCCATTTATTACATACTGAATAAGGGCAGAATCTTCAATATTGCCTTTTGAGCATAATTGTTTCATATTTAAAAAATATTCATCTAACGATTCATGTGGTCTAATTTTTCTTTTGGACAGCAATTCGTGTAATTCAGCTGAATTGCACGTTTGACCAAATTCAGATATGAGTAGGGCTTTTAATTTAGACCACGAATTAATATTTGTTTCACTTTCAAGAAATAATTTTGCTTTGCCTGTCATACGGCGTTTAGCCAAAATCAATTTGTGCAAATCACTAACGTTAAATCATAGGTTCCCAACGGGGGCGGTACCGCCCCCCAGTGGGCGCTGAAACCTTCCAGGGGGGCGGTAGCGAATCTAGAGAAAAATGGGGGGCGTTAGGAGAGTCAAGGGGGGCGGTGAAGGCATACCTACCTATTTAGGAAGTAATATAGAGAAAATAGTTGACTGTCCACAGTCCGTAATAAAAACTTTAACTGCATATTTAAAGGGAAATCTATACAGGCGAGCGTACATTTGAGGGGAGGGGGGGGGATTGAATTTACTTTACTATTGTCAAAAAATCGCCGTGAACACGAAGGAGAGCTAAAATCGCGGAGAACAAAATTTTTTTATATTAGGCTAAAAAAAAATTGTTTTTGCAATTCTTTCATAAGTGTCAAAATATCATAGAAAAACACGAAAAATTGCAAATGACTCACATTAAAAATCATTATGAATTAAAAAATTGTGAAGTACAAAATTCGCGATAATTGGCTGGATAAAAGTTTTAAACAGAATTCTTTTTAATTAACCTGTATTTCGAAAAATTCTGAAGTATGACGACACATGCCTTAACAGAGATTTTTAAACGAATCTGTAATTTGAATCAGTTTAAGAAACTCGCCTATTCTTTGTGAAAAGGATGAAAATCCTTATATTTATAAATTTTTTTAAATGTAAATTTATTTAAACTTAAATAAGGAAAAAATTGATAGTTCAAAATATAGTAATCGAAGTAGAAATGCCGCCAGTACAGTATTGAGTATTTGAAATATGGATCTATGCTCTCACCTACAAACCAATCGTTACATATGTGCTTAATTTGCCAATTTTTTTTCTTTTTTTAAATGAAACCATGAAGCCTCCTAGGCTGTAAGAGCATTTGAATAAATGCTACTGATAAAAAAGACGAAGATTTGTCTTATTTTTCGGACTGGAAAAGAAAATCTTAAAACAATCAACTACGTATATCAAGCCTTTTTCAGTCGTCTTGTACAGAAGATGACGCATTACGATTCTCATATTATGTTGTTAATCGCAAAAGTATGAAAATCGTACCAATCGGCGAGAAATTAATCTTGCTGGTAGTCAGAGAGATAATAAAAACTGTTCTTTATATCATAAGAAACCGTGGGATATCATCAGAAAAAATCCTGAGTAATAATTCGATACAAAGAGGAATAGATGGCAGGCATTGAAATATCATTATGTTATTACTTAAAGACCTGAAAATTTTGCATTCAACTCGATTTATTAGTGTTACCAAATAACAAAAACTCATAAAAGAAGAAAACAAATGTCAAGAGCTTTATTTGCTAAAAATTTGGTAAATGATACAAAAAGATAATCGATATTTAATTCCACGAAGTTAGTCCAAGGGAAATAAATGCGTTTTCATGGTATTTTCTCACTTGCTACTGATGTTTCTTCTGATGTCCTGTCGTTGCAGGAGAGTTTCATTAACGCATTTCAAACAAGCAGTACAAAATGCGCTCTTTGTACATTGTGTTATACATCATCAGCATTTGGTTTCAAATGAGCACCCATATTCCTGCTTCGTTATATTATTAGAGCAGTCAATAAGAATAGAAGAAATTCATTGACTGACAGGATAATCAGCCACCTTTATAGTGAAAATCATTTCACAAAAAAGTGAAATATTTTTTTTCACTTTGTTCACCACATTATTCGCAGTCTGCGAAAACAGGAATATTTACTAACTTACTGTCAACACTTGGATGTTCTTCATGAAGTTCTCTTAAAGCGATTCCAAGATTTTTATACATGAATATATCAAGTTTTTTTTTTATATCTTTTCGCAAATGATACAGCAGTATCACCATATTTGGAGAAGAAAATCGTGGAACTCACAGCAAACGAAAATTAAAAGTAAAATTCAGAATTGTATACCAAGAGTAACTTTAAAAGCCAATACAGCTCTCTAACCTGGATTGTGAGTGACAGAACATAAAATTTTAATTTCTTTTTCTTCATCAGATTTGGCTAAGTTTGGGTTCCGTACCGTAGCTCATTTTTTGTCTAAGAAAAGGAACAGACATCTTTGAACCTGGCAATTTGTGACTGGTGTTAACGAAATTGGAATCCAACCTGAACATATTGTTAAAACTTCATCAGTCTCAACTATTTCATTATTATTATTTTTTAATTCTCATTGGTTTTGTGTTTAGTTTTCAATTTTTAATAAACAATTTTCACTACATATGATGATCGTTTTAATTAACTTCTACTTTATGATTTCTAGTAGATAGATAAATAAACTATAGTATATAATATTTAATATATATACACTGTAAAAAAAAATTCAAGAGGTTACTAAAAATTTCTTAGTAAATTTGTATTCCACAGAATTTTTTAGTGCCCGTTACAGAATTTTTTTTTTGCAAGCGAAACAAGCATTTCTTTTGTAAACTGAACAAAAGAATTTTTTGTATAACTAACTTAAAAATTTTTAGTATGAGCCACTAAGCAAATTTTAGTAATAGCTCCAAAATTATTTTTAATAACCATTACGTGCGCCCGAAGGGCAAGAGCTTCCTTCGAGCTGTATCCAGACTTCTGGAGCGGAAGATTTTCGTCAAAACCGCAATAGATGGCAGCACCAAACATTCCTACCTGCTCTGATCAGGATTATCATAATCCCTTTATTAACGAGACACTACATACATTCGGGGTGTATTTGGCGGTGGCAAGTTTCGAACCCGGGACCTTCAGCCTGGAGTCCGTTACTATAACCACTATGCTATTAAGGCCACACCAACTGGGTTTTAGTAAGAGCTATTAAAATATAAAACTATTAACTCTATTCGTTGCTAACTTTTTTCTAGTAATTCTTACAGATTTTTTTGTAACTGACTAAGATTACTAAAAATTTTTTAGTAATTACAAGGATCACTAAAGTTTTTTTTAGTAGATCGACCCTTTTTTTTACAGTGTATATATATATAATATGTTACAATATTTTAACATTATGTACAATTAACTATTATGGGAGAGGGGGCGTTGGCATTTTTTTCTCTTGTAGAGGGGGCGGTGGTCAAGAAAAGGTTGGGAATCTATGCGTTAAATAATGAAACAATATCTTCAAAATCGGCAATCCATTTATTAATATTTTGTACTTGAGTACCTTCAAACATTGTAATCATACTTTCAATATCATTAATAGAAATGCTTGGTTTAATAACATAATCAGGAATTAGAATTTTCTGATTTTCATTACTTTCACAATTAGAACTACCAGAATCATTTCTCATATTATTCTCAAAAACAGTTGAAATATTTTTAGTTTTATCTTGTAATTCATCATTAAATTCATCAACACTTTCGTCATCACTAAGAGTACCTACATCGGCTATCATATTAATTTTTAAAATATTAAAATCACATAAACTAGAAATTATTCTGGTAGCAATTTCATCAAAAGTTCCCGAATTATTTATACACAAAACATTGCAAATGGTAATTAAGTCGTTAACAGAAAAATTATCTTTAATTTCTTTGAATTTAGTTGGATATTCATCGGAATCTACTTCAAACGTAAACCCAGTAAAATTCCGAATTCTACGTCGATTATTTCTGTCACCGATTTCTCCAAAAATTAATTTGCGCAATATCTTAATACTAGCTGATTTTTCAGTTTTCAAAGAAAACTCTAATTCCTTTAAATCAACTAATTTTTCCATTATTGAAAAGAAAAATGAAATAATAAACTCACTTCATAATCAGATGCTCAGCTTCACACATTTAAACAGCATTGTTGTCGCAGTATCCAACAGCTTCATATCATTAAACATATATTCAAAAAAGATTTCCTCATAATAATTTCCAGCAAGGATTCCATCACAATTCTAAATAATAACGGCTTCCAGATTATTTAAAGTATATATATATTTCTTCTCTGTGGGCGTTCGTTTGTCTCGGTTCTGACACCAAAATTTATGGAGATTCTTCTTATAAAAGTTCTTTCGAACACATAAGTAAATAAACTCGGAGGTAAATTAAATTCTGACACCGTTTTTAAACTTTTAAATGACTTATATTAAACGTTAATATTTACAAAAAAGATATTTAATATTAATATTTACAATTCGAACATTCAAAAGGAAACTTTAATTAAAACATCTTAATCGCGTCATCTTAATCAACATTCTTCTAAAGTCAACCCCCAACTCTCCCAACATTCCATCCAACGATCTCTTCCGTTCATTTCTTTTTTCTTCGGCTTTTCGTCTGAATGGAGTTTTTTTCAGAAAATCGTCTGCTTTCTAAAGACCTTTTCTATCAGAGTTGCGATATGAAGAACCTTACAAGACTTGATACTTGGCTGTTGGAGAAAGAATCGCTCCCACAAATATGTATTTTAAATTTCAAACGATTCGGTTGGGTAGTTTTTGCGTTGTTATATGCGGACAGACGGACAGACAGACAGAAGGACGGACGGACAGATAGACGGACGGACAGACTGAGCGACAACAATAAGTGCTACGTATTTACATAATTACGAACGCACCTAAAAACGAAGGAAAACATTAAATAAAATAGTGATGCAGCAGTTTAATAAGGTGTGTAGTCACCTCTGATAGCCAGACATGCTGCACAGCGATTTCCCATATCTGCTACGAGATTATGAATGAGTCGGGGGCACAAACAGTCCCAAGCTTCTTTGAGGGCTCTTTTCAGTTCTGGAACGGAGCGTGGTGGGTGCGAAAGGGCTGCAAGTTGTCTCTGGAGCATATCCCATACATGCTCGATAGGATTTAAATCCGGGAAGTTTGCAGGCCACGACATGCATTGGATGTTTTCCGTTTCAAGGAAGTCGTCAACCAATAACGCACAGTGACAAGGCGTATTATCATCCATGAATATAAAGTCAGGACCGACAGCACCTCGAAACAAGTGAACATAAGGCTCACGAACTTCGTCTCTGTATATTTTACCAGTCACAGACCCCGTGTCAAAGATATGGAGGTCTGTGCGGCTGTTCAACATGATGCCTACACATACCATTACTCCACCTAATGGAAAGAGATGTCTTTACATTATGTTTCTTGGTTCAAAACGTGTTTCACGTTCTCTCCATATCGTTAACCAACGAGAATCACTTCTCAGACTAAATCGGGATTCGTCACTGAACATCACATTGGCCCACTCTCCCTCACTCCAATGTTGGTGTTTAAAACTCCAGTTTAAAGGAGCCCGTTTTTGTAAAGACGTGAGGGGAATGCAAACTACTGATCTTCCGGCATACATGCCAGTATGATTGAGTCTCTTGTAAACAGTTTGTCTCAAAATTCGTGTTCCTGCGGCGACTGTGAGCACATAACCCAGTTCTCTGGCAGTACTGCCCCTCTGACGTCGCGCACTTATTGCCAGATACCTCTCTTGGTGTTGGGTTGTGACTCTTGGTTGAACGGGTACTGGTCGTCGGGTAACATCTCCCGTACTTTGAAACCTCTGCCACAGTCTTGAGATCACAGACTGGTCCACGTTCAGAATTCGAGACACTTTGGTTTGTGATCGTCCGAATTCCAGCATTCGAAAGATCGTTCCTTTCGCAAACATGTCCAGTTGGCGTCTTTGTGCCATCATTAATCCTGTTTGATCGTAACAAGGTTTCTTGGCGCATCAGTTGTACGAAATTCGTCTGAACTGCCTATACCACGTATACCGTCTTATAAGTGTTCCGATATGCGCAGGTATTTCGCGCAGGGCGTAGTCGACTGAGAAGTTTTGCATAAACCCAATGTTTGTTCTTCAAGCAGTTAATCTCCGCAAGTATTTTTGAATAATTTTACGAATATTTACTCCACGATTTTAGCATTTTATGAATTATGCTTAACTTTTGGACACCAGTGTATATGCATACATATAAATACGAGGTAAAATCCAAAAGTTGGATCACAAGGTTTAAAAAGCCTTATCCTGAATAGTTCACAGCACCGAAGCACATCCAGCTTGAAAATAGTTACCTTGAGCGACGATACATGTCTACCAGCGTTCGTATACCTCTTGCAAGAACTGCTGGAAGACATTTTCCATAATCTCCCGTAAGGCTTCCTGTGATGCTGCTTTCATCTCATCTGATGATACAAAACAGCTTCTTGTGAATGTTTTTTTCATTGATGTGAACAAGAAAAGTCACACGGGGCTATGTCCGGTGAATAATGGGGAAGTAGAAGCACATTAGTGCGAGTTTGGGCGAGGAATTGTTTTACCAATCAAAACTGATGTCCTGCTGCGTTGTCATGCAGAAGGTACCAGTCGTCACTCTGCCAGGACTGAACCCGTTTATCACAAATGGATTTCCTCAAACGACATAGAATACAAAAATAATGCTCCTTGTTAATTGTTTGGCATCGGTGAATAAATTCTAAATGCAGAATTCCTTGAGAATTGGAAAATACCACCATCATTACATTCATTTTGTTCCGATACTGCTGGAATTTTTTCGATTGGCGTGAGACGGCAGACTTTAATGTTGAGGACACAAGCTTTGATTGGAAGTCAAACAAATAACATTACATTTCATCCCCTGTAATTATGTGATTCAAAAAATCCCAATCCTTGTCGGCTTTGTCGATTAAATCACTTGATATTGTCATTCGTTCCTCAGTTTGTTCTGTTGTCAACAATAGAGGAACAATGTCACGGGACATTGTTCCATACATTGTTGTTGAAATCTTCTTTTAGAATGTGCTGGCAACTTGTCTTCGATATGTCTGCTGCCTGAGAGATTTGTGCAAGTGTTTGGCGACGATCTTTTTGATCACACTCAGACACCATCGCAACATTTTCTTCAATAGCAGTACCCAATTCTGACACCATAAATAAACTCTATGTCCTTCAATTAGCCTAAAAATAAATGTTTATGCAATTCGTACAATATGTTTCCGAGAAATTAAATATTATAAAACGAGTATATTTTAGGGGTTGCATCCAAAGTGAAGTTCGGCAATCGATACCGAGAGAGTCATATTCTTGGTCAAGGCACCTTAGACGTCACTTAAGCTGCCATTCAAGATTGCTAAATTACAGGATAGTATAAGAAGCTTCAAAATTAGCTTAGATTACTGCTGTCACAGACAGCACTTTAAGTCAACATTTTGCCGTTTTTGAAGTATAATTTAAAAACTACTTGGATGAAAAAAAATTGAAATTTTGGATTTCTATAAAGCAGGACATAATAAATCTAAATCCATCAAAAAAATTCTAGGTTGCAATTCTTAATTTTTTCGAATGTTAATTTCGTAGCTCAAAATTTTTATCATAAAATTATAAAAATTGCAAATTTAACGTATTGTAGTATTTTAGTATTACTGTAAGATAAAAAATTATCATACTATTTGTATAATTTCAGGAAATATTGATAAAAATATGAAAATGTAATTTAAGGTTTGAAGTACTAAACTTTGAATGTTTTATAATTCAAATGAAAATTCATAATTCAAAAACTTATCACTCAAAATACTTGAAACTTGATGTGTAGGCACAATTTAATCCGAAGATTTGAAATATCTTGTTAAAATTGGGTATTGTTATTGAAAACAAGTTGGAAATTGTACGTGAAGCGTAGCAAATGAGGTGCGTTCGTACGATAACGAAGTTTTAAAAATATCACTCTCATATTGTTCGTAATACCAAAAATAGTCTTAGCGGATTTTACACTAATTAAAACAACACACGCTGGTTCTTTAACACAACAAATTTAGACTGTAGATGCGTTTTATTTCACACTGAAATATGCGAGCCATTGGTCGGCTATCAACATTCCATCCTCTTTTTACATTCAAATAAACACAAACTTAAAAACAAAAACATAGAATGCTGCCAAAAACATAAAATAAAAAGAATAAATTACCATGGTAACGAATAAAACAATTTCTTTCTAGAGCTTTTTCACATAAATGAAAGCAGACGATTTAAACCAAAACATCCTGCCCCCCGTTGAAATCCCTTAGGATTTCAACAAGTGGCTAAGTGGTCTTCTTACAGTTTTACTATAATGAAAAAACAATTAATAACACAAATAAAATTAATGCAAAATATAAAAAATGAAAAAAGAAAGTTTATAGTTCATAGTTTTTAGTTTTTTATAGGAAGGGGACAGAGTTTCACTATTGGTCGATTTATGATACCACTATTAGTCTTAATCGTGACAAATCGTGACAGTTCTATTGTCTGAACCTGGATGAACAGTTATTATTCTTCCTAGTTTCCATTTTAGCGGTGAAAGGTTGTCATCTTTGATGAGAACTAAGTCATTAACTTGCAAATCTTTGTGGCATTTTTGCCATTTAGCTCTTTGCTGAAGTTGAGACAAGTATTCTCGGCTCCATCTTTTCCAAAATTGCTGTAGCATGAACTGTCTCACATGCCATCTATCAAGGTGATTTAAGGGACTGTGACTCAGATCTTGTTCAGGTATGGCAGTCAGAGAAGTTCCAACTAGAAAATGGCCAGGTGTTAGAGCAGTTAAGTCTGTTGGGTCAGATGATATAGGACACAATGGTCTAGAGTTGAGACAAGCTTCAACTTGCGTAACCAGGGTTTGGAATTCGGGATAAGTTAACACAGTATCACCAACGGTTTTCTTAAGGTGCGATTTCATTGATTTTACTGCAGATTCCCACAGTCCACCAAAGTGTGGAGCTGAAGGCGGGTTAAATGTCCAAGTTATTTCCTCTGACGACAGAAATTTGTGAATTTCTTCATTCTGCTTGCACTGCAATAGATACTTGTTGATTTCCTTTTTTGCACCTTTGAAGTTGCTTCCACAGTCACTAAAAATCTCAAGAGGTTTTCCTCTTCTTGCAATAAATCGTTTTAATGCACTTAAGAATGCCTTTGTTGAAAGATCTTCTACGACTTCAAGATGGACTGCTTTGATCACGAAGCAGACAAATACACAGACATATAATTTAAATGATTTTGATCCACGTCCAGCACGATATTTAATCATGTATGGTCCTGAGAAATCTGTTCCAACTCGATTAAATGGTCGTGATTGTGTTACTCTGGATACTGGAAGATCAGCCATTATTTGTTTCGCAGATTGAGCTCTGTATCTACAACACGTAACACAAGTTCTCACTATTTTACGAATAGCAGATCTGGCAGCAATGATCCAAAATTTCTGCCTAATTAAAGAAAGAAGAAGTTCTGGAGCTGCATGCAAATATTTTTCGTGAAAATGTTGAATTACGATCTTAGTCACATGGTGCTTTGATGGTAGTAAGATTGGATGTTTTTCATTCTCTGACAGCTGTGCATTTTTCAATCTCCCTCCGACTCTCAATATTTTGTCATCATCTAAAATAGGACACAAACAAATGAGACTGCTATTTCCAGGTAATTCTCTTCCGGTTTCTAAACAGTGGATTTCTTTTTTAAAGTTCATCTGTTGAACTATTCTAATAATGCAACGTGTTGCGGCTTGAATTTCTTTGCTTGATAAAAAGGATGTATTTCTTTCTGGACGTGTTACCTTAGAGTTGGAGATGAATCTCAATATCCATGCAAATATGCGTTGCAACATTGGAAACGAGGATATTTTCGATATAATATCAAGTTCCTTTGCAGTTTCAGAAATTACAAATGATGATGTTTTCCGTGCTTCTGGTAAATCTTCTTCATTTATGGGAATAGGTTTATTCACTGGAACCTCACTGCTTCTTAACCATGGTGGTCCATTCAACCACAATTCATGAGACAGTAATTCTGCTGGAAATAATCCACGAGATGCACAATCAGCAGGATTTTCTATTCCATCTACATGGCTCCAATTTTCAGCTGGTAATATGGATTGAATTTCTGCAACTCTATTGGCTACAAATACTTGCCATCTTTTAGGATCTGATGTTAACCATGACAACACAATTTTCGAATCACTCCATGCGCGCACTAAATCTGGTTTTATATGTAATGCTGATTTAACAGCTTGTATTAAATGTGTCAGTAATACTGCAGAATATAATTCGAGCCTTGGAATCGTGATGGGCTTTAAGGGTGCCACTCGAGTCTTTGCTGCTAAAAGTTTCACATCAATGTTCGAGTTATTACAAGTTTTAACATAAATAACGGCGGAATAACCCTTTTCTGAAGCGTCGCAGAATCTATGAAGTTCACATCGAGAATAATTGGGCAAGACGGTGTATATATGGAATTTAAGAGTTTGACTTCATGGCACAAAATTTTCCACTTTTGGTTAATAATTTCTGGTACTGGATCATCCCATGATAATTGTAATTTCCACAGCTGCTGAAGAATAATTTTAGTTAAAATTACAAAAGGTGCAATCCACCCTAGTGGATCAAAAAGCGTTGATACATATGGCAAAATAATTCTTTTAGTAGGGACATTTTGATAATCTATATCACTGAAATTGCATTTGAACATATCATTATGAGGATGCCATTCAACTCCTAGAACTTTTATGGCCTTATTGCCCACTATATTATGTATATTATCATTACTTATGTTTGTAAACTCAGCGTTTTTCAACAGTGATAATTCATTTGTGCACCATTTATGTAGCTCAAAACCACCTTTTCCTAGCATATTCTGCAATTCATTTATCAATTCCGTACCTTCCTGATTACTCTTAACACCGGTTAACACATCATCAACATAAAAATCTCTCAAAACTATAGTCTTCGCTTTTGGAAAATTAAGACCCTCATCCATTGCTAACTGATTCAAACATTTTGTTGCAAGATATGGTGCAGCCGCAGTTCCGTATGTTACTGTATTTAAGCGATAAGTTTCTATTGGTTTTTCAGGACTATCTCTTTATAAAATTCTCTGAAAATCCCTCTCCTTTTCATGAATTTTTATTTGTCTATACATCATTCTTACATCAGCTGTTATTGCAATATTATGAAATCTAAATCTCAATAAAATGCAAATTAAATCATCTTGTGTTTTAGGACCTATCATTAGAGTGTCATTTAAAGAAACACCTGTTGTGGTTTTAGCACTCGCATCAAAAACAACTCTTAATTTGGTAGTTAAACTCGAATTATTCAAGACAAAATGGTGTGGAATGTAATAATGTTTATTCTCCAATCCATGATCTCTGTTTGAAATAAGATCCATATGCTCCAAATTTAAATATTCTTTCATAAATTGAACATATTGATCATAAATTTCTGGCATGGATATTAATCTTTTCTCAAGATAAAGAAATCTTCTATACGCCATTTGACGAGAATCACCTAGACTATCTCGATCATGTTTAAATGGTAATGCGACTGAATAGCAACCTGATTTTTCTCTAAAATGAGAATTCTCAAAATGTTTTTCACAAAGTTTTTCTTCAAGTGTTAAAAGTGGCACATTTGGAATTTTTTCTAATTCCCAAAATGAACTTATTAGCTCATCAGTTTTTGTACTTAAATGATTTACATGTACTGGATCCTTTGCTAGCGTTCCAAAATTTGTAGTACCTGAGATTATCCACCCAAGTCTCGAATTTAAGGCAAATGGAAGGTTAGGTTCACGTTTAACAAGTTCCCCAGTCATTAAATGCATAAATACATTTACACCAAAAAGAATATCAATTTTTTGTGATTTATAAAATAATGGATCAGCTAACATTAAATCACTAAAGTTATCGCAAATGTTTGAAGGCAAAGACACATAGGGAATGTTATCTGTGACTTTGTCCATTACGAACGCTGATGTGGATACTCTGAGATCACTTTTGAAGTGAGAAGTGAATAATAAATCGACTTCTCCATCACTCACAGTATTAAATGTTCCTAAACATGACACAGAAATGGAACTGTCTTTCACTTTTAATCCTAATTTTTTTACACATTCTCGAGAAATGAATGATCTTTGAGAACCTGTATCCAACAAACATCTACATTTTACAAACTCTTGTTTATAATTTCGAACTTTTATTAATGCGGTACATAACAAAATATGAGTCTTTTGATTAGTCTTTGCGTTTGACTCATAATGGGAAGCACACACGGTAGACGACACATTCTCATTTGCTGACTCAACTTTTTGAGGGACAAATTCTTGTGCATGTGGTGACATACTACTATTAGAACGACTCTTATTCCTTGAATAATCTACCATATGCAAAATACTGTGATGTTTCTTAAAACAATAGTGGCACGTATTAAGACTCTTACATTTGTTGAGTTAATGCATGTTAGATAAACAGTTGAAACAATAATGATTTCGCTTTACAAATTCTATTCTTTGTTGCACAGGTAAATTAAGAAATTTTGAGCACGTAGCTAAACTATGATCTTCTTTACAATAACCACAAACCGAGGTAGCCACAAAAGTATTATTCTTATTCGAAAATGTAGGTTTAGATAACTTATTTACAGCTAGTTTACTATTCTGAAGAGTTTTTGCGTAATTTTTAAGAAATTCAATTAACTCACTAAGTTTCGGAATCTCATTGCTTTTAAGCTGGCGTTCCCACCATAATTTTGTAGAAGTATCCAATTTTTGCAAAACTAAATACGTCATTAATGTATCCCCAAATTTATCAATGCGTTGGTCCAATATTTCTAACGAGCGAATTATTTCATTAACATTGTCAACTAAATTTAAAATAGCAATAGCTGATTCTGTTTGAAGTGTAGGTAAACTCAGAAATCGTTTAATATACGCAAAAATTTGCTCTCTCTTATTTGAATATCTTTCATCTAGCAAATTCCATGCTAATTCAAAATTAGAATCCGAAATCTGAATAGAATGAATGACGCGATATGCTTCACCTTTTAATGAAGCCTTCAAATATTGCAGTTTTTGGGCATTTGAAATATTTTTATTGCTATTTACGCAAGCATTGAAAAGATCTTTAAATCCTATCCATTCTGTTATATTACCTCCAAAAGTAGGTAAGGATAATTTTGGCAGTTTAACATTTTCAAAAACTTGCTCTGTAACTACACTAGATTTATTTTCACTTTTATTTAACTGAGCGTTTTGAATTTTTAATATTTTTTTCACCTTTAAATTTCCATAAATCAATTTTATCTGAAATTTCTTGAGCACTGTCTATTTCGCTCTCTAACTGTTTAGGATCTTTAATTAAAATTTCTATTTCTCTATCAATCTTTTTTAACTCAGTTTCCTTCTGTTTTAACAACTCAAGATTTACTTCTAATTCATTCACATTAATTTTATCCACCGCAATAATATTTTCGATTTTCTTAATATAATTTGTAATAGTTCTGCGTAAAGCAGCTCGTTTAGTTTTAAAAGTGTTTAAGTCAGTCATTTTCATTACATTAAACCAATAAAAGTAATTCTAAATTGTACTAATTCTTTTTTACACATAAAATCGAATGCCAAATTAACTCACCTTCTCTTTTTTCCCTTGCTGTGAATGTCAACATTGAAAAGGATTTCGGAAAAATGTTCTTTTTTTTTACACTGATAATTTTCACTAGCTCCGGCTAGACTTGAGACCAAAAATGTTCGTAATACCAAAAATAGTCTTAGCGGATTTTACACTAATTAAAACAACACACGCTGGTTCTTTAACACAACAAATTTAGACTGTAGATGCGTTTTATTTCACACTGAAATATGCGAACCATTGGTCGGCTATCAACATTCCATCCTCTTTTTACATTCGAATAAACACACCACTTAAAAACAAAAACATAGAATGCTGCCAAAAACATAAAATAAAAAGAATAAATTACCATGGTAACGAATAAAACAATTTCTTACTGGAGCTTTTTCACATAAATGAAAGCAGACGATTTTTACCAAAACACATATATCAATCTCATAAAATTTTAAATAGTTAATTACAATTAAAATGCGCACCAAACAATGTTCTCCCTATACCATTATGTAATGGAATACTTTTGTGTGGCCTTGTAAATCAATAACAAATGTTCTTTGCCCCACAGATTATGCAAAATGTATATTATAATATGTACTTTATAGGTGCATATCAATTTTATTATGTTCGAATGAGTGTAACACCATTAAAATTCATTTGAAACATTTTCCCCATTGACCGTAATGTAACGGAATACTTTTGTCCCTGTAATTGATCTATGCATCCGATTTTCATAACATTTGAAATGACTTGAGAAAATTATGTAATAATTATATATTTTAAATTTCAAATGATTCGGTTCTGTAGTTTTTGCGTTGTTATATGCGGACAGACAGACGGACTGAGCAACAACTATAGTTGCTACGTATTTACAATATTACGAACGCACCTAAAAAGGAGTTTGTGTTCGTTTTTATATGTAAACAGCCGCTAAGTAAATTTTATATACATCATTTAAAAGTAGACCTTACTTCCAATCGTTCGGCATCAGTAACTTTCTTCTATAAAAATTTGTTGATGAATTAATAGGGCTTGTTTACATTTTTTCCACGACTGTGCAAAACTGAAGATATAAACTGCTAATTTTTTATAATAATAATTTAAGTTACAAAAATGGAAATAATTTACACACCAAGTTATGCAAATAGTTGTTATTCCTATAGAAAATCTAATCGATCTGAAATCTCCATGCCACGCACGGCCACAAGTGTTACAGTAACGAAGGCGAAATAAACTATGGTATCCGCATCTTTCATTCGTCTCTTTATTGCTTTCAAAAGGTCGTTACATGACTTCTTCACCAAAAAATCACTATGATGATTGTTTTGTGCTGAATGACCAGGGAACTCATAGTTATGATTTTCATGTGACTGTCATTTTTAAATCACTGTGATCATTGCATCGTGATTAATCACCAAATAATGTCAAAATGATGTCGCATGGTGGCTTTCAGGTGATAGAAATTCTGCTGTGGAGTTATGCTATTATACTTTTTGTGAAAAGACACCATGATTTTAGGGTACTGGCCATTTATCCACACTTGCTGTTTAATATAATTCCTTTTGAGAACTCTTCTATACAGAAATTAATAATATGTGTTTGTTGCTTATGTTTTGCACACAAGTGTATATTATTTTGTTACACACACCTTACACTCAGTTAAAAACATTTAAAAGATATAATTAACCGTCATAAAAAGTTATTAGCAGCATAAGCTATGGTATTAATAATGCATAAACACAACGGCACAAAATAAAAGAGAAACATATGGGCTGGGACATGAGATTTAATGGTGCCACATGGATAAATACATTGAGATTAGTATATACATCGGTTTTTATGTCTGTATGGCAATTTTGACGCACTGAAGATAATTTGGACTCTTGGTTTTGAAGAAAGTAATTTGGTAAAATCATCATTCCCAGCAGAATCAAAGAGAGGCTATTGCCTACAAAGGCTATTGATTGAGGAGGCTTTACTATTGTTTTTCCAAATTCCAGGAACAGGTCTATTTTCAATGAAGGTTTGATACTTCAATTACTGAGACTGCTTCAATACGTTTTTCCGGGGAAAAATTTCCGAAAATTAGAAAATTTGTCTTGAAACCACCTGGAGATGTTTTTTCTTTTATTACTTTTCTCTCGGATTCTACCAACTGAAAACAAATATGTTACAAAATAAGTACATGTAAATATTAAATTTTAATGAATTATTATGTGTTTTGATGTAGATATTTTATTAAGAATGTTTGTTTTGAATATATATGGAATGCTTTATAATTCAAAGATAAATTTAAAGGGTTGTAGAATGAGGGCATTAGTAATTGACTAATGAAACACAAAACGAAAATTAAAATTAAAATCATATAAATGTTAATTTTGGTTCAAATTTTAACCAAAATGTATATAATTTTTTTTTATTACTCTTTAAATTTTATTGTCAATTACTTAAGCAATCATCCTAATATAGAGAAAGTCTTGTTAATGTTTCTTTTGTTGTGCGACTTTTTTCTTCGGTTAAGGCTGTTTTGAAATCCAAATCGAATATTTTCTGACACGTTCCTGTTCGTGAACACAAGAAATTGGCAAAAAATGTTATTTGGAAACAAAGAGGTGTAATAAACATCACTATATTTTATTAAAAGTATTAAGGAAAACCTATTCGAATTGGCGTTTTGAATAGAAATTTTGGACACAACGCAGTCTGAAGACAAAAGTTAATAGTTCAAATGGTAATTCATTTATCGGTAAATGAAGTAGTCCATTCGATTACAAATCACTTCTATATATGTGCGCAACTGCAAGCTTCTATCTTTATGTATGAGCTTACGTTTTTAATTACAAGTTTTCGTAAGCACTCGGCCATGATTTTGCGATGTGATTCTAGATATTCTAGTGCATTTTTTTTATTAGTTTAACATACTTTATTAAGAGTGTTTGTATTTAATAGCTATGCAATGCATTATAATGCACATATAAAACTAAATGATTGTAGAATGAATGTATCAGTACTTGATTATTGAAACACAAAACTGTCACTAGCAAAAAATTAAAGCACGTATATATAAATTTTGGTCGAAATACTAACCAAAATTTATATAATTTTTGATTTCTTACTCTTTAAATTTTACTGGTCAATTACTTAAGCAATCATGTTAATATTGAGAAAGTTTTGTTTAAGTCTTTCTCTAGTTATAAGGCTTCTTTCTTCGGTTAAGGGGACACACTATCTTTGAAACCATCCCTTCATTTTTGAATAATACTGTAATATATGTGGTAGCACAATACTTAACATAAAAAATATGTGTGGCACTCGGGGACTGCCGCGGTAAAGCTATTGCATAGCATTTTTTATCAACTTATGCAAAAATACCGCGTCAATGTCTGCTGAAGTCTATCGAAGGATAACGCGGCGAAGTCTGCCAAACTCAAACGTCGTTAGCCGGAGTGTTAGGATTTTTTCTCGTCACGGAATTCCTAGATTCGGTCGCCGCGCTCAAAGCCCGCGATAATAGCTATGCAATAGCTTAATAAATTACCAAACAAAATTTGGTCGCGCTACGAAAATTAGATCGTGAGTTATAAGCATTTTAAATTTTTCGACCCTCAAGGTGGGGGGGTCTCCTGTCACCAAAAATTAACAATATCTCATAATAAATTACCAAACAAAATTTGGCCGCGCTACGAAAATTAGATCGCGAGTTATAAGCATTTTAAATTTTTCGACCATCACCGTGGGGGGTCTCCTGTCACCAAAAATTAACACTGACTCATAATAAATTACCAAACAAAATTTGGCCGCGCTGCGAAAATTAGATTGTGAGTTATAAGCATTTTACATTTTTCGACCCTCACCGTGGGGGGGTCTAATGTCCCCAAAAACTAACACTGTCTCACAATAAATTACCAAACAAAATTTGGCCGCGCTACGAAAATTAGATCGCGAGTTATAAGCATTTTAAATTTTTCGACACTCACCGTGGGGGGTCTAATGACCCCAAAAATTAACACTGTCTCATAATAAATTACCAAACAAAATTTGGCCGCGCTACGAATATTAGATCGCGAGTTATAAGCCTTTTAAATTTTTCGACCCTCACCGTGGGGGGTCTCCTGACACCAAAAATTAACAGTCTCATATTAAATTACCAAACAAAATTTGGCCGCGCTACGAAAATTAGATCGTGAGTTATAAGCATTTTAAATTTTTCGACTCTCACCGTGGGGGGTCTAATGTCCCCAAAAATTAACACTGTCTCATAATAAATTACCAAACAAAATTTGGCCGCGCTACGAAAATTAGATCGCGAGTTATAAGCATTTTAAATTTTTCGACCCTCACCATGGGGGGTCTAATGTCCCCAAAAGTTAACACTGTCTCATAATAAATTACCAAACAAAATTTGGCCGCACTACGAAAATTAGATCGCGAGTGATAAGCATTTTAAATTTTTCGACCCTCACCGTGGGGGGTCTCCTGTCACCAAAAATTAACACTGACTCATAAAAAATTACCAAACAAAATTTGGCCGCGCTACGAAAATTAGATCGTGAGTTATAAGCATTTTAAATTTTTCGACCCTCACCGTGGGGGTCTAATGTCCCCAAATATTAACACTGCCTCATAATAAATTACCAAACAAAATTCAGCCGCGCTACGAAAATTAGATCGCGAGTTATAAGCATTTTTAATTTTTCGACCCTCACCGTGGAGTGTCTTCTGTCACCAACAATTAACACTGTCTCATAATAAATTACCAAACAAAATTTGGCCGCGCTACGAAAATTAGATCGTGAGTTATAAGCATTTTAAATTTTTCGACCCTCACCGTGGGGTATCTCCTGTCACCAGAAATTAACAATGTCTCATAATAAATTACCAAACAAAATTTGGCCGCGCTACGAAAGTTAGATCGCGAGTTATAAGCATTTTAAATTTTTCGACCCTCACGTGGGGGGTCTCCTGTCACCAAAAATTAACACTGACTCATAAAAAATTACCAAACAAAATTTGGCCGCGCTACGAAAATTAGATCGTGAGTTATAAGCATTTTAAATTTTTCGACCCTCACCGTGGGGGGGTCTCCTGTCACCAAAAATTAACAGTCTCATATTAAATTACCAAACAAAATTTGGCCGCGCTACGAAAATTAGATCGCGAGTTATAAGCATTTGAAATTTTTCGACCATCACCATGGGGGGTCTCCTGTCACCAAAAATTAACAGTCTCATATTAAATTACCAAACAAAATTTGGCCGCGCTACGAAAATTAGATCGTGAGTTATAAGCATTTTAAATTTTTCGATCCTCACCGTGGAGGTCTAATGTCCCCAAAAATTAACACTGTCTCATAATAAATTACCGAACAAAACTTGACCGCGCTACAAAAATTAGATCGCGAGTTATAAGCATTTTAAATTTTTCGACCCTTACCGTGGGGGGTCTTCTGTCACCAAAAATTAACACTGACTCATAAAAAATTACCAAACAAAATTTGGCCGCGCTACGAAAATTTAATCGCGAGTTATAAGCATTTTAAATTTTTCGACCATCACCGTGGGGGGTCTCCTGTCACCAAAAATTAACAGTCTCATATTAAATTACCAAACAAAATTTGGCCGCGCTACGAAAATTAGATCGTGAGTTATAAGCATTTTAAATTTTTCGATCCTCACCGTGGAGGTCTAATGTCCCCAAAAATTAACACTGTCTCATAATAAATTACCGAACAAAATTTGGCCGCGCTACGAAAATTAGATCGCGAGTTATAAGCATTTTAAGTTTTTCTTCCCTCACCGTGGGGGGTCTCCTGTCACCAAAAATTAACAGTCTCATATTAAATTACCAAACAAAATTTGGCCGCGCTACGAAAATTTAATCGCGAGTTATAAGCATTTTAAATTTTTCGACCCTCACCGTGGGGGGCTCCTGTCACCAAAAATTAACAATATCTCATAATAAATTACCAAACAAAATTTGGCCGCGCTACGAAAGTTAGATCGCGTGTTATAAGCATTTTAAATTTTTCGTCCCTCACGGTGGGGGGTCTCCTGTCACCAAATTAAATAAGACCACCAAAATAAACACTGTCTCATAATAAATTACCAAACAAAATTTGACCACGCTATGAAAATTAGATCATAAGAAACATAAGTTTGAGACTTTATATCCTAATATCTGAAAAATACCACGTCAATGTCTGCTGAAGTCTACCGAAGGATACCGTCCTGAAGTTTTCCGAACGGAAACGACATTAGCCGAGTGTTAGGTTTTTTCGTTACCGATGTGTTAGGATTTTCCGCGTTACGGAATTTTTGGATTCGGTCACTGCGCTCAAAGCCCGCGATAAAAGCTATGCAATAGCTTAAAAATAAAATAAACTAAAAAAGCCTATTTTATAAAATTTAATTGTAAAAAATTAAATTTAAAAAATCCCTACTATATTTAAAAATTTGAATATTTCTGCTCCTATTATTTTCCACCAGAATATAGTGCATAAAATTGTGCACAGAATTAGACGTATGGGATTTTACATTTAATATGATTTTTTTTTCTCTCGCGTTCAAATTTCATAAACTATCAATTTAAATATTTTTTAAAAAATAACTATAAACTTGAATGTTAAATTCATGCACAAAAATTTCAAATACACCATGGAGAACAAATAAAAAAAAATCAAATCTCAATCTAAATTAGCAAAAAAGCCTTAGTATTTATTAAACAAGCAAGTTATACAAATATGAATAGGATGAAAAATCATTTTAAAGTTTTCATTTGTATGGGTAATTGTGCTGGAGCTGTTAACAAAATTTACACTATCTCGCGATACAGTTGTCATATAGATAAAAATGTGATGTCAAGTAGGTCAATATTAAAGAAGCTATCAGTTAATATTAAAAATAGAAAATCGAAATATTTTGACCAATATCAAGGGACTGTGTCCTTTTAAGGCTGTTTTCAAATCCGAATCAATAACTTATGGACACATTCGTGAATTCCATTCCCTTTTGATCGTAAACGCATAAAATTTGCAGAAAAAGTTGCTTGAAAGCAAAAAAAGGTGTATTAAATATTACCATATTTTATTAAAAGCACTAAGAAAGCCCTGTTCGAAATGGCATTTTGAGCAGATATTTCGACGCCACAGTCTTTAACTTTTAACATAGAACAGAACTATTTTTTATTGGTTTCGATAATTTTCTAATAATGTCACTTTTTCTTATGTATCCCTATTCATCTATATCGTAAAGTGTGGCAATCTCATTAAAAAATTCGGTTTGATACCCGAAATATGCATTTTTTAAAAATTTTATTGTTTTACGAGGGTTGCTATTTATATTTCTGGCCTAGTAATGAAAAAATATATATTTATGATCAAAATTGGATTTATTGTTTTTCAAAGTATTCTCCATGAAGATCAATACACTTTTGCATGCGTTTGAACCAATTTTCGAAGCACTGTTTCCACTCCTATGGAGGTAAATCCAAACATGCGTTTGAAACGCAACGACCGCTTGTTCGGACAATGACTGAATACTAAAAATTAAACAATTGTCCACATAATTTATTTCCGATGTGTGGGAATAAAAAAATGTTATTGGGTGACAAATCAGGGCTATACGGCTGTTGACCCATCAATTTGATGTTTTGCCCTTTCAGAAATTCCTTTGTTTGAGCCAATGTGTGAAAGCTCATATATTTTTTTTGATAAAAATTTACTTGCCTGGTCTTCTGCTTTTTTCGAATTTTTTTAAAAACTTCTGGCAAAGAAATGGTCGAGTACGATTCAGAACTGACTGTACTGCGCTTCTCTAATGCCACTGTCGCCACGTGACCAATAATGCTGAAGAAACAGGAAACCATCTGCTTCGATTTGCTTCTTCCTCGAACAACTTTTTTTGGAATTGGCATCTTACAAGACCCTTACAGTCGACTGCTGTTTTGTTTACGGCTCGTTTGCATAGATCCATAATTCGTCACCAATAAAGTTGTTATACTCAGCATTTGATGAACCTTGAACTTATTTGTTTAAAATTTCCTTGCACCAATCGACACTGGCTTTCTTTTGAGCGTTTGTCAGATTATACAAGTTCACACGCGAACAAATATTTTTACTGACAAATCTTCAGGCGATATCTTATTGATGTCATGCTAATGTCCAAATATTACTCTCTCATGGTATATCACATGACGATCTTGCTTTATCAGTTCAGGCACAACATCGATATTTTTAGGGACAACAACCGATTTTTGTAGACCTTCATGGAATGCTTCCTGAAGTGAACATCAAAAACGAATTAATTCGTTATACCAGTTTTTATACAGTGGTTTAGGATGGTGCTTTATCGTTGTATAAAAAATTAAGTTCATGGAAGTACTCTTATCTTGACAATCCGCGTCGAAAGTTATGAAAAATGATCGAATGAAAATGTTCACAAGTTAGTTCCATGTTTTGCACAAGATGAATTTTTCAAGTTACTGTAAATAATACAAATCGAGTTAAAATGGCAAATTATTCTGAAGAATTTATGGTTAAAAATATCAAGCTTTCAATTGAAATAAAAAATATCAAGCTTTCAATTGAAATCATCAGTGATCGCCTAATAACGCTTCTTATGGCCAAGGCCAGAAATATAAATAGCAGTCCTCGTATTTTAATTGTTATTATATAATTTTATTTATTGGAAAACAAATACCGACGAAATTAATATTTGTATTAATAGAAACTACAAAAAATTATTCAGAACTTTTGGGATAACTGGGTCCCACATAGTCCAGTTACCCCATTCTTGAAAAAAATATAGGGGAACTGGAGCACCTTACATTTGAAGCATGATGTAAATATGTATCGATATCTAATAATATTAATGTATTTATATGTCTAATCTTTAGAAAAAAGTTTATTTAAAAAAAGTATTTACCATAGTTTAACAAAACGCCGAGAAAGTTCGACCAAAATAACGTTATTTGTAATAAAAAAATAAACCAAAATTTTCAACATATATTAGCACATACAGAGTTATGAGTGCTGTTTTCAAATTTGAACTATAAATAATTCAAATAATGTTCTGGATATTTACTCAAAAATATCCGCTAGGGGGCGTTGCGATACATTTAAACACATTAAAAACTAGCGGCGAAATTTTGAAATTTTAATTTTTGTAATTTTCTTAGTAAATATCAAGCACATTATTTGAATTATCTGTAGTTGAAATTGAATCTCATTTAGACTAATAAAACGCATTTTAGAGTCCTCTGAAGTAGTCAACCTATTTCTTGCATGCTCTGTAAGGTTGTGTGTGTGCCAGTTGCCTGAATACTGGATATGACGTATTCCATTGTACCGAAAATCTTACATTGGATTTTAAACTTTTATAAACCTGCTTCACTTTTTTAATATTACTTGTTATTTATAAAGTGCATGAACTAAATATTTTAGGTGTATTACAGCGCTCCCAAGCAGCAAAAATTGTGTTTTTAATTTTTGTAATTTTTTTTAAATGTCAAGCACATATTACTTGAATTGTCTGTAGTTTAAATTTGATCTCATTTGGACCAATAGAATGCATTCTAGAGCCCTCTGAAGTGGGCAACTTATTACTTGTTTACTCATTATTTCAAGTGTAAATGGGTTTTTTTTTACTTCACTCAATATGATGTATTGATATATTATATACTTTACAGGTTTAAAAAAATCAATCTTCAAAATTATTTTTTAAGCAAAAAGAAATGTATAAATTACGATATAGTTTAAAACAAATTGCATTTGAAAGTATTTTTTAACCTACTAGGGGGGCTCCGCCCCCTTGCTCGCTACGCTCGCCAACACCCCCGCTTAATCGCTTTGCGATTCCAAGTTGAAGGCTATCCCTGCTTGCTGCGCTCACCAATACCCCAAGGTATGAATAATCAGTTGCAGACCTTTCAAATGTTGTGTCACACGACTGGTGTTGTATAGAAATTAAAAATGTACCCCCCTGGAGGGCAGAGTTGGGGGGTGACGCACAAGACATTGATAATATCAATAAGCAGTTGCAGACCTTTCGAATGATGTGTCACACGACTGGTGTTGTAAAAAAATTAAAAATGTGCTCCCCCTGGGAGGCAGAGGGGGGTGGCACACAAGATATCCATAATATGAATAAGCAGTTGCAGATCTTTCAAATGATGTGTCACACGACTGGTGTTGTAAAGAAATTAAAAATGTGCCCTCCAAGAGGGCCAGAGTGGGGGTGACACACAAGACATCCATAATATGAATAAGCAGTTACAGACCTTTCAAATGATGTGCCACACGACTGGTGTTGTAAAGAAATTAAAAATGTGCCCCCCTGGGGGGCAGAGTGGGGGGGGTGGGTGACACACAAGACATCCATAATATGAATAAGCAGTTGCAGACCTCTCAAATGATGTGTCACACGACTGGTGTTGTAAAGAAATTAAAAATGTGCCCCCCTGGGGGGCAGAGTGGGGGGGGTGACACTCAAGACATCCATAATAGGAAAAGGCAGTTTCAGACCTTTCTAAAAATATGCAACACGAGTGCTGTGGATAAAAATTTAAAAAGTTCCCTTTTGGGAGGGGCGGGGGAAAAATTGGGGTGCGGTGCCCCAAACATGCATAATTGGAATGAGCAGTTGCAGTTCTTTTAAACTATAGGGGGGCTCCGCCCCCTCCTGCTTGCTACGCTCGCGAACCCCGCGCTTAATCTCCTCGCGATTCCGTTCGGTATTGCTTTGCAATCCCGGTTGGAATCGCTTTGCGATGCATAGACGGAGCCCTTTCCTGATTGGTCTATTCGACTCATTGAAGGAGTGGTCTACCCGGATTCGTTATTTCCGGAAATCTTACACATCAGCATCATTCCAGGAGTCATTCCTTTTAAGGCTAGTTTTTTTTTACTATAGAAGGATTTGACAGAATGGAAAAGGTGCAGTATTCACAAAAAGCTACAACAGATGTTGATAAAAAATTAACTTAATCGTTTGCTGTTGCCACCGTGAAAATGACCTTAGCATTATTCACGGACATGTTTGCTCTTTTTAATATAGGTACGTCGAAACTAAACTTACTCCTTGGTTCTCCTATATATTTTCTAGAGAATTTGAATAAAATTTTTATAGTACCTACTTTTTTAAAATTCTTATGACGTCCCGGCGTTACCTTTATCATCCCATTCGTTCACTGTATGAACTTTATCGACGATATTTGCTGTAGTCTTCACAAAAATCAGTCAACTCAGTCGAAGCCTTTTGGATGCTCGGCTCCATTATTTCTCTATATTGTAAAACAATTCGTTTGAGTTTTGTTGGATTTGCTAAAAAATAAATAAATAAATAAATAAATGAATAAATAAAAATAAAAATTAAGTATCAGCATTTTATTATTATTTTTTTAAAATAAACTAAAGGAAAAATGTGTTGGGAATATATAAAAATTAAAGTTCTGAAAAATTATTTTGTAAGATGTAAATTTTTGTGCTAATTTGAACTTTGAATATTAGAATTTTTTGGGAATGTTTTACAAAACTCTTCGCTGAAAATTCACAGATTCTTCTTCTTTTTTTTTTTTTAAGACAAACATTTCCTGATTAGATAAAGAATAAATTCTTTAAAAAAATTTCGGTATGAAATTGAAATTTTTGAATTAAAAGAAAACGCAAAACTGCCGAATCTGTCAAACACAGAAACCACATGATATTGCATACCCTTTTTTTTCAATTAAAAATTTGAAGGTTTTGAAATGAAAACAAGTTGGAAATTGCACATGAAGCGTAGCAAATGAGATGCGTTCGTACGATAACAAAATTTTAAAAATATCACTCTCATATATGAATCTCATAAAATTGTAAGTAGTTAATTACAATTAAAATGCGCCCCAAGCAATGTTTTCCCTATACCATTATGTAATGGAATACTTTTCTGTGTCCTTGCAAATCAATAACAAATGTTCCTTCCACCACAATTTATGCAAAATGCATATTATATTATGTACTTTATAGATGCATATCAATTATTATTATCTTTGAATGAGTGTAACACCATTAAAATTTATTTGAAACATTTTCAAAAAAGAAAATTAAACAGGACGCGTTTCGAGCTTCAATAATATAGCTCGTCATTAGCTCATCCAAACACGTGTCTGTTTGGATGAGCTGATGACAAGCTGTATTTTTGAAGCTCGAAACGCGTCCTGTTTAATTTTCTTTTTTTATGGCGATTTTACAAAGTTTTTTAGATTATTTATATTTGAAAAATAAGTTGATCAGGATTGGATTTTTATTAAGAGAACATCTTTTTGTGATAACAACCCGATATTTTCATATAATCTTGTAAAACAATTTTGGTACTTACTTGATTATCCTGTCGACCAAAATACTATCGTCAAAATGTAAGATTAAATGCCAATGATGGCTGATCGGAAATATCATATTCACTTGAAATTAAACATGTTACACGTATTTGTTACGCATTAAGTGTTTATTAATTTGAAGTTTTATTATTATTTTTATTAATTTATTTGTTCTTTTGCTATTTAAAATAAAAATCATGTTAGATTGTATACTTTGGGAAACATGTTGTGATTTATATAATTTAGCGAAATTAGTCGAAGGGATAATAAAGTAGTAGCACAGGTTTAATTTAAGTACGGTCTTTTAATAGTTGAAAGCTAATTTAAATTCGAAATTGTTTTTTTAAAGTTTCTAAATGGTATTTGGTATTCCTCAAAAGATCAAAGCCATGTGAATATAACGCAGAAAATACTAAACAAAATTTTCGCTATTTGTTTCCTCTGCAGATTTTCAAATAACATTGAGAATTGCTATTTTCACAATTAATTCTTGCAATTGATATTTTCGGAGCGTTTCGCAAAAGGGTAAAATTGTAATGTCGTTTTCTCTGAATTTTGGTTTAAATGCTCAGAAATGATGATTCTTTCAACATTATATAACAGAATTTAATTACAAATATGAGTGTAATCTTTGAGAGTACTAATCAAACTATAATGTGTTGAAAATTCATTAAATCTACAGAATTATATTATCTTAAATATTGCTTATATTGCAGTGAAACCTGGAGCTTAGTGAACAGAAAATTACGTTATGAATACTTAGAGGGTTAGTAAATTAATAATTATTTATGTACATTGTCCTTCTTTTATTTCGCAAAAAAAAAATCGCTTGCAGAAGAAGATAACCTAATTATCTGTAGCAATTCGACAACCTCTCTTCAAAATTGATAAGCAAGAAATAAGATTTTTACTGAAATTTCATAGCTTTAAATGAGATTATGTTTCGAGAATTGTTAGAATGTTTAAATCTCTGTAAAAGAGTTTAGATTCGCATCTTTTCGTGGGATGCACTGAGTAGTTTATTTAGAATTTGTGTAAGTTAACAATTAAACTCAGATTTCATTGAACAAATGTGTGATTAACATATATCACCATCTATACATAAAGTATTTTTAAAAGAATCGCACAATTCCAATTCCACCTTTTCTAAACACTTTCCAGTGTAGTTGAAACGTGTTAATTAATCAGCTAGTCTGTCTGCCATCTACCCTTGTTCTAACTTACGTAAAAATCTCCGTATCACCATATAATTGATCTATGCTACTTATGCTTACCATAACATTTCTGGTATTGAAAATGAAGAGTGTAACATTGTAGTTCTCTTACAGTGACAATCGATAGTATTCCGCTACACTACGGTCCTTGCGTATGCTTACGTCAGATCATTTCCCGGATATACCCGAACAGTGATGCAATTCACATGTATTTTTAAGATTTGCTATGACAATCTCGCTGTTGAAAATGTAGTATGTAGCATTTATAGTTCACTTGCAAGAACACTGAAATTTATTCTGTTACATGTTACGGCCTATGTGGAAAACGTGTTTGCAATGTATTTTAAACAATGACAGACATATTGTAAACATATTGTAAACAGCCATATGAAATATATTTTAATTAATGTGAATCACTGAGATTCACTACAAAAAACTTAATACGGAATATCATTTTGAACTATTTCATAGCTAATAAAATTGATATACGTTGCTTAGGCTTACTACAAGTTGCTTCCTGTGTAATAGAAAATGCAAAGTATTTACAGGGACAAAGAAGAGTCTTATGATGCTACACTGTATCCGAAATACTGTATATTAGAGAAGATTACAGGAAGTTTCGGTACTACTTGGTTATCCAGTCGACAGAAAAATTATCGTTAAACTATAAGATTAAATGCCAATAATGGTTGATCGTGAATGTCACATTCAATGACATTAAATACGTATACGTATTTAGAGATGTCATCAAATGATTTTATTTCCACTTTTTATTAATATTTTTATTAATGTTTTACTTATTTATTTGTTCTTTCATTATTAAAAAATAATGCCAATATGTATAATTTGGCTATTAATTTGGCGACTTATATAATTTGGCGAAATTAGTTGACAGGATAACCAAGTAGTACCGAAGTTTCGTTGTGATATAAGTTTTTAAGTTTAACTAATTTTTTACATATTAAGTTGTCTGCTTTGCATTTATCGTTCATATACAAGAACACCATAATATCGTTTACAATAATGTCTGTTAACCTTTATACGGGGGCTCGGTCCACATATACATATATTCTGGGACACATGCTTTCCCAGACGTCGTGTTAAAGATAACGATAATTGCTGTCAGTGTTTTTTCAATTCCTGTACCATTTTAAAAATTTAACTTTAAAATTTAATTTTGAAGTGTTGTAAAGTGTCTCATAATCTATGCCTGAAATCTCGTTTTAGTTCTTTTTTAAATTTTACTTTTCATGCAGGTGATTATAATAATCTATCTGTGCAGCTATTAAACACATACACACATAATTTTGCCTTAAAAAATCTTTTTTTTAATTGTTGTTTGCCAATGAAAAATTTTACTTTAAAATTGATGCGATGTTTGTCATTTAGATTAAATTGGCTATATAAAGTTTTATATTAAACAGGTACTTTATCAGATATATGATGAACAAAAGTATTTAACATCAAAATTTGAGAACCTACTAATCTGTCAACTACTAACCTGTCAACAACTGTATTTGCGCTGCAGACACATTCAAAGTCACATAAACATGCATTGCCATCTTTCTTAATAAGTACATTACTCAGATTCAAATCTAAATGATTCTGATTCTGCCCATGGAGGCACTGTAATCCACTCACGATGTCCTGGAGATAAATTTTTAATACTTTAAATATTTTTCGTTTTTCTACAAAATGTTCATCCTCCAACTTCTCAGCAAAACCCCTTTCGCACAATGGACTGAAAAAACTGTTGTTGGAACATCCATAAAACTGACTTTCCCAAGCAGCGGCAATATATATTCACTGTTCAATTTCTGCCAAATGTCATTTTCACTGTTTGTAACACAGTTGTTCAACACAATTTTACCAGTCACTTTAGACGACTTCTTTATGTTTTCGTTTTCTATAACATCGCCAAATGACCCTCTTGCAATCATTTCGCCACATTTATATTCGTAAGATTCAAGCGCAGATTTCTTGTTATTTTTACTGCAAGATATCTATGAACTTCTTCCCTGATAATCTTTCTTTCAACAACACGAGCTATTAAATCCATTTTTTCTAACTTCTAGTTGTGTATATCTTTTTATATGTAACTTTTAAGACAAGCGATAGCGGTTTCAAGCTAATCACAGTAGTTTTTTTAAGAGCAGTGATAAAGTGATGTTTGTGCATTGTTTGATGCGTTTTCATTTCCCGTTGTTGACACTGTATTTTACAACAATGCAATATTATTGAAATTCGATTTCATTATTGAAAATACATTCCCATAAAATTGAATAATGTGGTATATTGTTTCATGTTACAATATGGCTATATTATAGTAAGTGAAACAATATAAAAATATAAACAAAGGTTGAATAGACAGGAAGGAAATTCGTAAAAACACTATATTTATTTATTTACTTATTATTGAAATGCAGACTACAGAGAAATCCATCCAATTACAATGCAGGAAAAAAAACATCAACACGAATACAAACACAAATTAAAAGATTAAAAGTTCAGAACATTTATGTTTGAAGACAGAAAAGGGCATATTAAAAATATCAAGATGTGCAGAGAATTCATTAAAAAATTAAAAAGTTTATATAAAGAGAGATTAATAAAATAATTACATTTAAGAAAGATAATGTAAAAAATTAAATACACCTGAGGGATTTCAAATGAGACTGCAATATTCAAAATTAAGACGTATCAAAGCAAAATATAAAACTTTTAATGCATGTTGATTGGAAAAATCTTTAGTTTTATGCTAAGTAACCCTATTTTTCTATACTTGTTAGAAACAATATTATCAAGATGGAGCAAAAAATTAAATTTAGTATCAAAAGTAATACTGAAGTCTTTAGGTTTAGTGGTACGACATAAAGCCAAATTATTGATTTGATAATAATATATTAAAATATCAATTCTACCAGAATAATTTAAAATGTTATATTTATTAATATCAAGAAATAACTTATTGCAAACGCATCCATTATATACACCAGCGGTTCTCAAGCTATGTGTCGCGACCCAGTGGTGGGCTTGTCACAAAAATATATCTTTTATTTCAACTGTTTCAAAAATATAACAATTTGAACAGCAAGAAAAATCCTTTATTTCTTTCTATATTCTGAATATATGATCATAACATCCATAAATATCTAAATCAGCTTTCAATTCCCTTAACATGGTTCAACACGACATACTTTTGTGAACATGTTTTTTCTACATTGCTGTGTTTGACCGCCGAGCAAAAGGGCAAAATTGTAATGTTGTTTTCCCTATAATTTATTTTAATTGTTAAAAAAAGAGGGATTTTTTTAATATGTTATAATTTTTTTCTTTTTACGTGTATGCTTATAAGCCCTGAGAGTATCAATCATAGCTTAATTTCTTAAAACTGGATTACATTTGTAAAATTATATTAATTTAAATAATGATTCCATTGCAAAGAAACCTGAAGCCTAGGGAACAGATATATCAAGTCACGGCAGTGGAAGGGTTTTAAAAAATAAAAAACAACTGCGTATAGAAAGGAACTTAAGGCTATTATCTAGTTTTTATCCTGATATAAATGTCCTCATCGGTAAACACCATTGTCAGAAATCTCACTGGTTATAAAGTTATGTATTGGTAATAAATAAACGATTTTAAATTATATTTGTGTTGTTTTCTAATTAGTATATCACTTACACACGCTGAGATCACCAATTCTTGTTTTTGATAGTGTATTTTTCGTACGAAAATCGGCCTTTTTCGCCGGAAAATATCCGACAGTTTATAGAGATCATGCAATTTCCATACCGATATAAATCCTTATATTAGATAGGTCGTGAAAAACTTTTATACTTGAACATGGGTCCCGAATTTTTTTTTTACATGAAGGTAGGTCACGTACCAATACAGATTAAGTACCGCTGATATAAACGATTCAGATCCTTCTGCATAAGTTCAGCGTTAGTAATGTTAAAATTAATGTCAGTAACGTTTAAAGTTCATTTTGTCTGATTTATTATAAAATGTTTAGTGATAGAAATTGTTCTCAAAATATCTGGGAAAATATGTATTTCTCTGTTCTAAAAAAATTAACTGACGTTATCACCGTCGCTGTCAATGAATTTTTTGTGACCGGTGGGACTTTCGTCATTTGTTGTAAGAAAACTATTGAATACAAACACATGAAAATGAATGGTATTATAGAGAAATGTTTGATAAGCACATTGATGCAGCAGACAGTTTTTAAACCGAATAATTATTTTGAGAGTTATTTAATGTTAAATTCGGTGAAAATCGTTCCTTTAAAAAATTTACATGCAAATCCTAGACATGGAAGTTTAATCCTTTTACATCATTTTATACATTAGAAATTATCGGTATGGAGACAAAATTTGTTTCTCTTATCTGTCACATTTTTTGAGGATTTATTTCCATTCTAAATTTAAATAATTCAGTATGATAATATATAATATACGATATAAATTCAGTACGATATTTTCTTCAAATAAAAAATTTATCTACACGTAGGTATTGTAAATGGAAAAAAAAATCAGATTAGAATTAAATGATTACGTGTTAGAAGCAGAAAAATAAGGAAAATTACATCATGAAAACTATATTTACATATGAATTTTCTTTAGAAAAGAAAATTATAAAATAAATTTATCACTAAGCATAAAAAATCATAAAAACTACATTTGCATGTCTTTTTTTTAATAAGAAAATGCATTATTACTAAGGGTGCAGGTTTTTTTTTCAAATTCTAAAATATGTATAATGATTTACATGCCAACTATATTTTTTGAGAATTTTAGGCATTCTTTGGTACAAAGTACAGAAATGAAATACACATTGTAAAAAAGTATATAAACCACTGCAGTCTATTTAAATGCTTAGAAGTTAAAAGTAACATAATATCTGTATTCAGAAGATAATATTGCAACAGAGCTAATTGCTAAATCATAATTAGTATCAAATGTTAGCAGTTTAAACAAATAAGTACATTTTAAGGTTATTGCAAACTTAATATATGCAAACTTTTAATATGTATATGCAATCGAAGTACAATAAATGTACGAATGAAAAAAAATCTCTTTTATTAATGTACAAGATTTCAATATTATACATTAAAATATAATGTAACACATTGTAAGATTTGAATAGATACACTTTAGATTTATTTCTTCGATTTCGTGTTAATGACCGTATAAAATTGCAATTAAATTTAAATGGACTAAATGATTTGTAATCAAAATTAATGTTTGTTGAAACTTAGTGGCATTTATCAGAAATTTTTACCTATAGTATCCTTATGTGAATTTGCCTTTTTTCATTCTAGTATTACTTTTAATATTTACATAGTCTATGAATTCGTAATTACCAAAATTTTTTTGGAAATGCTATAGAAGGCATTAACAGCCAAGTCGCACGAAGCCATTTTCAATGAAAGATATGGGAGATTTGGCTTTTAACCTGTGCGAACTTCAGATATCATTTCTTTTCCCGAAACATTACGGAAAACATGGCGCTTTATTTTAAAGGAAACTTTTTGACGGGATATTTTTTTTCAGTATCCATATTAATATTATAAATAAATAAAGCTTATGAATAATTAGATACACGATTTTTTGTCGAGTATTTTCAGTAACGAAATCGCTTTTTTGCTGGGTTTGTAAGTTATTTTTCTACAGTGACATTCTATGCATACCTATTTCTAAAGTTGTTATATATGACTGGATCGTAAATATGGATTTTTTCTGCCGATGCAAATGGAGATATTTTACATAAAGTACAGTCGCGTGCAAAAGTTTAAGACCAGCAGACAAATTTTGGTGCTTTAACACAAAGCATTATTAAAGCCAAATATTACACCATATTAATTGTAAATTGCATCGAATCCGTTCACTTTTAAGGATGACTCTCTTTTACAGTTTTTTTAATTCTTCGACACTAATTTTTTACGCATTGCAATTCTGAATTATTTAATAACTCAAAATTTGGGATTAGAGAACGTGAAAATATTCCAAACATAAATACTGGTATTGGCATTTAAAAGTTTTGTTTCCTTTACATGGTATTACAAATTTTCTTGCCAACCGGCTTTAATAAGTTAATTCTTCGGACTTTGGCGTCCCTTACACAAACTTTATTTGGCCAGCACCACTTTTTTAAAAGAAGTTCAAGTGCACAATTTCAAAAATGCTCTGATTAAATATGGCAAATTTCATTTTCCTTTATTACTGATCACAAAAACGAATTTTGCAAGGAAAGATGATGTCTCCGCAGCAGAGATAACGAGTGCCAAAAGTTAATAACATCCCCCATCACATTCTTCGCCAGTTATTTTGCGGATTTAATCATAAAAAGTGATGTTTTTAAATATTTGTAATGGGTAAGAAAAAGACACTTTCAGTAGTAAAAAGAGCAGAATGGTTTGTGCCCTGCATAAAGTTGGCTCTTCTGGACATGAAATAGCTAAAAGAATATATGTGATGAAGACTGCTGCTCATCGAGCTGTCACTATTTTTTATTTCGGGAAAGTACACTGACGTGAAGAGAAGCTGTTGGCCAAGAAAAAGTAGTGCTCCTGATGATCATGTGATCCGAAGGATAATAATTCAATCTTCAAGAAATCTATTACAAGAAGATTAAACATACTATGCCTGCAAAGGGCACCAACGTCAGTTTGACCACTATTTCAAGATGTTTGACCAAATATTATAATTTATCATCTTACAAATCTTCTAGGAAACATTGGCTTATCACGAATATAAAAAAGAAACGACTGACTTTTGCCCAGAAACATAAGAACTAGACAGTACACCAGTGGAGTGCTGTGTTGTTTTCTGTCTAGCCAAGTATCCAGCAATTTTATGTTTGTGTTAGAAGTATTTGCCGCTCAATGGAAAAGAGATATGAGGAAATATATACAAGTCCAACAAGGAAGCATCGTCAAAGCCAGATGATATGGGATGCAGTGTGTGTATCTGGTACTTCTTCTCTGTATTTCCTGCCTTCTAAAACCACTATGAATGGAACTTGTTACATTAATTTACTGAAGTTTAGACTTCATATGAAAATTCATCTGTGTTCCATTCTCATTCATGATGTTGACCTGCGCACAAGTCAAAGGCTGTTAGGAGCATTTTTAGACGGAGCAAATTCTGGCGCTTGACTGGCCAGATAACAGCCCAGATTTGAAGCCAAAAGAGAATCTATAGCGAAATTTAAAAAATAAAATGGCAGAAAAAGAGCTATCAAGTTCTATGAAACTTGTTCAAGTCATAAAGAGTATATATTTTTTATGCAGAGATTTCTCAAATAGCGAACAGGATTGCACTAAATGATTAAAAACAAAGAAGGTGCAACAAAATATTGAGATTAATTCAAATTCTTCAATAAAAGTACTTGTAAGTCAATTCTATTTTTATAGTTTTCATTTGAGATCTTAAATAAATTTATTATTTTTACGGGCGGCCTTAAACTTTTGCGCACGACTGTAAAAGTTGTATTTTGAGTTTTAAAGTTGATTTTTTTTTTCATCGGAGACTATAATAATTCTGAAAATGCAAAACTCCTGTTTTCTAAGTTTCATTTTCTTTTTTGTCTGGAATATATTACAAGATATTAAAAATTATTTTTTTTACATTCTTATGGATTCTTAATTAATATTTATACTTCCCATGTGTAGTAATGAAATGAAAATTTGAAACATGTAAATTTGTCCCTATCCATATGCAAATAACTGCACTTCTAAAAATGTCGAAGTTCAAAATTATCTATTGATTACTTTCTGAGGGAAGTATATTGCGTCTCAGAATTTAGCTGATAATTTATTTTATAATTAGCTTTAATTTATTACTCTTGATAACCTGTTGTTCCGCTTCTGTATTGTGTTCTTGTAACGTCGCCTTGGCGACAAACACAGCCCACGCCAATTATACGCCAATCGGCAATTTACTGTAACCCTGCTCACGTGTTGTGTGACGCAGTGGATTGAGAGAAACAGTCTCTTAGCAACAAGCTCTAATACTGCAACAAGCAGCGACTCTTAGAAAAATAAACATTCCATTAAATTTACAGTCTACTTGCTTTTTCTTTTTAGTTTTTCTTTTTAATTTAGTACACCTCCGTACATTTGGTCCTAGCGACCCGGAGGTATGAACGAATCAGTGTCTTTTCTATTGAATTAAATATTGCATTTATCGAATTTCGTCAACAAGACGAATAATGTCGGAAACTGAGATAAAAGCATTGAACAGAAGGCGAGGGAATATCAAGGCCCAAGTCACCAGAATATTTAACGCAACGGATGGAAAAACATTTAATTTATCCGAATGGAAAGCCCACCTGGATTTACTGTCGAAAACTGAAGAAAAGTTTGAAGCTCTTAAACTGGAATATTATAGAATAATAGAGGAAGAAAAGTTGGAAGAAACTGAAAAAATACTGAGTCAACTGGACGAGGATATTCTAAAACTAGAGGTAAGCTTAAAATCCTCTATTAATGCTTATTATGAAAATACTGATTCTAATAAAAAATCTATTGAACAGGACCAAGCTAAAACGTCTAGCATTAAGCTACCTAGGGTCATATTGCCGGTTTTTAGTGGCAGAATTGAAGAATGGTCCGTATTTAAAAGTACATTTAACGAGCTTATTAATGATAATTCAAATTTAAAAGATAATGAAAAATTATTTTATTTGCGTTCTGCTTTGACTGGTGAAGCGAGGAGTTTGCTTACACCAGATGAAAATTATGTTTCACTTTTCAATGCGTTAGAACAAAGATACGAGAATAAAAGAGTTATGGTAGATTGTCATATAAAGAATATTTTAAATCTTTGTGTAATTAAACAGGAATCCGCTAAGGATCTCCGCATTTTATTGGATAACGTGAAGAAAAATTTAAGGGCTTTAAAGATCTTAAAGTATGATAGAGATAATTTCTCGAACGCAATTTTGCTGAATATTATTCTAAATAAACTAGATAACGAAACTCGTAAACAATATGAACTATCATTAAAGGATAATGAAGTGCCTAATTTTGATGAATTTTTAGAATTTCTTGAGCGAAGATGTCAAATCTTAAATAGTATAAGTTCTAATGTATCCTCTAAATATACTGCAAAATCCTTATTCATAAAAACAAACAAACCTCAAAGTAAATGTTGCGTAATTTGTAAAACCGAAAACCACCCCTTATATCATTGTGTTAAATATAAAAATATGAAATTAAGTGAGCGAATTAACCTTGTTAAGAAAAATAAACTTTGCTTCAATTGTTTAAGTTCAGCCCACCTCATTAATTATTGTAATTCAAAAAGCACTTGTCATGTTTGCAAGAGCGCAAGCCATCATTCATCATTACATAATTATACAACACCAGTAAACAATCCTATAAACAATCTCCCAATACATGAAACAATAAATAGCAATTTTGTTTCGGAAGATTTATCACAAAACGAAACTACTGCTCATTCATTTTTTTCATATGAAAATGATAATAATAAATCTGTTTTAATTAGCACTGCAATAATTTATTTGACAGATGTAAATGGCATCAAAATTCCTTTCAGGGCAATATTAGATTCCGCATCTCAGAACTGTTTTTGTACATTTAAAGCAGCACAAATATTAGGCTTGAAAAAGGAGAAAATAAATATTCCTGTAAGTGGAATAAATAAATTGCCTATTTACATTAAATCTAGAATCAAATCAAAGTTGTCAAATAAAATGAATAGTGCCAGTTATGATATTGAGTTATTAATCGTTCCAAACATTTGTGACTTCACGCCCTCGAAAAAGATAAACATATCAGATTTAAAAATTCCAGCAAATATTTGTTTAGCGGATAAAAAATTTAACATTCCAAGCAGTGTGGAGATAATTATCGGTGCTGAACTGTATTTTTCTCTTTTAAATGAAGAAAAAATAAAGTTAGGCAATAATTTATACTTGCAATCAAGCATTTTTGGTTACATTGTATCTGGTTGTATTTATGACAAAACAGTAAATAATAATAATACTAATTATTGTTTCTTAACAAAAAATCTTGAATTACTTAATGACACTTTGAAGTCTTTTTGGGAAATTGAAGAAGTGCAAAATTTAAAACCCTGTAACAGTGAGGAATTAGAATATTGTAATGATCACTTCGATAAAACGCACTTCAGAAAACCGGATGGTAGGTTTGTGGTCACGATGCCGTTTAAACCACAGGTTTTAGAACCCGATTTGGGAAATTCCAAAAATCTTGCTTTGAAAAGATTAAACTCTCTGTGGCAACGTTTAGATCGAGATCCTGTTATGAAAAATTTATACACAGAATTTATTAAAGAATATAGAGATTTAAATCACATGCATGAAATAAAAGAAAACACGAACTTTAATGATGGCTATTACTTACCACATCACGGCGTTTTACGACCCTCTAGTAAAACCACAAAACTACGCGTCGTTTTTGACGATAGTGCCAAGTCAACCAACGGAAAATCTTTGAACGATTTATTATGTAAAGGTGATTTCACAAAAAGAGATGTACTTTCGCAAATTGCCCGCATTTATGATCCTCTCGGTCTCTTAGGGCCAGTGATTGCTAAAGCAAAAATATTCATGCAGGAGCTATGGCTTCTTAAAATAGAGTGGAATGAGAAGCTGCCCTCTCATGTCGCCAAACTATGGGAAACCTTCCTCGAAAGTCTTAAAGAACTGGAATCCATTGAAGTGCCAAGATGCTTCCTAGCTGTGAACCAATCAGTGGTGCTAAATGGTTTCGCAGATGCGTCTTCCAAGGCTTATGGCGCAGTGATATACATGCAAACATCTAATTCTAGTGAAACCATCAGTCACGTATTGTGTAGTAAATCCCGCGTGTGTCCAACCAATGTAATAACGGTGCCACGTCTCGAACTGTCAGCATGTCTTCTTCTGGCTAAACTCACTAACAAGGTCTTAAATTCATTAGACAAACAAGTAGCTTCAGTCAATTTGTTTTCTGATTCAACTATTGCTTTAGCTTGGATAGACACTGTTCCTCATCTCCTGAAAACGTTTGTGGGAAACCGCGTTGTGCAAATTAAGGAACAAACTAAGAACTTTCCATGGTTTCATAATCCGTCAGAACACAATCCAGCTGACTTGATATCAAGAGGTGCAAGTGTGGAAAACCTGTCTTCTAACCAGTTGTGGTGGCATGGCCCGCCTCTTTCAATTCTTGAAGAAACAATAGCAAAAACTGACTCTAATATAAGTGACATTAAAGATGAACATTATTCTAGTGAGCTTAAAGCTCCCAGCAACTTGACATTCGCTATTCATAATGACTCTAATTTCTGTGATAATTTAATTAATCTTAGCAATAATTTCCAAAAATTAATTAGAATTTTAGCTTATATTTTCAGATTCATACATAAATGTAAAAAAGCAACATCTGCAACCGGCCCTCTGTTGCTGGAGGAATTAAGAAAGGCAGAGGTTTATTTAATAAAAAATGAACAGGTAAAGTATTTCAAAAATGAAATTTCGGCCCTCCAAGCGGGATCTTCGGTTCATCGCGCAAGTAAGTTAAAATTCTTAAATCCCTTTTTAGATGGAGATAGCTTATTGAGGGTGGGAGGAAGACTAGCAAAATCAAATTTGAATTTTGATCATAAACACCCCATTATACTTCCGGCGAGCTGTCGCTTGACGAAACTAATTTTTCAATATTATCATAAACGAGATTTTCATGTAGGACCCCAAGCTCTTTTGAACACTGTGCGTCAAAAATATTGGCCTCTCGGTGGCAGAAATATTGCGCGTAAAATTGTACATGAGTGTTTACAATGCTTTAAAATTAAACCTATAACGGCTAGTCAAATGATGGGGGATCTCCCTCCTGAAAGAATAGTGCCCAGTTCCCCATTTTCAAATGTGGGATTAGATTTAAGTGGGCCTTTTGAAATAAAATATAAAGGTCAAAGAAAGGGTACTTTTCAGAAAATCTATGTTGCCATATTTGTATGTATGGTCACTAAAGCTGTGCACTTGGATTTTGTCTCAGATTTGACATCCGAGGCTATAATAGCGACTCTAAAAAGATTCTTCGCTCGTCGTGGGAAAAGCTCTGTAATCTTTAGCGACAATGCTACAAATTTCGTTGGGGCTTCAGCAGAACTAAAACATTTACGTAGACTTGTTACGAGTGATGAAGTTTCGAACTTTTTAGCTTCTGAAGGTATTAACTGGAAGTTCTCCCCTCCTAGGGCGCCAAATTTTGGTGGCCTTTGGGAGGCAGGAGTCAAATCTTTCAAATACCACTTAAAAAGAGCTGTGGGTTCAGCTCATCTCACGATCGAGGAATTCCTGACAGTTATCACACAGATAGAGGCTATTTTAAATTCGCGACCGCTTTGTCCTTTGTCAACAGATCCTGACGATCTTCAGGTGTTGACTCCTGGTCACTTTCTCATAGGAAAGCCTCTTAATTTAATTCCAGAACCCAATTTAAGTGAGGTCAAAGATAATTTGCTAAATAAATGGCAAAGGACTCAAAAATTAACGCAGTTAATATGGAAACGTTGGCAGAATAATTATCTGAGCCAGTTACAAGAAAGAAACAAGTGGCTATTTAAAAAGCCTAATATTCTGCCAGGAATGCTAGTTTTGCTTAAGGACTCACAATTACCCATTTGCACTTGGTGGCCGCATTAATAAGGTTTTCCCAGGCGCGGACGGGATAGTCAGGGTAGTTGAAGTTCGTACCGCTAAGGGTAATTTTAAACGACCTATTTCAAAAATAAGTATATTACCCATTGAGGACAACATCATAGATCCTAAAGTTTAAATGTGCTTTATTATGTATTAATTTTTCATGTATTATTTGTGTTTATTTATTTTATTTATTTATTTTTGCTTATAATCTGTATCATATTGTATTATTACTTGTATTGCATATGTATCTTGAAATATAAAAATATTTCAACGCCGGGCGGGATGTTCCGCTTCTGTATTGTGTTCTTGTAACGTCGCCTTGGCGACAAACACAGCCCACGCCAATTATACGCCAATCGGCAATTTACTGTAACCCTGCTCACGTGTTGTGTGACGCAGTGGATTGAGAGAAACAGTCTCTTAGCAACAAGCTCTAATACTGCAACAAGCAGCGACTCTTAGAAAAATAAACATTCCATTAAATTTACAGTCTACTTGCTTTTTCTTTTTAGTTTTTCTTTTTAATTTAGTACACCTCCGTACACCTGTCTTAAACAAAAAAAAGTTTTTTTTTTAAATTGCTTAACATTTTTCCTGTAAATTTATATAAAATTTCAATACTTAAGGTTTTAAAAGGATAAAATGCTTTTTATTTAAATATAATGCAGGTTTAAACAAAAAATTCAGATGAAATTCTTTAGATTTCTTTTTTAAAATCATTACTTACTAAAAGATTCTGAAATATTATAAATTTATAAAAGGTAAAGAAGAAAAAAATATAAATTCTATATGCCTTTGGACAATTTTTAAAACAAATTTATAATAGAACATGACCAATATCACAAATAACGTTAAATACGTTTATCTTTAGTATTTCTTGTAGGTAAGCAAAATAATTTTTATCAAAACTTTAAGCAGGTAGTTGTTTGATAACTTCAACTATTCATGATTTTGAAAAAATTGCTATTTTATTTAATGTTTAAGATTTCTGAAAATAAAAATGTAACTAATATTACGAAAATAAATGTAGTTGCATAAAATTTTATTCTGAAAATACGTCAATTCAGAATTATTTAAATATAAAAACGATGATAATGTATCATTCATATAATTGAAAAGAATAAAATAATAATAATAATAATAATAATAATAATAATAATAATAATAATAATAATAATAATAATAATAATAATAATAATAATAATAATAATCCAGATTGTAGTGAGAAAGTTTCGCATGGGCTTTCTTGTGTAATAGTAGCGTTTAATTGCTTTTAATTACTTTATTTAAATGTTATATTTTTTTATAACAAATATATTGAATATTTCTTTAATATTAAATAAATTCTTCTAATGTAAATTTATTTAGGGGAGTTTGATACGGTATTTTTTAATGCGGATTATGTAGTGAACTAAATATGTGTTATTATTTTTATTATGATAATGATTATAATTTTTATTAATAATTATTAATTATAAATTTTACATACTTTTTTATTTATATTATATATAAGTTTATTTTAAATAAATAATAGTAAATGTTTGTAATATCAAATTATGTTTTATTTAAATAATATTCATAAATATTATTGATTATATGCATTCTTTTATACATTCCAATCAATTACACATTTAAGATTTCACATGTTGGTATTTTTTAAAATTAATTCCCCTCTCCCCCCCCATTCCTTGCAAAAAAAATCTCAAAATGTATTTTAAGATTTTTTCTTGATTTTATTTCTAAGCTTTTAAAACTACATATTAAACTGTACTACGTGTAAAACTACGATTTAATGTCTAAAAACGCTAATATTTCACATCAGCAAAAACTAAATGGATGAGGGGGGGGGGGAGGGGCGAAGGGTAAAATAAATTTAAATCTCTGTGGAGACATTAAGCATTGATAAAAGAAAACAGAAACAATGTAAAGAAAAGCACTAGTAAATTACAAAAAATTCTGTTTACAGGTATTTTAAGATTTTTCTTTTTTATTATATATAATAATAATAATACAACTATCTGAATTAGAAATGATAATTATGACTTTAAATATCCAGAAAAATGTATGCTAAATTATTATTAAGCACAGACAACAAACTAGCCCTTTTTTTCATTTTTGTATTTTACATTAGAATAACATTTATTCAAAATTTCTAACCTTTTCCGGAAAAAAAGAAAAAAAAAATCGTTTAGCTACATTTTATCTGTAAAATGAAATAAAAAGGATTAATTATGTTGCAAAATCCATTTATTTGCATCAGAAATTGTATTTTGTATGCTAAAATGTAAAATTTCAACTAAGGATACATTAAAGTAATGAAGACATAAATAAATAAAAAATAATCATGAAAAGCATTTCTTTAACACTGGATATGGAATTTAAAAATATGTTTCAGGAAGGTATAGAAGCATTCAAATACAAATTCGAGAAATAGTTTAGAGGAAATCCCCCCCCCCCCCCTTTAATACCCAAAATTTCTGATCTTACAATTTTTTTAGATATTAAATTTCCAACTGCAAATGCAGCAAATAAAAAAAAAAAAAAAAAAAAATAATAATAATTTATTTGCATCAAAAATTCAATATTATATTCGAAACTGTAAAATTTCAACAAAGGATACATTAAAGTAATGAAGGCATAAATAAATAAAAAATAATCATGAAAAACATTTTTTAACACTGAATATGGAATTTTGAAATATGTTTCAGGAAGCTATAGAAACATTCAAATACAAATTCGGGAAATAGTTAAGAGGAAATACCATCCCCCCCCCCTTTAATACCCAAAATTTTTGATCTTACATTTTTTTTTTTTAGATATTGAATTTCCACCTGCAAATGCAACGTTTTATAAACAAGAATGCGTTTTATATCATAAATATTGATTTTTTTTCTTTAGTAATTTTTAATTTAAATAACATTTAGAATTTATAAAACAGTTTTGATAATTAGAAGTTTTGTAAAAAAAAGTTTTACTATGGAAATGATGGAGGTTTTTTATGCAGGTATTTTCGGAATTCTTTTAAGTAGAAAATAGCGATTTCATTATCTGAAAATGAAAAGTAATTTATTCAAATTTAACTTATGCAGCATGAGAAACAAAACAGTATAAAAAGAAATAACCGAATATGTGTAAACAGTCGTAGGATGTCTGGCCACTTTATCTGAATCTGGCTATGCAATCAGAATGGCTCTGAAGTCTAGGGGGCGTTGCTAGAACTCGGCTAGAACAGAAGTCTAGTGGGATCAGAAATGTCGCAAATAGTGGGATATGTTATATAATGAAAATCTCTCTAGTTATATAATGAAAAGTGATGAAGAAATTTTTCAAAAGTCGTACCATGGTAACGACTGCAATAGGTAGTATTTCTTATGAAATCTACCTAATACTTACCGTTTTCAGTTGTTGCACGCATTTTAAAATTTAACTATTTTTATACAAATATTTATAATACACTGACGAAAAAAAAAATCCAAACACCAATAAAGACTTGTGTTATATAAACGAAATTTTGTAGGCGTGTTTGTACATTTGAAAGATGACATTGATTCAAATTTCACCCTTCGTGCATAAGTGTGGCGCTAGTAGTGCCACTCACAACTTCCAAGTCAGATTTGCTTTAAATACGTGCTGTAAAGTTCGTGAGCATTATTTATCTTCAAAATTTGACGAATTGAGTTGAGGTTGACCAAGAATGCCCTTAAAAAGACGAAAAAGCCATTATCATGAGCTTCCCGTATTGGAAAGAGGTCGTATAATAGGGCTAAGAGAAAGTGGATTTTCTTTCCGCGATTTTGCAGAAAGACTTGGACAAAATGTATCCACTGTGTATGATTGTAGAGAGCAATGGTCAAGGGATGGTATTGCTTCAAGAAGACCAGGTTCCGGGTGACCACGTGGCACTACTGAGAGGAAAGACCGTCGTGTTCGGCGTACGCCTGTGGCGCATCGTACTGCGCCTGAGACAGAAATTCGAGCAAAAGTTGGTACCACAATGACACAACGAACTCTTAGAAATCGGTTACTTCAAGGACAGCTAGATGCAAGGCATGCATTCCACTGACTCTAAGTCATTGACGTTTGTGACGCCAATGATGTCAAGCCAGAGCTCACTGGAGAATGGAGTGGAGATCTGTTGTATTTTCTGATGAAAACATGTTCTGCCTTTGTGCCTGTGATGGCCGTGAGCTGGTTAGAAGGAGGCCAGGGGAACGCCTGCAACCAAACTGTCCGCAGTTTAAAAACACTGGATCTACAATCTGGAGTCATGGTATAAGAAGCAATTTTCTATGACACCAGAAGAACTCTCGGGGTTATCCCAAGCACATTGACTGCAAATTTGTACGTCAGTCTGGTAATTCAACCTATAGTGCTGCCATTCATGAACAGCATTCAAGGGGGAGTTTTCCAACAGGATAACACTCACCCTCATACCGCTTTTGTAACGCAATGTGCTCTACCGAGTGTCGACATGTTACCTTGGCCAGCGAGATCACCATTTCTGTCTCCCATTGAACACGTATGCGATATCATTGGACGGCAACTCCAGCATCATCCCCAGCCAGCGCTGATCGTCACAATATTGACACAACAAGTACAGCAAGCATGGGACACCATACCATAAAGTGACATTCGGCACCTGTATGACACAATGATTGCATATGTGCAGGCTTGTATTCAAAATTCTGGAGGTTATAGCGGCTATTAATGTAACACCATTTAGAATTTGAAATGCATTTTATTGAGCTTAAATTAACCTATGATCTTGAAAATATAATCAATTAAACATGTTAACTAGACGAATGCACTGTCAAAATTCCATTACCCCACAGAAAGTTTATCTTGGTATTGGGATTTTTTTCCGTCAGTGTAGATCATATCAGTTGATCCTATTCAAGGGAACACAAAAGATCTCAAGTATAGTTCCATTTATTTGCGAAGGTTGTTAAGTGGATATTTTCAACTGTGATATGCGTTTGATTGCGGTAAATTTTAACATACTATATATTATACATACAAATCTATAGACAATATAAAGCGCTGCACAAAGAAGTACCTTTTTCCAATATAAATTGCAATTGCAGAAGTTTGGTTTTGAAATTCGTTTTGCATTTTCTAAATTTTTATTTAGACATCTTTCATCTCACTAAATTGTAAAGTTTTGTTATTTTCTAAAATATGTTCTGATGGTCAGTAGTTCTGTAAAACTAACGACTAAATAAATACCCGTGTGATGGCGTTATTTTAAAACTCACTACTCGTTTGAAAATATTCGTTACTCGTTATTGCTCAGAAACCGACAATTAACAATCATCAGATGTACTAAAAAACTGCAAGAAATCTAGTTACATACGGAACATGAGTTTTTGGAAGAATTCATATTTTTTACTCTTAATATATTGTTAAGTGCTGCCATCTGTCCATAAAACATAGATTTGATCAAGCTTCTAATTTTTCATGAGAGAAGGCAAACAAAATTAAAATACGATATATAATTGAGTACAACATGTCTAAATTGTAGAATTTATTCCTTATTAAAGTAATGAACAATCGCAAAAAGCAATTTAGCAAGAGTAAAAGCTTATAAAATTTACACAATAAAATTATGAAATGTAATTACATAATCAAAATGTTTTTACAAGCAAATCTTCTCATTAATTTTACACTTAAAGTCATTATGTGTAGTGAAAATTTAATTTCTGGAATAATTTAAAAGCAATATATTTTATTTATCACGTGATGATCTTATCAAACAACATCTACATTTGTACTTCAGTCACATTATTATCTCTGAAAATTTTTATTTATATTTTAAGATAGTTTTTTTTTACTCCAAATATGAATTTAAAAACAAACAGCAAATACTCATATATTTTTATAATCAACGAAAAAAGAGAAAAGAAAAATAAACTTTACTATAAACACTTTTTTAAAAGCAATCTAAAAAATCGTCTTTATCATAAATTTTTTTCAAATATAAAATATAAATACGGGTACAAAGATATTTTTATAGGAAAAAATATACTTAAAGCAAACCTGTAATTTTTAGAACTTAATTTCTTGAAAATGTTCAGAAAATTTAAAAGAAATGTTCACATCACTTAGATTATTATTTTAGAAATCGTTGGTTTACATTTAAAAATAATTCTTTTTCCATTCTTTTTGGTTTTAATGAAGCACATCTTTCAGATATAACCTGATTTTGAAAAAATTCTTTCGGCTAGTACTGATGTAGACGTCACGGATAAATACTTTTTAGCTCAATTCGCATTTAAATTATTAAAACCGGAATCGTCTACCATAGAAAACGGTTGAAGATCTTTAGCAATCATGTTTAAAATTAAATCAGTAATTTTTTTTCACGAGCAACACTAATAGGTTTTTTTACATACCTTGAGAGATCTGTTTGTCTTTTTATAGAAACACATTGAGACAGGCGGGGATTCGGATCATCGAGGAAATTTGAGCTCTCTCCAACACTTTCATCATTATTACTAAGCTGCTGTTTCAATGATGGCGATAACAACGATTTTGATGGAAACAAACTATCATGTGATGGACGATGCTTTACTAATAAATGTTTTTTTAATTCGTCTTTGAACCATCTTTAAACGAATACTTCATTTGGCATAAATCACATTTCTCTTTATCACTTGTTAATGCAGAAAAATATGTGTACAAGTTGCTTCTTTTTATGTCCATAATAAATAAATCAATAAGCTCCTGCGAAAACCAAATCATTTGAGAATACCCGTTACATTCAAACAGAATTATACGCATAGACTGATACCGAAATAACTGAAATCGGCACTTAATGTCAGATTCTGAACGCAAATTCGCATCTGTTACCGCATCGACTGTCTGGCTCCATTCATGAACTGCACAAACGTACGGAAACAGTGTTTGAAGTTAGTTTCGTTTTGTTCGGTAGCGTAATGACAATAATTACAAACGAGTGATATTTCAAAGAAAAGATTCGGCATTTCGTATTTTAGAGAATACCCGTTATACGTTAATGAATATGTGCGGTTTGCAACAGCTCTAATGCTCAGTCTGTGTTGCAAATTTTTTTCTAATCTATGCAGTAAACATAATTATTGAATCTCGATTTAAATATAAAAAAAAAGGACGTAAAGAACCTGTTCTTGAACTCTTGAACTCTTTTTGAGATAGCGAAGATTTTCTTCATAATTGGTTTAATTTGTCATTCTTAATAATCTATCTACATAAAAGAAAACATTTCTATCTTAGCTTAATTATCACCAGTCCGATTGTTGAAAATAAAATTCTTTATGTGCAAATCTGATTTAAACTTTTAATAATTCAGATTTTAAAGGGATAGAACAAATCTCCCTTTTTAATCCATTTTTAGCTGAAAACAAAGTTTTTGTAGAAATGAAATTAAGATATTTCTTTTAAAAATCCCTTTATACTAAAAATCTCAGATAAAGAATGAAATTTCGAACACAATACATAAAAATATTTTGGGACTCATTACAAACATGTTTGTTTGAAGAATAACTATTTGAAGAATAATTTGAAGAATAATTATCTAGAAATAGGGAAAAGTTTACATATAAGGTCAATATAGTTCATTTTAATTCTGCATTATTATCATTATTATTGGTGCAGTTTCAGAAAAAAAAACCATTTTTACAAAACTTTTAGACGAAAATCGACTGTAAATTCTTAGTATTTCAGATGTTAGTCACATTTTGAATGCTGTTTGTTTCATTTAACATTAACCACCTCATATATGACAACAAGAAGAAAATAATCTATAAATTTTGACAATTTCTGAAGTTAAACCTATTTCAAAATCTTGTTGTTTCATATAACTTTAATTCTCTCATGCACGACAACGAGAAAAAAAATCGTCTACGAATTTTTAGAACTTTTGAAAGTAGTCATAATTTTAAAGTTTGATGTTTCATCTAATTTTAACTTTCTCATGGATAGCAACAAGAAAAAACTCTTCTCCAAATGCTTACGATTTCTAAAGTTAGTCATTGTATGAAAGTTTACTGTAAAATTTTGAATAAATGTTGCTTGATAGTTGTAAGTGCTATTAAAACTATCCTCCGGTTAGAGACTTAATTTTTTAGCTAAGACTTAAACTCTTGACAACGTGTATACATCAATACATGCATCCATTTCTTTTTTTTTTTTTTTTTTTTTTTTTTTTTACTTTGACGTAATTTTAAAACTTAAAAATGGTCTAATAAGAACTTTTATAAATGTTTGCATATACTCTTCTTAAAATTGGCTAATTTACTTAACACTTGAAATTGTTTAAAATTGAAAAAAAAAATGAAAACTAAAAACTAAAAGAACTTTACAAAAATTCATTTTACAATCTTTTCAATTAAAATAATGCTGAACGCGAAACTGGTATTAATGCACTTCTGATTCAGTTAATGAAATATAATAGGCTAGTTCCATGGGTTTTATAGTATAAGTCACATTACCTTATAATTGCTATGCTTGTTTGCCACTGTAATTTTCGAAAAGTCTGCTTGGCCTTATTCAATTAATGAGAATATGCCGATAAAATAAATCACATTTTTTCGTACTAAAATACTGGTAGCCAAAAATCGTAGCCTGTGCTTACACTACAAGTACTCATGGAAATAGCCAATATATTCTGTATCTTCCCTTTCAGTACTGTAACATCTTTTTGTTTTTCATCAAAACACAATGTAACTTATGACCAAAAAAATACTTTTCTTTGTACTGTACTTTGCTTTGCATTAATTTTCAAATGTTTGCCAATAATCTGCGTTTTCGTCATAAGCATTTTTCTTGTTAATACATTTTCTTTGATAATTTGAATTTTTAGATTTGTCCAATTTGAAAATGTATTTATTTACGTTAAAAAGTTCATTATTATTATTATTATTTTGTAATAGTTAATTATCGTATTATGGAATTTTATTTTAATATCTGTACCATAAATTTATAAAAACGGAATACTTGAAGTATTTACAGTGTCTCACATAAGTGATGGGACACTTGTGAGACACAACTTACAAAAGACACTTATTACAAAAGGAAACTAATCAAATAAATTAAAAAAACATGTACACATTTTTTGTGGGCGTGTTTCATACTTAAATTTAGTAAAGATTATTACATAACATACATTTTGTCAAAATATTAAAATATTAACTTAATAAAAATACAAATGTTTAGAACGGAGCAAAAAATAGCTCACATAAGTGATGGGACACCATTATATATGCAACAAAAATCGTCTGAAATAAGCAATAAAAATATTTTTTGGGGTTTTATTTTTACTTAAAAGCAATTGGCAATAATTTATAAAATCGTCTGCAGTATTTCTCTCCAGTTTGTTTTGGAATTTTTGTGTTTTTTAGCTCTGTGTATAGCCATGAATGCTAAACGAAAAGAAACTTCGCCTGAAATTCGAAAATTAGTTATTAATTTGCATATTGAACGTGGAAAATCTATTAAAAAAACTGCTGAAACAGTTAACTTGAGTCGTTCAACAGTTTTCAATATCATTAAACGATATAAAAAGAATCATATGATTCAGGATAAAAGAAGATCTGGCCGACCATCAAAGCTATCCAATGGAATAAAGCGAATTATCGTTCGAAAAATTAAAAGAAATCCAAGAAATAGTGCTTCAAAAGTTGCTGCTGATTTACAAGCATTATATGGAATAATTATTAATCCTGAAACTATTAGAAGGGTAATTCGGTCTGCTTTATATCACGGTAGAGTAGCCAGGAAAAAGATCTGCTGGGTATCACGGTAGAGTAGCCAGGAAAAAGTTCTTCGTAAGTGAAAAGAATAGAAAACTCAGACTAGCTTTCGCAAAATCCAACATAAATAAGAATTCTGATTACTGGAATAAAGTTATATTTGCTGATGAGAGTAAATTTGATATATTTGGTTCTGACGGTAGAATCTTGGTGTGAAGAAAACCCAGGGAAGAATTTCGCAAACAGAACTTGGTACCAACAGTAAAACATGGTGGAGGAGGAGTTATGGTATGGGGTTGTATGTCGTCCGCTGGACTTGGTAATCTTGTTTTTATTGACAGTATAATTGATCAGTACAAGTATATTGATATTTTAAAGCAAAATTTGAAATCTTCAACACGAAAATTGAACCTTCATAACGATTTTAAATTCTACTAGGACAATGACCCCAAGCACACTGCTCTGAACGTTAGACTCTGGCTGCTATATAACTGTCCTGAAATAATAAAAACACCACCACAATCTCCAGACTTAAATCCCATAGAGAATATTTGGCAAGAATTGGAATCAAGAATTCGCAAACACACCATTTCTTCAAAACAACAACTAAAATCGGTGCTTCAAGAAGAATGGGGTAAAATCACTCCAGAAATCACAAAAAATTAATCGAATCCATCCCAAAAAGATTAAATCATGTTTTAAAAGTAAAAGGAAATCCAACAAAATATTAAAACCTTTTAAAAAGTAAAATTTTTGGATAAATATTTGATGGAAAAGTAAGTGTCCCATCACTTATGTGAGCCATTTTTTGCTCCGTTCTGAACAATTGTATTTTTACTAAATTAATATTTTAATATTTTGACAAAATGTATGTTATGTAATAATTGTTATTAACTTTAAATATGAAACACACCCAAAAAATTTTTGCACATGTTTGTTTATTTATTTTATTGCAGTTTCTTTTTATAAAGCACAACTGTCCCATCACTTTTGTGAGACACAGCATTGTGTAATCTGAGCCAATAAATTTAAGCCAAACGTTATTTAAGTAATAAATTATAGTAAAACTTGGGAATAGCGGCCAGCATTGGCATTGAGTAAAAGCAGTCGCTTCTTAGAGGTTATCGGTTAAGGAGTTTTTGGTTCAACTTATTATACGAAAATTAAATTCCCATTGCTTTTTAAAATCCTTCCATAAAAATTACTTTTCTACATTATTTTACAATCCTAGTGCATTAAATTATTCTCTATCTTAAATAATATTCATTCATTCCATTCATTTAAATTCATTCTATTTAAAATGCTTATATAATTTCCTTCAAAATCTTCTGAGAAATATTTCCGTTTAATATTTTTATTCAAAATTTTATTATTTTACCTTTTTATTAACCTTTTTTTACCTTAATCTTAATCTGCTGTTATTTATGCTATTGAAGTTACCTGATTAATGTCATTTCTCATTTTAATTTTGATTCCGAAACTTAATTTTGCATCACTTATCGTAAACAACCGAAGGTGTCTTAATTTTTAACAAGGCAAGAAAAGTATTCTTCCTGTTTCAAGGCTATGACTGGTTTTTCCCCTTATCTGCATTGACGTACAATACCGTCCGAATCTTAATACATGCATTCTTGATATATGCGAGCGGAGCTCAAAATTTTCGTTATTGTTGTGTTTTTTTCAGAACTACGTTGCTCTCTAGAAGAGGGTTACTAATATAATAGAATGCAACTTTATAAAATGGAGTATGTGAACGGATGGCGGGAATAAGTGTCTAATGTTTTAAAGAATGGTGGTGGATGCTTTGCCACAGTATTATGATAGAGGAAAGTAGGAAAAAAAAAACCTCTGTTACGAAGAATTGTGTTTCCTTTATTTCGATAAATTACCAATTTTTATCGATCAAGGTCACAGATACATTATCAACAACTGCAAAGGAACTATTGAATGCCTTGATCTTAATTGATACCATAATGACGGCTGACCAAATTCTTTAAAGTATTATGGAACAATCCATATCTATATATATTGTCCATTCTTTTCCTGACTACATTTTGTGACTCTAAAAAATTTCTGAATATTTCCTTCAAAATTAGTTTTAAGACTGTTTAAAAAAGATAATTTTCACCAGTCAAAAACGCGAAAAATTTCAACAAATTTGCTGCGTCTTTTCTAATTTAAAAACACATACTCGGCAGACATGACTATTAAACAGATTTAAAATAAAATAAAATTTTCTATTTTTCGCTAACTGTATTACAGTCATAGTTTGAATATCTCAGATACAAATTTTCACCAATTTTAGGCAATAAATATTTTTAATTTGTTTAAAAAAGAAATTATATGTTTAGACATGATGAACACGTTTGTATTAAAATACTGCTAGAAGATTGGACTTGTGGGAACCAGCACCCCAATATGCTTTTAGCTACGGCTGTTGCTGTTGCTGACTAAAAAAAATATTTCCTGAGTTGTCGAGTTTCGAAAATCAGTCTAAAACAATGGTTCGAAATTTTTTTCTTTTCATTTTTCTTCAAAAATTTTTTGGATTTATTTAAATATGTAAAACGCTATTCGGTTTCTCAGTTGATGTTTAATAACACTGCCTTTTCGTGCAACTAGCTTTCCGACTCTGTCTCTGTAAATGAAGGGTAATTATAACTATAATAATAATAATAGAAACTTTGTCTACATATGCATCCCGCCCGCTTTAGAGTTTTGTGGAAACAATATTTTTTGGTAACTATTTCTTTCTTTGTCTTATAATTTTTTTTCAACAGGTATCCAATAGAATTTTGCGTCATGAAACCACATACAAATAATAAACTTACATATGCACCCGAAGCGATCGTTACTTTCAAGGAAAGTAGATACCGTTTGGAATGTGGTCATTTTAAGACACTGGCTACTTAATCAATTAATTTATTTATTGAGACAAATATTTTCCTACTTGTTTGGTTGACATCAGGTGCCAGAGATTTATATCCAGAAGCTCCATAAGGATTGTGCAACGGAGCCAGCGGGACTTGAACGCGTAGCCCACCTAAGTCCTCAAGAGATTAGCAATGTGAATCCTCAGCTACTCAGCTACGGTGGGTCCTGCTATTTGAGAAGTAGCTAAAGACCAACAATCAAGGTAGCACAATTATCAGCACAATTATCAAGGTAGCACAACAAGGTAGCACAACAAGCAAGGTTACAGCAATAGAATTTCGAAAGTTTCAAATAAGAGAACGAACTTACTTCATTGCAAAATGATCATCACGATAGAAAACAATAAATAAGTTTGATAAACTAATTCAGACTGTAGAAATGGAAGCAAAACAACAGCAAATTAGACTATTTGGTGGCCCACACATGCACTGCAAGAATTTGTTGGTGGTAATATCATCTGCTTTCATTTCATGTTTCTGTGAACTTATGTTTCATCCGATTACACTGCAATCAGTTGTCTATAGGATACTTGAAATTTTAGGTATAGATTAATATAAATTAATATAATTACATGTCTTCAATTTCTGTCCAAACAATCAAAATTGCGAAATTATCAAACTGTATTATCCAGCCTGTATTCTACTCGGATTTTACTCAGACAATCAAAATTAACAAAATCCGATGGGCAAACAAAGTGCTCTCCAGGTTAATGTGACATTTGCTGAAACAATTTAACCCTTCATTGCACTGAGTGCCACATCTCGCTAATACCTAAAAACACTATAATTCTTGTTATGTGCCATGAATTTGGCCTATATGATGGCTGTAAATGATCAAGAAAAGTCCAAAGAATGGAATAACGCTTATTTTATCCATGTCAGATGGCTAGTTTGGCAAAAAATTAGAATTTTTTCTTCGGAAGCAAAAACATTTTAAATCAAGTTATTAAAGCAAAATTTACTTTTATTATCCTTACTAAATACTTAAAAATATTCATATAAAGAAAGTTGTTGAGTGTTAAGCAGATAAAATTAATTAATTAACGCTCTTTTAATTACAAAATATAGGAATACAATATTTAATAACCCTAATTGTGTGCATAGGGTTATGCATCATAAAATATCAAATTTTAGATGAAAATCTGAATTTTTGTTTGGTTTTTACCATTTTTTCCATAATTAGACCGATATATTGATTTCAAACAATTTTTTCATGAAAATAGAAACTATCGTGCTGTGAAAAATTGACCAGTTATACTTTTCCCAATTACTCAGTGAGTGTGACGTAAAAAATGTCTTAAACCGTGAGAATCTGCATGCTGTTACCATTGTGAGGAATTTCTTTGTCTGTAATTAATGAAGGTTGGTAGCAGGGACACAAAAAATCTTTGTTTAGTTTCCCAATAATTTTTATTGGACCTTGGTTAAAAATATATACAGATATATAAAATATTAGAGGGTTTGTTTGTCAATGGTGCTCAAAAGTCACATTTTTGCTCCCGTATCATTACAGTCTCTATACGGGTGACCCCATTTTCCTTACTTAACCGTCGCCGTAGATTGAGGACCACTCAATGGGGAAGTTTTGCCAGCGACCCTCGCTGTCTGCAGCCTCTTCCTCCTCTTTAGAGCTCTTTGTCTTTTACAGTTTCAACAAAGACTGTCTTCTCTCTACATCTTCCGCACACTTTTGTCCTTTTCGAAACGTTGGAGAGGCGCGTTCATCTTCATCCAAACCCCACCTCCAGCCTTCCCATTGGTAGTCTCGCTTCTCTCCTAGACACCGTGTGTTACCAGCGGATTGTTTGCTGAGGCTAAAACTTTCCCTCCATCAGGTCACTCGGGTGATTTTGGGCATCATCAGGGTTGGGGCGTAGCGAAACCCAAATGTCAAGAACAAAGGATACTTCCAGGTATGCGGCGCCTCGCTTATCACCTCTAGCTTCCTGTGAGAAAATTGTCCGCTGAAATAGTAGGACTTATAGCCCGACACTAAATTAAATGTTCGCTGAAATGGTATGAATTAGCCCGACACTAAATTAAAAATTCGCTGATGAAGGCTAATTATGTTAAGACTTTACACCATGTTTTATTACTATCTGTAGCCTTCCTCTTGCGATGTGCCATCGTGAACGCTTAAAAATTTGGAAATTCGATTTAAAATATTTACTTTATGTCGCTTGTATGGGCGCATTTATTATTTCACTGCTTTTATTTGCGTTTTTTTATTCCATTTATAAAGTTTAAATTTGTTTCCTTACAACTACTTATGGTTTTTCATCTTGAAGACCATTTGAGATGAAAACTAATTGAGATTTTCAGTTTAGCATTTTCGAAATTTTGTTATGGTAACCATAATTGCTAGATTTCGAGTGTTATTCTTTATCTTTTTCTAGTGCATATGCCATAAAATAATTACCCCCTGATGGCACCCCTCGGGTTGCCATTTGAGGTCTAATTATTGTAATTAATTAAATTATTGTAATTAAATTGAATATTGTAATTAACTGGGTATAAATATACTATTATTGTGTAGTTATTACAATTAATTGAACAGTACGATATTAATGGACTCATGTATATCAACATATGATCCTCCGAATATATGTACATTTTGCTAGATTTTTAATTGCTATATTATAATCTAAAATCTGAAACTTTAAAATAAAATCGTACCCGAGGAAATCTTGTTTAAATTTTGAATACATCAAGCTTTATAAACCTACTTTTTTATATAGATTCTAAGCTAAAAATTAAATTTTCGAATGAATCAAAGTTCTTTTTTTCTTTTCAAATTCTCTACTTACTGAAAGTTTCAGATAAAGGATTAGAAATTTGGAAAAGCATTCAAAAATATTTTATAATTCAGTACAAAGATATTTGTGTAATGAAAAATCTCTATTGACAGAGTGAAAACTTTACAAACAACATCAAAGAAGTTTATTTGTCTTTTTTATTCTTGTAGAAATTTATTCCAAGAACTTTTACGAAACTTTTGGGCAGAAAATCGCGTAAGAATTTTTTAAAGTTTTGATGCCAGTCATAGTTCTGAAAGCCCGTTCTTTTTTAACATCATTTCTTAAATTTTAAAAGGTAAATGTACGGAGATTCAATAATTGAATACAAGACATTTTTCTAAATATAAAAGATTGAAAAACTTACATCGGACTGTAACAAAACAAATTTATATCTGATGTACGATTATTTAGAATGTAGAAAGTCGAAGCAGCAACGTTTTTATTTGGGCATTAATTCTACTATCAAATTTTAATTTTAAATTTGAATGGTTGTGGCTCCAAAGTGTACCATTATGTAATCAATTTTCAATAATCACTGATATAACTTGACGCAAAAAAAGTGAGGGAAATGTACTCATTTCTGAATACTTTCCGATCTTATAATAATTCCGAGTACGTAACTCTTAAATTTGAGGAACACATGTACTCCTTTTCAGGTGTGTTCGTAATTATATAAATACATAGTGCCTATAGTAGTCGTTTAGTCCGTCCGTCTGTGTAACTGTCCGTATGTCTGTCCACATATAATAGCACAAAAATTACTCAACCGAATGGTTAGAAATTTAAAATATATAATTGTTGCATAATTTTGAATTTTTTTGAAAGTTTTTGAAAATCGGATGGGCATTTTAATTAAAAAGACAATCAAAAGTAATCTGTTACATTACGGCCAATCGGAAAAAAGATAGTTTCGACTGCATTTTAATGACTTTACACTCTTTCGAACAAATTGTAAATTGATACGCACCTATGAAGTATACTAAAATATACATTTTTTACAATATGCGGTGTAAAGAATATTTGTTATTTATTTACAGGGTCACACAAAACTATTCCATTAAATAATGGTATAGGGGAAACATTGTTTGGGACGCGATTCAACAATATTATTCTAATTTCACATCTTATAAAATTGATGTACGTTGCTCAGGTTTACTACAAGTTACTTCCTGTATAATAAAACGAAGATAGATTTACAGAGGCACACAAAAGATTTCGGATAATACACTGTTAAAACCAATGGTGACACATTGCACCTTTTAGGGGTGAAAGGCTTGTCTCACTGGTGACACCCCTAGAGGAGCTAAAATGGCATTCTTAACTAGGGTGAAAGGATGGCACCCCTAATCCAGGGTGTTTCAGGGGGTGAAAGGACGGCATCTCAGGGAAGAATAATGACACCCCTTATCCACAGTGTTCAATAGGGTGAAAAGATGGCACCACAGGGAAGAATAATGGCACCCCTTATCCAGGGTGCCCCAGGAGGTGAAAGGATGGCATCTCAGGGGAGAATAATGATACCACTTATCCAGGGTGCCCCAGAGGGTGAATGGATGACACACATAATCCAGTGTGCCCTGTGGCATCCTACAAGAAATAGCACTCACAATCTATGGTCCACAGTTGCAACCCCCTTCCCCCCATCCCGCTTGTCAAGAAATTGTATTGGTTTGAATCATGAAATACAAAGTGTTTACCCATTTTTAAATTGAATTCTGCAGAGAAAATTATCATAATCAGTCAATATTTTGAGTCAATATTTTTTCTTTTAGATTGATGGAATATTATATTTTAAAACTCATTATCAGGTGTCCAAAGAAAAATTGTAGCATATTTTTGTAACTCAGAGAGGGATAATATGAACTACAAAAATAATCATAGAAATGCAGAGAATTCAAATGGTACTTTCATTTACATGGAGAGTATTTTAAGAAAAATTCAAAATTTTAACTTTTATACAGTCTTTGCATTTCAAAATCGCCAATCATAAGTCATCACTATTGCATTGTTAGACATACCCAAAAGGTTTTGTTAGAATAAATCGCAAAATTTACACAACCTCTACACCTATTTTCTGCCTCTAAAAATCACTGAGTTAGAGTCAAATATTGTGACTTTGTCATGCAATTTGAAGCCTGATTTTCAATTTTATGTTTTGAATTTCTTGTAAAATAAAATAAATCATGATTTTTGGCTGTCTCTAACTCAGATGTTTGGATCAAACTTTTTGGGTATGTTTAAGAAAGGGCCAGTAACTATTTTTGTGATTGGGCATTTTTAGATGCAGGAACATTATAAAAATTTGATGTTTTTTGCCTCCAAAATAAGAGAAAGTACAAACTGAATTATCTATCTTCATATGAATATTTTATAATTTTCTTATACTTTCAGAAGTAATCCGTAACCATCTTTTTTGACGTATAGTATATTGCTTGACATGTATTTTCATATTTTATATACAGGGCAACTGAAAAATATGGGGATACAGAAAAATGCTATATCCTATAAAATATATGCCATATTTTAATTAAAAAAATAAAAGAAATAACAATATTTTAAAAAATTGTTCACTGGCTTGATATTTATTTTTTACACAAGTTTGAAAACGAAAGATCACAGAATTGACAGTCCGCTGCAGATAATTCTGATTTAAATCATTCTATGCCTTGATAATTTCGCATCACATACAATGCAAACTGGGGATTTTCTATTTCCAACTTTTCTACAGAAGTCAAGTGAGTTAAGATCTGATTGTTCCAAGGCAATGCACCTGTTATTAAATATCCACGCAGATGGGTGCTGAAGGTCAATGTTGTTTTTGCTCCATGTGAAGGCCCCAAATACTGCTGGAAATTCCATTAAAATTATTTTGCTTCCATGAGGCGAACACTTCGTTGAATATATTAGTTACTGATCATTTTGACGGTTGTAAACTTTTCGGAGGATTAAGATTTTCATATAATGGAAGAAATGCTACAAATTTTTAAAATTAGCATTTCTCAGATTTTAGTTCTGAAATATCAATGTCAAACAACGCACCAATATTTTTTTTCAGCTACCCTGCTGTATCTATTAAAAAAATGTAAAACACAAATTAGAAAAGAATATGTAATAAATGCTGTGTAACTTTTAAATTAGTAAGAATATTTCATATTCTTTAAAATTCTTCCAGAAAGATAGCCATTAAGCTATGAAATGAATTATAGAAAATAAGTTCATTTTATAGTTGTGGTAAAATCACAGATGAAATTGAGTAAAAAAAATCATTTTTACAATATATGTAGTACTTACCTTTATAGTGAACTTATGCAAATCCATATTTTATAGCATATATCCACACAGGATTAGAAATTAAGAACTGTATGTAAGGTGTCAAAATAATGCCTACAATTTTTTTTCGATGTGCCAACTGCATTTCATATTTTCTTATTTCTTTTCACAACCATGTTAATAGTAATAATATTGCATTGCATATTTAATTTTAATGTATTGAAGGGAAGTAAGGAGGAAACTTCATATATTAAACACTTTTTCTTACTAAACAAAATAAAAACTGACTTTCCATAAGTATGAAACCTGATTAAACTAAAATATTTGGATTCTGTAAAAACTCACTCTTTTTATAAAGCTAATATGCATATAAAACAGATAATCAAGCAAATATGTCCACAGAAAGAAAATATGAGCTTTAGCTATAACTAGGGATAAGCTAATTTTTAAAAAATCTGAGACTAACAGTACATCAGAAAACAAAAAGTTAGCAAATAAATGAATCTTTGGTTGCCAATTATGGTGTGGCATTTAAAACATTTCCAAATCACACACATTTTTTTGTTTGTTTGAGGGAGTACAAAAATTTTAATTAATTTTAATACAGTTTCTTATTTTAGGAACATATAAGGATGCAGAAACATCTCATAATAAAAGAAAATCTTGTTTACAGGGGTGTAATATCCAAGGACCAGTTTTATCAGTCATTGATTAAAGTGAAGTTAACTTAGAGGTTATTGACAGGTTCAAAATTCTTAGACACGTGCTGATGTCATGGTGCAGAGGGGGGATGTATGCTAAAATACAAATGAAAGCATTTGCTGAACAAAAATTAAAGTTAAAGAATGCTAGCTATCAAGATTTGACGACTAGGAATAATTTTTTCTATTATTTAGTTTCATTTGACGACTAACGACTGCTGATTTCTACTCCTGTATCCACATCAAAACACTTTCTGCCAAATTGTTTTTGTGTTTTGACTTATTGCATCTGAAATTTTAATCCAAAGAGTAATTATAATAAAAGGAATAAAACACTGAATTAAAAAAACAATCTTTTAGTTCAAATAATCTTTTTATTCTAAACACCAAGAATGTATTAAATATTATTAAACAAAGACGTGACACTATGTGGAACTGATGCCACTGAGAAAGTTTTGAAGACATAAGTATCTAATAAAAATGATAAAAATTTAAATTGGCTTTTGCTATAGTTAACGTTAAACAACCAAAATAATGCATACACCACAAAGTAACTAAGTTTATAAAATTATCAGTTTTTGTAATTAAACTGCTTATGTAAAATTAATACATAGCATGAGTATTTTAACAAGTTGCTTGAATTGCGGAGCACAATAATAGGTTGAAACACAGAAATTTCTGCATCTTCTTCATGACAAAGAGTCGGAAACTTTTCTTGTATCAAGCATGGTAATGTAAGTACTGTAAATCTAAGTTCACTATCTGAAATAATAATAATAACACATTAAGGAAAACACACAACAAGACAGTCCAATTAAAATGTATCATCAAAGTACAGCAAAAATGGTAGATGAACAAAGAAAGAAAGAATAAAATTTAAATTATAGCTCACAAGGTTATCAAAGCCTGACAGCTAATGTGCCCGCAGGTTCTGTATGTAACGTGATAACTCTTTATATAAATATCAGATTTGCTTCAAATTTTATATACAGGTTCATTCTGATAAGGTTCTCCACTGATTAGCATTGGAGGTTCATTGGTTAAATATGAAGGTGGGAGAAGAGAGTGCTACCCCCCTTAATTTATATAAATATGCAGAAATCATGCAGAATTATCAAATTTTCTTCAAATTTTGTTAATAGGTTCACTCTGATAAGGCACTTCCCTGATTAGTTTTAGGGGCTCATTGGTTAAGTATAAAGAGGGGTGGTAGTTAATCCACAGTCCAATAACTTACAGTTGATTTCTTTTATTTTTGGAAGGGCATTATTCTTTGAAATAAGAGTATAATATACAGTTGTATGTATAGCATGCGAGCTCAATGCCATCAGTTTAACTGGGCACTTTCCTTTTTATTGCCTATTTTCGGACAGCACGAGAAAATTACATGACCAACTCATACTTGTCATTCAGATATTCTTTTCCTGTGTTATCATTAAGAGTTACAAACTGTTTACATTATTAACCATATTTACAAAACATATTTTGCAACAAAGTGTGTATTCCAGATTAGCAACGAATTTCCCTAACTTGTCCAGGTATTCCATACCAGTAATAATAAGTAAAAAAATGAGGAATTTTATTCAAATTTATTAGTACGCCCCTATTATGTATCCTATATTGACAATAATCAATGAATATATGGATACAACCCCTCGTGTTTTTCCTTCATTTTGGGAATAACGAATTTTAAACGTATTCTATTGACGATTATTTTCAAAATTTTCAAGATGTGATTTTGCGACTTTCAGAAAAGTTGCTCTATACATTTGGCTAACATAATATGCAAATGAAATTTTGATATCTTTGACGCATGCGCAGTGAACAATTATTTAGTAAACCTACTCAAAATTCGAACAATTTTTATTACTTTTTTAATTCTGATTACAGGGTATTGTCTGCAATGTTGTTTGTCACTTTTTCTGAAAAGAATGTTACTTTATATTAAGAACTCTTCAAATTATAAGCAAAAATCTTTGGTAAATTTGAGACTGTTTTTCGGATTCGTAGAAAACATTAATATTTCTACGAGTATATATGCTATCGACATAAAAATGAACACAGTTTATTACAGTAAGCCACTTAATCATAATCTACAGTTTGAGCGCCTTTGCTACATTAGTTTGGACAGGGTTATCCAAAAGATATCCAAAAGGTATTCATTTTTTTTAATTTGTTGACGGTCCCCTAATGGAGTTTCGGAATAAATCCTCCAGGGAAATATATGAAATTGTATTACACTACCTGGCCATTGATTATCGTCAACTTGCGATTATAGACATTTTGCTAAATATCTAGAAAAATACACTGGTGTCCAAAAGTTAAGCATAATTGGTAATTAAATAATTATTTTTAAGTAATGAAAGAAATATGAATCGGAATGTGCTGAAACTCCAGGTGTGTAAACAAAATAGTACGCGTCACATATTTTCGTGAAGAGTTTTCCCCGAAATCGAACAGGGGACCGTCAACAAATTGAAAAAAACGAAGATCTTTTGGATAACCCTGTCAAAACTAATGCAGCAAAAGCGTTCAAACTGCACATTTTGATTAATTGGCTTATTGTAATGTACTGTGTTAATTTTTACAAGGATAGCATGTATACTCGTAGAGAAATTAAGGTTTTTATAAAAACAGTCCTAAATTTTTCCAAGTGTTTTGCTTATAATTTGCAGAGTTCTTATTATAAAATAATGTTCCTTTCTGAAAATATGACAAACATCATTGTACACAATACCCTGTCATCAGAATTTAAAAATAATAAAAATTTTATGAAAAATGAGTATGTTTAGTAAATAATTTTTCAATGCGCATGCGTCAACGATATCAAAATGTCATTTGCATATTGTGTTAGCTAAATGTATAGAGCAACTTCTGTAAAAGTTTCAAAAACATAGCTTGAAAATTCTGAAAATGGGAGCCTATAGAATCAACTCAAAATCCGTTATTCCTAAATGAAGCAAAAAGATGAGGGGCTGTATCCATATTCCAATGTTTAGTGCCTACACAATATTGCACGTACAACTATATTTAGGTAAAACCCCTGATTTTTTTGCTTCTTTTAGGAATAACGGATTATCCTGAAACTCTCAGTGTATAAACATAATAGTACAGGTCATATATTTCCGTGAAGATTTTTTCCAGAGCCTTATAGGAGACCGTCAACAAATTAAAAAAGAATGAATATCTTTTGGATAACCCTGTCAAAACTAATGCAGCAGAAGCGCTCAAACTGTAGATTGTGATTAAGTGGCTTATTGTTTTAAACTGTGTTCATTTTTATGTCGATAGCATGTTACTAAATAATTTTTCACTGCGCATGCGTCAACGATATCAAAATTTCATTTGCATATTATGTTAGCTAAATGTATAGAACAACTTTTGTGAAAGTCGCAAAATCATAGCTTGAAAATTCTAAAAATAATCGTCAATAGAATAAGTTGAAAATCCGTTGTTCCCAAAATGACGCAAAAAAATGAGGGATTTTATCCAAATGTAGTAGTAAGTTCCGTATTGTGTATTCTATATTGACACTAATCACTGAATATATAGATACAACCCCTCTTGTTTTTGTTTCATTTTGGAAATAACAGATTTTTAAGTGATTCTATTGACGATTATTTTTAGAATTTTCAAGCTTTGATTTTGAAACTTTCACAAAAGTTTCTCTATACATTTAGCTAACATAATATGCAAATGAAATTTTGATATCGTTGACTCATGCGCAGTGAAAAATTATTTAGTAAACCTACTCATTTTTCATACAATTTTTATTGTTTTTTAATTCTGATTACAAGGTATTATGTACAATGTTGTTTGTCATATTTTCAGAAAATATTATTATTTTATATTAAGAACTCTGCAAATTATAAGCAAAAATCTCGGAAAAATTTGGGAGTATTTTTATAAAAACCTTAATTTCAATACGAGTTTACATGCTATCGACATAAAAATGAGCACAGTTTTTAACAATAAGCCAATTAATCACAATCTACAGTTTGAGCGCTTTTGATGCATTAGTTTTGGCAGGGTTATCCAAAAGATAGTCATACATTTTTTAATTTTTTGGCTGTCCCCTATAAAGTTTCTGGAAAAAATCTTCACGGAAATATATGACCTGTACTATATTGTTTATACACTGAGAGTTTCAGGATAATTCCTCATGTATTTTTCTAGATATTTTGCAATATGTCTAAAATCGCAAGTGGACGATAATCAATGGCCAGGTAGTGTATTATATATATACAATAAAATTTTCAGGATAATTCCTCATACATTTTTCTAGATATTTAGCAAAATGTCTAAAATCGCGATTGGGCGGTCATCTCTGGCCATATAGTGTATATCAGGAGCTTTAGGGCCCCTTTTGCTATATGGGGGAAAGTCGGGTGGAATGGGGCAGTAGGTTTTTCTCTTTGTGCATTATTCTAAACATTTCATCGATCGCACACAAGATGAAGCAATGGTAATCCATTCTTCAGTTTACAAAAAATATTGATATGCATAGACTTGCGAAAAAATTACGAAAGAAAAAAATTATTTCAAAAATCCAATTTAAATTTGATTTATTTGCTTTCAATATATTAAAGACTTATTTATTTATAAATGTAATAGTTTCCATATTTATGGAACATTGTACTGTATATTATCCATAATTTAAACTAAGCCTAAAGCAGCATTTTTGTTTGAACAAGAAGTTTAACACAAATAAGGAAGTGGCGAGGAATGGGACATGCCGGAAAAGGGAGGAATGGGATGCGCCCAGTTCCCTTTTTTAATTAATAATAATGCGAATTGCTAACATGCAAATATTTTTAGAGGATAATATATTAATTATAACATTGATAATATATGCATTCATACTTCAAAATGTAAATAAATTGATGATTATTACGCAACGCTAGGCACAGAAAAAGACCCGGATGATAATGCAAAGTCTATGGAGGCGTTCTTTTCAAATATTTCGCCCAAATTTTAATATTTTTACGTGATTGTTTTGCACAAAATTGCTGAGGGCGATCCGCAACCGGCGTAGTTCTTACTTTTTCAATTTTGGTTTCAGATTTTTTTTAATCACTTTAACTTACGAAATCGGTTTAAACCGGTTCTGAAATTGAAACTATCGTTATACAAAAAATATAAAAGCAAAATCGAAAAAATAAAACCTAGTCCGGTTATGGATCATCCTGAGCTGTCTTGTTCAAAAAAATCATGTAAAAATATTAAAACTTGAGTTAGGTATTTGAAAAGAACGCTCCTATAGACTTTTACATTATCATCCGGGTCTCTTTCTGTGCCTAGTGTGGGGCCTTAATGACACCTATGACAGAAAATCCTGAATTTTCATTCCAGTCATGAAGATACTGGAATTTTATATTGTGGCATATACATTATAAACTTACAACCTTTGTTTGATTGTTTATCTTACCGACACTATAGGTTATTTTGTGCTTTATAGCTATTTTTTATTATTGCTGTCCCATAACTCTTAATGAGGAGGTATGAGACACATTTTGAAACTTACGTTCTTTTTAAAATAAAATATTATTTGTACGTCATGTTTCTATATTGTTCAGGGGGATTAAAAAGTGTTTTACCTTGCATGCTATAAATTGAAATTTTTCTTTTTGTATATATATATATATATAAAATTCTTACTTTTGTAAAAAAAAGTCCCACACCACCCCACTCTCCCCTACATAGATATTATACATTAATACACCAATTACATGAAAATAGAATTTTTATCAATAGTATTAAAATACAGTTTAAGGGCTAACAGTTTATTGTATATCCTTAGGTTTTTACCAACTTCTCCCCAGGTTTTTACCGGTAAAAAGCCAACCCTGTTTATTGTTCTTGTTTCAGAACGGGAGGAATGAAAGATTGTTAAAAATTATGTCATTAGAAAAATGTTTAAGATTTATAAATGACAGTGCAAAAATCGCCTTTAAAACACGAGATCTTCATCACCTGCGGAAAAATTTCACATTTGAGTAAAATTACGATATAAGTTTTTATTCATTGTTATATTTTTTGAACACTATTTCTGTAAACTATTCTGAAAGTTCAGTGGAGTAAATACAGATTGTTTTCCTTTTATAATTTGAATGTTCATGACTACAAATTTGTCATATCGGATGATGTTGATGATTGAGAAAGGAGGGGGGACTGATTACGGTCTAATCAAACTTAAATTACTATTATTGAAAAAAAATATTTTATTTTATTTAACCATAAAATTCTGCTACTAAATAAGGTTTAATGCGAAAGAATACTTTCGAAAAAAATTGGTGTAAATCTGCATAGCCGATAATCAGATCATAAAGTTTATTCATTTCAATACCCTAACATTTTCTCATCTTTTTGAAAGAAAATGAAACCAAAAGTATGAAAATATGAAGAATTGGAAGTAAGACAACATAATGGTAAACCCAAGATACCGCTAAATTCGGGTTTTTAGGCATTTCCCACCAAGGTATGACTTGGCTGACTAATAACGTTTTAATATGCAAATCGAGGTTTTATCCGTGATTTTTATCCTTAAATGAGACTAAATGATTGTCCGTGCTAACGCCTCCCGATCTAATCTTATTATGAAGATTATTTTGGAAATAATGGTGGTTAATAAGGAAAATATTAATAATGAAAACCCTGTAAATAAGTTTTGATTACTTTAAGATTTGCAAGTATTCAATTGTCTTAAATGAAAAAGTTACCCCCCCCCCTCTCAAACAAAGACAAATCAGGTATACTGAAACAATATTAGAGAAGTTACGTGAGGCTGCAATATGGTGTGAATTAGCCTTTACAGGAGGGGTTCGGATAGCATCTATTCGACAATATATGCAAAGCCGGCCAGATGCTGTCCGAGATCCCGTGTAAAGGTTAAAATTAAAACTTCGCGAATAAAATTAATTGCTCTTAACTGTATATAGACGCAAAAACATATTTTAGCCTTAACTGCTCTGACAAAAATTATTACAAAACTACTGTGAGCTGTCTGTCAGACCATTTAATCTGAAGATGAATAAAATGTTACATTAATTCTCAGAATACTATTTATGTATTAAACTTTATGTACAAGAATATTATAAATCAAATTCAGCTATTCAAAAGTATTTAGAGGTAGTAATAAGACTCCAAACTAAAAAAAATTGACCAGTATCTATAGTTAAACTAAAAATTACAAGTTAAACTGTGAAACTTGAAAAACTCACGGTGTCTGAGACCACTAATAGCAGTTAAGGGTTAAATCTAAACAGTTGAGTTTAAACACAAGGTAAAATGGTCATGGAATATTCCGATTGCAACAAGATTCGTCTATAATAACTGATTTGTAATGAAAAAATATGTAAATATTTTTACAATCTTTCATTTCGCTCTTTCTAATTGTACGCCCTTAGGATTCCCGTGCCTAGAGCAGTTTGCTCCAATTGCTCCTCGGTAGCTAAGGCCTCGAGAAATCATTTAAAAATATTGACATGTAAACGAGAAATTATAAAATAACTGCCTCATAGGTTTAACATTAGCAAGCGGGTATTTTGGTGAGAGTGTAGCTTGTAGCTTCACATAATAAACTTACCAATCAATCATACTAACAAACAAATCTTATTTATTGTTTTTTATGACATTACATATAGGGATGTACGATGAATTAACGTAACAATAAAATAAAATAAAATAAAGTTATATCTTACCTTTAATCAGACTTTGCCCGGTTCACTGGTCGCGCAAATCGGATCGTTAAGTCCTCATTGTTATTTCATTGTAGCTGAGTGGTTAGTCCTCAATTAATATCGCCAATTTACGCACTGCCATGTTTTGATTTGCTCACAGCCGTAAACTTTACTTGTCGACACCGAAAGCAGAAAGACACACGTCATAGCGCATGCGCATGTTGCCAGTCACCCGATGAGGTGGTACATTGCTACTCATACGAAGTGCATGGCACCTTATTTAGCTCCCATCATCCAGTAACAGATCTGTCGTCACCCCAACCACATTTTCAAGCTCCTATGACACCCTAGAGTTCCAAATGGCACCGCCTTTTCACCTCCGGGTCCCAAATGGCACCGGTTTGTCACCTTTATTTTTAACAGTGTACATTGCATCCAAAATGCAGCATAGTATTACATCAAGTTCTGAATATTTATAAAATTTCGTTTAATACGAACTCACCTCATTTGCTACACTGGACGTGCAATTTCCAACTTGTTTTACTTTCAATGTTCTTATAAAAATCCATCAGGCTTCACTCTTTTGATTTCTTTTTCAAGAAATCCATGGCAAGTTTTTTCTGCAAAAAAAGTGGAATGTGAATGTGTTGATGTAAATCAGTACGTATATATTCAATTCGCCGATATATTTTTCCACGGTTTGTAAGGTATATAAATTGTAAGATACAACTTTGTACAGTATAATATAAATAATTTATAACATAAGATTTTTTTCAAGATGTAGTTCGTAAATTTAAAACACGCAACTTAATTGTTTTTCATGTTATAACGTTCAATATAGCATCCATGATTACTAAATAATTTCTATTGATATCTTTAAGAAGCGAATAGAGTAACAAGAGATTATATTAAAATTTGTTGTGAAAACTTACTTTTGAATCCGGCTTGTCATTCATATTTAAAAATATCGTGTACTCGTTTCTGAAGCAGCACTGCCTAAAAAAACGAGTGCATTGGAGTTTTCACTTTTAAGCGGAATATTTATAACAATGATCTTCCATTTTGTAATCAAATTGCAATGATCATGTGAAATTGTATTATATTAGATTAATTTTAATCATGATTATTCAATCGGTAAATTAACTATAAAAGATGTAAATTTTCCATTTTTTGCGTGAAAAAATTCCGGGCCAGGATTCGAACCAGGGATGTATTGGCTGAAGCCGCCAATGCTCTTCCAACTGAGCCATCCCGGACACGAACACTGGAGGACTATAACAGAGTAATTTAAATTGTAATTAGAAGTAAATTTTCCATTTTTCAACATCTGTTCAACATCTGTTATAATTAATTTACCGATTGAATAATCGTGTTTAAAATTAATCTAATATAATTTCGTATGCAGCGATTTTCTGCAATTCCATATATTGACCTTCGATTTCTTTTGTTGAGCTGATTCAGTATATCAGACCAGATTAAGTGATCGTTGAGGTTATTTTTGCATGAAATAGTCCTCCAGTATTCGTGTCCGGGATGGCTCAGTTGGAAGAGTATTGGCGGCTTCAGTCAATACATCCCTGGTTCGAATCTTGGTCTGGACTTTTTTCATCCAAAAAATGGAAAATTTACATCTGAAACTGTATTATGTCATTGCTATCCAAATCTATTTATCTACTGCTGCTAGTACTACTACTAATAATAATAATAATACAATTGGATGATTTTAAGACCGTATTTTGAGATACATAAAAGTATTATGAATACATTTCTGCAGTACCGGAATTATTTTTTTTCCTTCTGGGTAATCTATACATACAAAAGTAAATCAAATATACAATACAAGTCATGTTACAGTCAAAAGTACTCAGCTTTTTGCGCACCAACAGCTTATGATGCAATAGGGTGCTGGTTCCCATCAATATACAGAAGTTCAAGCAAAATCGTTCGGAATCAGTACGTTGCAGTCTTAACCCTGAGATTGACAGTTTACTCTTAGCGTTGAGTCCATGCCATAAAATCAGCACGTAAAATCTCTGGTGTGCAATATCCTCTTATTGGTGCGTGCATAGCTGGGAAGGGTGCCTAGCCAGGAAGTTATTACCTTCTGGATAGGATCAAAATTGTAGAGAAGCAAAATCAAACTTTCTTCCTTTCGGCGTTTCCTCAAATGGAACCTACACACTTTAGTCCTTTAGCTTTGAATTGGCCTTCGACTTCAGAAAATTATTCACATTAGCTACAACTTAGCAACCATTTTTAATTGATAGTTATAATTATTAATTAGATTTAGTTGTAAGTATATTTTTTCAGCATTCAAATTTTGTATGAAAAAAGTTTAAACATTTAAAATTTCCAATAACTGGCAGTTTTAAAGAATGAATAAATTTTCACATTGGATTTAAGTTAAAGTATAAATGAAATTTTCGATTAACTGAATTAAAATTAAAACATAAGTTGCGAAGTCTTATAGAAAAGTGATAACGTTGAACATGTGTTTAAAAGTTACTTTTTGTTCGTGAATGGCTGAAAAATTAAGTCGAAACGTTAAAATTCATCAGAATAATGCAACATAAAAATGCAAAAATGATTTACAACTTAAAAGATATTTATTACAGTTTTATTATTTAAAATATCAAGTACTTTCTTCTATGTATCTAGCCATCACCATGATTTTAGATTTTAACAGGCGGACTTTAAGAACACTACGCCTTTTATGAGTAAATATGGGTAGGTAGTGTTTTGGTGCCTGCTTAAATCCGAATTCCTGAAGATGGCTCTGTAATAGTCAAAAGTATTTGATAGTTATAATAATAGAATTATATCAGTCACCTTTTGGATATTGAATCATTTGTGCTTTTTTTTATATATTTTTAATACTTTTGGCTAAAGCTAAACTACATATAGATCATAATGTTAGTTAAAAAAATTTAATTGTGACGTGATTTTGGAGAAAGTATGTTTTTTTTAAATGGCATTATAAAAAGGAATTTATTTTCTAGAAAACAAAGCGATTTAAATATTTTTATTTATAATAAAAAAAATTAAATCAATTCAGTAATTCCCTTGAAAAAGTTACATTATATTATCTGTTTTGACCAAGTTTTTTCATATGTTGTTATTCCTTACATTTCTTCTTTCTTAGTAGCCTTGATTGCTGAATATTTATACTGAGGGATTGAAAATTAGGTAATTCATGAAAAAAATTGTTATTTTTAAAAAATCAATCCAAACAGATTCCTTTTATAAATAGTTGAAAACACTTTAATGAAATTGTGAAGTTTAATTTTTACGTTTTTTTGATAAAGATTTTGTACAAACACATGTACAAAATTTGTCAGAGTGCAATAATCTGACTAACCTTTTTAAGCTATTCATGGCCTTGAAATTTATTATTACACACAATATTTAAGATTCCTGAAAAGTTTTTTTAAAAATGAAAAATACTTGGAAATTAAAAGAAAACTTTTATAAAATATGATTTAAAATATATAATAATTAAAATTTTTCAACCTTTTGAATTTTAAACTGGCGAAAAAAAATATTAATTTTCGATTTAAATTAGATTAAAACAAACGTTTTAGAAAAGAATTGCATTAATTTAAGGATTACAGCTTCCCTGCCTAGTAAGAATTAAAGTGCATATGAAAAATTGAATCAATGTGAAAAACCTTTTATTAATTATCGCGGTGTCGTGATTAGGTTAATAATAAATGAAAAATTAAATTGAAAAAAATTTACAAAAAAAAATTAAATAGCTTTTTTTTTTTTTTTTTTTTTTTTTTTAAATCTTTCTCGTAGTTTGTATAAAATGAATGTACACATTTCCTCAGAACTTTCTATAAGAAGATGATATGATATTATTGTTATTATTCTTTTAAATATACGTTAATTATCAAAGATTTCGCACTCCATACAATGTATTAGTATCGTCTACATGTTTTGTTTATGTATTATGCATATAGGGATCCAAATGCTCTGGGCAGTTTTATTTTAAAGTAATTACTTTGTCATAACCCTTTAAGACTGTTCGTCACTCAGTTTTTAATTTCCCTTCGGTAATGTTAAGTCTATGGCCATTTGATGTATACTTATAATTAAAAAAGTTTCTCAGGAGATTAATTTTTTTATTTCTGTTTTTAATAAACACTTCTGAACCCCTGAAAGCAGAACAAAAGGGCAAAATTGTAATATTGTTTTCTCTGTAATTTTTTTTTCTAAATGCTAAAAATAGAAGTTTTTTGCAACAAGATATTATGTATTTTATTACGTATAGAGATATAACCTTTGCGTGTATTAATCATATTTTAATTTCTTAAAAGTATTTTATATTTGTACAACGATAGCAATTTAAATAATGGTTCTGATGCAGTGAAACCTGCAGCTCAATGAACGGATATATCAGTTCGAAGCAATGAGAAGGTGCAAGATGTCTCTTTTTTTCTTAGCTATCAAACTATTTCTAAAATAAAGTCTTAAAATTTCTTAAAAGTATTTTATATTTGTACAACGATAGCAATTTAAATAATGGTTCTGATGCAGTGAAACCTGCAGCCCAATGAACGGATATATCAGTTCGAAGCAATGAGAAGGTGCAAGATGTCTCTTTTTTTCTTAGCTATCAAACTATTTCTAAAATAAAGTCTTAATTTAATTTTTCATTGCCAAATTTGAATCCAAATTCAAGTTAAACGTTAAACGTTTAAGTTCATTGCTACTTCTACTTTCAATTATATAGTAATTATCGGCTTTTCTATTTCGAAATGAGGTGATGTATTTGCAGTGCTGTAGTTGAAAAAAAATATTTGTGGGAACTTACCAGAGAAGATTATGATGCTACCGGACTTTTGTTAACCAAAAGACAATTTGAAACATTTAGTTAAAAGCAGACTTTTTTAAAAATTGACAGTTATACTTATTAATTATATTGAAGTTTTTGTAGTAATATAATTTGTTTTCATTCAATAAAAATTGGGCAGCTGATATCAGTTCAGAACTTCCGCCCCCTGAATACTAGGCCTCAGCGCTGGCAAAAAATGGCGGCTGCCGAAGGTGGATTCTTTTCAGCGTGTCTATGGTTCCTTCATTTTTGATACCAATAACTTTTTTAAAGATTTTTCACTTTATTTTTCTGCGATTAAAGGAGTCTAAGAAATCTTCTATAAAATACTGGAGTCAAAACTTAGTGGACCATGCACACGTTAAAAAAATTCCGTCTTCGGCATTTTTGTGTCAGAGCTCAGGCTTAGTATTCAAGAGGCGGTGGCAACACGACGGCTTAAAGACACCTGACTGGTTGAAATATCTCCTTTCTTGATGAATGGAAATGGATCTTCTTAAAACTAGCAAAATTAATGTTTTGCTTTAAGAAAAAATAAATTTTGCTCTAACGCATTTTTTTTTTTTTTTTTTTTTTTTTTTTTTTTTTTTTTTTACATTAGCAAGCCAAATATTTCTGGGAACGGCGCTCCCACGCGTTCCCACCCAATTACAGCACTGTGTATTTGTATAAATGAACAGCAATTAGTTATTAAAATATTCTCCGATAAATGCCTTGGAGGAAAATGCAGGTCGAACGTACTACGAAGTTTTAAATAAAATACATATTTTAATTTGTAACATCTATTTTATTATTTTAATCAAATTTTAAGTACAACAGGGAGCTTTTTAAAGTTCATACAACTATTTTATAATAACGTATTTTCAGCATTTTCCCTTACTACATCAATTGATAAATTGCCGAATAGTCTTTATGTTTATAATGGTATACGAGTAACAACAACAATGGATTTAATTATGCGCAAAACCACGCTCGAAAAAAAAATAAGGTACCCTGGGGTAATAACGCCAGGCGGGGTAATAACGCCAAGTGCTTATATTTTGCATAATTATGAAATAATCAGGTAAATGACACCCATGTGCTCTGCGCAGAAGGGTTTTGAGTCATATAAATCGCAAAAAACAGCTTCAAGTTAATTTGTTTCATTTTTAAGTCTTATTGTTTTTACAAACAACTAAAATTAACGCTTGATCTAAAATTTGCGAGATACGTTTTGTGATGTGAAGACGATCTTTTTATCCGGAAATACTTTGTTAATTACATAAATTTGTAGTGCATTTCATGTACTTTTAAAATGTTGTTGAAGATTTTGAATATCTTCTCGAGATAATTTGTAATTTAAAATGTACTGCGCAATAACTATACCGGGGTAATAACGCCAATCCTTGACATTAATACCCCGGTTGATTCCCTACAGTGGCCGAGTTACATCCTAAATACTGATTCAAATAAACACAGTTAAAACTGTGGAATGTTTCTCATATTTCTATTTAAACGGTCTTTTTTAAGCAAAAAGAAGCTCACGGTCTGATATTCTTTTGCCTCATCCCCCCCTCCCACACCACACCTTTATTTTGTTTTACACTTTCACAAAAAATTGAACATTTTCAATAGCTGAGAATGCAATTTGTCAATTTCTAAGTTTGTAGAGTTTGTATTTTTAGAATTAGGCTATCTACATGCAATTATTCCACCTTATTTCATAGTTTTGTTTGCATGGCGTTATTACCCATATAGGTGGGTAATAACGCCAAATAGCATTGGTCAAGAAAAAACGCCATTACATTTTATGAATACATATCTGTTAAATTATTTTATTTTATATAGATAGTCAATGAGTTGCTGTATCAGATCCTATATTTGTTTGAAAAATAAAATCTAAAACTAAGCCGTGAAAATTGGTAGAACCTTAACGTGGCGTTATTACCCCAGGGTACCTTATATATATATTTGGCTCTGAAGCTGCAACCAAAGAAGTCTAAAAAGCATTGAAAAGTATAGTTTAAAGACGGCTTTGCCTGGAAAAATAGTGTTTTCAACAGTGTAATGTAGAAAATAAAAAAGAGACTAATATATATTTGAAAATAGTTAGATATGGCAATACCAAAATTTTCTTCTATCTGATTCATGTTAATACTTCCTGAAAAATGCAACATAGCTGTGCCGCCAATTAAACGATTTACACCAAAATCTAGTCAGCAGCAATAACTTATGTCACCTTCTAATTGCATCTGAAGTTTGCTAAAAATCAATGCATTAGCTTCTGAGATAGGGCTATTGAGGGAAAAAATGCATTACAAATGCTACCTATTGTGTGATGCACAAAAAAGAAAAAAAAATCAGGATTAATTTTTACCAGGTATTAACTGAATCTGAAGTTGATATAAATCCATGCATTAGTTATTGATTCATGCTTATTGCAAAATCCTAAAAAAGTACGCATAGCAGTGACTCCTGTAGGGCGATTTATACCAAAAACTAAACATCATTAATATATTTTAGAGAATAACTTAATATAAAGTTTCATGGAATCTGTGCGTTAGTTCTTGAGATAGAGCAATACATGTACAATAATCATTAATAATGCAGCATAGTAGCGCCACCTCTTGAGCGATTTGCAACCAAAAGTTATCAATACCAAATTATATCAGGGACTAACGGAATCCAAGTTTTTATGAAAATCTGTGTAATAGTTCTTGTGATATAGCTGTTGTGGAAATTGTGAATAATGCAGCACGGAAGCGCCACCTATTGAGATAAATACACGAAAACCTCATCAAAAAGCAGCTGCAAATAATCAGCTGCAGTTTATATTAAGATCTAACAGAAGATAAAGTTTTATGAAATTCCGTTCAGTAGTTCTTGAAATAGAACGCACACAAATCGTATACATATCGTACATACAAACTCACTGAGTGGTAGAATAACAGAATGACAGAGTGACAAACAGACTCACAGACAGATATTTTCTTAAAACCATGAAATCGTGTTCAGGACCTTCTTAAATGTATAAGTCCACCAAAAACGGAAGTTGAAAATTTTAATGAATCCAATACTTTCTCCTTGTAAAGAAAGAAGAAAGTAAAAATTAATTAATAAATAATTAATTAATTTTACCAATTATAATAGTTTCAATTTAATTACATTATGCGCTATTAAAAATAAAAGTGACAAACCAGTTACATTTGGCGCCATAAGGTTTAAAGGTGTTACCATTTGACACCCGCGGCCTTAAAAATGTGTTTGGCGTACTGTTTGATCCCTATCTTGGTGATTTACACTAATTAGGCTGCCGCGCAATGCATACCGTTGAAAGGTTTGCATCAGGGGATGACCTCCTCCTCCGCCCCCCGCTTGCTACGCCACTGTCCTGAAGTTGAGATCTCAGAAAGACTAGCAGAATTGGATATTTTGGAAATGTGAAAAATAAAAATAATTCAGCAGCGAAGATGATGAAAATGAAAATGATCATGATGTAGAAATCAACGCACCTTCATATTATGAATAGTTAAAATCATTTGAAACAATCCAAGATGGATTGTATTTCGAAGAAAATACAACTGAAGGAGTTTTTGGCGCAATACAAAGATATGAGACGTATTATGAGAGGAAACATTTTTTCAGACAAAATTAACAGACTTTTTCAGTAAATAAGATTAGGAATGCATGCGGTAATGTATGATTGATATTACTTGTTATAATAAATTCGATAATGTTTCATTAATTTTAATTTAAAACTACTTTCTTAGAATTGAAGATAGAGTGTATTCCCGTACAATATCGAATATTAAATTCTTCATGAATAAAGATTCTTAAAGCTTTCATTATTTCGAATTTTAAGGGGATGAAATAGATTTGCGCTTTCATTATAAATTAAGCTGAAAATGATATTTTTATTGAAAAATTGAATTAACTTATTTCTTTTCAAATTTACTTCTTGAAGAAGATTTCAGGCTAAAGCTTAATAGTTTGAACTTTTTTTTGGTACGTTGTTGGTGCAAATAAATAAAATCGATAAATAGTTAAATAAATGAAATGCTGAAAATATGAAAAACTCGCAAGCAAATGTCGAAAAAGTTTATTTGCTTCTCATATTTAATATATACATTTGAAACAAATATTTTTGTACAACTTTTAATCCTTTTAGCCTCTGAGGTTTTATCCACAGTTTTATTAAAGTATTCGCAAAATTTTGTAATCAGAATTTTGAAGTTTGACTCACAAAATTCAGAATTATGTTATCATAATTAATTAAATTTTCTTTTGCAGTTTGGTGTCTTACAATGTTTTTATTATTATTATTATTATTCAGACTAAAAGAACATTAAAAACCAATATAAAGAAATTAAAGATGCGAAGAAAAGCAGAAAATATTCTAAGAACAAATAAATTTATAAATTTTTGTCATAAAAATCTATCAAATAATTTAACGTTGTGATATAGCTGTTGTGGGAAAAATGCAGCATGGAAGCGCCACCTATTGAGATAAATACACGAAAACCTCATCAAAAAGCAGTTGCAAATAATCAGCTGCAGTTTATATTAAGATGTAACAGAAGATAAAGTTTTATGAAATTCCGTTCAGTAGTTCTTGAAATAGAACGCACACAAATCGTATACATATCGTACATACAAACTCACTGAGTGGTAGAATAACAGAATGACAGAGTGACAAACAGACTCACAGACAGACATTTTCTTAAAACCATGAAATCGTGTTCAGGACCTTCTTAAATGTATAAGTCCACCAAAAACGGAAGTTGAAAATTTTAATGAATCCAATACTTTCTCCTTGTAAAGAAAGAAGAAAGTAAAAATTAATTAATAAATAATTAATTAATTTTACCAATTATAATAGTTTCAATTTAATTACATTATGCGCTATTAAAAATAAAAGTGACAAACCAGTTACATTTGGCGCCATAAGGTTTAAAGGTGTTACCATTTGACACCAGCGGCCTTAAAAATGTGTTTGGCGTACTGTTTGATCCCTATCTTGGTGATTTACACTAATTAGGCTGCCGCGCAATGCATACCGTTGAAAGGTTTGCATCAGGGGATGACCTCCTCCTCCGCCCCCCGCTTGCTACGCCACTGTCCTGAAGTTGAGATCTCAGAAAGACTAGCAGAATTGGATATTTTGGAAATGTGAAAAATAAAAATAATTCAGCAGCGAAGATGATGAAAATGAAAATGATCATGATGTAGAAATCAACGCACCTTCATATTATGAATAGTTAAAATCATTTGAAACAATCCAAGATGGATTGTATTTCGAAGAAAATACAACTGAAGGAGTTTTTGGCGCAATACAAAGATATGAGACGTATTATGAGAGGAAACATTTTTTCAGACAAAATTAACAGACTTTTTCAGTAAATAAGATTAGGAATGCATGCGGTAATGTATGATTGATATTACTTGTTATAATAAATTCGATAATGTTTCATTAATTTTAATTTAAAACTACTTTCTTAGAATTGAAGATAGAGTGTATTCCCGTACAATATCGAATATTAAATTCTTCATGAATAAAGATTCTTAAAGCTTTCATTATTTCGAATTTTAAGGGGATGAAATAGATTTGCGCTTTCATTATAAATTAAGCTGAAAATGATATTTTTATTGAAAAATTGAATTAACTTATTTCTTTTCAAATTTACTTCTTGAAGAAGATTTCAGGCTAAAGCTTAATAGTTTGAACTTTTTTTTGTACGTTGTTGGTGCAAATAAATAAAATCGATAAATAGTTAAATAAATGAAATGCTGAAAATATGAAAAACTCGCAAGCAAATGTCGAAAAAGTTTATTTGCTTCTCATATTTAATATATACATTTGAAACAAATATTTTTGTACAACTTTTAATCCTTTTAGCCTCTGAGGTTTTATCCACAGTTTTATTAAAGTATTCGCAAAATTTTGTAATCAGAATTTTGAAGTTTGACTCACAAAATTCAGAATTATGTTATCATAATTAATTAAATTTTCTTTTGCAGTTTGGTGTCTTACAATGTTTTTATTATTATTATTATTATTCAGACTAAAAGAACATTAAAAACCAATATAAAGAAATTAAAGATGCGAAGAAAAGCAGAAAATATTCTAAGAACAAATAAATTTATAAATTTTTGTCATAAAAATCTATCAAATAATTTAACGTTGTGATATAGCTGTTGTGGGAAAAATGCAGCATGGAAGCGCCACCTATTGAGATAAATACACGAAAACCTCATCAAAAAGCAGTTGCAAATAATCAGCTGCAGTTTATATTAAGATGTAATAGAAGATAAAGTTTTATGAAATTCCGTTCATTAGTTCTTGAAATAGAACTCACACAAACCGTATACATATCGTATACAGACTCACAGAGTGATAGAGTAACAGAATGACAGAATGACAAACAGACTCACAGACAGACATTTTATTAAAACCATGAAATCGTGTTCAGGACCTTCTTAAACGTATAAATCCACCAAAAACGGAAGTTGAAAATTTTAATGAATCCAACACTTTCTTCTTGTAAAGATAGAAGAAAGTAAAAATTAATTAATTAATAATTAATTAATTTTACCACTATAACTAATAATAATTAATAAATTAATTAATTAATTTATAAATAAATAAATAAATAATTAATTTTACCAATTATAATAGTTTCATTTTAATTACATTATGCACTGTTAAAAATAAAAGTGACAAACCAGTTACATTTGGCGCCATAAGGTGAAAAGGTGTTACTGTTTGACAGCCGTGGGCTTAAAAATGTGTTTGACGTATTGTTTGATTCCTAACTTGGTGATTCACGCTAATTAGGGTGCCGCGCAATGCATACAGTTGAAAGGTTTTCACCATTTAGGCATTTGCATGTGCTCTGTGATGTGTGTCCTTTTCTTTAATTCGCTATCACTGGTAGATTATAAGAGCAATTTTTGCCTACGAAGACTATCACCACGCATGCGCTATCCCAATTTCGTTTAGAACTTCGGATGGAAAACTTTTTGCAAGCTTTTTATACAAAGCAACCTTTGAATTTCAGGACATTTGAACATTTCAGGAAGATTTTGAAGGTGCTGATGGCCGAACGGTTAGAGCGTTGAGCCTGCAATCAGACGTTGTGGGTTCAAATCCTACAGGGGCAAGAGTCGGTTTATAATTTCTTTTTATTATTGGGCACTCTGGATCAGTGGTGTCATCTTTTCACCCTAATTAAGGGTGCCATTCTGGATCCCATAGGGGTATCATCAGTGACACAAACCTCTCACCCTTAAAAGATACAATGTGTCACCTGTAGTTTTAACAAAGTGATTACATGTTAAAAAATCAATTTGTTAAATTCTAAAAAAATAGTTTAAATTATGTTTTTTTCCTTTCTTGTTGCCATACCTTATAAAAGGAAAAAAAATTATGTATATATAGTTTTAAAAAATAAATTAACAAATTCTACCAAGCTTTCTCCCCAGCATTAAAAAAGCGGTCGAGTTTCCTAGATCGGGTTCGGTGCCTGCACAAAAATAATATTTTGTTTGAAAGATGTGTTTTGGAAAAATCATCAATTGCAGTAGTGAAGTCAGACATTATTTTCAAGATAAACAGGGAATATATATTACTATCATAAACATTAAGTTCAGTAATATAGAAATAATATAATTCCATCTTAAATCTGACGTAATCACTTGGCTATTGAGAATCATTAACCATCGTGGGATATCATTGAATTAATTATGAATGACAGGATTTAATAGAAATAAGAAAACTTTTATCAATATCTTTTTAAGTTTTGAATCGATTCCCATAAATTCTGAAATGCCTCGACAAAATTTGATAACAAATATATATATTAAATTTTAAACCATTTGGATGTGTAATTTTTGCAGACTTATATGCGGACAGATGGACAGAGAATGTTTATAAAATGATGTTTTTCACTTTTTAATGTGTAATGTTTTAATGTTTTTCAACGTTTTTCTAAAAAACTATTTTAACTTACAGACTATTTTTCCTTATTTCACCCCTTAACAACGTACATATGAATACATATGAATATTTTACATACTTTCGCAATTTTTTTGTGTGTAAATACATGAAAGTTTGTAGCCGTTGCTATATAAATGCAAAGAATGTAAAAACATTTTTATTTTTCTCATTAATAATTTACAATTTTAATTATAAACAATAATTCCTTAATGAGAATATTTTCGAATTTATTTATATTCAAATTACTGTATTTTTGTATCTTGATACATTTTTTAAGGTTGTCATTATTTTTTGTTTGTTTTTCGGCTCAGTATTGTGATTACTTCTGATACTGTCGTAATTTTGTTTGTGCACAAATGATTGAAAATTTGCAGAAATTACTGCTTAGAGGCTAAAAAATTCAGTAACTTTTTTATTTTCCGGTAAATGCTCCAAATCTCGAATTGTAACCAACTACACCCGAATGATTATCTATCGATAACTGATATATGATAATACAGTAAAACCTCTAAATAACGGACACCTCGGGAGAGCGGAAAATTTCCGCTATTCGGAAATGTCCGCTATTGGGAAAACATGAGATATTAAAAATTGCCAACAAATTTTTGATGTTTCCTTAAAGGATGTTTCCTTTTGATGTTTCCTTTTTATGTCCTAAAACCTCTGTTTTATATTTATCAGAATTTAAAATTATTTTTTCAAACAATAAAACTGAAATAAAACGGTGCGTACATTTATCCACTATTTATATGGAAAAAAAAAATGTTATAAAAGTTTGTTTTTGTTTGGATTACTTTTATTTTGTTATTCAATGTGAAGTTTTAACATTGTCAGTAATTTTAATCCTTCGTAACTATCTTTTATATATATATATATATATATATATATATATATATAAAACATTGTGAAACTGTTTTTTGTATTTTGCTGCTTCTTCGAAATTCTCGATATTGCAGGTAACACCTTTAGTTTCAGTATCTCTTTCATCATCATTAAAAGTACTTTAGTCGAAAATTCTGAAGCAGTATAATTGTATATAGCAATAGATTCTTCTTCAGTAACTCATCATCAAACATCAATATTAATAAAAATTTTGGCAGTTTCTTCACTCCTGATATATTTTATCAATTCACTTATTTCGCTTGATTCTTCATTTGTCGGAAATATGTTTCATTTCTTTTAATGTAAGGCCTGCTTTTATAGAACATTGTCATGCGCTTTCCGGTTTTATGTTTTTTGCAGCTGAGGAAATCCAAATTATAGCATCTACAGCATTAACTAATTTTAGACAGTTCTCAAGTGTATTCATACAATCTAACTTTAAAAGAATGTAACGTAACAAAAGCTTTCTACACTAGGATTTAAAATTGTGTTTAATCAAGTGGCTTGCATACGTTTTACGTTATGTTTGGGGGAAAAAACAATTTTAACATTATTGGACTTCAAATACGTTTTGGATGAGAACTTGCATTTCCAGTCCACTCTCTACATTTATCTGTGATCACAAAATTTGTGACACAGATACCCTCATAAATGTTGAGGTGTTTTACTTTTTTTTTCAATTTTTGTTCTCGTTAAAAATAATTTTTCATCTTTTATCGTTAAAATTACTGTCCGCTATTCGGAATGTCCGTTATTCAGAGGTTAAACATACAAAAAGTTAGATTTTGGGAATGGGGATGAGAAAACTGACCGCTAAATAGAGGTGTCCGTTATTCGGGAGTGTCTGTTATGGAGGTTTTACTGTATTCCTTTTAAAAGAGATCTGACGCCATTTTCCAAACGATAGATTGTTTTTTTTATAGGAAGATGAGAAATGCAATTCCATTTCAACCCGCTGCATAAGACTAACATTAAATCTTCTACATTTATGAATAAAAATGATTTTGTGAACGTGCCAGATAACAGTGAGTGCAGATTTAAACCCCAGCCTTTATATGTAAAGTATCTAAAACATAAATTATCATAAATGCTTTTAAAGAGAACATTTTCAGACGTCATAAAAACTTCTGGAAAACATGTTTTGTAATAGAATTTACTTTATTGTTTTTGATAGACTGTCTCAAAGATGAAAACTTGTATCTTAAATTATTCCCTTTTTAACAAGTTAATACTTTTTTATATTTATATAAAAAAAAATTGTCTGAAGCAAATCTTATTAAAGTTTTTAGTAATCGGATTTTAAAGCGATAAAATAAATCTTCGCTTTCGATATAAATTAAGCGGAAAAATGAACATTTTACAACGAAGTGAATTAAGTTTCTTAAACTCAAATTCTGTGCTTACTGAAGATTTCTGTCGAAGGATTAAGAATTTGAAATTCACGATAAATAAGCACGCACACTTTTAGCTTAGCATCGGAGACATATCTGTTTTAATCTTAAAGAAAATGGAAAACAATATAAAACAATAAAAAATAATACATTAAGCATAGGTTATTAAACACTTTCCAACACAATCTATAACAAAACTTTGAATTTAGGAAATAAGTTAAATAAGATAACTAAGGGAACATTTTAGAAAACAGATAAAACATTTGACAATCTGATTTCAGAAGTTACCTTCCCTAGCTAAAGATATATTATAATTCTTTTGAACGGCCCTGTATTAGATTTTTAGATTGTTACAATAGACAAATTTAGTTAAGCACTAAATGCATAACAGATTGAAATTTCTCTTTCAGCACTCTATTCCAATAAATTGAAACATACATAAATACATTTGTTCAGCCCTGCAATTTACCTAATGCCTTTATTATATGCCACTATTATACGCAACTAAAACACTGCTAAAACTACTGAAATCACATTTACAGAAATTATCATAGATGGAAGGTCGTGTATCGAGTTCTTTACATGGTCCTGTATATCATTTTATCTACAGGGTGAGTCATAAATATCGAAACAATAGGCTATCTCCTTAAATATTGCCCCTAGACCCATATTTCCAATTGCAAAGTTTCATCAAAAAAAGTAAATTTTTTGATAAGATAAGTTGTAACTCCATGGGGGGTCTATTTTAAAAAATACGAAAATTAAATTTTTATACGGTCCCCAGAGGATAAAACTTCCAATTAGAAAAGTTTTCCTTGTCCATTCCTGAATTGAACAAAAAAAATTTCATCTTGATATCTTCAAAATTCAGAGAGTTATGACAATTTTAATAAATCGTGAGGTTTCAAGGGATCAGACACAAATTGAAATGCGTGTAACTGAAGAAACAATTTTGCTGTAAGTTGTCCAGGAAACATTTATTTTATTTATTTAGAGTTCGAATTTGGAATATTTTTTGATGGTTAACCACATAATTTGTAAGCATTATCACATCATAAGCTTTCTTAATAAAATATTTTTTTTTCAAAAAATTTAGAATAAATTGTCATAACTCAAAATATTATTTGTCGCGATGAATTTTTTTCGTTTGATTAAATAGAAATGTCTAATTTTCAATTTTGATTCAGCATTTTAAATAATATTTTAAAAAAATAAAACTATTTAAAATAGCAATTAAAAAAAATGCAATTTTTTGTAAACAAATCATATTTTTAAAAGTAAATTTTCTGAGGTGAAAACTTCTTTCGGCGTGTTGGGCATTTTTTTTAGGTGTTAAAAAACTATTGAATTCGTGGGACTATTACCGTAACCGAAGGTTATTGATTTATGTCAGTTTAAAAATGAGAAATACTGAAATAAAAACATCTGATGCAGAAAAGTGCATTTAGTTTTAAATAAAGATGGGCTTTTAACGTTTAAATTCTTTTTAAAAGTTTCTAGGAGATTAACTCCCTCTTGTATAGTTTTGATTTCAAATTTTGTTTAAGTTTTGCCATTCTTGCTTTCTTTAATTACTATTTAAATGCGTCAGTTGATTTAAACCTAATTTTTTTTATCACGCCGATTTTAATTTTTTTCATTGTTTTATCCCTGTCAACTTCATTTTTTTTCTTGTTAAAATTGATATTACACGATGCGTAAAAGATACCTCTAATTACTGGCCTCCAAACTGATAGACGGTAGGAGCTGGGTTAAAACCCAATCCCGACAGTCGGCCTAACCGTTCGAAGTTTTCCGTGGTTTTCTTCGAACCCTGGATTTCTTTGCGTAAATACGGGTTAGTTTCCCTTAAAAAGACCCTCACGGAGGGCCCCCTTCCCCTCACGGCCTATATCCCTATTGTAGATAATTGGCCGGCATAAAAAAAAAATCTCAAGGTGTTAACCGCTGTAAGCGGTCTCAAAGGCCGCTGTTTTATTTCCCTTTTTAGAGTTTAACATATAGTTTACTGTTCAACTACAAATACATTTTAAATTTTGTTCAACTTGCGATTCAATTATCTACTTTAAAACAAGAACAGGTGTTTAATGAATCTTTGGCATATTTAATTTAAACTTTTTAAGTTGAAATTATTCAATTGAATTTCTTAAAAGATGTTTGGTCCGAATGCATTAAATCTTGATCAATTAAATATACTTATAACGAAATATTAGTGAGAACTTAGCATAAAAAAATACGAAACAGAAACGTTATACTCTTAGACTTTAACATTCGAATAAATATTTTTGTTTTTTAAATGTCGTTTGGAATAAATAAACTACACGGATGTAGCAATCGAGGACTCTAAGGATACGAAATTCCGTACAATAGTACTTGATATCACTGAAACCGTGTAAATTATACAAAATTCATTATAACAGCGCCACCCGAAAGATGATTGAAACAAAAACTTAAACAAAACCAATTCATGTCAAGAAATAACTGAATCTGACTTTTTATGGAAATTCCTGCATTAGTTCTTAAGGTAGAGCTATTGCAGGAATCGTAACAAATTTAGTGTTTCAGCGCCACACGTGGTTCTATGTACAACAAAATATAAACAACATCAATTCATGTCAAGGACTAACTGAATCTGAAGATTGATGATATTCCTTGCATTAATTCTGGAGATACAGCTATCGCGGAAATTCTGTACAGTAGTGTAGCCTGTTAAGCGATTCACACCAAAAACTAATCAGCACTAATTTATATCAAGGAATAAGTAAATGTAATTTTTTATTAAATTCCGTGGATTAGTTCTTGAGATAGCGCGCTCACAAAATTTATGCCATATACAGAGATACAGGAGCAGTGACTTACAGACAGACATTTTGTAAAAAAAATGTTTTTCGGTATCTCTGAGCCCTAAAACGTGTGAATCCGCCGAAAACCGGAATTCAAAATTTTCATGAATCCAATACTTTTCTCTTGTAAAGATAGAAAAGTAAAAATAGGTTTAAAACCACATAAATTTTGAAGCTGGATAGTAAAAACTAGATTTTTGGAAATATTTCAGTGTAATTTATTAAAATATATTTCCATTAACATTAAAATATACATTAACATTATAATATATTCTATATAACTCAGTTAATAGAAGTGTCATTATCGCTATTACTGTTTTTACTAAACTTATTGCCTGTGGCAATAAGTTTTAAAGTCACGTTTAATGAGAGTTTAATTAATATCACTTAATTTAATAACACTTTTAATAAGTGTTTAATAAGACGGTCCGGCAATGGGTCGTGCCATTTACGAGCCTGGCGCCAAGCTCGAGTTATTGCAGACATCTAGCATATTTCAAGGAAGTTTAAAGCCAAAACCTATACGCTTTTATTTTATATCTAAAAGTTAAAGTATTATCTTGGATCGACATTTAATAATGCGTAAATTAATGGTCAATCCCTAAATTGTATTTCAAATGAGCTGATGTCGCTGCGCTCAGAGGTATGCTTAAGTGGTGTAAGTCACGAATTTTGGAAAATTTTGGATTTTAATATCTTTCAGGGATTTGCAGATATCAAGTTGAAATTTTTTTGTTCGATTCAGGAATGGATAAGGAAAAATTTTCTAATTGGAAGTTTTATCCTCTGGGGGCCGTATAAAAATTTAATTTTCGTATTTTTTTAAATAGACTCCCCCATGGAGTTGCAACTTATCTTATCAAAAAATTTACCTTTTTTGATGAAACTTTGCAATTGGAAGTATGGGTCTAGGGGCAATATTTAAGAGGATAGCCTATTGTTTCGATATTTATGACTCACCCTGTATATTCTACAAGCATTTCCCAGTAAACTAAATGCCGTTCAGCGTAAAAACGCACAACTCATTTAAAAACCACATTTAAGCAATAACGATCATACTCAGTGACCTTTACAAACTCTTTTGCGTATTCGTATATATCAACTATAACATTTAAACACATTATATAGCATGCATAAATATTATTTATTTTTGCTTTCAGTTAAAATTAAATTTTTTTTCGCCTTTTTCATCTAATTAAAATCAACTAGCAGGGGTGACCGAGCTCAGCTCGATCAAAATTAACTTTGTGTTCAACTCGATATAGTATTATTACTGTAAAACATGTTATTAATAATAGTGTTATTTATAAAAACAATCAACTATGTTTGTATGCACATGTTCATAAATTTTACTTTATTTTAAAATTTACAATGAAAGGACATCAATCCAAATCACTTTTATAGCTCGACTCTGATTAGTTTAACTATGCATTTCGAAGACTATTAAGAATGTATAAGAAATTTCTTCACATTCTGAAAGACAATATTTTTTGCCAGATATAACCAAATTTGGACACATTCTTTCATTTGGCGCCAAATATGTGTTTTGGTTTCGTAACCTTAATAGTCGATTTTTCGGCCAAATTTCGTCAGTATTTTGTCAAATATCGCCAACTTATTGACTGTTGCCATAGTCTCGTGATCCTGACCCTTTTTTACCCAAATGATCCACTAATCACATATGATCAAACATGTGACTTAGTTCAATGGTCTTCAGGTAATCAAAAACAGTAGAGTATAAAATGAATCAAAATCGTTTAAGCCATTTCTTAAGTAAAATTAGCATGACAGCATTCAGCAATGAAACGATATGACCCACTAACATAAATTTGTTTAATATGCAACTTAGCTCAATAGTCTTCTCGTGACAAAAGACGTTCCATTGCAAAATTTAGGTAAAATTGACTGAGTCGTTGTTATATATAATTAGAATGACCCGAACCCATTAAGACCTAAAACGACCCACTAACTGAATTGTTACGTGCATGTGTCCTATCTCAATGGTTTTCTTTTGTCCGAAAACGATATAATAGAAAATATACTGAAAATGGTGAGAACAATTTTCTAGATAAAATTAGCATGACCCACAAATGACCCTTATATCGAAATCTCTCGAAAATGTGACTTAGTTCATTAATTTTTGCGTGCCGAAAAACGTTAAATACAAAATTTAGATAAAATCGATTGAGCCAATTTTTAGGTATAAATAGTTTGACCTTGACCAATTATGACCCAAAATGACTCATTAATTGAGTTTTCTGAAACATCTGACCTAACCCAATGATTTTCTTGTGTCCGAAAACGATAGAATATAAAATTCAGTCAAATTTGCGCGAGACATTGTCTAGATAAAATTAGAATAACCCAAAAATGACCCATTGATCGAAATTTCTCGAACATGTGGCATAACCCAATGATTTTCTCGTGCCAAAAATATGCTGTATACAAAATTTCGTTAAAATCGATTCACCCATTCTTTAGATATAGCTTGACCATGACCCATCATGACCCACAAATGACCGTTATAATCGAAATCTCTCGAACATGTGACTTAGCCCATTAGTTTTCTCGTGTATAAATATTGTTACACTCAAAATTTCGTTAAACTCGATCCTGCCGTTCTTTAAATATAAATAACTTGACCCAGACCCTTTATGACCCTTTATGACCCATTAATCGAAATTTCTCGATCATGTGACCTAGCCCAATGGTTTTCTCGTGCCAAAAAATGTTGTATACAAAATTTCGTTAAAACTGATCCACGTGTTCTTTAGATATAGCTTGACATGACCCGTTATGACCCATCATGACTCATAATATAATGACCCATAACCTCTTATAATCGAAATCTTTCAAACATGTGAGATAGCCCATTAATTTTCTCGTGTCAAAAAACTTACATACAAAATTTCATTAAATTTGATACTGTCGTAGTTTACATATAAATAGCTTGACCCAGACCTTTTATGACCCAAAATGAACCAGTAATCGAAATTTCTCGAACTGAGAGACCTAGCCCAATAGTTTTCTCGTGCCAAAAAAATGTTGTATACAAAATTTCGTTAAAATCGATCCACCTGTTCTTTAGCTATAGCTTGACTATGACCCATTATGAATGACCCACAAATGACTCTTATAATCAAAATCTCTCGATCGTGTGAGCCCATTAGCTTTCTCGTGTCAAAAAACTATTACAGGCAAAATTTCGATGAAATTGATTCTGCGGTTCTTTAAATATAAATAGCTTGACCCAGACTCTTAAAGACCCAATATGACCCATTAAAATTTTTTCTCGAGCATGTAACCTAGCCCAATGTTTTTCTCGTGCCGGAAAACCATAGAATGCAATTTTTAGTCAAAATTGCGTGAGAAAATCTCTAGATAAAAATAGCATGACCCACAATGACCCCAAAAATGACCCACTAACCGAATTTGCTCGAACATGTTACGTAACCCAATAGTCTTCTGGTAATCCAAAACGATAAAATGTAAAATTTGGTCGAAATCGTTAGAGCCGTTTTTTAGATAAAAATGGCTTGACCCATAATGACCCAAAAATGACCCAATAATCGAAATTTTTCGAACATGTGACCCAGCCCAATAGTTTTCTCGTGCCAAAAAACGATTGGTTACAAAATTTCCTTAAAATCGATCCAGCCGTTCTCTAGATATAAATAGCTTGATCTTGACCCATTATGACCCAAAATGACCCAATTATCGAATTTTCTCGAACATGTGACCTAGCCCAATGGTCTTCTCGTGCCCGAAAATGGTAAAATCCAAATTTTTGCGAAAATCGTTAGAGCCGTTTTTGAGATAAAATTTACCCACACACACACACAATTTTTGCTCGCATTATAGTATAAGATAATAAATTCACTAGCAGGTATCACCGAGCTCAGCTCGGTCAAAATTAACTTTGTGTTCAACTCGATATAGTATTTTCCCTGTATCATTCACTCTGTATTATTACTGTAAAACATGTTATTAATAATAGTATTATTTATAAAAAAAAATCAATAAGAAAACTATGTTTGTGTGCACATGTTCATAAATTTTACTTTATTTTAAAATTTACAACGAAGGGACATCTATCCAAATCGCTTTTTTAGCTCGACTCTGATTAGTTTATCTATGCATCTCGAATACTCTTAAGAATGTATAAGAAATTTCTTCACATTCTGAAACACAATATTTTTTGCCAGATATAGCCAAATTTTGTCGCATTCTTTCGTTTGGTGTCAAATACGTGTTTTGATTTCGTAATCTTAATAGTCTATTTTTCGGCCAAATGTAGCCAGTATTTTGTCAAATATCGCCAACTTATTGGCTTTTGCCATAGTCTCGTGATCCTGACCCTTATTACCCAAATGATCCACTAATCAAATATGATCAAACATGTGACTTAGCTCAATGGTCTTCAGGTAATCAAAAATAGTAGAGTATGAAATGAATCAAAGTCGTTTAAGCCATTTCTTAAGTAAAATTAGCTTGACAGCATTCAGCAATGAAGCGATATGACCCACTAATATAATTTTATTTAATATGCAACTTAGCTCAATAGTCTTCTCGTGACAAAAGACGTTCCATTGCAAAATTTAGGTAAAATTGATTGAGTCGTTGTTATATATAATTAGAATGACCCGAACCCATTAAGACCTAAAACGACCCACTAATTGAATTTTTACGAGCATGTGTCCCAGCTCAATGGTTTTCTCTTGCCCGAAAACGATATAATAGAAAGTATACTGAAAATGGTGAGAACAATTTTCTAGATAAACTTAGCATGACCCACAAATGACCTTATATCGAAATCACTCGAAAATGTGACCTAGCTCATTAATTTTTGCGCGCCGAAAAACTTTAGATACAAAATTTAGATAAAATCGATTGAGCCAATTTTTAGGTAGTTTGACCTTGACCCATTATGACCCAAAATGACTCATTAATCGAATTTTCTCAAACATCTGACCTAACCCAATGATTTTCTTGTGTCCAAAAACGATAGAATATAAAATTTAGTCAAAATTGCGCCAGACATTGTCTTGATAAAATTAGAATAACCCAAAAGTGACCCACTGATCAAACATTCTCGAACATGTAACCTAACCCAATGATTTACTCGTGCCAAAAATATGCTGTATATAAAATTTCGCTAAAACCGATTCACCCGTTCTTTAGATATAGCTTGACCATGACCCATCATGATCCACAAATGACCTTTATAATCGAAATCTCTCGAACATGTGACTTAGCCCATTATTTTTCTCTTGTACAAATATTGTTACACTCAAAATTTCGTTAAACTCGATCCTGCCGTTCTTTAAATATAAATAGCCTGACCCAGACCCTTTATGACCCATTAATCGAAATTTCTCGATCATGTGACCTAGCCCAATGATTTTCTCGTGCCAAAAAAATGTTGTATACAAAATTTCGTTAAAATTGATCCATATGTTCTTTAGATATAGCTTGACATGACCCATTATGACCCATCATGACCCATAAATGACTCTTATAATCGAAATCTCTCAAACATGTGAGATAGCCCATTAGTTTTCTCGTGTCAAAAGACTTTTACATACAAAATATCATTAAGACTGAGTCTACCGATCTTTAAATATAAATAGCTTGACCCAGACCCTTTATGACCCTTTATGACCCATTAATCGAAATTTCTCGAACATGAGACCTAGCCCAATGATTTTCTCGTGCCAAAAAATGTTGTATACAAATTTTCGTTAAAATCGATCCACCTGTTCTTTAGATATAGCTTGATATGATCCATTATGACCCATCATGACCCACAAATGACCCTTATAGTCGAAATCACTCAAACATGTGATTTAGCCCATTAGTTTTCTCATGTCAAAAAACTGTTACATACAAAATTTCGTTATAATCGATCGCGCCGTTCTTTAAATATAAATAGTTTGACTCAGACCCTTAATGACCCAATATGACCCATTAAAATTTTTTCTCGAACATGTAACCTAGCCCAATGTTTCTCTTGTGCCCGAAAACCATAGAATGCAATTTTTAATCAAAATTGCGGGAGAAAATCTCTAGATAAAAATAGCATGACCCACAATGACCCCAAAAATGACCCACTAACCGAATTTTCTCGAACATGTTACCTAACCCAATGGTCTTCTTGTAATCCAAAGCGATACAATATAAAATTTGGTCAAAATCGTTAGAGCCGTTTTTTAGATAAAAATGGCTTGACCCATAATGACCCAAAAATGACCCACTTATCGAAATTTTTCGAACATGTGACCCAGACCAATAGTTTTCTCGTACCAAAAAACGATTGGGTACAAAATTTCCTTAAAATCGATCCAACCGTTCTCTAGATATAAATAGCTTTATCCTGACCCATTATGACCCAAAATGACCCAGTAATCGAATTTTCCCGAACATGGGACCTAGCCCAATGGTCTTCTCGTGCCCGAAAATGGTAAAATCCAAATTTTTGCGAAAATCGTTAGAGCCGTTTTTGAGATAAAATTTACCCACACACACACACACAATTTTTGCTCACATTATAGTATAAGATTATCCTTGATATACGCTAATTTTGCAATCTATACACGTGGAAGTTTTTACGAGCATGTAAGCGTTTGGATCTTTACGCCTCACCGATCTTTTTGGGTGCCGGATAAATAAAATATATTAAACATTTTAACATATGCTAAATTAATTTTTAATTATTTATAATTCTATTGAATTATTTTCGTTTTAAAATGTATTATTTTACTTTTAATGAGTATTATAAATTTACATTTCCCTCTTTTAAAATTCCTTTTGATGGATTTGAATCCTAACTTCTCTACTACGTGCCAAGCTCAAATGCTATCTATAGTTTTTATAGCTATAATTTTGATATCTATTATTTTTAATATTGCTGCTTTTGTTCAACAGCAGACTATTTCAATATGCTTTAGTTACAATTTACTTAGATTTTTGTTGAGTAAAAAATCTTTTAATTTCCAATTTCTAAGATGTGAACTTTAGAAGTTGTTGTAATAAGAAATAGCTACATTAAGTTTAAGTAGTAGCACAGTAATCTTTATAGTGATTACCTGGAAAATGGCAACCAATGAAAATTTCGTATCTATAACAAATTTTTGAGTATGAAAAAAAATGGTATTTCAAAAGGAAAACTAGTTGGATGTGTCAATCCCGAAACTTTCTTCTATCTCATAAGTACATTTTAAGTTTTGTGTTTATTTTTATTTTTTCTATAACACTGCCATGGATTTAAAAAAAGAAACGTTTTGACCCCAAAGTTACCCACTATCTAATTTCCTCGAACATTTGATCTAGCCTAATGAGATTCTGGTATCCGAAAAGCCTGAAACGCAAAATTTAATTAATGTTCTGAGAAAATGAGTTTAGTAGTGCCTCATGTTGGGTAATTTATACTAAAACCTAATAAGCATCTATTGATATCAACACCTAACAGAATCTGAAATTTGATGGAATTTCGTCCATTAGTTCTTGAGATATAGTTATAACAAAAAAATTGCAAAACGTAGCATAGCAACACCATATCTTGGAAAATTTATGTCAAAACGTAAAAAAGCGTCTAATTATGTTATGGTGTAAAAAATCTGAAGTTTGATGAAATTCTGTGCATTAGTTCTTGAAATATAGCTAGTTTTTTAAAAAAACGTGTAAAATATAGCACAGCAGCACCATAAGTTGAAGGATTTATAACAAAACGTAATCATTGTGTAATTATGTTATATGTCATTTTGTAACAAAATCTGAAGTTTGATGAAATTCTGTGCGTTGGTTGTTGAGATATAGCTATCGGAAAAATCGTGCAAAATGCAGCATAGCTGCACCACCTGTTGCAAGGTTAATACCAAAATGTAATCAGCGTCTAATTATGTTATATATTCTAGTGTAAAAGAAACTAAAATTTGATGAAGTTCTCTGCATTAGTTCTTGAGATATAGCTATCGCAAAAATCGTGCAAAGTGTAGCATAGCAGCGCCACCTATAGAGCAGTTCACACCAAAACCTTATCAGCGGTTATGTATCTCAAGGTATCACGGAATCTGAAGTTTGGTGAAATTCTGTGCATTAGTTCTTGAGATATAGCTATCATGAAAATCATGAAAAACGTGCCATAGCAGCGCCACCTGCTAGCCAATTTACACCAAAACTTAATCAGCGTCTATGTATATCAAGGGGTCACAGAATCTGAAGTTTGGTGAAATTCTGTACATTTGTTCTTGAGATATAGCAATCTTGAAAATCATGAAAAACGTAGTATAGCAGCGCCACCTGCAGGCCAATTTTCACCAAAAACCAATAGGCACTAATTCATATCAAGGTCTGACTGAATATAAAAATTTTTTAAATTTCGAGCATTAGTTCTTGAGATAGAGCGCCCACAAATTTTTTGTCACATACAGACAGACAGACTCACAGACAGACACACAGACTCACAGACAGACGGACAGACTCACAGACAGACATTTTCTAAAAATAGTCAAAACGTGTTCAGGACCTTCTAAAACGTATAAATCCGTCGAAAACCGGAAGTCGAAAATTTTCATGAATCCAATACTTTCTTCTTGTAAAGATAGAAGAAAGTAAAAATAACAGAGATTGTAAAGACTGAAATTTGTTGAAAATTGACTAAATGTGTTCACTGAATTGGTTAGTATCATTTAATCGTAGATCAAAGTGCTCTCGTTTTTGTTAACTGTATCGCTCATCTGAAGTAAGTCAAACAAAAACTGAAAAACGTAGTAGTTTTTTACTTTTCACCCAATATTACGTCAAAACTCTAGTCGTGTGTGGGATGATCAAAAGCTTCAAAATTCAGTAGAACAATGTGAAAAGTTATCAACGCGCTCAATAACAATAAATCTATGCTAAAGTTCAATTTACACGAAAGCACATGAGAAATTTCGAAAGCATGGAACTATGATGTCACAAAAGTTTTGTCAAAGTTCGGAAAAGTTTTCCCAAAGCTTGATTCTTCGCCAGGTATAAGAATTCGGCAAGTACGGAAGATGAAGACGTTACTTTCCTAGAAGAACTTTAAAAAAGTGTGGATACAGCTGAGGGAAAAACAAGAAATTTACGATGATGAGCTAATTGAGGATTTTTTTTCGCTTGATTCTGAAGCAGTGGTGTAAATGGATCTAAATGGTGTCACCCTCCGCCCCATACGTCATATTTTTTTTTACCACTATTCTACGTTATTACAACAAATGACCATACCATTCCTTACTAACCTTTTGTCCTCCTGCATAAAAAACAACAGGAACGGCGCATCACTCAACCCGTAATCCGCATAAATCAAATGCGGTGTCTATATGTAGAAGATAAGTTTTTCTTTTAAAGTTTACTTCGCTACCCATTCGTAGGTGTTTGGTGCATTTTTGTCGGCCGATTATCTACACTAGGGATATAGGCCCAGAGGGGGAGTGCCCTTCGTGGGGGTCTTTCTAAGGGAACCTAACCCGTATTTACGCAAGGTTCGAAGAAAATCACGAAAACTCCGAACGATTAGGCCGACAGCCGCGATTGGGTTCGAACCCAGCACATACCGTCTACCAGATGAGAGGTCAGAACCTCTCGGCCACTGGTGGGGCACCCATTCGTAGGATAGGTTGGTTTTTGTTCTCTGGTACATATCTTACATGGAAAAATTTCACATTCTCAAAAAAAAAAAAAAAAGAAAAAAAAAAAAGAAAAAAAAAATTATCTCTGTCGAGTCGTACGCTAGAATTTTCATTTTATTTCAAAATTCTTTTTTTGTTTATCTTATAAGATTATCTATATATAGATTTGCAAAAAGAGATTGGATGTCACCCCTTAGAGGGTGACACCAGGGGCCGACCGCCCCCTCTGCCCCCCGCTTGCTACGCCACTGTTCTGAAGTTGAGATCTCAGAAAGGCTAACAGAATTGGATATTTTGGAAGTGTGAAAAATAAAAATAATTCAGCAACGAAGATGATGAAGATGAAAATAATCATGATGTAGAAATCAACGCACTTTCATATCATGAAATGTTAAAATCATTTGAAACAATCCGAGATGGATTGTATTTCGAAGAAAATACAACTGAAGGAGTTTTTGGCGCAATACAAAGATATGAGACGTATTGTGAGAGAAAACAATTTTTCAGACAAAATTAACAGACTTTTTCAGTAAATAAGATTAGGAATGCATGTGATAATGTATGATTGATATTACTTGTTATATTAAATACGATAATGTTTCATCAATTTTAAATTAAAACTACTTTCTTAGAATTGAAGATAGAGTGTATTCCTGTACAATATCGAATATTAAATTCTTCATGAATAAAGATTTTTAAAGCTTTCATTATTTCGAATTTTAAAGGGATGAAATAGATTTGCGCTTTCATTATAAATTAAGCTGAAAATGTGATTTTTTTTTTTGAAAAATTGAATTAACTTATTTCTTTTCAAATTTACTTCTTGAAGAAGATTTCAGGCTAAAGCTTAATAATTTTAACTTTTTTTCGGTACGTTGATGCAAATAAATAAAATCGATAAATAGTTAAATAAATGAAATGCTGAAAATATGAAAAACTCACAAGCAAATGTCGAAGAAGTTTATTTGCTTTTCATGTTTAAGATATAAATTTGCAACAAGTATTTTTGTACAACTTTTAATCCTTTCAGCCTCTGAGATTTTATCCACAGTTTTATTAAAGTATTCGCAAAATTTTGTAATCAGAATTTTCAAGTGTGACTCATAAAATTCAGAATTAAGTTATCATAATTAATTAAATTTTCTTTTGCAGTTTGGTGTCAAAATCCATTTCATATACTTTCGTCTTACAATGTTTTTTATTATTATTTAGATTAAAAGAATATTTAAAAGCCAATAAAAAGGAATTAAGGATGCGAAGCAGAAAATATTCTAAGAACAAATACATTTATAAATTTTTGTCATAAGAGTCTATCATATATTTTAACGTTAATGGTTTTCGAATACTTAAAAATACTATTATATAAGAGAGAACTGAAAATTGATTTTTTTTTCGTGCCTTGAGATAACCTTTGTAGCATAAATTTCTTTTATCTTAACAAAAATAATAATTAGTACTTTTGAGAGAAAAAGATATTTTGTAATACCTGGACTAGGGTTTAAAAAAAACATTTTTTTTTTCAAAATGGCGATTGTCTCTAGGGAAACACATTTTTTCATACAAAAGAGACTGTATTCTTTTCAGGACAAAAGAGGAAAAAAAAGGACAGAAACAACAACAACATATGCAACCAAAGCATTGCATAAGTATATAAGAAAATAAACAAAATTTTGAAATCTCATTTGAATTCTTCGGTGTCCAATACCGAATTATATGAAATAACTGATATTAATCAATAATCAATTGTGATCCATTACTCTCTCTTTCCCTTTTTAAAAAAAAAATATTATTTATTTATTTATTTATCTTGCAATTTATTTCCTTAATTTAATTTAATTTTTTTTAATTTCTTTTACTTTTGTGATTTTTTCCTATCATTGTGGACACTTTCCAATTAATTCTGCTTCTGCTTCTCTTTAGTGTTTACCTCACAGCTAGCGCCACCTGTCGCACTTTTCGTAATTTTGTCTCTATCCTCTTTGTGTTCATTTGCGAAAATGTCCTCTTACAAAAACACGTATTTGCAATAGCTGATCACGAATTGTTATTTCTTTAGCTCGAAACACGTCCTGTGTTTTTATATTTTTATAATGATTTATACAAAGCTTTATTATTTAATCGTACTTTATTATTTAATCGTAACCAAACAGGAAACCATTCGGCCAAGTGGTTTAGGAATTTTATGGATTTAAAGTTTGGAATCTTAATGAAAAATTATTTTTTATGTGTTTCGAAACGAATAGCTTAATGCTTCAATGTTTTAAATTCATTTAAAAAACTATGAGGTAACCAAGAAAGTTCATACGGTTTTTGAGATCAGTTACTTTTGTTGCATAGCTGTAGTTAAATGATATCGGATGACATCATATCTGTACACTTTGTTGAAGCCTCATTCAGCCAAATCAGAATTATTTAGCGCATCACTCGGTTCTCTATTAGTATTGTATGAAATGCAATTTCTTAAAGAACATGTCGTTGGTAAAGAGATGTTTGAGATTTACTTTGCTCTACGATTTCAAGTTTTTAAACAAAACTGCAGAGGTCGATTGAAAAATATGCTCCGCGTTTAGAAGGATTTCGGTTGGTGAACGGACCACTCAAAAACACTTCAGCAAATTTCCATTTGCAGGCGAGAGCCTCGGCTATAAGTCCCGTATTGCTCGTCCGTCTCCTTAGACAAAGTCCGACAGTAGGAGGAAACCAAACTGAATCTTCATCAAACCTGAAAGGAGCTATTATATATGCTTGAATTTTATGACAAAATTTATCCAATCGTGTCTGCATAACCTTGGGAGGACCTTAAAACTCAACAAGTACGTTCCTCATGTTCTCTACGATGGGAACAAGCCCTGGAGGTTGAACATCTGCTTGTCATTGCTGTCACACCACAAGAAAGCCTCGTTTCTGGACCAAATATGGGTAAGAATTGGGTTTTATACGGTAACTGAAAGAGGAAACAACATTGTTCTAAGTTTGGTTCCGTTTCATTAGCCGTCAATATGGACATAAAAAAAAATGCTAATCCCGTGTATTTGGTGGAGGAGCGTAGGTACAGGGCCAGCTTAGACTTAGAAGTAAGGGAAGCCCGACGTCACACAGGGGGTGCCCCCTATTACTCACCCATTTTTTAATAAATTAAATCCGTTTCTTGTATGCTTAAATAATCTGAAATTTTATAATAAAAACTTCTAGAAAATGTAACACAATTAATGTTAAATTAAAACTAACGACCTACAGCTATATGAAAAACTATTTTATTTTTTTTATACCTAATTATGCATAGCCGATTAATTTTGTCATTTACCAATGTAATGATAAATTTTACCTACAGATGAGAATTTGACTTTCAAAATATGTTTTATGATTTACTAATTACATTATAGTTTAAAAAAAAAAACAGTTTTTTATGAAAAAAAAGATTTTTTTGTTTACCCTGATTGATTTTTTCTTCTAAAAATAGCTTTGGGGCTCCTTTTAGCGTTTCCGTGGGTAACTATGGGCTTCACTGGCCTATACGATAAACAGACCTTGCGTAGGTATAGCTCACTATAAAATCTTAGATAGCAAAAAAACCATCAGGGCCGACGTCTACTAGTCACACCTTGCACTATATTTCAAGTGCTGTGTTCCAAAAGCAGACGGCGCGAATCAACAGCTTATGCTCTTATTCACAATCTACCTCAACCTAGGAAACCTCGGTCGAACGCTCAAGTGAAATTCATGATAAAATTTGATTGGACATTATCAAGGAGACGTCCAATCAGGATTAAAGATGAATACTGTTTGAGCGTTCGACCGAGGATTTCGATGTAACTCGGGGTCGAAGTAGTTGGTGAATAAGAGCGTTAGGAGTTCTCCTTCTCCGCGATAATGCCAGCCGACATATAGCAAACGCTTCCAGGAACGTCATCAAAACCCAGGCTGGTAAGTTTTGCCTCATCCACCTTATTCTTTGAAAGACGCTTCATCGGACTATCCCTCTGGATCCCAAATCGGCCGAGACAAACCCGAAATATTTTGAGATACTTTAATTCGTATATCTTAATTCCCACCAGAAAGTTAAAACGACAATATTTGGTTTAAATAATAACAGAACACTCCGTATTTAAATGAAACGAAATTAGCCATTGAATTTTTCTGGTGTAAAATCAGATTTTCTGAACTACATAATTTCTAGAACGTGTTCTATCATGGGAATTAAAAGGCTATTCTCTGTTTTTTGCTATAAATAACTAATTGTTGGAACAGTAGTTTCGAAAATGGGACACAGTCACAAAGGATGTTACACGATTTTTTCAACTCCAAAAAAGAGCATTTATAAGCTTCTGTCTCATTTGGAACACATACTGAAGCCAATGTTGATTATGTCGAATGACAAATTAAGTATTCAAGAGTTTTGTGGATCGTTTTTTATGTCTGATAAAATCCACATAAACTTTCTTGTTTACCTGATACCTCGCGAAATGAGTTATAATTTTTAAGTTACTTAGTTGAATATCTTAGTTCAATATCTATTAAAAAAATTGTAGGTTACAATTCATACGTTTCAAAACTTGAATTAACTAGTAAATCTGCAGATAAGGAGCCTCAACGTCAGCTCTGCAATGTTTTCTATTTAATCTCACTTTATATAATATATCTTCTCCAACAATAATAGAAGAAAATATAGAATAGCAATATTTATTTAAACTCAATCTTTTATAAAGTATATTTAATTTATAATAGTATTTTATAAAATTTGTTTCTGAAAACAATTTTAATGTTCATAGATTCATAACTCAAATGAAAACACACTGCCAGAAATTGTTATTCATAGGTTCAATTATTGCTTATTTTCTTCTATAGGCTTATTTTATCTTCTATGTGTAACTGTAAATCAATGTTATATTCCTTGCGCACCACATTCTATCTTGTTGTAAACTTTAGTAATGTACTTCAATTTCAGTATGTTTAAAACGGCATTAAAATATGCAGCAAACCATTTTTCCTCCGTAGATCTTAATGCAAGGAATTCTTTTGTAAATGAACTCTCACACTTCACTTTTAAAACCGAATATGCTACAGTAAATCACGATAATATATATCAATTTCATAGCAATCGGATTATTTTTATTCGAGATTGAGCACGAGTAGGCAGACTTACGAACAGACAAACTGAATTTATAAGCACTTTTCAATTATGTTGGAAAGTTTTGTAAATGTAATGTTATTAACATACATTATATTTGAAGCAAATCGAATTTGCACACCACAATATTAAAAATTAATTAACCTTTTGTTTCTCCCTTGCAGATTTTCTGCTTAAATTTTTTTAATTAGAATTATTTGAATGATTTATTTTTTATCAACTACGAGATGCGTTGCTAGGCAACTGATGAAAGAAAAAGGAAAAAAATGGAATATGTATCATGCCAAATACGCAGAAGGATAAATCAAGTAACTTTTATTAATGAAAAACATGTCTAAAATTCTATAAAAAATTATACACATAATTTTATAAAAAGATTGAGAAATATCTTGACAAAATTTCAAGTGAATGGGAATAATTAGAAACCTTATTTGGAGCTTTTAACATGCATAATTCACCATTTAAATTATGCTTAACAAACTTGCCATTTCTTTTCAACAAATGAAAATTTCAAAATAGTCTGAATGGCCATTGAAAAGCATTATGGTGCAAAAGAAAATGTTCTGTATTTTCCGAATGAATGAATAAAACATAACAAAAAACTATACAGCTAAATCCGGGTACCTTATGAACATGCTTACTTAATTTCACGGAAAAATCGGATGTTTTTTACGGCAATTATCGCGGAACAGACAGACAGACAGACAAATAGATGGACAGACAGACGGAAACCAAAAATTTCGTGTCGCCAAAGTAAGCCTTCACTAACGTTTCGGCAAAAAGAAAAAAAAAATGAGATGAAGTGTAGAATGTTGGATTTTTAAATTTGTGAAATGTATTGAATACAACATCACATTGAAATTTGAATTGTGTTGTGCTGTTAAATTAATAAACGTGTTAAAGATTATACTAGTTTCGTCACTAAAAATCTACATGATTCATTTAAATCAGTGGTTCCCAAACTTTTGTGCTCGCGGAGCCCTTTTTGGGAAGAATTTTTAAGGCGGAGCCCCTGAACCCAACTTTACTCTGTGATTTACAAATTAATGTTTTTTATGCCTATGGAGCACAGACAAATCTGTTGAATAAAAATTCGAGCCAGTAATTTCTAACATTGGACTGAAGTCTTCAGTTTGGACCTTTGCTAATACAGAAATTTCGAATTAACGCTAAAAATTTCAAAAATCAAATTTTCTATTGTATAACCTTTTAACACTTTTATTTAACATTATTATTATTGGATGCAATAAAATAAAAATAAGGATTAAAATCCTCTCTTTTTGTATTAAAATATCTACCTTGTAATCGAGATATTTCCTTCAAACACAGCAAAAATTATAGTTAAAAATTTGTGATTTCTGAAAGCATTAAGTAACGAGGAAAACAAATTATTTTTTATGCGAGCGATCTTCAAGCAATACTGTTAAAAAGTTCATGACACTCAATTTTAAAATAAAAATATTCTTTTGGGATTTCCAGTACAAACTCAGAATTAAAGATGAAAATGTAACCATGCATTGGGGTTATGTAAAACTATTGTTATTTATTGCTAAAACCACACAGAAACAGAAAAAAATGGTAAGATGTACAGTTTTTGTTTGCAGAGAGGTATTTTTTTGTAATTCCAATAAGCTACTCACGAAAGAAAAAATACCTAGTTCCAGTCACCCATGAGTAATTATGTAACACGCTAGTCCCTCCTACTCGTAATAGAATCAAGCGATTATGGATTTTTTTTCGTTCTTCTTTAAGTTTCGAGTATTTCTAAACATGGAACGAAAATAAATCGTCTCTCAACTTCTTTTTTTTTTCTTTTGAGCCGATTTAAAGAAATACATTTAGAATTAGGTCATCGTTTCAATGTTTAAGTGGGCGAGCAAAACTATAAGTTATATTGTTTGGTGCAGCATTGTTTGTTTTTCGATATTTTGTTTAAAGTATTTGGCTATTAATTACTGTTTTGAAAGAAACTTTCATCATTGTTTTTTCCTCAAAACAGACATGCAGTTAAAAACTACACATGTTAAACGAACTGCAACTAATAGAAAACTTTTCTAACAAAATGGGATACATGGGTGTGATAAAATTTATATCAGAGCGGGTACTTGTTCACAAAATGTCTAAGTAATGGTTAGAGCTCAGCAAAATTTCACATTCTTAGTGTGATGACAAATGTAAGTAACCAATATATATATTTTAAATTGCTACAGACTTATTTCTGATTGGAAAATGTGGCAGAGACCCATAAAAGAAAATTTTGAAGAGGAGTAGTAAAAAGATTCAAGATCCTAAAAAAATGTGTTTTCAGCAATATACATTGCTTATAAAATTAAATACAATTATGTAAAAAAAGCATAGAAAATCTAAATAACTAAGAAATTATAAAAATATAATAAACAGATTAAAGCAATTAAAGTTACGAAAAGAAAAAAATATATATACACAACGTACATAAATATTAAATAAATCTAATGAAGGGGTTCTTAAATAATACAAAATTTTACATAAAAGGCATGTTTTAATCGACAAACATTGTTGTACAGAGAAAAACAGTATAGAAAAATTAAATATATAAATAACATAAACAGATTAAAGAATTTAAATTTTTAGATAAAAAAAATAAATATATGTACAAAATATACAATTTGTTTATACACTGAATGGATTTAGTATCCATTTAAATTCGCCCAACATCTTATTTTAGAGCAGCTAGAAAGTAATGTTCAAATGAATTATCAGAGCTTCGAGATGATCTTGAATACTTTCTGACATTTTTTTTCAAATTTAATGTTATGGTCATTTAAAAACATTTTAGTAAGAATTAAGTATAAACACATAAATAGGCGGAGCTGAAAAGAACTAAACTAGTCTCCCTTTTGGCAGGCCAGCAGAGTCAACATCGCTGGCGGGCCTTTTCTGTTTCGATTCACATTGTGCACTCGATAGCTTATTTTAATTCGATTTTTTAAAACACAATTAGGGCAGAAATATAAAATAAAGCAATTCAAACCAAAAATATTGTACAGAAAGTAGATTATGTATAATGCAAATGTTTAAATGGCCTTGAAGTGTATTACTGTAATTTTCAACTAACAAGGAAGGTCTCCATACTGGGCATACTCAGATTTTTTCGAAAAAAATACTAATTAAGCTACTCATGTATGTAATAAAGGATCACTGAAAATTACCGGCGGAATTACAGAAGAAAACATGTAAAAAAATAAAATACTTTCGAATATTTGGCGTGAAAAGACAATAGTGTCACTCGATTTGGCGAGCAGCACTTTACCCCGCCAAAAGCAAACAATTTTAATGCAACTGAAAACTTTTAGATTTTTAGAATCCGCGTAAATAGTGTTTGATGAATTTAAACATAAACAATGAGATAGTTTAATATATTTTATACATATATATATTAAATTGCATATGTATACATTATTTGTTGCTATAGTTATTTAATTTTCCTTTGGAAAAAACATTTTCATACATAAAAAATTCTTATTCAGTAAAATTATTTTCAAACATTTAAGCGTATTTAAAAATCAAAGCTAAATGTTTCCATAGCAACAAAATGGAATTGACAGTGCTAAACTAGACTTTGAACTTAAAACAATTTTAATTAATTTAAATTTGAATTTCATTTCAAATCTCAAATTTTGATGGTTAAATTTGAATTAAATACATATAAATATCAATATAACGAAATTATACTTAAAACAAACAAAAACAAAGATATTTAATTTATCTAAACACATTGAACATGAAACTTTTTTTTCCTTTAAAAAGCATTTGACATAAAAAAGAAACATCTTTTGAAATTGCTTTTCATAGCCAACCGATGATAAATCGCCAAATAACGAAATTTTCATTATTTTTTTACGGATAGGGAACGGAGGTTCTGCCGAAATTTTTTTTATAAATGTATATATCCTCATGAAAAAAACATTCTGTATTTTTTTCAGATTTTTCGGAGTATGCCCGTATGGAGACCTTCCTTGTAAGTTATAGACAGTGTAGGATTCAATGGGACATCCCCCCCCCCCCGGAAAATTTGAAATTTTGCATTTCAATGTCAAAAAGTATAATTTCCACCCCGAAGCCACTGAAGTCCCTCCCGGAGAAAACTGGCTGAATTCAACACTGGTTATAGATACATTTAATTTTGACACACACACAAATTTTTCAATATGCTAATTTTTTTCATGTTTTGTTTATTTTCTTGGAACACTGCGGAGCCCCTGGAAAATTCAGGCGGAGCCCCAAGGGCTCCGCGGAGCACACCTTGGGAACCTCTGATTTAAATAATAGGAAATTCAATCCACTTCATGAATTTCAGTTCTAAAGAAGTATCGTTTCAATTCATGAATATAATCGATTACAGATCACATTTCAAAAATATATATTAAAATATTTAATTGCTAAAAAGGACGTCAAATACTAGTAAAATACATTAAAAGATCTTAATAATTTAAAATTATTAAAAAAAAATATTAAGACCTTTTAATGTATTTTATTAGTATTTGACGTCCTTTTTAGCAATTAAATATTTTAATATATATATTTTTAAAATGTTTTTAATTGACGTATAAAAAAACTTCTATTTATAATTAATGTACAGATCACATGTTGAAAGAAGCCTAACGCGAAAATATATTCGAAATGTGGGCGATTTTGATGCTTTAAATTGCTACAAATACTTATGCATTATACTGTAAAATCTTTTTAATGTTTCATACTTAAAAAGTAAAAACGGAACCATTATAAGAGCACTTTTGTATCTGTCTCTCACAGCCATTTTACTCGTAAACTATGGAACATTGAAAGTTCCAGTTGAGATAAACAATAAAGAATATTTACAGATTATTAAACTGTCAGAAACATATTTAGAAAAAAATGTAAAAGGGCTAATTATGTTACTTAAACTAAAAAATGTTTTCTTGGTATATCGTTTGAGGTAACATGTGAAAGCTTTCGTAATGTTGACCTCAAAAACATATTTCTTTTAAATACAGGTAGTTTAAATACTTTCAGAGACATCGTCGAAAATATAGTGCAAAAATAGGTTCCGCTCCCTTTATTTCCGAATTGACTAAAACTAAAATTAAAAAAAAATAGAGGTAGTATAAGTTATTTTAAACCTAGCAGAAAAAGTATGGCGGTTACCCTAGGTAGCAAGATTTATAGGGAAAGCGCATTTTTCCGTTACACAAATTTAAATTTCTAGGAAGTCAGCAAAGGCGTTGAGGAGCTTTGTAAGTATTACAAACTGTTGAAGCAGAAGTATAAAAAAGTTTATAATAATTTCCGCAAAAAATCTTTGAAAATTAGCCGAGAAATTAACCTTTAAAGATATGCATAATGACAGGGACGTAGCCTACCTAACATCAGTTATTAAAGCTTTGATAACAATTTTTAATGATATATTTGTATAACGCAATGGCAGGTACCAATAAATAAGCAAGAAACGTCAAAATTGTTAAAAACAGACTAATTTAATTAGAATAAATCACATAAATACTCTGGGATTCGCAACTAGTTTGCATTGAGCGGATGTCTCAATTCGTTTCTTGTGTTTTTAAAAATGAACTAAAATTCTATCTAAAAAAACACGGCACGGGATAAGGCAGAGTTACAACTTTGTGAACTCGTTTCGAAGCGCACTTATCAGAATATCAAGTTTAAACTTTGAACAAGTGTTTTATTTTACTATACTGTAAAAGGAAATACTATTACTACGCTGAGCTCAGTTTTATAAAATGCGGAGTGAAGCTTAAATGAGCACTATTTTTACTGTCAGTGCCAAAATAAGTTTATAAAAAAATACAGATTAGGATAAGATGAAAAAAAGAGTCTTACAGATTAGCAGTATTTGATATTAAAGTTTCACACCCCTTTGAATTATTGGGATATGCCCATTTATACTTTTCTAGAACATACAGCTATACCCAACCCTACATTGTTTATTTTTTTTACAAAGTCTTATTATTCTTTTAGCAAAGATTTTTTAAAAATAATATAGTTAATAATTCATACATTTATTGTACGGAACCCACTGAGCGCTAGTAATGCAGGCACTTGACTGTTTATTTTTAAATTCTATTCTATAAGATGTATGCATTTTAAGTGATCTGACACATATGATGCTAATGAATTTCTTCCAGAAATTCCAAATATTAAGCTAATGATGACTGTCTGTTAAAATATTAATCTGAAACCTTATATATTTGTGAAATCTATTTTTTAGAAAAAATTGAAAGTAGCATAAATTAAGACTTTATTGAAAATTTATTTGTCTGTCAATATCTAATTTCATTTACAAAATTTTATTTATTTTTATATATTTAACCTTAAAACTTAGTGATATTTTCATATGCTTCATTAATATGTATGTTCAGTTGATTAATCTTAACCAAACGTGTTCAGAAACTTAACCATTGCCACAAAGCCATCATTATTTCTGAATAGTAATATTCACCTTATTATATGACAAAATTCTGAGATTTAATAAGTGAAGATTTCTAATACAAAAATAGGGAATAGCTTTGAAGTCCATGGTTGAGTTTGTGAAAATATCGGTTATTAACTGAATTTACACACACGCACACGCCCGCGCACACACACCACACGCATATATATATATATATATATATATATATATATATATAAACTTATTATTTGGAATTTTTTAAATCAATTTTCATTGTTATACACATTTTATCACATATTTATATCAAACATTCGATTTTCTGCTACATTAAATTAAATATTAAATCAAATTAACTTTCGGTAAGTTTCGGAATTTTTTTTTATTAAAAATTAAACAGGATGTATGAATATAATAATAAAGACACATTCAAATAAATATTTAAAATAAGTAATTGAACAATTCATTACTATAGATTTTTATTGTATACAGCATATAAACTTAACTCATCATAAATTTTAATCCAATATTAGACAGTCAAATATAACTAAATTTGATCTTCATTCATCATTATGAAAATCATAATCCAGGCCGAATTTCGGAATGTACATCAGGTTATGAATTCCACATTCATGAGACTTCAGATTGAGAATTACACCAGGTTATGAATTGGAATACTTCAACCCAAATGACCGGCTTTGCAGTATTTACCAGAATTTTCTTTTCTGATAAATGCTATCCATATAATGTAAGCAGTCCTGAAATAATAATAAGAAGAATGATGATGATGATGCTAATAATAATAATAATAATAATAATAATAATAATAATAATAATAATAATAATAATAATAATAATAATAATAATAATAATAATAATAATAATAGAAATAATAACTTTAATATTAATAACAACAATATACATATATATTAGGCAGATTTTAAATCCAGAAAAAAGTAATGATTCTTCGTGATACATATTTTAGGCTAAATTACATCAGATTACATTACCTTTTACAATATTATAAACCGTATAGTTCCATGTATCGTCCAAATTCGAAAATCCGTATATAAGTCCATGATAAAAAATTGTGAGGAAAAATTCCGCGAACAAAAAAGTTGGTATTGTCTTGTGCATAGATAATTTGAAAAGAAACCTGTTTGTAATTAATAATCTCATTCATTTTGCCATAGGTGCGCTGCCAAATCTGTTTAATTGAACACCGCTCATTCTGGTATGACTTGGTTTTCATAAAAAAACAAATATCCTATTTTTGGCTTGAAATACCACAAGAAATAATCATTTCATCTTTTAATAAATATTTCAACAATAATACGATGGTTGAGATTGGAAATACTGCTATATTTTAAGACGACGACTGTGATGATAGTGATTTAGACACTATCGATATTCATACTGAATATATTCATATAAAAGAAAGCGATTTTAATTAATTGTTTGTAAATTCTGATAATAAATAAGTTTTGGTAACTTTTTTCATTCTTAAGGAATGGAAATTTAAAGTATTTGTAGAAATTCGTAAGTGTATCTAAAGTTTTTTATATTTACTTTCTTTTCTTTTCCATTTTAGAATATCAATTTTTGAAATATATTTATTATTAAATGCATTACAAGAATATATCGGCTTATACTCGTGTATGAGCCGACCCATCTCTCTGCTTTGGAGCGAAAGAAATGCCCAAAATTGTTTGGCGTATACATGAAAATCTACAGTTTTTCTTTAATTTTTTTTTCTTTTTCAAACTCCGGTTAAACCCTCATTAAAATATATACTTAATTGGAAAATTTCCATAATTTTAACTAGGCATTTTTTCAATTTCAGAAACATTTTATTTCGCTATTTTTACATTCTAAGAAAATTCGAAGAATTCACCTGTTAACATCGAATTAAACAAGCCAGAAATTGTATGTCAAACTTGTCAATTGGATATGTTAATATTATAACTAATTTTATAAATATTCCGATGTTGGTGCAATAGTTGTTACAATCTTATGCAAAAATACATGAATACAAAATTTATTACGATTATGTGTATAAAATTTAGTAGTACGAAAATAATATGAATCCATCTTGAATAGGACGTAATAACCATGACAGCCTAATATCATTATCTATCATAGGATAACAAAATGATTTAATTATGCATGTTATGATTTAATAGAAAGACAAGACTTTTATTACTATCTTTTAAAGTTTTGATTCAATTGCGTAAAATTTGAAATGACTTGCAAAAATTCTGTAATAATTATACATATATTAAAACTTAAATCATTCGGTTGCATAGTTTTTGGGTTATTATATGACGATAGACGGATGGACCAGATTATCAATACACGTACTACGCATATATATATATATATAATTATGAATGCACCAAAAAATTCGGTTTGTTTGGTTGTTCAAGTTTTAACTCGCTTAAATGTAATCGGATTGTTATGTATTTTTTCTATGTTATTATGGTTTATTATTGAACGTTTGTTATTGAAAAGGAAACGTATCGCATTTATACGAGGACTTTTCGGAAAGTAAAGATAGAACACAGACAATAGTGGGAAAGTTTTAATGAGCACGTTGACTACACAAATTATAACCTTGAACCTTTGACTTTTCCCTCGCAATCATTCATTAATTCTCTAGTGATCCTGATTCGTGTCGCAAAAGCTTAGAATGGCTGCGTCAGTTAAAAATCTCGCCAAATGTGAAGTTCGATCCATCATAGATTCACTTCGTGCAAAAGAGAAGCCCCCAGAAGAAATTCACAAAGAAATTGTTTCTGCCTATCGGAACATTATGAATAGAGAAAATATAATGAAATGCTGTTGTGAATGAAGACCAAGTGTAGGGTATGTTTACAAGTGGAATCTGTTTGTTTCATGACAAGTGAGAAGTTTTAAGCCATCCACCATACGGTCCGACTTTACACCCGGTGACTTCTACTTATTTCTCTATATGGAGAGATATCGCGCTTGGTAAAACTTTCACGACGACTGAAAGATCAAAATTGAAGTTTAATTGTGGCTTCGACAACAGGCGTCAACTTTCTATTAAAATGGGATACAAAAACTTTCTTTCTTTCTAACCGCTGTCCAGGCCCCTACCTGCCGAGTTATCGCAGCTTAACGGGTTAGATACCTGGTATCGGGGCGGACGACCGCCTAATTGCCACGTAGCGGCAATAAACTTTGCTCCGCATGCCATCATTTCTGCAGTATTTGCTTGTCGTTGAGCATACTTTGTTTCGAGGGATACAAAAACTTGTACTCAGAATAAACATATGCTTAGACAACTGCGGTATTTATGCTGAAATATAATGTGTATAGCTGTTAATAATTTTTAATAAACATTTTACTAAATAAGATTTTTTGAAGTGCATATGCAACATTGTATCTTTATTTTTTGAAAAGCCCTCGTAGTTTATTTAGAGTTACAAAGAAAATTTTACCGGTACATTATAGTCTATAGAGAAAAATCGTTTGCGGTACATTTTATTGATGTTACCATATTTCAAACTTAATAATAATGATAGATAAAACTGAGGTTAACTACTTAAATGACCGTAAACATTGAGCTCCCTCGATGACTCTGTTCCTTAAAAACGAACGAAAAAAAAAAATGTTCATAAAAATATGCCAATTCATCCGCAACACTTATCGGTGGAGTAGCCGAGATGTTACTGACAAAGAAAGTGATCAATTAATGCAATTCCAAAAGTATACCTCGATTGATTCTATTGAGCTGATTCAGATATAAGACAAAACATCTGTAATCGTAAAAAGTTATTGAGTGAATTAGTCTTTCAGATGGCTCTATCGACATAATATTAGCGGCTTCAGATAAGAACACGCTGGCTCGAATCCTGAGACTTTTTTTCACCTACTTGGAAATTCACAGTTGTTACAATCAAGTGTTTGTCAAATTTTGAATGAAATATGAATAATAATATTTCCTTCATCAAGATAATGCGTCAGCCTCTTCCGCTTTATCTGCGAAGATGTTCTGAGCAAAATACACCATCCCCATTTTTAAGTATACATCTTACTCGCCCGTCGTAGCTCCCTGTGCGTTTTGCTAATTAAATCGGAGCTGAATGGAGTAAAATTTCAGGGATGGAATTTTTCAAAGCGAAAGAGACAAAGACTCTCAACAAGGTGACAGAAGACATGGATAACTAGATCTATACGGTCCATTTATTTGAGATTAATGTATGAAGTCTCCAGCCAGAGGACTCTGATACCTTGCCCAAGTTATTCTGACTAATCGTGCAAACCCTGAACCAAAACAATGACCATGTGCTCAGAACAGAAATAAGCTCATACAATGCTAATTTGGGCAGGGTTTGTGTCACGTGGTCCAATGAAATGGTTCAGGGTTTGAAGCTGAATCCAGCTTCACTTTTCGCCGGTTTTTAGTGAAATGCATAGGCCGTCATATCTATTTGGCAATGCAGAAGAGGACTTCGAAAATTGCTTAGCTCAATGTAAAGTTCGGATGTACAGTGTGAGTTAGTTTGCAGAGGAGAGGGGGAATTTTCTGATCATGCCCGTATGGAGTTCTTTGTTAGCACAGTATAAAATTTGGATGGTGCGGTGTGTGTGTGTGTGCGTGAGGGGGGATCTCCAAGGACAGTACATTGAAGAAGATAAAGTTTCTGATGTAACTGATTAAGAATACAAAGTTTTATGAAGTCAGTCCGGTTATTTGACAGCCGTACCTCGTACACTATAAAAAGATATCTATAAGATTACTAAGAATTTTCTAAAAAACTGGGATTCCTAGAATTTTTTATGTAACTGCAACAAAAATAAATTCTCGTAAGATACATGTTTGCACTGCAAAATATAAAAACTGTAAGGTTATTAAGAATATTTTTGGAAAACTGGGATGCCTAAAACTTTTTATGTAATAAAAAAAAGGAAAAAAAAAGGTGAACATGTAATTATTCCGGATTACCAATAAAATTTTAGCAAGCATATATATTTCCGTAGCTTTGGAAACCAAGTTTCGTAGACTCACAATCTTTTTCTATACAGTGTACAAATGACATTTTAGTGAACATAATAGGTTTCACAAGCTTTTGGAAGAACGAGTTTTGTATATTTACATATTTTTTTACCGTGTATAATAATTTTTTAGCAATTCGTTGCTAGAGTATTAAAGAATATTTTGATAGAAACCGTGGCTTAAACAACTTTTTTAAGTCACTGTATAAAGGATTAAGGGTTTCTAAACCTAATTAAATATAATTTAGTTAAGTATGATATGCTAGGATTCTTTTCGTGTATTTTAATCAGTTTTGGCAACCTAGACTATAAGTTTTCTGGATACTATTCATTCTCAAATAACATTTTTAGGTTCAAGAATCGTGATAAACTAGCAGCATTAACATATAAAAAGAAAATTATTTTTTCTCTTGGATGTATAAATTTAGTTTTGAAATTGTTTAATTGGGAATAGTTAAACATTTTAAAAATCGATATAAGTAGATTTCGAAAAAAATACAACCTATTACATTCATCCCTATGTTGCAATCTCTCAAACATTTTTGCAGATATACGCCGAGCATAGCACTAGAATCCAAAACCATCCCAAGTTCAAGACTGTGTTTATCTACATATCTTCACAGAACAGGTTTGTAATATAGATTTTGGGTGTCGAGTAGTGGCAGATGACGTAAGTAAATTTTAAAAGGTCAATTTTAGGTAATGATATAATCCAACGTTGTACAACATGAACACAGGTACGAAGAAGCAATGAAACACACTAGAAATATATCTTCTTCATTTTATTGAAAAATGCAGAATAGATGAAAATGAATTATATCCCCCCAGGGAGTGACCCTTGAAAAACACAGTTTTTAGAGCTACATGTTATAAAACCTCTTTACAAGACAGCAGAAAAAATTCAAGTCTCGTTAATCAGTGCAGATGTTACATAAGGGTTAAAAGAATAATTCCATGAGAATCGAAAAATTTCTCAAAGGAAACAGAGAAAACACCTGTTGACATTCAAATTTTATGCCCCAAAATAGATGATCGTTAGACGCATCCAGGAAATAATTTGCAGGATTTGGACTATATGTTTTTTAAAGAGAAAGAATACCTTCGGCAGTTGTACAAAATATTAGTTTTTATTTTAGTTGTAGAAATCGCATCGATAGTTTTCGGCGGTACTTTGAGAGGCGCGGAATGAAAAATATTTGTTTTTATTTATTTTATTCTGTTAACCATTACATCTGCGAATAAATTTCGTGTAGGAGAAAGGATTTAATAAATCTTTTCCATACATAACAGAATATATTATAATGCGGGAATAAAGCGCAATGAATTTATAATTCTTAATTTAGAAAGTTGAACTAAAATGCAGTTTTATAAAATGAATGGATTTTTAGAATATATATATATATATATATATATATATATAATGGAATCTTCATTATAAAGTTATCTTCCAATAATCTGCACAAATCTCTTCCAAAATGACATATAAACTCAAGGGGCAGAAGTTCGTTAATGTGCAAAATCAGACCAAGAAGGTGGAAATAGAGAGAGATTTTGTGAAAACCGAAAGTAACTCATCTTAATTATAATACATATCAAATCCTTTTAAAGTTTTTATTACGTCAAGGAAGATAGCAAAAAATGTAGGAACCATAGATTTGTGATAAAATTTAAAATGAGCTCAATGTGGGACAAATACGGTTTTGGGAATTTAAAAAAAATTCACAATTTTGTTAATTTCCAAGATTTTAGACTCATTTAAACTTACGATAAATCTTCTTATTGCTAGCTACAACATTTATACTGATAAATTTTTGATGGGACCAATACTTACCGTAAAATATGTAACTAGAGAGATAAAAAAAAAAGTAAGGGGTATTGAAAAAGAAAAAACTCGTAACATTGTCAAGTCACAAAATATCCATTGCACTTGAATCAATTATACATCTTCCTAATATTATGTAAAATTTTTATATTGACAAGTTTTCTATAGGATCCATTCTTGCAGAAAAAAAATTAAATAAAAATAGGGTTTAAAGAAAAAATTATCATATTAAGGGTGTATTAAAATTCAGAGTGATTATTTTCGGACCCATTTTTAAATTCGTTTTTGCTATCAAACACATTTAATTGGCAGGTTCTCTTATTCAGAAACTATAAAATGTGCCGTATTGGTCGTATTTTTATAAAAGCAGAATATGTTTCAAAAAATGCTGTCAAAGTGGGCATTTTGAGCCAAATTTTGCGAAACGATGGTTCTGAAACGAAAAAATGGTCGAACTAAAAAATCGAAAATGGTCGAAAATAATTGTTTGTAAATCAAGTTCAATATAGTTGAATGAAAAAGTTAAAATAAGCCGCTTATAAATCACTTAAAAAAAAACCACATTGCCAAGTTCCATTTTTTACTTTATAAATGAGCGTGGAAATGTGTCACAGAAGTTTGATTTGTAGAGCGTGGAAATGTATTTTTTATTGTCGTCTTATTATGAATTTGAAAAAAACAAGCTTTTACAATAAATAAATAAATAAATGAATTAAATAAAACTCGTCAAAAACGGCTAAATAAAATTGTTAAACGATGTTTATCCCTAATTTTGATTTAGTTTTATTTGGTAAAATTAAGACTTAAATTATAAATCTATCTCTACATATAGACCGAACTTAGTATGGATTTTTTTAAGTAATAAATTATCAAATGTTTACAAAAATCAATAGCACCAAAATAAACCTTGTTTTTATAAATGTTTCTTTAAATGTCGAAAATATAATTCTTTAGGGGATTTCCTGAAGATAAAGAATACTTTTAGGAATCGTGGGTAACTGTGAAGAGATTATTGTGTATTTTCGTAAGTGATTACATTATGTTTTCTTAGATTAACGAACATATTTTTTAAACCCACTTCAAAAAAGGTGATGGAGGTTATAAATTCAACGGGTATGTATTTTTTTATGTATGTTCTTCGATTACTCCGAAACTATCTAACTGATTAATTTGGTTTTTGTGTTAAATGGAAGGGGGTTACTGTCGAATTGGTACCACTTCCGTTTTTCGAAATTAGTTCAGTACTTTTTTAGTTATTCGACAAAAACTAATAAAATTAGTTATTTCTTGCAAATTATAATCTTATCTACCAAAAATTAAACCGGCTTCAAAAACTACTGCAAAGTGAAAAATAAATTTTTTGAATAATAATTATAAGAAATTAAATTAAGAGCATAGTATTTACCATACGTATTATTATGTTTATGTACATTAATTTGAATTTTCGGAGACGGCGCCAGCCAAGCCAATTTCCATGTAATTTTCAAATAGATACATATCCAATTATCTATGAGTTTTTTTACGATTTAATAATTAGTTAAAAATTTAACTTTATTATTTTTCGACTTACATTGGATAATAAATTTTAATTTTGAACTTGGCTTGGCTGACATCGACTCCAAAAAAACAAATTAATGTACAAAAATATAATAATACGCACGGTAAATACTATGCTCTTAATTTAATTTCTTATTACTATTATGTAAATAATTATTTTTCACTTTGCGGTAATTTTTGAAGTTGGTTTAATTTTTGGTAGAAAAGTTTTTTATTATATATATTAATTTTTTGATAAAGGAAAACCAAACAAAAAGTACTTACAAGCATAGATGATTTATAAGAGAATGACGGTCCAAAATCTTCGTTCTGCAAAAAACCAACCGAACATAATTATTAACATCAAATGTAATGTGACATAAAATTTTGGATGTAAAACTAAAATTAAAACGTCTATTAATAAAACAATTACCAATAAATTACGGATAGCCGTTTGTCACATGTTACACAAATAAGCAAAAAATCAAATTTACCTCACTTATTTCATATTCGATATCATCTGTAATGTTTGGTTCCTACAAAAAATACGCACAAAATAAATTGATTGGTATTAAAAATGTATTTAACAGTCGACAGAAAGAATATCTAATTAAAAATTCTACAGCGAAAAAGACAAAACTTTCAATATCATGCACAACGTCACGAAAACTATATAAAAATACAAATAGTGCTGAAAATGCAGAGTTATTCATTCTGTGATGTTTTTTGAAATTTCTACTTAGTACCGAAATAGGATATGTTAAGTTTAATACTATTTGGATATGGGTATCTTCAGCATATCCAATTATCTCTTTTATTTCTTAAAATGTGTATAATTCGTATAGAGACCACTTAAACCCAGAAAAAAAGAGTTGATTAAAACTAGAAAAAATGTTTTATTGAATACATTTTGGTTGTTTTAAGTGAATTTTTTAGTCAAAGGTTATGCTGCTGAGAAAAAAAAAATACTGTTAACACTCTTATAAAATTTTAACGAAATTTCATCAATTTTATTTGAGTTTTACTAAAGTCTTGTATTTTCAATTTCTAATTCGAACAAAATTCTGTTGTTTTTGCAAAATTTAAATTGGTGTGCAGTAGCCATAAGTCTCTCACATAATTTTGTTTAATTGATTTACGTAGATATATAAAGGATTAACATAATTTTTGCATAATAAAAATTTTTCAGATTGAGACGGATTAATGACGTTATTATTATGTTATTATGGATTTCGGATGAAAATTGTGAACAGAAAATTGAAAAAAAAATATTTTTTTGTTTATTCAAACAATATTTTCATTGATTCCAGCATGGGTCAATGGAAATTTTGTTTAAAAAAAAAAATCATATGCTCTGGCATGTGCTACATTGAAAAGTTCCTTTTTTTAATCAAAACTCAAAGAGAAATTATAAAAAGAAATATTTTATTTAATGTTTCTACACTAAATGTTGCAACTAAAATAAGAAATACTTTTTTTAATGCTTTAAACCCCCTGAATTCATAAATTACTAGCAGGGGTGACCGATCTCAGCTCGGTCAAAATTAACTTTGTATTCAACTCGATATAGTATTATTACTGTAAAACATGTAATTAATAATAGTATTATTTACAAAAACAATCAATAAGAAAACTATGTTTGTATGCACATGTTCATAAATTTTACTTTATTTTAAAATTTACAACGAAAGGACATCAATCCAAATCACCTTTTTAGCTCGACTCTGATTAGTTTAACTATGCATCTCGAAGACTATTAAGAATGTATAAGAAATTTCTTCCCATTCTGAAAGACAATATTTTTTGCCAGATATAACCAAATTTGGACACATTCTTTCATTTGGCGCCAAATATATGTTTTGGTTTCGTAACCTTAATAGTCGATTTTTCGGCCAAATTTCGCCAGTATTTTGTCAAATATCGCCAACTTATTGGCTTTTGCCGTAGTCTCGTTATCCTGATCCTTATTACCCTAATGATCCACTAATCACATGTGATCAAACATGTGACTTAGCTCAATGGTCTTCAGGTAATCAAAAACAGCAGAGTATAAAATGAATCAAAATCGTTTAAGCCATTTCTTAAGTAAAATTAGCTTGACAGCATTCAACAATGAAGCGATATGACCCACTAATATCATTTTGTTTTATATGCAACTCAGCTCATTAGTCTTCTCGTGACAAAAGACGTTCCGTTGCAAAATTTAGGTAAAATTGACTGAGTCGTTGTTATATATAATTAGAATGACCCGAACCCATTAAGACCTAAAACGACCCACTAATTCAATTGTTACGTGCATGTGTCCTATCTCAATGGTTTTCTTTTGCCCGAAAACGATATAATAGAAAATATACTCAAAATGGTGAGAAAATTTTCTAGATAAAATTAGCATGACCCACAAATGACCCTTATATCGAAATCTCTTGAAAATGTGACTTAGTTCATTAATTTTTGCGTGCCGAAAAACGTTAAATACAAAATTTAGATAAAATCGAATGAGCCAATTTTTAGGTATAAATAGTTTGACCTTGACGCATTATGACCCAAAATGACTCATTAATCGAGTTTTCTCAAACATCTGAACTAACCCAATGATTTTTTTGTGTCCGAAAACGATAGAATATAAAATTTAGTCAAATTTGCGCGAGACATTGTCTAGATAAAATTAGAATAACCCAAAAGTGACCCACTGATCGAAATTTCTCGAACATGTGACATTGCCCAATGATTTTCTCGTGCCAAAGGTATGCTGTATACAAAATTTCGTTAAAATCGATTCACCCGTTCTTTAGATATAGCTTGACCATGACCCATCATGACCCTCAAATGACCCTTAAAATCGAAATCTCTCGAACACGTGACTTAGCCCATTAGTTTTCTCGTGTATAAATATTGTATAAAACTCGATCCTGCCGTTCTTTAAATATAAATAACTTGACCCAGACCCTTTATGACCCTTTATGACCCATTAATTGAAATTTCTCGATCATGTGACCGAGCTCGATGATTTTCTCGTGCCAAAAAATGTTGTATACGAAATTTCGTTAAAACTGATCCACATGTTCTTTAGATATATATATAGCTTGAAATGACCCGTTATGACCCATCATGACCCATAAATAACTTATATATAGATTCGATTATAATCGAAATCTCTCAAACATGTGAGATAGCCCATTAATTTTCTCGTGTCAAAAAACTTACATACAAAATTTCATTAAATTTGATACTGTCGTACTTTATATATAAATAGCTTGACCCAGTAATCGAAATTTCTCGAGCTGAGATCTAGCCCAATAGTTTTCTCGTGCCAAAAAAATGTTGTATACAAAATTTCGTTAAAATCGATCCACCTGTTCTTTAGCTATAGCTTGACCATGACACATTATGACCCATCATGACCCACAAATGACTCTTATAACCGAAATCTCTCGATCGTGTGACTTAGCCCATTAGCTTTCTCGTATCAAAAAACTATTACAGGCAAAATTTCGATGAAATTGATTCTGAGGTTCTTTAAATATAAATAGCTTGACTCAGACCCTTAATGACCCAATATGACCCATTAAAATTTTTTTCTCGAACATGTAACCTAGCCAAATGTTTTTCTCGTGCCCAAAAACCATAGAATGCAGTTTTTAGTCAAAATTGCGTGAGAAAATCTCTAGATAAAAATAGCATGACCCACAATGACCCCAAAAATGGCCCACTAACCGAATTTTCTCGAACATGTTACCTAACCCAATTATCTTCTTGTAATCCAAAACGATAAAATATAAAATTTGGTCGAAATCGTTAGAGCCGTTTTTTAAATAAAAATGGCTTGACCCACAATGACCCAAAAATGACCCACTAATCAAAATTTTTCGAACATGTGACCCAGCTCAATTGTTTTCTCGTGCCAAAAGACGATTGGACACAAAATTTCCTTAAAATCGATCCAGCCGTTCTCTAGATATAAATAGATTGATTCTGACCCATTATGACCCAAAATGACCCAATAATCGAAATTTCTCGATCATGTGACCGAGCCCGATGATTTTCTCGTGCCAAAAAATGTTGTATACGAAATTTCGTTAAAACTGATCCACATGTTCTTTAGATATATATATAGCTTGAAATGACCCGTTATGACCCATCATGACCCATAAATAACTCTTATAATCGAAATCTCTCAAACATGTGAGATAGCACATTAATTTTCTCGTGTCAAAAAACTTACATACAAAATTTCATTAAATTTGATACTGTTGTACTTTATATATAAATAGCTTGACCCAGTAATCGAAATTTCTCGAGCTGAGATCTAGCCCAATAGTTTTCTCGTGCCAAAATAATGTTGTATACAAAATTTCGTTAAAATCGATCCACCTGTTCTTTAGCTATAGCTTGACCATGACACATTATGACCCATCATGACCCACAAATGACTCTTATAATCGAAATATCTCGATCGTGTGACTTAGCCCATTAGCTTTCTCGTGTCAAAAAACTATTACAGGCAAAATTTCAATGAAATTGATTCTGCGGTTCTTTAAATATAAATAGCTTGACCCAGACCCTTAATGACCCAATATGACCCATTAAAATTTTTTCTCGAACATGTAACCTAGCCCAATGTTTTTCTCGTGCCCAAAAACCATAGAATGCAGTTTTTAGTCAAAATTGCGTGAGAAAATCTCTATATAAAAATAGCATGACCCACAATGACCCCAAAAATGACCCACTAACCGAATTTTCTCGAACATGTTACCTAACCCAATGGTCTTCTTGTAATCCAAAACGATAAAATATAAAATTTGGTCGAAATCGTTAGAGCCGTTTTTAAAATAAAAATGGCTTGACCCACAATGACCCCAAAATGACCCACTAATCAAAATTTTTCGAACATGTGACCCAGCTCAATTGTTTTCTCGTGCCAAAAGACGATTGGATACAAAATTTCCTTAAAATCGATCCAGCCGTTCTCTAGATATAAATAGATTGATCCTGACCCATTATGACCCAAAATGACCCAATAATCGAATTTTCTCGATCATGTGACCTAGCCCAATGGTCTTCTCGTGCCCGAAAATGGTGAAATCCAAATTTTTGCGAAAATCATTAGAGCCATTTTTGCGATAAAATTTACACACACACACAATTTTTGCTCGCATTATAGTATAAGATAACTATTCGCGTTTGAAATGAAATAGACGCCCTCTCGCGGACAAAGTCTGAAACGAAATAGAACTGATACCTTGAACATCTTCCGCTGAAATCAGTGTTTAAAAGGCCGATAAATAAATAAACAGTTCTATAATAAATAAATAAATAAACAGTTCTATAACGCATGCAACGTTGGGTTCTTTGTATTAAAATTATCTAAAATAAAAATTTTATACACAAAGTTTAGATCTATAATATAAAAAAGTACATTAGACTTACTCATGGCAAAATAGTATGACAGCAACACAATGCTTGCAATAATTGCTTCAGCTTCTCTAAAGCAATTACTAGATTTTACAGCATCTATAAATTCTAAAATATTCGATATTTGTAATTTATCTCCCATAATTAAATAAAAAAGATAAAAAACTGCACTTTAAATTGCTCTTTAAACGGGTTTCTATGCTACAGCATGGAACAAACAACATTACATAAACAAACGATTATCAGGTCTATACAACGCCACCTTTCGGTCATTACAAACGCGAATAGCAGCTCGAAGTGTTTTGCTAGAAAAATTTTCAACATTACATTTGTCAGAGTATGGATTTTTTTTCTAAATATAATTTATAAGATATATTTGAGTGGTCCGTAAAATTTTAATAATTTATTGATGTGGACCTCAATCGTAAAAGGCTAAAGACCATGATCTACAATGAATTTAAAATCTTGTTATTTCATAAATTCTTACATTCTTATCCCAATTTTCTTTCATTATCTCAGACGATTCTGATAAATCTTGAAATATATATTAAACTAGGACTTCCCTCAGAGGGATTAGTCTGAGCGATATTGCTGAGAATAAACATTTAATAACTTGCGATAAGTAAAGAAAATGAGATGTTACCTTTAATTGGTCATTCATTGTGATAAAATATGATGAAAATAAGCATATTGAATCATAGAATTACAAAATCTTATATATAAAGTTGCATATACTATTTTTATAAAAGAAAAGCAAACCATGCATGGATATAAAATTGGAACTATGCAAAATGTTAAAAGTAATACAGAAAATAAAACACCAAATTTTCCTATATTGGAAATATAACTCTTTGAAATGATGTCATGAGCATAAACAGAAGCTTCGCACCGATTTGAGAAACTATAAATAACATAAACTATTATGTTTGAAGAGAATGGAGTGTATTTTATACGGTGTGAAATCCGTCCGAATAGTTTATAATGTTGAATATCTGTTTTCACGGATGCAATGAGGTTGTCAATAAGAGTTAAGGAATCCTTTTTTAAAAATTTGTCCTAAACGAGCACTTACATCTTATAAGTTACTGTGATGCCAAAGTTATATTTTCTGACCCCAACAGTATCCTAGAAATTGCAATATTCTCAATAAATTGTTTTTAAAACTTTTTCTAGAAAAAAATGTTTAATTTGTGAAATTAAATTGTTGAATGTTTTAGAAATCGTTCATAACGAGAATATTATATCCTAAAAGTTGCCACACACACACACAAAAAAAAAAGATTTTAAATTTTTAGTCATATCGACATCAAAGAATTCTCAATTTTAGAACTTTTTTTGCTCGTGCATTGATGGTGATTATTGTTCCTACGCAAAATATAGTAGCAAAATATTTTGCAGCAAAGATAGTTACCAACATTTTTTGCCCACATTATTTTTTAAATCGGCTAGGTACTCCCAATGATAACGAAAAACACACAAACGTTAATGCTTTAAAGCATAGAAATACAGAATCAAAAGCTATTTATTTCCTATTATATACACATAAATTATCTAAATAGTGCTAGCAGATGCATTTTTAAATATACATAAATCAATATAACGCTTCATTTTTCTTTTATTAGTATTTCTTAGTATTCATTTTTCATTTATTTGTATTATTCAGTAAAATACTCACTTTCTTAAGCCCGAACTACGTCAAACTTTTTATAAAAGCGCATAAGTCCATATAACAGCGAAGTATTGTGAAGAGTATTAAATACAAGGTAGTAAGAAACTTAGCCAAACGCAGGTAATAAATCGCCAAATATTGTTCTTTTCGCCCTCTCTCGAAATGCATTTTTTCCGTACATTTAAAAAACACGATTTTGAGTCATCTTATTTACAATTCAAATAAATAAATAAGAGGAAGCAATAATAGCATAAGTCAAAACATTTTATTTCAGCATCAAGGAATTGTATCGTAGTTACACATGTGGAAAAAAGCTGCTTTTGGCCAAAAAATGTTGTCTTCACTAAATTTGAATCCGATTAAAAAAAGTACCGTGATTAATTAAAATGTTATAGGTAGAGCTGCTAAGTCTCCGGCATTTTGGATACCGGTATTTTAATACAGAAAATCTTGTATAAAATAGGAACATTCTGCGGATTTAAAAAATAACTTTTCCTATAAGAAAATTCTGCTGTGCAATAAGCGGGGGCTTGGCATCTCTGTATAGGAATATTTCGTAACCTCCTTTTTAACCTTAAAAAAAGCAACGACCATTTTTCGGGTTCAAAAAGTATTGCTAATTGTTCCATTTTGCATACTAAGTACTGATTGTAATATTGATACATCTATGGTGATAAATTTCCAATAATTTATCAAATCCCATTTATTTCATTAAAAATATAAATCTTTTATTCATTTAGTTTAAAATAAATGGTTTTTAACTAATTTCATAATACTTTTGAAATATCAATTTTCATTGACCATCTTTTTAAAGCATTTAGAAAATGGTTGTTGTTTTCAGTCAAATATAGACTTTCGTCTGTCCGCATTTAATTTTATTATTATTATTTTTTATAAATGGTGGAGGAATATTCATACTTAATCCATAACGTACATGATATATGACTCTGTTATTACATAAGTCATCTTTTTATTATCATAAAAATTATGTTTTTACTGATTTTTATTAACTCAATAGGAAAAATTTTGTGCTTTCAGCAATAGATATCCGCATTTCATTTATTTATTTATTTTAACAAAATTCTTTGTATTGAGAAGAATTTTTATTTAAATAGGAAATCCAAATGTCGCTGTTAATAAAGAAGAAATTTACAAAAAAAGTTACAAAACGAGTAGACGCATACTATCAAATATGGAAAAACGACGAATCCAAAAAAGACGTCGTATGAAATATCATCTTTGAAAGCAAAAAAAGAGGTCTGATTATCGAGCCTACTGATTACAAAATGTGCATTACATTAAAAAAAAAAAAAAAAAAAAAAAAAAAAAAAAAAAAAATTGCAAATATTGATTTTTTTTTCTTTCGTGCAGGTTTGGCTTCGGAAGGTGCGCTATGTTGCAAAAAGATATAAGCGACTATGAAAACACACTTGGTAAACGTTCATGCTCAGTTTTACAAATAAATATGGCACATATATGCCCTTTGCACACCGAGGTACCTAATTGGTGCCAAAATGGCGTGCAGTTGCCTAACATGCTGGTTATCATATAAATGTTATAATAAATTGTTTGTTCTAAAAATATTATCATTTATTGATTGTTATTTCTTTTTTTTTAATAACAGAAAATGTTTCGTTTATTCCTTTTTTTTTTCATTTTGAAATAAATAAATAACGTGTTATTATAGCATGCTATATGTATCTGGTAATCAAAACGATGTTTTCGACTAATTGGCATAAAATATCTCGCCAAACCCGGTGCTTATATCTCTAGTATATTATCTCAAGTATTTTATTTATGTATACTATAATTGTTTTTACATACCACTTACTTCTTCTTGTATATAAAAATAGGTAAGTGGCTCCTTTATGCAGTATAGATCATTAAAAAATAGCCCCCGTTGCCCCTTTTTGGATCGAATAAAAAAAAATCAATGTATAATTCCAGTGTTGCTCCCAGGTATGCATACATATTCCAAATTTCAAAGTTGTATGCCAACAGGAAATGGATGAAAAATGGGAAAAGATGTCACATATGCACCAGGGTACATAATTGGCGTCAAAATGGCATTATTCAGGTGGTAACCCGGCTTTATTTATTTATTATTTGTTTATTTACTCATAAAATGTTTATTTACTTTCATTTCCTTTTTTTAATTATATAAAATATTTCTTTTTATAGTTATTAATTATTAATATTATTTTATTTACTGTAAGTTCTTTTTGAAAATAGAAAATTATTTAAAAATGTGTATGTAAGCGTTATTTGAAAACGGAGTTTTCGCCAAATGGGCTTTGAAAAAAATTGCGCCAAATCTGATGCGCTTGTGGTATTTGTGCCGAAAAATTAGTGACCAGAATTGACTTCCACACACAAACAAAATATAAGTTAAAAGAAAACATGCAATAAAAATAAATATAAAGGGAAAATGATGTCATAAAAGAAACTTTTTATTTAAAAACGTAATTGTTTCTAATTTTCACACGCGAAATATATAAAACATTCTTTTAGCGATCAAAAAATGCTATTAAGAGATTATCACAAAATCTCAAAAATCAAAGTTTTTATGGCATTTTTTTAATATAAAAAAATAAGTTTTTTTTCCTGCATGATTGTCTGAGCGAAGCGAAGTCTTTATACTCAGAGATACGTAACGATATTAAAATTCAAAAAAATTCTTTCGTCAAGCAAATCTCAAAAAGTACTTGTCGGATTTTGATTCTGTTTGTACCAATAGGTACCTATGAAGGTAATCTGGTGAATGCACCTACTTTTAAAAATTAATTCCAAATAGTTTAAAAGTTATATTAAAAAAACTGATAAAAAAGCACAATTTATGTGCATACGTCACAGAAATTTGGTGAGCGTGATTTTCACCGGCTGGACATTTTCGTAGATAACAGAATCAGTACATGGAGTAAATAGTAATCATTTTCGCACTCAGAAATATTGAATGCAATAAAACATTTTAAAATTTAATCATGCAGGAAAATAAAACTGTTATTTTTTTATATTAAAAACTGTCAAAAAAACTTTGATTTTGAGATTTTCTGATAATCTCTTAACAGCACTTTTTGATCGATAAAAGAATGTTTTCCATATTTCGCGTGTGAAAATTAGAAACGTTTTTAAATAAAAAGTTTCTTTTATGACATCATTTTCCCTTTATATTTATTTTCATTGCATGTTTTCTTTTAACTTATATTTTGTTTGTGTATGGAAGTCAATTCTGGTCACTAATTTTTCGGCACGGATACCACAAGCGCATCAGATTTGGCGCAATTTTTTTCAAAGCCCATTTGGCGAAAACTCCTTTTCAAATAACGCTTACATACACATTTTTAAATTATTTTCTATTTTCAAAAAGAACTTACAGTAAATAAAATAATAATAATAATTAATAACTATAAAAAGAAATATTTTATATAGTTAAAAGAAGGAAATGAAAGTAAATAAACATTTTATGAGTAAATAAACAAATAATAAATAAATGAAGCCGGGTTACCATCTCAGGTAAAATAATGCCATTTTGACGCCAATTATGTACCCTGGTGCACATGTGACATTTTTTCCCATTTTTCATCTGTTTCCTGTTGGCATACAACTTTGAAATATGTAGTATGTATGCATACTGGGAGCAATACTGGAATTAGACATTGATTTTTTTTTAATTCGATCCAAAAAGGGGCAACGGGGCTATTTTTTAAAGTTTTATACAATTTATACTGCATAAAGGAGCCACTTACCTATTTCTATATACCAGAAGTAAGTGGTATGTAAAAACAATTATAGTATACATAAATAAAATACTTGAGATAATATACTAGAGATATAAGTACCGGGTTTGGCGAGATTTTTTATGCCAATTAGGCGAAAACATCGATTTGATTACCAGATGCATATAGCATGCTATAACGACACGTTATTTATTTATTTCAAAATGAAAAAAAAAAAGGAATAAATGAAACATTTCCTGTTATTACAAAAGATATAACAATCAATAAATGCTAATATTTTTAGAACAAACAACTTATTATAACATTTATATGATACCCAGCATGTTAGGCAACTAAACGCCATTTTGGTACCAATTAGGTACCTCGGTGTATATAGGGCATATACGTGCCATATTTATTTGTAAAACTGAGCATGAAAGTTTACCAGGTGTGTTTTCATAGGCGCTTATATCTTTTTGCAACGTAGCGCACCTTTCGAAGTCAAAACTGCACAAAAGAAAAAATAATCAATATTTGCAGCATTTTTTTTTAATGTAATGCACATTTTGTAATCAGTAGGCTCGATAATCAGACCTCGTTTTTTTGTTTTAAAAGATATTTCATACGACGTCTTTTTGGGATTTGTCGTTTTTCCCTATTTGATAGTATGTGTCCACTCGTTTTGTACCCTTTTTTGTAACTTTCTTCTTTATTAACAGCGACATCTGGATTTCCTATTTAAATAAAAATTGTTCTAAATACAAAGAATTTTGTTAAAATAAATAAATAATAGGAAATGCGGACATCTATTACTCAAAACACAAAATTTTTCCTATTGAGTTAATAAAAATCAGTAAAAACATAATTTTTATGATAATAAAAAGGTGACTTATGTAATAACAGAGTCATATATTATGTACGTTATGGATTAAGTATGAATATTTCAATTAAAAGTGATATTTCAAAAGTATTATGAAATTAGTTAAAAACCATTTATTTTAAACTAAATGAATAAAAGATTTATATTTTTAATGAAATAAATGGGATTTGAAAAATTATTGGAAATTTATCACCATAGATGTATCAATATTACAATCAGTACCTTGTATGCAAAATGGAACAATTAGCAATACTTTTTGTACCCGAAAAATGGTCGATGCTTTTTTTAAGGTTAAAAAGTAGATTACGAAATATTCCTATATAAAGATGCCAAACCTTCGCTTATTGCATAGCAGAATTTTCTTATAGGAAAAGTTATTTTTTAAATCCGCAGAATGTTCCAATTTAATAAAACATTTTCTGTATTAAAATACCGGTACCCAAAATGCCGGAGACTTGGCAGCTCTACCTATAACATTTTAATTAATCACCGTACTTTTTTTAATCGGATTCATATTTAGTGAAGACAACGTTTTTTGGCCGAAAGCAGCTTTTTTCTACATGTGTAACTACGATACAATTCCTTGATGTTGACTTTTGAATGTTTTGACTTATGCTATTATTGCTTCCTCTCATTTATTCATTTGAATTTTAAATAAGATGACTCAAAATCGTGTTTTTTAAATATACGAAAAAAAAAAAAATGCATTTCGAGAGAGGGCGAAAAGGACAATATTTGGCGATTTATTACCTGCGTTTGGCTAAGTGTCTTACTACCTTGTGTTTAATACTCTTCACAATACTTCGCCGTTATATGGACTTAGGCGCTTTTATAAAAAGTTTGACGTAATTCGGGCTTAAGAAAGTGAGTTTTTTACTGAATAATACAAATAAATGAAAAATGAATACTAAGAAATACTAATAAAAGAAAAATGAAGCATTATATTGATCTATGTATATTTAAAAATTCATCTGCTAGCACTAATTAGATAATTTATGTCTTATGTGTATATAATAGGAGATAAATAGCTTTTGATTCTGTATTTCTATGCTATAAAGCATTAACGTTTGTGTGTTTTTCGTTAGCATTGGAAGTACCTAGCCGATTTGAAAAATAATGTGGGCAAAAAATGTTGGTAACCATCTTTGCTGCAAAATATACTATATTTTGAGTAGGAACAATAATCACCATCAATGCACGAGCAAAAAAAGTTCTAAAATTGAGAATTCTTTGATGTTGATATAACTAAAAATTTAATTTTTTTTTTTTTTTTTTTTTTTTTTTTTTTTTTTGGTGGCAACTTTTAAGATATAATATTTTCGTTATGAACGATTTCTAAAACATTCGACAATTTAATTTCACATATTAAACATTTTTTTTCTAGAAAAAGTTTTAAACCCAATTTATTGAGAATATTGCAATTTCTAGGATACTGTTGGGGTCAGAAACTATAACTTTGGCATCACAGCAACTTATAAGATGTAAGTGCTCGTTTAGGACAAATTTTTAAAAAAGGATTCCTTAACTCTTATCGACAACCTCATTGCATCCGTGGAAAACAGATATTAAACATTATAAACTATTCGGACGGATTTCACACAATATAAAATACACTCCATTTCTCTTCAAACATAATAATTTATGTTATTTATAGTTTCTCAAATCGGTGCGAAGCTTCTGTTTATGCTCATGACATCATTTCAAAGAGCTATATTTCCAATATAGGAAAAATTGGTGTTTTATTTTCTGTATTACTTTTAACATTTTGCATATTTCCAATTTTATATCCATGCATGGTTTGCTTATCTTTTATAAAAATAGTATATGCAACAAGATTTTGTAGTTCTACGATTCGATATGCTTCTTTTCATCATTATATTTTATCACAATGAATGACCAATTAAAGTTAACATCTCATTTTCTTTACTTATCGCAAGTTATTAAATGTGTATTCTCAGCAATATCGCTCAGACTAATCCCTCTGAGGGAAGTCCTAGTTAAATTTTAAAATGTTTTATTACATTCAATATTTTTGAGTGCGTTAATGATTACTATTTACTCCATGTACTGATTCGGTTATCTACAAAAATATCCAGCTGGTGAAAATCACGCGCATCAAATTTCTGTTACGTATGCAAATAAATTGTGCTTTTTTATCTATTTTTTATTATAACTTTTAAACTACTTGGAACTAATTTTTCGTATGTAGTGCATTCACCAGATTACCTTCATAGGTACCTATTGGTACAAACAGAATCAAAATCCGACAAGTACTTTTTGAGATTTGCTTGACGAAAGAATTTTTTTGACTTTTAATATCGTTACGTATCTCTGAGTATAAAGACTTCGCTTCGCTCAGACAATTATAATATAGAAACTTCAGTGAAAAAAAGCTTTCCTTAATATACATTGAAATTCGGAAATATATTAAATACCTACTTCATGAAATTATTCAATAATGACCGTTGAGTATGAAAAGTAATAATTTTCAAGCTATTGAAATGCTGTAATTTCATTCCTTTACTTAAAGTCAATAGGATTTTAATCTCGGATTGTCATTGATTTATTTCACTGCGTTTCTAAAAGCCAAGTAAGCCTCAGCGTATTTCAAGATTACTGTTTATTTGCCGAATATTTAATTGATCAGGATGCAAATGATTTCTGACACTAAGTTTTGTAACTACCAGTGAATATCTCACAAAATTACAGGAAATATATTTAGCATTAGTAGGTGTTGGTATAGAAGTTATGATGAAAATATCTTAATGTGTGAATATTTTTGAAATCAGTAGGCATTGATACAATATTTTCGTATTACTCATACATTATTGTTTTATATATTGGGTGATTCATAATGAATGGGACAAAAAGAAAATATGATTGTGAACTTTATAATTAATATATTTAGAAAATTCAAATTTACCTCAAAACTACATTTATTCAAGTTTCTACAGGTGTTCAATATAAGCTCCTCCAGTGACACTACAAATATCTACAAGGTAATCAAGCTCCTGCCACACTCGTGATAGCATATCCCCTGTGATTGAATTCAACACTGCAGTTATCCACTGCTTCAGTTCCTCTAAGTCCTGAGGAAGTGGAGGCACAAACACCTTGTCTTTAACGAAACCCCAGAGAAAAAAATACAGGGCGTTAGATCTGGTGATCTCGGCGGCCAATGAAGACATGTCAAATTCTGTGGCCCAGCACGGCTGGTATTCTTGAACTGCTTCGCCCACGTGCTTGTGTTATGCCGATGTGGTGGTTCTTTACACAATTTCGTGCGAAAATGTCTTTGCACAACAGTTACCGAGGAGTAGATGAGGAGGTTTTGGCATATTCGAAAACGCTGCATTCTGCATTTCTCCTGCATGGACGACATTTTGTTTGACATCGCCTCTAGCGGCGAGTTCGTCATTCGATGATTTTTCTCTGTTGCCAAATGAAACTTGTATAATTGTAGTTGCAGAATAAATTTGTCTTGGCTGAATAAATCCATTACGGCAGTCATACTGCGCTATTTTTTTTGGCCCATTCATTATGAATCACCCGGTATGTTGCAAAACTGAATCTAGTATTCATAATCAGCTTTTGAAATCATATTGATTTAAATTTATGTTATAAAAAAAAAAAAAAAAAAAAAAACATATATATGAGTAACACTGACGTTATATCGATGATGGTAAAAACGTGACTGGAATCTTTGCATTTTTAGGGTTTCGTTCATCTGACGAAACCCTATACGTCTCTCTCTTTTGTCTGTCTGTCACAGAGGCCTTACACAAAACTCTAATATAAGTCAGATAGTTCAAATTTTGTGTATTTACAGCTGGATACCTCTTGTAACACAACAAATCATAAAATTTTGAAAAAGACTATCGTTTTAAATAATTTTTTTAATATCAACAATTCTTTTTTTGTTGTTTTTTTCTTCTAATTGTTGCACGCAAGTTTAAATTCATGTAAAAATTATTATGTATGTAACATGAATTAACGAATTAAAAAAAACACGTGTAAAACGCACTTATTTGTTTTTATTTGATCTTATTTGATCATATTTCATCATACTTATCATCTATTTTAACACATGAAGTGAAGTATTTTTTAAATTTATTAAATTCCTATTCATTCAAATTACTAGTTGGCTCTAGTGACCAATTAGGTTGTTGGATAATTTCCAGGAGGCATATTCCTAAATATAATGGTGCTTTCATTTATGCAAGAAATGTTTAATATTCTATTGACAATTCTCGTTTGTTAATTTAATGATTAATTGTTTTGAAGGAGATATATTAAACGGAAACCCTCTTTGCTATTTGCGATCACACTTACCCGCTTGTTTCATATATTTATTAACTTCTAAAAATTATGATTTCATTATTCGGTATATCTAGTACATAAATTAAAAATCTTGTTACTTCTTACACTATTCTTTAATTTTCCCATACAAATATGATAAATTGTGAAAAATATAATAAATTACAACTTATTTTTTTCAATGCTAAAAAACTAAACTTACTTTATATTAAAGTTTTATGTTCTGTTATATTAAATGTCTAAAGTAACAACTATAAAACAATGTTATAACGCATAAAAGTAAAAATGGAGTATTTGCGCTTTGTATTTCTTTTATAATTTTTTAATTATGAAATGACATTCGCTCAAAGATTTTTATTCATGATTATAATAAATATCTGTAGCAGAGTGAAATTATTCAATAATGTTCTGAAATTAAACAAATCAACAATTGAGTGCGAATCGAAAGAATTTTCGAGATCATAAATACTTTAATTTCATTCCTTTACTTAAAGGATAATAACCTCGGATTGCCGTTGATTTATTTCATCTCATTTCTAAAAGCCAAGTAAGCCTTAACGTATTTCAGGATCACCATTTATTTAAACAATGTTTGATTTATCAGGATGCAATTGATTTTCGACACTAAGTTGTTACCAATGAATATCTCTCAAAATTATAGGAAATATTTTTAGAAATAGTAGGTGTTGATCTAGAAGTTGTGATGAAAATATCTTAGTAAGTGAATGTTTTTAGAGTTAGTAGACATTGATACAAAATTTTTGTATTACTCATGTATTATTGTTTTATATATATTACAAAATTGAGTGCATTATTGATAATCAGCATTTGGAATCATATTAATTTAATTTATTTTGTAAAGAAAATCATACCATGAGTAACTCTAATGTAATATCGAATGTTTACTTTGCTTGTTATACCGCTGTTTTGTAGTTTTTAATTTACGAACTACTATTTGCACAAATGTTTTTTATTCATAATTATATGAAATATCTGTAGCAGGTTGCAATTAATCAATAATGTTCTGAAAAACTAATGAGTAAACCGTTGAATGCGAATCGCAAGAATTTTCTAGATTTTATTTAAATACTTTTATTTCATTCCTTTACTTAAAGTCAATGGGATTTTAATCTCGGATTGCCATTGATTTATTCCACCGCCTTTCTAAAAGCCAAGAAGGCGTTAGCGTATTTCAGGATAACCGTTTATTTATTGAATATTTAATTGATCCGGACGCAATTGATTTTCGACTCTAATTTTTGTAATTACCAGTGAATACCTCTTACAGTTACAAGAAATATTTCTTGCATTAGTAGGTGTTGATATTGAATTGATAATTTCTTAGTCGGCGAATATTTTTAGGCTTAGTGGACATTGATACAAATTGATTTCTGATTACCTCTTATATTATTATTGTTTCTTATGTATTTCAAAATTGAATCTTTTACTGATAATCAACATTCGGAGTCATATTAATTTCAATTTATATATTATAAAGACGAAATATATCCGCCAGTAACACTGACGTCATATGAATGGACAAAGGATGTGCCCGAATTCTTTTCCTTTTCTCATACATACCGACTTCTAAAAGTTATGACTTAGTACAGTATAACTAGTATATTAATTAAAAAACTTGTTATTTCATGAATCTCGAACTTCTTAGCCTAATTTTCTGTAATTCTCCCAGACGAATATGATAAATCATAAAAGATATAATAAGTTACAATTAAAATTTTCAAAGCAAAAAAAAAAAAAAAAAAAAAAAATTATGCATTAAATAATTGTGTTTTTTTATTAAATACCTGTATCAGGATGAAATTCTTTAATAATGTTCTGAAAATTAACTTTTTAACCGTTGAGTATGAATAGTAAGAATTTTCGAGCTATTGAAGCACTTTATTTTCATTCCTTTACTTAAAGTCAATGGGAATTTAATCTCTGATTGCCATTGATTAATTTCATAGCCTTTCTAAAAGCCAAGTAAGCGTTAGCGCATTTCAGGATTACCATTTATTGTCTGAGCGAAGCGAAGTCTTGTACACATAGTACGTAACGATATTAAAAGTCAAACAAAATTCTTTCGTCAAGCAAATCTCAAAAAATACTTGTCGGATTTCGATTCTATTTGTACCCGAAGGTACCTATAAAGGTAACCTGGTGAATGCACTTACTTTCAAAAATCAGTTCCAAATAGTTTAAAAGTTATATTGAAAAAACTGATAAAAAAGCACAATTTATTTGCATACGTCACAGAAATTTGGTGTACGTCATTTTCACCGGCTGGATATTTTCGTAGATAACCGAATCCGTACATGGAGTAAATAGTAATAATTTACGCACTCAGAAATATTGAATGCAATAAAACATTTTAAAATTTAATCATGCAGGAAAATAAATCTGTTATTTTTTATATATAAAAAAATGTCATAAAAACTTTGATTTAGAGATTTTGTGATAATCTCTTAATAGCATTTTTTGATCGCTAAAAGAATATTTTATACTTAGCGTGTGCAAATTAGAAACAATTACGTTTTTTAATAAAATATTTCTTTTTGTGATATCATTTTCCTTTTTTATTTATTTTTATTGCATGTTTTCTTTTAACTTATATTTTGCCTGTGGGTGGAAATCAATTCTTGTCACTAATTTTTCGGCACGGATGCTACAAGCGCACCAGATTTGGCGCAATTTTTTAAAACCCATTTGGCGAAGACCCGGTTTTTAAATAACGCTTACATACATATTTTTAAATTATTTTCTATTATTTTCTAAAAGAACTTTGAGTAAAAAAAATAATTAATAACTATAAAAACAAATAATTTATATAATTAAAAAAAGGAAATGAAAGTAAATAAACATTTTATGAGTAAATAAACAATATTAGCCGGTTTACCATCTCAGGCCATTTTAACGCCAATTATGTACCCTGGTGCATATGTGACATCTGTTTCAATTTTTCAACCATTTCCTGTTGGAATATAGCTTTGAAATTTGGAATATGTATGCATACCTGGGAGCAATACTGGAATTAGACATTGATTTTTTTTTTAATTCGATCCCAAAGTGAGGCAACGGGGATTACTTTTTGAAGATTTATACAATTTATTCTGCGTAAAGGAGCCACTTACCTATTTTTATATACAAGACGAAGTAAGTGGTATGTAAAGACAATGATACTATTTATAAATAAAATATTTAAAGAGATATAAGCACCGGGTTTGGCGAGATTTTTTATGCCAACTAGGCGAAAACATCGTTTTGTTCACCAGATACATAAAGCATGCTATAATAACACGTTATTTCTTTATTTCAAAATAAAAAAAGAAATAAACGAAACAATTTCTGTTATTAAAAAAAGAAAAAAAGAGAAAGAAATAACAATTAATAAATAATAATATTTTTATAACAAACAATTTATTGTAACATTTATATGATAACCATGTCAGGCAAATGAACGCTATTGTGGCACCAATTAGGTACCTTGGTGTGTATAGGGCCAGACATGTGCCACATTTATTTGTAAAACTGAGCATGAACGTTTACCAAGTTTGTTTTCATAGCCGCTTACATCTTTTTTCAACATAGCGCATCTTTCGAAGCCAAAACTGCACAAATGAAAAAAAAAATCAATATTTGCAGTAATTTTTTTTAATGTAATGCACATTTTGTAATCCGTAGGTTCGATAATCAATCCTCGTTTTTTTTTTTTTTTTTTTTTTTTTTTTTAAAGATGATATTTCATACGACGTCTTTTTTGGATTCGTCCTTTTTTCATATTTGATAGTATGCATCTACTCGTTTTGTAACTTTTTTTTGAAACTTTCTTCTTTATTAACAGCGACATTTGGAATTCCTATTAAAAAAAAAAATTCTTCTAAATGCAAAGAATTTCGTTAAAATAAATAAAGAAATAAATGAAATGCGGACATCTATTACTCAAACCACAAAATTTTTCCTATTTAGTTAATAAAAATCAGTAAAAACATAATTTTTATATTGATCAAAAGGTGACTTATGTAATAACAGAGTCGTATATTATGTACGTTATGGATTAAATATTAATATTTCTCGACTAATTAAAAAAAAAAAAAAAAAAAAAAAAAAAAAAAAAAAATCGGACAGCCCATGCTCTATATGCACTGAAAACAACAACATTTTCTAAATGCTTTAAAAAATGGCCAAGGCAAAGTGATATTGCAAAAGTATTATGAAATTTGTTAAAACCATTTACTTTAACTAAATGAAAAAAATATTTATATTTTTAATGAAATAAATGGGATTTGAAAAATTATTGGCAATTTATCACCATAAATGTATCAGTATTACAATCGGTACTTTGTATGCAAAATGGAACAATTAGCAATACTTTTTGTACCCGAAAAATGGCCGTTGCTTTTTTTAAGGTTAAAAAGTAGATTACGAAATATTCCTATACAGAGATGCCAAGCTCCCGCTTATTACATACCAGAATTTTCTTATAGAAAATGTTATTTTTCAAATCCGCAGAATGTTCCAATTTAATAAAACAATATTTTCTGTATTGAAGTACCGGTATCCAAAAAGCCGGAAACTTGGCAGCTCTGCCTCATTTTAATTAATCACGGTACTTTTTAGCAGTTTCCAACAAAGTTGAAAAGTGCTTATGCTTTTGGTTTGTCTGGCTGTTTGTCCGCCTATCCGCCCTCTAACTCCTGTAAATATAATCAGATTGGCCTAAAATTGTTGGGCGTTATTGACATTTACCCTAGCACGAACCCTATTGAAAATGACAAGTTTCTACCTTGATTAGTTTGTATACAGGGAGAGTCAAAAGTTTTGTATTACATTACGGTCTATGGGAAAAAATCGTTTCAAAGAGTTTTAAAGATGTTTCACCCAGTCAAACATATTTAAAATTTATATGCGTTTAAAAAAACATTAAAATATGTGGTAAAACTATAGCTATTATTCATTTAATGGGCCACACAAAAGAATTTCATTAGATAATGGTAAAAGAGTGAATTGTGTGAAACATATTTTAATATATTAAACTTTTTCATGTGTAATAAAATTGATATATTTCATTAATGCTTAATATAAATTATACGACACTGTCTTGCATAACATAAAGTACATAGCATTTACAGGGATACAGAAAAGATTTCGAATAGTATATTCTTTCTGAAGTACTGTATATATATCCGATGATGGCTGATGGATGGATGAAATGCGTTTTAATTATGATAGGCGCGTTTAAGTTTCTCTAAATCTATGCACATTATATGGTGTGTATAAATGCTATACTTGATATACAGGGCTACCCAATAGAGCTTGCCAACATTACTGAGTATGAGCATAAATTATTTAATGGGGGTTCGTAAATAAATTATGCATTTTTACGCTAAACTGCATTAAATTTGCTAAGAAATGTTTGCAGATTATAGATAAAATGATATACAGGTCTAAGCAAAGAATTGGGTACATGGACGCCTATGAGTGATAATATTTTAGAATGTGATTTCAGTTGTTTTAAGAGTGTTTTCGTTTAAAATAAATTTTAGCTTATTACTGACGTGGCTTATGACTGACATGACGTGTAATAAAGGTACAAAGTAAACTACAGGGCTGAACAAAAGCATTCAAGTATGCTTCCATCTATTAGTACAAATTGCTGAAAAAGAAATTTCAAGCTACTAGGTATTTTCTTTCTGAACTAACTTTTCCCATTATATAGTATGTGTATCAACTGACAGATGAAATACAGGGCTGTTCAAAAATATTGGAATACATATTTGTCTATATTTGGTATATACCCTTATTTTCCTAAATAACGAAGATTTGTTAAAGATTTCAAGAAGTGATAGAAAGTGTTTCATAATCTATGCTTAATGCATGATCATTCTTACTTGTTTTAATCGGATTCAAATTTAGTGAAGACTACGTTTTTTCGCCAAAAGCAGCTTTTTTCCACATGTGTAAATAAGATGCAATTCCTTGATTTTGAAATAAAATGTTTTCACTTATGCTATCATTACTTCCTCTCATTTATTTATTTGGATTTTAAATAAGATGAGTCAAAATCGTGTTTTTTAAATTCGGAAACAATGCATTTCGAGAGGGGGAGAAATGAACAATTTTTGGCGATTTATTACCTGCGGCAGGCTAACTTATATCACTATATATAATACATGTGTCTTACTATCTTGTATTTATCCTTCACAGTATTTCGCTGTTATATGGAGTTTGGCGCTTTTATAAAAAGTTTGACGCAATTCGGGCTTAAGAGAGTGAGTTTTTTACTGAATAATACAAATAAATGAAAAATGAATACTAAGAAATACTAAGAAAAGAAAAATGAAGTATTATATTGATCTATGTATATTTAAAAATGCATCTGCTAACACTAATTAGATAATTTATCTATACTAATATTATAGAGAGGAAATATTTGTTTGTTTGTTTGAATTGAATCGGCTCGAAAACTACTTGACGGATTTAAAAAAATCTTTCACCGTTGGAAAGCTACACTATTTCCGGTGAACATAGGCTATATTATTATATTTTTTTTTAAAAAAAAGGGGGATCCTTACTAAAATACCAATAATGTAACCCAAGGTGTAGAAAAATGACCTTAAAATTATCTTACATTACGTCCGCTGCAAATACTATTGATTATCTATACTAATATTATAAAGAGGAAAGATTTGTTTGTTTGTTTGAATTGAATAGGCTCGGAAACTACTTGACAGATTAAAAAAATTCTTTCACCGTTGGAAAGCTACACTATTTCCTGTGAACATAGGCTATATTATATTAAAAAAAAGGAATCCTTACTAAAATACCAATAATGTAACCCAAGGGGTAGAAAAATGACCTTAAAATTACCTTACATCGCGTTCGTTGCGAATACTATTGATTATATCTATACTAATATTATAAAGAGGAAAGATTTGATTGTTTGTTTGTTTGAATTGAATAGTCTCCGAAACAACTTGACGGATTTGAAAAATTCTTTCACCGTTCGAAAGCTACACCATTTCCGGTGAACATAGGTTATATTATATTTTCCAAAAAAAAAAAAAAAAAAAAAAAAAAAAGGATTCTTACTAAAATACTAATAATGTAACTCAAGGTGTAGATAAATGACCTTAAAATTACCTTACATCACGCATGCTGCGAATACTATTGATTATAATCTATGTATATAAAACAAAGTCGGGTTCTTTATACCATTTATAACTCAAGAACGGATAGATCGATTTTTATGAAATTTTTTAATGATGGTATCTGAGACCTTAGTTTAACATATAGGATACTTTTTACCCGATTCTCTAAAAGAATAGTACTGTTTTTAGTAGTTAAATTTAAATGGGATGAAGTAGTAGTAACAATTTGCAGTGTCAGTAGTGGCACGGGTCTGGGCAACTTGCTGTTCCCGTAGCAAAGCGAGGACGGGTTGCTAGTGTATATACAGGGTAATTCCGAATTTTTTTTACAATAAAAGAGGGGTGATAGTACACATCAAGACAAACAATATTAAATAGGAGACCAAGGGTCCAAAACGTTTTCCTAAGGAAATAGCCGCCATTAAAGTTTAGGGACCAAAATTTCAAATAAACATAAAAAAACGGAAAAATCGGTCGATTGATTTGCGGTTTTCACTAAAATTATTCTTTATGTCGGCATTTTCTTGAAATTAAATTATAAAGATAAATTTCAAAAAATGCCGATAGAGGGCGCTTTAGACTTTGGAGTAACGAACAACTAATTTTTGCCGGTATTTTTTGCATCTCATTAAATGTTTTCGTAAGCTTAGTCTCAAACTTAAATTTTGAGCTCAAAATCTGTAGTTGGGTGTGGTTAAGTAACACAAACTGAGCTGTGTTCAGAGGGTTCAAATTTCAAATGATTATAAAAAACGGAAAAATTAGTCGATTGATTTGAGGTTTTCACTAAAACTATTCTTTATTTAGGTATTTTCGTGAAAATAAATTATAAAGATAAATTTCAAAAAATGCCGATAGAGGGCGCTTTAGACTTTGGAGTGACGAAACACTCTTTTTTGGCGTTATTTTTTTGCATCTTATTAAATGCTTTCGTAAGCTTAGACTTGAACTTAAATTTTGAGCTCAAAATCTGAATAGCTGGGAGTGGTTAAGTAGACAAACTTAGCTGTGTTCAGATGGTTCAAATTACAAATTATTGTAAAAAACGGAAAAATTGGTCGATTCGTTTGCGGTTTTTGATAAAACTAATTTTTAAATCAGCAGTTTTCTTGATCAGTCAGTGTTTTCTTGAAAATAATTTTTAAAGATAAATTTCACAAAATGCCGATAGAGGGCGCCTCAGACTTTGTAGTAGCGTACAACTATTTTTAACTGTTATTTTTTAATCTCATTAAATGCTTTCAAATGCATAGACTTAAATTTTGGGCTGAAATTCTGAATTGTTGGGAGTGTTTAAGTAGCGAAAAATTGAATTGTGCTCGAGGAGGAAAGAGGGTTAAATTTTAACTCCTGAACACACTTCAGTTTGCGCTGCTTAACTCCTCATAACGATTCAGGATTTCAGCTCAAAATTTAAGTTTAAATCTAAGCTTCCGAGAACATTTAAAATGCTTTTGCAAGGATTTAATTAGAATAAAAAAATAATGGTTAAAATGAATTGTTGGTTACTCTGAAGTTTAAGGCGCCCTCTAACAGAATTTTTTGAGATTTGTCTTTAAAAATTATTTTCAAGAAGATACTGACTTAAAGAATAGTTATTTTTAAATAGTTTAATTTTTTAAACCGCAAACGAATCGACCAATTTTTCCATTTTCTATAATTACTTTAAATTTGAACCTCCCCCTCCCCCTTGAACACAGTTCAGTTTGTGCTACTTAACCACTCCCTACTATTCAGATTTTCAGCTCAAAATTTAAGTTTAAGTCTAACCTTCCTAAATCATTTAAAGAAATGCAAACAATAACGGCAAAAAATAGTTGTTCGTTACTCCAAAGTCTAAAGCACCCTCTATCGACATTTTTTGAAATTTATATTTATAATTTATTTTCACGAAAATACCTAAATAAAGAATAGTTTTAGTGAAAACCGCAAATTAATCGACCAATTTTTCAGGTTTTTTTTTAATCATTTGAAATTTGAACCATCTGAACACAGCTCAGTTTGTGTTACTTAACCACTCCCAAGTACAGATTTTGAGCTCAAAATTTAAGTTTCAGTGTAAACTTGTGAAAACATTTAATGAGATGCAAAACATAGCGGCAAAAAAATAGTTGTTCGTTACTCCAAAGTCTAAAGCGCCCCCTATCGGCATTTTTTGAAATTTATCTTTATAATTTAATTTCAAGAAAATGCCGGCATAAAGAATAATTTTAGTGAAAACCGCAAATCAATCGACCGATTTTTCCGTTTTTTAAGTTTATTTGAAATTTTGGTCCCTAAACTTTAATAACTGCTATATCCTTAGGAAAACGTTTTGGACCCTTGGTCTCCTATTTAATATTGTTTGTCTTGATGCGTACTATCACCTCTCTTTTATTGTAAAGAAAATTTGGAATCACCCTGTATAATAGGAGATAAATAACTTTTGATTTTGTACTTCCATGTTATAAAGCAATAACCTTTGTGTGTTTTTTGTTATCAATTACCTAGCCGATTTCAAAAAAAATGTGGGCAAAAAATGTTGGTAACCGTCTTTGCTGCAAAATATACTATATTTTGTGCTGGTACAATAATCTCCATCAATGCACGAGCAAAAAAAGTTCTAAAATTGAGAATTCTTTAATGTTAATATAACTAGAAATTTGATTTTTTTTTTTTTTTTTTTTTTTTTTTTTTTTTTTTTTTTTTTTTGGGGGGGGGGGGGGTAATTTTTAAAATGTAATATTCTTGTTATGAACGATTTCTAAAAGATTCGACAATTTAATTTCACAAATAAACATACAAATTTCTAGAAAAAGTTTTAAACCCTATTTATTCAGAATATTGCAATTTCTAGGATATTATTGGGGTTAGAAACTATAACTTTGCATCACAGTAACTTATAAGATGTAAATGCTTGTTTAGGACAAATTGTTTAAAAAAAGGATTCCTTAACTCTTATTGACAACCTCATTGCATCCGTGGAAAACAGACATTCAGCATTATAAACTATTCGAACAGATCTCACACCATATAAAATACACTCCATTCTCTTCAAACATAATATCTTATGTTATTTATAGTTACTCAAATCGGTGCGGAGCTTCTGTTTATACTCATGACATCATTTCAAAGAGTTATAATTCCAATATAAGAAAATTTGGTGTTTTATTTTCTGTATTACTTTTAACGTTTTGTATATTTCCAATTTTATATCCATGCATGGTTTGCTTTCCGTTTTATAAAATAATGCATGCAACTTTATATATAAGATTTTGTAATTCTATGATTCAATATGCTTATTTTCATCATTATATTTTATCACAATGAATGACCAATTAAATGTAACATCTCAGTTTCTTTACTTATCGTTTATTACTTACTTTACTAGTTATTAAATGTGTATTCTCAGCATTATCGCTCAGACTAATCCTTCTGAGGGAAGTCTTAGTTTATTGAATATTTAATTCATCAGTACACAACTGATTTTCGACACTAAGTTTTGTAGTTACCATTGAATATGTTTCAAAATTACAAGAAATATTTTTTGCATTAGTAGATGTTTAAATCGAAGTTGCGATGAAAATATCCTAGTGGGTTAATATTTTTAGGCTTACTAGACATTGATACAAATTGATTTCTAATTATCTCTTACATTATTATTGTTTTTTATACATTACAAAATGCAATCTATTAATAATAATCAGCATTTGGAATCATATTAATTTCAATTTATATTACAAAGACAAAAAATATCCATGAGTAACACTGATGTCATATCAACGTCATCATATTTTCGACACTAACAAGGAAGGTCTCCATTTGGGGCATACTCAGATTTTTTTCAAAAAAATACGAATTAAACTATTCATGTAGGTAATAAAGGATCAGTGAAAATTAGCGGCGGAATTACATTATTAGATATGTAAAAAAATAAAATAGTTTGGAATAATTGGCGTGAAAAGCTGAAAGCGACGCGGGATTTGGCGAGCAGTGCATTTCCTCGCCAAAAGCAGACGATTTTAACGAATCTGAAAATTGATTTTAATTGACTTCACTGATAAAAATCTGCAGCATTTACTGCAACGTCACTCCACTACTTTTATAGAATATCTCTCTTCTGACCAATGGGAATTCTCCATAGCACGGTGAATTGACTATGTCATACACTGTTAAAAATCTGCTTCATTTCGTTGCAACGCACTCCACCGCTTGTATATAATATCTCTATTCCAACCAATGAGAAAGCTCCATTTCACGGCCAAGTAACCGTTTTCTATACAAGCGAGGGAGTGCGTTGCAACAAAATGCAGCAGATTTTTAACAGTGTATTTTTCAATTTGGAACAATTTTAATCAATTTAAATTGTGATTTAAGTGATAAAATATATTAATTTCATTTTGTTATAAGTACATATAAACGTATATGACAAAATTACACTTAAAGTAAAGTAAAAATGCAAAACTAAAATTACTTAAACTAAACCTATTTAAATAAATTGAACATAGAAAGTTTTTTCTTTAAAAAGTATTCGAAGAGTAAAAGCGTCTTTTTCAAAATTTCATTTTTTCGCCAACCGGAGATAAATCGCCAAATAAACGAAATTTTTATTATTTTTTTACGGACGTTATAAGGAGGTTCCGCCAAAAAATTTTTTATAAACATATATAACTATATGAGAAGAACATTCCGTAATTTTTTCAGATTTTTCTGAGTATGCCCGTATGGAGACCTTCCTTGTAAGTTTTGTATTTACCAGCGAATATCTCTCAAAATTACAAGAAATATTTTTAGCATTAGTAGGTGTTAATACAGAAGTTATGATAAAAATATCTTAGCGGGTGAATGTTTTAAGAGTTAGTTGACATTGATACATATTGGTTTCTGATTAACTCATAAATTATTATTGTTGTTTATATATTACAAATATGAATCTTTTACTGATAATCAGCATTGATTTGGAATCATACTAATTTCAATTTATATTAGAAAAACATATCTAAAGTAACAATGACGTCATATCGATGGTGGTAAGGTAGTGACTGGAATCTTTTCCTTTTTAGGTGCTTTCGTAATTACATAAATGTGTAGAACCTATATTTGTCGTTCATTCCGTACGTCCGTCTGTCTTGCCGCATTTAACAACACTAAAACTATACAACTAAATCGCTTGAAATTTAAATTATATATTTGTTGCATATTTTTTTCGTGTCATTACAAATTTTATGAAAATCGGATGTATAATTTAATTACAGGGACAATCAAAATTATTCCGTCACATTAGGGTCAATTTAGAAAAAAATAGTTTCAAGTGCATTTTAATTACGTTAATCTTTCGAACGTAATAAAATTTATATGCATCTATGAAATGCATGCTAAAATGTACATTTTCTACAATATCTGCTATTCATTTATGGGCCATACAGATGTATTCCATTACATGATAGCATAGGGGGAACACTGTTTGTCACTACCCGTAAGGCATGGTCACGTCACTGCGACGTCGTTGTGAAGTCACATTGTGACTTTGTGACCATCGATTGTGGATGTGACGTCACGTGACGTCGATGTGAGGTCACAGTGACTAAAATATGGAAGTCGTTATCGTCGTTTTAGAACTCGTTTGTGACCACTTTGTGAAGCCACGGTGTGACAATTTGTGAAAAATGTGTCATTTGTGACTACTTTGACATTAACATCGTGACGAAACTGAGACAAAAGTGACGATATTTAAATTGCCAGAAACATGTTTTTTAAAGTAAATAACATGTTTTGAAGAATATTTGTAATTTTCTAAAATTTTTCTAGAAGGTCTCATATTAGTCACAATGTGACGTCACTGAGTGGTAGCATTTTGGTCACAAATGTGATGTGACCAAAGTGACTCACAGTGACGTCATTGTGACATCACTATGACCATGCATGCTATAAGGATAGTATGTCAATTAAAAATCGTGTTATTTGATAAATCTTGACTTTATTACCTTAATCTTCTTTATTTGTCCCAGACAGATGTGATAAATTGTGAAAAGTATTATAAATTATATTTATTAATATCAATGCTTAAAAAACAACCCCATGTAAACCCAATAATGCATATTAAACATTAAATAGCTATGTTCTCTTATATTAAATACCTGTAGCAGGATGAAATTCTTTTTATGCTGTTCTAAAAATTAACGATTTAGCTGATGAGTATAAATAGTAAGAATTTTCATGCTACTAAAATAGTATAATTTCATTCTTTTACTTAAAGTCAATGGGATTTTAATCTAGGATTACCTTTGATTTACTTCATTGCAATTCTAAAAGCCAGGCAACAGTTAATGAATTTCATGATTACCGTTTATTTATCGAATATTTAATTGATCAGGATGCAAAGGATTTTCAATTCAAAGTTTTGTAATTACAACTGCATGTCTTTCAAAATTACAGGAAATATTTTTAGCATTTGTAAGTGTTGATATAGAAACTACGATAAATATATCATAGTGGGTAAATGTATGGCAGTTACTATGACAGGAAATATTTTTTGAATTAGTAGTTTATATAAAAGTTCTGATTAATTTGTACTATATTACCATTCTGTATGTTGTACATGTAAAATTTATTGGAATTTTCACAATTAATAGTGAAATGTTTATTTTCCCCTCGTTATGAAAATTGAATCAGTGATTGATAATTCCGATTTGTAATCATATTAAGTTCAGGTTATATAATAAAGTAAAATCCTATTCATGAGTAACACTGACGTCATGACATCTAAGGTAAAAACAACGCAATCGTTTTTTTTTTTTTTTTTTGCATTTATTGCTTTTTAAAAATCATGAGTTAATAGTATTATATCTAATACATGAATTAAAAAACTTGTTATTTCATACATATTTAATTTCTTACCTTAATCTTCATTATGTTTTACAGAGCAATGTAATAAATCGTAAAAAATATAATAAATTACAATTTACGAACTTCAATACTAAAAATACAAACTTAATTTACATTAAATAATAAAATTCAATTATATTAAACACCTATAGCAGAATGAAATGCTTCAATAATATTGTAAAATTTAATAATTTAACCGCTGAGAGTGAATAGTAAGAATTTTTGTGCTGTTACAGAAATACTTTAATTTTTCTTCCTTTACTTAAAGTCAACTGGACTTTAATTTCGGACTGCCGTTGATTTATTGCATCGCCTATCTAAAAGTCAAGTAAGCATTAATTTATCTCAGGATTACCGTTTATTTATCGAGTATTTAACTAATCAGGAGGCTAATGATTTTCAAAACTAAATTTTGTAATTACCAACGAATGTTTCTCAAACCTAAAAAAATATTTTTAGCATTAGTAGGTGTTGATATAAAAGTTATAATGAAAATATCTTAGATGGTGAATATTTTCTGAGTTAGTAGGTACGGATACAGAATTTCTGATTAACTAATACTTTATGATTGATCTAAAAATATTACAGAATTGAATCGATTACTGATAATTATCATTTGGAATCATATTAAGTTCAGATTATATTATAAAGCAAAAATTCATCTATTAATAATTCGGAAGTCATTTTGAGGGTAATAAAAACGTGACTGGAATATTTTTTCTTTTTTTTGTAAATATATTCACTTTTAAAAAATCTGAATTAATAGTATAATATAATCCTTTGTCAAATTATTAGGTGCACTGTTTTTTTCTTGTGTAGAATCATAGAGATGATATTATTGTACTAATAGGTACAGTTGATTATATATGTTACAGGCCAAACCCGATTTTAGGCCAAACTAAGTTGGCCTAGGCCAAATTGGTCTATTCTAACGCCCATCGGATAAACTAGTATTTCCTAGGCCAAACTGGTCTATCCTAACGCCCATCGGATAAACTAGTATTTCCTAGGCCAAACCGGTCTATCCTAACGCCCATCGGATAAACTAGTTTTTCCTAGGCCAAACAGGTTTATCCTAACGCCTATCAGATAAACTAGTTTTTCCTAGGCCAAACTAGCCTATCCTAAGGCCTATAGGACAAACTAGTTTTTCCTAGGCCAAACTAGTTTGGCCTAACTCTTTTAGGATAGACTAATTTAGCCTGCTGTTTATTGGTCTGAACTAGTTTATCCTAGGCCGATACAGTTTATCCTAGGCCAATTCAATTTGGCGTGATTTTATTGAAATCAATGACCGCCTCAGCGCCAACATTCTAGTTTGTTCTAGGCTGATCTAGTTTATCCTAGGCCAATGTAATTTTACGTGTTTTTAGCTCACAGGCATCAAAGCCTGACAAATAATGGGTTCGCAGGTTCTGTATGTATGTATGCACGCATGTATGTACTATGTACGTCCGTATGTACGTAACGCGATAAGGCTTGATAGAAATATCCGATTTGCTTCAAAGTTTGGATATAGGTTCATTCTGATAGGTACTTTTCTGATTAGTTTTGAGAATTCATTGGATAAGAATAAGGAGGCTAATCCTCCACCGTTAATTTAGAGAAATGGATTTTTCAAGTAGAATTATCAGTTTTCATTTAAAATTTTAGATATAGGATCATTCTGACAAGGCGTCTCTATGATTAGTTGTAGATGCTTATTGGTTTATTGGATGTTTATTGCGGATGTTCAATGTTTAAGTATAATTAGGGGAAATGGGAAAAGGTAATCCCCTTACTTTATTTTTCGATGGTGTTATTCTTTAAAAAATAAGGCTGTAATACACAATTAGTGTAACAAGGGCGGCGCCAGGATTTGCCCGACGGGGGGGGGGGCACGATGCGCCCGACGGGGGGGGCCAGATTGGTTGTATATATATATAGTACTACAAGTAATGATATTGTATATATATTTATATATATGGGGCAGACTTTAAGAGGAGTAGGTGTCATCACACAGATTCCGTTTTACATAGCAACCCATGGTCGGAAACGTTTTTCTGGCGCGGTAGTGACGACACAAAACACAAGAAAGGCCGGACACGAGCAGGGAAAGAAAACATGTTTATTATCCTTAATGCTGCAAAAATGCTGAGACTTACGAGATTATTAGATCATTCATGCTTCGGAGATGCGCTGCATGCATCACGGCCCGGGATCGTAATTTTGAACACCTGTTTTAATGACGATCATTGTCTCTTTAATGTTCTTTTTTCTTACTGTTTTGCTGTATTAAGGATAGTAAGCATGTTTTCGCCTCTTATTCGTGTCCGGTCTTTCTTGTGTTTTTGTGTCGTCCGTAATTTTGTCAAGAAAACGTTTCCGACCACGGGTTGCTATGTAAAACTGAATCCATGTGATATCTCCTCCTCCCCCTCTTCTTAAATTTGTCCCATTATTTCTGGGATACCCTGTATATATATATATATGTGCCCGAGGGGGACATTTCCCCTCGGAGCTATCAAGTGTCACCACGGAAAATTTCAGTGAATTTCAGGAAAAGTTTTCAATGATAATAAAGTGTAAATCCCCCCCCCCCCCGGAGTCCAGAAGTCCCTCCCGGAGAAAAGTGTCTGGATTCAACACTGGACTGAAGTCCCTTTTCCAACTATGAAAAAAAAATATAAAAAAAAAGGTTGAATGAAAGAAATATTTTTTATAATCAAATATCAAGCGCTTTGTAACTACGCCCGATTGAAATGAAATTTCTTGTTTGATTTCTTATGTACTGTAATGTTGCAAGGGACAGGCTTTCTCCTTTTCTGACAAGAAAAAGAAAGAAAAACTTTGTAACAAACAACAAAAACTTTGCAATATTAATTTTCTTTGGGAAAGGCCGCATATGGATGTTTGAGTCGGGGCCTCGCGGCCCCGCCCCAAGCTACACTCTCCCAAATATTTGATTTTGTCAACCGTTAACTGTAACTAAGCAAGATCAATACAGGTTAAATATAGTGGTATAAGGCATATGCCTTCTGGATTTTTTAAAGCAGCGGTTCCCAAACTTTCTTGGTACGCGAGCCACCTTTCAGGGAAAGAAATTTTCAAGACCCACCTTTCAAAAAAAAAAAAAAAAAAAAAAAAATCGCGAGCAGTCAAATAGTATAGCAATTTTTGTACGATCTCTTATACGTTCGGTTATTCTATCCTACGAAAGACACAAATTTTTGCACGAAAGATACATGATCAACAAAAACAAGAATCGGTAATCTCAATGGGTATAAGTGAATAGTAATAAAAATAATGCACGAACTACAAAAGGTAGTTAAAAATACATTTAATTATTATGAAACATAACTTTATAGTCAATTAGATACTTCCTGCTGAAATTGTCATGTCTTTTTAAACACATGAAATAAAAGTTATGTTAATTTTGATGACAAAACTCGATTTTTCCGCGACCCACCAAAACAACTGCCGCGGCCCACCAGTGGGTCGCGACCCACAGATTGGGAACCGCTGTTTTAAAGAATTTATCCTACATCCTCTGTGTCTCGAGATAACAAATGAAGCGCACAGCCTACTTTTTCTCACAGGAATACAGAGCTGAGTATAAATATATTACAAACAAAGTAACAACGAAAAAAAATTTTTTTTTATAAATAACAGAAAACGTATTAAAAAAATAATTATTAAAAAAATTGTTTTAACTGCTTTTGACGCATCATTCCTTTCATGTAAATCTGCAGGATTATTATCTGCCACTATTTTTTTTTTTCGATGTTTTGTCTTTAAAAAATTAGAATGCATGACATTTGAGAAAAAAAAAATACTAATATATTAAATTAAAATAATTTTCGATCGAATTGAAAAAAATATATATATCTCTTTGGAATGGGAAAATTTTTGTCATAATATAAATTACTAATAATATAAAAAGAAAAAAAAAGAAAAGAAAAGGTAATACCCCGTCAAACGTTGCAAATAAGGTACGTTCGTACTATAATTAATTTTACAAATATTCAGAGTTTGATTCATTAGCTGTTAAACACTTGTGCAAACATGCATGAATTACAAAATTTGATACGAATATGTGTCTTCAATTCAGTAATACGAAAATAATAGGACTTCACCTTAAATAGAACATAATCAACATGGGAAACCTAAAATCATCAACTATCACGGGATATCGCAAAAATGTGTAACTCATTCGAAAACCACTTTTGAGCTATTTTCATTCATACTCAGTAACTATAGAGCTCATCAGTGTGACGTCACAGACAACTCAACCCCGCATTTCCATGGTAACTGGGCGAATATAAACCGAAAGAGTTTGGAGTTTGTTAGAGATGCACGATATACCTTCAAAAAAAGTCTTTCAATATGAAATCAGATACCGTTCAAAGGCTGATTGTTGAATTGCTGAAGTTTTAAAAGCGATCTGCAAGTGTTTGAGCCGAATTGTAACTTGTTTAAATCAGTTTCAGTGTTGAATTTTTAGCTTCACGATAAAACAATATATTTCATCTCAATCTTTTTTTTTAACTCTGTGGTTTGTTTTGAACCAATTTCTGGGGTTGTGACGTCACCACTGATGAGCTCTATTACAGATTATGTTGTGTTGTCCTGTATATGATCGATAGTATTTATAGACACAACATAATATTAAAAAATGTAGTTAAACTTAAAAACTCAAATCACAACTAAAAATGCACTTCCAGCCAAAATCTGCAACATACATTATTTCTGGTGCAGTATGCATCCGAAATCTTTTGCGAGTCCCTGTTAATGCTGTTAGCACTTTGTATTATGCAGGAAGTATCTTGTTGTAAATATCAGCAACGTATATCAATTTCACTATACATGAAGTAATTTAACATGATTGAAATGCGCCGAAAACAATGTTTTCCATTTTCCCATTTATCATTATCTAACAGAATTCTTTTGTATAGCTCTGTAAATAAATAATAAACATTTTTTGCATCTATTGCACAGAATATTTTAGCACTCATCAGTAAACGTATTTCAGTTTTATCCTGTTTCAAAGGATGAAGCATTATTAAAATGGATTTGAAACAAATTTTTTCCCATTGACTGTAATGTAATGGAATACTTTTGATTGCACCTGTAATCAAACTATACATCCGATGTTCATAAAATTTGAAATGATTCGTCAAAATAAAACATCATTTATACATTTTATATTTAAATGATTCGGTTCGGTAGTTTTCTCTCTGTTATATGCGGTCTGACGATCAGACAGATGACGACTATAGGACAGGGGCGTGCGAAGAGAAAACTGCGCCCGGGGCAAAGTCTCAATTTGGCGCCCCCCCCCCCAAACTTTTGCTTCTGACATGCTAAAAATGACATTGGTTGTACAAATTTGGCGCCCCCTAAATTTCCGCGCCCGGGGCGACCGCCCCCTTCGCTCTCTCTTTCGTACAGTGCTGCTATAGGTACTACATATTTATGTAATTCGAACTTACTTAAAAACTGACAGAGAGTAAAAAGAGTGGGGCAAATGCCTCAAAATCGGGACATCATGAGCTCTAAATCTGTTAAAAGGGAACCATGTAACGGAATCATGCTTTTAACGGAAAATAATTCGCGATACCTGTTAAAACAATGCGATCGATACAAATAAAGAGCTCAGATAATAAAGGTAATTATGATTGTGTCTCTCACCACCTTTATAATCTGAGCTCTTCGATTATATATACATGTATATACATATATCTTGCTAAGATTAAAGCTAAAGCCTGTCTAAATTGGAAATTTCTATCCATTTTGTATCATTTAATCTTATCAGGTTGCTGTTGAGTTGTTTGAATGTATGTGTTACTTGATCCATAAGGACACGTGCGAAATTAATCTACGTTAATTTGAATAATAATAATCTCTATAAATAAAAGGAATTCTGAGGATAATTAATTAATTGAGGCACAGGGGAAAGCAAATCTTGGCAATGCGCCAACTCGGTCCAGAGGAAGCAAATCTTGGCAATGCGCCAACTCGGTCCAGAGGTATAAAAGCAAGATAGAAAAAAACGCGCAGGTCTGTGCATTCAAGTACAACCACCCATATGTATATGCTGAAAGTTTGTTCTGACGCTCACCCGACGCACGTGGAGTGCCGATGGTCCGGGGAGAGTCACCGGGGGATCCGTCGCCAGCTGAGAGAGAAGCGTAGAGTCACCGGGGGATCCGTCGCCAGCTGAGAGAGAAGCGTACCATACACATAAATTATTAAATAAACCTTCAAATTAAGCCCGGCGAAGCGGGCTGGGTATGCTAGTAATAATAATAATAATTCCCTTTATTTACTCATTCATTTATAAAAACACTCGCCAAGCACTTTTGAATAAGGTGGTCGAAATGAGCTGATAAATTTTTGCATGTCTCATCTGTTCTTGAATTTTATTTCCTATTAGGCGCCATATAGCTGTCAGTAGAATAAACACTGAACATCAGAAGTGCCATGAGTTATAGGAAAATATAAAGTATTCTGTGACATCCGGTCGTAGTGACGGCTTACTGTCGACAACTTGTGGTCGAATTTTCTCATCTCAGACTAAAGAAATAAAATTTTCCTTTAAACTCTTAAAAATTTGATGCAATTTGTGAATGATGAAAAAGTGAAACTTTTAGCATGTGACGGGACTCTGAATGTCTAAAAAAACGGGATACCTGACAGCGCTAGCATTCCCACTACAGTAATTTTTGTGCTCATATTTAAATTTTTTAAATTTAGGTTTTTGGGAAAATTACAGAAAGTTTGAGCACAATTATTTTTCAGACAGAAATAAATACATATTTGATTTTGGATGAGTATATATTCAATTTACTGCTTGTCAATAAAATATATGTAAGACGTGTGGTAGAAAATTGCCTTTTCTTTAAGAACCCTTTTTTTTCTTTCAAAATAGGAAAAATATTACTAACTTTTTTCGTTTCTTATACACACAAAAATACAGGCATCGTGTTTGTAATAAATAGTTTATGCACACACAAGGACGGATCTGGAGAGTCCTCAAGGGGGGGGGGGGCGATTTTAGAAATTTGGAGACTCGACTTTAATGCGTGCGTCGGGGCTAATTTTTTCACCGCGGGTCATGTTGCTTTTATTTTTTGCTGCGGGTCGGGTCTGGGTCCGGTTGACTTCTAGTTTTTGCTGTGGGTCGGGTTTGGGTCCGGTTGACTTCTTCTCTTTTGCTGCTGGTCGGGTTAACTAATGTTTATGTTGTGGATCACATTAGCAGGATTAGCGGATGTTTTTATTCAGAAACTATGGCGTAATCCATTTTTTGATAAGCAGTTTAAGAAAATACTGTGAAAATTATCATTTTGAATAGAATTTCTGAAAGCGACAGCATGAGAAGGTAGAAAAATCAGCAATCATTTGACGTGCGAAGAGAAAACTGCGCTCGGGTCAAAGCAAAATGTGGCGCCCCCCCCCTCCCCTCCGACACAACTTTTTCTTGTAACAGGCCAAAAGTTACGCTGGTAGCATAAATTTGGCGCCCCCTAAATTTCTACGTCCGGGCCAACCGCATCCTTCGCCCCCCCCCCCTTTCGCACGGCACTCCATATTGTCTGTCCTACATATCTTGAGAACAAAATATGTAGACTCTAGTTCCAGCCCGGCTCGTCTATATGTAGAAAAACAATGCAAGCCTGATCTCGGGCCGGTACAAGCCTGCTTAAAATTAACTTGGGTAACACACAATATAACTCTCCGATGCTGATCTCTACACTGTAAAAGTTAGATTTCTGTATTGATGTTGCCAAACTAGTTTCGACGGATGACGCACATTTATACTTATTCTCATTAAACCCATATAATTGAAAATAGCTCATATTTTAACGTTCCTGCTTAAATCTTTACAAAGGGCCAGTGAGCCCGCAATTTTTTTTTATGGGCTCGGCCCATATGGCCCTTCAATTTTTTTGTCGGCTCGTCCCGTTTATTTTGTTTATTGGCCCGGCCTGTTGGAAAAATTATTCTAATTTTGCTGGCCCGTTAGAAAATTCGGAACCATTTCGCCGACTCGGACAGGCCCGGGCACATGCATACGTCTAGGCTGGGTCGGACACGGGCCGAAATTTAACTTTCATTCCGAGCCGAACCCCGACCAGGGAAATTTTCTCTAGTCAGTGCGGACTAGAAATAAATTTGGGCTATTATTCCACAGCCCGGTCCCACCTGAGGCAGAAACATTTTGCGGCATCAAGAGAAAAACCCGATAATGAAATTATACAGTAGAAAAAATTGCACAATATTTATAAAAAATGTTACAAAAGTAATTATAATTTTAAAGCTATTTTTATATTAAAAAACGGCTGTTAAACGAAAAATTAAATTTAATATTATCAAAAGAACAGTTTGATGTAAAATAAAAGTATACTTTACGCATAAAAGGATTCTCATATGTTGTCTCTGTTTTAGTAAAAAATATTATGGACAATGGACACGTTAATGAAGTGTGTTTCATGAACCTGTAGAAAATACTGTCTATTATCTGTCAAATCGAACAACATTTTAAAATTTTCTGTAAAAAATGCACATTTTAACTATAACCATTTCATTCTTCATAACAAGCCTTCGTTATAGCATGACCCAAAAAATAACCTCAAATTAAAAATTTTAAAGTTCAACACTTTTTTAGGAACAGAGGAAACACTACTCGATCGCAAGAATATGGTAAATACATTTACTTACCGCTACGGCATCAGCAGAGATCCCAAAAGAAATGATAATTACTACAGTTATATCCATATGAAAAGTGATTACGACTTGTATACGTTGCATACACTAGAAATTTAAATTATTCGGTAACCGCAAAATAAAATCAAAAGAAAATATTCTTTTCGCTTTACATGTCTAAATAATAATAATAATAATAAAAGATCCAATTGCAAAATAATCTCTGCCACAAACAAAAATCGAACTAAACACAAATTCATTATTCCCGCCTTTTTTCGTAGGCGCCAGATCGGCGGTCGTCAGCAATGCTCGAACATAAATCTACAGATGTAGATATGACTAATTGTTTTTTTTTTCTTTTTTTAATAGCATTCAAATACTAAAAAAAAAAAAAAAAAATTGTGCCTCTTTTTCATTTTTATCAAAATAGCAAGACACTGATTTGAAAAAGAATAAGTACTAATTTCTAAGAGGAAAAAAGTTTTTTACATTTTTCTATTCATCGATAAATAAAATTTTCAGATTTCAGAAAAAAATGAGTCCGAATCAGTAGACCAGCATAAAAACAGAGCACGATCTCGTATCGCACACGGGCTAAGTCTGAACCTGTGTCATCTCTAATGCAGACATCTAAGAAGAATGACTCCAGGCCAGACTCGGTCTGGAATAAAAATAAGTCAGACCCAATTCAAATCAGCAGAAAAATAATGATCATGATAGTATCAAATAAATGACGGCCAAGTTCTGAATGCGGTAAGGCCAGACACAGTCCGAGCCTCGCGAACTTAAAAAGGCGCGGCCGGGGGGGGGGGACGCTGAATTCTAGTTAAGATCTAACTCATTTCTTGCAAGGATACATGTATTTTTGGGAAACGTTTATTGTCCAAGAAGTGAAGACGATCGCCTCCTCAGACCTGCCATTGGGCCCGACCCAAATCTGCAGAAAAATAATGATCACGATACTGCCCGGTCCTGAAAGCGAGAAGACCTGACCCAGCCCGAGCCTCGCGAAATTAAAAAGGCGCGGCCCGCCCCGGACTCGAGTTAGGTTTCAATTGATTTTCTGCGAGGATGCATGTCTTTTTAGGAAACTTTTATTAGCCCAAGGGGGGGGGGGTGAGATCGCCCTTTCGCCTTGAAAAATGCCAAGGCGCATTTTCCTTATGGCGGATCTAAAGGGGGCGATCGCCCTTTCGCCCCCCCCTTTAGATCCGCCATTGCTTCTCCTCCTTTATGGTCTGGTTCGATCTTAGACCGAGCGTTTAACCTCAAGGAAGAACGAAATCCACGCCAGGCCCGTCCTGAATAGAAAAGTGTGGCTCGATCGCGCTCTACAGGAAAAAGTAAGTACTTTTCCTGTAAAAGTAAGACTCGATCCGCCCCGGTTCTGAAAGTGTAAAGACCTGACCCAGTTCCGTGACTTAAAAATGGCGCGGCCCGGGTCGGGTCGCGTCGGTCTCGAGTTTAAGTCCAATCCTTTTTTCGTGCGGGCATCTTTTTCAGACCCTTTACTGGGCTCAAGGGGGGGGCGATCGCCCCATCGCCCCCCCCCCCCTTAGATCCGCCATTGTGCACACATACATATACATGTGCGTATGTTTAGAAATACCCACTATTTTCAAGTACAACCATAGAAATATGTAAGGGTTAGAAATTAAAGTGTTCACTAAATGGAGATGTCCGCTTTTCGGGGTCTTGTTGTAAATAGATTTTTAAGCTGAAAAATATTTTGGACACTCTTTCGAATTATTAAATCAACCCAAACCCGAAACACAATACCCTAAAATGCTACCTTAATGCCCTATCCGAATCCTAAACAATAAAAACCAACCCGATCAAAACACGTTCCGCAGTAAAATAGTAGAAGTCAACCAGTCCCGTAACGAAAAAAAAATATAGAGCCAACCCGACACGGCACGAACCATAGATCGGGTCGGACGAGAATGAATGCGGATAAACCGACCCAATGTAGGACTCTTACTTAAACCTAATACACAAGGATCAAAACTAAAATCAAAACCGAAATAATTACAGCCAGCCCGACTAGGAGAGAAAAAAAAAAAAAAGCGCCAACAAGACTTTTTGGATTTTTTAAAAATACTAACCTTAAATCATTTAAAAAAAAAAAAAAAAAAAAAAAAAAAAAAAAAAAACTAACGTACACGTGACATGGTTCAAAATGTATGCGAGAAAATTGAGTTACCCGTACCAATTATACTCCGAAGTCAAATTATATCCCCGACTACAATAATTAAATTTTGACGACGAAAAAATTTTCTTTGATCCTGAGCACGACAGATATTTTTTCGTCGATACAAAATTTTAAATGCTTCAATCCCAAGAAAAAAAAAAATTATATAATTTAATACAATTGTTAAATATAGCCAAGAATCTTTCATAATTAAATATACGGTTTTACATCTAAAACATCAGCTTATACATATTTATTGTAAAATCAGTTATTCTGAACCCAACCTGTAACAAAAAAAACTTGACCCGAAATAATTCAACACAACCCGACTCAAACCTTCCGGAACGAAAAAAAAAAAAATCTTCAACCATAAAGGAGAATTGTTTCCGTTTTAATTAAAATCCTGACCCATCCAAAGTCAACCTGGCCCATGGGTCGGACTTTAAAAAACCGACCTATCATAGGATTAATTTTAAAAAATGATTCTGCCTCGACTCAAGTCGGGTTACTCCGACTAATTCAGGACAATATTTTCCCCGACGTCAATAATATTTTCCCCGGACCACCCTCTAGCTCCGCCCTTGATCTGCAAGAATAAAAATTCAGTCAGAAACCGGACTTGTACCCAAAAGAATAAGTTTAGTCAGTCTGAGTTTAACTTAAAAAAAAAAAAAAAAAAAAAAAAAAACTTTATATGTTGACTCAATTTGACGGGGACAAATTTCAAAGTCAAAATATTTTCCCCGACGACATCGAATTTTGACCCCGATGGGGGGGGCAGGTATGCCCGACGGGGGGGCATATGCCCCCCCGGCCCCCCCCTCTGGCGCCGCCCTTGTAGTGTAAACAGCCTGTGAATGCAAAGCCATCAGTTTAACTGGGCAATATTATTTTTAATATTGATCCTGACTACTGCTCCATTGTTAACCTTGTGCAAAGTGCTTTTGCCACCACCACTGTATAATGTATTTTATTCGAAGGGTAGTAGAATACTGTTAGAGGTTTGTACTAGCCGGAATTTCGAGCCCCGTGTCCGCCCTTCCCGAAGGAAAGTCATTTTGCCTTGACCCGGTGTAAAAATTAAAAGTTAACCCTGAGCTTTGCCTGTACAATAATCAGTGAAAAGAGACTCAGTCCGGCTCGATCTGGCCCTACTCAATTTCTGCATAAAAATCAGATTTTACTTCACATACAATTAAGATTCCTTTATAAATATACTGCATACATATTAATTGGATAAATTTACAATGTATTTTTAAATAACAATGTGTTCGCAGAAGGGAAAATACACAATGTATTATTGATTATTTAGACTCTTAGACCTTTCAATATTCAAATAGGGATTTATTAAATAATTAATGTAGTTTAGAGCAACAGAAAAAAAGGAGAGTTATAAACATCGTAACTTTAGTATACTTAGGAAAATGTAGATTTGTGAATATATTTGTCTGTCATTCCTTAAGGCTTTCTCAAATCCAAAAGAGCTACATCCTAACACATTTATGAACGAATTGCTTTTCGGAAATGCATGAGATTAAAAGGCATTTTTACCCAGAAAATATGTAATCGAATGGCTTTAACCATTTTTTCATAAAAAAGATTTTTTTTTTTTTTTTTTTTTTTTTTTTGAGAAAATACTATTAAAGCTACGTTTTGAATCGAATTTCCGGTTACGACTTCACGGAAAAGAAAAACTTGACGCCGTGACAAGAATAGCGTATATGTCGACAGGTAATAAATTTCTCAAAAATGTAAAACGCTGTTCTATTCCAAATTATGTTCAGCTCCTATCTGGCTCGAATATCCAAATAATAATAATAATAATAATAATAATAATAATAATAATAATAATAATAATAATAATAATAATAATAATAATAATAATAATAATAATAAATGCAAGTCTGATCTCAGCACAGCACGAATCTGCAGAATAATAAATAAAATAAGCAAACACCATGTCCAATGCATCCTGTCTCTACGGCGGCCATGTTAAATTTCTGTATTGATGTTATAAGCAATGACTCTTGACACACATTTATACTTATTCTAGGGAAAATATTTTTTTACCGGCCAAACTCGATTCTGAGGTAAATTAGATTGGCCTAGACCAAACTATTTTATCCTAACGCCAATTGGATAAACTAGTTTTTCCTACGCCAAACTTAACTCCGGAAGGGTTCTGGGTGGGAGTTGGCGTCTCGCAATAGCCCTTCCAAAAGCATCCCACGCATGTTCAATGGGGTTAAGGTCAGGAGATTTGGCTGCCCAATGCATTTGATGAATATCCTCGCTTTCCAGATACTCCTTAACCAGGCGAGCCCTATGTGGTCGGGCATTGTCGTCCATAAAAACGAATTCAGGGCCAACAACACCCCTGAAAAGACGCACGAAGGATTGTAGGATCTCCTGCTTGTACCTCTGTGCATTCACGGAACCAGTGTCAAACACATGGAGCGGTGTGCGGGTATCTTGCATGATCCCTGCCCAAACCATCAGTCCTCCACCAACTTAATGGTCCCTTTCCATGATGTTACTGGAATGGTATCGGGTCCCAGGTACCCTCCATATGAATATTCCCCGAGAATCAGGTTGTAGACTGGACTCATCTCTGAAGAGAACATTAGCCCATTGGAGCTGTGTCCAGTGTTGGAGCTGTCTGCACCATTGTACACCCTCTCTTTTGTTGAAGGGAGTGAGTGGGATGCAAATGGCGGACTCCCTAGCATACAACCCTCTTTCACGGAGCCTCCTGGCAACAGCTTTCCTTGTAATTAATGTTCCTGTGGCAGCAGCAAGGTCCCTAGACAGTTATGTCGCTGTAAGCGTCCGTTGAGGAGTATCTGGAAAGCGAGGATATTCATCGAATGGATTGGCCAGTCAAATCTCCTGACCTTAACCCCATTGAACATGCTTGGGATGCTCTTGGAAGGGCTATTGCGAGACGCCAACCCCCACCCAGAACCATTCCGGAGTTAAAAACTGCTCTGGTGGAACAGTGGGAGAGTCTTCCACAAGCAATCCTTAACTCCCCTATTAACAGCAATCATACTCGTTGTGCATGCTGTCTATCTATCAGAGGTGACCACACTATACTAGAGGCGACCACACACCATACAAGCCTCACTTTCATTGCGATCTTTCATCATGAATTTCAGTCCAGATTTGACTCTTGGCAATAACTCTTGCCAATGAATAGCACTTTAATTTTTGCTTTGCACATAGTATTGTCATATTATAAGTTATATCCATACCAATTTTCATTTATTTTTATCCAGTACTAGCATACCCAGCCCGCTTCGCCGGGCTTAATTTGAAGGTTTAATCCGGATCCCCCGGACGGATCCGGACGGATCCCCCGGTGACTCTCCCCGGACCATCGGCACTCCACGTGCGTCGGGTGAGCGTCAGAACAAACTTTCAGCATATACATATGGGTGGTTGTACTTGAATGCACAGACCTGCGCGTTTTTTTCTATCTTGCTTTTATACCTCTGGACCGAGTTGGCGCATTGCCAAGATTTGCTTCCTCTGGACTGAGTTGGCGCATTGCCAAGATTTGCTTTCCCCTGTGCCTCAATTAATTAATTATCCTCGGAATTCCTTTTATTTATAGAGATTTTTCGAGATATTTGGGAAAATGCCTTCCATCTCTTAATTTTGTCCACCAGTGTAAATACCTGCAAGTTAAATTAGTTTTTCCTAGGTAAGAGGACAATCCTTCATTTTTACCTGCATACTTAACCATTAAACACCCAAAACTATTCAGAGAATAATTTTATGAGAAAGAACCTATATCCAAAATTTGAAGCAAATCCGTAAATTCTGCGTGAAAAACCATTTATCTAAATTATGGGGGGTTATCCACATTGTCCTTTCTTTTACACTTAAATAATAAAGATCCACAACTAATCACGGATGCGCCTTGTCAGAATGATCCTATATAAAATTTTAAATGAAAACTGATAATTCTGCATGAAAAATCCATTTCTCTAATTTAATGGTGGAGGATTAGCCTCTCGTTCGCCCGCCCTTTTTATTATTCAATGAATTCCCAAAACTAATCAGAAAAGTACCTTATCAGAATGAACCTACATCCAAAATTTGAAGCAAATCAGATTTTTCTATCGCGTTACGTACATACGTACGTACATATATACATACAAAACCTGCGAGCTATTATTTGTCAGGCTTTGACGCCTGTGAGCTAAAAACACGTAAAATTACATTGACCTAGGATAAACTAGATCACCCTCGGACAAACTGGAATGTTGGCGCTGAGGCGGTCATTGAATTCAATAAAATCACGCAAAATTGAATTGGCCTAGGATAAACTAGATTGGCCTAGGATAAACTAGTTCAGACCAATAAACAGCAGGTTAAACTAGTCTATCCTAAAAAAGTTAGGCCAAACTAGTTTGTCCTGTGGGCCTTAGGATAAACTAGTTTGGACTAGGAAAAACTAGCTTATCCGATGGGCGTTAGGATAAACTGGTTTGGCCTAGGAAAAACTAGTTTATCCGATGGGCGTTAGGATAGACCGGTTTGGCCTAGGAAAAACTAATTTATCCGATGGGCGTTAGGATAAACTAGTTTGGCCTAAAATCGGGTTTGGCTTGTTTGTAACATATACAACATTTGTGAGGTTATGATAAATAAAAAACATGCAAATTATTTTCAAATTATTTATTTTTGTAAATTGAATAAAAATTGCATAAATTGCAAAACTTAAAACCTGAAAGTTAAAAAAAAATCGTGTCAATATTTTATTGAACCTCATTGGAGGCAATCTGTGCCTCTATTCTTAGTGGCGTGCTGTTAGTACATAATTGAATTGTTTCTTACATATGTGAGTAGTATAGTAATGACAGTTTCACCTCACCTGGCGTTCGGCGTTGACCTCTAAGAGGGGTTGAAGGTCATCCGGCGTTCGAGCTGTAAGAGGGGGGTGGGGTGAAGGTCATAGTGCAAGGTTAAGATGACGTCATCTTAGAGGATGAGTGTGTTTTAGATAAGAATTTTTTTTTTTTTTAATTTTAAGCGGGAATTTTAGGGAGTTAGAATTTTTTTTCCGAACTATAGTAGGATGATTTTTTTAAAAATTTTAATGCGGGGACTTTAAAATTTTCGGCGTGTTACAGTACGTGGGGTATGTTTTTCGATTAAATTTTGCTGTTGTTCATTTAAAAAGGTAATTAAAAAATAATTAAAAAAAAGAATGAAGCGACTTTTTTTTTTTTTTTTTTTTTTTTTTTCACCGTGTTTTAAATAAGGGGTTAAGCGGATATTTTGGGGACATAGAAAGTTTTTTTCTATACTATTGTACGAGTGGTTTTTAATTTTAATGTGGTGACTTAAAAATTTTCAGTTTGGTGTCATTTAAGAGTTAATTTTTTTGATTTTAAGCAAAAATTTGGGGGAGTTTGATTTTTTTTTTTCCCCTCTATGCTTTTACATGATGAGTTAAGCGGGTATCTTGGGGGAAATTATTATTTTAGACTAATCATACGCGAAAGATAGATTTTTTTTTTCGGGGGTTGCTATTTTAATAAAGAACTAATTAAGAAGGATTCATTCATGGTGAATTAATGAATTATTTTTTTTAGGAGTAATTTTGTTAAGATTGAATTATTTTTTCATTTTTTGGAGTTTTAAGCGGATATTAATGTTTAATAAGGGGACTTTAATTTTTTTGCAATGAAATTGACGCGCGCTCGTCAATCTAACCGTTCGGAGTTTGTAATTTTCTTCGAATCATGTGTGCATTTTGGTTTAGAATATCTTAGAAAGACTTCCACCACCTTTATCTCTATTCATTATCATTAATAACACATGCTGGTAATGGGAATTTGGGAATAACAATTTTAAATATTTATTGAATGAAAGAACTTTAAAATTATTTCGAGTACTATTTTTAGTCAACTAGGTTATACACTTGATATTTTAGAATAGTTAAAAAGTAACTTTAAAATTTGAATGAAAAAATATGTTTCAAAATGGGATTTTACGTGCTAGCATTGAATCGCACTCGTCGCCCTAACGGTTTAGAATATGTGGTTTCCTTCGAACCTTGGTGAAAATTTAATTGAATTGATTATTATTATTATTTTGTATGTGTTGTATATATGTGTGCGTATGTATGTTTGTGTGTTGTATGCATGTATGTGTGTGAATATATGTTTGTGTGTTGTATGCATGTGCGTGTGTTGTATGCATGTACATGTTGAATGTATGTGTGCGTAATTTTTTTTGCCGATAGGTGTGATCTTTAACTGAAAGTGACCTAGGGTCAAAACTTTTACCCAGGAATCGCCACGGGGAGGCAGATCACTTGATTCCCGTATTGCACACATTCACATACATTATTTCGAGCGATATTTTTAGTGAAACATAATATGCAAATGAATTTGTAAAATAATTAAAAAAATAACTTTAAAATTTAAATGAAAGAATGTTTTAAAATGGAATTTGACGTACTAACATTTAATCGCGCTCGTCGGTTTTTACTGTTTGGAGTCTGTTAATTTTCCTTTAACCTTGGAAAACCTTGCGTCAATAAGGATATTTCAGAAAGACCCCCACTCTTTTAAACTAATATTTGTAATGAGATGTGATCGCGCGCGTCGGCCTAACTGTTTGGAGTAGCAACATAAAATCAGCAAATTAATACAAAATATTTCAAATAGTAAGAAAATGATTGATTAAAATCACCAAGTAAGAATAAAAATACTTCAAGCAATGAGAAAATAAATGTTTAAAATCGCCATTTTAACATAAAATATTTCACACAATAAAAAACGAAAGATTAAAATCGAAAACTCAAAATGAAATCTCATGCAATTAGAATAAAAACATTAAAAAAAAAAATCGCCAAATTAAAAGATTATTCTTATCTCACAATAAATATTCTGAAAGACCTATTCAAAAATTCTAGTTAAAGTTTTTATTCAAAATTCAAATAAAACTTCTTAAGTTTTGACATGTCACTAAAAATTTAAAGCAAACATTTTTTCAAAGTGTAATTATCAAAGATTAATTTTTCTAATAATTAACTCATGTAAAGATAGTTCAAAATGCAATGATTCACCATTTGCTTTTTAAATCTTAGAATATATTATCTGTGATATAAACATCACGTTACGTAAAAATTATAAATAAATATTAGTAGTTTTAAAATAATTTTTATTCGAATGGGTAGTTTGATAAATTAATAACATTAGAATTTTATGGATTAAGAAAATAATCATTTCAAAATATTTTTTTTTTTAAACCAACTTTCATGCAATTCAAAAACTTTTAGTATGAAAATTAAATTGTTTTTTCTTAAGAGAAATATTTTATGCGAGTGAAAAAAGTGAGAGTCAGTTAATTTATGAATCACTTTAAAATATTACCACGCAATAAATTGTTTTGAAACTATATTCTTAAACATATTAATATTTAAAAGTTAAGTCATTTTATACATTTTATATTCAAATTATACTTACCAACATATGAATTCGCCTTCAATCCGCACTATCTTGAAGAGTAATGTTTGATAAACTCTTATCAACACAGCATGTTGTTGTGAAACACTAGCAAGATAAGACAGGTATGATATGAGTAATTGTTGGGATTTCCCCAAAGAGGTGAAGTCATTCTTATCAAATCCTATTCTGAATGAGAAATATTTCAATTGCAATTAACTTCAGATTTTCTTATTTAATAATTATTTTTTAAATTTGACAATTTTAATTAATGTTTTAGTGAAATTACCTTTAAGATTTTAATTTTTTTTATTGCTTATACTATTTCAAACATGTACATTCCTATTTGTAAATAGAAAATCATAAAAAAACATATTTGAATGATTTTATTATTATTATTTTTAGACATTATATTTGAAAATCATTTAAACTTTTAGCTTTTATTATTATTATTATTTAGATATTAAGAAGTGACGAAGACCTGGAGAATTAATCTCATCTTAAAACTGATTAATATTCGAAGAAAAATTTATTCTGTTGTCTTTTAATTTACCAAACATATATCTTAATATTCATTAACACACTTCTTATTTAATGAATAATGTATTTGATGAATAATATATTTTATAATATATATGAGATTTTAATCTTTTTTTAAAAAATTGGGTTATGTTAGTTCATACACATACGTTCTTATTCGAAAATTCAAAACCATAAAAAACATCGTTGGTTGATTTTTTATTTTTAATTAGACATTGTATTGGAAAAGCATTAAAACCTTTCATTTTTATCCCATTTAGACTTCAAAAAGTGTCGAAGATCTAACTGCTTTGCAAAGACTTAAAACTAGTGATTTGATGAGTCATACTTTCTGTGGGTTGTTTACAATTTTGAAATTATCTTTATTAATTACCAAACTTCTCATTTTTTTTAAACACCACACTAATCATTGCTCCCATTACTTAATCACGTAAATATAATTTATATCGTTTTTGATTATCAGTTTTATACTAACATTTGACACTTATACGTATGTGTTGTATTAATTCTGTTAGTTTTTAAATTTGATATTTCAAAAATTAAACTAACTCTTAAGAATATGACTCGATGCAATTTACTTATTTTATACAAGTTAACTTTACTACTTGACAGAAATATATTCAAACGCAAAGCGATTTAACTTTCACATTTTTAAACTTATTTATATAATGTACTAACATTTATTCATAATATGCATAATTTTATTAAAATTACTGAATAAAATAAAATTTATACTTTAAAAAAATTATAACACCATTTAAAAATATTAAACAACAACAACAACAAACTTATAATTAAGAGATGAATAAATATAAATATATGAATCACACAATAATAAAAAGAAATACTTAATCATTCATAAAAATTCTTCCCTTGAACATTCGCATCTATGTTAGTAAAAATATAACACTAATGTTTTCAAAAAGATTATAAGCGTTTCCAAATCAACAAAGAAAATTGAGTATTAAATATCAAATAATGGACATGCACTCTTTACACTCACATCTTACAACGTACTTAGTAACCAAATTTAATGATTTTTAAGCATGTCTTCTTAAATTTTTTTCAATGAAAGACTATCACAGTTGAATTTTTAGCTTTCTCTTCATAACTTTATCGAGAAATATATAATGTATACCACACGATTTCATTAAATGAATCACAATACAATTCAAACTTCTCATTTTCAATGTTTTATATATACTAGTGTTTATCAAATAGCTGTTTATTCTGAATAATCATTACTTAGTATATTGATGAAAAGTTTGTGTTGAACGGTTTTTAACTCAAATGGTGTGAGAGAAGGATATATTAGGACAGAAGTTATTAAATATAGAGTCTTTAAAGTTTATACCCGTGCAAGAATTGGCATTTCAAGAAACAAAGTCGTGTCATATTTGAAAGCATTCTTTATATTCGAAACGCACACGTGATCACGATCACATCACTGAAGAGTATAGAGAAGCTGTTTATGATGTATATAATTTGAATTTTCATTAACACAATATTATAACCGAAGTTTTTCGACAGTTTGAAAAATTATGATGTACAACGTCTGCACACGTTAACACAGAATAAGATTAGCTTATGCCCTTTCGATGATAAGCGTTATTTGCAGGTAAGATGTATTAACATAACAACATTTTCTTAGTAATTTTACTCGCAGATTTCGAAACCACAAACATCTGATCATACTTCTCATTTTTAACACGCGACGCTAACCATTGGGCCATTAAAGCCCGTAATTTAGTAATTAAAAAGTAAGAAAAATCATCGAAAGTGATTACTTCACACATGCAAAAATAATTTTTATTGTGACTTATCAGTTAAAAATCACGAAGAAAAGAAAAAAAAAATCACATACGTTTTGGATTACTTTAAGCTTTTATGACTCACCTCATCAGTTAAATAGACATATTCACTTCTTATGAATCACTACTTATGCTTAAATTTTCAAACACTTGCTTAAATGAAATATATTATATTTTAGTTTATCAGTGATAGTGTGATTACTTGTTAATAATTTTAGTATCATTAAAAAATTTCAAAAAATCAAACGTTAATAATTAATTAAAAAAAAAATACAAGTCAGTATTAAAGGTTTGAACAAATTATTAAAATAATTTTACAAAACTTTTCAAATTATTTAAAAATGTTTCACTAATATTTAGTAATCGTCAAATTTTAATGTCGATAATCATTTATGTGACTCAGGTTTTCTGTTTTAACTATTAAGTTATCAGATTCCCTCTTCAAGTACATCTCATTGATATGTTTTAATCAACCAACCAACCATTCAACTGTGTTCACAATCAACTATTATGTGAGTTAGGTTTTCAGTTTTAATTGTTAAGTTATTACACCTCCCCCCTCCCATTCATTTACATCTCACTGATATGTTTTCAACAACCAACCACCCAACTTTTTTTTTTCGTAATCAACTATTTATTTACCCTAACAACCAACTATTTATTTATCCTAACAACCAAAAAGCTTTTATCGTCACATGAACAAAATTTTTAAGATGAAAGACTTGTCATTTTTAATCGAAAAAAACAATGACTTGTGTAATAAATTTTTTCCTTACTTAAATGAAACCTTCGCATGTGTATGGTAAAACTTGGAAAATTTCATTTAATGCACAAATTTAAAGTTAACAGACAAGATCTTCACACATCTTTTAGTATTTTACTAACATTTTACCAAATATCTTTAGAAAACAAACAACTTATTAATTAATCTTATTAATTAGTTTAATTAATTAGTTAATTAATAATAATAAGAATGATTAAATTACTTCATAAATGAATTTTTATAAGAACCAATCTAGAATACAAAGCGCTAGTCACGTGGTATACATCACGTGATCAGTTGACACATGTTCTGTGACGTCACATATCTTAAGATAAGATTATCTGATAGCATTTTCTGATAAGGGCTTTGAATTTTTTTCATTTCTTCCTAAACCCTGGAGTGTGTTGGACGTGCTTTGGCGATGGTGATGGATTAGGTGAGTACAGAATGTTAAATGTGTCTTTATTATTAAACTATTTTAATTTAATTATGCATGAAAATTAAATATATTTTTTTATTTTTTCAAATTTTAGTACACCTTGAAAACAATAATTTGAAATACTAAAATGTGAAAGTTATAATTAAAAGTTTTGCATGCATATTTCATAACACTGAGTAAAATTGGCAACTGTAATAATTTTATTTAAAAATGTTTTTAAATAAAAGAAGTGAAAATATTTATCTTTAAAAGACTAACTGCATATTTTTAAACATTAATATTAAAGGTCTTTTTCGATACATTTTATAAAACCATGCTGGGACATAACCAAACAAGTTGATTTTGATATAAAACTTATGAATATTACTAAATTGAAACAGTGAAAACCTGCTTTGCCAAGTTAATTTTTCAAGTAAGTTTAGTAATGTCACTTACAAAAGAGAATTTTTATTAAAATAATTATTTAAAATTCTGTTGTTTTCTAAAGATATTTGGTAAAGTGTTAGTAAAATACTAAAAGATGTGTGAAGACCTTGCCTGTTAACTTTAAATTTGTGCATTAAATGAAATTTTCCAAGTTTTACCATACACATGCGAAGGTTTCATTTAAGTAAGGAAAAAATTTATTACACAAGTCATTGTTTTTTTCGATTAAAAATGACAAGTCTTTCATCTTAAAAATTTTGTTCATGTGACGATAAAAGCTTTTTGGTTGTTAGGATAAATAAATAGTTGGTTGTTAGGGTAAATAAATAGTTGATTACGAAAAAAAAAAGTTGGGTGGTTGGTTGTTGAAAACATATCAGTGAGATGTAAATGAATGGGAGGGGGGAGGTGTAATAACTTAACAATTAAAACTGAAAACCTAACTCACATAATAGTTGATTGTGAACACAGTTGAATGGTTGGTTGGTTGATTAAAACATATCAATGAGGTGTACTTGAAGGGGAATCTAATAACTTAACAGTTAAAACAGAAAACCTGAGTCACATAAATGATTATCGACATTAAAATTTGACGATTACTAAATATTAGTGAAACATTTTTAAATAATTTGAAAAGTTTTGTAAAATTATTTTAATAATTTGTTCAAACCTTTAATACTGACTTGTATTTTTTTTAATTAATTATTAACGTTTGATTTTTTGAAATTTTTTAATGATACTAAAATTATTAACAAGTAATCACACTATCACTGATAAACTAAAATATAATATATTTCATTTAAGCAAGTGTTTGAAAATTTAAGCATAAGTAGTGATTCATAAGAAGTGAATATGTCTATTTAACTGATGAGGTGAGTCATAAAAGCTTAAAGTAATCCAAAACGTATGTGATTTTTTTTCTTTTCTTCGTGATTTTTAACTGATAAGTCACAATAAAAATTATTTTTGCATGTGTGAAGTAATCACTTTCGATGATTTTTCTTACTTTTTAATTACTAAATTACGGGCTTTAATGGCCCAATGGTTAGCGTCGCGTGTTAAAAATGAGAAGTATGATCAGATGTTTGTGGTTTCGAAATCTGCGAGTAAAATTACTAAGAAAATGTTGTTATGTTAATACATCTTACCTGCAAATAACGCTTATCATCGAAAGGGCATAAGCTAATCTTATTCTGTGTTAACGTGTGCAGACGTTGTACATCATAATTTTTCAAACTGTCGAAAAACTTCGGTTATAATATTGTGTTAATGAAAATTCAAATTATATACATCATAAACAGCTTCTCTATACTCTTCAGTGATGTGATCGTGATCATGTGTGCGTTTCGAATATAAAGAATGCTTTCAAATATGACACGACTTTGTTTCTTGAAATGCCAATTCTTGCACGGGTATAAACTTTAAAGACTCTATATTTAATAACTTCTGTCCTAATATATCCTTCTCTCACACCATTTGAGTTAAAAACCGTTCAACACAAACTTTTCATCAATATACTAAGTAATGATTGTTCAGAATAAACAGCTATTTGATAAACACTAGTATATATAAAACATTGAAAATGAGAAGTTTGAATTGTATTGTGATTCATTTAATGAAATCGTGTGGTATACATTATATATTTCTCGATAAAGTTATGAAGAGAAAGCTAAAAATTCAACTGTGATAGTCTTTCATTGAAAAAAATTTAAGAAGACATGCTTAAAAATCATTAAATTTGGTTACTAAGTACGTTGTAAGATGTGAGTGTAAAGAGTGCATGTCCATTATTTGATATTTAATACTCAATTTTCTTTGTTGATTTGGAAACGCTTATAATCTTTTTGAAAACATTAGTGTTATATTTTTACTAACATAGATGCGAATGTTCAAGGGAAGAATTTTTATGAATGATTAAGTATTTCTTTTTATTATTGTGTGATTCATATATTTATATTTATTCATCTCTTAATTATAAGTTTGTTGTTGTTGTTGTTTAATATTTTTAAATGGTGTTATAATTTTTTTAAAGTATAAATTTTATTTTATTCAGTAATTTTAATAAAATTATGCATATTATGAATAAATGTTAGTACATTATATAAATAAGTTTAAAAATGTGAAAGTTAAATCGCTTTGCGTTTGAATATATTTCTGTCAAGTAGTAAAGTTAACTTGTATAAAATAAGTAAATTGCATCGAGTCATATTCTTAAGAGTTAGTTTAATTTTTGAAATATCAAATTTAAAAACTAACAGAATTAATACAACACATACGTATAAGTGTCAAATGTTAGTATAAAACTGATAATCAAAAACGATATAAATTATATTTACGTGATTAAGTAATGGGAGCAATGATTAGTGTGGTGTTTAAAAAAAATGAGAAGTTTGGTAATTAATAAAGATAATTTCAAAATTGTAAACAACCCACAGAAAGTATGACTCATCAAATCACTAGTTTTAAGTCTTTGCAAAGCAGTTAGATCTTCGACACTTTTTGAAGTCTAAATGGGATAAAAATGAAAGGTTTTAATGCTTTTCCAATACAATGTCTAATTAAAAATAAAAAATCAACCAACGATGTTTTTTATGGTTTTGAATTTTCGAATAAGAACGTATGTGTATGAACTAACATAACCCAATTTTTTAAAAAAAGATTAAAATCTCATATATATTATAAAATATATTATTCATCAAATACATTATTCATTAAATAAGAAGTGTGTTAATGAATATTAAGATATATGTTTGGTAAATTAAAAGACAACAGAATAAATTTTTCTTCGAATATTAATCAGTTTTAAGATGAGATTAATTCTCCAGGTCTTCGTCACTTCTTAATATCTAAATAATAATAATAATAAAAGCTAAAAGTTTAAATGATTTTCAAATATAATGTCTAAAAATAATAATAATAAAATCATTCAAATATGTTTTTTTATGATTTTCTATTTACAAATAGGAATGTACATGTTTGAAATAGTATAAGCAATAAAAAAAATTAAAATCTTAAAGGTAATTTCACTAAAACATTAATTAAAATTGTCAAATTTAAAAAATAATTATTAAATAAGAAAATCTGAAGTTAATTGCAATTGAAATATTTCTCATTCAGAATAGGATTTGATAAGAATGACTTCACCTCTTTGGGGAAATCCCAACAATTACTCATATCATACCTGTCTTATCTTGCTAGTGTTTCACAACAACATGCTGTGTTGATAAGAGTTTATCAAACATTACTCTTCAAGATAGTGCGGATTGAAGGCGAATTCATATGTTGGTAAGTATAATTTGAATATAAAATGTATAAAATGACTTAACTTTTAAATATTAATATGTTTAAGAATATAGTTTCAAAACAATTTATTGCGTGGTAATATTTTAAAGTGATTCATAAATTAACTGACTCTCACTTTTTTCACTCGCATAAAATATTTCTCTTAAGAAAAAACAATTTAATTTTCATACTAAAAGTTTTTGAATTGCATGAAAGTTGGTTTAAAAAAAAAATATTTTGAAATGATTATTTTCTTAATCCATAAAATTCTAATGCATAAAATATTTCTCTTAAGAAAAAACAATTTAATTTTCATACTAAAAGTTTTTGAATTGCATGAAAGTTGGTTTAAAAAAAAATTTTTGAAATGATTATTTTCTCAATTGTTACTTCTTAATCCATAAAATTCTAATGTTCTTAATTCATCGAACTACCCATTCGAATATAAATGATTTTAAAACTAATAATATTTACTTATATTTTTTACATAACATGAAGTTTGTATGATAGATATTAAGCTTTAAGATTTATCAAACAAATGGTGAATCATTGTACTTTGATTTTTCTTTACATGGGTAAATATTTTGTATTAATTTGATGATTTTATGTTGATACTCCAAACAGTTAGGCCGACGCGAGCGAACACATATCATTACAAATATTAGTTTAAAAGAGTACCCAAAGTGGGGGTCTTTCTGAAATATCCTTATTGACGCAAGGTTTTCCAAGGTTAAAGGAAAATGACAGACTCCAAACAGTAAAAACCAACGAGCGCGATTAAATGTTAGTACGTAAAATTACATTTTAAAACATTCTTTCATTAAAATTTTAAAGTTATTTTTTAATTATATTACAAATTCATTTGCATATTATGTTTCACTAAAAATATCGCTCGAAATAATGTATGTGAATGTGTGCAATACGGGAATCAAGTGATCTGCCTCCCCGTGGCGATTCCTGGGTAAAAGTTTTGACCCTAGGTCACTTTCAGCTAAAGATCACACCTATCGGCAAAAAATTACACGCACATACATACAACAAATACATGCATACAACACACAAACATACGTACATACATACAACACACGCACATGCATACAACACACAAACATATATTCACACACATACATGCATACAACACACAAACATACATACGCACACATATATACAACACATACAAAATAATAATAATAATCAATTCAATTAAATTTTCACCAAGGTTCGAAGGAAACCACGTATTCTAAACCGTTAGGGCGACGAGTGCGATTCAATGCTAGCACGTAAAATCCCATTTTGAAACATATTTTTTCATTCAAATTTTAAAGTTATTTTTTAACTATTCTAAAATATCAAGTGTATAACATAGTTGACTAAAAATAGTACTCGAAATAATTTTAAAGTTCCTTCATTAAATAACTATTCAAAATTGTTATTCCCAAATTCCCATTACCAGCATGTGTTATTTATGATATTGGATAGATATAAAAGTGGTGGAAGTCATTCTAAGAAATTCTAAACCAATATTCACACATGATTTGAAGAAAACCATAAACTCCGAACGGTTAGATCGACGAGCGCACGTCAATTTCATTGCAAAAAAATTAAAGTCCCCCTATTAAACATTAATATCCGCTTAAAATTCCAAAAAATGAAAAAATAATTCAATCTTAACAAAATTACTCCAAAAAAAAAAAAAAAAAAAAAAAAATTCATTAATTCACCACGAATGAACCCTTCTTAATTAGTTCTTTATTAAAATAGCAACCCCCGAAAAAAAAAAATATATTCTTCTTATATGATTAGTCTAAAATAATAATTTCCCCCAAAATATCCGCTTAACTCATCATGTAAGAGTACAGTGGAAAAAAAAAAAAAAAAAAAAAAACTCCCCAAAATTTCTGCTTAAAATAAAAAAAAATAAACTCTTAAATTACACCAAACTGAAAATTTTTAAGTCGCCACATTAAAATTAAAAACCACTTGTACAATAAATAGTACAGAAAAAAAAAAACATTCTCTGTCCCCAAAATATCCGCTTAACCCCTTATTTAAAACAAGGTGAAAAAAAAAAGAAAAAAAAATCAATCTCCCTAAAATTTTTGCTTAAAATCAAAAAATAAATCCTTAAACTAAAGTTCACTGAAAATTTTTAAGTCGCCACATTAAAATTAAAAACCACTCGTACAATAGTACAGAAAAAAACATTCTGTGTCCCAAAATATCCGCTTAACCCCTAATATAAAACATGGTGAAAAAAAAAATCAATCTACCCAAAATTTCTGCTTAAATTAAAAAAAAAATAAATCATTAAACTAAAGTTCACTGAAATTTTTAAAGTCCCCGCATTAAAATTAAAAAACATCATCGTACTATAGTATGGTTAAAAAATTCTAACTCCCTAAAATTCCCGCTTAAAATTAAAAAAAATTCTTATCTAAAACGAAAGTGCACCGAAAATTTTAAAGTCCCCGGATTAAAATTAAAATAACACCCTCATACTTTAGTACGCCGAAAAAAATTCTAACTCCCTAAAATTCCCGCTTAAAATTAAAAAAAAAAAAAAAAATTCTTATCTAAAACACACTCATCCTCTAAGATGACATCATCTTAACCTTGCGTGACGCCCGATGACCTTCACCCCACCCCCCTCTTACAGCTCGAACACCGGATGACCTTCACAGGGCGATGACCTTCACAGAGGTCATCCACCGTCCACCGGGTGGGCTGAAACTGTCATTACTATACTACTTATGTGGCTGATGATTCCAGGCGTAGTAAGTTTTTTATAAGCTGGATTTTGTTTGTTATGACTTCTTTGGACAATTCTTTCTCCATCGGCTCCCAAACATTTTCAATAGGATTTATATCTTGCGCATTACCCAGCTAGTCCAGCACTGGGATATTTTTTTGTGGTATGTAGGATTTGCTGTGTGATAAGGAACTCTATCTTGCATAAAATAAAAGGTTCTCTATTTGGAATCTATATTTACCACCAGAAAAGAATCCCATTGAAAATGTCTAGGGGTTAATGAAGAAAGAATTGGCCAAAGAGGTCATAGCAAACGAAACTCAGCTCATAGAAAAATTCATCACCAATATGTGCAAGAAACAATTCAATTTTGTATTAACAGTATGCTACGAAGAATCCAAGAAACTGATTGCTGCCAAAAGAATATCCACAAAATATTGACATTTTAATTTTTTACTTTCAAGTTTGAATTTTTCAGTTTCAGCAATTTTTAATTTAATTTACAAAAGTCCTTCCGGCAATGCCGGGAGGAAGAGGTAGCTTTCATATACTTATATATTTATATATTTATTTTAAAGTAAGTTACATTGTTCAAAAATACTAAGCTCAAATTAGTGGAAATAATCTTATAAAATTAGTGATTTTATAAGATTGAATACTAGTTTTTGTCACGACTGAATATTAATAGGAATTTTTAGAAATTAGTCATCTTTTATTCAACCTGGTTTTATTTTAAGCGATTTAGAGAGTCACCATATTCCACGATATCATGAAGTGTATGCCATTTTAAAGCAACATGGTGAATTGTTCAGATCAGACCGTTTCAAAATGTCAGCCATAAGCAAAATTAAAAGTGCTATAACTCAATCATTTTTTAAGATATAGACAAAATAAAAAGTGTTTTGGAATTGTTGTTTTAAGTTTTAACACGTAAAAGAAAAATATTTTTCAACTTTCAATTTTTTCGCATTTAATTTTAAATTTTAAATTTTTTAAAAAAATTAAAATGGCCACCATTTTGAAACAAAATGGTGGATGATGCTGACCAAGGAACTCGGTCGAGACATTTGTATGTACTATGTACATACCAAGTTTCATTGAAATCGGTTCATAAATACGCGTGTTATCACGTGACAAAAATCAGATCGTTTCAAAATGTCAGCCATAAGAAAAATTCAAACTGCTACAACTCAATCATTTTGTAAGATATAGACAAAATAAAAAGTGTTCTGGAATTGTTGTTTTAAGTTCTAACACGTAAAAGAAAAATATTTTTCAAATTTTGATTTTTTGCATTTAATTTTAAATTTAAAATTTAAAATTTTTTTTAAATGGCCACCATTTTGACACAAAATGGCGGATGATGCTGGCCAACGAACTCGGTCGAGACATTTGTATGTACTATGTACATACCAAGTTTCATTGAAATCGGTTCATAAATACGCGTGTTATCACGTGACAAAAATTAGATCGTTTCAAAATGTCAGCCATAAGAAAAATTCAAAGTGCTATAACTCAATCATTTTTTTAGATATAGACAAAATAAAAGGTGTTCTGGAATCTTTGTTTTAAGTTCAAACACGTAAAAGAAAAATATTTTTCAACTTTTAATTTTTTCGCATTTAATTTTAAATTTTAAATTTTTTTAAAAATTTAAAATGGCCGCCATTTTGAAACAAAATGGCGGATAATGCTGACCAACGAACTCGGTCGAGACATTTGTATGTACTATGTACATACTAAGTTTCATTCAAATCGGTTCATAAATACGTTAGTTATCGCATGACAAAAATCAGATATATATATATATATATATATATATATATATATATATATATATATATATATATATATATATAAATACTTTTATAAATACATCCAAAGTTATTCAGACAATACCAATAAAAGAACCAATGAAACCAGTATTTTTACATTCATATTATTAAAAACAGTTGAAGTTTGAAGAGAAATAGAAGGCAGATTACCAAATTACTAAGAAATATGTGGATAAATGGACATTATATAACCAGAGTAATTCATATATTACCATACATTAAACCAATGGAACCAGTATTTTTACAATCATCTTATTGAAAACAGTTGAAGTTTGAAGTGAAATAGAAGGCAGATTACCAAAATAATGAAAGATAAATGGATAAAAAGGCAGAAGAAGGCTTTTCCATTAAACTACTTCATCAGGGATGTATAGTTTAACAAAAAAGCAAAAACATCCAACCAGTTTCTGTTATGAGTCGTGCTGAAAGCTAAGAATTCGACTCACAATACACCCGACTGGCTGGAAGCTATTCAGATGACAAATTAGTAGAAAGATACACATAGAAGAAAATAAAATCAATATGACAAAATAACAATAATACATTATTCCATTAAAAAAAAAGGATATATATACTAAGATAATTTACCATTACCCATATCCTAGCAAGATTTGTAGTGCAATCAGATACAAACTACATGTGACTTACTAACAGTCACGGTTATGGTCATAGTATTAATCACATAGATAATGAAATAAAGTTGTAACAATAATTATAAAAATTAGTAAAACATATATTATACTATATAATTCATAATATATTTAGAAAAAAAAATAGATGCTACTATTAGAAATATTATATTTTTATTTTAAATCAATTATTAATATTACTATATTAATTAACTAGAATATATTACTACAACTTCTAGCGGAAAATTATTTTAGTGCTGCCATCTAAAGGATTAATATATTAATTAAATTATATGCTTATGGTGCTGCCCTCCATTATAGGAAAAAAAATTATTTATTAGCTAAGAATTTCCAAGAAGAATTTCTATTCTAATATTTTACAAATAATTTCTGTAAGACAAATACAATAGACAACCATAGCTTATCTCAATAACTTGATCATTTTTAAGTTATGCATATTATTTTTTAGGTAAACATAAACTTTAATACTAAGTTTTTTTTTTTAATTATTAAATATATAATAATTAACCATTGCGTATTATCCAGACAACACCGCCCTCCGCCGTAATCTAACATCTAACCCACCCAACCATCCTATTATTCATATTTTTTATTTTTTTGTATTTTTTATTTTTTTGTATTATTTTTATTTTTTATAATTTTTTAAACATTTTTTTACGCAATGTGTTAATTATTTTTAAGATCATGTAATAACTTATTATATATTAAAGACTATAGGAGTTTTTATCAATAACATCATATGGTAATATTGGTTGAAGAGAAAATAGACAGTTAATACTTAATAAATGTTTATACAGATAATATTTTTTTAACCAAATGTAAAGGATAACCATATCTTATAGCAGTTTCTTGTACAGTTTTTAAATTATGCATTTTAAAATTATGTGAACAAATATTTTTAATTCTATGGGCAAAATTAAGTAATATATTGACATAGACAGATTTATGTAGGCAAGAATTATAATGAGTAAAGAGGTTTACTTTAAAAGGAAAGTCATTGCGTTTGTCATAAATATCAAATAGAATTTTATTATCAGAAAGCGTAATATTAAGATCAAGAAAGTTAATTGTATTAGTATGCATATCATTATAACTGTATTTTAAATTTTTGTGGTATTTAATTGGTAGCGAATACTTAGATGACTTTTTAGAATATAAAATTATTATATCATCAAGATACCTGTATAGAAAACAATTAACAATAGAAGTATTACGTTCATAATAATGTAAGTAGAGATCAGCACAGATGGATGATACAATCCCACCTTGTGGAAGACCGACTATTTGTTTGAATATTGTATTATTAAATAATATATAATTATGATAAAGAATAAATTTGGTTAAAGATTTGAAGTAAGATAAAGATACATGTATGTTTAGAGAATTCCTATATTCCTTGAATAATAAATTTATGATCCTGAACATATCTGCAATATCAATTGTATTAAATAAATCATTAAAGTCATATGTTTTGATGTACTTAATGTTTTGTAAATTTTTGATATTATTTACAAGATGTAAACTATTTTTTATACTGTAGAATTTATTATTAGTTTTTGCAATATCTAGCATTTTTGTAAGTATTATTAATAATTCTTTACCTGCATTATTGTTATAAGTATTACACCCAATAGTTATAGTACGAAACTTTATAGGAATTTTATGGAATTTTGGAATAACCACAATGTAAGGATAGTTATAATTATGATTTTTTAATTTTAGTAATTTATAATATTGAGCTATATGTCTATTTTTAATAATAGTATCAATATCTGTTTGAATGAAATTTGAACTAGAATTTATTGCTTGATTTAATAATGTAGAGTAATAATGTTTACATATGAAAGCATAGTTGTTAGGAGATTTATCGACATATGTTATGATAAATTTATTTTGTAAGTTTTTTATTTCATCATTTAATTGTTCAAAATTTAAATTGAAGGTATCGATATTCCTATAAAGTTCAATATTTAATTTATCTAAAACATTAAGTTTCCATTCAGTGAAGTATTCCAGAGGCTTATTGTAGTCTATCGAAATTTTATAAATAAAAAGATCTAAATCTAAATTAAACTGTTTAATGATTGATTTAATATTAGTACATGAAGGAACACGATATTTAGTACCATTAGCCATTAAATTTCTTAAAGAATCATTTTCAACGATATTAATATCCCCAGTAATAATGTGACCATGATCTTGATTTACGAAGTTACTATAACAGGGATCATTACAATAACATGGATAATTAGTATTATTGGTTAAAAATTTTGAAAATTTATTGTAGTTAAATATCTTACGTCCAAGTGTAACATTATATTTGAAGGATTTATGTATAGAAATTTTTTTTATAGGGAAATTATTATTTTTATCATTAATAATGTTGTGTAGATTAATTTTATTAAGTACATTATTGGTAAAAGTAATTATGAGTTGAGTATTATTAGTTTTTTTATATGTATTTTTAGAAATTTTAACATTAAGAAAATTAATTCTGTAGTACAATAAATCAAAGTAAATATCACTAAAATGTGAAGTTAAATCAATAGATAGAAATACTTTATAATATAAATTTAGATGTTTCTTTGTTGAAAAAATGTGTTTCCTAATATCCATCCATTGATACGAGTTATTATATTCAGATTCCAACTTAATTATTTGTTGTTTGATCTCATTTCTAGAAATATATAGATTTTTAGTCTTATTTTTACCTCTTGTTGTACGTGTAGTTTTTTTAATAGCAGAATGATTTAATTTTGCATACGTACTATTATAATGTTCATAATTATTTGTATTAGTAAAGACAATGTTAGTACGATTGAATAATTTAGAATTTAGACCATAAGGGTATAAAGAATTACGAGATTTAATATAAATTGATTCATAAAGTAATCTATCATTTAGATTTTTATGCATACTTAAGATTTTGATGGTTATATTTTGAAAGTCATGGTGCCTGAAATGTATATGTTCAACACTAATAGAGTTGTTTTTTAAAATATCCTGTCTATGTTGATTGATTCTTCTATGCAAAGGATTACATGTTTGACCTATATATTCTAACTTACAGATGTTGCAATTAATTGAGTATATTACGTTGTATGCCTTACAAAATAGCACATTGTTTTTAGAACTGGAATCATTATCAATTTGTTGTGTATCTGCATGAGGGCAAGTTAAGCATTTGGGAGATAAGCACTTTTTAAATTTAAGTTTAATCGAGGGACAATATGACAGGTAACTGTTTGACGATCCAAAGAAATCCCTATCTATTTCTTTGTACCGAGCATTAGACATCTTACATTTTGAAGAGCCTAAATTGCCAGTCGCTAAATTTGTTTTGTAACTATTCATCATAAGAAAGATTATTTATATCCAATAGGACAAAATATATTACATAAAAATTAGTATAAGAAAAATTTATAATGCTATATAAATTTAAGCTAAAGAAAGAAATTGACATAATATATATGTCAGTTGAAATCTTGGCTATTTGATTAAAAAATGATAACTGACAAAATATATCTTGAATAAAAATAATATATATATCATTTAATTCCCTAAATAATTTATATCACTAATAAGTATAAAATAAAGGTAATTAAATTAAAAAATAATTTTCAATAATAATAAAGTGAAAGTACTTGATTACATAAATAATAATTATATATTATATATATATATATATATATGGTTATATATATATATATATATGTCAACATTTGAACGGAGGGTGGTTTTGGGGTCTGGGGGTCATGATCGGTGAAAATATACCAAAATTGTCCGGAAGTGCTTTCCTCCGGACGGCTGCAATAGGTAGCTTTTTACTTTTTGTAATGAAAGCTACCTAAAAATAAATAATTTTAATGTCGACATATTTTTTATTTATTATAACCCTATAAATGATGTATATAAGGAATTGTAATCATTAACACAGTGATATCATCTCTATGATTCTATACAAGAAAAAATGAGTGCATCTAATAATTTAGCATGGAACAGTATATCTGGTATATGACTTAACAATGCTGTTATTTCATAAATCTTGAATTCCTTACCCCAGTCTTCTTTAATTTTAGAGGACGAATATGATAGATCATGAAACATATAATAAATTACAATTTACGAACTTCAACGCTAAAAAATCAACCTTAATAAACATTAAATGAGAAACTTCAATTATATTAAATACCTATGGCATGATAAAATTCCCCAATCAAGTTAAATAATTTTATGACTTAACCTGAGAGTGAATCGTAAGAATTTTCGAGCTGATATTGAAATACTTTAGTTTCACTCATTTACTTAAAGTCAATTGGATTTTAATCTGGGATTGCTGTTGATTTATTGAATAGTCTTCCTAAAAGCCAGGTAAGCATTAGCGTGTTTTCGGATTACTATTGATTTATCAAATATTTAAATGAAGAGGAAGCAAATGATTTTCAAAACTAAGTTGTGCAATTAGCAGTGAATGTCTCTGAAAATTACAGAATATATTTATAGCAATAATAGGTGTTGATATAGAAGTTATGATGGAAATATCTTAGTAGATGAATGTCTTTCTCTATAACAGGATCTATTTTTACTGTTAGTTAGCGCTAAGATAAATACCAATGTTCCGGAATTTCTTGAAATTCTACACTTTCTTGCTGACGATCTTTGATGGAAGGTAAGCTGAAGCAAGCCGACTTCAGTAGGAACTTCGAATATGCATGCATTGGTTCATTAAGATAAAAGTTCTGTTAAGAACCCACACTATTGACTTAAAAATACCCGGATGATAATGTTAAATCTATGGGGGCGTTATTTTCAAATATCTCACGCAAATTTGAACATTTTTACATGGTTTTTTTTTTGCATAAGATAGCTGAGGATGATCAACAATCGGCGTAGTTTTTAATTTTTAGATTTAGATTTCAGATTTTTCTCCAATATGTATATATATATATATATATTACAAATTTAAAATTTTTTCGCCAAAACTAACCTTTATACTATCTTAATTTTCTTATAATAATATTCCGTACTTACTTCAAATTATTAAATTAAAATCTTGTTTCTAAATCTAATCTGTTAATCTGTATGCAGACGATATAAATTCTTAATTTTCCTTAAAAAACATTATTCCAGTATGCGTAAATTTAAAAAGATGGCTCTAAATTAAAAATATTCTTAATTAAAACTTTATTTCTTAATATTCCAAATAAAACTGATTTCTTCTATGTTTTTATCAACCCTTTTTAAGAAAGTCTTATTAAATTTATTCCAAACCCATACCTTTAAAAAATATCATTATTTTATTTTATCTATTTATTTATTTTTCCGCCGTCAACGATAATTTGCATATTAATAAATTCATTTCTTTTCTTTTTCTCTTAAAATTAATCATGTATAAAAATCGTCTGCCTAAGATATTTAAAATTCTGAGTCAATTATAAATTGGTTAAATAATATATTTTTTTAAATAAATTTATCGTCTGTTTAAAATAGCCTCGTAACTGGACAAGGATTCTGTTTACTTAAAAGAATGATGGTTTGAGGTTACCGAATGTTCCAGAACTTTCTTTTCAGTTTAAAAGGGGGAAGTCTCGAGATGAAAGGAAGATTCTTCTGAAGATTTCTTGGGTTGCTTCTTCGATGAGGACAGCTCGCTGAAATAATGATGGAATTTTTGCAACAAGGAGCTTTTCCTTCCTCATTATCACGAATTTAATAAATGAATTTACAGCAGCCCATGACTAATTATTGGATCTTCTACATTTATTTATTATTTTTGTTTTTTCCCTCGCTTGCCATGACTGCGTGTTTCTTTTTAACCAGTGGAAATAATTCGAGTTCTCCTTAAATCGTCACATATATATATATATATATATATATATATATATATATATATATATATATGTACATATATATATATGTATTTTGTTTTATATGTATATATATAAAACAAAATAGAAAAGTTAAAAACAAGCTCGGTTGTACATCGTCCTCAGCTATCCTATGCAAAAAAAATAATGTAAAATTATTAAAATTTAAGTGAGATATTTTGAATTTAACATCCCCATACACTTAACATTATCATGGGGTCTTTTTTAGTGACTCGAGTGTAATCTTAAATCAAACATAATTATCGTTTTGTATTTAGTACAGCTGAAATTAATTGGAATTTTTTCAAGGAGGAAGTGCAATCAATATTTTTGTTGCACTATTCAAATTGAATTTGCGTTGGTAATTGCCATTTGTAATCATATTAAATTCAGTTTAAATTATGAAGCAAATACATATTTACCAGTAACACTAATAGCATATTGACGATGTCAAAAAATAGCCGGAATCATTTTCTCTTTCTTCGCAAATTCACTGACTTTTAAAAATTACATTTTCAAATTTTACATCTTTGTGTACGGAAAAAATCTCTTTTAAATGTAATTTGTCTCAAAATTGTATCTCAAATTACTGATGTTTTAGTATTTTTTTAAAATAATTTTTATATAACTTGCATGAAAACAGGTGGATTTGATTATGGAAGATTAACCCTCTTGAAGGTAAAACAAGATACATAATTCAGCATTTTTTTCCTTTAATAATCTACAACGAAAACAAGAATTTCGTCGATAAATAAACGAAACAAAAATATTAATAAAGTACAAATTCAATAGATATGGTGAACTAAGCACTTAAACGCTGAAGTAAACAGAATAAAAAAGTCTGATGTAGATATAAAAGTGTTTGATGATTTATTCGGCTATCAGCTCTGACACTGTTTAATACAGAAATGTTGCTTTCTATACTTTTAAAACAAATGAATAATTGATATTTTTCATGCTAAAATGCATTTTTATGTTGTTGTCCCATTAGTGATCGAGAGGTCTGCTCTCGAAACTAGTACACGGGAGGTACTGGGTTCAAACCCAATTGCGCCCGTCATCGACTTAATCGTTCCGAGTTTACCGTGATGTTCTTCAAACCTTGATTTTTTTTCGCATATACGGTTAAGGTTCCCTTAGAAATTGCCACACCGAGGGTACTCTCTTCCCTTAGGGCCTACATTTATTATGCTGATAATTGGCCGTCATAAACACAACCAAACCAACTTGTTGGAAATCTGGACAAAATATTGTCTCTTTAAATTTTTCAAGTTGTTTGTTCGGCATTGATCATTCCGATCTGGGTTTTTTTATGCATTGTGGTCGTAAAAGCACTCTCTTTTTACCTGTAACTGTATGCATACTTTTATTTCCAGTTTATGTACTGAGTAAGTATATCTAGAGTGTGAAACATCTCTATAAATGATGTGATGGACGGACGATTGGAGCCGATGGGATTAAATCTTACTCTTTGATGCAGTTTAATAGTAGTTATGTCATTGATATGTAATAAACAACGAAGTCCCGAGCAAATGCTGGAGTTTTGTGTATGTAGCTTTATTTAAGTTTAAAATTCGAGATGAATGATTACATGGACATGTTCTTTGAATTTAAACTGTTTCATCAATGTGCCTATACTTGACAATACTAAATTTGGTCCCACCAAAGCCCTTGAACACTGCGTTTTAATACTTTGCTCTATCCTCATCATGGTTAAGGGGGCATGTTATACTATTTAAAAGTAAATAGATGCATTGTGGTGTGTTTTAAATGCAGGTGATACTGGTTTGAAAGTGTAAAGGCACAGGTTCCAGAATTAACTTATTCTTTTCCGAAACTATCGGAAGCTCGGCGATTTCTTGGAAGCTCGACGTCAAATGTACTTATATTCATTGATTGAAATTGCTGGGAATTTATTACAATACCAGATATTTCATGCAATGCGGATACTTCAGATCGTGAAAAAAGTGTTTTTGAATGCGTAAACGTAGAGCTTATATGAAGATTTATCAATCCTTCAAAACAAAATTTCAAAACCTTATTGCTCAAACAGAAAGTGGAATAAATGCATGGGATATCCTTAAGTTAAACTTCGAAACAACCTTACGGGCACTTTTAGTTGGATTAGTGGATGAGTTTTTTGAAATGAAGTTAAACTCGCAAGAATAAACTATCGTTTTTTTATGTTGTGAGTGTGCAAGTAAGAAATTTATTGTGTGTAAAAAAATAATCTATTAGTAATTTCAATTAAATTGTTTTTCTTTTATGTTTATTATAACTGGTAATGTGTTATATAACCTGTAAAACTCAGATTAGATCTTTGGGTTATAGTAAATATACAGATGAAAGATGTATCATGTGTTTTGTCAGGCGGTTCATTATATTTGTATAGGTATTTTTTTTTTGTAGTTAAGTATTATAGCTGATAACTGCTATGCTTGTTGACCACCGTCATTTTCGAAAAAAATAGCTTTGCCTTATTCATTTTACCGCTTTCCTGATTTCTTCGTACGTCATACGAGCAACGTGTTTTTGCCTGTCGTGATTTACCTGTACCACGTACGGGCATCCATATCCAGTCAGGCTTTATTAATCTCACCAGTAAATTTTTATTGTAAATTTCTTATTATTTAATTTCAGCATTTTTCTTATTCAATTAGGCAAAAATTTCTGTTTTGAAAAACCGGTGATAAAACATTAAAAAACTGCTAAAGGACATAAAAAAGAGTTTATTTGAAAGTTTTTTCAAAAAATATTTATCAGTTATATGGTTAATAAGATATCTTCGATAAAATAAATCACACTTTTCCTTTCTAAAATACTGGTAGCTAAAAATCGTAGCCTGTTACTTATACTACAAATACTTACGGAACTAGTCTATGCAGTATTTTAAAAAGTAGTTCAAATTTTCATCAACAGATGACAACTCTCTTTTTTTGTTACGATAGTGCATTTTAATGATGTCGATCAATATATATATCATTAAATCATAATAAACAAATAATTATAGCCCTAGTTTACAATAATACATAAAAACTATTTTAGTTTATAAAACGTTTATTTATTCTTTTAGTAGAAAATATACTAACATTCTAAAGAAACTTTATTCATGACGAAGGAGAAGTTGAATTGCAGGTACAATGGTGGTCAAAAGTTTCCGGCCAGTTAGTTTTCTTTTTACTTCTTTGCCAGAATGTTTCAAATTGGTCCAAAAGTTAAGAATATGCAAATGTCCTCTGACCACGTGATCATTTTGGTTGGATAATAAAGCCACATTATGAAAAAAGGAAGAATTCGAAATTTGCGTGAGCAAAAGTTTTCGCCCATTCGTCATTCATTAGCTTTTGCTATCGGTAAGATGCTTTTCTGACCATGTTTGTTAATTAATCAACGTGAATAATCTAGTTGAAATGGAAAAATTCAACAGTTATTGTACGTAAATTAGTGATTTATTTGAGACTAAAGGGCCAATCCTCTCGTGAGATTCTGGCAATCAGAAAATCTACTGTGAGCGATATATATAAACAACAACGCTTTTACACGAAGCTAAAGTCTTTGTGTCATGCGGCATCGCAAACACATTCATTCTCGGTCCGTATTTTTTCGAGGAGGTTACTTCAACAGGTATAGAAATGTGCTTCGTCACAAGTACTCGGTATAAAAATGTTGCAGAATTACTTAATTCCAGAATTGCATCAACAAACATCGTTAATGTTACTGTATGGATGAAAGATGGTGCTCCTTTAAATATCGTCCCATATGTTTGACAAGTGCTGTTACTGCACTTTGATGATAGAATCATCTGTCGCAACTTTGTAGTTTCATAGCTATCATGTTCCTCCGACCTCATTCTACTGGATTTCTGGTTCTGGGGTTATCTGAAAGGTATGCACATAAAATCCAAGAAATGTGCCAGAATTGAAAGGTTCCATAAAATATAAAGTTGTACAGATTCCTTTTGCGGTGTTCCGTTCGGCATTATTGTCAGCAATCTCACGCATGCAATGCATTACACTAGTTTACAGTACATCTGTTGCCGAAAAAATTTTAGTTGTTGCTGACTACATGTGATATGCTATTTTCAAAAATATAATTAGAATATTTTAATCAGCTCTAGTTTCTGAGTTTCAGCTATGTAGGTGTTAAACAGGAAAAAACATGTATTTACTAACAAAAACTTTACTAAAAAATAACTGAGTTCTAAAAAACTTCGTTTTATAGCTCCTCTCCGATGTGTAGACTTTGGAAAATGACGTACCAGAGACCAACAATAGTCAGACATCATATTCGTATCCCAAAAAGCGCTCTTCCATGACGTGTAAGCCCTGATGCATACGCTCTCCATGCTCTTCGCACATATCTCCTAAAGTTTCCGGAAACCTGTTCAGGTGACTATGGAGAAAGTGGAGTTTTATGCTCATATTGCATCCCATATTTTTAATTGTAGCAGAAGGTCTTCTACAAGTTCAATATAAATTTCAGATTTTTTATTTCCGAGAAACTTCTGAATCACAGAGACGAAAGCTGACCAAGCTTTTAGTTCTAACTCAGTCATGGAATTTCTAAATTGAGTATCTTTAAATCTCTTACAAGATCACCTAACTCATTTTGGGAAAAACATTTTGGCTCATTTTGACATACCTTCAAAATCAGCATCGTTTTGTGATTAAATCTCTTACAAGATCACCTAACTCATTTTGGGAAAAGCATTTTGGCTCATTTTGACATACCTTCAAAATCAGCATCGTTTTGTGATGAGATTGGTCCTTTAATGTCTTATTCTAATGGTTCAAATATATTTTTAGGGTCTGAAGAGTCAGGTGAACGCTGTATTGGACGTTGAACACAACTAGTACTTGCGTACTGCCATTTAGCTCGATTTTTAGTGTTTAAACCGTTTACGTTCACCCTGCAAAAATAAATGTCTTCGAGATGATATCGTAGTTCTCGCCAAATAGTCGGTATTCCAAATTTAAAGACACTTCTTTTACCACTTTTTCATAATCTTATATATTCCACACACGATTTACAAACACAACCGAAAGCCCAAGACTTCTCATTTTTATCCAAGAACATCCCAAAATATTCAAAATAGGTATCTTTCACCAACTCTGATATAACTTTTCTACAATTGTTAAACCCATATTCTCCGCATATATAGCAAAAATGACCTGGATTGTTTAAACAACGACTCATTGAACTACTCATGAAGAAAAAACTTGAGAAACTAATCTTAACACAGTAAAATACGCCTGTTATCGATTAATATATATGTTTAAATGATAAAAATCAAAAACAAAGTAACTCAAGCTGCTCACAAAAATTTTCGTTTAGATTTGACAAAAACAGGTCATAAGTGAACATTATCAACCAAAAAATTTGTGGCAACAGACAAAAAGTTTAATTTTGTAAACTAGTGTTATTGCCTGCGATGGTAGGCATGTTGAAAACTACTGATTTAAATAAATGCTTTTCCTTTACTCCTCTCTTGTGTTGTCACTGGTCCTTAGCAATGCTCTTTTTTGCAAATTTTTTGCATCAACCATTTTCATCGTATGTGCATAATTCTAATGTCGTTTATGGTTTTCCAACGCTCTGGTGAATTTGCTCAAGAAAACTATGATTTCGAATTGGGTGCTTCAACATGAAAACACTGAGTGTTGTCATTCGAAATTTTTCAATTTTTAAAAATTTTTACCGCAACTGTGAGACCTCTCCTGTTTTAAATCATTATTATCTCTAGCCCGTACCTTCAAATAAGATATCTAAAATTTCTATTTGATTGGTTGAGCCGTTAGTCCGCTAGGAATTTATATATCGGGGAAGTTTTTTATGACCACCCTGTATTTCGTATTTATACATTTATCGTATGTATAGAAAAAACCCTATTTTTTTTTTTACTGTTTTCATTTATCTAACAAATCGCAGTCTCATTTAATAAGTACCACGCATATACCCCAAAGATAAACTAGGCGAAAAAATTGTAGCACCATATTTGGTAATTCAACTTACATTTGGCGCGAAATAAATAAATAAAAACCCAATAATAGAACAATAAAAGTATAAAAAATATAAAAAATATTATTTTAACGAAGTAATTTTATCGGTTCTCTATTTTTTATATATAAAGCCACATATTGCACCAGGTTTCCATGCAAGGTGTGGGCAGCACCAAAAGTGGTTTCTTTGTTTGCAACAATGGTTAAACAATGATATAATCAAAACCTTTTCTGTCAAATATATTTGGTATATCGTTCCTATGAACTCAGTATAAACAGTTTATGTCTGTAAAATACCTTCTATCACACATTATTGTGTTGTTAAAGAAAATATCTTCATAAGAAAAATTTTAAGAAAGTAGTAAATTGTTTTATATCGCCATTCCAAATTATTCTTGAATTCAGCGATTTAAGATGAGACTTCATTTGAATCTTCAACGCACTGAAAAAGTATCAAATTTAAATCTGCTTAAAGTGTGTTACTAACATCGATCGAGAAGATTAATTGATTGATAGTTCCCACAGCTTTCACGAACTTTGAATAAAACTAATGTCTGATAATCTTGCGATTTATCAAACACTTTATGCTTGATTGATTCCAGTAAGGGATTTCTACAAACTTAGAATATTGCATTTCTGGCTGAGCAAAACGAATGATTTATTTTGGATTTGAATATACAGTAGAACCCCGCTAATTCGGACCCCGTTAATCCGGATCGGTTTGGTCCTTTTTCTTCAAGTTTAAGAAGTGATTGGCAAATTTCCATAACATTAACTTGTTTCGTCGTCGTAATCTGAATAAAAAAAACTTTTTCTGAAATCTTTTCGGAAGAATTAAGCATAGCAAACATTTTTACTGTCAGTAAATATTCAATAACATTAACATAAAGGTGATTTTCTGTAAGTATGTTTTATTTTATTTAATTTTTAATTAATTCTCCGGATAATCCGGATTTTCGATAATTCGGATTGGGTCTGGTCACAATTAATCCGAATTATCAAGGTTTTACGGTATTTGCAGGTTACTTACTCCGAATTTTCATGCACAAGGTTTTTAATAGTAGTAATAACGAGTGATATTTTTATGCAAAAGCAACAACAATCGTGTCCTCTTTTTACTTTTAGTGTTTTATAGAACTTTTAATCTTCACAAGTTTAAAAAAAAAAAAAAAAGAAATTTTTGCCTAATTGAAACCAAAAAATGCTCGGGTTAAATAATACAAAATTTTCAATAAAAATTTACTGGTGAGAATAATAAATTATGATTGGGATATGGATGCCCCGTGGTATGCGGGCAAATCATGATTGGCAAATATACGTTGCCCGTATGACGTACAGGCAAATCTGGGAAGCAGTTAAAAATGTAGAGAAAAAGTATTAAATTGCAATTCTAAATCTACCTTAAACTCTCTAGTTTAAGGTAGTATTTTATATGGATCTTGAATACATTTTAAATATATAATTAATTTAAATCGAATTAGAGTCTGATTGAATCATTGTAAATATAAAATATTTGGTAGATGTTTTAACGCTTGCGCAAATATTGATTTACTCTAGTGTGTAATATTACAATTTATCAAAAAAAAAAAAAAAAAATGTGTGTGGCACTCGGGGACTGCCGCGGTAAAGCTATTGCATAGCATTTTTTATCAACTTATGCAAAAATACCGCGTCAATGTCTACAGAAGTCTATCGAAGAATACCGTGCCGAAGTTTGCGGAACTGAAACGTCGTTAGCCGGAGTGTTAGGATTTTTCTCGTTACGGAATACATAGATTCGGTCGCCGCGCTCAAAGCCCGCGATAAAAGCTATGCAATAGCTTAATAAATTGCCAAACAAAATTTGGTCGCGCTACGAAAATTAGATCGCGAGTTATAAGCATTTTAAATTTTTCGACCCTCACCGTGGGGGGTCTCCCGTCACCAAAAAGTAACACTGCCTCATTATAAATTCCCAAACAAAATTTGGCCGCGCTAAGAAAATTAGATCGCGAGTTATAAGAATTTTAAATTTTTCGACCCTTACCGTGGGGGGGGGGGGTTTCCTGTCACCAAAAATTAACAGTCTCAAACAAAATTTGGCCGCGCTACGAAAATTAGATCGTGAGTTATAAACATTTTAAATTTTTCGACCCTCACTTTGGGGAGGTCTCCCGTCACCAAAAAGTAACACTGCCTCATTACAAATTACCAAACAAAATTTGGCCGCGCTACGAAAATTAGATCGCGTGTTATAAGCATTTAAAATTTTTCGACCCTCACCTTGGAGGGTCTCCTGTCACCAAAAATTAACACCGTCTCATAATAAATTACCAAACAAAATCTGGCCGCGCTACGAAAATTAGATCGCCAGTTATAAGCATTTTAAATTTTTTTAACCTCACCGTGGGGGGTCTCCTGTCACCAAAAATTAACACTGTCTCATAATAAATTACCAAACAATATTTTGCCAAGTTACCAAAATTAGATCGCGAGTTATAAGCATTTTTAATTTTTCGACCCTCACCCTGGGATGTCTCCTGTCACCAAAAATTAACAATGTCTCATAATAAATTACCAAACAAAATTTGGCCGCGCTACGAAAATTAAATCGCGAGTTATGAGCATTTTAACTTTTTCGATCCTCACCGTGGGGGGTCTTCTGTCACCAAAAATTAACACTGCCTCATAATAATTTACCAAACAAAATTTGGCCGCGCTACGAAAATTAGATCGCGAGTTATAAGCATTTTAAATTTTTCGATCCTCACCGTGTGGGGTCTCCTGTAGCCAAAAATTAACACAGTCTCATAATAAATTACCAAACAAAATTTGGCCGCGCTACGAAAATTAGATCGCGAGTTATAAGCATTTTAAATTCTTCGACCCTCTCCGTGGGGGTCTCCTGTCACCAAAAAAATTAACAATGTCTCATAATAAATTACCAAACAAAATTTAGCCGCGCTACGAAAATTAGATCGCGAGTTATAAGCATTTTAAAATTTTCGACCCTCACCTTGGGGGGTCTCCTGTCACCAAAAATTAACACCGTCTCATAATAAATTACCAAACAAAATCTGGCCGCGCTACGAAAATTAGATCGCGAGTTATAAGCATTTTAAATTTTTCGACCCTCACTGTAGGGGGGTCTCTTGTCAACACAAATTAACAATGTCTCATAATAAATCACCAAACAAAATTTGGCCGCGCTACGAAAATTAGATCGCGAGTTATAAGCATTTTAAATTTTTTTTCCCTCACCGTGGGGGGTCTCCTGTCACCAAAAATTAACACTGTCTCATAATAAATTACCAAACAATATTTTGCCAAGTTACCAAAATTAGATCGCGAGTTATAAGCATTTTTAATTTTTCGACCCTCACCGTGGGATGTCTCCTGTCACCAAAAATTAACAATGTCTCATAATAAATTACCAAACAAAATTTGGCCGCGCTACGAAAATTAGATCGCGAGTTATAAGCATTTTAAATTCTTCGACCCTCTCCGTGGGGGTCTCCTGTCACCAAAAAAATTAAGAATGTCTCATAATAAATTACCAAACAAAATTTAGCCGCGGTACGAAAATTAGATCGCGAGTTATAAGCATTTTAAATTTTTCGACCCTCACCTTGGGGGGTCTCCTGTCACCAAAAATTAACACCGTCTCATAATAAATTATCAAACAAAATCTGGCCGCGCTACGAAAGTTAGATCGCGAGTTATAATCATTTTAAATTTTTCGACCCTCACTGTGGGGGGTCTCTTGTCAACACAAATTAACAATGTCTCATAATAAATCACCAAAAAAAATTTGGCCGCGCTACGAAAATTAGATCGCGGGTTATAAGCATTTTAAATTTTTTTACCCTCACCGTGGGGGGTCTCCTGTCACCAAAAATTAACACTGTCTCATAATAAATTACCAAACAATATTTTGCCAAGTTACCAAAATTAGATCGCGAGTTATAAGCATTTTTAATTTTTCGACCCTCACCTTGGGGTTGTCTCCTGTCAACACAAATTAACAATGTCTCATAATAAATCACCAAACAAAGTTTGGCCTCGCTGCGAAAATTAGATCGCGAGTTATGAGCATTTTAAATTTTTCGATCCTCATCTTGGGGCGTCTCCTGTCACCAAAAATTAACACTGTCTCATAATGAATTACCAAACAAAATTTGGCCGCGCTATGAAAATTAGATCATAAGAAACATAAGTTTGAGACTTGATATCCTAATATCTGAAAAATACCGCGTCAATGTCTGCCGAAGTCTACCGAAGAATATCGTGCCGAAGTTTGCCGAACTGAAAAGCCGTTAGCCGAAGTGTTAGGTTTTTTTCGTTACGGAAGTGTTAGGTTTTCTCGTTACGGAATTTCTAGATTCGGTCGCTTCGCTCAAAGCCCGAGATAAAAGCTATGCAATAGCTTAAAAAAAAAAAAAAAAAAAAAAAAAAAAAAAAAAAAAAACGCGTAACTGATTTTAATAAAGGACTGTTTGTAATGTTGTGATTATGGCAAAGCGTAATGGATAATTTATTCTTTTGCATCTAGAAGCATTTTACAGGTCATCTATTTCCAATTTGCATGCATACCTTTTGAATATTAGTGATATTGAATATCTGTATGTGTTTTACTTTTGTAATGATATTGAATATTATCTTAAGGGGATCCGGGATACAAATGTCTTCAAATTTTCCAAAAAGGTTATTCCCTTTAAATTTTTTTCTATATTTTTTCTACATATAATAACGCTTAAATCATGTTTCTATCTTAACTGGAAAAGGAAAGATTAATTTTTTCTTTTGGTTTCTTTTGAAATCTAGTTATCAAAGCTATCGTTGTCATGGAAATGACTTTCTGTGAAATGGGTTTTCTTCATGATGAGTTTTTCTACCATTTCTCATATTAAATTGTTATAATTCAAAACTGTTAAAGATGACTTGTTAAAATTTGGAACATGTCTTTTTCAACTGCTTTACTTTAATTTTGAATCAGCAAATTAAACATAATATGTTTACTTTTAAATATATGATTTTTTTAAGTTACATCTTTTTTTTTTTCTAAATAATTACTTGAAAATTTTTTAATTTTTACTCAAATTAATATTAAAAAAAAACTGAATTAAACTTGAATTTTATATATTTATGTTTATTTGAATAAAAAAAATGTAAATTTAACAAATAATAATTCGAGTTATAACGATTTTAAATCACCCCACTTTTTTAATAAATTTAAAATTTAAAAATAATTGAAAAGTTTTATTATAAAAGGGCCTATTACACTGTTTCATAATACAGCATACAATAAATTGGCTTATCAGTGTATAATATATGTCAAAAACTTTAATTAAAAATTATGTACTACTTGTAATATAAAGTAAAATTAATTTCCTACAGTTTCGAACAATACAACTTGTTCATCATCAGGGAAACATTAAGAGACAAAACAAACACTTTACGTAGTTTTCATGATACAATACTAAAAGCAAAATTCTGCCTTTACTCAGAAGGAAATTCAAATTCGCATATGAACACAGCAGTGGCGCCATCTACAGTATAGAGATCAAATTAAAAGTTCATTCGAACTTTATTTCTGTTCGTAGAAAGTCAATCCAAGCACTAGGTATAAAATAGGATAAATTATCGTTACATAGTTATTCCGTGTTATAATTTCTATTGACGCTCGACTTTCTAAGAACAGAAATAAAGCTCGATTGAACTTTTAATTTGATCTCTACATCGCAGATGACGCCACTGCTGTGTTCATATGCGAATTTGAATTTCCTTCTAAGTAAAATTTTGTGGGAATTTTGCCTTTAGTATTGTATCATGTAAACTTTGTAACGTGTTAGTTTTGTCTCTTAATGTTTCCCTGATGATGAACAAGTTGTATTGTTCGAAACTATAGGAAATTAACTCTACTTTAAATTGTAAGTAATACATAATTTTTAATTAAAGTTTTTAACATCTATTATACACTGATGAGACGAATTTATTGTGTGTTGAGAAATTTTATAAAGTATGATTGGCATAAAAAACCCCAGAAAAATATTAATTCAATAAATAAAAAAATATTTTAAAATGTGTTATGGATTTCCTTAACAATAAAGAACATCTTCTTGGAATTAATTTAAATTAAAATATTTTCATTTACATATTTCTGGTACCGTTCGTGAAATTTTTGGTTTGTATGTAATAGCTATAAAAATCATGCCTATATTTTTTGTTTCGTCTGACAGAGTTCACCCCTTACGCACAACTGAAACATACGAAATTGCATTAAACATTCTATCCTAATCTGCTATGCTTATAGATAGTAAAATTAGTAAGATAGATAAAAGTAAAATTATAGTAAAATTGATAGTAAATAGTAATTGATAGTAAAATTCCATTTGAGTCTTGAAAAAAAAAGAACTTAAATCTTATTAATCTTGCTTTAATCTCATTTGTATCTCTGTGATGCTAAATGCCAGTTTTCTTTTAAATTTTGAACCAAGAAGATTCTTTTACTTTTCACCTACCGGTATCATTTTTGTAAATGGGGCAGTTGTCTCGAGCCGTCAAATATATTTAAAACTTAAAAGTGGAAAATGACAGCATGCATCATAAAGATGCACACGCGAGTAGCAAATGGCTGAAGTATTTTACTTCATTAGATTAATTTTATTAGATTCATCACATAATCGTTCGATTAAGTGATCGCTAAGGTTTGTTGCGTGAAATAGTCCTCCAGCATTCGTCCGGGATGACTCAGTATGAAGAGCAATGGCGGTTTCAGCCTAAACATCCATAATTCGAATCTTGGCCAGGACTTTTTTCATCCACTTGGAAAATTTACATATATTATAATTGATTTACCGATTGAATAATCGTGTTAAAAAAATTAATCTAATATAGTTCCGTATGCAGGGTTTCCTGCAGTTCCATTTATTGACCTTCGATTATGCGATCGTTAAAATTTGTTGGTTGAAATAGTCCTCCAATATTCGACCTGGATGGTCAGGATGGCAACTTCAGCCAATACATCTCTGGTTCGAATCCTGGCCCGGACTTTTTTCACCCACTTGGAAAATTTATACCTGTTATTTTACTTGCATTGATCGTAACGATTAAATGATCTTTTAAATGCTTTTGAAGGCAATACTTTCATAAAGTTTGAATAAAAACTAACGTATGATAAGCTTGAGAATATTGCAATTATATCAGAGAATAATTTTAGAGGGACTCCGTAAAGCAATTTCCCTCTGGAGATTCTCGGCAGTGGCTCGTTGGACTAACGTTTTTGTAAGTATCCGGTTTCCTCGAATCTCAGGGGAAAACCGGGGGGGGGGGGAGAAGAAAAAGGACCACAAGGTGGTCCTTGAACTGGGTGGGATTTCTGTCGTTTCGATCGGATTCCAGACTCTTGGGTGCAGGGCTTGTGACGTGCATTGGGCAGTGCACGTCTTTGGGCTATTGGGAGTTGGCGCAGGGCTGGCATCACACGTGTAAAGTCGTTCGTGCCGGCTTCGCGTATATTTGGGCCAATCAGAGATTCTATCGTTGAAACGAAGGCTCTCCTCTCCGCGGCAAGAGATGCGAGAGAATAACAGTTATTTCATTCCTTTTTTCTATATTATGTAGCATTTTGCCTTATTTGTTTGCTTTCTTGTACAGAATAAAAGTCCTTTTCCCCCAAATAGTGTACACATAAATAATTAACTTATAAAAATATAGCGAACTAACTACATGTTAAAATCTCTCAAAATGTCTGTTTAATTTTTCCCGCGTATTAGTAATTAGTTTAGGAAAATACTTAAAATTAATGTAGTGTAAAATAAGACTAGCAAAAGCCGTGCTTTGTTTGGATTCGCGAAGCATTATTTCATAAGATAAATATTTGAATGTAACTAAATCTTTCATATTATTTTTGCATCTTTATTAAGCAAAAACGTTAGCTCATGTTTTGGTATATATAAATTTTAGAAATGTAAATTCAGCCAAATAACTAAGAATTTCTTCGGAATTTTTTATTTATGATATAAGGCTGGTTTAAATAATGGAATGGGGTAATAAAGTACAAAAATCCATAATGTCTTGTGGGAAATTATTAATTTGCCCACTGTATCCAAGTTGACCACCTTTAACCTGATAAACAGTAGTAATTTGATTCAATTAAATTATTCTTCAATCAATTAAAATATTCTTAAATTATTCTTCAATCTCAATTATTCTTCAATTTTTCGATTCGGATACCAAACTTAAGAAACTTAACAAAACATTCACTTTAAATACCAAATATAAGAATTGATTCTTTTGCTGCCAGTTTACCAAAGTAGATACCTTAATAAATAAATCATAATGTAATTCTTTTAAAATCCGTAAGTATAAACTGCGTGAATAATTTTGGCAGAATAATGAAAATATATTTTATTTAATATATTAATCATGATTCTATCTATAATTACTTGCCCCATGGTTTATTTTCCTTCTTAAAATAAAAAGATACGGGTTCAATTTTTTTTATTTGCGAACGATTTTGGCGGAATAGTGAAAATATATTTAATTTAATTAATTAATCATGATTCTACCTATAATTACTAACCCCATGGTTTAATTTCCTTCTGAAAATAAAAAGATACGCGTTCAATTTTTTATTTGCAAAAATGCGTCTGTAATTGAAAAACATGTAGAATAAATTAATTATTAAAATAATATTTTTTAAGGGTTATTCTGTAAAAAAAAATAACATTCTGCAAATCTACAAATCATGATTTATTCTTATGTTTAATTTCAAATCAAAATACTGAATAGTTTTTTTATAAAGTGTACGAAAAAGTGGCCTAGTAGAGAATTCGCTTCGCTTATCCTAATAAATGCTTCTTAATCTATGAAAATACTAAAAATAATAAACAAAACCTATTCCGAGATAACGCACAATATAAAAAAGCTTTTGTTTATCTTTCGAAAACTTAGAAATAAAAGATTTTCGAGATTTACAAAAGCCCTTATAAAAACAAGGTTTCTCATTTTATTCTGTTGTCCGTAAATTTCGGAAACATTTCCGAATAGCTTTCACAGTGTGTGTATATATATATATATATATATATATATATATTACCCCAGAATATAGTTTTTTCGGTTTGTGTCATTAATAGACAGTAAGAGCCACTTGAAAACATTTCCAAAAATGCTGGGCATTAAAACAATCCCTGTCTTTTTTTTTCTTCTGAACGCTTGTGAAGAATTTGAGAATTGAAATTTGAAACTTGAAACGTGAGAATCCTGAAGATAACGGAATGCTTTTTCGAATCTAGAGTAACTCGGAAAAGGTTGAACTAAACGTTCGCTCCTAGTTATGTAATATAGGGTGTTTCAAAATAATTATCCGTCAAAAATATAATGGCAGGTAGAAAAAAGTAAATATACGAATGTGCGTGCGGAAATGTAGCGTTGTGACAGTAGAAGGCTCTGTTCAGTTTGGTGGATAAAAGCACTGCACTGGTTTGAATTGCCAGTCTCCGCAGTGATTTAGTGCGACATGCATCGTCACGCCACTGCGGAGTTCGTCGACATGCATTTCATTTATGGAACAGCTAAAGGAAACGGTGTGGATGCTCAAAAGGTGTATATGGAACTCTTCGCATGTAGGAATGAACCAGATCACGGAACATTTGAGCTTCTTCATCCAGGGTTATGCGAGAGAGGATCGTTTAATTCCTTGAGGCGTGATGCAGGTACTAGGAGATATCGCAGAATGCATGAAGTTGAAAAATGCTGTATTTCGCGCCACAGAGGATAGTCCTTCGACGAGTTCGAAATCTGTTGGGTGGGAGCCATTCCCTTTCACAGCCCTGTACATAAAATACATGTCAGAGAGCTCTAGAGTGGTTTAATGCTGCATTCTGCTCGAAATCCAAGCAAAGAATGACAATTAAAATAAGCGAAGCGCTTTTTTTTGTCGAATTCAACAATGTGCTCTCTATTGTCTCAACTCTTATTTCTACACCAAAATTCCTATACAAAACTTGCTTTATTTAGTTCTCCTCTGCCTACCATTTTTTTTTCTTTTGAAACACGCTATATTTACGTTGTTTGTAGTCCCTAGCACATTTTTACAATATTCTGTGTACACGAAAAATGCACTTTTTCTTTTTGTTGGATAGATATATTTTTGGTAAATAATACAGTCAAATTCAAACACTAACGTTCTTTCCCATGGGCATTAACTGCGTAAATATATATATATATATATATATTAATAAATGACTAGAAAATGTTTTTTTGGAAAAAAATTTGAACACTGCAAAAAAATGTTTTCTAAGCTACAATAAAGTTATATAATTCCAAACAAAGTCATACTACAACCACTTCTGAGTTACACATGATTCATAAAAGCGTACTTTACCTTTGAAAATCCGAGATAACAAAATATTTTTGAGAATTAATTTTAAAAAGTTTATTTTGCTTCCACTAATTTTCAAAGCCGTTTCCGAGTAATTTTTATAGAATATTATTGAGTTTTCTCAAACCGACATATCGGTTTTTAGGAATCTGAATTTTCTATTAAATATTTTCAGCTTCGAAATTGAACTTACAGATAAAAAAGGAACAGGGTAATATTAAGTTTAACTTTAATGTTAATGCTCTTACTTTATCATGCTTTCTTTAAAACAGATTTATTGAGCATACAAATCAGAATACTTGAGAATTTGTTTTCATGGTGGTTATATTATATTTTCTTACGTTAACTCGTCGGCACACGCGCTGGAATAAAATTTAGCCCTATTACACCGTGAAGTCAATCTACAAACGTAGGCGCGTGTACTGACGGGTTACGAAAGGTTACATAAAAATGATATTATGCTTTGTAACAGTTGATAACCTGTCATAAATGAATATAATGGAATAACAAGAAATGTGTAAGCTTACTTGAACACGATCCGCCGCTCTGCATAAACATTCAGCGGACTGTAAGGAAAAAGTTAAATTATTAAAGGTTTTGCTCTCTGAAGAAAATATGGAAATTTATGAAAGTAATCTAAAACGTTCTGCTTAATATATAAAATTTGAGCATGAGGATTTTTAAAATGTTTAACCCTCCACTGCACGAATTTTTCTATTTTTATGAAACGAACTATTTAAAATCTACATATCAGTCTAATAATATGAAAAAAGGTAATAAATAAATAAATAAATAAATAAAGTTAAAATTTTCGGCTAAAATTTGATATTTTATGTCGTATATCCTATATACACAATTAGGGTTTAAAAATATGTATAGCTACATTTTGCAATTAAATGAGCTTAAATTAAATTATTTTATCTGCTTAACACTCTCCATTTTTCTTTATATTAATATTTTTAAATATTCAGCAAAAATAATAAAAGTAAAATTTACCTTAAGGCCACTGTCCTCGCTCGAGGATACGCTCACGAGCTAATGCTATTCCTATGGGGAAGCATTTTTCTAATAACTCTTTCGCATTTTGACATTTTTGTATAATTTTTTTTGCATTGGATAACTGAGGTGCATGCCGACATCTCTCCTTTTTTATTTTTTAGATTTTGGTTTCAGATATATTTTTTAAAAAGCACTTTCAGTTTCGAAACCGGTTTTGAAATTGAAACTAACTTTGTAAAAAATATCTGCAACCAAAATCGAAAAAGTAAAAAAGGTGCGCTGTCGGCATGCACCTCAGCTATCCAATGCAAAAAAAATTATTCAAAAATTTTAAAATGCGAAAGAGTTATTAGAAAAATGCTTCCCCATAGGAATAGCATTAGCTCGAGAGCTTTTCCTGGAGCGAGGACAGGGGCCTTAATAGCTTGATAGATTTTTTCCCTTTTATTTTATTTTATATATTTTATATATATATATATATTTTGTCAAATTTCAATTTTTTGTCAAATGTAGTCATCTAACATGTCATAATAAGTGTTATTCCACTCTTTGGACTGTTTTTGACCAGTTACACTGATCACATTGACTAAATTCATGGTACATAATGAGAATTATATTGATTTTAGATAAGTGATAGATGTAGTTCACTGTGAAGGGAAGGGTTAAAGTATATTTTTTGAAACAGAAAATAAAGACTGTGAAGAAATTTTATTTTTCTCAGTGTTCAAAATTTTTATTATTATCATCGTTTTTTAGACATGAAAAGAATAAATCTCTGTATAATCCAGTTTACGACGTGCACCATGAATTGTTAAAAATTCTTCATTATATATTCATTCAAAAATACATTAAGTAAAATTAAAATGTATAATAAATAATAAAAACTTAAATACCCCCTTTGGAAATAAATAAAATATTTATTGCTGTTGAAATCGGAATTCTTTTGCGTGTTTTTCTTAAAATGCTATTACACGAGAGGTCAAAGTCGCTTCAAATTCCAGGCGCCTCCATGTTAACCTATGGAACCAGGAAAGTTGTTCGTTTTTGAAGCGACTCCCCTAGTGTCATAGGACAACATGGAGACGCCTGGAATTTTGACTCCGACACAAGAGAATAAAAGAGCTATTACGAGTAAAAATTTCAAACAACTAAAATCGCTTGCGTTTTTCCGTTTCTAAGCATTTGATTGGCTGTTCGAAAAAAATTGCTATTACACGAGGGTCAAAATCGCTTCAAATTCCATGCGTCTCCATGTTATCTTTTGGCTCCGGGGAAGTTGCTCGGACAGCAAGCAACTATTTTGTGCCGGAGCGACTTTGACGCCAGAAAAGAAGCGAGTCGCCAACAGCCTATCAAATCCTTTGAAATCGGGATGACGGTAAAACAGTCACTGATATGCTTAGAAAACGAAAAGAATGGAGGTGATTTTTATCGCTTGAAATTTTTACGTGTAATAGCACTTTTATTCTCTTGTGTCGGGGCGTCTTTGAAGCCTGGAACGAAGCGAATCTCCCGTAACAGCCAATGAAATGCTTGGAATTCTGAAGATGGTTAAAGCCGTTTCTCAAACAGCCAATAAAAGGCTTAGAAAATAAGAAATGCAGGCGAATTTTGTCGCTTGAAATTTTTATGTGCTATTACACATAAAAATTGCAATTTTTCAATTTTAATCTTTTATATATTTAATAGTTATGTAAAAGAATATAAAAGTACAAAGTAATAATAAATGTAACAGTGCATTCATGTCACAAAATCTCTTAGGGCGCAATAATTATGACTTATATCCTGAAAATTATGTCAAAAAGAGCAGATTTCGGATCTTATTAAACTTTATTAAATTTCACTTTAATAAATTTAACTTTTATGTATTTTCTTAACCAAACAAATATTTTTTAAATAAACCGTCTTTTTGATTAAAATTTCATAGACTATATATATCAAACTGTCCTTAAAATTTCACTCACTTCTTCAATTGTTTCTTCATAACTGCATACATATTGTAAAGTGCTACCCAGATTGATTGGATCAAGATTCAGTTCTTTAAAGCAGTAATCAAGTACTCCTGTGACCTATTGAAGAGTTTCATAACTTAATAAAGATACATGTTTTGATTAAAGATACTTATAAATATGAAAAGGTATGGTTAGAGAAATAAGAAATGTTTTGTTTTTTATATCATTAAAGCGTTTCTAAAATTTATGTACTTCTTTTTTACAGGTGCGTCTTCATTACTTGCTGTTTTTAAAATGGCGCTGGTGCAGAAGTTTTAACAAATCGAGATTTGTGGTTAAATGATATAAACAGCCAATAAAAATTCAATAGTGAGAATAATAAATCATGATTGTAATATGAATGCCCGTATCACGTACGGGCAAATCATTATTTGCAAAAACACATTGCTCGTATGTCGTACTAGCTAATCAGGAAAGTGGTTACCAAGCACAAATTCTGGTCTGATATCCGAATCAATTGAAGGTTATTTTTTGGTACTGCAGTAAGCTCTGCTCATGTAATTATATTAGATTAACACAATTATTCAATTGGTAAATAAATCGTAGCAAAAGCTTCAGCGAATACATCCCTGTTTGAATCCTGGTCCTTTTTTCCTGATTTTAGGTAGCCTTCGTAAGAAATACTACCTATTGCAGCTGTTACCATGGTACGACTTTCGAAAAATTCCTCCATAACTTTTCGTTATATGACCCTCAGGAACCCAAACCAAACCCATCTAAAAAAATTATATATATATATATATATAATAAGGGATGTCTGTCTGCTTACCTGCCTGCCTGCCTGACAGCGGATAACGCCAAAATTATAACTCCCAAGTCCCTGAAATTTTTGCCATGTGTGGATGCTAACACCGGACAGGAGACTTCGAAGCCGGATTTTTAAATTTCAATTTAGATTTTAAAATAGATAAATACAAACTTAATGGGTAAGAGGATATTTGCATCTTTCCTCCAATCCACGGCAACGAAGCAGCCAGGTTAAAGGTTATCTGTAGCTAGCCACCAATCCGCCGCAGCGAAGTTGCCAGTCTATGATAGCTGGCTGTAAATATGGGATTTAGCGACTATATTTCACGGCTGAATGATAGCAACAAATTGCACATTCATTTCTTAATTTTTCCTGTTTTGATGATTTTATTTTTAATGATTGATTTACAATCGATCTTCAAAATCCATCCATGACACCATCCAAAAATTAGTGAATCAGGCAATTACTTTTTTTATTATTTCTTAGGGTTTGTTCTCATGTGCAACGCACGTCGCGCGCGTGCTCGGAAGATTTTGCATGGAGTAGGTCTCATTGAAGGAAGGAATTGGAAAATAGTTTAATTATTGCATTATATTTGTGGTTCAAAACAGCTAGCCACCAATCCGCCGCAGCGAAGTAGCCAGTCTATGATAGCTGGCTGTAAATATGGGATTTAGCGACTATATTTCATGACTGAATGCTAGCCACAAATTGTACACGCATTTGTTTTTTTCTTGATTGATTTACAATCGATCTTTAAAATCCATCAATGACAACCTCCAAAAAAGTAGTCAATTAGGTAATTACTCCTTTTATGTTTTCTTAGGGTTTGTTCAGAAGTGCAGCGCAAGTCACGCACGTGCTCAGAAGATTTTGCATGGAGTATATCTCATTGAAGAAAGGAATTTAAAAATAATTCAATTATTGCATTATTTTTGTGGTTCAAAACAGCAAAAATCATCGACTATATTTCTCTATCCTTTCAAAACATGGTTTTCGTAACAGAAATACATACTTGTATTCACTCAGATAAACTTTAAAATATTCCAAAATTTAAAATGTTCTCCATATAAAATTTGAAATGTTTTTCTATTTTAGTATGAATGGAGATTTTAAATATTCGCAATTTGTTTGAAATCATCTATGGTCCCGAGCAACGCCCATCGTCGGATTAGCTAGTACATATATATGTGTGTGTATGTACTAAATTTTGTCCACAAGATAAAAGTCGCAATTATGCACGGATTGTCTTCAAACTCGCCAAATTATTCAGATGGCTTATATCTCGGCTGGGATTGCTATTGGGAAAAATCAGCCCAGGGGGAGAGAAACGAAGAGGTTTAAAATTTTTGAATACTGCCTTAACATGAGTATAATAAAACCAACTCTTATACTACAATGACAGGAAAAAATAAATATTTTTCGTTATAGCAGTCCCAACACTAAAAAAAAAAAACAATAAAATCCTTACCACAACAATTACTTCTTTATTGCAACATTTCCGCGTGAAAATTGAAAATAAAATAGTTTGAAGAATTTAAGAATAATTGAATATTACGTCATAACTTTCTATAGCAAGATTTCCACATGAAAACGAAAAATGAAATAAATAGATAGACGAATTTTTATAAAAAAGCAAATATTACGTCATACTCGGAATATAATAGACGGGAAGCAACTAATATGTAATGCAATGTAAATTTGGAAAAAAGTGTTGAAACATGATAAAAAACAGATTATAAATATATTGGCATACTTTAACATTTTGAGGCTCTATGATTTTGTTTTCGCTATTTTTAAATTTATTCTATATATTTATGTGAATCTGTATGCTTGTATATTATAATTTTCACAAAAAGGTTTAAGTCCTCAAAGCTCATTCATAGTGATGAAACTAGGTTATTGCTGTCGCAAGCAGTGCGATGTCGATGCCATAAATTCTACCCGAAAATATAAACATCGTCGTTTTAATTTAAACGTGTGGAAATAATTCAAATCTCTTACAAAAACGAAGCTTCAAATATTTCAGATAAAAACTTAACACATATTTTATTCCAGAAATTTCTACTACTCTTTTTATCATTGCTCGTGATTGCCTGCACGAAAAAAACTATGACCATGGAGTCACTATGAGAGTATGCAAACCGAAAGTTACTACACAATATTAATCAAATTCGCGACATTCTCCCACATTGAGTTTTCCACAGATAAACTCAACAATGGGCACAATAAAATACAAAATAAGATAAAATATGACTAATACTTACATTACAGTGAAAACATACAATTCTTACAATATTACATTTTCTCAAAACAGGTAGATAAACATTTTTTCTACAAAATTCAAATAAAATTAAACATAAGGTACCCTGGGGTAATAACGCCACGTTAAGGTTCTAGCAATTTTCACGGCTCAGTTTTAGTTTGTATTTTTCAAACAAATATATGATTTGATACAGCAACTCATTGACTATTTATATAAAAAAAATAATTTAACAGATATGAATACATAAAATGTAATGGCGTGATTTCTTGACCAGTGCTATTTGGCGTTATTACCCACCTATATGGGTAATAACGCCATGCAATCAAAACTATGAAATAAGTTGGAATAATTGCATGTAGATTGCCCAATTCTAAAAATACAAACTCTGAGCTCTAGAAATCGACAAATTGCATCTTAAGCTATTGAAAATGTTCATTTTTTTGTGAAAGTATAAGAAAAATAAAGGTGTGGTGTGTATGGGGAGGGACGATGCAAAAGAATATCAGGCAGTGAGCTTCTTTTTGCTTAAAAAGGACCATTTAAATAGAATTATTAGAAACATTGCACCATTTTAACTGTGTTTATTTGAATCAGTATTTAGGATGTAGCTCGGCCACTGTAGGGAATCAACCGGGGTAAAAATTGCAAGGATTGGCGCTATTACCCCGTTATAATTATTGCGCTGTACATTTTAAATTACAAATTATCTCGAGAAGATATCCAAAATCTTCAACAACATTTTAAAAGGCCATGAAATTTACTACAAATTTATGAATTAACAAAGTATTTCCGGATAAAAAAAATAGTCTTCACATCACAAAACATATCTCGCAAATTTTAGATCAAGCGTTAATTTTAGCTGCTTGTAAAAACAATAAGACCTAAAAATGAAACAAATTAACTTGAAGCTGTTTTTTGCGATTTATATGACTCAAAACCCTTCTGCGCAGAACACATGGTTGTCATTTACCAGATTATTTCATAATTATGAAAAATATTAGCACTTGGCGTTATTACCCGTCTGGCGTTATTACCCCAGGGTACCTTATTATTACAAATTCAAATTATCAAGAAGAAGAAGACAAGAAGACAAGAAGACACCCCACCGGGACCCCAACCGTTAGGTTTATGGGTTTTTACGTCCCGAGGGAAAAGTCCCTACCGCCATCCAACGAACACAAAGGCAATATGCAACGCACAAACTGACAAGAAAATAGTAACAATAATAAAAATTACAACTAAAACAGTAATCTGTTTTGGAAAAATTACAGATGCAGTAAACAGGCAACATCGCCAACTGCCAACCCGACAAATTATTATAAAATAATTAACTAAAATTAAACAGGTAACAAGGCATACAAACATTAATAATAGCAACAAACATTAATACAAACATTGTCAATACGCTACAATAAAAAAATATATATATAAAGAAAGACAAATTAAAAGTACAAATAAATAAAGAATTATAACAAGAATAATGATATTTACAGATGAGAAAAACTGAATCCACTGAGTTTAAATTACAGATAAAGAAAGCTGACTATAAATTCATAGCATTGACATCAATACTAGGCTGACACATCAATACTTATAACGAATAATTGAATAGATCCATTCAAAATATTATAATTGTCCTTAAGTTTATGGTAATTTAAACAGTTCATAAGAGTCTTTTTCATATTCTGCCTATAAGATAAATCTCTATCAAATTTAAAATGATGGATCATGAGTTTGCATTTACCGAAAATATAGTGTTTCACGTTTCCAATAGAGCCACAATCACAGCGATCCGAAGGTCTTTTACCTATATTAAATAAGTAGGACGGAAAGCTTCCGTGACCTGTAAGGTAAAATTGTACCACTTCTTTTGTGCAAAGAAAATCTAAGTCAACTTTATTAAGAACTGCATACGTATCTCTTCCAACTGTAGCTGTCTGCCATTGATTTTGCCAGTCTGCAATGGATTTTTGTTTTAAATGTCGTTTCAAAAAAGAAATAGGATACGGAACTGAGGCATGTACGTTCGCTGACCCTTTTAAGATAACATTTTTGGCTATCTTGTCTGCACGTTCATTGCCCTCCAGACCTGCGTGTGCCTTTATCCAGCCGATGAAAATCTGTTTATGTCGATTAGAATTTAATATATTAAATACATCTTTGATAATGATATTTGACGGAAAAAGTCCCTGCAGATCACATACTGAAGACAGACTGTCGGAGTATAAAATTGCATAATTGAAGTCAGAATTCATAAACCAGTCTATCGCAAATTTGATTGCTGAAAGTTCTGCTTGATATATAGTATTATAGCTCTTTAAACTGATACCATAATCCATAATGAAACTGCCGTTATAAAATACAGTGTATGCTGCTGATGTACCCTCTGACATATGAGAACCATCTGTATATATGATTGGATAGAGCGATTTTGGAACACTGTCTGTCACATCTTTTATAAAATGAAGATTCTGCAGATGGTTAAAATCTGGAAAATCAAATGTTTTTAATTTATTCATAAAATCCTTGCCCTTAATAACTACGTTATCAAGTTTAATATTATCATGATTATGTAACACAGCATACTTCTTAGCCATACACCTCAAAGTGATTAAAATTGGCATAATTCCTGTTATTACTCGTAAAGCTTCAGTGGAAACATTTCGATATGTTTTGATGATTGACATGAGTCCAATTCTCTGACATGAATTCAATCTTTGGACACCATTAGAGTTCAAATCATTCACCCAGACTTCTGCACCGTAAGCAATCTGTTTTTCAATTACCAAACGATACCATTGCTTTTTATAATAAGTGGCAAGTCCCTTATCCCGATGACCAGTCTTTCTAATGCCAAATGTAAAATTTCGAACATTCTCTCGAACAATATCCAGATGGTGATACCAGTTGAAACGGCTATCTAAATTAAAACCCAGATATACAATGTGTTCTTTAACTGGAATTGAATTGCCTCTCAGCTTAAAAATTGGGCGTCTGTTCTCCAACGTGAATCTTCCCATCATCATAGCTAAACATTTATCAACACTTAAATTAAGTTCAAGACTGTTACAAATTCTATCAAAAGTGTTAACAGAGTCATTAACTGACAACTCAAGAGCTCGTCTTGTATCCGCACCTTTAATAACTATAAAGTCATCTGCATACGATATAATGTGAGAATGTCTTTTCTTATATTCCTTAATAATTTTGTCTGCAAAAATAATCCAGATGAACGGACCAAGGCATGATCCTTGAGGACAACCACGAAAGGCGGTGAACCACTTAATGGCATCCGAATAACGGAAACCAATTTTTCTATTAGACATATAATTCTTCAGTGTTGATTTCAAATAAATTGGTATAGGCAAATCATCAATGAGCTCTGCTAAAATGTTCCAACATACCGTGTCAAATGCGCCTTCAATATCCAAGGACACAATCGTGCAATACTGTTTTCTGGTGAGAACATCCTTAACAAATTGCTTAAGTGTAGCTAGTGCAGTTACCGTTGAGCGACCCTCTCTGAATCCGAATTGCATATCTGAGAAAAAATTTTTAGATTCCAGAATGGTCATCGCACGGATTTTAATGATCCGTTCCAAGACTTTACCAAAAATGGAGAGTAATGTGATAGGACGGTACCCTCTGGGTGATTTAGCTGATTTGTTTCGCTTTCTGAAAAATATGACGACTCCTGCTTTCCAGCATTCTGGAAAATGTCCCAAGGCAATACACTTATTAAAGATAGCACAAACTAAGTCTGGAAATTTATTGCAGATATTCTTGACAATTATAGCGTCCAAATTATCAAAGCCAGGTGCTTTACCATTTGCCTGTTGGGATAAAGCAAATTTGATTTCCCTTATGTGAATATTAAAAAAGTCATCGTCATTTACATAATTTCTAGAAGAAATAAATTCGTATATTGTATTTGGAACATCGTTTGTCTTAAAATGCTCAGCCATCAACATATCTGCGACTTCATCATAAGTAGTAAAAGGAAACGAACCGTCCAAGGAAGTAAATATCAGGTCTGAGAACTTTAAAGATTTTCCTGAAACGAATTTATACAAATTACCAAAAGAATTTTGTGTCCGTTCACAAAAATTGCACCATGATTTTCTCTTCGCATCACGAACTAATTTTTTATACGCGTTTCTTTGATTTATATATGCTTCTTTATAGGATGGATTGTCTAAATGCTTTCTATGACGTTTGTATAAAGCAGAGACATGGTTTCTAGCTTGTCTAATTTCTGGAGTGAACCATTTAACTGTCGGTTTATTTGTATATGAGCCTTTCTTAAAACATTTATCAAGAATTTGATGTAAAACTTCATTAAAATCTGTAAGCCAACTTTCCAACTGGACTGTGTTATCGATCATCATAATTGAGCGCAACCAGTCTACTCTATGGGCTCCAAACATGACATTAAATTTAGCAAAACTTTTGTTCTTGGTTTTGTATCTATTGATAATACGTTTCATAGGTTGATAGTTTAATGTAAATGTTATAAAACGGTGGTCACTAAACGAGAAATGTGAATCATCAACTTCCCAGTTGTCAATATAGTTACAGATTTCATGTCCGCCTAATGTGAGGTCAGGCCTTCCTGTAAGGTTCCCTTGGACAAATGAAGCAGGAGCATCCACATCATTGATAATGCAAAGATTGTTTATAGAAATATGCTCTAACAGTATGTCTGTTCTTTCTGAGTCACGAGAATAGCCCAAAGTTCGTAACGGGACATTGAAATCTCCACCAATCACGATGTTGTCAAAATTTGGAAACATTCCAGACCATTCTGCAAGTTCAACATCTAAAACACCGGAGGGAGGTGAATAATGAGATCCTATAAAAACTACACCATTTCTGGTGTTTAAGGATACAAAGACACAGTTATCCGATACCAATGATTCTAAAGCAATGTAATCTGGGTTAGTAAATATTATAGCACAAGACTGCTTATTTGAAAGAAAAAAGGGCCCATTAGAAGGAAGACCAGAAATAGCACCATTAAAAATATACGGATCTTGTATAAGAGCAATATTAATGTCAAAGTCAATGGCATATTTAATAAAGGCATCGTTTGCATCTCGGCAATGGTGAAGGTTTATTTGAAGGAAACGAAGAGCATCAAAGATCATATTTTCATACTGGTCGCCCTTAGCTGCGTTGAGGTAACAACTTTAATCTATACTTTTGATATACTGGGCATTCTGTGCTATCAGCACGATGAGAATACTCGCCATTTTTGTCCTCAAAATAACAATTATAGCAACAAGTGTTCTCTGATTTACAATTTTTAACCTCGTGGTCCTCTGCGCATTTGGCACAATGCATTTCTCCTTTACATTGACTAGCATAGTGGCCGAAAGCCTGACACTTGAAACATCGAGTGATTGAGACAAATTCAACGACCCGATATCTTTCAAAATCTATGCAAATTCTTTTGTAACCCAACAGAACATCCCGACCATTCCGATCTATATCAATCAACCAATTGATTCTCCCATTTTTAGTTTTAATCTGACGAACAATATTAAAATCCAATGCCGTATCTGCATAAAGTTCGTGTAAGGCATCATGTGAAGTTTTATCCAAAGTAGAACTCTGCATTTTTCTAGATAACTCCTTAACCACATTCGAAATAGAGGTCGATTCCTCAAGTATTCTTTTGATTGAATTCCGTACTAGGCCTTCGTCAACGCCAGGATCCACGCTCAGTATTAATATTCTTTCACGTTTTCTACGTGGAATATTCACCTTGATCGATTTCTTCAACGCATCATCTTCCATAATCTTCTCTTTAATAATCCCAGAATCTACTCTGTTAGACATTTTTAATATAACCTTGTTTGTCTTGGTCATTAAAACATCTCTAGGAATTGGAATATCTGTACCGGTCTTACATAAATCTTTAATTTTATTCTTAATAACATCCGGATCCTGTGTCGGCGATGTCATTGAAACAATTACTGAATAATCTTCTCGTCGTACACCCATCTGTTCACCTTTGTCATCAGAAACTTCAGCCTGCGCATCTACCGAAGATCTCGAAATTCTTTGGGCTATTTCTTCTAATGCTTTATTATGCTTTTCCATTTCTGACAATTTCGTTTTCAGAATCGCATTTTCTTCAGAAATCTCCGTAGCCCTCAACGCTATATAATCCATAATTTTACGTGCCACGCCACAAACCGGATCCGTAACCTTATGTCCCTTTGAACGCTTAATATCGAGAAAATCATATAATTTGGAATGAAGTTTCTGTACCATTATCAAAAAGTCTTCTGCTTTAGCATCATTAACCCACAAATCAGCATCCTCCATAATAAAGCAGCAAAGAATCCCCAAATATTCCAAATAAACAAGAAGTTTAACAAAGAAAACCAAAATACAGCGCAAAATATGTAAACAAAGCAACCAATGTAAACAAATACAACCGTCTCCTAGCAACAGATCACGTGCAAGGCCAAAAAAAAAAAAAAAAGAATGTCCTAATAAAACAACTCCAAAGTCCGGACAAAACACACCTCAAATTAATAAAGGTACTTTAAAGTCAAAACAGAGGATCTATCGCAAAACGCAAGTAACAAATCTTAAGCTCATTAGTGAATAGCAATAAATTATTGACAGCATAAACCAAACAACTCAACAGACATTGATAAACAAAATGGCTTCCAAAACAACATGGAACGCGCGTAAGAACAAAAACACAGATTTAAGCAAAAATACAGTATACCGAAGGATTAAAAGATCGTAAGAGTAAATAAAGTAAGTAGAAGTAACTTTAAAATAAAATGAAAAGAGATTTACTTAAGGAAATAGTTAGATATTGGCATAAATTATATGAAAGCCGGCGATCTCTTAACGTGGCGATTTGCCAAAACTTAAAAATATTCAAAGTTCAAATGCAAACAAGATATAACAAAAAATATAAAGAATTGGTAAAATAACTTAAAGAAATGTTATATAAACAGATTACATTAACTTTCAGAACAATTGGATGAGTATTTACTCGAAAATGGGGCTTTAACTTGAGAGCTCGAAAGACACCACGCAACACAGACGTTTCAGTAGGGACTAAGTGATCTAATATTAAGAACGAGAAGTGGCAGAATAGTGACTGTCCCAAAACGTTATTAACTCTAAATACTCTTTCAATTAAAGACTTTAGTCTTATTATTTAGTATATTTCGTATTGATAATTTGAATTTACTAAATAATAAGACTAAAGTCTTTAATTGAAAGAGTATTTAGAGTTAATAACGTTTTGGGACAGTCACTATTCTGCCACTTCTCGTTCTTAATATTAGATCACTAGAAAGTTTTTTTTTTTTTTGGAATCTCTAAATTTTACAGCTTTTGCACAGGTCTTAAAAGTACACCATTTTCAGTCTTTAATCGTTCAACTCTTGGGTGGGCATCTTTACCAGAAATCAGTTCTTGCACTCGGGCTAAAGACCAATAGGCACGTTTCTTATCAGACTCTACGAGTACGACATCACCAATGGTCAGTTGCTTGACATTCTTTTGCGAAGAACTTTGCTGGCGCAATTGTTCTAAATATTCAGTACGAAATCGCTTACGTAGGTATTCCCGAACATGTTGCCTACACTTAACTCTTTTATTTAATTCTTGTGCGTCTATTGCATCAAAATCTCTCACATCTGAAGATCTTCTGTCCTGTAAAAACATTGATGGTGTTAACAGTGCTAGATCGTTCACATCTTCAGTAACATATGTTAGAGGTCTAGCATTCACAACTTGTTCACAATCACAGAGAATTGTGAGCATTGTTCTTCGTAGGATAATGAAGCTCTACCTAGAACTTTTCTCAGGATGCGTTTCACCATTTGTATCAATCGCTCCCACCGAACGCCCCACCAGGCAGCGGTAGGTGGGTTACATTTCCAGCGAATCTTTTGTGTTGCTTCAACGGCAGAGATTTGCTTCCAATCTATGTCTGAAAACACTGTGTCTGAATCGACGAAACTTCCGCCATTATCAAAATACACGGTGGTTGATGTTCCTCTTCGCGCTATAAAACGCCTGAAAGACTGGAGGAAAGAATCTGTAGATAATGACGTAACTAATTCTAAGTGTATGGCCTATACACTGCACAAGTGTACAGCACAATCCAAGCCTTTTTCTCATTTTTTAAATATAATGGGCCGGCTAATCAACTCCAATTATCTGAAACACTGCTGCGTCTTCCGCTCTTACCTGCTGGTAATACAATAGAAATCGATTCTGTCTTTTGGGCACTGAATCTTCTGCATCGTACACATTTCTGTACTAATGCTCGAATAGTTTTCCTAGTTTTTAGGATCCAGTAGTCTTCTCGTAACGATGTCATCATAAGAGCCACTCTTACATGCAAAAGCTCTTGGTATTTACAGGAGATCAGGCGGTGGACTACAGGATGGTCAGAAGGCAAAAGAACTGGGTATTTAAAATTGAAAGTATCTTCTCGATAAATAACTTGTGTTTTCATTCTTATAATACCATCTTCGTCTAGGATTGGTCTTAAGCTACGTATCTTCTGATTATTCTTCTCGTTGAATCTGCCTCTCTGTATCAAAATTATAAGTTTTCTTTCGACTTGTTCTAATTCCAAACACGTAAGTTCAGAAACTTCTTTTGAATTTGGATTTTTTGAATCATTTAAGAATCTTAAGATCCAGGCGATCAATCTTATAATTTTCTTGAAAGATGAAAACCGTCGATAATATCAATCATTAGATTCTGTGTTCTTGTTTATTGCTGAAATGACACTTTTCCGTTTTCAGCGTTAATAATTTCTTCATCGGAAATTTAGACACTTTGAGACCAAGTATATTCAGGTTGAGCCAACCATTCCAGTTCCTCCCACCATCTTAGTTGTAAAAATTATTCAATCGAGTATCCTCTAGAAGGGACATCTGACGGATTAAATTTTCCTGCAATGTGTCGCCATTTGTTCTTTTGAGTTAAGGATCTATTTTTTTCTACTCGATTCCAAACGAATGTACCCCATAGAAATCTCAGATATCCTCTATATTTTTCTTTAATATCAATTTGTAGAAATGCCTTCTCTATATCAAATACTGCACGAATAGTATATTTCCGAAAACGATGCAATATACATAAACGTAACCAGCCTTTTGAACGGGGGGGGAGGTGTCCAAATTTTTAACCTAAACATGTTGGATACAAACAATATCTTATATAGTAAAATCTAATAAAACGGAATCCCATAAAACCGATTGAATTTCCGTTTTAAACAGGTTTTTATTTGCGGAAGGCATAATTGTTTTGTTACTTCTTTTAAAAAGGACCCAAACGCAATTTTTCATTGCGTGAAGAAGGATGAGGAACTGGCGCAAAACTAAATCTAGTGGATAAGAAAAATATATTTACACATAGATAAAACATGATAGATATAAAACAAAGATATCCGTACCGTCATTTTGATCAAAGTAGCATTCAAATAACTTGTAAAAGAAATAAGTACGCAATTTAAAGTGGAAAAGAGTTCTTACAATCTTTTCTACACATGAATAAATAAAATTTTCTGATAAAAAAAATGAGCTCGTTTCATCTCTATAACATGTTATTTTTACGATTTTCAAAGTATGGCCGTAAAAAAAAAACCAAAATTTAACCAATCAACCAAACTTTATATTAATTTGAATTTTGCGTAGCATTATTTCTCATTTTCAAGGGAAGCAGATTTGTACAACCCTCCGTTCCCCAGGCTAATCACATGGTGGAATTATCGTTTCACAGCTGTATTTCCTTTCAATTTTTTTTGCTCCTATCTAGACTTTAGATTACAAAAGCAAACATATAAATAGTTTATATCCTTTTCGAGAATTTACGCTGATTTATTATGGAATTGCAAAAACATGCATGAAAAAAAGCGGCATTAAAAAAAAAATCCCATAAACAAAAGACATTAAATTGGGATTATAAAACCAACTTTTTTACCTACTATGTGAATGATACAGATTCTATTAAATATTCTAGTTTTTAAAAAGGAGAACAAAATTTTCTTAAGAATAAAAATAATAATAATGTGGGTCTCTTTTTTATCACATTTCAAAACATACTGTTCGTTTTGATTAACTAATTAAACTAATTTAGCTTTCATTTTTTTTTTTGTAAATTTTGAATTTTTTAAATAATCAAGCTTGGGTCTGCGCGAGCGCCCTCCCCCCTCCCCGGTTACGCGCATGAATATAGAAGGAATCATTTCAATCAAGTTTAATTGCTTATCTAGGTAATCATTTAGAGAAGAGAAGAGGAACCTTTGACATGAGCCGAAACGTCAAAAATTGGTTTAACTTTAGTAGTTTCACTCGATTCTTTAAATACAGGTCTGTGTGGTAAATAATGTACTTTAGTTTCTTTATTATTAACCACGCTTTCAATTATTCCTGCATTTATCCACGAATCAAATACTTCGCTATATACTTCAATTTTATTTAAATTAATTAACTTTTTCCTCGTTGTAGCAAAAGCCGCTTTTCGACGAGTTTTCTATTGTTAGCTAAGCAAGATTTATCTAGTATCCATGGCAATGCTACTTCGTATCTCCCATCTGAATCTATTCTTATATTATTCTTAAAATGCTGCATAGTTTCTTCATGAATCTCAGATTTGTTTTTGGATTCAACTGCATCCATTATACCGATAATATCTAGCTCCCACAAATCAGCAATGGAATAATTGTTCCAAAGTGATGAAATAACCATAACAGCCTCATTTGTTTTTGATTTAATACTTTGAATTTTTCCCGTTAAAGTCCATTCCAAATGGGTTTTTACCGCAACCGGACCACTTTCTAAAACGTTAATATTTCCGGTAAGTAATTTTCCGGCCACATCAGAACCAGTCAAAAATTTTATTTCATTTTCGGTTTTACATGAACTATTTTCAACATCAGAAATTTTAATACCTCATTTATTTAATTCTGATATCCAAGGCAAATTTGGCATTTTTTGTATTTTAGAAAAAATAACAGGAACAAGCCCCTTTTTTCAAAATTAAGTTACGTTTCTCATAAAAAAAAAAAAAAAAAAAAAAAAAAAAAAAAAAAAAAACTAGCTTTAAAACATTTTTCTGGTAAGTGACACTTGTCACAAAATATACACAAGTCTTCACGTTTTTTAACTAAATTCTTATCTTTAGGCTTATTACTTTAAATAAATCTGTGGCAGTTGGCATTGAATTATATTCATTATTTCATTTACTATATTTCTTTGGGTTTTCAAAACGAAGATTGGAATGCGCCAAAAGAACATGCTCTTTTGCTATTACTTCTTTAAAAAAAATCAAGGATAGAATTTAGTTCGTTCTTACCTTGAGCAGTCTTCTCATGCTGTCTTTCCCTGATCCTCAGCATATCGTGAAGTAGATATGATTCTACAAAAAAGTATGCTGGCATACTTTTCTTCTGTGACACCTAATGATTCTAGAGACCTACGTTTTCTTTCTAGATTATCATATAACGATGATAAATTAAAATTCTTGCTTGATATTCGATTATAATTTAAAACTAACTGAAGAAGGTCTCTAACATATATCTCAATAAGTGTATCTTCTCTGCCAAACCTTTCTTTAAGATGTAGAAATACTTTTGGATAATTATCAGCAGAAACCGGATAAATATTAACAATCTGTGCAGCTTTGGACTTCGGCGTTATCGTCTGTAAAAGATAAACAAATTTTAAATGGTCATCTAAAGTGGTGTCATCATGAACTTTGCTGAATGAATTCCAAAAAGTTAACCATAATCTTGCAACACCATCAAACGGCTGTAAACTTATTTCTGGTAAGCGAAATGGTCCGGACAGCGTTCTTTCAACATCTGTATAATTCTGCGATCGGAGTTGTTCTTCGATAGGCTTAACCAAAAATGTCTTTACTTTTTGCTTTATGCCAATAAATTTTTCCGTATACTCTTCGCATGCTTCAAACTCTTTAGAATAATCTTTTTCTATTATCTTGTCTGTCAACATAAAATTCAAAATTTCTTCATCTACAGACGCAATCTTGTGCTTTTATCTTCCAGTTTACACATTAAATTCTCTATTAAATTAGCACCAGGACTTCCGTCGTTCAAAGCTTCACTTAAAGCATTATAAGATTTCGTAAATCCTGCTTTAAGATGCGCTCATTTGATCTTTAAAGGATCCATATTTTCAATGACAAGTTCAGTTAACTAATAAAAAACAGTTATTTATCACACGCCCCTGTTAGTTCGGGCGCCAGATATCATAAAACAGTGCGATGTCGACGTTATAAATTCTACCCGAAAATAAAAAATCGTCGTTTTAATTTAAACGTGTGAAAATAATTTAAATCTCTTACAAAGACGAAGCTTCAAACATTCCAGATAAAAACTTAACACATATTTTATTCCAGAAAATTTTACTACTCTTTTTATCATTGCTCGTGATAGCCTGCACGAAAATAAAACTATGACCATGGATTCGCTATGAGAGTATGCAAACCGAAAGTTATTACACAATATTAATCAAATTCGCGACAATCGCTAATCTTGTTTTAATTGTTGTTTGTGAAATTTCTACCTAACTTTGAAGCCTAACTCCGCCTGTAGGCCGAGCCGGCAGGGATTTTTTTTACCCATGTGAAAATTTACAACTGTTTTGATTTATTTACTAATTAAAATTCATCCATTATCTAATTAGCTAGTAGTTCTCGTCTCTTTAAGCCAATAAAGAAAAGAAAATCGAATCCTTATAATTTTGTTAAAAGTTTATGTAGTACTGTGACAAAAGCATGCAAATTTCTTTTAAGTCTTGTAACGGTTTGAAATTTTAAAATATCAAAGAATTAAGATAAAAATTTTATTGCATAGTTAAATTTATTTACTACAGAATGTAATTCTTAAAAACTATAAAGTATATTATGTAAATGATAGAGATATTTTTAATCCATGATTCGTTTAACATTATTTTATTCTACATACAAGTGCTGGAAAATAATTTCGGTTACATAAACATAACTATTACTCAAGTTTCACCTGTCTGCGATGAAGGCAAAGTATTTCAAAATTTAAAACTAACTAAACAAATGGGTAATTTGCAGTATTTTAATATTTTTAGTATTTTAATTTGTCTATTACTATCATTGCATTATTTTAAAACGATACATGTATGTGTTATTAATGCGATTTACTTCTTTTTAGAAAGCGTGCATAGAAAAATAATAAATGGAACACTTAAGAGAACTACACAAAAACAATATAGTGTAGATGTGCCAGTAATGGGCCCCCTTAAGGAATTTCTCTAAAAAATAATTTTTTATTAATAGTTATAATTATTGTATTCCAATTTTTTTCATATTAGATTAATCTTTTAACAATATTTAACTAATCCCACAGTTACATTTCCCAATAGAAATAAAAATTTAATTTTAAATAATAGAAATATGTCTAAACATTCAAAAGCCCAGTAATGGACCACCTATGTTCCAGTTATGGACCGCCTATGGGCCACCCTACAAAAAATAACAGATAATTGTTTTTAGGTGCGTTCGTAATTATGTAAATACGTAGCACCTATAGTTGTCGTTCAGTCCGTCCGGCTGTCCATCTGTCTGTCCGCATATAACTTTTGTAACGGTACATCTAGATTTTGTCAAATGTTCTGCTTATGTTTTGTACCAATTTTGGATGACTTTTTTAAAACAACTATTTATAAAGAAATTGCCTTTATTAAATTCTAATAGGTAAAATTTAAGTATCAAATTTGATTATTTAGCTTTTTAGTTAAATCAAAATATTTTATCTTTACTGAAATAACACTTTTTGTACTGGTCACTTGGGTGGTCTATTACTGGAAAATCAGAAAATAAGCAATCCAGTAATGGGCCACCCCTCCTAAAATCTTAAAAATAAATACAATTTTGTAAATGGCCATTGGTATATTAAATTCAATGTTTTATATTGCTAACCAAACAAAAACATTCAATTTTTACGGAAAAATAAAAAAGATATAAACTAAGTAAGTAAAGTCTACTCTTAGCATGTTCATTAAGATTTTCAGTGAAAAACAGAAAAACTGTGAAACTTTATTTTCTGCTTGATGAAAAGTGTAAAAAATTAATCCAGCTTATAAAGCATGCAAGGAAGAGTTCAGAAAAAAATAATAAAAGCTTAACTATTATTTATTATTTTTTTTATAAACCAAAAAGTGCGAAGTGGCCCATTACTGGCACATCTGCTACCCTATATTTTATAAACTTTTGAAATCACATACATTATTTTTACTTTGTATATATGCACGTACATTAATACAAAAATTACTTACATATGAGGTTTCGATATTCAAACATTCGATAGCCAAATCTTGCTGTGCTGAAAAGGAGAGAAAGTTATCAATATTTAAAATTGCTTTGACATTTTACTTCGGTATTTACATGGTATTCAGCTAAAACTTCCACAATCCGAACAGAAGTTATTATTAATTTATATTAAAAGAAACAAACCTTGTTGTGAACTTTGGATGAAAGTTTGCCACGTGCGATTTGTGTTAAATATTTAGAAAATGCACGAGGGAATTGTCCTGAAAATTCAGGCATGTAAGCAGAATAGTACTGGTAATATATTTCCGCTAAGATTTTTTTCCCGGAACCCAATAGGGGACTGTCAAAAAATTGAAAAAGAACGAATATCATTTAGATAACCTTGTCAAAACTAATCTAGAAAAAGCGCTCAAACTGCAGATTATGATTAATTGGCTTATTGTAATAAACTATGTTCATTTTTATGAGGATAGCATGTAGACTCGAAGAGGAATAAAGGTTTTTATAAAAACAGTCCCAAATTTTGCCAAGTTTATCACTAATATTTTACCTAGTTTTTAATATAAAGAAATGTTCTTTCCAGAAAATATGATAAACAGCATTGTCCACGACACTCTGCAATAAAAATTAAAAAATAATGAAAATTGCGCATGCGTGAAAGTAATCAATATATAATTTACATAATGTGTTAGATAAATGTATAGATTAACTTTTGTGAAAGTCACGAAAACATATCTTTAAAATTCTAAAAATTATCGTCGGTAGAATAAACTCACAATCGTTGTTCCCAAAAAGAAGAAAAAAAAATGTGGGGCTGTATCCAGAAATCCATTGATTAGTATCAATATAGCATACACAATATAGCACGTACCCTCATCTTTTTTGCTTCCTTTTGGGACAAAGTATTTAAGCTTATTCTATCGATGATAATTTTTAGAATTTTCAAGCTATGTTTTTGACAGTTTTAAAAAAGTTGCACTATGCATTTAACTAACACATTATGCAAATTATAGTTTGATTTTTATCACGCATGCGCAGTGAAACATTATTTAGTAAACCTGCTCATTTTTCAAACAATTTTTTTTAAATTTTGATTACAGAGTATTATGTACAATACTGTTTGCCATATTTTCTGAAATGAACATTTTGCATCTGCTCCCTGCGAGATAGATACCTACCCCCCTCCCCCACCTTTAGATCGTGCAGCCTTTAAGAACATGTTCATGTTCCATGTTTTAAAATTTTACCCTGCTGCAGAGCATTGAATGATATTGTTACGAACAGCGAGGATTTTGAGTAATCGGATTGCCATACTTTTCCGTTTGGCTGGTTCATGCTTTTATTCCTCTGGCACTGTCACGGTAGTTCACTCTTATTTTGGGGATTTGATAAGAACAATTTTAGCATTTAACAATAACATTTAAATGTAAGAACATTTCTGAAAGAGTATATAAAATCTGTGAATATCTATACACATACCTTCGAATTTGTTTTCATCATATTGTTTTATAGAATGTAAATTTATAAATAAGTAGCAAAGAGAAAGCTGAACTTACAATCTATCCATACTATTTATACTAATCTATGAATACAATTTTCGGTTGTTTTTATTATGAATATACAGGGTGAACATAAAATCCCAGCCCATTTTGCAGAAATAATTAATGCATGGATTTTATATTACAGGTGAATAATACTCCGAGGATATGCTAGCAACAGAAGAACGAATTGCGGCTGTAGCGGCACATTTGCGTGGTCAGGCATTCAAGGAGGTGAGGTAGACGTTTCGTAGAAAATTTGGAAGAGAAGCTCCAACACGAGGAAATATCCGAAAAATGGTGAACAAATGGTGATTTTTTTTTGAGTGGGGGTTCATCAAGGAACATGTCTACAAGACTAAGGTTACAAATATGACAATCATAAAACAACGCATAAGCCAAGCATGCGAAATGATCACTGTGGGGATGTTGGAAAAAGTGTTTCGAGCTACACAAAACCGGTGGATTAACTTGTTTCGAACTTGATAGACATCACATTGAAAAGTACTAATGTGTTGCATAATACTATTGAAATATAAAGTTCATGAATAAATTATGTCTACAAAATGGGCTGGGACTTTATATTCACCCTGTATTAGAAAATGAAAATCGCAAAAAATATCTCATGGGTACTTTTAATAAAATTTCAATGTAATATTTAAAATATTAAAATTTTAAAGTTTTTATTACATATGGAAACAAACAAAAGTTGAAATTGATAGCAGATTTCTTTAAATGCACTTGGAAGACACGAATAAGAAGACTCAGAAATAAAAAAAATCAAGATAGTCTACATAATTTTATAGAATGATATTTAAATTTTATTTTTGAATGATATTCTAACACTCTTCCATTTTAAATTTAAAAATACAAAGTTGTAATTTTTTTCCCTTTTCAACTTCCTTATAAATATTCATGAAAATATGCTATACTCGAGTCCTTTCTCGTGTTTACATCAAGATGCATAACTTACGCTTGTTTAAAAATTACGATAGACAGAGATAGTAACTTTTGTACCACATTCAGATTATAAAATCTTTTTCTTATATACAAAAGTTTTGATGCTAAGATACATAACATATGAGTGCAATTTTTATATTTTGCATTATATATCTCGAACGTAGCTTTGTCTTTGTATTATATACTAATATATAGGATGATATAAAAATCATAGATCCATGCAGTATATTGAAAATTATTCATACCGATATATCTCATTTTTACTTACTTCTATCTTCCATTGAAGAAAGTATTGTAATCGAATTTTTTTTTACTTCCAGTTTTAAGCGGATTAATTCGTTTTAAGGGTCAGAAATTCTAAAAAACATAATTTTACAAAATTTCTGTCTGTTTGTTTCTGTGTGTGCACTGTAAAAAAATCCGTTAAATTTACGGCAAAATTAGATGTAAATTTTTTATTACACCTAATTTTACTGTTGGCAACATTGCTGCCAGCAGTTTTTGCCTTAAATTTAACGGATATTACTTTCAGGGTGTGCCACTATGTCGCTATTCTACCGTCAAAAAGTGTATGAAAATATGCGTAGCATTAAACCAAATATTTTGTGAATGTTTTTGGCTGTGGCAAGTACATCCTCCTCCAATTTTGAAATATTGCGCCGGGAGGGGGCGCTGCAATAGCAAGTTTTGTGCCATTTTCAATATTGTACCGCCTAAAAGTGTATGAAGTTATGCACAGAATTGAATCAGATTTTTGTGAAAGTGTGTGGCTATGGCTAATTGGTCCTCCCTGAATTTGAAAAAAATTCGCCGAAAGGAGGCACAGCAATAGCGATTTTTATTCCCTTTTCAAAATTGTACTACCTAAAAGTGTGTGAAGTTATGCATAGAACTAAACCAATTTTTTTGTGAAGTTGTTTAATTATGAATAGTAGAATTGCCCTGAATAAGAAAAAAAATCGCCAGATACTTGACAGATATTCACTGTAATAGCAATTTTTGTGCCATTTTCAATATTGTACAACCTTAAAGTTTATGAAGTTATGCATGGAATTGAACCAAATTTCTTGTGTAAGCGTTTGGCTATGCTCAGCAGACCCTCCCTGAATTTGTAAAAAATTAAAAAAATAATCCGCCGGAAGGGGGCGCTATAATCGAGTTGTCTGTGCATTTTCATTATTTTACCATCAAACACTGCATGAAATTATGCATGGAAATGAACTAAATTTATTGTGTATGATTATTTTTGAGTATCGCAAGCAAGTCCTCTCTGAATTTGAAAAAAATATTCCGGAAAGGGGCTCTCTAAATTGATTTCTATTCAATTTTCATTATTGTACCATTGAAAAGTGTATAAAGTCATACACAGAATTGAACCAAATATTTTTTGTATGTTTTGGGCTATGGCCAGCTGATCGTCCTTGAATTTGGAAATATTCTGTCAGAAAAGAGCATTGTGGTAGCGTGGCACTTTTTGTATCATTTTCTAGATTCTTTGTCAATCTCATGTCCATCGGCTCGACGGGAACTTGGTTCCTGCTAAACCGGCTATTTTCAAACAGCTGATGATAATAGAATAAGGGAAATTCTTGATTTTAATAAATATCATGATCGGCATTAATTCGTTTTTACTCTGATTAAGTAACTGAAGGAGAAATTTAAATTGAAAATCAAAGTTGGTGTAGTATTTAATTAATTATGCTAAAGTATTATCATGTGTAACTATTGTTTGAAATATTAAATGTACGTGCGAGATAGAGGAAAGTTTTGGGATTGACACATCCAACTAGTTTTCAATAACTTAAAAAATATTATCATGTTTAAGTAATCCTGCAAATACTTTTGCAATTTTTTTATTGTAAAACAGTTTTGTTTTAACTTATTTTATATTATTGTAGTAAATGTTTATTACTTTTTCATGCGTTGAGAGATTAAAATTTAATATGTTTGAAAATTACTTTTAGAATATTATGAAAAAATTGATAATTAAGTTATCTTTAAAACAAATTTTATTTAAAAATAATTTTATTGACCTATTCGGCTGACCAAACAATGAAATTATGCGAAGTTTAGAAGTGAATATGGATGCTGTCAAGAATAAATAAATAAAAAAAAGCTGTAGCTAATATCATGACATCAAGTGTTACTTCTTTGCTTTGAATTAATAACAAAGACATTTCTCTTTTATAAATGCAGATATATTTAACTTTTATTTTTCCTCTTCTGTAATGGATAACGACATTTTCGGTAAAATGATCATGTAACAATTTTAGTAACATTTGAAATTGTGCACGTTAGAAAAACAAGCTTTTATTCTTATCAGCTTACCAGAATAACTTCTCAGCAATTCAAACAATTTAATTTTGAGGTACTTTTGAGGTAATTAATAACTACAATTACACACTACTTTTTAAAAGGCCGAAAATTAATTGTCATTCTAAATTTTTATATTCGAGTATGCAAATGAATTCAGTAGGACTGATTCTAAAAGAAGAAAACACCAGACTGCTGAACAAATAACACCGTACCCCCTCATTTCCCATCATGTTTAATTCACGATTCTACAAAAATGTGAAATTTCAAAGCTCTTTTTTATAATATTTAACTGAGAAGTTATATAAAATATTATTTTTGTCAATATTTGATTATCTTGGTGTAATGTAAATCACATCTCATTTTCATTTAATAGACATTTTTTATACTTCTAGTCGTTGAAAAAAATACTCATATTTTTTTTTAACTTTATGCCTTCCTGTACTATATAAATGATTGTAATAATTTATCCTTTTCTAGAACTGAAACTCTTCTACGTAAATTATATTTTTTCACCTACTTTTGAAATTAATCTCTTTTTGATTGGTAAAAAGATAACAGGTGTACGTCTTCTTTTAAACTTTGTTTATTTGTATTTTAGTATATTTGGAAAAATAATAATCTCATAATCCTTATCCTTATTATTTTGATTATAATTATTATAATTATGAAGGGTTGTTGAAAATTTTGAGTAACATTTAGTTGGATGAAATTGAGCGTAGCTATTTATAGGGGTTATCATGGAGTTCAATAATATTCCTATGTTTCTTTTAACAGATATCATTTTAATTATTTGTGTTATCTCGGTTAAAATTTCTATGACAAAAAATTAAAAGGAGAATTTGTGGCTCTGTTTTTATATTATTCCATCTTTGACAACTTACATGTAAAGGTTGTAAGCTTTATAATACGAGAATTAAATCACCGAGCACTTTTCTATGTTGCCTTCAATTTCGTTTTGTTCCAGTAAAAATATTTAACACTTTACACTCGCATGTTTAGTCTGACTAGCGATCATTTTTCTTTGCAAAATTGTTTTTTTTTTGCACCAACAATAAATAAAAATAAATTTTCCTTATTTAATACGAACATTTTTGAAATTGCATATTTGAAGAAAATTTAAAGCTATATACACTATATTGCCATTGATTATGAGACACTTGCGATTTTAGACATTTTACTAAATATCTAGAAAAATACATGAGGAATCATCTCGAAACTCTTAGTGTATAAATATAATAGTATACGTCATACATCTCCGTGAAGATTTTTTACCGTAACTCCATAGGGGACCGTCAACAAATTAAAAAAGAATGAATACCTTTTGAATAACCCTGTCAAAACTAATGTAGCAAAAGCGCTCAAACTCTAGATTATGATTGAATGCCTTATTGATATACACTGTGTTCATTTTTATGCAAATAGCATGCATACTCGCAGAGTAATTAAGGTTTTTATAAAAATGGCCCCAAATTTTTCTAAGTTTTTCCCTTATAATTTTCAGAGTTCTTAATATAAAATAATATTTCTTTCAGAAAATATGACAAACAACATTGCACACAGTACCGTGTAATCAGAATTAAAAAATAATAAGAATTGTATGAAAAATGAGTAGATTTACTAAATAATTTTTTACTGAGCATGCGTCAAAGATATCAAAATTTCATTTGCATATTATGTTAGCTAAATGTATAGAGCAACTTTTGTAAAAGTCTCAAAATTATAGCTTGAAAATTCTGAAAGTAATCGTCTATAGAAAAAGGACAAAATCCGTTGTTTCCAAAATGAAGCAAAAAAATGAGGGATTTTATCCAAAAGTAGTCGTAACATCCCGTATTGTGTATTCTATATTGACACTAATCAATGAATATATGGATACAACCCCTCTTGTTTTTGCTTCATTTTGAGAATAACTGATTTTCAACTTATTCAATTGACGATTATTTTCAGGATTTTCAAGTTATGATTTTGTGACTTTCACAAAAGTTGTTCTATACATTTAGCTAATATAATATGCAAATGAAATTTTGATATCGTTGACGCATGCGCAGTAAAAAATTATTTAGTAAACCAACTCATTTTGTATACAATTTTCATTATTTTTTAAATCTGATTACAGGGTACTATGTGCAATGTTGTTTGTCATATTATCTGAAAAAATATTATTTTATATTAAGAACTCTGAAAATTATAAGGAAAAAACTTGGAAAAATTTGGGACCATTTTTATAAAAACCTTAATTACTCTGCGAGTATGCATGCTATTTGCATAAAAATGAACACAGTATATTACAATAAGGCATTCAATCATAATCTAGAGTTTGAGCGCTTTTGCTACATTAGTTTTGACAGGGTTATTCAAAAGATATTCATTCTTTTTTAATTTGTTGGCGGTCCCCTATGGCGTTTCGGTAAAAAATCTTCACGGAGATGTATGACGTATACTATTATATTTATACACTAAGAGTTTCGAGATGATTCCTCATGTATTTTTCTAGATATTTAGTAAAATGTCTAAAATCGCAAGTGTCCCATAATCAATGGCAATATAGTGTACACTACATGGCCAAAGGTGATCGGGCACTTGAAATTTTCGATGTTTTGTTAAATATCTGGAAAAATACAGGAGGAATTATCCTGAAACCCGAGGTGTGTAAATAGAATAGTACAACTCAAACATTTCAGCGAAGATTTTTTTCCTGAGTTCTCATAGGTGACAATAAAAAAAATTGAAAAAGAATGAATATCTTTTGGATAATCTTGTCAAATACAATGTAACAAAAGCGTTCAAGCTTTAGTTTATGAGTAAATAGCTTATTGATATAAACTGTGTTTATTTTTATAAGGCTAGCATATATACTTGAAGAAAAGGTAATTTTTAAATAAATACAGTCCAAAATTTTGCTAAGTGTCTGGCTTATAATTTGCAGAATTCTTAACGGAAAAAAATGTTTTTTTAAAAAATTATGACAAACAACATTGTACACAATACCTCTTAATAATAATTAGAAAATATAAAAAAACTGTATGAATAATTGGCGAGTTTACTAAATGATTTTGCACTGCGCATGCGTGAAAGCGATCAAAATATAATTTGCATAATGTGTTAGCTAAACGTCCTCTTGAAAAGTTATTATTCTATTTTTGGAAAAATCCACCTTTTAACGAAAAAATAGACGAAAAAGATAATATTTTTTAATAAGAATTTCAACATAATCTATGTTATGCTAAAGTACGTGCAAATTGCAGTTGAAACACATTTGTTTTAACAAAAGTATATTGTTATTCGATAACCTATCTCAATACCATATTAAAAAATAAATGCCCTTTTTTTTCTTAAAAGAAGATTTTACGTTAAAAAAGAAAAAAAGAAAAAAAGAAACCTCTGAAAAGTGCGCATTTATGACAAAGTATAAACTTTTTTGTAAAACTTTATCTACTCTACGATCTTGCTTTTATTTAAAAGAAATAAGGTCATTTTCTGAGAAAATTTAAAAATAAAAAAAACAAATTTCAATTATAAAAATGGGTTGGTCTCCCAAAACCCACTAATTGTTCATCTTTTGAATTTATGCCAAATGCACGGATTATCCTAAATGCTTTAGATCACCTGATTTATTCATTTTTTCAATAGTAAAAAAAGTGAAATATTAACGATACAGTAAGCTGTTATAATAAAGAATTATCAACGACAATTATTAATATTTATATCATAATTTATTTTTATTACAAGACCTAGACTTTGGCATTAATAAATGAAATTTATTATTTATGAATCGGTAAATTTTCTAGTTACATACTATTAAAGTATACATATTATGTATGTTCGTGTTTATTGTAATTTAACCCGTGTTTATTGAATATAAATGTTTACATAGAATAAATGGCATGTATTTACAAAGGAATTATTAACCATGTATCAATAATTATTTACCATAATTCAATATATTTGGCGAGTTTGAAGGCGATTCGTGCATAATTATGACTTTTATCGTGAGAAAAAAAATAGGTACATAAATAAATACATATACTAAATGTGCCCCCTTTTCCTTTCTTGCGACAGCTCTGCAGCAATACGCTGAACTGCCAACACCATACTCTTTTTTGTACCACAAACTTTTTATAATAAATTTTACTTTTTAAAATCACCGTAAAAAGTCGATTAAAAAAGACAAAAGTTTCTATCAAATTTTTGTAATTCAAGAAAAAAGAAGAGAGAGAGAGAGAGAGAGAGAGAGAGAGAAAGGCAGCTATGAATACACGATTCACGAACTTACAAAAATTCTGCATTTCGTTCGCTGTTTAGGTAGATTTCGTAAGAAATACTACCAATTGCAGTCGTTACTCTGGTACGACTTTTGAGAAATTTCTTCACAACTTTTCGTTATGTGATCCCATTAATCCAAAATCACCCCATTTAAAAAGTTTATATAAATATATGTATGTATATGTATAAATATAAATGTATGTATTTATGTACTAATTTTTGTCCGCACGATAAAACTCATAATCATGCACGAATCGTCTGCAAACTCGCCAAATACATTGAGATGCTTAATATTTCGGCGGGGATTGCAAATGAGCAAAATCGGCCCAAGCGGGTAGAAATGGGGAGGGTTCAAAAATTTGAATACCGTCTCAACTTGGCTTTGATAAAAGCAGCTCTTTCAAAACAATGCAGGAAAAAATAAACATTTTTTGTTACAACAATTGCTAGCAATTAAAAAAATACACACAATAAAATGCTTACAACAACATTTGCTTTATCCTTGCAAAATTTGCTCGTATAAATTGATAAAAAAATAGTGTGATGATTTAAAAAAAAATAAATATTACATCATAACTTTCTATAGCAAGATTTCTACATCAAAACAGAAAAAGTCCTTCCGGCAATGCCGGGAGGAAGAGGTAGCTTTCATATACGTATTTATTTATTTATTTATTTTAAATTAAGTTATGTTATTAAAACATACGTAGCTCAAATTAGTGGAACATGATTTTATAAGATTGAATGCTAGTTTTTGTCAAAACTGAATATTAATAGGAATATTTAGAAATTGGTCATATTTTATTCAACCTGGTTTCATTTTCAGCGATTTAGAGAATTGCCAAATTCCACGATATAATGAAGTATATTCCATTTCAAAGCAACATGATGGATAAAACAAACCAATGAGCTTGGTCGAAATCTTAATTCATGTGCACGTGCCACTCATATCGAAATCAATTAATATATACGAGTGCTGTCGCGGGCAAATTGATTTTTTTAATGTCATCCACAATAGAAATTCAAACTGCTACATCTCAGGCGTTTTTTTAAGATTAAGACAAAGCAAAAAATACTCCGGAATTCATTATTAAGATAAATACTTTAGAAAGAACCTTTTTTCAATTTCAATTTTTTCGGTTTGTACATCATTATACATTTAAAAGATTTTTGACAAACTTAAATGGCCGCCATTTTAAAACTAGATGGCGAATGAAGTTGGACAATGAACTCGGTCAAGACATTGATATGTACTATGTACACACGGAATTATATCCAAATCAGCTTATAAATATGCGTATTATCGCGTGACAAATTTCAGACCATTTCATAATATTAATCACACTGGAAATTGAAAGTGCTATAACTCAGCCACTTTTTAAGATATAGATGAAACAAAAAATGCTCTGGAATCTTTGTATGAAGGTCAAACACGCAAAAGAAAAATCTTTTTCAATTTTTTATTTTTTGCACTTAATTTTAAAATTTAATTTAAAAAAATAATTTTCCGTCATTTTGAAACAAGATGGCGGATGGAACTGGCCAACAAACTCGGTCCAGACATCGATATGTACTATGTACGCACCAAGTTTCCATCGAAATCGGTTTATAAATATGCGTGTTATCACGTGACGAAAATCAGATAATTTTAAAATGTGAGAAACACTAGAAATTAAAAAAGTGCTGTAACTCAGCCACTTTTTCAGATACAAACGAAACAAAAAATGCTCTGGAATCTTTGTATCAAGGTCAAATAAATAAAAGAAAAATCTTTTTCAACTTCTCACTATTTTGTACCTAATTTTAAATTTTAAATTAAAAAAAAATTAAATGGCCGCCATTTTGAAACAAGATGGCGGATGGAAATGGCTAACGAACTCGGTCAAGGCCTCATAATTTACCATGTACACATCAAGTTACATGCAAATCGATTCATAAATACGCTTGTTTTTGCTTGACAAAAATCACATCGTTTCAAAATGTCAACCACAGAAAAAATTCAAAGTGCTATAACTCAATCATTTTTTAGGATATAGACAAAATAAAAAGTGTTCTGGAATTGTTGTTTTAAGTTCTAACACATAAAAGAAAAATATTTTTCAACTTTTACTTTTTTCGCATTTAATTTTAAATTTTAAATTAAAAAAAATAAATGGCCGCCATTTTGAAACAAGATGGCGGATGATGCTGGTTAACGAACTCGATCGAGACATTTGCATCTACTATCTACATACCAAGTTTCATTCAAATCGATTCTAGAATACGTGTGTTATCACGTGACAAAAATCAGATCGTTTCAAAATGTCAAGCATAAGAAAAATTCAAAGTGCTATAACTCAATCATTTTTTAAGATACAGACAAAATAAAAAGTGTTCTGGAATCGTTGTTTTAAGTTCTAACACATAAAAGAAAAATACTTTTCAACTTTTATTTTTTTTTGCATTTAATTTTAAATTTAAAATTTTTTTAAATGGCCGCCATTTTGAAACAAGATGGCGGATGATGCTGGCTAACGAACTCGGTCGAGACATTTGTATGTACCATGTACATACCAAGTTTCATTCAAATCGGTTCATAAATGCGATAGTTATCGCATGACAAAAATCAGATATATATATATATATATATATATATATATATATATATATATATATATATATATATATATATACAGGGTGTTTGGCTACCACACCGACAAACTTTAAGGGATGATAGTACGCATGAAGACAAACATAATTAAATGGGAAACCATGGGGCACAAACGTCTTCTGTAGGAGCTAGGGATCATTAAAATTTAGAGTTCAAAACTTCAAACGATGATAGAAAACGGAAAAAAAGGGTCGATTCGTTTGCGGTTTTCACTCAAATCATTCTTTATATTACGATTTTTTTAGAAAAAAATTTTAAAGGTTACTTTCAAAAATTATCGATAGAAGGCGCTTTAGACTTTGGAGTAACGAACAACTACTTTTCACCGTTATTTTCTGCATGGGGTTGAATTTATTCTAAAGTTTAGAATTTAACTTAAATTTTAAGTTTAAAATCGGAAACATTCGGATCGGGTAACTAGCGAAAATTTAACTGTGAACAGATGGGGAGATTTTAAACGGTCATAAATATTTGACAAACAAAGCAATTTTATTGCGATTTGCGTGTAGATCATTCCCTTGGTAATTATTTTATCAAAACGACGTACAACTTTGGTGTCCTGATTTTTTGATAGAGGGCGCTTCCGACACATCTCCGACATTTCAATGGCATTACTCCTGGGCGTTTTACTACCAGACCAACATACCTTCAGGAACTGTTAGGGGTGCAAAGACGATTCGGAATTACATAGGAATGTAACGTTGAAAATGATTTTTTTGCGAGTTACTGTTAAAGGAAGCATTGAAAAAAGGCTATAGAAACAGTAGAGAAAGAGCAACACGTTAATGTGACAGAAAGCAGTTTATTTAAATGTTTTACAACAGTAGGTGTTCGAAATTACGACCAGAAGTAGTTCGGCATGCTTGATAGCGGCGTCGCATGGAATTCCTCACGCTTTGAAAGATTCCTGGCATCTCTGATAGCTTTCTGGCAAGCTACAGAAATACCAGATGCGAGGTCTTTAACTGATGGTACGGGAGTCTCATACACCCAACTTTTTATTTGACCCCAGCAGAAGAAGTCGATACATGATAGGTCTGGTGATCTGGCAGGCCACCACGACCTATCCACCGTTTCCCAGATGTTACTTTGAAGTGTCGGCAAATGGCATTGGTAAAATGTGGAGGAGCCCCATCGGGCTGTGCATCTTTCAAATACTTCATTCTGCTACCTTTGGATCCGGTTCGCGATTGATCACTTAAAATTGATCGTTGCTCACACGCATTATCGTTTAGCGAGATCGACCGTCGCTGTCAAACTTGCCGGACTACTTTTGGTCGTAATTTCGAACACCTTTTGTAGTAAAACCTTTAAATAAACTGTTTTATGTCACATGGTGTCACATGGTTTATGTCACATGGTGTTGCTCTTTCTCAACTGTTTTTGTTGCTATCTTTTCTGCTTCCTTTAACCATAACTCGCAAAAAAGGCATTTCTAACGTTACATTCCTATGTGATTCCGAGTCATCTTTGTGTCCCTAACACTTCCTGGAAGTAAGTTGGTCTGGTAGTAAAACACCCAGGAGTAATGCTATTGAAGTGTCGGAGATGTGTCGAAAGCGCCATCTATCAAAAAATGAGGACACCACAGCTGTACGTCATTTTGAATAAAATAATTACCAAGGAAATGACTTTCACGCAAACCGCAACAAAATCGATCAGTTTGTCTAATGTTTATGAGCGCTTAAAATCTTCCCCTCTGTTCACAGTTCAATTTTCGCTAGTTACCCGAACCCAATTTTTTCGATTTTGGACTTAAAATTTAAGTTAAAGTCTAAACTTTGGAAAATTTTCAACCCCATGCAGAAAATAATGGTAAAAAGTAGTTGTTCATTACTTTAAAGTCTAAAGCGCCCTCTATAGATAATTTTTTAAAGTAACCTTTAAAATTTTTTTCTAAAGAAATCGTAATATAAAGAATGATTTTAGTGAAAACCGCAAACGAATCGACCCTTTTTTTTCGTTTCTTTCATCGTTTGAAATTTTGGACCCTAAACTTTAATGGCCCCCAGCTCCTACAGAAGACGTTTGCGTTCCATGGTTATCTGCTTAATAATGTTTGTCTTCATGTGTACTATCTATATATATATATATATATATATATATATATATATATATATATATATATATATATATATATATATATATATATATGTCAACATTTGAACGGAGGGTGATTTTGAGGTCCTGGGGTCATGATCGGTGAAAATATGCCAATTTTCTGGAAGTGCTTTCCTCCGGACGGCTGCAATAGGTAGCTTTTTACTTTTTGTAATGAAAGCTACCTAAAAAGAAAAAATAGCTTGACGGATTTTTTTTAAAAAGGAACTATTACGTTATATTGGAAATATAATTAAAGAAAAGAAAGTGAATATATAACAGCATCTGAGTTTGCAAAAACGTACTGAAACATGATAAAAGTCAAACTATGTTAATATTGTCATATTGTAACATTTTGAAGTTCTCTGATTTTGTTTTCGCCTTTTTTAAGACAATTTTATGAATATCTGCATGTGCGTATGTACGTGTATTATAATTTTCGCCATGTCTCTAGAGCTGATTGTTAGGGATGAAACTGGGTTTATCTCTAATCTTTATTTAGTTTTTGTTAGTGAAATTTCACTTAACTTCGAAATCTGCTTCCGCCTGTAGGCCGAGCCGGCAGGGATTTTTTAAATTATAATCGCACTTAATCTTTGATAATGTTTCAACTCATATTAAAATCAATACTCGTTATTTAAATGTATAGATATGATTGCAATAGATCTTTTCATAAATCATTTATAATAGACCTGGAGTATTGGATTTTTATTCCATTTTTTGATCGACATCTGAATAAGGCAACATATTACTTTTCCACGGTTAAAAAAATTTCTAGCTACGTATATTCAAAAGTATCATCATTCTGTCCTTGTGATTTATTCTATGAAAGAGCAATGCTAACACTACAGGAAATTGTCTTCTATGCAGTTTAAATGGTATTATGTTTGTATTATTCTCTCTTGTATCTAGATTATTACAGGGAAGAAATGCAACTTCTGCAGGATGATCCCCCAGTCATTATTTTATGGGCTATAAACTGCTCATGCAGCTCTACTATTTGTAATCTTGTTCCAGAGGGCATTCTAAACACTTAAATTTAGAATAAGAGTAACAACGGATCCTAATTTCAGTTGCAGTTTATGTACAGGGAATTTCAGGAAAATTCACCGAAATTAGATATTCAATTTGATATACTAACTGAACATCTTAATCTGTATGATATACATTTCGATGTTTAGCAGTATGTATGCTTTCTAATATATGAACCTTTTCCTCAACCAAATTTAATATTTTTGTTATTTATTATCTTTACATAACCATTGTGACAGGACACTGTAATTCTACCTAATAAGCTTGATTTATAGAAAATAGATGCGTCATAAATATCTTCTATTATGTCTGAAAATTTCCAGCTTTTTGAGATTCGTAAAGTTTGCATGGTTAAACAGCCAGTGTCTAATAATCAGCTTGCATGTTCGACATGAGATGATCTCATATTTTTTGTTGTTTTAGTTTGGGTGCATTTTGGCCAAATTGTGCTTTAATGTGGAATTAATATCTTTTAAGGGCGAAGTATATTTCAAAACCAGTAACATTTGACGAAAAATCTCTACTGAAAATTACAAATTTAATTTCCAAAAGGTCTGCTGTCATTAAAAAGAACTCGGCGTACTACTGCTTTTCTTGGAATCATTGAAGTTCGTCTCAAACTATTACATCTGATTCATATAAGTTAACTTTGTTGTCACGATTTTTCAAATAACATTTGGAATATGAATTTATTTCTATTAGCAATATAAATGCACGAAGAGCTGCTGTTTCTTCTAGCAACAATGTGGAAGCAATTTCTGTCCAGGCAACAGTGATAACTCTTTCACATTTGCACGCAAAAAATTTAATAAGACAAGTATAATTACACGTTTTGCCAGTTTCATCAGATCCACCTAGAGAATTTCATCTCTTTTTGTCAGTATCGAAGGTAACATCCAACTGATTATAAATAATTGATCCTTATTGAAATTTCTTTTCTATTCTTTTAGTTGACTCCTGTTCTAGTGTTAAATTTCGTGCTCTCTCTGTCTCAATGAATTATAAGTATGTATTAGGATCGGGTAGATTAAACTGTTTACATATAAAACTTTCATGTTTTAAGACTGAGGCTATGTGCTGTAAAGCTCGATATTCATAATTATCGAGAAATCCTTCCAAGAAATATTTTTTTTTGTATTTGTCCCTAACATTCGAAGCAGTGATTAATTTTTCCCCAGTAAGGTCAGTGTCGTAAACTAATCTCAGTTGACTGGGTTCATAGATTCAACAGATTCACCAAAAGTTTCATAAATAGTTGCGTCAGTATATAATAGGTTTCTGGCTACTGCAGCTTCCTTGTAAGACTCATATCTTTTTTCCTTATAAAGTTTCAGATCGTTGTGATGTGGCACCTAGTGAAATGAAATTAATCCGGATCAGAAGGTTTTCTTTTCATATTAAGTTTATTTTAAATGTTGAAATATTGCTGTACAAATATTTACACTACCAGACAATCTGGTAATTCTCAATTATTCAATAAATATAACATTCAAATGCTGCATAAAATTCAACAATTATAATAAAAACTAAACATTCCAAAACATTGCGATCATCTAGGCAACGAAGAATTGGTTGCCATTTAGCATCGTATAAATACGTCGCTCGCAGGCGACCCATGTTACGTGATCACTTTCATCAGAGAAGATTTCGCAACACCTGGAGCAAAGTACAATAATAGTTTTAAGTAAAATAATCTTTCAGAACCTTTTGGGTTTACACAACAGACTCTACCAATAATTTTAATTTTCTTGTCACGTTTAATTTTATTATTATAATTATTATTACGATACAGAAAGTTGAAATCAGGTATAATTTTATAATGGATATTTCGAGCAGCAGGATCAACTTTGTCAAATTCAAAATATGCCGTAAAGATTGTTTTTTAAGCTACCTTCTTATCGCCTTCTTTATAGAATTAATTTTGTTACAGATGCAGATGGACAGACAATTTATAAATTGAATGTGATCTACCATGTAATGGCATTTCTAATATTCTCCCCGCTGGACACATACGCCACATATATATACCATCAACAAATGAAGTAATTTTATTATAAATTTCTTTATTGATTATTTCATTATTATTATACAGTTTTTAAGAACTGAATTGAGCTCTGTCGTATCTTTTGTGGTTATATTTGTAAATATATTTAGTTGCTTATACTGAAGTGCAATATTGCCCTTTAATGTAAAAATTTTGTTAATTAAACTTCTGTTTGAAACAAAAACGTTTTTGGAAATATTTTAGACCATTCTACTTTTTTCTTTAAACACGGTAAATCATTTGTATGCGCTACGTATAACATGAGTTTAATAACTTTTGCTTTTAATGGCCATTCCTCCGGTATCTCTAACGATATGCAATTATTCATTAGTTCTTGAAATTTGGTTTTTGATCATGTGTTATCTTAAAAAGCATGTGTGCATATGGCAATCCACGTTTTTGGAACTCTATCGTATATACATATGCAATATAGTCCCAAATATTTTCCCGCTTGTTATTTATTCTTGATTTTTCTTTAATTTTAATCGGAATAATCTGACAAAAAGTAATGGAGTATCATATGATTTTATCTTAATGTGTTTAATTTTATTCAATGCTTCCTTCAATTCTGGCCAACTAGGATTACATGTCATGGTTACAAAAAAGATAATGTCTCCCATGGTTTCACACAATGACCATTACATAATGATATAATTGTTGCATATGTCTTGGGGGCCTTATAAATGAAGTAGGTGGCACAAATGTATTTTCCAGTTTTGCCCAATTCTGAAAATTATTTGAGTCATTTAATATACTTTTTTCGAGACATGATCCATTAGTCCCTGATAATATCCGATTCTCAGTTTATCTTGATTATGTAAATAGTAATTAAAATGCTGATTTTCTATATGAATGTACGCTTGAATAACATAGTGTTGGTGCAATCTGCCTTCATGATAAATTGTACTGAAATTATCTATATCTCTACACATCATGCAGTAAGTATAGCATTGTAGAACCGATGTCAGATTTGTTTTATTGTTTCTTGTCACGAATATACCGGGAATATATATCCAGCCTAAAATATTACTTGTAAACAATAAGTCAAAATTCATAGGGTCTATGTGCATAGCTAGTTTTGGTACACTATATGGACAAAGGTGACCGGCCATTTGCGATTTTAGACGTTTTGATAAATATATCTAGAAAAAACATGAGGAATTATTCTGAAAATCTAGGAACGTACACAGAATAGTACGGGACATATATTTCTGCTAAGATTTTTATACCGAAATCCCATAGGGGGCTGTCAACAAATTGAAAATGAAAGAAGGTCTTTTGAATAACCCTATCAAAAATAATGTAGCAAAAGCGTTCAAACTGTAGATTATGATTATTTGGCTTATTATAATAAATTGTGTTCATTTCTTATGAGGACAACTTTTATACTCGTAGAGAAATTAAGGTTTTTATAAAAACAGTCCAAAATTTTGCCAAGTTTTTTGCTTTTAAATTAATTTTTTTATTCCAGAAAATATGGCAAACAAGAATGTACACAACAATCTGTAATCAGAGTTAAAAAATAATAAAAATTGTATTAAAATTGAGCAGATTTACTAAGAAATGTTTCTCTGCACATGGGCGAATGCAATCAAAATATAATGAACATAATATGCTAGCTAAATGTATAGAGCAACGTTTGTATAAGTCTCAAAAACATACCTTGAAAATTCTTAAACTTATCGTTGATAGAATAAGCTCAAAATCCGTTGTTCACGAGATGAAAAAAAAAATGAGGGTCTGTACCCATATTTTTATCAATTAGTGATAACATAGCATTCACAATATAGCCTGTATCACTATATTTTGATATAGCCCCACATCGTTTTTTTTGTCTTGTGGAAACAATGGATTTTGAGCTTATTTTATAGACGATAATTTTGAGAATTTTCAAGCTTTTTTTTTATACTTTCACAAAAGCTGCTTTATACATTTACCTAATATATTAAACACTTACATTTTGATTACAACATTGTAAATCTTTATTTATGCAACTATCTTTAAAAAAAAACAAGTTCGAGAAATCCCCCCCCCCCTCTAAAAAGTAAAAGATAAAAAACAAGTTGCAATTACAGAAATTGCATGACCTAAAATCCCACCAAATGACCACTTATTCTTTTGAATTTATGCCAAATGCACAATTTGTCTCCTCCGTAGTGTATTTTACCGGCATTTTATTTTTCTTGTTCATCTGCTTATTTAAAAGGAAAGAGTAGTTTGTAAAGAAAGGGAATTAATAATCAAAGAATTAAATTGTTTAACAGAAGAATTTATTTTTCACAGGTTTCTAGAGACTATTATATATTAAAATTATGAAGTAGTTTTGTTGATAACTCTTTTAATATAGCCATGAGACACTTACGTGAATTTTAAAGTGTATTATAGAACAATTTTAAATCAATCATACGCGTTAACAAAATATTAAAAAAACTCTATGTAAATAATTTGAAATTGGTATTAAAAAATGATTTCACATATAATAATAATAAGTTTAAATAATACAGTTCTTGACTGAATACGTGCGAATATCAAATTTTATTTTTAAAAAATCTAAGCTATTTAAAAGAATGAACAAAAATAAGCCTGAAAATTGGGTTACTTGTATCCAAAATGTGACACTTTTTGTACAGTTATTACCAAATTGTAACTTAAGAAACACTATTTGTGTTAATAACCGAATTATCACTAGTGTTGTGATATTTTTTTAAAACTTTCTTTCTATTTCAAACAGAAATTTTTATTTTTAACACTTTCCAACAAAGTTGAAAAGTGTTTCTGCTTTCGGTTTGTCTGTCTGTCTGGCCGCGCTCATTATTTGCGCTCATTGATTCATTATTAATGCATAAAAAAAAAGTTCAACAAAGTTGAAAAATGTTTATAATTTCTATTTCTCTGGCCGTCTGTCTATGTTCTAACTCGTAAATACACTCGGATTGCCATGAAATTTTTGGAGGTTATTGATGTTTACTCTAGCATAAGCCCTATTGAAAATGAAGTTTCTACCATGATTAGTTTATTTACAGGGATAGTCAAAACTTTTCCATTACATCACGGCCTATGGAGAAAAATCGTTTCAAATGATTTTTAACACCCTGTTGCACCCTGTTATACGTATTCAAATTTATATGCATTTATAAAAAGAATAAAATATGCATTTTGTAAAGTATGCAATGAAAAGAATCGTTATTATTCATATACAAGGCCACACGAAAGAATTCCATTGCATAATAATAAAGGAAGGGATTGTTTGCGACGTATTTTAAGTGAGAGTGAGTAAATGTTTGCATATTATATGATGTGTGCTAATATGTACACAATTTAGATATACAGGATTACCCAAAAGATCTACGAAAGGTTACTGAATATGAGCGTAATTTACTTACAGGTGGTTTTCAAATAAGTTATGCATTTTTTCTTTGAACTGCATTCATTTTACTAAGAAATATTTGTAGAATGTAGATAAAATGATATACAGGGTCACGCAAAGAAATGGATACATAGTCACTTTTGGATAACAATTTATGGAAATGTGATTTAAGTAATTTTAGGAATATTTTTGTTTGAACTGAATTTTAGTAACATACTTTCGTGTATTAAAGGTACTAGTTAAACTACAGGGCTGAACAAAAGTGTTCCAGTATGTTTCAATCTATTAGTATAAATTGCTGAAAGGAAAATTTCAACCAGTTAAGCTTCTTCTTTCTAAACTAAATTTCCTTGTTTTATAGTTTATATATCAATATAGTCTATATAGTCTATATATTAACCGACAGATCAAATACAGGGCTGTTTAAAAGTATTGGAATACATATTTAGCTATGGATAGTAATACCTTATTTCCCTGAATAACGAAGTTTAGTTGAAGAATTCAAGAAATATTTGAAAGTGTTTCATAATCTATGCTTAACGCATGATTTTTCTCACTTGCTTATACATGTTATTGATTATTGAATTTTGTGCTCAATTAACCCATTGTTTTGATTGCTTAGATTCAAGCATTTTGTTTTCTGAAAAAAAAAGTAAAATGCCATTGAAATAGCCGAATGGGTCAAGCAGAATTTATGATGTAGAAATAGCCTAAGTAGTGTCATTTGAAGTATTAAATTGTTTATTAAAATTCTAAGTTAAAGTGAAAAGTGCTTCGATAATACCTTATAATTTTTGTAATGCTAAAGAGGGTTGGCGCAATCTCTGGTCAAACGATCGGCTGTCCACGAAATGGTGTCTTATTAGGGGCCCCAAGAATCTCGATACAATTCGAAATAACATTGTTAGTTCCACTCTATTGCAACAACCTAAACAGTCCTCCACTGTCAGTGAATTTGATTGCTGCGAGAGCAGTCATCCACCAGTAAGTTTGAATAGATAAGTGACGAAATCATACAGGATTTATATGATAAATGAAACAGAAATTTTCATTCATTTTTCGTGGTGGAATTTTCTCTAGAAGTTATTCGGGCCCTGACATGATACAAAAGCATCAATCGCCATCTTATAGTTACATCTTCAGTTACTCGCAACCGGTAGGCACAATCTCTTTTTTTTTTATTTAAATTTTTTAAAATTATAAGTATGTTTAGGAAATTTCAAAAAATTAAACAATATTTTTGACTACTCATTTTACCCCAATACCAATTTTACTCGACCTGACCCCATTAATGTTCATTAATCCTTTAATTTATGGAAAAATGGTAATAGAGGTATCTAATGATCTGCCGGAAGCGAAGTGGTGCATAAGCCAAAAATTGATACCACTAGTAGTAAATGCAGTCGTAAGTTTAGCAATGTTTTTTCCGTAGAATCAAAACATGAAAACATGTAAGACTGGGTGCAGGAAAACGTAATGCTAATTCTACGAATCAACCACTAGTGGTATTAATTTTTGGCTTATGCACACCTTCACTTCCGTCAGACATGGATCATTATGCTCCCCTATTACTACTCTTCGATAAAACAAAGGATTTTTTCTTGTGCTCGATACCATAGGGTTTTGTGCTGTTGGACTATGTGTTGTTGGACTATGTGCTATGTATTGTGCTGTTGGACTATGAGAGTGTCCAATAAAACTTTTATTGTGTCATAATTCAGTGTCCTGAAAATAATTATTGTCAATCCAATTTGAATTAGGATAGAACACATTGTATTTTTGAGTAGATACTTGTTTTGCGACCCCACATTATAGGGTGAATTCGAAATTTCTTAATGCTGGCTGTCATCCCTCTGAATTTGTCAATCGAGTTTGGCAACATACTTGTGTATGTTCATTTTAACAACATAAAGTACTATAATGATATTAGAGATAAGATTATAGATTTTATTCATAATTATAATAAAATATGAGTTATGATAAAAAGTTAATTAAATCCAATTGATTTTTTTAAATCATCAGATATTAAAACATTCACCTTTTATATAAACATTTTAATAAAAATTTTAATTTTACTTAAGAAAAGTGTTATAATAAAAATGAAAGACATTGACATGTTTTTGAACCGTCAAATAAGTTCCATAATCATAATATAAATGAAATTTTATTTATATTATGATTATGGACCTTATTTGACGATTCCGAAACATGTCAATGTCTTTTATGTTTATTATAACGCCTTTCTTAAGTAAAATTAAAATTTTTATTAAAAAATATGGTTAATTATTTTTTCTCTATATTTCGTATTCGAACTGGGTTTGAGTTAAAATGTGTCGGGTTCAGGCCTATTTTCCTGTTTAATTTTTTTCGCCGGGTTTCGAACTTTTTTAAAAAGAATTCATTCAGGATTATATTTTGTATCAGACAAAAGTAGAATTAGGAATAATTATCATTCTAATACAACAAAAACACACATGATTTTAGAACATTACTGTTTGTATCCGGTTTCACCATCCAATTAAATAAATGGAATTAAAAAAAAATCGTGTCTTAGATTCGATTAAATACAGCACTATCACAAAATATTAAATGACATATATATATATATACAAAACATTTTTGAAAATTTAAATGATATAATGCACACGAATAATCAAAAACTTCCATTAATTACCCTGTCTCAGTTATCATACTTAAACTTAAATGAAAAAGTTTAAAATTTCTGCAGGAAAAAAGCCGATGCAAAATCATACTTGAATACAACACAAATTATAAATCAGGGTTGGCAAGTTTTTGACATGCGACAGTTTTTGACGGTTTTAACCATGGTTTAAACCGTCATGTCAAAAACCTCTTTGTCAAAAATGGCTAAAACTGTCAAAAACCTAAATTTATATGTAAATAAAAATATTTATTTACATATATATATCTACCTATATTTATATTTAATAAGTAAAATTTCTTTGCTTTTAATAAGGAAAATGTTTCTAAATATGTTGTAGGAAAAATAAATTTAAATTTTAAAAACATATTTTGAATAGTAAACAAAATCTCAGACTTTGGCAAACTTATCTTTTGTAATATTATTTATTAAATTTTAATGTGTGATTCAAAATATGAAGGGATTACATTATGAAGAAATTTATTTATAACCAAACTTAGTGTATCGTTTAAAATAATATAAAAGATTAGACAAGTTCCGTAATTAATTAGAAACAGAAAATTGTTCAAAACTGGTTATGTGCTACCGTATGATACGTGGGACAAATGAATTGCATTATTGAACTAAATTTCTACTTTGATAATTTCATTTGGATTGATTTAGATTATGTAATCAAATTAATTGGAAATATTTAATGAATGTTTTATTTTTTTAAATTATGTATTTTATAAGATAATAAAAAAAACTACATAATATTTTGTGTTTTAGAAGTATTTTGTAGATTTTTTCTGTTTTGACTTTTACAATTGTTAGTTAGTTTTTCAAAAAAAATCAGTAATTCTGAATTGTAAATTATCAGTCTTTTTTTGAATTTATAACTAACATAAAGATAATAAAAAACATCTGAGTATCTATTTACAATATTCAGCCTATTTATTTACTATGTTGAAAAATTAGCTTATACAAATACTTTCTTATTTTTTTTTTTTTTTTTTTTTTTTTTTTTTTACTGAATGCTATAAAATTTTGTTAAATATCTTAAGTATTCAGTTGTTGAATAATTACTTCTCGTCTTACCTTGCTTTGAAAATAAGCATTATTTGTATTCTTAATACTATTAGTGTGTGTGTTGTGGGACGGGGTAGAGATAAAAATGGTTTATAACGTGTAATAATCATACATATAATAAATTATATGCATTATATTTAAATTCAAATTAACCTATTAGATATTATGTATACAATCAGGTGTGTGAGAAGGGGGGGGGGGCAGTTGCCCCATGCACGGAAATTTAGGGGGCACTATCCAAATTTATACAACAAACGTTATTTTTTGGCCTGTCACAAGAAAAAGTTGGGTAGAGGGGCACCAAATTCTAACTTTGCCCCTGTCACAATTTTCTCTTTACACGCTTCTGTATATAATGTGTATAGCATTTAAAAAAAAATTAAACACAAGTATCAAGTTTTACACTTTTGAAAATCCTGCATTTATAACACTTAACTTGTTAACACTTGTAAATACTAACTATGACAAAATGCATACTAAATAACTTTAGATTTTTTAAAATATTAAAATAATAAATAAACGAGATATTTAAACATAATTTTTGTGCAAATATTTCTGCATGCCCATTTCAAGATACATTTCTGAGATTTGAAATCTATCATTTTTACCTTAATTTTTATTAATTAGAAATATTTAAAAACCAGCTAATTACCCACAATATAATTAAATTTCAGCATAATGTATGCCAACTGTTGCTAATTTAAAAATTTAACAACAAACTCTAGTGCATCACAGCAGATTGTAACTCTATGGGTTTTCGACAGGTTTTTGACGGTTTAATCCGGTTTAAACCGTCGTCATGTCAAAAAACATTTTTTGACGTCAAAAACCCAACCCTGTTATAAATGCATAAATAAATAAACCAATTCAAATATAAACTACAAAAAATTCTTTTATATATTGTATTTATATTCTTGGATATTTACTTAGATTTTTTATAGTAAATATTCAGAGTTTAGATTTTTGTCGTAAGAATTCGATTTGTAAGCAAACTTAAAAAAAAAAGAAGGAATCTAATAAATGGTATCTTCTAAAAAATATCTAAAAAACAATAAAAAAGAAGCAACATCTTATAAACATAGATTATCAAAAGTTTTTTTCTGAATATTCTTTACACATATAGGCATACTTGATTATCCGAATAAAACCACGTTTTTACTGTAAAACTGAAAAAATTCATTGGAAAAAAATGTCTTTACTATAAAAATATGACATATGTTTACATAACATAGCTTACACTATATGTTACACAAGATCATATTTATCTGTTGAAAATTTTCTACAAAAAATAATTGAAACAAAATAAATACAAGTCATAAAAAGAATTTCCTTTAGATTAGAGAAGTTTTCCATTTTTGAGTATAGGTGGTTTTACATCATCGCAAATTTCAGAAGATAATCTTCCTCTTGTATAATCCGAAAAGTTTTTGTCATTAAATTACTCAAAATATTTAGACACTAAAGGAGGTGGGTCAATAAGGGCTATATTTCGCCCATCATATACCCGGAAAAAAAAGTTTCGAATTCCGATGATTGTTCTATGGATTTGTATAGTTAAAGATATGTATTTTTGTTTAATGTAAGTTTTATGTGATAAATAAAATAGTAAGTCATGAAAATTATAGCCCGAAAGTAGAGTGTTTTGGCTTTTTTTCTGCATTTTTGACGTTTTTTGAGTCTTTCAATTAATTTTTTATTTAGAAGAGCTCGATGAACCCAATTAATTTTGACATGCACTGATTCTACTCTTTATAAGCTTTTATATGAGCATTATTTTATTTGGGTTCAGTGTGCGCTTCTACCTGTAAAATAAAAAAAATGCATCATGTGAGAGAATCAAATGCACTACTACTATCGGAGCGCGTTCACACTTCTTTTGACGTACTTAAAAAGTATTAATGTTGTTCAGACGTCAATGTTGTATTCTAAAATTTTTTCGTAAATATTTATTAAAGAAATTACTAATAAATAATGCTTGGATATCAATGTCATTGTTGTAAAATCTCGCAGAAAATTTTTCGTATCTGTTCTAACAGAAAAGTTATATTGATACTTAGATGTTCGAAAAACTGAGATTTACAGAGTGGTTCTAAATAGTGCTCTAAATGCAAATAATATGTATTTCGTGCTCTCCATTCTCTAAATACTTCTATTACTTCTTTTGATGTAACAATAAGAGATTATGCGTCAACGATTACTGTCGATGAGACCACAAATAAGAAACCTAATATGCATTTAATCAATATTTCATTTTCACAACACTTGTTGTATAATATATAAAGGTAAGAACTGCCTTATTGTAGCAAAAGCTATTGAACGCAAGCCTTTATATAAACTAATATCTGTATTTTGTCGCGAAAACGATGCTGAAAAACTCATATTACTTGATCGGTAAATTGACTCTACGTTTTGTTAAGCATATGGTATTCGTCATTACTTCAAATTACATTTTCGATGTCTTCGTTCCTTACTTCGCGGAAAGAAAGAACAATTACGCTAACACACTTAAAAACAAATAGAAAAAATATTCATATAATATCAGAGAGTGGCTGAAGCCAAATGATGTTGAGAGTATTGATATATTTTACCGGGATTGTTTGGAACGTCTGCACGAAATTGATATTGAACATGAAATGCCAAGATTTTTAATTAAGCAGCAACAGTTTTCAACAAATGATATTAAGGGACACCTCTCGTAATCCAAATTTGATTTTTCAGCGCACAATTTCTAAAACCTATACAGTCGAAGCTCGTTTTTGCGAAATCGTAGGGAACACTGAAATGGTTCGTAAAATAGAAAGTTCGTAAAATAGAAAATGATCAAAAATGACATAAATATGTACATTATTTATGTCTATTTTTATCAATATCCCCACTCTTCATAGATGATGCAATATTTTAAGATTATTTATTCTGAAATAAAGTTATATATAGTTTTTAAAATATATAAGAAAATTCAAAATGCAAATTTATGCACAGAAAAAAAAATTAGCACTCAGAAGAATATGTTATTAAGCTTTGAAAACATTACATGTGAAAACATAGACTGTATTAGTACTTAATGGATGAAAATACATAGATAAAAAAATTAGGAATGGAAATAATCACTTATCTTTTTTTGTTTTAAAATCACATTTTGGAAAATACATGTTTCCATTTTATCTATGCTTGAAATCATTTCACAATTATTGTTCACTTCAAAAAAGTGCCTTAGCCCTGACAACCATTGAGCTGCTTGTTTGACAGTCGGGCGTTGGATTATTTCATTTTCTTCTTGTTCCAAATCTGAAAGTTCTTCTTCCTTTTCACTTATTGCGTCAGCAATAATTTGTTCATCTGATACTTCTTCCGTACAAATCACGTCTGAATCTACACTCAAAAAGTCCTGGAATGAAATTTCAGGCAACAGTGGATTTCTTTTGCGAAGTTCATTCATGAGTAACTCATCTCCACTAATATCGTCGGCTACATTTTCTTGGTTTTCATTAATTAAGGTACTAAAGCATTTCTTGTTGAAATGATTTAGCTATTGTAGTCGCTTGAACATCATTCCAAGCACGTATTGACAAATGCATTGCACCCAGAATATCAATTTCATATGGCTGATTCAGCTCCAATCCCATGATTACTCTTTACAAAAGCACTCTTCTATATATGCGCTTGAAACTATTAATCACAATCTGATCCATCGGCTGTAAAATTGAAGTTACATTGGGTGGAAGAAACTCCACACGAATAGATTTAAGATCTGAGACTTCAACGTGAGCTGAACAGTTATCCACAATTAGCAAAATTTTACGTTTTTCCGAAACAAATTGACGATCCAAGTCTCTTAACCATTTTTCATAAATGTACCCTGTCATCCATGCATTTTGGTTAGCATGGTATGCAGCTTGTAATTTGTTAACATTTCTGAAGCATCTAGGCTTCAAATTTTTTCCAATGAAAAGCAAGGGCAGTTTTTGTGTTCCATTCATGTTGGCTGCCAACAAGATTGAGATTCTCTGCTTAGCCTTTTTGCTTCCGCTACATTTTTCACCTTTGAAGGTAAGTGTCTTTTCCGGCAGCATCTTAAAAAACAGACCTGTTTCGTCCGCGTTAAAGACATCCTCTGGAGCATATTCAGTTAGCAATGCTTTTAAATCGCGTTCTTTCCATTCATTTACCAAATTCGTATTTGCTGTTCCACTTTCACCGCACAATTTTCTAAAGCTCAAAAACTGCCTGGACTTATATTTTTGTAACCAACCATCTGAGGCCTTGAAATCTTTGATGTTCAGCTTCAAAGCAAAAGAATTCGATTGTTCTTTAAGAGATTACCATCTATGGGAATGTTGAGTCCTCTCATTTTCCTCATCCAAGAAATCAAAGCTTTCTAGAATTGGGGGTGTTTTGCTTCTCTGAAATATTTACGAGAGGGGGTTTTTATTGGTGCTTCTATTTCCGACGATTTTCTCTCGAGATTTTAAAATTGTGGGGAGACTATTCTTTGGAATTCCATACTTTTTGGAAATTTCTGTCTTACTTAAGATTTTCTCATCGACTTCTTTTAAAATTTTCTTCTTAACCTCAACGGATAAGCACATGCGTTTCTTCAACTGCGACATACTGACATACTGTAATGTTCAGGCCCAATCTCCCTCTCGACTAACGAGACTTCTCAGATTGAGTAGTCCAGAAGGCATGAGAAAATAGACGATTACAGAATGCAATCTTTTAAAAGATTTCGTTTCCCCTTTCAACAATGACACCTGCTTGTACATTTAAGTTTCACTCGCCAATCAGAGGCTTTCCAGACATGTGCCTTTAAAATCTGTCATAATAAACCACGTGACGCTAAATAAATTTATTGTTACGCTGCCTCCCTCCCAAAAGCATGTGTGTGTGTGTGGGGGGGGGGATAACACATTCTTTAAATGCACCTGCTGTATTTTGCACCTGTTGAGAGTATAATTGACGTTGGCACTTCTTTTCGGTATTTAAAAAATAAAAAAAAAAAATAAAAAAATTGCAGAATTATAAAAGTTAAGTTCGCAAAAAAGAGATTTCCATAATCTGTAGTTCGTAAATGGGAGCGAAAATTTACATAGCGTCTATGGGAATGTATTCGGGACCACGCTCTAGTTCGTAAAATCGCAAGTATTCGCAAAAAAGAGGTTCGTAAAAACGAGCGTCTACTGTAATATTTGGATAGAAACACAGCGAAACATTATAACATAATAGTACTGTCAGTGTAAAGTACGCGAAAGTGTCATAGAGTGGTGGTTGCATGTTGTTTTCATATTATGGTTTCTGGCTTACACTACTACTGTAATCGCTCAATCAAAATTAAAAAACAAAATATCGAATATGTTCATATAATGTACAAGACGCGGCCGCTGGATGGTCCATTAGGGATTCTGGTGAAGCAATCAATATCGGAAATAATCTAAAACATATTGTCCAAAAAGTCTGAAACTGTATGATTATTATTATTAATATTATTTGTTATTTATTATTTCCGATATTTCATGTATTGAAATAATAATCTTAGTGAGCTCCATTTATCTTAATTTTACACTTATTGTTGTATTTACTATTGATTATATGGATTGAAACTAATGACAATTGTGTTTATGCTCATTAAAACACATAATATTTACTTAAATCTATATTTTATTTTTCCATCAATTATTAAACTTTCATTCAAGATATTATTATTTTCTTACTTGTTATGAGGTATACTAATGAAAAAAAATGTATGTCACGTCTAGGTGCTGATGGGCGAAAAATGGCCCTTATTAGCCCACCTCCTTAGTTGTAGTTTTGTAGTACAAGCTGAAAATCCCTAATTTAGACAATTTTAAAGTGCATAATTCATTCTTGTATTTAATAGCAGTTAATAATACAAAAACAGTAAGCTGTTTCTGTTAGATCAAATCAGAACAAATTCCACATATTTGCGAATACGTCAATTGTTTTTTTGACAACCTTAATTTAAATGTCAATAGAACGAGTTTATTCTAGTGTAACGGCTAAAGTTGCAGTTTAAAGTTTTGAATTTTTGCAAAAGACGTAGGTTCGATCTCAAACCACGCAAAATTATTTCTGTAATATTTTTGTTAAGACTTTATTTCAAAATTGACATATTTTATTTGAAATTAAAGGCATATGATCTTTAATTATTAATATTACTTGAATACTTTATTATTTAATAAAAAGTAACACTCAACAATATTTTGAAAAAAGATTTTGCATTTAAAATATTTAAGCTAAAATATCTTGCATGTAATTAATAACTGAATAAATTGAGCTGGTCTGCATTTTTTTAAAAATATTTTCTGACATTTATAAATAATATATGTGTGAGTGTGTCAGAAGGAAAAAATTGATATTCTTTTCCGAAAATAATATAACAAAAAGAAAAAATATCCATATAGAAGAGCTATATATTTTTTTTCATATCCATGGTTTAATATTTTAAAAAAATATAAAAATGTAAAATAAAATTCAAGGAAGAAAAAAAAAATAAATCGTTAACTGCATAAAACTTTAAATTTAGATTTTAGAAAATGAGACTGATAAAATTGAAATATATTGCAGGTTTTAATGGTCTTGTAGTTTAAATAAATGGATAAAAATAAATATTGTTATTTAAAAAAAATGCAATTTAACAAATTACAAAGACCATCTGGAAAAGAGCATTTTCAAAGACTCAAATTTTAAAGACTTATAAATAAATTCAATATTTAAATTAATAATAATAATAAACATCAGTTTTAGGATGATTATAACGAGTCATATATTACATACGCCGTACATTAAACATTAATATTCCTAGACCAATAATAATTTAAAAAAAATCAGTAGATTAAAGATAGACAACTTTAACTGCTTAAAATGTACATTTTTATTTGATGGAGTTAATCAGACTGACTTCTGAAAGCCTCATATTACGTGCAACATGGATTAAACATTAAAATTCCTGGACCCATCACAAGCAAATTTTAAATGAAATTTCAGCTTTACAATTTTTGGACCTGCGAATTTTTCAACTTGTTAACATCGAACAAATTAAATTTTTACATCATTGCGTAGAGAAAAAAATGCACATTTTAATGATATTTGTTTGAAATATCTATCATAATTTGTTTTTAAATTATTAATTTTTTAAAAAGTTTTTAATAACTCTTTTTGTCATCGTGGCAACAGAAGTGTTCAGTTTTTGAACATTAAACTTGGGCCAATCAGAAAGCGAATAAAAAAAAAAAAAAAAAAAAAAAAAAAAAACAGAAGTATTCCATGTTTGGACATTAAACTTGGATCAATCAGGAAGCGAATAAAATTAAATAAGTTGCGGAATTCAACCAATAAAAAGATTCAACTATACTTTAGATTTCCCAGTTCTCTACTGGGAACAACAACTATTTTTTTCCAAATAATTAAAAAAAAGATAAATACTTACTACTTTTAGGCAAAATTATAATAAAAAGCAAGTATAATTGTTTATAAATTATGAACTTAAACTTCCATTACTTCAATGAATAGGTTTGATTGATAGCGCTATTTATAGCCTTAAAGAAGCAAAGTAGAACCCGTCGAATTTGGACGAAAGAAATTATTTAAGAAGAAAGTGATTCCTTGATTTACAATAAGCCTACAAAATTAGTTACAATGAAAAATGCACCTTAAATTGGTAAGTCTAACAGTTAGACAAATGATATGTGAAATTAATTAAATACTATTTCCATAAAACTCAGTTTTAGAAATTATTAAAATTAAATCTTATCGATTGATATTTCTTCTAAGAAGTTAAATATAATAAAGATCTGTTATTATGACAAAGTTTTCAATTATGGCTCCTACGCTAACTATTTCAAAATGAAAAACAACAACATTTATTCCACTTTGACCCAATCAAGTGTTTTTCTGCGTGAAATATATACCCGATACCACTTTAACTATCTCGAAATTTACATAAGCATCTCTCATAACATTTTTCACTTTTTTTTAATGATATTTTTATTTTATTATTTTAAAACCATTTCAATTCAAAGCTTGAAAATTGAATTGATTGTCTTGATTGCTATTAGCTGGAAACAAATACTAAACTGTTTACTTTCTTTTAAATATAAATGAAAATTTCTGAAATAATCTGCATGTAATAAGTACGATAGACATAGACAGTATTCCTGTGACGTCACATAAGGTGAAATGACGATTTTTATAATCTGGAACACGAATTATTTATTACAAAGAAATTTTTTATTTCCTTGTCTAACTTGGTGAAGTGAATTTATCCAGTCAAGAATCATCAAGTTCTGTAACATAAATCGCTATTTTTTTTTAACAAAGACTTCCGACCACACCAAGAACATTGTATGTCACGGCTCTTCTATAAAGAAACACTAAATTTCTGCAAAGCATTATGTTTTATCAGTGTTATTAATCAGTGTTGTATCAGTATTTTTAAATGTATGATTTCGATTGCGTTATTTTCAAAAGAAAAGTATTTTCACCTCAAGCGTATTGCAAAGCAGCTCGTGTCAAAATGACACACTTCTACAAAACATATTTCAGTCTTAAGAATTAAAATACACGCTCTTTCTTAATAAAATTACATCAATTCCAAACGCTAAAACATTCCTGTTTTACGATCTATTCTTAAACTGCATCTATAGAAAAGTATACATATGACGTTATTATCGCTGAATAATACATTCACCCAGAAAAAAAGTAGCCATTTAAAAAGCAAATTAGGTATTTAATGATTCATATGCCTTCATTTATTTGTTTTAAATAGCTCCATATTTTATCGGAATTTATTCATTGGTATTTTTTGAATTTTCGAAAAAAAAAAAAAAAAAAAAAAGATTTTAGACACGGATTAAAAATTTTGCATTTTTTTCAGCTATTTGATAGAAATTAAGTTAAAAGCGGATAAAATACATTTTTGTAAAAAGAAAGTGTTTCATTGAATATAAAGTTAGTTTGTAATAAACTAAAAATCATTTAATTGATGAATAAAAACGAAATAAAACAAAAATTCAGCTGATTTTATAACAAACGAGATTTTAGACATAGCACAAATTTTAATTTCACTTTTTTCACTTTTTATAAGAAAGAGGCTACGAAAAAATACAGTAATCTGCTTTTTTCTGTTTAAATGTAATAGAAATGGAATGCTTTTGGTGCCACAATTAGAAAAGCGGTATTAAAAACTGAAAAAATATATGATATCTATAATTAAGATAAAGTTTTCAAACAAATTGCATTTAAAGTACATTTTGCCTCTGTACGATGGTATAAAAATTGAAAATATAGAATTTTTAGAAGCTTGAAGATTTCCTGTAAAAATAATTGCAAAACCGAAATATTTTATTTTAAATTTTAAAGTGTTGCCATTCTCGAAATGACGTATGCACTACGCTCAGATACGTTGGCCTTTATAATATAAATAGATAGATAGATAGATAGATTGAAATCACTTATGCAATATAGAAATTTGCCCCGATTTCAGTAATTTATTCATAAGCAACTAATTAAAAATTCACGAATTTTTCTAATGAAACATCACATTTATTTTTCGTAAAATCTTGACGGGCACTATATAGTTTCTAAAAATAAATAAATAAATAACTTAAATTTTGTTAAGTTTTGAAACTGAATATAAAAAGAAAGAAAAATAAATCAGCAATATACCACAAACACGAGTCATCATGAATTTCTTTAAACTTTTCACACATTTTGGCAAAACTTCCGGATCCGAATAATCCAATGTATTTACAGTAGTAATTAGAAAAATTATAAGTGAAAATATATTAACCATATCTATCTTGTACTGCTTTACATAACACTATATACACCGTACTTGTGAACATTATGAGGAATATTATGTCTCATAAAAATATGTTGTAAAGCAAATAATGAAATTCGAGGAAACAGCGATCATTGTTCATTCCAGGAAATGCTTGACTTGACATCGTTTTTTTATTTGCTTCTCAACCACTTTGTTTATTCAGACTCAGCAACTGAATTAGAAAACACAATAGTATGTATCAACTAATTATGTGGGGCACTGAAAGTCACGAAATGTAGCCATTTTTCTGTTTAACCTTGAATTTCCTCTTTTGTTATGCAGATTATTTTCTCACTGAAACTTCCTTAGTAAAAAAAAAAAAAAAAAAAAAAAAGAATAGTTTTTTTTTATAAAAAGTAGAATAATAATATTGACGATGCATTTTTTTTTCTATTCAACCAAATCGCAATGAAGGATGTTACACAATTGTTTTAAATATACAGTCGACTCTCGTTAATTCGAAATAGGATAAATCGAATCTTCGCTTAATTAGAACTAAACATTAATTCCGAAATTTTCAACAGCCAAATAACGTTAAAAATTTCCATTAATTCGAACTCGTTTTCTTTTGACTTTGTTTAATTTGAACTAACGAGATTCTGGTTTTTCATTTTTCCTTACTTTCTACTGGTTTTCAGATCCTTCAAATAACTTTCTTTCTTTTATTTTTGTCAGAATTGTTCTGAACAGTATACATATGAGGAGCCCAGAAGCCAAGGGTTATAAGTGACAAAATTGAAAAAAATGAGTTAAGTGCACAGGCTATCTGGAAATATGTCTATTTATTTATAGATAAACAGTTAAGAGTGATTTTTTTCATTATGTACTGAGTTATAGGGGTCAGTCACTTAACCTCTTTCCCAAAACTGTGAAACGTGTGGAGGCCAAGGGGTATAAGTGCAGTTGTGTCCGTTAACGTCTATATAGCAGAAGCACGACCAGCGACATACATACAAAGACATTTGCTTTTTTATGTATTAAATATATGCATTTTAACTGTTATCAAGTAAGGAAAATCGTGCGTTAAGCATGGATTATGAAACACTTTCCAACACTCCCTGAAATCTTTAAAATTTTTTGCTATTGAGGGTAATAAAGTGTTACTGTCCATTGCCAAATATGTATTCTGATACTTTTCAACAGCCCTATGTTTTATTTGTCGGTTGATATATACTGTATAATGGGAAAAATTTATTTAGCAAGAAAACGCATAACAGTTTGAAATTTCTTTTGCAGCAGTTTATACTAATAGATGGAAGCATACTTGTATACTTTTGTTCATCCTGTAGTTTATCTTGAACCTTTGTTATACGCCAGTATTTAGCTAAAATTTACTTCAAATTAAGCACACAGATTACTGAAATTACATTTCTAGAAATTATCATTTATCGATGACCATGTATAAAAATTTGTGTGTGATCCTGTGTATCATTTTATCTATATTTTACAAGCATTTCTTAGTAAACTGAATGAAGTTCAGCATAGAAATACAAGACTTATTTAAAAGCAATCTTTAAGTAAAGTGCGCTCATATTCTGTAACCTTTACGAGTATTTTTGTGTAGCCCTGTATATGAACTATAGCATTTATACATATCATATAACGTGTATAAATTTAGTGAAACTTAAAAGCACAAATCATAATTAAAATAGCATTTTGTTCATCCATCAATCATCATCGATAATTATACAGTACCTCGGATAGAAATTCGGTCCTATTTGAAATCTTTTTTTGTGTCCCTGTAAATACTGTGTACTTTGTATTATGTGCGAAATAATTTATATTAAGCCTCAGCGATATACATTAATTTTATTATACATGAAACTTGTAATATAATTAAAACAAGTCGCAAACAATTCCCTCTTTATCATTAGGTAATGTAAATCTTTTGTATGGTCTGTAAATAAATAATAACTATTCTTTTCACTTATGATTTTATAGAATGTCTATTTAGTGCAATTCATAAATGCATATAAATTTTAACTTGTGACAAGGTGTAACATATTTCATATTCATTTAAAACGATTTTTCCCATAACCCGTAATGTAACGGAAAAATTTTGATTGTCCTTGTAAATAAACTAATCATTTTAGAAACTTCATTTGCAATAAGTTCGTGTTGAGGTAAACATGAATAATTCTCAAAAATTTCAGGGCAATCCGAATATATTTACGAGAGTTAGGACAGACGGACTGACAAACCAAAATCATATTCACTTTTCAACTTTGTTGGTAAGTGTTAAAAAATATGAAATTCCAATGTTTCTAAACTTATAATAAAATTTTAAAACTTATATTAGAACAAAAGTTTTTCATTTCATTCATTTATATCAAAGTTGTTCATAAATTTTTCGTAAATTCATTTTTTTATTTCATAATTTTTCCTTTTTTAGAATTTATATTAAAACAAAATTTTGCCCTTTGATTTATTTTTACCAACATTAATCTTAATTTTTTCATAAATACAATTTTTTATTTAATAATTTTTCAGTTCTTGTGTTCATTCGGCACTTGTACCCTTTAGTTTTCAAGCAGTTTTTATTACTGCTTGGAAGCCAAGGGGTATAAGTGCCGAATGATGATAAATATTGCTTAATTATAAATTTAAAAAATATTCTATTCCACCTTTTTTTAAAATAGTTATTGAAACAAGAGTTCAAGGATCACTAAGAAATAAGCAAAATTTTCATATTTTAATTCATTCAATTACAGTTGATGTGTAACTTTGAACTCAATTTACTCGAAATCTAAATTTTGTCACTTGTACCCCATGGCTTCTGGGGTCCTCATATAGTGTCATGCATTCGATATCTGTTTTTTTAGTGCCCTGTCTTTCCATCAGTGACGCCTCCACCGCATCTTCTTAATTGTTTAAATGTTTGTTCCTAATCCCTTAATTAATTTATGTATTTATATCTTTTAATTTCATATTAAGTCATATTTCCATGATAACGGCCGAAATAAATTATGAAAATACTATAAAATCAATTCCTTTGCAATAGTACCCTTTTAAAATTTTTTTCTCTCATATATTCTATAATTCGAACTCTCGATAATTCAAACATTTCTTGTGGTCTCGTCGAGTTCGAATTAACGAGAGCCGACTGTATATGTATACTCATATACACATACATACACATAGATTTCATATTTACACACATAAGTGGTCTAATTTTCATGCTCTTTAATATATTTCAATATAGTTGAAATTGTTTACTTCGGTTCGCCGATCTGTGCTTTAACTCTCACAAGGGGCTGTGCAAATATAGCGTTGTTATTTTAGCGGGGAGGGGGGGGGGTCCGGCACATGATATCATAACATATCTCTGGTGGGACAGAGGGTTAGTCTTTTGATATCAACATCATTTTTGATCCCATCAAAATTTTCTCTTTTTATTTGTAACATGGTTTTTGGTTGAAAATAGTACGTTACGTTATTATCTTATTATTAAAATAACTAATTTAATTCTTAAATATGGAAAAGCCCAACGTTTGACATTCTTATTCTTTTTCGGATGTTTATGGATATACAATCAAATTTCAAGTAACCATATGTGAACCATATGCATTTTAAATGAAGCTTGTATTTATTAATAAACAAAAGAGAAACTGAAAGAATGTTGTCCACTTGCTTTGTTGATTAGAATTTCCATCTAAACTCCCACCCCTCCTAAGTTTGGGGCAAGTGCAACAAAATGTTATTTCAGTTGAATGCATTATGTAGCAAAAAGCTATTGTAATACTTTTAAATGGTAACTACTTCTTTGTTATTTGATACAAGCTATATCTTATTGATTTCTCTTCATTTGAATGAATAAAGTATGCGAAAAATAAATAAATGTAACGAGTTTTGTATATCACTCTAAACAACAGAAATTAATTCTAAAAATCCAAAACTTTGTGCATTTAGATAATGATATCATTACTGAGAGGGTGGAGGGGGGGGGAGGATTCGAGATATGATAACGTATGATATCGGAAGGGGGGGGGGGAGGAGTACTAAAAAATTGATAACGTTATATTTGCATAGCGCCGAAATATTCTCGGATTGATATGTAATATTTAAATGCTGTTGAGATTTACGGCAGTATGTTTACGATTGCTAATAAAGAGCTTAGAATTTATAGCTGATTTAAGAGAACATGCCAAAGAATTCCGTAGCATTATATTTTTTAAGGGGAAAATCATTTGGGCGGCATTGTATTGATGTTACAATATTTCGAACACAACGAAATTAAAGTTTACCAATGAGGTGGAATGCATTATGTTTTCTATAGATTATGGAATGCATATTATTTACGGTTGTAACACACCATTCCCTCCGCTCTGTTTTCTCAAAGCCCAGCGGGCGCTGTTTGCTTTTTGGTTCCTTGCACGGAACATTTTTTACCCCCCCCCCCTCCATGGGAGTTGTGAATTAGGCCAGCATAAAAGATGTCACGTCGTTGACACTTAAAATGTTGAACGCCTTAACGAAGGTGTATTTTGCTTATATATGCGCAGCTTATGTCTTCAAACCTCATCTTGAAATCGGTTATGTGTGTTTTGTGATGTTTTCGTAAAATAATTGTTTTGTGATGTCAAGAAAACTTCCATTCTTCACATCTCCGTTACTGGTTCAATTAAACCGAAGCATTTAAGCGAGAGATGCATTGAAAATTATTTATGGTCCTTGAGTCATATAAGTAATAATTAGCCTTTTTTATTGATTATTGTACTTTTTATGCTCTAAAATGTACAATAAAATAGAAAAAAACTTTATTTACCACTAAAGATTACAATCGAATTATGATACTTTTAAGAATGTCCTATTTTTTCCTATTCTAAAAACATGCTTTTTCGTCTTCAGAGCAGAAAAACGCTGAAAATTAAGAAAATTAAAAGTATCATAACTCTGTAAGTTTTGATTCAACAAAATGCTATAATGTCAAATAAAAAATGAAAACAGAGATAATAAAAGTCAATAAATAGAAAAAGTTTCAAAAGCATATTCATGCATTAAAACTAAGAATAAAAGAACAGAAAAAGCAATAGTGAGCTAAAATATTTTTCACGGAAAATATCTTATACCATTATATAATAAAATACTTGTATGCTTGCTTGTAAAACATTAAAAGAATTCTTTAATAGTAAAGCAAGCATTCTTTCTCTAATGAACGAATGAAGTTAAAAAATTTAATTACATAAAATATTTACTTGTTTCTCTAAAGTCAAAATAAAATTTTATACTATGAACCTAAACACGCTTAGCGTAAAGTAAACTATTTTGGTTGAGGTAAAATTTAATTAAATAAACGGAAAATTAATTAAATATTAATTTCTGAGAGAAAAAAACTGTTTAAATATTATTAAAACAATGTAAGATAAAAAAAATGTAAATATTTTCTTTCAATTTCGTGATGTGATTTTCTTCATATTACTTTCAAACATTTTTTTCCGAGATATATTTTGTAAAGAGTTTTAATTAAGAAAACCATCCTTAATTACGTTTCAATATTCCATTCATCTGAAAATTAAATTCCTCGCTTAACGTACTGTGAAACAAAGTTTCTTTTGTCTAGATTTTGCAAGAAAATTTTTGAAATAATTTTCATTAGATTCAGAAAGTAAACACAAGTGCGAACGTGTTTGGAATTTCAAGTTAACCAAGGGGTCAACGCTCGGGAATTTATTTTACTTGTTTTTCAAACCTGTTCATTAATTTTTCATTCTTCATTACAGATTGTAATTTAAAGTTAACAATGTTAAAAAAGGGATTTGAAATGCGAAATTGCAGATGGTAATAAAATTTGCGAACACACTTTGTAACCAAGTTAGGGTATTTTGTTTCATAAAGAAAAAACAGGTCTGTGATTAATGTTAACGTCATATTGCGGGTGGCAAGACTTGATAGAAAGTCTCACACGCTCATTCTGTTTAAAACTGAAAAAAAAAAAAAAAAAAAAAAAAAGTAAACACTCGAACATTGAGATTGTGACTTTTTTCTGGAATTGTATATTATTTTCTATAGATCATGGAGTGTATATCTTCAACGTGCAAATCTTCAACGTATGTAAGAAAACAAAGTAGAATTGACGAAGATCTGCAGACGTCGACACGATGGAGAACTCATTTTTGTCTTTTTTAAGATTTATTTCACACATAAACACACACGTGGACGAGCACGACACAAATTAACAAAAAATAGACTAGCATTTTTATAAAACACATTCCAGAACAAACCAGAAACAATGCTGCACCATCTCACTATATACAATAACTCCGAACTCCCGCGCTCAACTGAAAAATTGTTCTGTTTTGGAAATGTTCTTTCCTTTCTTTTCGGACGAGTAGCGCCATCTATCGCAGGCTTAGGAATTTAGTTCTCAGAATTAAGTTCTTTACAATATTATTATGGTTCAATTACAGGGACTCAATGAAATTTTTATATGGTTCTTGGGTCTTAGAAGTAATAATTAGAAAACCTTTTTTATGCTACATAAAGCATAATAAAATTGAAAAATAAACTTTACTGCAACCGAATTGTAGTACTTTTAAGAATTTTCTATTTTTTTTTTTTTTTTTTTGTATTCTAAAAACATGCTTTTTCGTCTTTAGAGTTGGAAAGCGCTGAAAATTAAAGCTTTAAAGCATCATAACTCGGTAAGCTTTGATTTAACAAAATGCTAAATGTAAATTAGAAAATGAAAACAGAGATAATAAAAGTCAATCGATGGAAAAATTTTCAAAACTATATTCATACATGTAAACTAAGAATAAAAGAACAGAAAAAGCAATAGTGAGCTAAAATGTTTTTCTTTGAAAATATTTTATACCATTATATAATACCATTATATGCTGCTCGTAAAATATGAAAAGAAATTCTTTAATACTAAAGCAAGCATTCTTTCTCTAATGACCGAATGAAGTTTTAAAAAATTCTCATTACATAAGATTTTTACTTGTTACTCTAACATACGCAAAAAGTCAAAATAAAATTATATAGTATGAACCTATAGACGCTTAGCGTAGGATAAAATATTTTGGTTGAGGTTAAATTTAATTAATTAAACAGAAAATTAATTAAACACTAATTTCCAACAGATTTTTTTTTTAAATATTAATAAAACAACGGAAAACAAAACTAGTCGTTGGGGGCCACCGTAATACTTACCCATCATGGATATGTATATGAAAATAAAACATGTGAAACTATTTATACAATGCATTGCAATTCATTAACAAAATTTAAATATTGTTAATATACATAGTAATGCTATATTAAAGAACTGCTGATGTACCAATTTCGACAAATTATATAAAACGCCAAACTACTCAAGTAGTACCGAACTGCGTAAAAGAAACATCCTTATAACTCCAAAAATAATAATTCTATTAACTAACAATTAACTGCTTCGGATTAAGCGTCTCATTTCCAATTAAAATATACTTTTGAATTGAAATTTGAATGAAATACAGGGTCATGAAAAATTGAAGAATGTGGAAAACAAGATTACAAATATCTCGGCAACTAATAATCCGATCGACTTCGTTCTATAAGCAAAATGTGTGTTATTTTATTGCCTTTTACGTCCATTCCTTAGAACAAAAAAATTCGAAAATTTTTATATACCTTTCATCAGAACGAATTTTTCGAGAGTCCGAAAAAAATAGTTCCGGATAATCGAGGTTGCTGATATTAAATAGGGTTCGTCCCATTCTTACATACTAACTACATACAAAATTTCAAGTCTCTATCTCAATTTGTTCGAGAGATAGAGCGTTTACAGACAGACAGACAGACGGACGGCAAAATTTTTTTTCTAAAAATATGTTTTTCGGAATCTCCACTATCTAAAACGTGTAAATCCGTCAAAAAAATTTTTTCGATTTTCAAAACGATTGCAAGACTTACCCTATACTACGTATGATGGGTAAGTAAAATGTAAATATTTTCTTTTAATTTCGTGTTATTTTCTTTCATATTACTTTCAAGCATTTTTTCCCCGAGATACATTTTGAAAAGAGTTTTAATTAAGAAAAAAAGTCCTTAATTACGTTTCGGTATTCCGTATATCTGAAAATTAAATTCCTAGCTTAACGCACTGTGAAAGAAAGTTTCTTTTGTCTCGATTTTGTGAGAAAGTTCTTGGAATGATTTCATTTGTTTCAGCAAGTAAACACAAGTGCGAACGTGTTTGAAATTCAAGTTAACCAGGGAGTCAACACTCCGAATTTTATCTTACTTGTTTTAAAAATCTGTTCAGTATTTTTCATTCTTCGTTTCAATTTGTAATTTAAATTTAACAATGTTAAAAAAAGATTTGAAATGCGAAATTGCAGTTGGTAATAAAATTTGCGAACACACTTTATAACCAAGTTGCGACAACTGTTTTATAAAGAAAAAAAAGGTGCGTGAGTAATTTCTACGTCATATTGCGGGTGGAAATACTTTATAGAAAGTCTCACACTCTTTTTCTATTTAAAACCGGAAAAAATAAAATTAAACATTCGAACATTGAGATAGGGACTTTTTTCCTGGCACTGCACACTGTTTTCTATAGATCATGGAGTGCATTTTATTATGGTTCAATAACAGGGAAGCATTGACATTTTTATATGGTTCTTGGGTCTTATAAGTAATAATTAGAAAACCTCTTTTATGCCACGTAAAACAGAATAAAATTGAAAAATAAACTTTATTACAGCCAAATTATGGTACTTTTAATAATTTTCTATTTTCCTTTATTCAAAAGACATGCTTTTTCGTCTTTTGAGCTGAAAAATATTGAAAAATAAGAAAATTTAGCATCATAACTCGGAAAGATTTGATTCTACAAAATGCTAAGTGTAAAATAGAAAATGAAAATGGAAATAATAAAAGTCAATAAATAGAAAATATTTCAAAAGCATATTCATACATGTAAACTAAGAAAAGAAACAGAAAAAGCAATAGTGAGCTAAAATGTTTTTCTTTGAACATACTCTTTACATTTCATCATAAAATACTTATACTTGTATGCCTGCTTGTAAAATACCAAAAGAAATTCTTTAATAGTAAAGCAAGCATTCTTTCTCTAATGAACGAATGAAGTAAAAAAAATCTAATTACATAAAATTTGTACTTGTTTCTCTTACATACGCAAGAAGTCAAAATAAAATTTCACACTATAAACTTATAGGCGCTTAGCGTAGGATAAACCATTTTGGTTGAGTTTTAAATTAATTAATTAAACAGAAAATTAATTAAACACTTATTTCCAAGAGAAAAACTGTTTAAATATTGTTAAAACAACGGACGACGAAAAAAATGCGAATATTTTCTTGTAATTTCGTGTTATTTTCTTTCATGTTACTTTCAAGCATTTTTTTTCCAGAGATATATTTTGAAAAGAGTTTAACTATGAAAAAAAGTCATTAATTACGTTTCGGTATTCCATAATCTCAAAATTAAATTCTTCGCTTAACGTACTGTGAAAGAAAGTTTCTTTTGTTTTGATTTTGCGAGGAAATTTTTGAAATAATTTTCATTAGTTTCAGCAAGCAAACACAAGTGCAAACGTGTTTGGAATTTCAAGCTAACCAAGGGGTCAACGGTCCAAAATTTATCTTACTTGTTTTTAAAATCTGTTTAGTATTTTTCATTCTTTGTTTCAGTTTGTAATTTAAAGTTAATAATTCTAAAAAAAAAAAAGGATTTGAAATGCGAAATTGCAATTCGTAAGTTTGGACAAACTGTTTTTTATAGAAAAAACAGATCCGTGAGTAATGTTTACGTCATATTGCGGGTGGCAACACTTGATAAAAAGTCTCACACGCTTCTTCTATTTAAAACTGGAAAAAATAAAATTAAACATTCGAACATTGAGATTGTGTCTTAAGTGTCAACTTTTTTTTTTGGCAATGCACATTGTTTTCTATAGACAATGGAGTGCTTATTTTTATGGTTCTATTACAGGGATGCATTTGAATGGGGGACGCACTGGAATTTTTATATGGTTCTTGGGTCATATCAGTGATAATTAGAAAACATTTCTTATGTTACATTAAGCATAATAAAATTGAAAAATAAATTTTACTACAACCGAATTATGGTGCTTTTAATAATTTTCTATTTTTCCTATTCAAAAAACATGCTTTTTTTGTCTTCAGCGCTGAAAAACGCTGAAAATTAAGAAAATTCAAAACATCATAACTCGGTAAAGTTTGATTATACAAAGTGCTAAATGTAAAATAGAAATGAAAAGAGAGATAATAAAAGTCAATAAATAGAAAATATATCAAAGCCTATTCATACATTTAAAATAAAAATAAAAGAATAGAAAAAGCAATAAAGAGCTAAAATGTTTTTCTCCGAAAATATTTTATGCCATTATATAAAAAATACTTCCCTGCCTTCTTGTAAGACATCAAAAGAAATTCTTTAATAGTATAGCAAGCATTCTTTCTCTAATGAACGAACGAAGTTAAAAAAATTAATTACATAAAACTTGTACTTGTTTTTCAAACATGCGAAAAAAGTCAAAATAAAATTATGTACAATGAACCTATAGACGCTTAGCGTAGGATAAACTACGTTCGTTGAGTAAATTCAATTAATTAAACTGAAAACTTATTAAAAACTAATTTCCATGGAAAAAAGTCTTTAAATATTGTTAAAACAACGAAAAACGAAGAAAATGTAAATATTTTCTTGTAATTTCGTGTTATTTTCTTTCATCTTACTTCCAAGCATTGTTTTTTCTCGAGGTATATTTTGAATAGAGTTTTAATTAAGAAAAAAAGTACTTAATTACGTTTCGGTATTCCATACATCTGAAACTTAAATTCTTTGCTTAACGTACTGTGAAAGAAAGTTTATTTTATCTCTATTTTGCGAGAAAGTTTTTGGAATGATTTTCATTAGTTTCAGCAAGTAAACACAAGTGCGAACGTGTTTGGAATTTCAACTAAACCAAGGGGTCAACGCTCCGAAATTTATCTTGCTCGTTTTTAAAATCTGTTCATCATTTTTCATTCTTTATTTCAATTTGTATTTAAAAGCTAACAAGTGTTAAAAAAAGATTTCAAGTGCGAAATTGCAATTGGTAATAAAGTTTACGTACACATTTTATATTTAAGTTATATTGGGATAATCTATTTTATAAAGCAACTAGGGGGGCCCCGCCCCCCTGCTCGCTATGCTCGCCAACCCCCCGCGTAATCGCTTCGCGATTCCAAATTATTGTCTACTCCTGATTGCTGCGCTCGCCAATAACCCATGGTATGAATAAGCAGTTGCAGACCTTTCAAATGATGTGTCACACAATTGGTGTTGTAAAGAAATTAAAAATGTGCCCCCCTGGGGGGCAGAGTGGGGGATGACACGCAACACATCCATAATATGAATAAGCAGTTGCAGACCTTTCAAATGATGTGTCACTCAACTGGTGTTGTAAAGAAATTAAAAATGTGACCGCCCCCCCCCCCTGGGGAGAGCAGAGTGTGGGGGTGACACACAAAACATCCATAATATGAATAAGCAGTTACAGACCTTTCAAATCTTGTGTAACACGACTGGTGTTGTAAAGAAAATAAAAATGTGTCCCCCCTGGGGAGCAGAATGGGGGATAACACACAAGACATCCATTATATGAATAAGCAGTTGCAAACCTCTCAAGTGATGTATCAAACGACTGGTGTTGTAAAGAAATTAAAAATTTGGCGAAATATTATAGTTATCGCCAAGTTGGCGTCACTTTTGACAACTAATTTTGGTCACCAAATTTGGCGATATATCGCCAAGTTGGCGACAAACTTGGCGATTGTTGGCGATGGTAACCTTTCCTCTCTTTATGGTAACCCATATGGCGATGCATAGACGGAGCCCTTTCCTGATTGGTCTATTCGACTCATGGAAGGAGTGGACAACCCGGATTCGTTAGTTCCGGAAATCTTCCACATCAGCATCATACCAGGAGTCATTCCTTTTAAGGCTAGTTTTTTTTTTACTATAGAAGGAAAGCAGCTCCGTGAGTAACGCTTACTTCATGTTAAAAAAAGTTTAAAAATAACTTCAAAACTTACAAATTTGGCTTTGAAAAATTACGGTATTGTATTCACATTTTTTACGGGGAAAAAGTTGGCATGTTTTCTAAAACAGAGTTTTCCGGCAACCCTAGCCGAATGTTATAGCCACAAAATAAGGCAGGCAAAAAAATTCGTAGCGCCATACTTGGCGATTTAACTCTCTATATGCTTGAAATAAACAAATAATAATCCAATAACAAAAAAATAAAGTATAAAGCATACATAAAATATGATTTTATCAGAGAATTTTCATCGGTTTTCTAACTTCTATACATAGGGCAACAAAAATACAACAGTTCTCGATGGCGAGCAACATGTGCGAGCAACACAAAAAGTTGTTCTCTTGTATGAACCAAAATTCAGAATACACAGACAAAAATGTACAAAAGTATAAAAAAAGAAAGGAGAGGAAAAAGAAAGAAAGAAAAGTGGAAAAGTGAAAAAAAAAGAGTAATTAATGGCTGAAAAAATTTATTTCAAACAAAATGCTGTATAAAAATTGATGGAGGTAGAGTATTTTCATTTTTATCAGTATTACAAACAATATTTCGTCGATGATAAATTCCTATAACAAAAGTTTATTTAGAATAACTTTAGGCATAGTTATTTATGTATATTACTATGGTCAAACGTATCTGTGCGTAACGCATACGTCATTTTGCGAATGGCAACAGTTTCCCATACAATTTCGATTTTGCAATTTTTGCTACTATTATAAATTTTATTATATAAATATATTACTACAAATTTTACATTGCTAAACACCGCACATTTTAAATTTTTACACCGTCGTATAGAGAAAAAAATATATAATTTTAGACGTAATTTGTTTGAAATCTATACTTCAATTTGTTTTTGATATAGTAATTTTTTTATAGTTTTTAGTACCAATTTTGTAATTGTGGCAACAGAACCACTTTATTTTCTCTTAAAATTGAAAAAAAAAATTAATAAAATGCGTACACTATGTCAAATATATCGTCTGTGACCCTGTCAATTCGGAATAACATTTATTTTTATTCGCATACCAAACACAAGAGCCTCAAGTGATAACTTTATCATAATAACTGAACTTTATTATATTTTACTGATTACATATGAAATTAAAGTTTAATTTTAGTAATTTGGACAACTGAGTTTCATAGAAATATTATTTTGTTAATTTTAGCTTAAAATAATATTTGTTTGAGAGTTAGACTGTCCAATATAAGATGCATTTTTTACTGTAGCTAAATTTGTAGATTTATTATAAATCATTGAAGCAGTTCTTTTCTTTCGTCGAATTTCGACGGATTCCACCTCAAATTAATAATGGGAACTTTCATACTTTACTTTTGTGACCAATCCAGCCAGTATTCATAAATACTTCCAAATACTTTATTATGGAATATAATTAAATTAAAAATTTATATAAACAGTTAAATTCTATTTAGTACCATTTATCGAACTGTTTCTGAAATTTGTTCCCCTTTCATCTAATTTGTAACAAAACGCATTTTACTTGACAGTATATGAAATCAATACAAAAACTTTTAACGGGTGAAAAGTTTTGACGCAGCTGTTTAACTTATGGCTCTAAGAATATTAAATATAAATTTTAAAAATAATGATATAAAATTCTGAGTAACGCCATACTAAAAAATGCGTTTTTGTATTATTTATTTCATCACTTTATTTTTTTCTATATATAATAGCATTTGCAAAAGTTATCTTCAAAATGAAGTATACATAAAACTTTATTCACTGATTCTTTTTCACAGACGCCTCTCATAAATTAAAAATATAAGTTTTAAAATATATGATATAAAATTTAAGTGATGCTTTTAGGTGACTTTAAAAGGTTTGTTTTAAAATTCAAATTATTATTTTTTTATTTGGTAAAATGTATTTATACATATAAAAATACTTTTAATTTTCCAATTCGTTGTTAAACATAATTTTAATTGAATCTATACTATGCATTGAAAGGTATTTATTTCAACAAATTGATTTATCTTTTGTGTGGCGTTATTGAAAATTGTATATAATATTTATATAAATGGTTTTTTTTGAGTCAAATTATCCAAATTAAGTGAAGCGCTTGGAAATGGATAATTTGACGCAAAGGAACCATTTGCATAAAAAAATTGCAACAATGTGTAAAAAAAATATCCTATGTGTAAAAGTGTAAAAAATAGCCCAAATGTGTAAATTTTTCACCTAATGTGTAAAACTTGGCAAGTATGTATATATATATAAACCTCTCTCCCTCTCCTTCTCTCTCTCACACACGCAAACACGCATGCACTCAATATATATGAGGACCTTAGAAGCCATAGGATATAAGCGACAAAATTAAAAATAAATAAACTAAGTGCACAGGTAACCTGGAAATATGTTTCTTTCTTTTCATGTAAAGAAATATAATTGATTTTCTAATTATGTACTGTCTTCTAGAGATAAGCCACTTTTCCCGAATAATAATCATTATTGATTAATTATAAATTTAATGAAAATTGCACCCAACTTTTTTTTTTTCATTTTTTTAACAGTTATTTAAATAAGAGTTCAAAGACCACAATGAAATAAACGGCTGTTTCCTATTTCAGTTCAGTTAATTGTTATTGATATTTACATTTAACTTCAATTATCTTTAAACTCAATTTACTTGAGCCAAAAATGCGTAACACCATAATTCTATTCTCCCCCCCCTCCCCCTCCCTCACCCTTTCTTTTCACATATTAGAAGCACAAGAAATACAATATACTACATTTCTCTAAATTACAACCAGACATTCTTATAATGTAAAAAATGTGCAATTCAAAATTCCCTCTGAAATTAAAGGTTAGTGCTGCCATCTGGTGCATTCCCGGGGAGATACATATTTTAAAGACTATGAGGAAAATGAAAACATGGATCAATTCTTGAAACAATGAAAATTAAAAAATATGTATAATAAAAAGGCTTTTACAGTCGAAAATTCAGAAACATTTCCTTGTTTTCAGATTTCTCACAATAATTCAGTTGCAAAAATTTCTGTATGACAAGTTTAAAATAATATCTGTGAAAAAAAAAAAAGCTTGAATCACAATTTAAAACTGAAGTTTAATGCCAACTTTTCAAAGTACTGAAAAATTAAGTTTTATTCTAGTACGTGATTAAGTAACATGTAATTTAAATTAGAAGTTATGAAGTTATTAATTTGAAACTTTGAGTTTTGATATTAAGTAATTAAAAATCAAAATAAACTGCACGACTGTGATATAATCATATTCCCCCCCCCCCCTCCTACAAATTCGAAAAACAGTGTTGTTTTTATTTTACTATCGTATACTTTTTACATTCATATTTTGTATTTTTAAAATATTTTAATGTACCATACATTATTGATAATTATGGCCTAAAGTTGATGCTTGTCAGTTAGTTTAGTAATACTGGTACATTTTTTTGAATTGCCAATCTGATTGCCGACAAAATCCAGAAATTTATAATTTGTTAGATGCATTCATAATAAAATATTTGATATTGTCAAAGTAAGTATTTATTTCATTTTATAATTTATAATAAATGCCCATTTTAATAATAAAAAATAGCTTAATTTTAAAATATAATTCTTGAAATTTATTCAAAGTAAACTTTTATTTCATTTAAATTAGACATATTTGTAATTTGATTTTGTTTAACTATTACATTTTTAAAAAATTAAAATTTCATTTAATCATCTGATTAACAATATAAAAAATATATACAAAGGAACGGATGATAAAGGTCAACTAACTTTATTAACTCATTTTAAAAAGATAAGAAAAAAAAATGTCAAAGCCCTGGACAGGATAGAACTTAGAACCTTTAGGTCTCCAGCCCAATAACTTGCTGAATGGACCATGCATTTACGGGGAAAGGCAGAGAAAAATGAAGCTGGATAAAAAGAAAGAACGCGCATGAATAAAGTAGATGGCTTATTGGATATTTGCATTGAGATTCCCTTAGAAATGCGAAAAATATAGTTCGATTTTTCATGAGGATTATATAAGAAACAAGAGTTTTCCTAGAAACTAAGTAAGTCTTATTCACTTAATAAAGAACAGATTCATATTATATATTAATTTTAAAAAAATCACCCAGGCCGATTGCAAGATTTAAATATTTGAAATGTACACCATCGATTTTGTTTTAAAAATGGGTATCGAGATCTTAAAATATACTGGACGTAGAAATGTAAAAAAAATCAAAATAGGATTAAGCTGCAGATATAAGGCTGTTTTTAAAAAATCAGAACAATATGAGCTATATTTGCTGAGTTATTTAAAGGCGGCTTTTCGCATATCCTTTGATCTCAAATTAGCTGTATATATGTGTTCCGCCCTTCGACCATTCTACGATGCGATTTTAGGCTTAAGGCTGCGTCACAGGAATGCTACCGCCTTCCATGAAAAAAAGTACTTTTGTGACACTGTAGTCACAAGAGTTTGATTTATTATACAGGCAAGCAAAATAATTTCTGTTACAAATTAGATACATATTATGTGAGTGGAGTATAATAGCATTTGACTGATTATATAATTTTTTTTCCTTAATTATATCCTATAATAAAATAACTATGAGTATTTATGAACATTCGCTCGATTGGTCACAAGATAACAGTGGGCATTTAGTAATATGAATGGAAAATGAATTGGAATGAAAACTTGAAAAATTAAGAATTTTTTTTTATTAATTATTATTATTCCAAAACAAATGATGATGAGATTTTTCAATTATGTACTAGTACTACAGGGCAACTTTTTTGTCTCCATTTTCTAATGAAATTGTTTGAGAATGAATTTCATTGCAGCAAGTAAGTGTAAACGTGTCGAGAATTCAAGTTAATCAGAATGTCAACATCCCAAAGGTTATTTACTTTTCTGAGAAGTTGTTTGTGTTCTTTTTTATAAATGTGCTTTAGTTTGTTTATTCAATTTACTGTTCGAGGGCGAAAAAATACACCAGAAATGTGAAAGGGAATAAAAAAGCACATTGTGTGAAATTTATATCAATGAAAGAAATTTTGTATCTGTGTGTGTCTGATTGTTTGTTCGTTTGTGATGGCCATTGAAAATCTATCGCATCTAAATGTCTGTTGATTTCGATAAGGATAGACGATGAAAGGTGTGACTCAAAATCTTCATTTTCATAATAAGCTGAGATAATAATTAACTCTCTCGCTGTGTGTCCTGAGATTTCCAGAAAAGACGGAATCTTTTCTGGAATTTACGAGAATTTTTCTGTCAAAAAACAGTGAATTGTTCAAGCGTCCTGATTACCAATACAATCTCCATAAAAATCGACCTTTTTTTACAGAACTTTTTTTTTTCAGAGCTTTTTTGACTTTTAAAAAAGTTTTTAAGTTATTTACAATGCTGTATGTTCTGGGATATTAATTTTCTACCTTTGTGATTAATTTCATACGAATGCTTGATTTTTTGAGCTAGAATTGAAATTTTAGCAAATGTCGTAAATGCAATACCTTTGCAAATCTAAAAAGACAATACCTTTTCAAAAGAAAAAATCGTTTACGATATTATTTTCTGCTATAATAGGCGATGGTAAATTACTTATTTTAAGCAAAAATTCCGAAGATTTGGATTCATCTGGTCTTAATCACATATATTGTTTTAATTTATTTAAATACTTTAAACTTTGATTAAAGAGTAGAAAACTTAATGAAGTTTTGAACTATGTTTTGTTTTGAAGTGTGTTGAATCATTGGTTGTACCTGTCTAAAATCAACTCCAAAGATAATTACTTTTCCTTCAAAAGAAGCTATGTTGTTCATAATGTCTCCCAGAAGTCAATCCATACACAATAATCATACATGCATTGGCTACGGATTTTTCATCTCATATTATTAACCATGCACACTTAATATCTGATTCAGCCTTAATATTTATGTTTAGAGATCATATAGAAGCCCCATCTAGGTTTAAAGATAACTCATGCAATATCATTCTACATGACTTGTATATTCATTATCCAGGGACATCAAACTTTCATGGTCAGCAGAGCTACTTTCCGGAATTCTGTAAGAGCTGTCACCCATTAGTAAATTTTCATAATGTTCCAAATTACCTTTGAATGATTTGACTACTTGTAATCAAAATTCATAATGATATGTATATGTCTTATGTAGATAATAAGATATCGAGCTAAATAAATAATTTCCTTTTCTTAAAACTCAGATAGCACATCTTTCGGTACTGATATCATATATGCACCATGTTGGCGCGATTTTCTTCCTGCAAATTTGGCGAAAACTTTGTTTTTGAATATTGCTATAAAAATTAATACTTACGATTTATTGTGATACTTATATTTATTATTATTTTTATTATTTATAACTGTTTATTTATTGCTTCAATTGTTGTTGTTGTTTTTAATATATTGTTGAAACAAAATAACCGGATTACTATATGAGGCATAAAAATGACATTTTGTTAGAATCGTGCTAATATGCAGTGCATATAACATCTGTGTCTGTCTTTTCATGATTAAGGTACGTAAATTTCAAAAATAAACAAACTATAACAATAATAATTTTGAAAGTATTATATTTCGTCTAATTTCAGCAAAAAATCTTTTTTTAATGCGATTTCCAAAATCTGAAGCATTATTTAAATGTCAATTTTCTCAGAAAAATTAATATAATATCCCAAAAGGAGAATTTGAAAATATTTGCACAACTTATTATTTCCTCGTTTAAATAGCTCTTCAATACAGAATAACTGCAATTTCAATAAAACTATAATGGAAACATGGAGTTACTAAACTGCATAACAGACCTACTACACATTTATAATGATGTTTACTTGGTATAAATTTACTTATTGGTTTCAATCCTTTATTTCCAATATATCATTTATACCATCATAAACATTCATCCTTTCCTAAATAAAAGCATGATTTACGCACTTATTTAAAAATGCCTTAGTTCATTAAATATTTTTATAAATAAATGAAAATGACGTAGTTTTTAGAAATATTTTCATTCGATTTTTAAATAAATAGCGGAAGTTCAATCTATTTAGACACAGGAATGAAAATACGTGAATATGACGTCATCACTGAGACATCTATAACAACATTCAGGAAGCAAAATTATCTGGTTTCTCAATGACGTCATTTTCTCCACCAGAAGAATTTCGCTTTAGATAACACTTTTTATCACAGATTATTTTCAGTTATTTCACTTTCATTGAATATTTAATATTATTTGTGAGTAAATAAAAACATTTTATCATGGTTATATTTTGCAAAAACCATTACTTTTTTTTTTCTTTTAAATGCCATGACACTTTCACCGTAGAAATCAAGCTCATGATCGGTGGAAAGTGATAAAACAAAATAATTTTTTATTTTAGCTAGCAAAGTTTAAAGTTATTGCCACTGTTTTGAAGAAATTTCATAAAAAGCTTTTAAAATTAAAAATAAAATATAAAAATGGCCAGTAGGGGCATCTGCAAATGAACAGCTTTCAAGTAAAAATATAATTATCAAAATCGTTTCTGTAAAAAGCTCGGAGCTGATGACTAAAAAAATATCCTGGCCTTTATTAATTATACAGAAGACGAAATGAATGAATGAAAGAACTATTTTTGTTACTATTTGATTAGCTCGTTGATTTAAAAAAAAAAAAAAAAAAAAAAAAAAAAAAAAAAAAAACTATTGCTTGACTATAAGATTAAATACCAATAATAGGTAATCGTACATGTCGCATTCAGATGATATTAAACACTATACACGTATCTATTATGTCATCAAATGATTTTTAATGCAACTTTTTATTTGTATTTTTATTAATGTTTTACTAATATTATTTTTTCGTTTTTTAAAATAAATTTTACGTCGATTTGTATGATTTGGCGGAATTGGTCGACAGAATAATAAGGTAATACCTTATATGTTTTAAATGAAATTAATGAAATGCGAAAAAAAAAAAAAATGTGACGGGAACAATGTTTGGCGATTTATCCCTTGAGTCCGGCTAACATAAATATAATGAATTCCTGATTTCTGTATCACAAACTTCTGATTTGACGAATGACTAAATAGGCAAATTAAATTATGAATAAAGGTAACAGCATAAAATGCTTAGCGTTAGATTTAAGGGCGACCAAACTGGTCGACAAGGGCGGCTAGTAAATAAATAAATAAATTAATTAAAGAAAAAAAGAGAGAGAGAAAGAGATTCCAACGGATAGACAATGCATTTCTGTGGGCTCGAACAATGCTGGATGGGTTTATTTTCAGCGAAAACAAAATGTATAGTAATAGTCCAAGAGTCGACTGTACAAAAACCTAAGTCATCGAGCACAAGAAAAAATCCTTTATTTTATGGAAGAATAGTAATAGAAGAATCTAATGATCCATGTCTGCCGGAACCGAAGTGGTGCATAAGCCAAAAATGAATACCACTAGTGGTTGACTCATAGGATTAGCATTGTGTTTTCCTGCACCCAGTCTTACATGTTTTCATGTTTTGATTATACGGAAAACACGATGCTAAACCTACGAGTGCATTTATCACTAGTGGTATCAATTTTTGGCTTATGCACCACTTCGCTTCCGGCAGACATGGATCATTAGATACCTTTATTACTATTCTTCCATAAATTAAAGGATTTTTTCTTGTGCTCGATGGCTAAGGGTTTTGTGCGGCGGCTCTTGGATTATAATGTATGAAATAGAACATTTTTATTTATTTCAGTATTGAAATCACTATTATCTTCAGTTGATAATAAATTTTCAGCTGAAAAAAAATCAGAAATAGTTTAAGATAGTTAATTTAAATATATTTAACGATTTAAGACATAATTTAAAAATTATTTAATTAAGTTTTTTTTATAAATGAATTTTTATCGTTAATTACTTATTAGTATTCCATGCACCTGAAAATAAAATTTTTTCAGTGACATACCGCAGACAATTTTTTCCGTCTGCATTTTCTGATGAAGCTTTTTGAAAACAAAATTCATTAGTCTCAGCATGCAGACATATGTACTAACGTGTCTAGAATTTTAAGTCAACCACAGAGTTAATGTCAACGCTCCAGAAGATATCTACCTTGTGTCAAAAACTGTTTGTGCCTCTCTTTTTTTTCTTTTTACTTTGCTTTAGTTTGTATATTGAATTTAACAACTTCTTCTTATGTTTTTTTTAAAACATTAAAGCAGATAAGCACTGCAGGGAGTGAAGGAATTAAGAAAACCGAGAAAAAAATGACATAAAACATTTTTATGTATATTTAGTTAATAATAATCATTATTATTAACTAAACTAACTATTATTAACTAAATTAATTAATAATAATTATTATAATTAACTTATTTTAGAGAAATTACAGGGCTCCCAAAGGATCCGCGAACTGAACACCAATATTTGTTAACAGAAAATGTCATGACAATCTTCTACAGCATTTGCGAATAAATTAAACTTTGAGGGTGTTTTCTGCGCAATTTGGAAGAAAAATCTAAAAAGAAAAATTTTATAAGAAAATATTGGTGTTCAGTTGGCGGACCATTTGGGAACCTTGAAATTATAATTTCTCTAAAAGTTAAATTATTATTTTTTCTATCTTTACAAGAAGAAACTATTGCAAATTTCCCACGTCCGATTCTCGACGGATTTACACATTTTAGGGGTCACAAATACCAAAAAATATGTTTTTACAAAATGCCACCCTGTCACTCTATGAGTCTGTATGTGACAAAAATTTTGTGGGCACTCTATCTCAAAAAACTAGTGCACTATATTTAATAAAAATGTATGTTCAGTTAGTCCCTGATATAAATTAGTGATGATTACTTTTCGGTGAAAATCGCTCAAAAAGTGGTGCTGGTATGCAGTATTTTACACGATTTTTAAAATAGCTTTGTCACAAGAACTAATGCACGGATTTTTATAAAACTTCAAATTTAGTTAGTCCCTGATATAAATTAATGCTGATTAGTTTTTGTAGAAAATCGCTCTAAAGGTGGCGCTACTATGTAGCATGCTACACGATTTTCTCAATAGCTCTGTTTCTAGAAATATTGCACGGATATCCATAAAACTTCAGATTCAATTATTCTTTAATATGACTTGGTGTTGTTTACATTTTGGTTTAAATCGCTTAACAGATCGCACTGCTATGCTGCAGTTTTCACGATTTCCGTCATAACTAAATACACAGATTTTTATCTAACTTCAAATTCACTTAGATGTTGACATAAGTTGTTGCACAATAGGTTTCGATGTAAATCACCCAACAAGTGGCGTTGCTATGCTGCATTTTGCTTGATTTACGTTATTTTAGTGATAATCATATCTCAAGAACTAATGCACAGAATTTTATATCCTTAAAATTCTCATGATGGGCATAAATTGCCATTTAATTTTGACACTGTGGTAACGAATTTTGAAATATTAACACTGGTGATATAGAAGAAAGCTTTGTCACAAGAACTAATGCACGGATTTTTATAAAACTTCAAATTTAGTTAGTCCTTGATATAAATTAATGCTGATTAGTATTTCGATTGCTTTATTCGACTAATTTTTAATAATAGTTAGATTACAGTAATATTTAGCAAATAACTTTTTTTTGGTTGGAGATTTGCGTGATAATTCCATATAAATTTCATTGATCCTTGTCCAACAAAACATGTGTTTCATTGCTAGTTTGTTTTCTTCTCTATCCAGGTTCTAATTTTTGTAAATATTAAATAATCGTCAGATAATTTGAACATTTCGTTAAAGTATGCAGTAACAACTTCATATAAAATTTGTCATCATTATAATTTTTTGTTTTAAAGACGTGTAACGGTTAACTGTAGCCGAACTATATTCATAAACTTTCAACTCTGTGTTATACACAAACTCTAATTGCTATTTTAACTTTATTCTATTTTTAACTGTAACCTGAGAAATATCGATGAATCTTCAACTCCATGTTATACTATATCTTTTATATTTTTGATACAACTCAACTCATTTTTATGTTTTTGATACAACTCAACTCAATGTATTCAAATGAGTTTTACCTGTAACCGTTTGCCTGTAACCGTAACGATACATTCACTCTGTTTTGCCGCTCACCTCAGTGTCGTTTGTAGATCACTATGTGAATCTTTTTGGAAATAATTATATGCTTTAGTTAGAGATTGTTCGTGATTTTATTTTTGTATTTAAAATACAGCAGCAGATATTTCTTCATGCCCTGGCATCCTCTAGATTAATTGTGTGGCTTATTTAACTTAGCCACCAAAGACGCATCCAATGTTTAATAGAGAATCGCTTATTGCTCATCCAAATTCATCTATGCTAGCAATAATGGAGTTTAAAGGGATTTTGCATTTAATTATGCGGTAGGAAAAAACTGGTATTCTTCAATAAATTTTTTTTCTAAGAAGATATTTTTTCTCTTTCTCCTTAACTTTACTTTTATTTCATTGTACTACACTTAAGCATAATTTTTATACAACATCAAAATAAAATGCTGTATATTTAAAGTTATGCCGCTTTTCTTATTTTTCTCTCTTTTGGTATAATGGCGCTGTTTGTTGTAGCTTAAACTTTGCTAACCGGTAATAAAAATATTAGCAATTTTTGATGAAATAATGTTTATTCTAGAGACTAGGGAAAGGAATTTAGGAAAAAACTATTTTTTGTTTTCCAAGTGCTAGCCGTCTGAAAATCAAATCAAAATTTTATCTAAAGAAACTGCTTGTGTCTAATAAAATAATCTCTTTTTTGAGCAGTGAATAAATATGTAAGGAAAAAAAATAGATGTGAATTGAGTCTGTAGTTTTAGAGTAATAGAGGGCCCTCATTAAAAAAAATGAATTTTTGAGAAAAATGAATTGAAAGTTTTGTGTTATAATTATAGTATGGTAGCTATTAGACCGGCCACACACCAGTGAGACATGCGTCAAAAATTGTGCAACAAGACGCAGTCAAACCGGTTTTTTCTTTGTTATCAGGGTGAAATTGTCGCATGTCGCACGTTTTTTCGTTCAGTGTTTCACTGGTGTGTGGCGGGCCTTATATTTGTACGAGGGAGAGTCCGAATATAAGTTTCCCATTGCGACTGTGGACAGAGGTGTGTATGAAAGACAAAACATATAGTGAAACATTAAAGATAAGACGTAACTTTACGTTTCTATATAAGTGTTGAGAGATGAGACATTATTATGAGTGAGTTCAGACATTTGCCATACCCCTTTTATAAGCTTCCTAAGACCTCCAGCAAAAAAGCAGGGCTTTGCATACGAAAGAAGGATTGAACCGCTTGCATGATTTCGGCATTGCTTCCAAAGCTGTAGTCAAGCATCGCTTTAGTCTATAGTGGTCGTGCACGCCAGTCCAACTCTCGGTCTGCCCAACACTTGTTAACCCCTTGGGGACGAGCGACACATATACGTGCCGCAAAAAGCTTAAGAAACCTTGTTTATCTCCACCAGTAAAATTTTACTGAAAATTTTGCCTTATTTAGTCGGAACATAATCTCGATTTAAAATGTATAAATTTCTATTTTTTAAAACCGGTGAAAAAACATTAAAAAATTCGTAAAAGGCTCCCGTCGCGAAGGGGTTAATGCCTCTCTGTGGAAGTCTATGGGCAAGATGCGATGTTGAAACAAAAGGTGCGGAGATAGGGCCGCCAATTCAGTGAGGGTTCATGTATTGGACAGACCAAGACCTGGTGGGGCTTCACGTCCATCCTTGGCCACTACTAACGAAAGCAATGGTTGATTTTGGAAGCAATGCCGAAATTACACAAGCTTCTTTCGTATGCAAAGCCCTGATTTTTTTTCCTGAAGGTCTTTTTGAAGGGATATGGCAAATGTCTCAACTCACTTGGCACATATGTAGGAAAGTAAAGTTACGTCTTATCTTTAATGTTTCATTGTATGTTTTATCTTTCATACACACCTCTGTCCACAGTCGCCAGGAAAATATTATTTTCGGACTCTCCCTCATATTAATATAGACTCGTCAATATGGTAGTTTCTTTTCAGATAATATTACTTCTAAAAAATAAGTTAAAAAAAAAATATATATTTTTGAAAATTTATGTATATGTGTAACTTTTTAAGTATGTTATGTGAAAGGGGAAATCAATAAAGAATTATTACAAAAAACAGTGTATCAGTCCAAACAGCGCCCGCGTCAAAATGCGTCAAAATGCGTAAAATGCGTCAAATTGTATGTGAGAAATAAATACCAGTACAAGAAATTCTGAAAACAATTTCTGGAAGTCGGTTTTATTTTTTTCTTATAAAATATTCTTTGACCTTTTATTTGATAGAAGCTGTGAAATGTAAACTTAGAAAATATTTATTGTGTATTACAGATTTAATTTGCATATTTTATATTTGTATATTTTTAATTTTTACATTTTGCATTTTGTATTTGTATATTTTATATTTTATATTTTGTATTTGTATTTTTTTATTATTAGAGTTGGTTTGAATAGCGTTTGAAACTAGATGGGCTTCAGATTTTTCCTCAGCTTAAAGCCACTCTTTAGGTAAGCGCTTGCTAATAGATCATATCACTGGCAACTAGTTTAACCGTAGTTATGAAACTACATAGAACAATAATAATATTAAGCAGATAACATTAAAAAAACTGCATAGTTTAAACTCTTTTAAATAAATAATATAAATTATTAAGAGTAATACAAAATTAGAAAGTTAAATTTAGATAACATTAAAAATCTAAAACTTTAAAAAGCTTAGTAGTAGTTAAGTAAAATTATGTGTAAAAAGTAGATAAAAACTGACAATTTTAATTATACGAATATTTTTGTATAATCTTAAGCAAATCGTGGAAACAATAACATAAAAACTGTTTCGGTTGTTTTTATTTAAAAAAATTACATGTTCTTTGCATTTAACTTATCTAAATTGAGATCGCACAAAAAACTATTTACATTATAACACAAAATATCTCGATTCAGATGATGTCTCTTTTAAGCAACTCCTAATGTGGAATTTCTTTATATTCGAAAGACTTCATTTCCTGTCATCAATTCTTTAAGATAAGATCATATTAACATGTTTTCCTCTGCTTGTTGATTAAAACGTCTGGAGTGAAAAATTACAGTTCTCGATGTAAAATAGAAAAATCAGTTACTGTAATAAATTTTAGAATGCAAAACGTGAATAAAGCACTATTAAATTTAAAAGAAAACGAGTATGCTTAAAATAGATATTTATAATAAAAAGAAAATAGACAAAAATTGTTTAGTATTAATTTTGCTTAAGATTATACAAAAACATTCGTGTGCCTGTATTGTGTTACACATTTACATCTATAATGATTTTATCAGGCATTACTTTTACCATAAAAGTCAGATATGCTTGTCTTTGCTATAGTCATTAAACAGTTTCGTAATATAGTATCTTAGATATATTTTAATTTAATATTTAAAAAAATACGCTCAACCCAGTGGCAAAACTATCTTCAATTGTCTTCAACACTGATAATATTTTCAAAAATACTCCGCAAAAGCAACGTATTATATAAATATATTATTTATGCTATTGTAGTGGTAATTAATTATGGTAACATGTATGCGTGTTAACTATTTCTGTAATTTACAAAAAAAAAAAAAAAAAAAAAAAAAAAAAAAAAAAAAAAGGAACAGAAAAATCCAATTTTTTTTTTTTTTTTTTTTTGGACAAAACTAAAACTTCTAACAAAATTTGTTTTTTCATTATTTCTCGCGAAATTTGCTGGGTTTTCACAATTTTTTGACAAAATTTGCCATTTTATTAGAGATTTTTGTTGACGAATTCTTGTTTTTTCACTATTTTTTGACAAAATGTCTTTTTTATGATCTTTTGGCGAAATTTGCCATTTTTTCGCGATTTTTTGCTGAAATCTGTCTTTTTTGTGATTTTTTGACGAAATTTGCCGAATTTTTGCACTCTTTGAACGAAATTTGGGCTTATTCCGTAATATTTTGACGAAATTACGCGTTTCAGGGATGCATAAGAGCTATTTCTTGCGTAATTTACGCGCTATAGCGCATATGCGGTATCTCTGAGTCTGCAGATGTCCTTAAAAGTGTGCGACGCCCGTCGCAGTGTCACGCACATTCTGCCACGGGGACGCTCAATATTATTTTAAAGAATAAATATGTCATTTCACATTTTAGTAGTGAAAACAATAATTTTGCGTTTTACATGAATCAAATATATTTTCCAATAAGTCGGAAATTGCACTTCATACGTAGCAAATGAGGGGCGCTCGTACTATAACGAAGTTACTAGAATATTCAGATATTGGTGCAATATCTGAATAATATGCAATATCTGGTATAATGAATCTGATATATTGCAATAATCATGAAGTCATATATCAGAATAATAATCTGATATAATGCAATATCTGATATTTCGAATATAGTACGGTATCTTTTGTGTGTCCCTGTCAATACTAGCTACTTTCTATTAAACGAGAAATAACTTGCAGTAAACCTCAGAAACGTATATCAATTTTTAAAAAAAAGTGATATAATGTAATAGAATTAAAACGCGTGTCAAACAGACGGGCAGACGGCCAGACAAACCGAATGCATTTTAACACTTTTCAATTTTGTTGTAAAGTGTTAAAAAGCACATATTTATTCAACATCTAGATCAATTAAAGAAATAAAATTGTAGAAACCCTTTTTTTTAGAGACTGAGTCCTGTGACTGACGCGAATTACAAAAAGTATATAATAAGTCCTCAAGTAAGTCGATTCACTCAAAAGTGTGTAAGGAACAGTTTCTGTCTCTACAATGATATTTCAGAGCTGTCTCGGGCTTGAAGAAAGGTGAAGAAGAAGAATGTTCACAAAGAAAAGAAAGCATAAGCGTAACAATCAGATTACGGTCTATTTCAGCACCTCTGCTGCTATTTCACTACGGAGAATTTCTCTCCAGAAGTCCTACTGAGCACCGCAGCTCAGCACCCGTTTTTCCCAAGCAATACTGTCTGCCACACCTTCGTATCTTCCCTCGAAATAAGTCAATTCGAGAGGGAATTCGTTGACCAGCTATGAGAGAGCTAAAAGATGATGTCAACCTTAAAGATTTTTGAATTGGCTCACTAAAATATTGAGGTCACACTTAGGCTATTCGTGTGGAAATAACGTGTCTCTAAATCTTTCAGCTAAAAACAATTAGGTAATCTCGTGTAACGGTTCAAGAGAAAGGGATTCCATGCATGAGCCAAATATTAAGACATTCCAGGTCCACAGCGTGGAAAAATGTCTTCTCGTTAACGTAAAGTACACCATGGGTGGCTAAAATACCTCGAAACTTGTACAATGCTGGATTCTCACGCAGCCAATTAAATCCGTAAAGATCAATTCTTTACACCAATATACTATTATGCAATGAAATACATTTTTGTGGCTCTATAAATTAATAACAAATATTATTTGCACCACAGAAAGTATATTGTATTATTATTAGAATTACAATTCATAGATACATATCAATTTTATTAGGTTCGAAAGAGTACGGCATCATTAAAATGCATTCGAAACTAGTATTTCCCATTGTCTGTAATGTAATGGAATGTTTTTGATTATCTGTGTATTTAAACTATACATTTCATCTTCATAAAATTTGAATTAACTCGACAAAATTATTCAACGATAATATATTTTAAATTTCAAACGATTTGGTTGTGTAATTTTTGCATTGTGATATGCGGACAGACGGGCGTACTGAACGACGATTACAGGTGCTATGTATTTATATAACTAGTGGCTCGCCCTCGCTTTGCTTCGGGTAGAGCAAATCGCCCAGTCCCGTGTCACTGCTGACACCGCAAACTTTTACTACCACTTCATCCCATTAAATTCAACTACTAAAAGCATTGCCCTCCTTTTAGGTAGTCGGGTAAAAAGTAGCCCATATGTTAATCTAAGGTATCAGATACCTCCATACAAAATTTCATAAAAGTCGATCCATTCGTTCTTGAGTTATAAATGGTGTAACTAACACGACTTTGTTTTATGGATATAGATTATAGTAGCCCGACCCGGCTTCGCACGGATATAAAAAAAAAAAAATCAACTTACAATTTTTTACACACATACTCATACTCTATTCTTTGTGCGTGGAGTTACTAAAAAAGTGTAAAATTGTTAACGAAAATTCGGATATTAGTATTATTTTCAATTTATTTGTAATAATGTTTGTAAAAAGTTTTACACCTACAAAACAAAAACCATTAAATTTATTGGGTCAGAGCTTCCCTGTAAACGATATTGGATGTTGTTTTATTTTGTGGCAGCAAAATAAATTGATTTACAGAAGCTTCTACCCGCGATAGGTCAACATACAGTTGGCCATGAGTAAAACATTTTTTTCGTAGGTCGATCCCTACTAATTCGAAAGTTTGACTTTCGGACTTATTAATAGTTAACGCAAAAGATGTTTTTATAGGACATTATCTCAATTACTTTTTGTTACATACCTTTATTTACTGTATAATTGTTCAAACATTGCTGGATGAGGCTTGTTGAGCTCAAAACCAATTGGTAGGCCTCCCCATCTGGCTGAATCTGAATTTGTTTTTACAGGAAATTAAAGCCATTTAAATGGGGTTAATAGATCAGTTGGGATCATCGATATCCTCGGTATATGAGCTAGTTGACCAGCTGCTGGGCCGGTGATAATGGTTGCTACAGTTAAATTGTCCTTCAATTCCTATATAAGTAGCCTCGTCCCATTGCACATGTTCGGAGGGCTTAAATTTCTCAAAAGCATGATTGGAATTCCAATTTTTAACGTCAATTCATGTGGTGGCAGTCCAGAAGGGTTTAGTGAATTTAAAAATTCATGTGGATAATGGACTGCGTCTTCGGTATTAGTCCCGGTGTCGATTGATTTGAAATTTTTTACTTGGCCGGGAACTTTTTGAATAATCAGATTGGTTATTTTATTGACACTATCATTCCTAGATGACACTATTGCCCTAGAACACAACCAATGAAAGTCTTTTTCGAGAAAATTCTCGATTTCAGGGTATACTGCATCTATTAAAAATTCTAAACTATGAACTATTTGGCTTAGAGACTCATCCAGAAGGATATTACTTCTGCTTAAATTTAAAGTGGGAAAAATTCTTTCCCCAAGTTTAAGCCGTTGCTGTGGAAAATCATTATCTGCGATTCCATGAAGATGAGTTCTCATATTTGTCCATAATTTTATATTTTCAATCGAAGTCCATAAGGGCGACGATTTTAAGCATGCTTTGATCATATCTGCTCGCTTACCTCTGTTAATAACAGAAAGAGTCTGTCGGAAATCTCCAGCAAATACAAAAATAATCCCGCCCATGAGAGCAGAGGAGTTTCTAAGATCTTTTAAGGTTCTGTCCACGATCTCTGTATCTGTTCTATGGCTCATGGTGCATTCATCCCACATAAACAATGAGTCTACTTGTAATAGTTTACCAAGAGGCCCATTTTTGCGAATAAAACATATCGAATGTTGCTCAAGATTTACGGTTAGTGGAAGTTTAAAAGTCGAATGAGCAGTTTTTTCATCCTTTTGAAGGGTTGCGGTGATTCCTGACGAAGCAACTGCTATCGCTATCTTCCCTGATTGTCTTATCTTAACAAGTATTAAATTTGCAATAAAAGTCTTTCTAATGCTGCCTGGCGCATCCAAAAGAAAAAAAAATGTTGTTATTCACGCTATCGACTATTATATCTTTGATTTGGAACTAATTTTGGCAGATTTTCATTAACAAAAGCGGTCAAATTATTTGTGATATAGTGCTGTGCCATTGTTTTTGTCACATTGTTTTCTGCACGAACTGAAGACGGCAATCCAAAATCACTTAGGTTTTAATCATTTAGTTCCAACGGTGAAAGAATTTTTCAAATCCGTCAAGTACTTTCTGAACCTATTCAATTCAAACAAACAAACAATCAAATCTTTCCTCTTTATAATATTGGTATAGATGTGACGTCATTATTTATGAATTTTTATTAGTTACATATATCCTTGCCTTTTGTTCTTTTAACAAATACTTCAAAATTCCTATGTTATTTAAACTATGACGTCATATTTTTCCAAATCAAATATTTTATTAATAATTTAATTCTTTCTCGTTCATTTTGCTTCTATATGTCGCCATTTTTGAAAGAGAACCTCTTATTCACGTAACCGATATTCGTGCGTCTTATATAATAAAATACTCTTTTTTTCTAAGTATGAAGTAATATTTATTTTCCTTTGAATTCTTTTTATTTTAATTTTTCGCGTGGATTCAAATGAAAATTAATTACCAAGAAGAAATTATTATTCCAGATTTTGATTTTCTTGGCAACGGGAAAGAAAAATGGTTATTTTTTATCGGAAAAATTTTTAATTGATTCTGTATGAAAAATAATGAAATTTTGAATTATTAAGGAAAACATTTGAATAAATCAATTAAAAATTACCTATGTTCACCGGAAATAGTGTAGCTTTCCAACGGTGAAAGAATTTTTCAAATCCGTCAAGTAATTTCGGAGCCTATTCAATTCAAACAAACAAACAATCAAATATTTCCTCTTTATAATATTAGTATAGATTACGAACACACCTAATAACTGAATTTCACGACAAGATGAGTAATTTTGCAAAATGTAGATGACAAGAATTTTCTAAATGTAAATTTAAAAATGCATGATAATTATATAATTTTTACGATATAAAAAATTAAATTTTACATTTTAATATGCATTAAATTCTTTCAAAAGCAAATATCATATCTAATAATCCAGGTAATAGAGACCGTATAGTGGCTCTACATGGCAAAATTCTTGGGAGTTCTGGAAAAAGGTTTACCTTATGTTTTTGGATCGTTGAATACGAATTTTCAACTTCTCACCAAATATTCCCTCTGCAACAGCACCAAATTTGCAAATTTTGGTGAAATGCCCCTCTGCAAATTATGGTAAAATGTCCCCAAAATAAGCTTAAAAAATTCATTTTTTTATTATTTTAGAGAAAAAGTATCTTGAAATTTAGAAAGTAGACAATATTTGTAACAAATAAAATTCATGACATTATAATGTAGGATGGACAGCGGGGTGGGGTGGGGGGAGCATACCTTTCAATATGCACTGCGGTGCTGCGTGCATCAAGTTATGCAATTCCGCTTAAGGCACAACACTTGCCACGGAAAAAGACCCGGATGAGAATGTAAACTCTACGGGAGCGTTCTTTTCAAATATCTCGCTCAAATTTTAATACTTTTACACACACACACATATATATATATATATATATACATATATTTGCATAGAATTGCTGAGCACGATCCACAACCGGCTTAGTTTTTACTCTTTCAATTTTGGTTTGAGATAAAAAAAAATTACTTCAAATTTCAAAACCGGTTTAAACCGGTTCTGAAATTGAAACTATCATAATATAAAAAATATATAATCAAAATCGAAAAGTAAAACCTAGGCCGGTTGTAGATCGTCCTCAGCTATCCTATGCAAAAAAAATCATGTAAAAATATTAAAATTTGAGCGAGATATTTGAAAAGAACGCTCCCATAAAGTTTACATTATCATCCGGGTTATTTTCTGTGACTATTGTGGAGCCTTAACCAGTCGCTTCGTTTGCGTTCGCTCCCTCATTTTACTCCCGAACATTCATATAAGGCTTATTTTGTGTTTAGGGGTTCCTGAATCCAAATTTTAACTTTCTCCCAAATCCCCCTTTCCAAAATTTTCATTCAAAGGATTCCAAAATAGGTTTTTTTTAAAATTGTTTTAGAGAAAAAATATCTAGAAAGTTGACAAAATTTGCAACAAATTATGACGTAAGATGAACGGAGGCCCTTTCAACATGCAAAGCGGTGCTGCGAGCACTAAATTATGCAATTCTGGGGGAGGGTGGTTGCTGTGAGAAATTTTGGTGAGAAGTTACAAATTTGAATTTACCGGCCTAAAAAACACAAAGTAAATGGATTTCAAGAACCACCATTAATTTTGTCCCTTTAAATCCTTTATTGGCTGAACTATAAGCGGAACTGCATAACAAGTGCACGCAGCGTATGTTGAGAGCCAGACTGTCCCCCTCCTCCCCGTTCGTCCTACGTCATAATGTCAATATTACTATAATTATGATCAGTATGACTATTGCAATAATCTAATTTGTTGTAAGCTACTTCCATTTGTTGCAAGTCTACTTCTGAATTTCGAGATACTTTTCCTCTAAAACAATTTAAAAAAAAATCCCTTTTAAGAGGACAGTGGACCTTTATGTGAGCAAAATCATCTATAGCAAAATCGTCAGAAAAAAGTGGGGTATAATAGTACCTAAACAGTTTTTTCTTATTAAAATATGATTTATGAAGGTTTTAAGGAGTAAATAATAAAGATAAATTTATTTATATACTTTAAATCTCTTTTTCTCAAAACTAATTTTTCAGCGTTTTTAGATTTTTGAATTGCTTCTTGCGTCTTAATTTTTGATCAATATTTATGAAATTGATAAGGAAGTATCCTGATATTATTTAAAAAGGAATTGTGTAAGCTTTTAAAAATTCGTCTTCATTAAGATAGTCAATTTTTACTTTTTACTTATTAAAAGGCAAAATTTTGATGAAAATCGATAAGGAATTTAGAAAAAAATCTGTAAAGTATTAACTATTCAAGAGATTTATAAAATCTTACACAAATTTGTTTATAACATAGTTTTAAGTGATAAAAATGCAAAAGCAAGAAAATATTTCAAAAATGAAGACACGAGGAGCATTTTAAAATTTCGTTTAAAAATTTAAATTTTTGTAAAAAAATTACAAATTTTAATAAGGTTGGAGATTTTTTGAAGGTATTCTATATGGTTTTTGTGAAATGTATATATGCACAAAATTTTATATTGCTATGATAAAAATGAATAAAATAAATTTTTAACGTCCACCGTCCCCTTAATAAATAGCATTATGTTAAAATATTTTTAATAATTAAAAAAAATGTAATTTAACAAATTACAACGACTATTTGGAAAATGATATTTTCAAAAACTCAAATTTTAAAGACTTATAAATAAATTCTATGTTTAAATTAATAATAATAATAAACTTAATTTTTAGGATAATTATAACAGGTCATATTACGTACGCCGTGCATTAAAATTAACATTCCTAGACCAACGATAAAAAAACAGTAGATTAAAGATAGACAATCTTAACTGTTTAAAATGCGAATTTTTATTTGATGAAATTAATCAGACTGACTTCTGAACGCCTCCTATTACGTACGACATGGATTAAACATTAATATTCCTGGACCCATTACAAATAAATTTTACATGAAATTTTAGTTTAACAATTTTCGTAACGGCAAATTTTTCAACTTCAAAATATCGCACATTTTAAATTTTTACACCGTTGCGTAGAAAAAAATGAACTTTTTAATGAAATTTGTTTGAAATCGCTATCATTATTTGTTGTTAAATTATTAATTTTTTTAAAGTTTTAATTACTCTTTTTGTCATCGTGGCAACAGAAGTATTCCATTTTTCGCCATTAAACTTGGACCAATCAGAAAACGAATAAAATAAAAAACAGAAGTATTTCATTTTTGGACATTAAACTTCGACCAATCAGGAAACAAATAAAATAAACCAACTTTATTGCGGAATTCAACCAATCAAAAGATTCAGATAAGCTTCATATTTCCCAATTCTCTACCGAGAACAACAACTATTTTTTCCAAATAGTTAAAAAGAAACATATCTTGGGGATTATTTTACCAATATTTTGAGGGAAGTTGGAATTCAGATTTAGTGACCCAAAAAATACAAAGTAAACTATATATGGAAAGTTCAGAGTGGAAAGGGGACAAGGAGTGCAAACGATGCAAGGGGTTAAGCGGAATTTGGATTAGTGCTCGCAGCGCCTCGGCGCATGTTGAGGCAGACTCCTACCTACCCTATCATCCTACGCTATATCATGTATCTTATTTGTTATAAATATTATCCAGTTTCTGAATTTTTAGATACTTTTTCACAGCAATTAAAAATTTGAATTCTTTAAAAAAAAAAAAAAAAAAAAAAAAAAAAAAAAACTTATTTTGGGGTCTATTTGGGGAAGTTTCCGGGGAAAATTTAGGTCGTAAGTGGAAAATTTGGATTTAGCGACAATAAAAACAAAAAATAAGCCTTTTTTTCAGAACTATCATGAATTTTGCCAGATAAAATCCTCTATTGTCTGGATTATAACATATACACTTGTTTTGTATATTTTTAACACTTTTCAACACAATCGAAAAGTGTTTATGAATTTCAGTTTGTCCGTTAGTGCTCTAAATGTAGCAATTGTAGGGGGATTGAAATGAAGTTTATAGTATATGGGTGATTCTCAAAATAGGGGACAATTTATGTCTTTCGGCATACAAAAAAAATTGAGAGGTTTTCTGTCATGTTTTTATATTTAAATATGTTCGTCTTAATATTATTCATTATTTGCACTCAAGAATTACTCACTTTTTAGTTAAAAACACCTTAATATAATAGAATAAATGTTCAAAATGTCATTAGCATGGATGTCCACAGCAGCTGTGCCTTGTATATACTAGCTTTTTCAAGAGTTAATATCATGTTTATAAAATAAAACAAATGTTATTCTTTCTTTAAATTAATCAAGGAAAGGATTTATCCAATAAATTTCTTTTTAAAAATAAAATTATAGTATATAAAAAAAGAATTAAAGTTTGTCCTCCATATTCTATTTTCAAAACAAGGTCATACTATAACAGCTGGTTATTAATCAATATTTCATTTTCACATATGACAATAGTTTGAAAATATAAAGTTTCTCCAAGGCAACAAATAGCCCTTTTATCCCAGCCTGAAAATAGAAGCATGTATTGTATTTTAAGAATAGAAGTTGAATATTAGGGGCGTACATCAATTGTATGCCATTAGAATGGATAATAATTTTCATGTTTATTTTATAATTAAAATTTTTATTTTACTTATTTGCATAGGACTTTTGTGTTTTAAACCCCCCCCCCCCAAAAAAAAAAAACTATTGCATTGTGATTATATTATGGCTCATAATCTTATTTAAATTAAAATTTGTTATTAGCATGGACAAATATCAATGTCATTAGCATGGTTTTTCTGTCCATGCTAAAGACTCCTATGTGCATAAATGTTACCATTGCTTATATTGTATCTTTTATAAAGTTTAATTTTACATATAAATTTAGGTATTACATTTATTATCCCTAAAATATGCATTAAATCTGTCAGAAAATCTTTAAGACAGCTTCTTACATTGTTAGTGTCAGAATGTTGCTCATGTAAACAAAGTTTGCTCTTTGGTAATGTTTTTATTCTTCTTATATGTATATATGTAATAAAGGAAACCATTTACTGAAAAGGAAGGTTAATAAATATAGAAAAAAAATATTTAAACAGGAAGAAAGCAAAAATTTCTTAATATATTTATTCCATGCAATTTGTTTTGTCATTAGCATGGCTCAAAAAATACTAATTATTTTTTTAAGTTAATTTTTAAATATTTAGCTCTGCTGACTACATGTAAAGTATACCTAGTACTATATTAACAAAACCTATTTTTTTCAAAAATTTTGATAACAGTAATTTTTTTAAGATTTCACTTTTGGAATTGTCCCCTATTTTGAGAATCACCCATATGTGGTTGGTGTATGCTATGGCATTTCGATATTGAAAATGAAGTTTGTAGCATTTACAGCTCATCTATAAAGACACTCAAAAGAATTCCGTTACATTGTTGGCAATGTAACGGAAAAAAAACCGTTGTTGTCCGACCATTGTTGTCGGAAAAATCATTTATAGTGTATTTTAATGACATTACAATATTTTAAACATATTGAAATTGATACATATCACTGAGGTTTACTACAAGGATTTTATTATAGGATATGGTGTGCATAGAATTTTCATTCTTTTACAGGGACACACAACAGAATTTGGCTATAGAATAAAGTTATCAATAATTCAGCTATTGAAAAGAACAAACAATAATTGTTGAAAGAGAATTTTAAGCTGTTGTATGCGTTGTTTAATTTAACTAAAATTTAAATATTACTTGCTGTTTATGAATTCTATAGATCAGCGGTGCACAACCTTTGGCCCGCGGGCCACAAAGATACCACTATTTTTATGCAGAATATTTTTCCTTATAGTTATGACGAAATCTTTGCTATTAAATAAAACAAACGACTCTTTTCAAATATTCTGGTGGGAAACAATTTTCTGGCAAAAAGGTTGTGCATCACTGCTATAGATCATATAACGGGCCGTACAATTTTGTTTTAAATTTCTCAACAATGTTTCTTTATTGGTGGAAATTTTGAATAGAAAGTTTCACCACAAACCGATTTTTCAAACCGTGAAAATTTGTTATAATATCGATAATGTGTTACAAAGTATTCATAACCTATGCTCTACACATGATTGTTCGTTCTTGTTGGTACTTTTTTGTTTTTATTTCAAGTGATTTCAAAGATAATTCCCTTAATCGCTAATTTGTATTATTCTTTGTGTGTTTCTTACCACGAAATTCTTCGATCGATTACATAAATGGAAATTAGGGGAGAGGGGGGCACGTTTGAACATTTTTCAGAAAATTAATACCTTTCTTACTTCAGTTATAATTATTGCGTTTAAAATATTTCACAATAAAAACAATCCATATCTTCATCATATGAACCACAAATTAAATATTTCTCAAGGAAATTAAATAAGTTGTGAGGATTTAAAAAGTTGAAAGATTTCTGTTCAAACCTGCCCCATGTAGGGTGTACCTTTGAACAAGCAAGGGGAACCTTTGAATAAATGAATAAAATATGAAAATATTGAGAGTTTATATAAAAAGTTGCACAAGTTTCAGAAATATAAAGTAATGTGAATAAACTAAAATAACTACATAATATTAAAATTACTAATATTTTGTAGTTTAACTAAGCTTAAATCCATCAAAGTTGATGTCAAAACTCATTGTTGATAAAACAGAAACTGTCCCTCCTGTTGTGTTTAGTTGTGAAAACTTTTTTACAATATCCTTGAAAATTAAAATTTTTCAATCACTCTTTTTATGAAGTAACCTGATATAAAATTCCGTTTATCCTTTACGAAAACCAGATATAACGTTTGGAAGAAGTAAATGATAGTATAGGCTTTGGTAGACAAACCTGTTGAATCATGAATCATTATTTTGTATCCAGGATTTGCAATTATCCAACAAATAAATGCCAACATTAATTTAGGTCTCAAACTTTCCATCACTGAAACATGCAGAGATTGGAATATGTGTGCAGTAAGGGGAGTTGTAACAGTATAATCCCGTGTTCTTTGACATTCTTAACCTCTTTTCACATAAAACATTTTTAGAAATAATAATATTTAGATACATAAACAATTCTTTACTTCCTACCTTTAAGGATTTTCTTTAAATTCTTTCAATTATTATTTATCACCAGTTTATTTGGTGTTTTTTCGTTGTCCAATGGTGCCCCAATTTTTCTATTCTATGATGCCTCATCACATGGAGTTCAACATTACAACGGATTACTCAATTCGGCCGAAGAATGTGATTAAAACAAAGCTTATAAACTAAAGCTAATATATTTATCTAAGCACTGAGCAATAAATTAAAATTTTAGGGCTAGAAAATTGTAAACAAAAATCTTACAACTTTATGTTCTTAAGTTTAGATTCAAGACGAGAAAAATACATACAATACTTGGACAGTATTGTTCTTACAAGCAGTAGTAATGTATTGCCATATACATTTTCTAAAAATAATTTATTTCAAGGAAAATATTTAGAGTGATCAAAAGTGCCCCCCTCTCCCCTACATCGCACAGTGTTTCCTAATTTATGCTCTTCACATGTCTTTTCGTTCTTGTTTGTAATTCCTTTTGTCTTTATCTCAAGCGATTTCAGAGGTAATCGCCTTAATCGCTAATTTGTGCCGTCATTTGTTTTTTTTCTTACTACGAAATTCTTCGATCGATTACATAAATGGAAATTACATCGTAACTTCATCATTTCAGCAATACGGACTATACTTTGAAGCAGGAAATGAAAAAGTCAAAGTACTAAAAAATGCTATCTAACCATTTTTTTCTATGAAGCATAAAAATGCTTTTCTTGAAAAACTACTTAAATTCAGATCCGGGAAGCAGTAGGCTATAAATTTTATGCAAGAGTGTATTTTGTGATCTTCTTGGGCAGAGAGTAAGAGTTATGGCGTATAGATATAAAAAATTATTTCTCAGGTTAATGTAATATCTGAAAGGTATAAAAAATAATAAGGAAACTAAAATTGCCTCAAGGGAAAATTCTATACAGTTGTATGACGAATAGAGAATTTCTGTCAAGAAGAAATATTATGTGGTTGGGTATGCATTAAAACTAAGAAATTAACTTTCGATTTTTATTTCAGAAATTATTTTAAATTTTATCGATTCTCATTGACTTTCTGATTATTTTTATTAATTTTATTTGCAGTGTGTGTTCAAGTACATACTTTTCGTATATTGGATGAGTTGGGAAAAACTTTTTTCTTTTTTAAAAGGGTAAAAAGGAACTTTTGATATACAGGATGTCCACTCACAATTGTGTCTAATGCATTCATTCTTCTCATCATTAATACATACATATATAGCGCAACTACATTTTTTTAATTTTTTCTGAAATTTTTTTTTCTTGGGGGTAATTTGAAAAGAATTTTATGATATTATATACCGCTGTAAGTAGTTGTACGAAAGGAATTTAAAACAATTCGGAAAATGCATGTTAAAGGTAGCAAACGAGTTCCTTTCGTACTATAATGAAGTTTTAAAAATATTGAGATATTGATGTAATAGTATACAGTACTTTGAATACAAAGTAGTAGCCTGAATCTTTTGTGCGCCCCTCTAAATATTACCTGTTTTCTATTATACAGAGAGTAAGTTGCAGTAAAACTCTTTAAAAATATATATCAATTTCATAAAATCTGAAATAATTTAATAATTAAAACGCTTCTTAAAAGCTTCCCCTATACCATTTTGTGATGAAATACTTTTATGTGTCCCTGTAAATTATAAAAAAAATATTCTTTGCACCACAGATTAGACATAATGTATATTTTAGTATATACTTTATAGATGCATATCAATTTCATTATGTTCGAAAAAGTGCAACATCATTAAAATGCACTTGAAACTAGTTTTTTTTTTCATTGTCTGTAATGTAACGGAATACCTTTCACTGTCCCTGTAATTGAATTATGCATCCGATGTTCATAAAATTTAAAATAACTCGGCAAATATTACGCAAAAATTTTATAGTTTAAATTTCAAACGATTCGGTTGAGTAGTTTTTGCTCGATTATATGCGGACAGACAGACGAACGGACGGACAGATGTACGGTCTAAACGACGATTATAGATGCTTCGTAATTACATAATTACGCATGAACCCAAATAATCGCCAGTTGCAGCTATGTATATATTTCAAAGCAAAAATCTTCTATCGATTAGATTTTCAATGGTACATCATAACTTATCATTTCAACGAAAGATTTTTTTTAAAGTAGAAAATGAAAACAAACATAGGACCAAAAAATCCTCAATGACCAGTTTTTTTTTTCTTTTCTTGCGAGGAACATTTAAAACTGCTTTGCTTTAAAAATTTTTGATTTCAGATCAGTGGACCATGAGTTATATGCAAGACTTAATATCTTAAGAGAAATTGAGATGCTTTCCTTGATGATAAATTTCCAGCATTCCGGAATATTTGTTTAGCAGTATAATAGGAAGTTTAGGAGATATTCGAGATACGCTAGCGAAAGAAGTAGGATTTATTACTTGTAGATATTGAAACATCTTTTATCATGCACATAGTTGAATGTACTATCTTAAAAACATTTGAAGAAATAATGAGCATGCAATTATTTTCATTAAAGAACAAAAAATCGGAAAACGGAAGAAAAATTTTCAAGTATTTTGAACAAAAGTCATGTGACACGATTGTGTAATATTGTGGAAAAATTTACTGAAACTTTTTCTAGTGAATAACAATCTAAAGAACACATTCGACTGTCAGTTCTCAATTTCATCGATAGTGGTATTTTTATGAGGAGATGTATTGTTGTATTGTTATTTCAGAGAATTTAATGCATACTAGCCGTTTTTAGCGACCGTTTGGTCTACCTTGAATGTATACTAAGCATTAAATCACATTGTTTTTATTCACAATTTATTTTAATTTCTCATTTTTTTTTTTGCCAAATTAGAAGATTCTGCTAGAGAAATAGACATAGATGCCATATACGCACCACATTGGAGCGATTGCAACAAATTGGCAATTATATGTTCCTCACATGGTAACTCGGCGATTGTTATTTATTTATTAATAAACTGTTTGTTTGCTTTTATTTTCTTTTTTAAAATGATTTAAATTGTTTTATTCTATAATTATTAACTAAACTTTTTTGAAATTATTATTTTCCTTTTAAAATAATACAAATTATTTTAAAAATATGTATGTAACTGGTATTTGAAAACGGAAGTTTCGCCAAATTGACGTCAGAAAAATAATGCACAAATGTGGTGCATTTATGACATTTGGGCTGATAAATCAAGGACTCAGTATTTTTATGCTGACCCGGCGCAGATAATAAATCGCCAAATATTGTACTCATGGTATTTTTTCGTATTTAATTAATTATTTAATTTATAATAATATAATCCATTCACTCGTTTCGTTTATAATACATAACTTTAATTTGAAACTGAAAAGTTTAAAATTCATGACTTTTATTTACTTTTTTTAAAGTAAAAATAAATAAATAAATAAATAAAATAAAAATAATGATATTTTGAAGCTTCATAATTGCAGCGAAGGAACAAAACATAAATAAATCCAATTTACTACAACATGAATCTTACCAAAGGACTTTTGCATAGTAATCTATAAGATGTGTTTCATTTGGATGTTGCCAATTAAACAATTAACAAATAATCGAGATTTTTGTGCCACATACGTTAGCGTAATATAGATCTAGATGTTACGATCGATTTCATTAATCGGTTATTATTAATAGTATCCGGTTATTATTAATAATAACCAAATGCTATCCAAATAAACCGGTAAATATGATATATTTATACATTTATACGAGTTTATCAAATTATCCGGGTGTTATTAATAATTACCAATAAAGGTTGGTAAATGCAGTGAATTTCACCTCGTTTAGCTTGATATGTTTATTTCGTATACATTTTTTCTAAACATTCATTGCTAAAAGTGTGCATTTCTAAACTGTACATTTTATTATTTGTGTACTTCAGTGTTTAAAATGTGTCTATAGTTCAATCACTAATTATAAAAATAATTACTTAAAACTATTGAGACTTTTCCGTCTTATTAATAGAACACTTCTTTGGATTGAGTGTCATTGTCTTTTTAAAACAATCTTTGTTATTAGATCGAAACAGTTATGATAGTACATATTTTTGTAAAGTATATATTCGTTACTAAGTTTAATTAATCATACTGACTGAATTTCATCGATAAATATTCATCATAATCGGTAAATTTGATTAATCTGCAACATTTATCCATATATATCAAAAGACGCGGTTATTACTAGTAATAACCGGTTATTATTAATAATTATCGAATATATCAAATTAACCGTAACATATGTATTTCAGAGCAAAAAACTCCGATCGATTAGATTTTCAGTGGTACATCATAACTTATCATTTCAAAGAAAGATAATCTTTTTTAATGCAGGAAATGAAAGAAAACATAGGAACAAAATATCCTCAATAACCAGTTTTTTTGTGAGGAACATATTTAATTGCCTTTCTTAAAAAAAGTACTTGATTTTAGATTTGACAATCAGTGGACATTTAAATTTTATGATATAACATTTCTTTTGTTTGAATATTATTGTCTCTTAACAATTTTTTTGTTATTAGATTCAAACAGTTATAACAACAAATATTTTTGTAAAGTATGAATTCGTTACTAAGCTAAATTAATCGTAGTGACAGAACTTCATTATTAATTATTAATATTAACCGGTAAATTTGATTAATATGCGATTTTTATGAAATTTACCAAAAGGCGCGGTTATTACTAGTAATAACCGGTTATTTTTAATAATTACCGAATTTATCAAATTAATCGTAACATATGTATTTCAAAGCAAAAATTTCCGATTGATTAGATTTTCAGTGGTTCATTATATTGACGAAATAAATTCTTTTTTAAAACAGGAAATGAAAACAAACATAGGACCAAAAAATCCTCAATGACCAGTTTTTTTTTTTTTTTTTTTTTTTTTTTTTGCGAGAAGTATATAAAATTGCCTTTCTTTAAAATTTACTTGATTTTAGATCTGACAATCAGTGGACCGTAAGTTTTATGGTAGAGTTAATATCTTAAGAGAAATTGAGATTCTTTCCTTGATGATAAATTTCCAGCATTCCTGAATGTTTGTTTAGCGGTATAATAGAAAGTTACTGGAGATTCGAAATACGCTAGCAAAAGAAGTAAGATTTATCACTTGTAGATATTGAATATCTTTTATCATGCACATAACGGAATGTAATATCTTAAAAACATTTGAAACAATTAGGAAAATAAAATAATTTTCCTTCAAGAACAAAAATTCGGAAAATGGCAGAAAATTTCTGAAGTGTTTTAAACAAATGTCATGCGACAGGATTGTGTAATATTGTTCAGAAATTAGTTGAAACTATTTCCAGTGTATAACAAACTAAAGAACATATTCAACTGTTAGTTATCCATTGCATCAATAGTGGTATTTTTATAAGGAGCTGTATTGTTTTGCTTTGTTTTGACGAGCATTTAATATATATGTTACGGACAATTTGATTAATGGGTTATTATTAATAACAATCTGTTATTATTAATAATAACCAAATGATATCAAATTAAATCGGTTAATATGATATATGTATGAGAATTTATCAAATTCTCCGGCTATCTACACTGTAAGAAAAAATTCAAGAGGTTACTAAAAATTTCTTAGTAAATTTGTATTCCACAGAATTTTTTAGTAACCATTACAAATTTTTTTTTGCAAGTGAAACAAGCATTTCTTTTGTAAACAGAACAAAAGAATTTTTTGTATAACTAACTTAAAAATGTTCAGTATGAGCCACCAAGCAAATTTTAGTAATAGCTCCAAAATTGTTTTTAATAACCATTACGTGCGCCCGAAGGGCAGGGGCTTCCTTCGAACTGCATTCAGACTTCTGAAGCGGAAGATTTTCGGCAAAACCGCAATAGATGGCAGCACCAAACATTCCTACCTGCTCCGACAGGATTTTCATAATCCCTTTATTAACGAGACACTCCATACATTCGGGGCGTATTTGGCGGTGGCAAGTTTCGAAACCGGGACCTTTTAGCCTGGAGTCCGTTACTATAACCACTATGCTATCACGGCTACACCAACTGAGTTTTAGTAAGAGCTAGTAAAAATATAAAACTATTAACTCTATTTGTTGCTAACTTTTTTCTAGTAATTCTTACAGATTTTTTTGTAACCGATTAAGATTACTAAAAATTTTTTAGTAATTACAAGGATCACTAAAGTTTTTTTAGTAGATCGACCGTTTTTTTTTACAGTGTATATTATAAAGGCCAAACGTATCTTTCCGTAACACATACGTCATTTTGCAAATGGCAATACTTTCCCATGCAATTCAGATTTGCAATTTATGCTACTGCAATTTTTGTAGACCTAAACATCGCACATTCTCAATTTTTATATGCGCATATAGAGAAAAAATATACTTTTAAATGCAATTTGTTTAAAAGCTGTATCTCAATTTATTTTTGAGATATTAATTTTTTTTATAGTTTTTGTGGGAATTTTGTAATTGTGGCAACAGAAATGCGCCACTTTCGCTTAAAATTGAGAAAAAAATGAAATTAAAATTTAGTGTGTAAATTTTGAGAAGATTAAAATGATGACGGGTTTAGATTTCATGTGAAATTTTATGGTCGTATCAATTTGATTTTCTTCCCATTTTTACCAAGCATAAGAGCCTCAATTGATAACTTCATCATAATAACTTATCTTTATCATGATTTACTTATTACATATGCGATCAAAATTTAATTTTAATAATTTGGATAATTGACTTTTATAGAAATAGTATTTGTTAATTTTATCTTAAAATATTTCTTTTAGAGTTAAACTGACCAACATAAGATGCATTTTTTACTGTAGCTAATTTTATACGTTGTTATAAATCAATGAAACAGCTCCTTCTAAAACATTTTCTTTCGTCGAAGTTCGACGGGTTCCACCTCGTTATTAATAATTTTCAATCAAGGCTGGTAAATAATAATTTCAACTTGTTTAGCTTGATTTTTTTAATTACGTGAGTTTTTTCTTGATATACTTTCCTAAAAGTATACATTTCAAATCTGTATAATTTATTGTTTGAATATTTCAGTATTTCAAATTTTTGCATAATTCATTCAGTAATTGTAAAAAATAATTATTTTAAATTGTTTAGTCTTTGACATTTTATTACTAGAACACTTCTTTTGTTTGAATATTGATGTCTTTTAACAATTATTTTTGTTATTAGATTTAAACAGATATAATAATGCATATTTTTGTAAAATATGAATTCGTTACTAAGCTTAATTAATGATAGTGACAGAACTTCATCGGTAATTATTAATATTAACTGGTATATATTATTAATATGCGACATTTATGAAACTTACCAAAAGATGCGGTTATTACTAGCAGTAACCGGTTATCTATCTACATTATAAAGACCAAACGTATCTGTGCGTAACGCATATGTCATTTTGCGAAAGGCAACACATTTCCCTATAATTTCGGTCTTGTAATTTTCGCTACTGAAAATTTTACACTTCTAAACATCGCACATTTTGAATTTTTACACCGTCGTATATAGAAAAAAAATACGCTTTTAAATGCAATTTGTTTGAAAGCTATATCTCAAATTACTATTGAGATATTAATTTTTTTTTCATAGTTTTTAATACCAATTTTGAAATTGTGGTAACTTAATCACTACATTTTCGCTTAAAATTTAAAAAAAAAGAAAAATAGAAAATAAAATGCGCAACACTTTTCCATGCAATTTCGGTTCTGCGATTTTCGCAACTGCAAATTTTATACTTCTAAACATCGTACATTTTAAATCTTTACACCGTTATATAGAGAAAAAAAAATTACTTTTAATGCGATTAGTTTCAAAGCTGTATCTCAATTAAATTTTCAGATAAATAATTTTTTATAATTTTTAGTATCTATTCTGTAATTGTGGCAACAGAAACACAAAATTTTCTCTTAAAATTAAAAAAAAAAAAAGAAATTAAAATGCGTATACTGTTTCACAATATCGTCTGTTATAAAATTTTGTGAATTTCGGTTTTATTTCGTTTAGTAATTTGGATAATTGAGTTTTATAGTAATTTGTTAATTTTAGCTTAAAATAATATTTGTTTGAGATTTAGACTGACCAATATCGGATGCATTTTTTACTGTAACTAATTTTGTAGATTTATTATAAACCAGTGAAACAGCTCTTCCTTAAAGATTTTCTTTCGTCTAATTTCGACGGGTTCCACCTCGTTATTAATAATTACCGAATTAATTAAATTAATCGTAACGTATGTACTTCAAAGCAAAAATCTGCGATTGATTAGATTTTCACTGGTTCATCATATTGACGAAATATATTCTTTTTTAAAGCAGGAAATGAAAACAAACATAGGACCAAGAAATCCTCAGTGACCACTTTTTTGCGAAGAGTATATAAAATTGCCTTTCTTTAAAAAAGTATTCGATTTCTGATCCGGCAATCAATGGACCGTAAGTATTATGCTAGAGTTAATATCTTAAGAGAAATTGAGATTCTTTGACTTGATGATAAATTTCCAGCATTCCTGAATGGTTGTTTAGCAGTATAATAGAAAGTTAATAAAGATTCGAAATACGCTAGTGAAAGAAGTAAGATTTATTACTTGTAGATATTGAAATATATTTTATCATGCGCATAGCTGAATGTAATGTCGTAAAAATATTTGACATAATGAGGTTTGGTTTGGTTTATTTTGTGTCGGCCGATTATCTACGCTAGGGATAGAGGCCCTGGGGGAAGTGCCCTTCGTGGGGGTCTTTCTAAGGGAACCTAACCCGTATTTACGCAAGGTTCGAAGAAAGCCACGAAAACTCCGAACGGTTAGGCCGACGGCCGCGATTGGGTTCGAACTCAGCACCTGCCGTCTACCAGATGAGAGGTTAGAACCTCTCGGCCACTGGTGAAGCTTGAAATAATAATGAGACTAAAACCATCTTGTTTCAAGAATAAAAAAACAAGAATCTCCGATTGATTAGAATTTCAATGATTCATCATATCGACAAAATATATTCTTTCTTAAAGCAGGAAATGAAAATAAACATAGGACCAAGAAATCGTCAGTGACCAGTTTTTTTGCGAGTGGTATATAAAATTGCCTTTCTTTAAAATGTTCTTGATTTCAGATCCTGCAATCAGTGGACCGAAACTTTTATGCTAAAGTTAATATCTTAAGAGAAAGTGAGATTCTTTCCTTGATCATAAATTTCCAGCATTCCTGAATGTTTAGCGGTATAACAGAAAGTTAATAAAGAATCGCTGATTAGTTCTTAGTGAAAATCGCTCAAAAGGCGACGCTGCTATGTAGCATTTTCCACGATTTTTACAATTTCAAGAACTAATGCATGGATTTCATCAAACTTTAGACTCGGTTAGTGCTTGACATCAATTGAAATTTTCTACATTGCGGGGCAAATAGCTCAAAAGGTTGCAATGCTACGCAACATTCATCACGATTTCCGCTGTAGCTCTATCTTGAGAACTTATACATGGATTTTCATCAAACTTCAGATTCAGTTAGTCCATGATATGAATTGATGTGTTCTACCTTTTAGTGTAAACCGGCCAACAGATGGCGCTGCTATTTTGCATTTTTTGCGATTTCCGCAATAACTGATTAAAAAATTTGGTAATTATTAATAATTTCCGAATTTACCAAATTAACCGCAACATATGCATTTCAAAGCAAAAATCTCTGACTGATTAGATTTTCAATGGTTCATCATACCGACGAAATATATATTTTTTTAAAGCAGGAAATGAAAACAAACATAGGACCAAGAAATCCTCAGTGACCAGTTTTTTTTCCAAGGAACATTTAAAACTGCTTTGCTTTTAAAAGTAACTCTATTTCAGATTTTGCAATCAGTGGACCGTAAGTTTTATGCTAGAGTTAATATTTTAAAAGAAATTGAGATTCTTTCCTTGATGATAAGTTTTCAGCATTCCTGAATGTTTGTTTAGCGGTATAATAGAAAGTTAATAAAGATTCGAAATACGCTAGCGAAAGAAGTAAGATTTATTACTTGTAGATATTGAAATATCTTTTATTATGCGCATAGTTGAATGTAATGTCGTAAAAATATTTGAAATAATAATGAGACTAAAATCATTTTGTTTCAAGAATTTCGGAAGTACTTTGAAAATAAAATAGAATATTGCCCAGTTAAACTGATGGCATAGAGCTCACAGGCTTACTTGAACGAAATTTGATAATTCTGCATGAAAAAACCCATTTACATAAATTAAAGGGAGGGGCATTAGCCCTCGTTCCCCTTCTTAATAATCTAATGAACACCCAATATTAATCACGGAGGTGCCTCATCAGAATGATCCTATAGCAAGATTTGAGCGAAAACTGATAATTCTGATGAAAAACCCATTTATACAAATTAAAGAGGAGGGGCATTAGCCCCCGTATCCCTTCTTATACTTACCGATTGAACTCTCAAAACTAATCAGGGAAGCACCTTATCATAATAAACCTAAATCCAAAATTTCAACTGAATAAGATATTTTTATCATGAGTTATCGCGTTACGCACGTACGCATGCACGCACGAACGTACATACATACAGAACGGACGGACACATAAGCTCTCAGGCTTTGATAGCCTGTGAGCTAAAAAGTCATGCGGCACGATTATGTAATAATGTTGAGAAATTAGTTGAAATTTTTTCCAGTGAATAACAAATAAAGAACATATTCAACTGTTAGTTCTCGACTTCATGAATACTGCATTTTAGGTGCGTTCGTAATTATGTAAATACGTAGCACCAATAGTTGTCGTTTAGTCCGTCTCTCCCTCCGCATATAACAACGCAAAAACTACCCGACCGAATCGTTTGAAATTTAAAATATATAATTATTACATAATTTTGTTAAGTCATTTTAAATTTTATGAAAATCGAATGCATAGATCAATTACAGGGACTGTCAAAAGTGTTCCATTACATTAGTCAATGTGAGAAAAAAGTTTCAAATGCATTTTAATCTTTTGAAATTTAAAATGCATAATTATTACATAATTTTGTCGAGTTATTGCAAATTTTATCAAAATCGGATGTATAGTTTAATTACAGAGACAATCAAAACTATTCATTACGGTCAATGGGGGAAAATATTTCAAATGCATTTTAATGGTGTTACACTCATTCGAACCATCTAGTACACATTATAATATAAATTTTGCGTAATCTGTGGTGCAAAGAACATTTCTTATTGATTTATAAGGCCGCACAAAAGCATTACATTACATAATGGTGTAGGGAGAGCATAGTTTGGTACGCATTTTAATTGTAACTAAATATTTAAAATTTTATGAGATTGATATATAAGAGTGATATTTTTAAAACTTCGTTATCGTGCGAACGCACCTCATTTGCTACGCTTCATGTGCAATTTCCAACTTGTTTTATGATGAGCTGTATTGTATTGTTTCGCTGTTCCGAGCATTTAATACACACACACACACACACACTCACATATATACACTGGTGAGCAAAATTTAAGGACGAGTCCCAAAATGCCAAATTTCGAGTGATAATTATCACGCGAATATTCAAAAGGAAGTAATATAATTCAAATAATTACTATCCCTGCATAACAGCTAGTACATCTCATTCAGGTCACACATGGTTACACAAGAGTCACAGTCACTATGCCAAAACAAAAAGTAGGAAATTCCATACGTGTCTTCTGTGAGTCTCAAATGACTTCTATATGTGACTCCACTCACAGGTCATTATGACTGCTCTTTTGTGGCGAGTTACGAGGTGACTTTTCAATGTTGTTTCATTGAGTCTCTCGTGTGACCTCTTATCTGGAGACTCAATTTCAGAGCCATTGTGAACGTTGCATTATGATAAATTACCAAATAAAGTCCCATTAAAGTTCCATGGCTACTTTTCACCACTTTTCACAGTGGTACTTGTCACCATTTGACAAAGTCTTGTGACAGAAAGTCACCATGTGACTTTAATGTGACATTATTATGCGATTTATCATAATTCAGCATTCACAATTACTTTGAAATTGAGGATTGAGGCTCCAAATGACAGTCACTTCAGAGTCTCAATAAAACGACACTGTAAAGTCACCTGTTGACTTGAAACAAAGCAGCAGTCGTAATTACCTGTCAGTGTAGTCACATAAAGTAGTCATTTGAGGCTAATAAAAGAGACAATGGAATTTTCTATTTATTTCGCCGTAGTGACTCTGACTCTTGTGACCATGTGTGACCTGAATGAAATGTTATATAGCCAAGCTGTTATGCAGGGATAGTAATTATTCGAATTATATTACTTCCTTTTGAATATTCGCGTGAAAAACTTTGCTTGAAAATTAGCATTTTGGGACTCGTCCTTAAATTTTGCACACCAGTGTATATATACGTGTTGGAAAATGTTTAATAATCTATGCTTAATGCATGATTTTTCTTACTTGTTTTTTTATAATCACTCCCTGAAAATATAATTTCTGTAATAGTTTACTTAGACTTTTTATCTTTGATATATAAATAGCGTAATACATCATCATTTTTAAACATTTTTTTTTATATTTTTTGTATATTTTCAAATAAGGACAAAGCTTTGAATCAATAAACCAGAATATGCTCTTTTTTATACATTAAGTTATATTTTACACATGTCTGAGCTTAAAATTTTGCAAATTCTGACAAAATAAATTGGAGAATACCACAAAATATGAAAATTGCAGGCCGGGCAATAAAATTCATATTAAATGAGATAATGCATACTTTTTAACACAAAATAAAACAGACTCAATATTTCATATTGTCATTTTCCTGGCATGTCACACTGTGATGTGTGAAACGCAAAGGGCCTCTGCTATACCGTACAAAAATCTTTTTTAGTTTATAGATAACGTTTATACCTTATAAGATAGATATATGAAGGAAGTAACCAATTCTGCATTTTTCAAATAATTTTTGATAGTTAAAATATGATTGTCACTCAAAATACACTCTCAGATATAAATATTGCGCTGCAGAGTAATTATGACTATTGATTTAGTTCAAGTCAGAAATAATAAAATCATTGCTATCTAGCAAGAACTTTTAGATACTTCTTTGAAAATAAAGCAATAATTATATAATGCAATGTAATTTATTAATAAATTGTAATAATCTTTGTAGCGTTGTAATTCTGAAAGTCCTGTGATCGGTCGTAGCAGTTACCATGGGTATTAATCTCTTTAGAAACCTTTTCTCACCTTCATATACATTTCGAAGTCAGAGTTTGCGATGTTTGGTGTTGCCATCTATTAAGGCTTGCAGAACATTCTCTGCTGCAGAAGTCTAACTTCCAACCTACTGGGGCAGTCCAATGGAAGCTCCAGCACCCCTCTTGCCCTTCAGGCACACGTCAACAACAACGATAATCTTTGTAAAAATTGATTAGGCTTTTAATATGTCATTTTTCTGGCTTCCATAAAACAACAAAAAATACGGAACGTTACATTGAATTTGAGCTACTACAAAAAAAATGTTCTTTTAAAGAAAATCAAAACGTTTAACAAAAAAATAAAAATAAAAATAAAGTGGAATGTAAAAAATATTTAAGAATGAAATTGCCTTTGTACTACTGATCATTATCTTTGCATGCATATGCCAAAAAATGACATATAACTACATAAAAATGTACTTATAATATAAGCTCTTCAAAATTTGACAATTACATGGAGAATCCTTTATTCTTCAACAGAAAATAAATTTACCTCTTGAAATTTTGAATTATTTCTATATCTCAAACAATAAAAATCTCACATTTTGTGATATATACCCATATGTTATCAAAAAAGCAGGTTTGCACAACTTTCAATCGATTAGAGAAATGGTTTTACACTGTAACAGTTGTTTCAAGAAAATATACTCTACTTTAAGGCAGGAAATGAAAAAGTTAAAAGAGTAAGAAAACCCATTTGACCATTATTTTTCGAGGAGAAAAAAATGCCTACGTTGAAAAAATACATTCAGATTCGGAAAGCAGTAAGCCATAAATTTGAAAAGACTTATCTTATGAGAAATTGAGATGCATTTCTGGATGAGAAATTTTCATTTGGTTTTGAATATTTGTTTCGAAGTATAATGGAAAGTTAAATATGTATTGGGATATTTTGTGAAAAAGAGTAGGATTTGTGACTTACAGATATTGGAAATTATATTTTAACCGGAGGTAAATTTAATATATGAACACGCTTTAAAAATATTGAAAAAATATGTCCCAGAAGCAGAATTTTATAGGTGTCTGAAAAAAAAAAAAACGTTCTGTTGAGAAAAGGAAGTTCGTTCGATTTTGCAACAAATCTAAAAATTTAATGTTTTCTTTCTCTTCAGAATAGTTTTTTCTCTTTTCGCATTTTTGATTATTTTTATTAATTTAATTTTCAGCTATGTGTGTGATAAAACAAGCAAGCTTGAAAATTTCGTGTTTTTCATAAATTACTCAAAATTTACTTTAGAAATTTATTTTCTAAATGTTTATTTTAATATTTTAAAAATTTCTTTAAGTAGTTAAATCTTTGATTGATGTTTAGCGAAACAGATATCTTTAAAGCAACAGGTATACACAAAATATCACATTCATGTTCAGGTAGGTAGGGAAGCCTATAAATTGGTTTAAACTGTAACTGGAGGAGGTAAGTCAAAATGACTCCGTGTTGTACTTTAACTCTCATTATCATGTGCTTTTTTGCAGTTGAATAATCATCTCCGCAAAACTGCCAAGTAGTTTTTTTCTCATCACATGATTTTCAATATATATTGCGTTTCCAAAATAAAATTCAATGTTGTTAAAAAAAAAAAAAAGCGATTCTATGAAGGTCCATTCTAATCTTCTAAGTCGATTCTATGATTCTATGCGTAAGAAAATGTGTCTCCATTAACGGGTTTCTATAGTATTAGAAACATAATTAAAGTGGAATTGTAGCTCACTAGAAGTTTATGGATTGGCTTTGGTCTAACAAGGAAAGTCTCCATACGGACATACTTGGAAAAATCTGTAAAAATTACAGAATGTTCTTCTCTTAACAATATAAATGTTTATAAAAAATTTCGGCGGAACCTCCGTGCAGCGTTCGTAGAGAAATAATGGAAATTTCGTTATTTGGCGATTTTTCATCGGTTGGCGGTGGAATGAAATTTCAAAAAAATAATTTTTTATGTCAAATACAATTTAAGGAAAAAAGTTTCATATTGTCCTTTTTTAGATAAATTTAATCTAAATAACTTTAGTTTTGCCATTTTTAGTTTGTTTTAAGTATAATTTTGTTACATCATATTTATACGCAATATATACATTTATATTTATACGCAATTACATTCAAATTTAATCATCGAAATTTGCGATTTAGAACAAAATTTATAATTTAAATAAATTAAAAAAATTTTCAAGTTTGAACTCCAACTGAGCATTGTCAATTCGGTTTTGTTGCTATCAAAATATCTGGCTTTTATTTTGAATATGCTTAAATGCATAAAAATATTTTTTCTCAATATCAAATTTATATATATGAAAATATTTTTTTAGTGATAAATTAAATAACTACAGTAACAAGCAACATATATGTAGGTATAATATATTAAATATATAATACATTATAATATATTCATTGTTTATGTGTAAATATATTAAATACCATTTACACGCATTCTAGAAATCCAACACTTTTCAGTTGCATTAAATTCGTTTCCTTTTGGCGAGGAAAAATGCTGCTCACTAAATCGTGTAACCCTTTCGTCTTCTCACGCCAAATATTCGAAAGTATTTTTTTTTTTTTTTTTACAAATTTTTTATTGTAATTTCGACGCTAATTTTGACTGATTCTTTATTACATACCCACATAGGTTAATAAGTATTTTTCAAAAAAATTTCTGAGTAATCTCAGTATGGAGACCTTCCTTTTAAGTCATGAAGGGCATCTTGCTTGAGATGTGGAACAAGTTTTGAATTTTCTACCTCGTTAAATTGCACCATTATTAGTAAAAAAATGTTTTATCAACGTAAACCCCATAAAATCTATTTTTCTGTGAAATTGAAATTTATTGAGGATAATTCGAATAACAAACAAAAAAGTTTTACAACTTTATTTTGGGCTGTACGATTCCTGATCGTATCATCCCTTTTCCATTTTACGAGCTGATTCATCAACTTCATAACTCATTTTAAAGTAATGTCTTAAGATAGATAATATTTCAGTATTTTTATCACTCATTATAAAACTTAGAAATTGATAAAAATATTTATTGTATAATACAATAAGGAGGAACATGTACTCTTTAAAGTAATATTTTATATTGGTCATTCATTATAAGATAAAACTATCTACAGTCTTTCATATAAAGTTATTAATAAAACTAAAATACTTTTGATAAAACCTAATATCTAATATCAAATTAAAGGCAATCAGCTATAAACAATATTGACTCTAATAATTTTATTTTCAGTGGTTTGTCACACCTACTACCATGAGTATAATATAAATATTATGTAATATAAGTATACTGTATGAATGAATATATTATATTATATCTTATATTATACTACACTATCTACAAACAAGTGTTTGAAAAATTTCGATTTTTGACATTTTCTCAAATATTTAAAAATATACTTGTCAGATTCTTCTGAGACTTCAGGATTATGAAGATTATGTCTGACCCATATTTATCAACATCCGTTTGATAAGCAGGGCAATTAGGGGGCCGACAAAAAATAAAAGAATAACAGAAATATTTGGGATCACCCTGTACATGAAAATGCACGAAAAGATTTATCGCTGCAGATTACAAATATGTGGATACTGCACAACATGTACACTGATTTTTGTAAGAATAGAATGTATATTCATGGAAAAAGAGTGTTTTTTTTATTTTTAAATTAAAAAATTCTGGTATGGAAAGAGCTTTTATTATTTTCTATCGCAGATGTCCATATACTTATTAACTGAAATATTGTATTAGATATTGTATACATTAAATACTAATTTTTTCCTAAAAGTCAGTTAATAAAAAATGTCAATTTGTGGAGAATCCCTTATCATTCAGCCGTTTTTAGAGAGCAATGTAAAAACAGCTTACTTATAATAATGATATCTTTTTGAATTTTCCCGATATTTGATTGAATTTTTTTTTATAAGTTACTCCATAGAATTGACTATTAAATGATGTAAAAGAATCGTTTTTATCGTTCGCGCATGAGCAGATAAAAATTATTTCATAAAACTACTCATATTTCATAAAATATTTAATATATTTATATTCCAACTGCGCTATATTTTTTCTAATAGATTTTGCCAATATTTCTGAAATTTGTGTTAAATTTGGTCAAAAACCCTGCATGATATAAACAAAAAACATACCAGAATTTTTGAAATAAAAAAAATCACTCTTTTTCCATGAATATACATGCTATTCTTACAAAAATCAGTGTACATGTTGTGCAGTATCCATATATTTGTATTCTTCAGCGATAAATCGTTTCGTGCATTTTCATGTACAGGGTGATCCCAAATATTTCTGTTCTTTAATTTTTTGTCGGCCCCCTAATTGCCCTCCTTATCAAATGGATGTTGATAAATATGAGGTCATACATAATCTTCATAATCCTGAAGTTTCAGAAGAATCCGACAAGTATATTTTTAAATATTTGAGAAAATGTCATAAATCAAAATTTTTCAAACATTTATTGGTAGATAGTGCATGTCATATTATATAACTATACATACCGGGTGTCCAAAAAATGACTGATGGATTTTAAAATTCAATAACTTGGAAAGGGTGACAGCTAGTTAAAAAAATTTGCGGGAAGGTTATGTATAATGTCAGGAGTTTTTTTTTTTCGTAATTTATTTTAGTTCGAATTTCAAACAATAGGTGGCACTGACGGCGATTGAAGGCCAGGTGATCAGTGCTGAGTGAAGCGTCGACCTGGCCTTCAATCGCCGCCAGCGCCACCTATTGTTTGAAATTCGAACTAAAATAAAAAATTACGGTAAAAAACTCTTGACATTATACACAACCCTCCTGCAATTTTTTTTTTAAATAGCTGTCACCGTTTGCAAGTTATTTAATTTTAAAATCCATGAGTTATTTTTGGGACATACGGTATATACATAATTCTGCCACTTCCTTTAATATAGCAATTATATAATATTAACTATGCACTCAAAAAGAAGATAGGAAATAAGTAAATCTATCTACATAATAAAAGCCAAAATCATGTGACTGTTATCAACAATTTCGGGCGGTCCGCTTTATTTTTTATATGCCTTTTTCTTTATATACCATTTTCGTTTCTACTATATGTATACTATACTATAATAGTCTAAGTCATTTGACTGTCATAAACAACTATGCGCTGATTCCATCGATTTTCATAAGCAAGATTTCCATTTTGATTACAAAATCAAAATTATATATCGAATAAAAGTTAATAAATGCTATTATGATCGCAAAGAATTCTTGATACTTTTATGTTAGCCGAGTGCAAATTTAGTCAGTAGCATTTTTCAACAAGCCATTTCCCCCCCCTTTTTTTTAAATTTCTCGCTGGTAAATTAAAACAATGCTTTGAAGTTGAACATAAATTTCATGGTTTGTTCCATTATGGTATTTGTTTTGTTTGTTAAAAAGAAAAGAAAGAAATATAGTGAAAGTCATAAATATTATATGTTTCAGTTTTAAATAAAAGTATCATTTTCGGATGAAATTAATGAAAAGATTTAATTTTTAATAATATACAAAACTATGTGATGGGAACAATATTATGCGATTTATCATCTGCGCCCCGCTAACATAAAAATGAGTTCTTTATTTCTCTATCAGAATCTTCCGATTTGGCAAAAGACAAAGCAACTAAATTTAATTACGAATAAAAATTACACGATACATTGCTTAGCATGCATGTAACGGAGACCAAACTGGTCGGCAAGGACGGCTAGTAATAAATAAATAAATGAATAAATAAAAGGATTATTGTAATTACTATTTTCAGCTCCATTGTTGGCGCAGTGAATATGACCTTACCTGGTTAACATGTAATTGTCAAATTAATTGACCTGAGAAATGAAAGTATTTTTTTTTTTAACAGTCTGCAAATTGTAAGCAAATATTTATTAGTATGTAACTACTTTCATTCTCTTGCTACGTTTGAACCTACTACCCAGATGTTGCCAACATCACTATTGTTTCGTACCAAGCTTGGCGACATTTCCTTGGATCTTTAGCTCTATTGATGATATTTGGAAAAGAATAAATGAAGCATAGTGATTAAATTAGACTTCTTTCATTATTCTTGGAAATAATAATTCCAATAACTGCAGCTGTAATTTTTTTATTGAATTTTGAAAACATTCAGTTAATTTTGTGTACCCACGTACCTTTTTCTGTGCTTCTGATATAGGAATAAATATTTTCAAATGACAAAATTTATGAAAATCCCCCCCTCTCTCTATTAGTGTCGTTAGTTAATAATGCGGTATTACTGCACTAATCGAAACATAGATTTAATAGGGAAAACTGCAGTAAATCAACGACCAATTAATTATAAGTACATAGAAAATGTACTAATGTACAATGATGTTGTTTTTCATTCAAAAATGTCATTAAGTGCATGTTATGGCTTTATTTGAAGCTGTATGTTATGTTTAACTAATTTAAAATTCGTGAAATATTTGAAAATCAATTTTAAGGGGACTTATATGGGCAAGTAAAATGTCGAACCTCAGGTTATCCAATGGTAAAAAATACTTTCCTATTCATTCAAAATAAGGAATTAATTTTTTTTTTTCTCAACACGTAGATAGGGTAATCCTTTATTCCTCTGTAGGCGCTAATTTTTTACATATTTCTGTGAATATAAGTTACAAACGAGTAAATAATACTTTTTATACTTTTCGGAATATCTGAAATCTGAAAGCACAGATTTTAAAAGTTCTTTAGTTATCTTTGAAGTATTTTAAATTTAAAGAGGAATGAAGGACCTCTATATGTACGTGCCGAAAGAAAATATTGATGAAACTTCTAAATTTGAATGAACAAGGGTAAATATTTTTTCCATAGGATAATAAGGGATTATACTTCCTTTCCTTCTACTAACTGAGTCCATTTAAAGTTTAATTTTGTATTATTACAATTCCTTAAGTTAATTTTGCTAGCTTACTTAAATTAGTTTATTTTAATAAAATAGATTAAAAATTAATTCAGTTACAATTCGATTACTTAAAACTTACTTTTAATTTACATAAACGAAAACTTATTAGTGGTCAGTTGCGCAGTTTTCTGTTTTTTTGTTTTAATGTCTTTTCGAATAACAAAGAAAAAAAATAGCTCTGATTGTTGTCTGAGTTTATATTTATGAGATGCTTATCTGAGTAAATCTATGTTTTGTAAAAGCTTTTCAGGATTTTTGAATTTTTTTAGATTATTGTTGCGAAAACCTCGTTTTCAAATATTCACGACGCATCTCACTGAAAAAAAAATCACTTATATCGTACTTAGCGCAATAATCAAAATTTGAAAAAAAAAAACAACCCTGCAGCACTAACGGAAAATTGCGTAATTCAGAATTTTGCCCTAACTAATCAAGAGAGCATCTGAAAAAGTCTATCCCACTAATTGAAAATCGCAAAATTAAAAATTTTGTTCTCATTCATCGAGGAAGCAGCTAAAAAAATACACCACACTAACTGAAAATCACACAATTTGAAATTTTTCTCTAATTAAAAAAAAATTGTCCTCACTAATTATGAGAGCATCTAAAAAAGTCTACTGCACCAATTAAAAATTGCAGAATTCAAACTTTTGCCCTTTCTAATTGAGGGAACATCTAAAAATGTCTATCGCACTAACTAAAAATCTCATAATTCAAATTTTGCTTCTACTAAGTTAAAATTTTGCCCTCAATAATCGCAAGAGCATCTAAAAAAATGTACCGCATTAATTTAAAATAGCAGAATTCAAACTTTTGCTCTTAGAACTCAAAATTTTGCCCTCACTAATCAATCTAAAAAAGTTTACTACACTAACTGAAAATCGTACAGTTCAAACTTTTGCACTTACAAACCTAAAATTTTCCCCTCAATAATCTAGGGAGCATCTAAAAAAGGTCTACTGCAGTAACTCAAAATCGCATTAACTGAAACAAAGAGAGGGACATTTGCATTTTGTTTTACTAACAATTTAAAAGAACAGAATTAACATGAAAGTCAATCAATCTGTTGAATGAGTTTCTCTGAATAAATCTTTAGTTTCCATTTCCTTTTTCTTTTCAACTAGCTTTGTGTTGTTTGAAAGGATTATTCATTTAGGAATTCGCAGCATTGTTTTATTAGAGACTGTTATCTTAAGATGGTTTCGACGCATTTATTTTAAGTTCTTGAGGGAATTTAGCTTAGAGATATTTTGGTTAATTTTCGGTTAGTTATCGAGTCATTATTAAGATAAATTATTTTAAAAAGTCGATACTTTTCACTGATTAAAAAAAAGTTTAACTTTATAGATTAATCTTCAAATGTTTTTGCTCCAGGACGCTTAAGAGATTGAATTGAGAATTCATTAAATTTGCTCTTGAAGTAACACAAAATATGCTTTAAACCATAAAAGTAAATAAAATATTATGCAAAATTTTAACATAAAATGTTAATATAAATAGTATATTTTTAATATAAAATGTTTGATTGTTTTACATGGTAAGCCTGGATAGCTGACATTTTAAGAAATGTCTAATTTTTCTGTTTTAAAGTAATAATTTATGCTGTGAAAATGTGACCTATCAACTCAAATTTAGAAATTAGGAAAAAAAATATTAAATAGAAAAATAGAAGATTGAAAATTATTGCTATAGTAATATTAGCACCAGTTTTTATCGAAATATTTAATCAGTGATTTGGCTATTTTCTTGAATAACATTGTTTGATACTTCACTTAATCGGGATCACTAATCCAGGGAGCATCTATAAACTCTACCCCACTAACTGGAAGACGCAACTAACTGAAAATCGCAAATTGGTTCAAAAATTGTTGCCCTTACTAATCGAGGGAGCATCTAAAAAAAGTCTACCGCACTAACTAAAAATCATACAATTCAAACTTTTTCTCTAATTAATCAAAATTTTCTTCTCACTAATCAAGGGAGCACCAAAAGTCTACCGCATTCATTAAAAATATCAAAATTACCGTTTTTGCTCCTACTAATCCAAAATTTTGCCCTCGATAATCGAGGAAGCATCTAAAAACGTCTACCGCACTAATTCAAAATCGCACTAACCGAAACAAGGCGAGGGACACTTGCATTTTATTTTTTTCCTAATAATTTAAATGTACAAAATCAACATAAAAGTCAATCAATCTGTTTAATGAGTTTCCCTGAATAAACTTTTCGTTTCCATTCCCTTTTTCTTTTCAACTATCTTTGTGTTGTTTGAAAGGATTATTCATTTAGTAGTTCGTGGCATTGTTTTATTGGAGATTGTTATCTTAAGATGGTTTCGACGCTTTTATTTTAAGTTCTCGAGGGAATTCAGCTTAGAGTTATTTTGGTTAATTTTAAGTTAGTTATCGAGTTATTACTACGATAAATTAATTTAGAAAGTCGATACTTTTAACTGATAAAAATAACAAAATTTTAACTTTATAGATGAATCTTCAAATATTTTTCTCCAGGACGCTGAGAAGATTCAATTGAGAATTCATTAAATTTATTCTCGAAGGAATCCAAAATATGCTTTAAGACCTAAGAATGAATAAAATATTATACAAAATGTTTTTAATATAAAATGTTTTATTATTTTATACGGTAAGCCTTGGATAGTTGACAACTTAAGAAAGGTCTAATTTTTCTGTTTTAAATTAAAAATTGATACTGTGTAAATGTAACCTATCGACTCAAAATTAGAAAAAAAATAATAAATAGAAAATTAGAAAATTGAAAATTATTACTTTAGTAATATAAATACCAGCTTTTATCGAAATATTTAATCAGAGGTATGTCTATTAGGCTTGAATGACATTGTTTGCTACTTCACTTGATCGGGATCACTAATCGAGGGAGCATGTAAAAAAATTCACCCCACTAACTGAAAATCGCAAAATTCAAAATTTTGCCTTCACTAATCGAGGAAGTATTTAAAAATGCCTACCGCACTAACTGAAAATCATACAGTTCAATTTTTTTCTCCAATTAATCAAATTTTTCTCCTCACTAATCAAGAGAGCACTCAAAACGTCTACTGCAGTAATTAAAAAAATCTCACAATTCCCATTTTTTTCCTACTAATCCAAAATTTTGCCCTCAATAATCGAGGGAGATCTAAAAATGTCTACAGCAAGAATTCAAAATCTCATTAACCGAAACAAAGCGAGGGACGCTTGCAATTTAATTTTTTCCCTAATAATTTAAAAGCACAGAATTAACATAAAAGTCAATCAATGTGTTGAATGAGTTTTCCTGAATAAAGCTTTAGTTTCCATTTTCTACTTCTTTTCAACTATAGCTTTGTATTGTTTGAAAGGATTATTCATTTAGTATTTCGCGGCATTGTTTTATTGTAGATAGTTATCTTAAGATGGTTTCGGTGCATTTATTTTAAGTTCTCGAGGGAATTTAGCTTAGAGGTATTTTGGTTAATTTTCAGTTAGTTGTCCGAGTCAATACTAAGATAAATTAATTTAAAAAGCCAATACTTAACACTGATACAAGTAACAAAAGTTTAACTTCATAGATGAATCTTCAAATGTTTTTGCGCCAGGCGCTGAAGAGATTGAATTGAGAATTCATTAAATTTACTCTTGAAGTAATGCAAAACATGCTCTAAGACTTAAAAGTGAATAAAATATTATGCAAGATGTTTTTAATATAAAATGTTTGGTTGTTTTATAAGGTAAGCCTGGGATAGTTGAACACTTAAGAAAGGTCTAATTTTTCTGTTTTGAAGTAATAATTTATGCCGTGAAAATGTAACCTATCAACTGATAAATAGAAATTAAAAAGAAAAATTATAAATAAAAATTAGAAAATTGAAATTTTCTAAATTGTTTTTAATATAAATACCAGTTTTTTTTCGAAATCCGTGGCTATTGGTCCTGAATAACATTATTTGATACTTCTCATGATCAGGATCACGGTACTTATGTATTAACGGCATCGCAGCAGAAGTTGTGATAATGTGCCAATAAGGAGCAATCTTGTTGTTCGCACGCATACGCATTTATCCATTGGATTCCTTGTTGTCTTGTTGTTTGCTGATTTTTGCGGATTTAGTGCTTTAGTACTTTTTTAGTTCCTTTTTCGTGCCATTTTTTTGTGTGCGTGCGAACACAAAATGATTGCTCTTTATCAGCGCATTAACGCAACTCCTGCTGCGGTGGAGTTAATACGTAAGTACCGGGATCACTAATCGAGGGACCATCAAAAAAGTCTACCCAACGAACTGATAATCGCAAATTTCACAATTATGGCCCTTGCTAATCCAGGGAGCATATAAAATATCTACCGTACTAACTAAAAATCATACAATCCAAATTTTTCTTTAATTAATCAAATTTTTGTCCTTACTAATCAAGAGAGCACCAAAAAAGTTTACTGCACCAATTAAAAATTTCACATTTCATATTTTTGCTCCTAATAATACAAAATTTTGCCCTCAATAATCGAGGGAAAATTCAAAAAAGTCTACCGAACTAATTGAAAATCTCATTAACCGAAACAAAGAGAGGGACACTTGCATTTTAAATTTTTTCCCAAATAATTTAAAAGTATAGAATTAACATAAATGTCAATCAATCTGTTGAATGTTTTGCCCTGAATAAACTTTTAGTTTCCATTTCCTTTTTCCTTCTCAACTAGCTTTGTGTGGTTTGAAAGGATTATTCATTTAGCAGTTCGCGACATTGTTATCTTAAGATGGTTTCGACGCATTTATTTTAAGTTCTTGATGGAATTTAGGTTAGAAATATTTTGGTTAATTTTCAGTTAGTTATCGAGTCATTACTACGATAAATTAACTTAAAAAGTCGATACTTTTAACTGATAAAAATAACAAAAGTTTAACTTTATGGATAAATTTACAAATGGTTTTGCTCCACTTAGGAAATTGAAATAAGAATTCATTAAATTTACTCTTGAAGTAAAGCAAAATATGCTTTAAGACCTAAAAGTTAATAAAATATTATACAAAATGTTTTTAATATAAAATGTTTGATTTCTTTATACGGTATGCCTGGGATAGTTGACAACTTAAGAAAGGTCTGATTTTTCTATTTTAAAGTATTAATTTATGCTGTGCAAATGTAACCTCTCAACTCAAAATTAGATATTAGAAAAAAAAATCTATAGAAAATTAGAAAATTGAAAATTACTACTATAGTAGTATAAATACCAGTTTTTATCGAAATATTTAATCAGTGATTTGGCTATTTGTCTCTAATAACATTTATCACATTTCAGATAAAAACTTAACACACACTTTATTCCAGAATAATTCTACTACTACTTTTTCATTTCTCGTGATCGTCTGCGAAAACTAAAACTATGACCATGGAGTCACTATGAGAGTGTGGACGCCAAAGTAATTACAAATATTAATCTAATTCGCGACATTCTCCCACCTTGAGTTTTCGACAGATAAACTCAACAATGGGTACAATAAAATTTAAAATAAAATATGACTAATACTTACATTACAGTGATAAGATACAATTCTTACAATATTACTTTTCTCAAAACAGGTAAATAAACATTTTCTTCTGCAAAATTCAAATAAAATTAAACATATTATTACAAATTCAAATTAACACTATGAAATATACTAAAAAGTAAGAATAAAGTTTTTAGTTGAAAGAGTAATTAAAGTCAATAACATTTTGGGACAGTCACTATTCTGCCACTTCTCGTTCTTAATACTGGAACACTAGAAAGTTTTTTTGGAATCTCTAAATTGTACAGTTTTTGGACAGGTCGCAAAAGTTCACCATTTTAAGTTTTTAACCGTGCAACTCTTGGGTGGCCATCTTTACCAGAAATAAGTTCTTGCACTCGGGTTAAAGCCCAATAGGCACGTTTCTTATCAGACTCTACGAGTAAGACATCATCAACGGTTAGTTGCTTGACATTCTTTTGCAAAGAACTTTGCTGACGCAATTGTCCTAAATATTCAATAAGAAATCGCTTACGTAGGTGTTCTAGAACATATTGCCTATACTTAACTCTTTTATTTAATTCTTGCGTGTCAATTGCATCAAAATCTCTCACATCTGAAGATCTTATGTCCTGTAAAAACATTGATGGTGTTAACGGTGCTAGATCGTTCACATCTTCAGTAACATATGTTAGAGGTCTAGCATTCACAACTTGTTCACAATCACAGAGAATTGTGAGCAGTTCTTCGTAGGATAATGAAGCTCTGCCTAGAACTTTTCTCAGGATGCGTTTTACCATTTGTATCAATCGCTCCCACCAACCGCCCCAACAGGCAGCGGTAGGTGGGTTAAATTTCCAGCGAATCTTCTGTGTTGCTGCAACGGCAGAGATTTGCTCCCAATCTATGGCTGAAAATGCTGTGTCTGCCCCTAAGAAATTTCCGCCGTTATCAGAATACACGCTGTTTGGTCTTCCTCTTCGTGCCATAAAATGCCTGAAAGACTGGAGGAAAGCATCTGTAGATAATGACGTAACTAATTCTAAGTGTATGGCCCTATACACTGCACAAGTGTATAGAACAATCCAAGCCTTTTTCTCATTCTTTAAATATAATGGGAAGGCTAAATCAACTCCAGTTATTTGAAACACTGCTGCGTCTTCAACTCTTTCTGCTGGTAATGCAATAAAAATAGATTCTGTCTTTTGTGCACTGAATTTTCTGCATCGTACACATTTCTGTACTACTGCTCGAATAGTTTCCCTAGCTTTTACGATCCAGTAGTCTTCTCGTAACGATGTCATCATAAGAGCCACTCCTGCATGCAAAAGCTCTTGGCGTTTCCAGGAGATCAGGCGGTAGACTACAGGATGGTCAGAAGGAAAAAGAACAAAGTATTTAAAATTGAAAGCATCTTCTCTATAAAAAACTTGCGTTTTCACTCTTATAATACCATCTTCATCTAGGATTGGTCTTAAGCTACGTATCTTCTGATTATTCTTCTCGTTAAATCTGTCTTTCTGAATCAAAATTATCAATTTTCTTTCGGCTTGTTCTAATTCCAAACACGTAAGTTCAGAAACTTCTTTTGAATTAGGATTTCTTAAATTGTTTAAGAATCTTAAAATTCAGGCGATCAATCTTATAATTTTCTTGAAAGATGAAAACCGTCGATAATACCAATCACTAGATTCTGTGTTCTTGTTCATTGCTGAAATGACACTTTTCCGTTTTTCAGAGTTAATAATTTCTTCATCGGGAATTTCGACACTTTGAGGCCAAGTATATTCAGGTTGAGCCAACCAATCCGGTCCCTCCCGCCATCTTAGTTGTAAAAATTGTTCAATCGAACAACGTCTGGAAGGGATATCTGCCGGATTAAATTTTCCTGCAATGTGTAGCCATTGGTTCTTTTGAGTTAAGGATCTGATTTCTTCTACGCGATTCCAAACGAATGATCCCCATCTTTCGTCTCGCTTTATCCAGCTTAAAGCTGTAGTTGAGTCACACAAATAAAATATCACTAAATTTGGAATTCGGAGATCAGATATAACTCGACTTCCCAACCTGGCTCCAAAGCAGCATGCTAAAAGCTCCAACCGGGGTATCGTTATGTTCTTAAGGGGAGCTACTCTTGCGCGTGACTGTACGAAAGTTACCAGGATTTTATCTTTTCTCTTTACTCTTAGAAAAATGCAAGTAGCATACGCATGTTTGCTTCCATCACAAAATATGTGAAGGCCTACATCATTACTTTCATAATTATCAAAATACATCCATCGCTGCAATTTGATGTCAGAAATCATCTTCAATCCTTGCACCCATTTTAAAAATTGTTTAGCCAAATTAGTTGGGAGTAATTCATCCCACTTAATTTTTAACTTCCAGCATTCTTGTAGAATAAGTTTAGGGAGCAAAGTCACAGGAGAGGTAAATTCAAGAGGATCAAACACTTTCTGAGCGAATGAAAGTACAGCTCGTTTTGTGGGAATAATTTGTTTTTCCTCAATAGAACCGATTTTGCAAGATAGGGTATCGTTTTTCAGATCCTAGTTTAAACCTAATACTGGTGTTATATTAGCTGTTGAATTTTCAGAAATAATTTGAATGGGATAATTTGACAACTATCCCCTGAGATTAAATTTTGCAGAGAATAGTAACGTTTGGGATTCAAATATAAACTTATTCAATTCTTCAACTGTGTTGAAACTGAAAACACAATTATCTACATATGAGGATTCATTCAAAATTTCTACTGTAGAAGCAAGATTTTCAGTCGCACTTTCTAAATGATATCTCAAAGTAGCCGCTAATAAAAAGAGGCTACAATTGATTCCAAAAAGAACACGTTTATGTCTATAAATTATGCCATTTTCCCATATAAATCTCAGATAGTCTCTATTCTCTACTCTAATACCAATTTGTATAAATGCCTTCTCTATATCAGATGCTGCACCAACAGGGTATTTCCGAAACCGATGCAATATAGAAGGAATCATTTCAATCAAATTTAATCCCTTATCTAGGCAATCATTTAGAGAAGGGAAACCTTTAACATGAGCCGAAGCGTCAAAAACTGGTCTAACTTTAGTAGTTTCACTCGATTCTTTAAATACAGGTCTGTGTGGCAAATAATGTACTTTAGTTTCTTTATTATCAACCACCCTTTCAATTATTCCAGCATTTATCCACGAATCAAATACTTCGCTATATACCTCAATTTTATTTAAATTAATTAACATTTTCCTCGTTGTAGCAAGCTGCTTTTCGGTTAATTCTCTATTGTTAGGTAAGCAAGCTTTATCTAGCACCCATGGCAATGCTACTTCGTATCTCCTTTCTGAATCTATTCTTATATTACTCTTAAAATGCTGCATAGTTTCTTCATGAATTTCAGATTTAGTTTTGGATTCAGCTGGATCCGTTATACCCATAATATCCAGCTTCCACAAATCAGCAACGGAACAATTGTTTCAAAGTGATGAAATAATCATAGCAGCCTCATTTGTTTCTGATTTAATACTTGGAATTTTTCCCATTAGAATCCATCCCAAATGGATTTTTATCGCAACCGGACCACTTTCTAAAACTTTAATATTTCCGGCGAGTAATTTTTCGGCCACATCAGAACCAATCAATAATTTAATTTCATTTTCGGCTTCATATGAACTATTTTCAACATCAGAAATTTTAATACCACATTTATTTTATTCTGATAACCAAGGCCCGTTTGGCACTTTTAGTATTTTAGAACAAATAACAGGAACATCTAAAACATGCATATCACATTTATAACTATTGTCTATGCTACTTAAGTGAATTCTATATTTATTATGCTTTGTTTCACTTGTTTCAACATTACCAAATAATGTGTGAATTAATTTAATTTCACCAATACTTTTATAATTCAAATATTTAATTTTATCTCGTGATAAATAGGAGCGTTCGGATCCTGTATCAATAACTCCACGCACGATTATCTCTTTTCCATTGTGCTTTACACGGGCACTCAAAGTTTGGAGTAACACAGTTGGATCCGAACCTCGAGTAGTTAAAACAGTGTCACTACTCCCTGATTCATGTTTATGACTTTCTAACGACACATTACCACCCTCATTAAAAACATTTTGACATAATATAAAAAAATGTCTTTTACCACAATTCGTGCATTTAATTTTAGAGTTACAATTGCATGAAATGTGGTTTTTCTTCAGGCAAACAAAGCAAGCCCCTTTTTTCAAAATTAAGTTACGTTTCTCATCAAAAGAAAGCGAACTAGCTTTAAAACATTTTTCTGATAAGTGACGCTTGTCACAAAATATACACACGTCTTCACATTTTTAAACTAAATTCTTATTAGACTTATAATTTATAAATAAATCTGTGGCAGTTGGCAATGAATTATATTCATTATTACATTTATTATATTTCTTTGGGTTTTCAAAACCAAGATTGAAATGAGCCAAAAGAACCCGCTCTTCCGCAATTACTTCATTTAAAAAAAAAATCAAGGATAGAATTTAATTCGTTCTTACCTTGAGCAGTCTTATCACGCTGCCTTTCCCAGATCTTTAATACATCATTAGGTAGACAAGATTCTACAAGTGGAAAAAGTATGCTGGCATATTTCTCTTCTGTGACACCTAAGGATTCTAGAGACCTAAGTTTTGTCTCTAGATTATCATATAACGACGATAAATTAAAATTCTTGCTTGATGATCGATTATTATTTAAGACTAATTGAAGAAGGTCTCTAACATATATCTCAATAAGTGTACCTTCTCTGCCGAACCTTTCTTTAAGATGTAGAATTACTTTTGGATAATTATCAGCAGAAACCGGATAACTATTAACTATCTGTGCAGCTTTGGATTTCGGCGTTATCGCCTGTAAAAGATAAACAAATTTCAAATGTTCATCTAGAGTGGTGTCTTCATGAATTTTGCTGAATGAATTCCAAAATGTTAACCATAATCTTGCACCGCCATCAAACGGCTGTAAACATATTTCTGGTAAGCGAAGTCGCCGGGACAGCGTTCTTTCAACATCTGTATAATTCTGCGATCGGAGTTGTTCTTCGATAGGCTTCACCAAAAATGTCTTTACTTTTTGCTTTATAGCAGTAAATTTTTCTGTATATTCCTCGCATGCTTCAAATTCTTTAGAATAATCTTTTTCTATAACTTTCTCTGTCAACATAAAATTCAAAAATTTCTTCATCTACAGCTCGCAATCTTGTGCTTTTATCTTCCAGTTGACACATTAAATTCTCTATTAAATTGGCATCTGGAGTTGCGTCGTTTAAAGCTTCACTTAAAGCATTATAAGATTTCGTAAATTCAGCTCTAAGAGGCGTTCTTTTGATTTTCAAAGGATCCATATTTTCAATGACAACTTCTGTTAACAAATAAAAAACAATTACTTTTTACACGTCCCTATTAGTTCGGGCGCCATATATCACAAACATTGCGATCTCGATGTCATAAATTCTACCCAAAAATATAAACATCGTCGTTTTACTTTAAACGCGTGAAAAATAATTTAAATCTCTTACAAAAAAACGAAGCTCCAAAACATTTCAGATAAAAACTTTATTCCAGAATAATTCTACTACTACTTTCTCATTTCTCGTGATCGTCTGCGAAAAGTAAAACTATGACCATGGAGTCACTATGAGAGTGTGGGCACCAAAGTAATTACAAATATTAATCGAATTCGCGACAACATTGTTTGATACTTTACTTTATCGGGATCACTAATCGAGGAAGCATCTAAATAAAGAATACTGCCCAGTTAAACTGATGGCATTGAGCTCACAGGCTACAAATACTAATTGTACATTAAAGCCTTATATCTTCAAGGGTTAATTCCGTTCGAAAAAAAATTAAGAAGGGGAAACAGCTCTCCCCTTTCCTCTTTTTTTATACTTAATCATTGAACCTCCTATACTATCAAAGACATGCTTTATCATATAAAAAATCTATATCCAAAATTCAGAGCAAATGAGATAATTCTTAATAAAAACCCGTTTGGCATTTATATAATTTAAAAGGAGTTATCCCCCTCTTTTATACTTAACCATTAAACATCCAAAACTATTCAGAGATTTGAACAAAATCTGAAAATTCTGCTTGAAAAACCCATTTATATAAATTAAAAGGGGGGGGGGGCATTAGAACCCCTGTTCCCCCTATTTATACTTATTCAATGAACACCTAAAAACAGTCACGGAATCGCCTCATCAGAATGATCCTAAGCTAAATTTTGGACGAAAACTTAATTCTGCATGAAAATCCCATTTATATCAACTAAGGGGAGGGGCATGAGCCCCCGTTCCTCCTCTTATACATATCGAATGAACTCCAAAAACTAATCAGGGAAGCGCCTTGGCGGAATATACCTACATACAAAATTTCAAGTGGATCGGATATTTTTATCACGAGTTATCGCGTTACGCACGAACGAACATACAGAACGGACGGGCACATAAGCTCTCAGGCTATGATAGCCTGTGAGCTAAAAAATCTACCGCACTAACTGAAAATCATACATCTAATTAATCAAATTTTTGTCCACACCAATCAAGAGAACACCAAAAAAGCCTATCACATTAATGAAAAATTTCACAATTTCAACTTTTGCTGCAACTAATCCAAAATTTTGCCTTCAATAATCGAGGGAGCACCTAAAAAAGTCTACTGCACTTATTCAAAATCGCATTAACCGAAACAAAGAAAGGGGCATTTGCATTTTAATTTTTTACCTAACAATTTAAAAGCGCAGAATTAACATAAGTCAATCAATCTGTTGAATGTTTTGCCCTGAATAAACTTTTAGTTTCCATTTCCTTTTTCCTTCTCAACTAGCTTTGTGTGATTTGAAAGGATTATTCATTTAGTAGTTCGCGGCATTGTTTTGTTGGACATTGTTATCTTAAGATGGTTTCGACGCATTTAAGTTCTTGAGGGAATTTAGCTTAGAGATATTTTGGTTAATTTTCATTTAGTTATCGAGACATTACTAAGATAAATTAATTTAAAAAGCCAATACTTTTCACTGATAAAAATAACAAAATTTTAACTTTTTAGAAGAATCTTCAAATGTGTTTGCTCCAGGACGCTTAGGAGATTGATTTGAGAACTCATTAAATTTGCTCTTGAAGTAATGCAAAAAATGCTTTAAAATCTAAAAGTGTGTGAAACATTTTGCAAAATGTTTTTAGAGTAAGTAATTTGAAAATATTTTATACGGTAAGCCTTGGATAATTGCCAACTGATTTTTCTTTTTTTTAAGTAATGTTTTTTGTAGTGCAAATATAACCTATCAACACAAAATTAGAAATTCATGAAAAATATTAGTGTAGTAATATATTAGTTTTTATCGAAAAATTTAATCAATGATTTGGCCATCGATCTTGAATAATAGGATTTGAAACTTTACTTGATCGGAATAAATGGCACATCCTCAAAAGAATATGTATTTTATTTGTAATTGACGTTTATAAATCAAAAGTTAGATTTGCATTTAACTTTTAATTTATAAATGTTTTTAAATTTTTATAAATTAACTTATATTTTTATAAATCTTTTTATAAATTAACTTTTGGTTTATAAACTTGATATTTAAAAATAATATGCTATTTCTATTAGTGATTTTTTTAAAATAAATGTATTACAAAATTTTGAATAGAAATCTTTTTACTCAAATATTGCAATGGGTTATCACACATTGAGCGTGTCTCATACAGCCATGCCAAACAATCAATACACCGTCCCCACTCTGCACAAAGTTTACTTTCGCAATAATGTTTATGGTATTCTAAACAGATGTTTCTGTTGGTGGTACGCTCTTCAGTTCAGCATTATGTTTCTTGTACTTTCTTTTTGCTTCTAGATTTTTGGCAGGCTGTGTCTTTTTTTTTTTTTTTTTTTTTTTTTTTTTTTTTTTTTTTTTTTGTCTGGTTTTCTGAGAGCTTTTTCTTGAGTTGTATTGTTTTCTTTTTTTCCCCTGTAACATATTCTTTGACAATGTTTTTCATGTTGCATTCTTCTTCCTTCACTTTTCAATATCCATTGGTCACGGTTTCTGTTTGTATTTTGTCGGTTTCCTAAAGGAAAAATGTTACAGGAATGGAGAGCATAATAAAACGTAAGCCCAGTTAAATTGTTAGCATTGAGCTCACAGGCTCTATGCAATAATGCTGAAATACACTCTCACTTCAAAGGATATTTGCTTTTGTTAATTTTTCGAATAAATGGCTGTACACAAATTGAAGACAATCGAATAATTCTAACAAAGGCTAGACTTGTTTAATATGTACTAACAAAGAAGGTCTCCATACTGGCGATACTCAATATATTTGGAAGACAAATTCAAATTAAATTACTTATGTCTATAATAAAGGATCGGTCAAATTTAGCGACGGCATAACAGTAGAAAGTCTGTAAAAAAAATACCATTGAATATTTTACGTGAAAAGACGATAGCTTCACGTAATTTGATAAGCAGCACTTTTCCTTGCCAAAAGCAAATGATTTTAATGCAACTGAAAACTGTTTGTCAATGGATTTTTTGAATGCGTGTAAATGGTATTTAATTTATTTAAACTTAAAATTATAGAGTTTAACATACGTGCATATTGTATTATATGCATATATAGCTTGCTTCTGCAGTTATTTAATTTATCAATTGAGTTGGAAAAAAACTGCCACAGAAAAGATATATTATTTAAATAAATAAATAAGCATAAAGAACGACTATACCTATAATATTGTGCAGTTGTACATTCTTTTAGCGTTTTACTACGCGAATGATGTATTTATGGAACTTTTGAACTCTGTTTTGTATTCACATTTGTATTTCGTATTTCTTAAAATACTCTGATATTAAAGGAGAGAAACTCTGAAATGTGCGAAATAAATGTTTTGAGCCATAAGCTGATACATAACACTTTTTACTAAAATTTTTTACTAAAAAATATGAGTAATTGTTACCTTTTGTACCCTAAATTGTACCTTTTGTATTCTAAATTGAAATACGTGGGATTTTTTTTTTTTTATCATTGCTTAAATTGAGAATTTATTACTACTAACACTGTCCCATGATTTATTAGGCTATGATCCTCTGAATAGGACGTAATAGATTTTTTTTTCACTATTCTAAAGATTAAAAAATATTCACACGCATCAATGTTATTTGATGTTTATAAATTGTGTGCCTTATCCGTAATCATAACGCAATATATCCAGGATTTCCAGTTTTCTCTTCACTTTTATTTAAGAAACTCGAATTCACACCATAAAAAAAATCAAATTGTTTTAATTTTAGCTTTTTCTTTATTACTTTGCACCGCAGATAAAAATGGAAGCCAAATTGGCAACTGTCCCGATGCTTGTGGTGCAGGTATGCCCCAGCAAATGGCCCTAGCAGTAGAAAAAAAAAATAGATACAACTTATAACTAACACATTACTGGATAATTATTTCATTAATTTTCTCGAAATATTTGATTAAAAAAATAGCAAATAGAATATATTTCATCTTTAATTTATAAAAACACAAAAAATTCGTAAATTGCACATCAAACATAACAAATGAGATGCGTTCGTACAATAACGAAGTTTTTAAAAATATACAGTACTACGGATACGGTACAGTATCCAAAATATTTTGGGTGTCCCAGTAAATACTATATGCTTCCTATTATACAGGAATTACCTTGTAGTAAATCTCCTAAACGTATATCAGTCTCATAAAATGCGAAACACTTTACTTAATATAATTAAAACGTAACGCAAACAATGCTTCCTCCTATACCATTATGTAATTAGAAAACTTTTGTGTAGCCCTGTAAATAAAAAAAATCTTTGCACCGCAGATTGTACACAATGTATATTTTAGTATATATATCATAGATGCACATGAATTGCATTGTGTTTTTATGTTTGAAAGAGTGTAACATCACTAAAATGATAGTGAAACTATTTTTTTCCATTGACTATAATGTAACGGGATACTTTTGATTGTCCATGTAACTGAACTATACATCCGATTTTCATAAAATTTAAGATGACTCGACAAATTATGCAATAATTATACATTTTAAATTTCAACAGATTCGGTTAGGCAGTTTTTACGTTGTTATATGCGGACAGATATACGGATGGACGGTCGGACAGACTGAACGACGACTTTAGGTGCTACGAGTTTATATAATTACGAACGCACCTAACAAAACTCAAACATATCTTTTTTCCAAGAATAAAACTTTTAAAGATAGATAATATTTCATAGACGAATTGAAAAATGATTTCTCGCAATCGCAATTTGAAGCAAGGCATGAAAAATTTTGTGGGAATCAACAGGCATAAAGTCCGAATAAGTACGAGGGTCGTCTGAAAAATCCCGTGCCTGGCAAGAAATTTTTTTTTTAATTTATTTTTCCACATAATCATTGGAAAGACATATTATACCGGTGTTCTATTTTAATGAAACCATCTCTATATTGCGATTTGTCGAGCTCTTCAAAATAGCTATCTGCAGCATCAATAAACCCCACGTTCTATGAAATCGTTGTCCATCAAGGAATTTATGAGGTTAGAGAATAGATGGTAATCACTGGGTGCTAAATATGCCGAATAAGGTGGATGTTCAAGCAATTCGAACCTTAATTTGTAGATTTTTCCCATTGCGTTGTGCAACTGACCGATGTGAAGGAGCATTGTCATGGTGAACAAAACATTTTTTTCGCCAAATGAGATCGTTTTTTTCTTTATCTCATTTCTCAAACATTGCAGTAAATTTGCATAATAGTCACCAGTGATACTTTTACCGTTTCCCAAGTAATCAATAAAAATAATTTCCTTTGCGTCCCGGAAAACACTCGCCATAACCTTGTGTGTTGACAAAGTTGACTTTGCTTTTTTTGGGGGGGGGGATGGTTTCTTTGTACATTTCACTTTTGACTGTAAATTGCTTTCAGAAGTGTAGCGGTGAATCCAATGGTTTTAAGCCGCCTCAAAAATTCTTTGGGATTTTTACGGTAGAACTCCAAATTCTCCGTTGAAGTGGTTTTCCGATGTAACATTTGGTCAGATGTCAGCAAACGCTGCACCCACCTCGCACAGACCTTATGGAAGACCAAAATATTTGTTAAAAAATTACCTGCACATTGATTTGATATGTTTTACAGCCTCTGCTCTCTCGAACAACTTCAATCTGTGGTCTTCTAGGACTATTTGGTGCATTTTTAAAAATAATTTCAGAAGTTGTCACTTCACACAGGGCGTCCAGATCGAGGCTCATCACTCGTGCTGGTTCGTCCCATTTTAAACAGTGCAACTTGCCCTTTAATCATTGAATATGATGACCCAGAGTCATTCAGTGCGATATCCATTTCCTTTTTGATTTGTTTAGGTGTCAAACCCTTCAAATAGAAATATTTCTGCTCGTTTTTCCAAATCTTCCATTTTTGCAAAAACTCTAAAAGTCTTGATATTAATGCTGTCAATCAAATAATAACAAAGCTACTAATCTAAAATTGTGAGTATAAGCTAGTCAGGGACATTACTTTGTAATGTTTGCATATAACTGCCCCAGTGGCGCCATCTCTGTGTCAGGGACTTTTTAGCCGACCCTTGGGCATCTCCATTTCATCACGCAATCTCTGCCCATTGTTAGCTATAGAAGGGAATTGTTTAGTGGCTTATTTCTTTCAATGAAATTAAAACAACAACAACAAAAAAAAAAAAACACTACAAATATTTTTGGAATGCAGTATAAATATTACAATAACTGTCATATTTTAATGTATTAAAAAATTATCAAAAATTTATATTTGAAAACTTATCTTTCAAAATGAAGTGTTTAAAATCCTGCTGTGAAGGTTACACGGAAAAAATTGCGGTAATTTGTGTATAAAGAGTTTCAAATATCAGTAAGTTTAAAATGTAAGTATATATGTTTATAAAATGCAAAATTGATTGTGAATGAGATGTTACTTTGGTAACATAAAATATGAAAGGGAATCTTTCATATTATGATATATTCATAATTTTTAAATTCTGCTTCAGCTTGTTTCACATCATTCATTCTTGAATACAGTGTTTGAATAATCTTAATGTCGATAACAAATTTCCACTCTAACAATCCAAATTTAGAGTATGTAAATATTACTTCTGAGTCAAAATATAGACTCACAACAACATTTTCATATTGTGAGTGAAAAGACTAAACGACTTCCTCGCATGTTTTTCTAACTCCAACAAAAATAAACGTTTTGAGACATTCTTTTTACAAGTTTAAACGTTGTTTATTCTATATTTTTCACAAAGTGCTTTTGTTTAGAAAATGTTGTGGAATTTTAACATTATGTATATATGAATACACAAATACATACATGTCATATATATATATATATATATATTACAAATTTTAAATTTTTTTTTCGCCAAAACTAACCTTTATACTTTCTTAATTTTCTTATAATAATATTCCGTACTTACTTCAACTTATTAAATTAAAATCTGTTTCTAGATCTAATCTGTTAATCTTCATGGACACGATATAAATTCGTAATTCGACTTAAAAAACGTTATTTCCAGTATGCGTAAATTTAAAAGATGGCTCTAAATTAAAAATATTCTTAATTAAACTTTATTTCTTAATATTCCAAATAAAACTCATTTTTTCTATGCTTCTATCAACCCTTTTTAAGCAAGTCTTATTAAATTTATTCCAAAACCATACCTTTCAAAAAATATCATTATTTTATTTTATCTATTTATTTATTTTCCCTCAGTCAACATTTGATATTGTGCATATCAATAAATTCATTTCTTTTCTTTTTCTCCTAAAATTAATCGTCTATAAAAATCGTCTGCCTAAGATATTTAAAATTCTGAGTCGATTATAAATTGGTTAAACTATACTTTTTTAAAAATAAAATTGTTGTCTGTCAAATAGTAATTTCGACTCTGAGTATGAGTTATGTTTACATAAAAGAATGATGGTTTGAGTCTAAAGAATGTTCTAGAATTTTCTTTTTAGATTTAAAAAGGGAGGAAGCCTCGAGAAGTAGTAAGAAGAAGGATTTCTTGGGTTCTCTCTTCGATGAGTACGGCTGGATGTAGTAAATGATGGAATATTTTTTTGGATGTTTCGGTAAAAGATCGTCTGCAAAAGGAGCTTTTCTCTCTATTATAACTACAGCTCATATTCAAAATATTAGAATAATTACTTTTTTTTTAGAAATTGAAAATATCGTTTGGTAATTTAATGTCTTTTAATGAAAATATGCAAACGATATTTTTATTAAGAACTTATTGTTGATTAAACTTACTTGTTATCTTAAATTTAATATCATTTTTGAAAAGATTAATTGCAAAAAAAATTATTTTGAAAAGTCAAAATATTAGAATATTTATTCAAGTGGTTCAAAATATTAGAATATTTCACATTAATTCTCCTTTAATTATTACCAATTCTTAACTGGTGGCATCATTGATTAAATTCAGACTATTTTATTTAAAATCAGTATTCTTTTTTGCAGTTTGTTTCTTTTTCGTCTTAAAATGGGCCGTGTGAGTGATATTCCTGAATCTACTAAACTTCGTATGGTTGATTTGTATCGGCACGGTAAAAATCAATGTTTTATAGCGAATTATTTACATTGTTCGCAATCGAGCGTTAGTAAAATATTAACACAATATTCAAAAATTGGAAAATTTAAAAATAATCGCCGAAATGGTGGCCGAAAACCAAAAACATCTGCTAGAGATGACAGGAAACTGAAGCGTATAGTTAAGAAAAACCGTTTTAAAAGTGTGCGATTCTTGCACCGAAAATGGAAAGAAGAAGGAGTTGAAGTTTCTACATCGACAACATTAAGACGTCTCCATAAATTTAAATTTGAATCTCGTGTACCGAAAACAAAACCTCTCATGACTGCAAGACAAAAGCGTATAAGATTGAATTGGTGTAAATCAAGACGTTTATGGAGCAATGAAGATTGGAAAAATATATTATTTAGTGATGAAAGTATGTTTTGTGTTTCATATGGTAATCAAGGTATTCGACTTTGGAGAATGAAGCAAGAAGCATTTGATAAAGAATGCCTTAAACGTTCCGTAAAATTTGCTGCTAGTGTCATGGTTTGGGGTTGTATGAGTGCAGAAGGACCTGGAAAGTTATGCATCGTCTACGAAAAGGTTAACTTTCTGATATATCAAGAAATTTTAGAATATTACATGATTCCATCATCAGAAGATTTATTTGAAGATGATTTCATCTTTCAACAAGATTTAGCGTCCCCGCATACCTCGGTGTCAACTAAGAATTGGTTCCGCCAACGCAACATTAAGGTACTTCCTTGGCCACCAAATTCACCAGATCTTAATCCCATCGAAAACTTATGGTGCATAATGAAGAAAAAACTTCAAGAAAATCCTCCTTCAAGTAAAACTGAGTTAGTGGCACGTATAAAGTCTATTTGGGCTAATATTGATAGAAATGTTTGTAAACACCTTGTATATAGTATGCAAGATCGATTGTACGCTGTTATGAAAGCTAAAGGGGATGCTACAAATATTAACTACCATTTACTTCATATTCATAAGGTAATATTGTTGCGTAAAATAAAATATTCTAATATTTTGAACCAATCTAGATTTTATTCTGATATTCTGGTGTGTTTAAGGAAGCTGTATACCTAATTTATTGTGCTGTATTTTATATTTTATAAATGTTAAAATCTTATCTAAACATTCCAGATTTAATTTATAAGAAATTTAATTGCATTTACTTAGTATAAAAAATAAATAAATGACAAATATTTTTTTCTTATTACATTTTCTCAATTATTCTAATATTTTGAATATGAGCTGTACAGTTTAGTAAAATGAACTTGCAGCAGCCAAGGAGTGAATATTTGGATCTTCTACATTTATTTATTTTGTTTTTTTCTCGCTGGCCATGACTTCTGTGCGGAGAAAGGGAAACCTGGCGATGATGTTTCTGCCTCCCTAACGTTAAAATGTCACACACACACACACACACACACACACACACACACACACAAATACACACACACACACAAACACACACACATATATATATACACACATATACACTGCTCAAAACAATTAAAGGCTATTTGAAATTTAAGGATATATAAAATAAATATATAAACGAAATTTTTTTGCCGAAAATAGAAGAAGAGAATCACAAATGCAAATTTTTCTGGTTTTCAAACTGTGGAGTATGCAAATTTTGAGTTCGACGTCAAAAACGTCGCTTCAGCGGCAGCGAATGAAATTTGACTTTCAACTGGATAAAAGAGAATGAAGACAAGGATGATCGGCATTCAGTGATTGCTTTGTTTCGATGAGTAGGATGCCTCAGCGAAGTCATTTGACAGATTCAGAAGCTTGGACAATTGTTGGTAGGTTAGAAGGGGGCCAAACTCAAGCCGAAGTAGCGCAAGCAATTGGAGTGTCACAAAGTGTCATTTCCAGGATCTGGAACCGTTTTTTGGAGAGTGGACGTGCAGGCCGAAGACCAGGGCAAGGTCGTAGACGGGCAACAACGCCCAATGAAGATCGATATTTAGCGTTAACAGCTCGGAGACACCGAAACATGAACGCTACCCTTCTCCAACAACACCTTCGCTCGGCTACAGGCACCACGATTTCAACTCAGACTGTCCGAAACCGGCTCCATGCTGTATGTCTGTATGCTCACCGACCGATGGTATGTGTTAGATTAACATCAAGGCATCGTCGCGACCGCAGGCAGTGGGCAAACGAGCATGTCAACTGGAGGAGAAATGAATGGAGCAATATTTTGTTTTCTGACGAGTCCCGTTTTTCTGTGCATCCAGATAATAGGCGTATTTTCATCTGGAGGGACCGTGGCAGTAGGAATAATCCTGCGTTCGTGCACGAAAGTGTCAGATTTGGCGGTGGAGGAGTGTTGATGTATGGTGGCATTTCCATCGACGGGCGCACTGACTTCTACATCCTTCGAGATGGAGCAATGACTGGTCGCCGATATAGGGATGAGATCCTCAGACCTATTGTAGTCCCTTACGCTGCAGCAATCGGAGATAACTTCATTTTAATGGACGATAACTGCAGGCCACATCGTGCAAACCTGGTGGAGGATTTCCTTTTCGAGGAAGGAATCGTTCGAATGGAATGGCCAGCGTGTTCTCCAGACATGAATCTAATGGAGCACGTTTGGGATGCTCTAGGAAGACGAGTTTCTGGCCGCCAACAACCCTCACAAACTCTCCAAGAACTGGAAAGAGCTCTTCTGGAAGAGTGGGGCAGAATACCCCCAACTCGTCATTTATAGCCTCATGGAGTCCATGCCTCAAATGTGTTCAACATTGCTGGCCGCCCGTGGTAACCATACCTGCTGTTGAAAATGAATTTTCTTTGAAGAAAACACCTTTTCTTATTCTTTTTTTCTCATATGCACAAATTGTGTTTTTTCCTTTTGTACACAAATACTCAATAAAATGCATTTTTTTCTGCCAAACATGTGTAATTTATTCTCATATAACCTACTATGTCTGTCGACCATGTATCAATCAGCTAAAAAGTTTTCCAGATATAAAATCCACCTAAACCAGCAATATCCTTTAATTGTTTTGAGCAGTGTATATCATAGCAAACGCGATAGCGTTTGGTATAATATGTTTAAGAAATGGAAAATGCAAGCGTCTTTTTGTAATTTTTGACGAACCAGTTGACGTACGACACTGATTTTTTTCTAAACATAGAACTCTGCAAGACGAATAAAATGATAGCATTAAAAATATATATCGTAGTTTACTGTAATTTTTTATTTAACTTTTAACGGAAAATTGAAGACGAAAAATTCCAGAAACTGTAGATAAATAAGAATTCCGTGGATAGATTAATTTCATTTTTGTCTTTTTGTTTTATCTTCATGATAAAATTAATTTAGTTTTTTTTTTTCATCTTTGTATGTTTGACAATCGCTGAGAAAATCGAATTTATGTCTTAAATCTCCAGTTAAACAATGTTTCTTATTGTTGCTGCTGTAGTTTTTTTTATTTATTGCCACCAAGCTTAAATAAATATAAAAGTTGTTATGTATGTAACATAATTCATTCAAATTAAACTAGTCACGTGAAAAAAAATGTCTATTTGTTTTAATAGCGAAGTTATCAATTTCAAATCTTTGAATAAAATTGTGAACACATGGTTATTTTTTATTCGACTCCATGGTTAATTTTTCAAATAACATGTATTTTATATGACCATGCAATGATTTTCTTGAGCATCCCAATATTTTGAATTTCAGTAATAGACAAAATGGAGAAAAAATAAGTATGTCGAAAATATGGCAAATCTAAAGTTTCACTTCAAAAACTAAATGCAAGCTTTTTTAATTATGATCATATAACATCCTTATTTACATAAGGAATAGATATGGAGTAATACAAATTCTTCACATTCTGTTCACACCTTAAAGAGCATTCAATTGATTTTAAATAAGGATCAGATGTCATATACGCATCAGGAATTTTATGATTTTTATTTTAAATAACGAAATAACAAATAAATTAGTAAAACATTTATAACAGAACAAATAAAAGGTCGAATTCAAAATCACTTTATTACGTAACAAACATGGGTAATCTATTTAATGTCAACTAAATGAGCCATTTATGATAATCCGTTATTGCCATTTAATTTTATAGTTTGGCGATAATTTTTGGTCGACGGGATAATCAAGTGGTACCCTTTTTTATTTATTATTTCCTTTTTAAAATAATAGAAAGTAATTAAAATATATTTTGTAATTGAAATTTTCAAATGATACTTTTGCTATGTTTAAAAGCAATTATGGTTTACTTATAATTAATATATAGTTACCAAAAAATTTAAATGACTAGTATTAAAAAAAATGCTCTGACGAGCATAAAAAAAATGTTAATGTATTTTTAACTATGAAAAGGTGTTTGACAAGCGCTTCTAATTGAAAATGAGACCCCTTGTCTTTTCTCTTGCACAATATATTAATATAACACATTACATGTTCTAAAAGTTAATTTCTGAAATTTTTTTAATTTCCGAATTGCTTAAAATAGCTCTTTAATTTTAAGATAGTGTACTGTTAAAAATCTGCAACTATTGTTGTATAGTCACTCCACCGCTTTTATAGAATATCATTATTCTAACCAATGAGAATGCTATAAATCATGAATATTGACTGAAATTATATTATTCATATTGTTTTTCAAATGATAACTTTACAATTTGAAAATTAATAAATGTTTGAAAATGAAAAAATAAAAATTTGGAGTATTTGAGAGTATTTTCAAGACCAAAAACATGGTTATAATAATTTTCAACATCATGCTTTAACAGCTCACATGTATCGTAAATGTTTACTGAATAATATTAATCATAATGTTTTTTAAATACATGTATCACTATGAATTGAATGTTTGAATTATTAATGCATAGTAAAGAATAGGCTATACTCTTTTTTGACAAAGTAAATTTGTTGTTCTAGAAATGAATTTCTGAATGTATGCATGATTTGAAATTACATTCAATCTAACGCAAAGGTCTTTTTTGGTGCGTTCGTAATTATGTGAATACGTAGCACCTATTGTTGTCGTTCAGTCTGTCCGTCCGTCTGTCTGTCCGTCTGTCTGTCTGTCCGCCGCATATAACAACGCAAAAACTACCCAACCGAATCGTTTGAAATTTAAAATATATAATTATTACATAATTTTGTCGAGTCATTTCCAATTTTATGAAAATCGGATGCATAGATCAATTACAGTGACAATCAAAAGTATTCCGTTACATTACGGCTAATAGGGAAAAATGTTTCAAATGCATTTTTAATGGTGTTACATTTATTCGAACGTAATAAAATTGATATGCATCTATAAAGTACATATTATAATATACATTTTGCATAATCTGTGGTGCAAAGAATATTTGTTATTTATTTACAAGGCCACACAAAAGTATTCATTTGCATAATGATATAGGGAGAACATTTTTTGGTGCGCATTTCAATTGTAATTATTTACAATTTTATGAGATTGATATATGAGAGTGACATTTTTATAACTTCGTTCTCTTACGAACGCACCTCATTTGCTACGCTTCACGTGTAATTTCCAACTTGTTTTCATGGGGTTCCTGCAGATGTAATTAATAATCAATATTGACTGAAAGAATAATGATCATAAATGCTTTGAAAGAGAAAATTTTATTATTAAAAATAAATTTTTGAAAATAAAATACCGAATATCTGGAATGCTCAAAATTGCATTCTAGAATAAGGAAAAAGCTATATTCATTTTCGACAAGACGTACTGTAATGCACATAAATCATAAAAACTGAATATTAAGTAGAAAAGTTTTCATATATTAAATATCACATTAAAAGAGACACGAACTGCATAAAATTTTTGAAAATCTTTTTCCTGATATTTATTGAAACCTGTTATTATTCTTTAAAATTTTTAAATTTAAGAACTGAAATTTTATCATTATATATTCTAAAAATTAATTTCTGAAATTCTTAAAATGACTCTTTTATTTAAATATAATGCTTTTTAAATTACGTTTCTCGAATATTGTAATTCATATAAATCATGAATATTGAAAAAATAAAAAATTGGAGTGTTTGGCAGTAATAAAGACTAAAGAAGTAGTTGAAATCATTATCAACATCGTGCTTTACAACTCAAATAAATCATAAATACTTATTTAATATTAATCATAAATATTTTAAAACAATAAATATCATTATCAAAACTTATCGTTTGAATTATTAATTCATAATAAAACTAGTTGGATGTGTCAATCCCAAAACTTTCTTCTATCTGATAAGTACATTTTAATATTAAAAAAAACGTAGTGACCCCAAACTTACCCACTATCGAATTTCCCCGAACATTTGACTTAGCCTAATGAGATTCTGGTATCCGAAAAGCCTAAAACGCAAAATTTAATTAATATTCTGAGAAAATGAGTTAGTAGTGCCTCATGTTGGGTAATTTATACTAAAACCTAATAAGCAATAACTTATGTCAAGACCTAAATGAATCTGAAATTTGATGGAATTTCGTCCATTAGTTCTTGACATATAGTTATAACCAAAAATTTGCAAAACGTAGCACAGCAACACCATATCTTGACAATTTATGCCAAAATGTAAAAAAGCGTCTAATTATGTTATGGTGTAAAAGAATATGAAGTTTGATGAAATTCTATGCATTAGTTCTTGAGATATAGCTAGTTTAAAAAAAAACCGAGTAAAATATAGCACAGCAGCACCATCAGTTGAAAAGATTTATAACAAAACGTAATCATCGTGTAATTATGTTATATGTCATTTTATAACAAAATCTGAAGTTTGATGAAATTCTGTGCGTTGGTTGTTGAGATATAGCTATCGGAAAAATCGTGCAAAATGCAGCATAGCTGCACCACCTGTTGCAAGGTTAATACCAAAATGTAATCAGTGTCTAATTATGTTATATATTCTAGTGTAACAGAATCTAAAATTTGATGAAGTTCTCTGCATTAGTTCTTGAGATATAGCTGTCGCAAAAATCGTGCAAAATGTAGCATAGCAACGCCACCTATTGGGAAGTTCACACCAAAACCTTATCAACGGCAATGTATCTCAAGGTATCGCGGAATCTGAAGTTTGGTGAAATTCTGTGCATTAGTTCTTGAGATATAGCTATCATGAAAATCATCAAAAACGTAGCATAGCAGCGCCACCTGCTGGCAATTTACACCAAAACCTAATCAGCGTCTATGTATATCAAGGGGTCACAGAATCTGAAGTTTGGTGAAATTCTGTGCATTAGTTTTTGAGATATAGCAATCTTGAAAATCATGAAAAACGTAGTATAGCAGCGCCACCTGCAGGCCAATTTTCACCAAAAAACAATAGGCACTAATTCATATCAAGGTCTAACTGAATATAAAATTTTATTAAATTTCGAGCATTAGTTCTTGAGATAGAGCGCCCACAAATTTTTTGTCACATACAGACAGACTCACAGACAGACAGACTGACAGACTCACAGACAGACAGACGGACAGACTCACAGACAGACATTTTCTAAAAATAGTCAAAACGTGTTCAGGACCTTCTAAAACGTATAAATCCGTCGAGAACCGGAAGTCGAAAATTTTCATGAATCCAATACTTTCTTCTTGTAAAGATAGAAGAAAGTAAAAATAGGCTATACTCTTTATTAATAAAATAACTTGCTTGTTCTGGAAATGAATTTATGAAAGTTTGAATGTCTGCAAGATTTGAAATTATATTAGTGCTAACGCGAAGGCTTCATTCACAGAGCTCCAACAAATATCATATATAATCAATATTGACTGAATGAATAAAGATCATAAATGCTTTCAAAGAGCAAATTTCATTATTCAAAAACATTTTTGAAAATAAAATATCGAATATCTGGAACGTTCACTATTACATTCCAGAATAAGTAAAAAGCTATATTCATTTTCACCAAGACTTATTATAATGCACATAAATCATAAAAGCTGAATATTAATTAGAAATGTTTTCAAGTATTAAATATCACATTAAAAACAAATGTTTGTTATTTAGTGACATGAGCTACATATTTTTTTTAAATTATCTTTTCCCTGATATTGATTGAAACCTGTTATTAATCCTTTAAAATGTTTAAATTTAAGAACTGAAATCTAATCATACGTTTTAAAAATTAAAACGCCACACTACTGACTGAAAAAGACCCGGATGATAATGTAAAGTCTATGGGGGAGTTCTTTTCAAAAATCTCGCTCAAATTTTAATATGTTGAAGTGATATTTTTTTTGCATAGGATAGCTGAGGACCATCAACAACTGGCCTGGTTTTTACTTTTCAATTTTGGTGTCAAATTTATTTGAAACAAAAATTCTTTAACTTTCAGAATCGGTTGGAACCGGTTATGAAACTGAAACTATCCTAATATAAAAAGAATGTAAGCAAAATCAAAAAAGTAAAAACTAGGCCGGTTGTGGATCGTCCTCAGCTATTTTATGAAAAAAAAAATCACGTCAAAATATTAAAATCTGAGCGAGATATTTGAAAAGAACGTCCCGATAGACTTTAGATTATCATCCGGGTCTTTTTCAATCAGTAGTGAGGGCTCTAAATTCCTGAAAATCTTAATTTCTGAACTGCTTAAAATAACTCTTTTATTAAAGATAGTGCTTTTTAAATCACATTCGTATATCGAGTATTGTAATTCATATAAATCATGAATACTGAATGAAATTATATTATTCATATTTTTTTTTTTCAAATTGTAACCTTACAATTTAAAAATTAATAAATGTTTGAAAATGAAAAAATGAATATTTGGATTGTTTGACAGTATTTTCAAGACTAAAGAAGTGGTTGTAATCATCATTAACACAATGCTTTACAAGTCACATAAATCGTAAATACTTATTGAATAATATTAATCATAAATGTTTTTTAGGTAGCTTTCATTACAAAAAGTAAAAAGCTACCTATTGCAGCCGTCCGGAGGAAAACACTTCCGGAAAATTTTGGTATATTTTCACCGATCATGACCCCCAGACCCCAAAACCACCCTCCGTTCAAATGATGACATATATCTATATATATATATATATATAATCTGATTTTTGTCATGCGATAACTAACGTATTTATGAACCGATTTGAATGAAACTTGGTATGTACATAGTACATACAAATGTCTCGACCGAGTTCGTTGACCAGCATCATCCGTCATTTTGTTTCAAAATGGCGGCCATTTTAAATTAAAAAAAATTAAATTGAAAATTCAATGAGAAAAAATTAAAAGGTGAAAAATATTTTTCTTTTACGTGTTAGAACTTAAAACAATGATTCCAGAACGCTTTTTATTTTGTTTACATCTTAAAAAATGATTGAGTTATAGCACTTTGAATTTTTCTTATGGCTGACATTTTGAAACGATCTGATTTTTGTCACGTGATAACACGCGTATTTATGAACGGACTTGAATGAAACTTGGTATGTACATATAACATACAAATGTCTCAACAGAGCTCGTTGGCCAGCATCATCCGCCATTTTGTTTCAAAATGGCGGCCATTTTAAATTAAAAAAAAAATTAATTTTAAAATTAAATACGAAAAAATTAAAAGGTGTAAAATATTTTTCTTTTACGTGTTAGAACCTAAAATAACGATTCCAGAAGACTTTTTATTTTGTCTATATCTTAAAAAATGATTGAGTTATAGAACTTTGAATTTTTCTTATGGCTGACATTTTGAAACGATCTCATTTTTGTCACGTGATAACACGCGTATTTATGAATCGATTTGGATGTAACTTGGTGTGTACATAATATATACTGAGGCCTGAATCGAGTTCGATACTCAGTTCCATCCGCCATTTTATTTTAAAATGGCGGCCATTTAAAATTAGGTACAAGAAAGTGAGAAATTGAAAAAGATTTTTCTTTTATGCATTTGACCTTGATACAAAGATTCAGAACATTTTTTGTTTCGTTTGTATCTTACAAAATGGATGAGTTATCGCATATATATATTAAACGATTTCAATATGAGTGTGCATGTGCACCTGAATTAAGATTTCGACCAAGCTCATAATCAGGTTCTACTAATATAACTTAATTTATATAAAAAAAAATAATAATTATATAAGTATATGAAAGCTACCTCTTCCTCCCGGCACTGCCGGAAGGACTATTTTAAATAAATATCATTATGAAGTGAATGTTTGAATTATAATTTTATAGTAAAGTACAGGCTATACTCTTTTTTGACAAAATAAATTCGTTGTTCTAGAAATGAATTTCAGAATGTCTGCAAGATTTGAAATTACAGACTAATGCAAAGGTTTTTTTTCATAGAGTTCCTGCAGATGTAATTAATAATCAATATTGACAGAATGAATAATGATCATAAATGCTTTCAAAGAGCAAATTTTATTATTAAAAATGAATTTTTGAAAATAAAATATCGAGTATCTAGAACATTTGTTTAAAATTGCATTCCAGAATATGGAAAAAAGCTATATTCATTTTCGATAAAATGTATTGTAATGTATATAAATCGTAAAAACTGAATATTAATTAGAAATGTATTCAAGTAATAAATATCGCATTAAAAACACATGTTTGTTATTTAAAGACATGAGCTACATAATTTTTTTGAAAATATCTATTTCCTGGTATTGATTGAAACCTGTTATCATTCTTTAAAATATTTATATTTAAGAAATGAAATCTTATCATTACATCTTCCAAAAATTACTATCTGAAATTCTTAAAATAACTCTTTCATCTAAAGATAATGATTTTTAAACTAGATATATCGAATATTGAAATTCATATAAATCATGAACATTGAATGAAATTATGTTATTCATATGATTTTTTAAACGGTAACCTTGCAATTTAAAAATTAATAAATATTTGAACATATAAAAATAAAAATTTGGATTGTTTGACAGTATTTTCAAAATTAAAGAAGTGGTTGTAATCATTATCAACATCGTGCTTTACAACTCACTTAAATAATAAATACTTACTGAATATTAATCATAAATGTTTTTAAACAATAAATATCATTATCAAAACTGAATGTTTGAATTATTAATTAATAGTTATGAATAGGCTATACTCTTTTTTGCCAAAGTAAATTTGTTGTTCTAGAAATCAATTTCTGAATGTCTGCAAAATTTGAAATTACATTCAGACTAATGTGAAGGTATTTTTCATAAATTATCTGCAGATATAATAAATAATCAATAGTGACATAATGAATAATGATCATAAAGGCTTTGAAAGGGCGAATTTTATTATTAAAATTTTTTTTTGAAAATATCGAATATCTGGAATGTTCAAAATTACATTCTAGAATAAGGAAAAAGCTTTTTTCGTTTTGACAAGACTTATTGCAATGCACATAAATCATAAAAACTGAATATTAATTAGAAATGTTTTCAAGTATTAAATGTCAAATTAAAAACAAATGTTTGTTATTTAGAAACATGAGCTACATAAAATTTTTGAAGATATATTTTTCCTAATATTGATTGAAATCTGTTACTATTCTTTAAAATATTTAAGTTTAAGAACTGAAATCTTTTCAATACATGTTCTTAAATTTAATTTCTGAAATGCCTAAAATAACTTTTTTATTTAAAGACTAGCTGACCCGCCCGGCGTTGCCCGGTCCGTATTAACAATATTAAACGAAATTGAAATTTGTATGATTTTATCATTAACTCGTTACATGCAGAAATGCATTGTCAACCATAAGAAAATGAAAGGGAAAAAAAGCGAAAAAAGGCGTTTTTTATGAGAGTGAGCTTTGGAATTTAATTAATTACTCAGTTAATAAATAGAATTTTGAAATTCTGAGCTTCAGGTGCATCAGGAAAGACATTGGGCTACTATTAAAAAATTTTTGAGCTTCGTACGTGCTGTAGATTTTGCTAGCCATCGCAGACACACACAGACAGAGCGTTTTGTTCTTTTATTAGTATAGATAGTGCTTTATAAATTACGCATATCGAGTATTGTAATTCATACGAATCATGATTATTGAATTGAATTGTATTATTCATATTTTTTTTTCAAATGGTAACCTTACAATTTAAAAATTAATAAAAGTCTGAACATGAAAAATTAAAAATTTGGAGTGCTTAACAATATTTTCAAGAGTAAAGAAGTGGTTGTATTCATTATCATAGGGCTCCCAAATGGTCCGCCAACTGAACATCGGAATTCTGAACATCGGAACATTCTTAGATAACTTTTCCCTTTAGATTTTTCTTGCAAATTGACAAGAAGCCACCTTCAGAAGTTGATTCAAGCGCAAATTCTGTAGGAACGTATCATGAAATTTTCTGTTTAAAAAATACTGATGTTCAGTTCGCGAACCATTTGGGAGCCCTGTTATCAAAATCGTGTTTTACAATTCAGATAAACCACACATATTTAGTGAATATAATCATAAATATCAGTCTCAAAACTAAATGTTTGAATTATTAATGCATAATAAAGAATAGGCTATACAGTTATTAATAAAGTATCTTGCTTGTTCTGGAAATAAATTCATGAAAGTTTGAATGTCTGCAAAATTTGAAATTATATTCAGATAAATGCGAAGGCTTTATTTAAAGAGAACCTGCAAATATCATAAATATTCAATATTGACTGAATGAATAATGATTATAAATGCTTTCAAAGAGCAACATTTTATTATAAAAAATGAATTTTTGAAAATAAAATATTGAATACCTGGTACGCTCATAATTGCATTCTAGAATAAGGAAAAGGCTTTATTCATTTTCTATTTTCGCTTTATATTCAAGCTATATTGTAATGCACATAAATCATAAAAACTGAATATTAATAAGAAATGTTTTTAAACAATAAATATCATTATCAAAACTGAATATTTGTACTATTAATTCATAATAAAGAATAGGCTAAAGAATAAATGCGAAGATTTTATTCATAGAGCTCCTGCAAATATAATAAATAATCAATACTGACTGAATGAATAATGATCATAAATGCTTTCAAAAAGAGAAGTTCATTATTGAAAATGAATTTTTGAAAATAAAATATCGAATATCTGAAACGTTCAAAATTGCATTCCAGAATAAATAAAAAGCATATTCATTTGCGACGAGACGTTTTGTAATGCATACAAATAATGAAAACTGAATATGAATTAGAATTGTTTTTAAGTATTAAATGTCCCATTAAAAACAAATATTTGTTATTTAGAGATATGAGCTACATAAATTTTTTGAAAATATCTTTTTCCTGGTATTGATTGAAACCTGTTATCATTCTTTAAAATATTTATATTTAAGAAATGAAATCTTATCATTACATGTTCCAAAAATTAATTTCTGAAATTCTTAAAATAACTCTTTTATTTAAAGATAATGATTTTTAAACTAGATATATCGAATATTGAAATTCATATAAATCATGAACATTGAATGAAATTATGTTATTCATATGATTTTTTAAACGGTAACCTTGCAATTTAAAAATTAATAAATATTTGAACATATAAAAATAAAAATTTGGATTGTTTGACACTATTTTCAAAATTAAAGAAGTGGTTGTATTTATTATCAACATCCTGCTTTACAACTCACTTAAATAATAAATACTTATTGAATATTAATCATAAATGTTTTTAAACAATAAATATCATTATAAAAACTGAATGTTTGAATTATTAATTAATAGTAATGAATGGGCCTATACTCTTTTTTGCCAAAGTAAATTTGTTGTTCTAAAAATGAAATTCTGAATGTCTGCAAAATTTGAAATTACATTCAGACTAATGTGAAGGCATTTTACATAAATTTCCTGAAGATATAATAAATAATCAATATTGATATAATGAATAATGATCATAAAGGTGAATTTTATTATTAAAAAGAATTTTTGAAAATATCGAATATCTGGAACGTTCAAAATTACATTCTAGAATAAGGAAAAAGCTGTATTCATTTTCGACAAGACTTATTGTAATGCACATAAATCATAAAAACTGAATATTAATTAGAAATGTTTTCAAGTATTAAATGTCAAATTAAAAACAAAGAATTGTTATTTAGAAACATGAACTACATAAAATTTTTGAAGATATATTTTTCCTGATATTGATTGAAATCTGTTATTATTCTTTAAAATATTTAAGTTTAAGAACTGAAATCTTATCAATACATGTTCTAAAATTTAATTTCTTAAATGCCTAAAATTACTCTTTTATTTAAAGATATTGCTTTATAAATTACGCATATCGAGTATTGTAAATCATACGAATCATGAATATTGAATTAAATTATATTATTCATATTTTTTTTCAAATAGTAAACTTGTAATTTAAAAATTAATAAATGTCTGAACATGAAAAAATAAAAATTTGGAGTGCTTAACAATATTTTCAAGAGTAAAGAAGTGGTTGTATTCATTATCACAGAGCTCCCAAATGGTCCGCCAACTGAACATCGGAATTTTCTTAGATACCTTTTATTTTTAGATTTTTCTTGCAAATTGACAAGAAACTACCTTCAGAAGTTGATTGTAGCTCAAATTCTGTAGAAACGTATCAGGAAATTTTCTGTTAAAAAATATTGATTTTCAGTTCGCGGACCATTTGGGAGCCCTGTTATCAACATCGTGTTTTACAATTCAGATAAATCACACATACTTAGTGAATATAATCATAAATACAGGGTTTGTCCGGAAAGTAATAGGATTGAATCGATTTAAAAAAAATTATTGAGCCAATCATTACAATTCTTTAAAAACTTTCAAAATAGGCTCCTTCTGCGTCGATGCAGCGCTTCCAGCGCGATTTCCAACCATTGAAGGCGTCACGGAATGCATTCTCCGGAATAGCCTTGAGAGCTGCTGTGCATGCTGCTTGGATCCCCCCTGTCGTCTCAAAATGCTCGCCTTTGATCGGCCTTTTCAGGCGAGGAAACAAAAAAAGGTCCGGGGAGCCACATCTGGACTGTAGGGTGGCTGCGGAAGCGTTGAGATGCTGGCCTTGGTCAGGTAGCTGTTCACAAGAAAGGCGGTATGAACCGCTCACACCTTGCGCATGTTCAAATGCTCCCTCACAATATCATGAACCACAGATTTTGGTAAATTTACCATCTGGGCAATTAAACGAATACTTAGTCGGCGGTCTGAGTTCAAAACTTTGCGCACACGAGTCACATGGTCGGTGTTTGTCGAAGTCGAAGATCTTCCAGAGCGATTTTCATAGGCGACCTCTTCCCGGCTCTCCAAAATGGCCTGGTGCCACCGAAACACACCACGTTTTGCTAAAGCAACATTTGGGTAAGCCTGTTTGATCATACCAAACGTCTCTGTCGCAGATTTACCTAGTTTCACACAGAATTTAATCGCATAACTCTGCTCTAACGAACGCTGCATTTTTCGGCTTGCACCACTCACAGAATCACGTCGCGCGAAAATGCCTGTCCTGACTCTCCAGGTGCTCGGAGACAAATGAACAGCCTCTCGTTCGTTAGCTAGGAGCGCCCTCTACCGAATCCAGTCGGTACGCGCACGCTCCGAAGTACAGTCGCGGCGGAAGAAAACCAGTCCTAATACTTTCCGGACAAACCATGTATCACTCTCAAAACTAAATGTTTGAATTATTAATTCATAATAAAGAATAGACTATACAGGTATTAATAAAATATCTTGTTTGTTCTGGAAATAAATTCATGAAAGTTTGAATGTCTGCAAAATTTGAAATTATATTCAGATAAATGCGAAGTCTTTATTTAAAGAGATCCTGCAAATATCATAAATAATCAATATTGACTGAATGAATAATGATTATAAATGCTTTCAAAATGCAAAATTTTATTATTAAAAATGAATTTTTGAAAATAAAATATTGAATATCTGGTGCGTTCAAAATTGCATTCCAGAATAAGGAAAAAGCTTTATTCATTTTCGATTTTCATTTTATATTCAAGGTTATATTAAAGCCATATTGCAATGCTGCACATAAATCATAAAAACTGAATAACAATTAGAAATGTTTTCAAGTATTAAATATCAAATTAGAAAAAATTTGTTATTTAGAGACATATGAGCTGCATGAAATTTTGAAAATATCGTTATTTTTATATTCATTGAAAACTATTTTTATTCATTAAAATATTTAAATTTTAGAACGGAAATCTTAGAATTTTTTATGAACGTTTCATTATATATTTGTTATAATCATTATATATCATTGAATTCATTATATATTTCGTTATGTACGTTTCATTTATTTTATGCATAAGGGAAGATTGGCTTATAGAACTGTGAAAAGGGTGAATTTTTTACACCCGCCCTCCTCTATTAGAATAAAAATAATGATTTAAGTTTCGGACATTTTGATGGTTATTTAGAATCATTTTTGGAACATTAAAAATTTTTGTTTAGTAAAAATTTGATGATGCCGCTCGAGTTGAATTTGTGGATAGTCCAGCGTGCGCGTCGTGCACTACTAATTGGGCGGGTTCCGATAGATAGCAAGATTCGTTTGCTACTAATTTTTGTAAAGAAATATGAAAGTAGATAATACTCCATAGCGCTTCAAGCACTTTAAGGTTAAAAAATTGAAAATCAACATGGAATAACCATATGAAAAGATTAGATAGGGTGTTATTGATTACCATTGGTACCCATAATGTATTACATTGGTATTGGTATTATTGATTAAATGGTAAAATTAGTATACGTATAAAAATTATTTTATTATTTATATTAAGATCAATTAATACACTAAAAAAAGGAGTCTTAATTTACGAAAATGTATTATATTCATGAACGAAAATATTCAGTAACTGCTTCCGAGTCACCAATCATTCCGAAAAACGTTCTTTTGTTTTTAGAAACATCACAAAAGTATTTATTTTGGAAATTTAAAGAATAATTAAAACTATATATATTTTATTTGAGGCACATAGTTTTTAAACACGTTTTCGAATAGCAGTACCCAGAGAAGCGATTCTTCGGATGTATCGAGGTCTCAAATAAATAGTTTCATGTTCAGAAGATATGTTTAATTTGAAAACAACTGTCGAATTAACAGTTTCAATATTACAATAAAATAACACTTTTCTGTTACAATCACATGCAGATTTTCAGTATGCAGCTGAAATTGTTTAATTGAGATCTGATAGCTTTTGAAAACAAGATTTTCCAGTATATATAGCATACCCGGATAATTAATGCATTGTAAAAACTGCTAGAAAATGTTTCTGAAAATTATGGGCAATTAAGTAAAACTTATTTTTATGAATCCTTCTTCAAATGTTGAAAATAAATTTTTTTTTCTGAGATTCCTAAAGATAAAGGAACACTTTTCGGAATATTGGATGACTTGGAAGCGGTTATCAAATATTTTTATTAGTGATTGCAGTAAACTTTCGTAGTTTAAAAGAAACACCTGCGTCTTTTTAAAGAGAGTGACATTTGATAGAACGTAAAGAACGTTAAAGAAGTTATTTATAAGCGGGCTATTACTTACATTGCTTTCAATTCACATGCTAATAAAATACAAAGAATTAAGTAAGTAAATGGATTCAGAAACTTAAAATTGATTTGATATTTATACCAAATTTATTTGCTTACCCACGTCTACTAATCGAATGCATGATAAAAAACAAATGAAGATAAATAAAGAAAAGCGTATTGATATTTCTTACTGTGCTTTTACTTCTCACTCAGATAAAATCAAATGGTTAAATTAGTAAAATCAATATTCCAATATTAAAACTAATTAGTATTTATATAAAATCTCTTATACAACTTATTATGTTTAAATTAGAAAAGAATAAATCCTGAGAATTATTCATGAAGAAAACAATTGTTTAATTGTATATTTATTTATTGGATTATTATTATCATTAAAAATTACTGTAAAATTTCATTATGTCTAGTATATTTTAATAGATTTGTATAGTTATCTTTTATTTGCGGATTTAAAATTGGCAAATTTGCATATAAAATAAATTAATTTACTGTATTTTTTTTTAAAAAGGGAATGAAATTTTTCTAACAGTTAAATAAGACTAAATAAGTTTAAAAATTAAAATAAGTTTTTGTATTAACTATAGTTAATAAAATCGAAACATGTGTTTCTTAGAGAAGATGCAATTATGAGTCTTGTTTTAAATATTTTTTGTAGACTATGAAAAATAAACTAAATTAACAATTTAAAAAAATGTCATTTTTAAATTTTTGAAGGAACATTTTTTGATGAACATTCAGCAATTTTGAGTCAAATTTTAAACTACCGCCCTACGGCCACAGACAGTTTATTAAGTGAGGAGGGAATGGAAATTGAAACCTGCAATTGAAAATAATTTTTTAATCAAGGGTCACTAAACTTTGAGCAAATATTTCAAAAAAAGTCTTGTTTACTAATTACAAGCACTTTTTTATTAAATAAATTTTGTTTAGGTTTTAAACCAAAGACGGCGAATAGTAAAGTCCGCGACGATAAATTCACTGATAATATCACAAAATTAATGACAAAAATTAGTGTGTAAATTGATGGATAGCAACTGAAACTTACCAAAATATGAATCCTGTCTCTTATTTATTAGATAACGATACTTTCAAAAAATACTGTACATTATTTTATTTTAACTGAGCATATAAGAAAAACCTTTAAAAGTGTTTCAAACATATTTTTTTCAGAGTAAAATTTAATTTACATATAAATAAATTACAGAAAAAAACCTGACCTGGCTTATTTTGAATGTCAACTCTATTTTGCTATTGTCGACAATCTTTTCTTTCTTTCTAACCGATGACCAGGACCCTACATACCGTGTTACCACAGATTAACGGGTTAGATACCTGGTATCGGGGCGAGTGGCCGCCTAATCACCGTGTAGGGGCAATAAACCTGATTCATTCGCTTCGCATGTCATATATCTGCAGTACTTGCTTCTCGTTTGAGGAAACTGTTTTGTCGGTTGCTTAAGGGTGTTCTTAAATCAAAAAGGGCCACTTTGTGACACATGCATTAATTAATTTTTGTTCGGAAATGCATGAAAATAGCAGGCGCTGTTATTCAGAAAATGTCTAATTGCACTCAATTCTTTGTTTTTTAAAGAAAAACAATAGATTTTTTTATAACACGCCTTTAAAGTCGGTGATTTTGAGCACATTTCCCGACGAAAGCGGAAAAACCGGTCGGAAAGCAGGAGAAAAACGGCTGATCATGTGATTTAAATAGCTTAGAACTGGATAGGTAATTTAGCTATCATAAAATGGAAAATTAAGTTCGATTTGAAATCGCTTCCATAGTAAGGCATTCCAATTTTATATCTTTCCGTTAAAAAATGAATTTGTAAATGTGTCAAACCGTTTTGCGCTTATTGAGCGGAGCAGTTGAGAGCACCCTTAACGTTACGTCCTGTTTTTTGTATTGCAAATGGCTACTCAAGCTGGTCTTGTAATTTAGAACCTTGATCAGATGACGAGACCTTCACCTTGGCAAGGCACCTACAATCTATCAGCTGGTCTGCAAATTTTGAAGCATCTGGCTCAGTGCTGTTTGAAAATGAATGATACCCATTTATAGCACTGCTTGGAATTTCATGATATATTACGGGAAACAAAGTACATACATTGTAAAAATATCTTCATTATTGTAACAATTAAGCAAGAAAATCGGCTTCAATTTCATTAGTTTTTTAAGTTGATAAGTTGATTGTGAACCTGGTTCCATATTAAACATTTATCCATTTCGCATATATAATAAGCTCTTATGTCGTGATGTTGATTTCAGATGCATCCTGTATTCATTACTGAAAAGTTATCGGATATATCGCGGAATGTTTATAGTGTTTACAACAACTCAACCATTTCAAAACCACAATTTATTAGTAGTAATATTAGTGGTAGACAATTGCACAGCAAAATAAAATATAGCAAAAGATTATTGTTTGAAAATAGTAACATAGAAATCATTGCTATGCTAATATAACTGTAACTACTCAGTATAGCAACCACTGTATTGTAGGTCAAATTATTACCGAATATTGATTAGAATAGTAAATATCATAAATGAATCATTGAAATGACATTTTTGTTTTATATATATTTTTTATCAAATTCTGAAATATTGGATCTGTTCATATCCTAAAATAGTAAATTTCAAAGGTTTATTTTAAATATGCTTGATATCTGTATATATTCGGTACCGTATTTACTCATCTATAAGGCGCACATTTTTTCCAAAAAATTAGGGCAAAACTCCTAGGTGTGCCTTACACACGGAATAATTTTTTACTGTTGGATGCAGTCTAACAATATACATATGAAAGAAGAAATTGCTCAAAGAAGATATTAAAACTCAGAAAATGTTACTTAATTGAAGTATTACTGCATATTTATTTCATTCCTTGCAGTTCTTTACACTACAGAGCTAATGACATTATCTAAACGCTAATTAGCAATCCTGCTTACTGTCACTCATTCCTATTTCCCGTCATTCTCTTACAACCCGAAGTCAAAAACTGCATTTTTGTCTTGTTTTCTGGTCTGGCGTAATGTTTTTTTTTTTTTTTTTTTTTTTTTTTTTTTTTTTTTTTTTTTTTTTAACTGAAATTCATTTATTTATTCTACATTAGCGTATCAAATTTATGGTGCGTTTTATATACGAGATTTTAAGAAATCTCCATTTTTACTTGTAAAGTAGGGGTGCGCTTTATACACGCATGCGCCCTATACACGAGTAAATACGGTATTTAAAATCATACAATAAAATTTTTACGTTTAACAAGTTTAATGTATGATATACAAACAGTACATTATTAAATTTACATATATAAAAAATACACGTTTTGCTAAAATTTCAATCTAGTGATTAAAAGACACAAAGATTTTTATTAACAAAATTGGTTTCAAGCCTTAAAATCGATAAATATTTTTTTGAGTCTAAAGCTACTTACTTTTAAGCAAATGAAAAATTACTTCCAATACTTTACCATAGAGAAGTCATCTATTGGTTGTATATATATATCTTGCATTTATTTTATATATTGTTGTATTATTTGTATATTTTCAATGTTTTAAATCAAGTTTCTTTTTTGACGGTTTTAAAGCACTGCTTTCTCATAGAAAATCAATTATTTGGTCAGAATATTTATATAAAAGATAAATTCAAATTTTGCTGTTTTCGCAACGAAAAGTGACTTGAAAGAAATATTATTGATGAGTTTGCTACATTGTTACTTTTGTAGCTAATGTCTTCAGGCATTTTACAGATAATTTCTTAAGTGCTCAGAAGGAAGCAAATCAAAACTTAAGGAATCTTTGAAAATTTTCCAATTAATCAATCAACAAAGTAAAAATATTATTATAACATAAAACTTCTATTCTTCAAAGTGGGTAGTATAGAGGGTTGTATTGATTATGGTATTTAGACAGCAATAGGGAATTAAATTTAAGATTAAAGAGAAACTTTATTCTGATAGATATGACAGCTTCCATTTAGCATAGATATCGACTGAAACATTAGATATATCTTTTTATGAATGGATAGTATAGCTAGAATCTACATAAAATTCTTAAACTTAAATGATTGTCTAAAAATATTTAGGCATCCGTGAATATCTTTGAAGTAAATAATAGTTTTGCTTTATTTCTGAATTATAGATTAAAATTTGATATTTTTAAATAAAATATTGCATTTGAAAATTCTGCACAAAATTTCAAATTGAATATTGAAACTACAATTGCAAGATGTAAGGATTATCAAAATATTTATCGTATAATATTGGTAGTTTGGTCAATAAATGTAAATGACAAGAATACGGGAGTGAAATATACTTAAATTAACTAGATTGCTTTATGGTAAAATAAGTCACTATATGTGAAAACAGCGCCTATCGACAGGTTTTGCCATTATAGCAACAATGTTATTAATTAATAATTGATGGAAACATTACATTCTAGAGTACATTAAACGAGTCTTTCAAGTTAGTTTCAAATATTTCAAGCTAGATGTTGTTGGTAAATGTTTGAGTAATTCGTTGCAACTTCCAGTATTGATGTCTTATAGACCCGTAGATTGAAATTTAGCATCCAGATATGATATGAATTTAGCACATAAATATCGAAAATCATATCATATAACTCCATTAATAATAATGACATTTTTTTTACATTTGATATTCTGTTGCGTTGATGATGGTCAATTATGAACACGAGGCCTTAATGAGGGGGAGAGTCTCTACGGAACTTTCTAAGGAAAACGTAACCCGTATTTATGCAAGCAAGTCTAAACTAAAAAAAAACAACAACAAAAAAAAAATACACGAAGAATTCCGAATAATTAGGCCGATGGGTGCTTTTGGGTTCGAACCTAGTAACTCCCGTCTACCAATTTTGAGATCAGAACATTTGGGCCACTGGGGCAGTTTGATAGTTGGAAAAACAGTTACGATTGAAATAATCTGAATTGTAAATACTGACAGTGATTTATTGCGAACAATTGCATTTTTTTCGCCTATCTGTGGTCCTCTAACACATCTGTTCTCTTATTTCTTTCTGATATTTTTTTTTCTTCTAATAGTTTGCCTCTATCATTTATAATAAAAAAGTGCTAATAACAAATCAAAAGTTACAGTTTTACAGGATCTCATATTCAGGACATTTTTGAGCCCTAATATTTTCGTACACTGTAAAAAAAAATCTATAAAGGTACTAAACATTTTCTAGGAAACTGGGATTCCAAGAACTTTTCATGTAACGATAACAGGAAAAATCCATGTAACCGATTCTAAAACTTGAGTTTTTGTTTTTACCGTTACAGGAAAAGTTCTTGGAATCCCAGTTTCCTAGATAAAGTGTAGTACCTTTATAGATTTTTTTTTACGGTATAGGAAATATTTCGTGGTAGATTTTTAGAATTCTCATGGCAAAAATAACCTTTAAGTTTCTACAAAATTTGTAATAGAAATCTAAAAGGGGGGTTTTACATTAATAAACCTGGTTTTCAAAGGGTTGACAGTCCGGGAATCTTGCATACTTTTCGAATAATGTTTCATTAGCATTTTCAGCACCGTTTTTATATTTTTTGAGCGGGATTTAAGCAATTCACATTATTACCGGATTGACAGTTTTTCAAGATCTTACACTATATCTTCTACATTATTTTGAAATCTTCTTGTAACTACTTTATTTTTTTACATTTCCTTTTTTATAATTACAAGAAAGATGATTTTTATACATTTACACACACACAATTTTTTTTTACATCAACTGAACTATTAAGATTTCTCTGAAAAAATAATAAGCATTTTGATCATTATCTATTATTATAATTTTATAAAAGTAGATCTACTGTCAATTTTTCATTTCGAATAACATCAATCTAAATAAATATTTAAACGCAATTTCTGTAAAATATCACAGAAAATGTTTTAATTAGCATTTAAATTTTTTAATTGGACAATTTTTGTACATTTCTTGAGTACAATTTTTTTTTAAATTTTTTAAAAATAAAATCCTTACTCAAAAATATTTTGTCATTTGATATTTTCATTCAAGCATTTTTATTTAAAAATGAAACTATGCATAAATAAAAATATGCATTTTTTTAAATTAAAAGTAAAAATATTTCAATAAATCTTGCATTTCTACAAAGAACCCTGAAAGTAATAATTTTTTTCCTCGGCTGTAAAACTCTCTATATATACTTGTATACTCACTTTTACACATGTAGAAAACTAAAACTATGTCAAAATATCCGTTTCTAAAAGACAACTACAGTTGCTTCTATAGATAGGATTTCCTATTCATATTGAAATAATTTAACATTCTTTATAGCCAAACCTATAATTTTATTTTGTTCTTAACAGGGTAAAATTTGGTTCAATAGCAAAGAAATACGCTGTATATGTTTATAAACTCTTACACATAATATTACAGAAAATGTGAATAAGAAATTATTCATTTAAAAAGAAAAATTCCGCCTCTGAAGGCTTGATTATTCTTTTTGCTCACAATAATGCTTCTACTATTTTCATATTCAAATTTTTTATTTTAATTACTCTTTAAAAGGGTTAAATTTGTTTGATTAGCTCTTAAACACCCTGTATATACCTACACATTCTTAAATATGGAGAAACAAAATGTGTGAACACTAATTCTTTCTTAATTATTATTATTTAAGATTGATGTGATTGAAATGATTAATTAATTCTTTTTTTTAAATAAATTTTGCTTCTATAGACATGATTTTTCTATTTATCTTAAAATAAAATTTCTAATTTTTCACATGGTAATTTTGGAGCGAAGAAAATGCTTTACATATTTTCTGCAGAGCATTAATGCTCTTTTATGGCTTTTTGGATCTCCCGAAGAAGAAAAATGGATCAAATATGCGTTTAAATATTCTATAGGACTTTTATTTCACGATCAGAGATTTATACGCATGGATTTTCAAAATGTCCTTTTCCCATGAACAGCTGAATTATTGCTATTACGTAATTACACATAAATAAACTTATGTATATACTAGAAGACAGCCCGTCAAAATGACGTGTTTGCATTTTTAAAAGGATGATAAAAAATTACAATTGCGGCCAATCAGCCACTTTAGGCTTAAACAATTTTTAAAAATGCAGCGATTAAACATCGGAGAAAAAAGTCTATTAAAAAAAAAAAAAAAAAGAAAGGAAAGAAAAAAGAAAATCTTAAAAGAAATTTGCATTTAAAACTATAACAAAACTGTCTGATGGATGGGGGGATTGTAATGAACAAATCGTAAATACATAGATTTTAAAAGAATAAAGTAAGGCAAAAAATAAATTATAAAAGATTATATTCTGAAACTACAGCCAAAATATATATAAAAATATTGAGAGAAAATAATAAAAATATCTAAAATGTATAAAAAAAAATTTCTATTTTGGCCCATTTTTTTGCTAATATGTAAAAGAAAACACTCTATAAGATCGAAAACAAATGTCAAGAGTAAACAATGAACGTGTTCGGGAAACACACGCGCTGCGCGAGCGAGCTCACGAGTTTTTGCTTCCAAGTACTATATCCGCTGTAAGATCCACTCCATGTAACTGTCTCCTGAGCGCGCGCGCATAGCTCCCGAACGCACCCAATCATTCCTGAGTCGTTCTAAAGATTCACTCATGGAATTTGTCATTCTTGAATGGCAACACTATTAATTTGCGTACATTGTTTGTTTTTCGTAATTGCTGGTTGTTTTATTTAGAACTTAAACATTAAAATTAAATTGTTTTTGTAGGTTTTAAAGAAAATTAGTGATGAATAAATCTTTTACTTGTATATTTCCATAAGTTGAACGTTTAAAATATTTGTGAAAGGCTCGGAATACTTAAGACTAACGTGGACGCCGAATCGCAATAAGTTTCTTTTTCTCGTGGATGGGTGAACCCCGGAAACGTTATACACGGAGGGGTTTTATATATATAATATAAAAATGTAGTTAAAAAAGTTTATGTAGAAACATAATTTCACTTGTCGATTCTAAACTAGCCATTGCCACTTTTCATTAATCTAATAAAAACCGTATTTAAAATCTAGTTTTATTTTTAAACTTTCCAAGAAAGTTTAAAAGAAGGAGTATTATTTCATTATTGTACATTTCACAACTAGCTTCATAATTTGGCATATCTTAGCGGGCGTGGTTTGGTGCATGATTAACATCTTTTTAGTATTACTATAATTAAACTAACATAAACATACTACACAATTTTACTCACTCACCACCAAAAAAAAAAAGTTTATTATTTGCGTTTGGTTATCGCCAAAATGCTTTAAAACAAATTTATTAATTGCCAATTAATTTCGAAAATTATTAAAATGTTGTACTGACATCGGAAAGAGATCTGTGAGCAGAATTGTTTCATTTCTACACCGTAAAAAAAATCTGTAAAGGTACTACGCTTTATCTAGGAAACTGGGATTCCAAGAACTTTTCCTGTAACGGTAACAACAAAAACTCAAGTTTTAGAATCGGTTACATGGATTTTTCCTGTTATCGTTACATGAAAAGTTCTTGGAATCCCAGTTTCCTAGAAAATGTTTAGTACCTTTACAGATTTTTTTTTTACAGTGTAGGATATCACGAAAAAGGTGAAAAATCGATTACAAAAATGCGTCTTTAAATACACTCATGTCCATAAATTAAGGATAATTCAAAATCGCATGGAAATCAAACTTTAAAGTAAAAATTTCATTTGCAGAATTATCATACACATCTTCAAGATTAATATGCAAATTTCAGAAAGCTCCCAGATGGCGCCGATAATACATCACAATGACGAAAGTGTGAAAGAGGCGTATATAAGAAACGGTGGCAAAGAAATAAAACTGTTAATAAGTATTTTCTAAGCCTCTCAGAGTCAAAACTGAACAGTTATGACACAGAGGACAAATGTGGATGTTATTTTACGTTGTGCAATTATTGGGCATCTGGAATGTGGGGTACTCAGATGGAAGTGACCGAGGAACTTTGAATCGCCCAAAGTGTAATCCCTAGACTTTGTAAACGATTCCAAGATGATGGAAATGTCTGTAGACGTTAAAGTATAGGTTGTCCCCTAGTTATAGCCACGAATGAAGATCGTTATTTGGCAGTAACGGCCAAAAGAAACAGACGGAGCAAAGCATCAGAACTGTCTCGTCAGCCATCTTCAACCACGGTTAAGACTGTTTCAAGGCAAACCGTGTACATACATTTGGAAAATATTCGTCTACATGCTTGCAGATTTGTTAGATGTGTTCCGCTCACGGCAACTCACTGTCGCTTGCGGTTAGTCTGGAGTATAGAACATGCAATGTGGACATTGTTACATTGGGCATGTGCAATGTTTTTTGATGAGTTCAGGTTCAGCTTGCAGTCTGATTCACGACGAACTTTCATATGGAGAACGCCAGGTAGCCGATATCACCAAGACAACATCATTGAACGACATCTTTATGGTGGTGCAGGATTGTTCGTTTGAGGTGGAATTATACTGGGTTCCAGAACAGATCTACATGTTCAAACCGGAACCATGATAGGCCAAATTTATCGTTACATCATTCTGGAACAAGATGTACGTTTGTTTAGGGGTGCCACTATTTTTATACTCAAATTTTTAATTTGTCCTTAAAAGGGTTAAATTTGTTTGATTAGTTTTTAAACACCCTGTATATACCTACATACTCTTAAATATTGAGAAACAAAATGTGTGAACACCAATTCTTTCTTAATCATTATTATTTAAGATTTATGTGATTAAAATGATTAGTTAATTCTTTTTCATAATAAATTTTGCTTCTGTAGACATGATTTTCCTACTTACCATAAAATAATATTTCTAATTTTTCACATGGTAATTTTGGAGAGAAGAAAATGCTTTACATATTTTCTGCAGAGCATTAATGCTCTTTTATGGCTTTTTGGATCTCCCGAAGAAGAAAAATGGATCAAATATGCATTTAAATATTCTACAGGACTTTAATTCACGATCAGAGATTTATACGCATGGATTTCAAAATGTCATTTTCCCATAAACAGCTGAAATATTGCTATGTATAAAATGTAATCTAAATGTATATAATATTATAATTTCAGAGCCATTGTAAAAAAAAAATCTATATTTTTAATCAAAGCATGTGTAATTTTCACACTCTGGTCAAAATCCTAACTGTAACTAATTGTACCGTAATCATAAACTGTCTGTAAACTAACTGCGTAATCTAATCGTAACTTAAACCTAACATAAATGTAACCTCTAGACTTTATCGTATCGCAACCTTATCCGTAATCTAACCATAACCTAACTGCAACTTAACCTTAACCTAACTGTAACTTAACCGTGATCAAACTGTAACCTAACCGGAAATTAAATATAACCTAAGACTAACCGTAAATGTAATCCATAAACGTAAATCTATAAAACCCATCCAGACAAAATTGCAATCCGAACCGAACTTAAAAATTCAATATGAAAAAATATTGGAATCTGACCCAATGCTAATTTAAACCGGACAAAAATATTCCAATGAACCATAATTTAATCCAATTACGACAAAATAATTTCTGTATACATGTTATTTGAGGCGAAAATAAAAATTAAATTTGGAAAACCCCGAAATCTGAACTGAGTCAATTCCGAAACGGACAAAGTTATTCCAAATAACTATACCGAGATCCGAACAGGACAAAATAATTTCCATGGATATAAACCCAATCCGAAACTAAAAATTTCATTCGAAAAAAAATCTTAATTTACAAAAAATTGTTGTCTCATGGCGATCTTCATTGGTCAATCACGTCCGGAAATTTGATTCAAAAAGTGAAGTTTGACAACATCGTTTTAATAATCGTTTGGTTTTATGGAGCAACCGAAATACATTAAATAGAAATAATTTGCTTTGCTTTTTGATAATTTATTATGGTGTATTATCGTCTGCCGATTCGAACAATTGTACACATAACAGCCATTTTATTTTCGTTTTAAAAGCAATTTAAAGCCATAATTTTTTTTAATTAAATTACATTTAAATTTAATCAATGTTTAAAAAAGAACTCCTGGAAAAGCCTTGTATATTTTTTTTTACTGAAACAATAACCACACATACATTCTAATGTACGAAATGCCAACATTCTGACTTACAATAGCTGTGATCAAAATCCTAAATTAATCTGGATGTTTGTCGATCTATGAATTTTAAAGGTCTTTGGAAAAAACAGTCATTTTTAAATTGGTTTCTTTAATTCTGTCCCAGATTTTTAATTATTGCCTCAAAAGTTTTATACAACCAATCAACCACAAAGAAGCGAATGGAGAAAAAAGCGAAAAAAATGATTTTTTGATGAGAGTAAGGTCTGGATTTTAAATCATTACTCAGTTAATAATTGGAATTTTAAAATTCTGAAGCTCAGGTGCATCAGGAGAGATTTGGGGCTACTCTAAAAAAATTTTTAAGCCTGGAACATGCTGTAGATTTTGCTAACTATCGCAGACACACACACCCACACGCGCAGACAGACAGAGCGTTTTGTTCTTTTATTAGTATAGATTAATGTGGACATCCTAATAAATAAGTTTATTGCTGATTCATTAATTTGATGTTTTTTGCTTTTTTACGTGCAATTGAAGAATAGATAAGATCATGATGCATACAAAAAACTATATCTCTGACAAAAATGACAAAAAGTCGATGCTAAACGCACAAAAAATCAAAATCGCATTGAAAATTGTATTAAAAATCACTAAAATTGAAAAATCAGAGCAGAAAAAATTTAGTTCATTAGGCTGAAAGTTTGAATCAATTTTCTTTATATGATTGTCAAAAAATAGCCGCAAAATGCGAAAAAACACTAAAAATCGCATTAAAAATTCGCTAAAAATTAAAAAATCACCGCACGAATTCCGAATAAATTTTAATGAAAAGAGAAAAAAAATTACTATATTGAGTGAAGAGAATAAAACCGTATTCCTTTCACTAATATGGAAAAATCACCTCGAAACATAAAAAGAACGCTAAAAATCGCCTAAAAAATTAAATAAAAAAATTCTAATCAAAAAATAGAAAATCGGGCTTCGAGGTGCAAAACTACATTTATAGAGGTACCTTCTCTCCAAATTTTGTAACTCTACATGCAGCGATCGCTTCAGAACAGCGCTGACACACACATAGACTTGTCTCTTTATTGTTATAGATTACTGTGAATATCCTTATTAATAAGTTTATTGCTGATTCATTAATTTTATGTTTTCTGCTTTTTTTAGGTACAATTCTAGAATAGAAAAGATCATTATGCATACAAAAAACTATAATTCTGACAAAAATGACAAAAAATCGAAAAAAAATCAAAAAATCAAAAAAATCAAAAAATTAAATAAAAATATTCTAATCAAAAATGCGCTCACCATTACTTTCAAACTATGTAAGGTATACAAAAGTTAAAAACTACAAACTACGTTTTAACGCACAAATCTCGTAAAATGAAGCCCCTAAAAGTCACATGCCATTTCAAGAATGCCTCTTCCTCAATGCAAAAAAAAAAAAAAAAAAAAAAAAAAGTATTCAATTTTGATTGCAGATAGTATAGTGGGTTTCGTTTAATATATTCTTCAAAACACTTTATTGTTAAATTAACAAATGAAAAACGGTTTTTCTGTGCTGTTTTGGATTTCTTCGCTAATCGCGCCAACCAGAACAGAATACTGAATTATTCCCCTAAATGCTACCTTGATCGCATAGATTTGTTGATTTTTCTATCAAATTCTGCAGATTTAGTAACGGCAAGTAAGTAAATAAAATTATCAATGAAAGTAAAATATTTCAAAGCTTAGCATAAATTTAAAGGAGACCAAACTGGTCCCCAGAAGCAGCTAATAAATTAAATGAATAATAATTTAATTAGTAAAAATATATATATATATATTTCATTTCGTGTGTCAAAATAGATGACAAATATGATTTAATATGATGAAATAAAAACAAATGAGCACGTTTGTTACGTGATGTAGTTAATACATTAATTTATGTTAAACACATAATAATTTTATTTAAATTTGCGTGCAACAATTAGAAAAAATGAATTTTCAATTTTGAAATTTATGCTACTGCAAATTTTTAAGCTTCTGAATATCGCACATTTTCAATTTTTACACCATTGTATAGAGAAAAAAATGCACTTTTAAATGCAATTTGTTTAAAAGCTGTGTCTCAATTTATTTTTGAGTTTTTAATTTTTTTATAGTTTTTAATACAAATTTTGTAATTGTGGCAACAGAAGAACACCATTTCTTTTAAAAGTAAAGGGTAAAAAAGAAATATTTTTATATCTATTTAAACTTGCTTGCGAGTGTACATGCTACAATTAGAAGAGAAAAAATAATAGCAAATGAATTGATGATATTAAAAATAATATTTAAATTTAAAATAATAGTCTTTTTTCAAAAATTTATGATTTGTTGTGTGAAAAGAGATGTTCAGTTATAAGTACACAAAATTTGAACTCTCAGACTGATATAGTTTTTGTATACGGAATTAGTAACAGACTGACAGACAGAAGATAAAGACGAAAAGGGTTTCGTCAGATGAACGAAACCCTAAAAATTAAATGGTTTCAAAGAACACCTTGGCTGTAGCCCCAAGTACTGGCCAATGAATAATTGAAAATGTGACAGCAAAGAGTTTAAATACCTTAAAGAAATGGCATAACTGATCGGAAATAGCTGAAAAGAAGTCACTACGCAGAATCTGTCCATAGTAGCTAAAGAAGAGGAGCTGTTGAACGTATCGTTAATTAAAGTAGAAATATGTTTATGAATATTGTAATTTTCGTAAAAATTTAAATCCAAAAACAAAGCTTAAACAATTTTACGAAGCTTACAATCTTCATAAACATATTTCTACCTTAGTTAACGATAGCCAGTACTCGGCTATTAGCTAATACCCGGGACTATAGACAGTGAAGTAGCCGTAAATAAACCTGAGGATATACGCTCCAAGCAGAGGGTATACTCTCAAGGTAGAAAATATACCCTACAGTGTACATGCTACATCTTTCTTAAGAAACAGAGAGTGTACGGTGGTTCTTTAAAAAATCCAGAGGGTATACGAAGTATATCCCCATATACACTGCACTAAACCTCTGGCTATAGAGGAGGGGGGAGGGGTTACGAGATTTATGCGCTAAAACGTTTTTTGTAGTTTTTTATCTTGTGTACTGAAATTCGCACAAAGTGTCTAATTTTTACTCATCTGTAAATATAGCTTTGTAACTTTAACCAAATAAGCATTTCATTACAATCTTCATGCTAAAATTTAAAAAAATATATATTGGTTATTAATTTTTTTAAATGAGAAAAAGTTGAAAAAAAGTGTTTGAATTGTTTTTATTTTTTCTTTTTTTTTTTTTGTGCAAAAATTATATTTTGAAGAAATTTTTTAGTGTATACTCTAGTTTTAATTTAAAAGTAAAAGTTTTATGATTCTTTTTAGTTTAATTATTTCTTTCTATAATTTTGAGTTTTACTATCCGCGCAACACTTAATAATTTTAATTCACGCGTTAGTAAATGGATTGTTTAAATTAAATATTTAAATACCAATTTTGTATGTTTAATATTTATGTTTATGTATAGTATAGTAATTAATACATATTTTGGTAAAAATAGAAAAAAGGATCTTAATTGCATATTATTTGTGTTTCGGTATTTTGAAAAAGGCGATGTTTCTGACCGTTACAAAAACTAAAAAGCTCTGTGATCCCTTAATAATAAAGTAATAACTTTTAAGCATTTTTCCTCAGCCAGCTGCAATTGATAAATGGCCAAACAAACTTTAGGGTTATAGATGTATATGAGTTACAACAATAATGGTGTTTGCTATGGATTTAACAACGCCAAAACCACGGTCGCCAAAAAAGTCAGCTGTTTCCGGAGCTGTAACAAAGAAATATTTTAAACAATATAAAGCAAAAAATATAAATAATAAATAATTTTTTTATACTATTTAATCATTTAACAGTTTCGTAGTATTCAGAGTTTTTTAGAAGTAAATTAAAAAATGCATGCAGAAATACTAAAATGATAGTTTAAATAATGCTTTCTTTCTTTCCAATTGAAATATTAAAAAAAAAAAAAAACTTAAAAATTTTAAAAAATAAATTTTATAGCTTGCGCCTTCTACCATGTGAAAAAAAAAAGTTAATTTTTACAATCGGGTTCGATGCCCAAGTCAAATAATTAACGGAATTATTTCTCGAAAAATCATGAAATTATTTATGTTTTTCAAGGTAAACATAGAATAACAGATGTAAATTATTCCATGTGGGTGAAAAAAGTCCAGGCTAGGATTTGAACCAGGGATGTATTGACTGAAGCCGCCAATGCTCCTTCCATCTGAGCCATCTCGGACGAATACTGGAGGACTTTTTGACCCAACTGACCTTAACGATCACACAATCTGGTCTGATATTATGGATCAACCAACAGAATAATTCGAAGGTGAATATATAGAACTGCAGAAAACGCTGCATACGAAATATGAATACTGCTTATCCATTGTATCAGACCGCATTATGTGATCGTTAAGGTTAGTTGGGTGAAATAGTCCTTGAGTATTCGTCCGGAATGGCTCTGTTGGATGAGCATTGACAGCTTGGTTTGAATCTTCCCCAGAAGCCAAGTAATAGACCAATATTGGCTACATCTTGGAGCAATATTGGCACATTGGCGCAATATTTACATGAAGTATTGCTCCAATATTGGGGTGTTTACATTTTGCCCTTATTTAACCAATATTTGCAGACAATATTGGGGTTTCATTGGAAATATTGCCAATAAAAGCCAATATTGGTTAAATATTGGGATTTCATTGGAAATATTTCCAAATTAACGCCAACATTTGTACAATATTGGCGTTTTATTTTGCAATATTTCCAATGAAACCCCAATATTTGCATAATTTTGGCTGCAAATATTGGCTAAATAAGAGCAAAATGTAAACATCCCAATACTGGAACAATATTGACATTTTATTGGCAATATTTCCAATTAATGTAATATTGGCGCAACGTTGGACCAATATTGGTTTGCTACAGGGTTGGCCCGGACATTTTTCACACACTTGGAAAGTTTATATCTGTTTTAATTAATTTACAAATTGAAAAATCGTGTTATAATTTATTCTAATAAGCATAGAATACTTAGAAAAATACAGACAGATAAAAAAAAGCTATTTTTACTTTTATATTTATTTTATGGTCATGCTGCCTCAGTGCTGTGACAGTGGCTAAGAGTTAAACGAGTTCTTTTCGGGTTGTTTTTAACTATGTGGCACATTTATTTTAATTTGGTAAAATAAATCACCAATCTGTCAAATCTCAAATCTTTTTAATACCATTATTTCAGGATATAAACATTCGTGTCATTTAATACAGCCATTCTGCAATTAAATAAAATGGATTTTTCTGCTTGAAAATAGCGGTACTCAAAATAACGGAGTTTTCATAGATATTAAATCTAATATAGTAATATAATGAATTGATAGCACTTTATTTCAACGCAATGCTAATTACCTTTTGCCCATTCAAATGCAACCGTTCTGATTTTAAATAAAATGGATGTTTCTACTTGAAAATAGTGGTAGTCGAAATAACGGAGTCTTCATAGGTATGGAATCTAATATAATAATTCATTGGATTTATAGCACTTTGTTTCAACGCAATGCTAATTAACTTTTGCCCGCTCAAAAAAAAAATTCCATCATTTTTAAAAAGATTAAAGCATAAAAATATGGATTTTTCGGCTTTATTGATCTGTTATTAACTTTTTCTGCCCAGTTAATTTATTTTAGAGATGAAATATTTTTTATTTTATTTTGAAAGGGGGATTTCAACAGTGCATTTTTGCGTTTTTTAATGAAAAATCCAATTATATAACTTAATTTATAATTTGAATTATAGGAGAAAAAGAAATATTCAAAGTAATGAGAACTTTTTCAAAGCGCATAATAGAAGGTCGATAAAAACATATTTTATTTACGCTTTAGCTAGCTAATATTTTAACGCAATAGAATTTTTGAACGGGTAATTATTTGATGAACAACATTGATGCATTGTAAAAACAGAACGGAAAATATTGCCTGCAGCATAGAATATGAAACGTTTTCCAATAAATTCTGAATACCATATATCAATAGATGGTTGCAAAAACACGCAAATTTTTTGTTCATTCCTGAGTATGATTTACTGATTGGTATTTATACTATATCCTGTGTTAAATGTGAGTTCAATAAAACGTGTGCCACAGTTTAAATTTCGCATACGGTTATTCCCACCAGCAAGCGAAATGTACTCTGTATCCTTTGTGCATCCTTGTATATGATTCTGTGTATCCTTCTACACATCAAGTAATATGCAAAAGAGATTAAATTTTAATACATGAAAAGCACTACAAGAAATTACTCTTCGAAGTGCTGTACAAAAAATACTCTAACTAAACTAAGTCTTTTAGACAAGGTGCGTCTAAAAAGTTTGGTAAATGGAAGCAAAAAAGAAATAAAACAAAACACGGAAACAGCATACATTTAATCAATTTCAAAGTAATATCCGTAGACCACAATTCACTTATATATGCAGGTGTAGGTTGGGGTCGCAGACGAAGATTGGCCGCTCACCGCGGTAGTTGACCCACCCACCCCCAACCGCCTTCCGAGAAAAATATATTCGGAATGTAGGTAGAGGAAATCGCTAGTTTCAGAGCCTTACCCACCCAATAACAGTCAGTGTTGCCAGATTGTCGAAAGCCAATTTTCCCAAAGTTTCGGAAATTTTCCCCATATCAGGGGGGCTTTTATCAGAAAAAGTCACCAACGCAATTTCTACTCAAAAAGACAAGTTCTCAATTTTCAATTTTACGTTGCAAAAAATTTTTAACAAATTTAAACTCAATTTCCTCCCCCCCAAATCAAGCATTTTTGTACAAAAACCCAACCCACCCGAATTTTTCTGGGTATTTGTGGGTTTTTCTGGGCTTTTCTGGATTTTTGTAGGTTTTAGTTATTCTTATGTATATTTGTATCTTTAATAATATGTATGTACTCATTTAAAATTATACTTATTAAGTTGCATATTTTAATTACATCTGATCTATTTATTACTAATTAATATTATTTATAATATCAATTAATAAATTTATTCTATTCTGATATTAGTATTAATATCAATAGAAAACTTAAAACTGATATCAGAATAAGTTTATTAACTGATATAAAATAATTTTCATACTATTAATAATTCATCTTAATTATTATTAATACTATTATTAATACTGTTATTGACTATCATTAATACTAATACTAATAGTACTATTATAATTAACTTCATAACTTCTAAGTGTTAAAAGGATATTTTAGTTGTCACAATGAATAATTAATTTTATTTTTGTAATAACTATAATAATTAAAATTGTCATAATAATTAGTAACTATGATAGTTAAACCACCTGGCTTTGCCTGTTATTTGGGCTGGTCCTTTTATACATAAATCTTCAAGCGAACAAACTTCAGACAGGATCCCTGCTGCCTATGTGCCACATAACAGGTCGAAAGCGTGCACTACTGGGCCCTCCTTTTAAACAAATCTCTAATTTAGATGCACATCTCAAATCGTATCTCCGCTGCCTACAACGCCATGTAGAGGACGCTGTGCATGCACAGAAAGATCCTTCCTTTTAAATAAATCTGTAATTGATATACAAATGTAGTGCCGAACATATCTCAAAGTAGGTTCCAGCTGCATACAGCACTGTATAGCAGACATACTGCGCACACACTACCAGGTGGTGCGCTATATTCTTAACAAAAATGCACTTGAACAAAACTCAGTTAAACAACTTATCTGTAGACATATAAGTGGAGGAAGTGGCATTTTAAGGCAAGAAATTCAATTTTTTGCAGAAATTATTATAGAAAATAGCAGTATTTGACACTGCATTCCTTTTTATAAATTTTTATCGTATCTTATAAGCTAAGCTATCTTAAAGCTTGAAACAGATCAAGCAAGAATTTAAGATTTTTACAAAAATTAATAATAAAAAATAGTAGTATTTGAGGGAAGGAGTGTTTGAATTTTAAAAAGCAGTTAATAATAAATCTTCAGCTCTTGATAAGCTGCAAAAGATACAACAACGGTGTCATGTTCTGTTAAGATTTGGAGAAATTAGATAGAATCAGAAGACTTGAAGTACCACAAGGAAATTATGCTGAAATGCTACAAACAGATCATCGGAATCGAGCATATTTTAGCTAATATAATGGATGCAAAGTTTAGATGTGAAAGGCTTAATTTAACAAAAGAAAAAGAAACTGATGAATGGGCAATGCAGTATCATTCAGAGTGGTTACCTGCAATATTGGCATTTAAAATTAAAGACTTGTACTATTTTCCTAAATCACTTTTTTCAGAAAGTATTCTGTCACAATTCTCGGCTTCAAAATGGTGGGAAAATCTTGAAGGAAACATGCAGAAAAAGAAAAACAAGTTAGATTCTGATTTCTGTAGTTTTTTCCAATCTCTGCATTCTGTTCCATCTAGTTCTGCTTCCATCAAGAAGATTTTCTTTACATTTGGATTCGTATTGTCTAAATTACAGAACAGACTAGACTCAGAGCAGTGTGAAAAATTAGTAAAAAAAACATTAATATGACTAAAATAATTAAAATTAATGTGATTTTCACTACTAAACTAAAAAAAGATCAATTATAATTATTTTGTATTACATTGCGTAACTTATTTGAAATCTATTTTTATAAAATAAATAAATAAATTGAAAAAATAAATGCTCTGAAATAAACTATCCCTTGATTATCACAAATATGACTGTCTTTTTTTATGTGATTTTGTAAATGAAACCACCTAGGTTTTGGGTTTAAAAGGAAAATTTGTATTATACTATTAGGGGGAATTGCAGATTCAGAAATGATTTTTAGCAAAAACCCAGGTGGGCTTTTGTTAGTGGACCCGCCCAGAAAAACCCGGCTGGGTTTTTTTCGGCTGGACCCACTTTGCCAACCTTGATAAAAAGTGATATTTTCAAAATCATTCTTCATAGAAATATTTTCGCAATATTTTTAAAAACAAAAAAAATCACATCACAATAAGGTACATCTTAATAGGTAAATAATATCACACGACTTCATGCATAATGAAAATCAGTGCAAACAGGGAATAAAATGAAAATTGATATTTGTGAGTGTGTATCAATTCCTATTATTGTTACTGAATCTGCACAGTATCTTTTTCCAAATTTTAGCAATTAAAAGGACATTGACTCATTACAAATATTTTCACTATGTAAAAATATCTTCATTGATTTCTTAATAATGGATGGCAAATAAAATCTTGACGAATAAATTATTTTGTTAGTTTTAAAATCAATCTGTAAGGGTATTGCGTGCTTTAATTATTAAGATATTTTATTTTGTTATTTGACTTTGTATTTTTGTGGTGTTTTCCCTATCTATGATTTTGCACGACGCAGAGTGTACTTTTCTGTCAGGGGTTCTTGCATATGCCATTTTTGGTTGGTTCCCTGGCAGGGTGATCCTGATCCTGTAAGGGTATTGCCGGACACTTAGCTGGAACATGCGTAACATATTGTTTTCTAAATCAAACTACAACAAACTCAGACTTATTTACAACGAGCTTAATAAGCATTTTTCATTTACAAAATACAAATTTTCGTTTTTGAGATAGTGTATATTTGAAAATTTACGGTAATTTTACATTTGATAATATGACATTCCACTGTGGTATTTGGTTTCGTTACTTTATCCTTATTGTTTTATGCTAAGTAGTTTTTCTTCCGTTACACTTATTAATTAGTACGGATAACTTGACTTACCTTTGACTTTTAAACATTCATAGTCATTTTTATTTTTTAATTGTAAATGTTTTTAAATATTATTTCCAGTTGGGTTAATGTTAATATCGTCATATGTCAAAACTGTAAATGACTTTAAAATTTGTAATATTTTCTTGTTCCTATTGCCATTTTCTGTCATCTATTATTAGTGTAATTGGCTTTTAATACTTTGCTTTATTTTAACATTTTTTCTGGCGCCAGGGTGCTCTTTCAGTATTTTATTTTATTATTTGACATTGTATTTGTGTGGTGTTTTTCCTACTATGGCTTTGCACGTCGCAGAGGGTACTTTTCTGTCAGGAGTTCTTGCCTATACCATTTTTGGTTGTTTCCCGGGCAGGGTGATCCTGATCCTGTAAAGGTATTGTACAAATTTAAGTATTTTAATATTGAGATTTTATTTAAGTTTAATCAGAATAAATCTAGAAAATACTTGCAGAATACGCATTTTGCATCATTCGATTCCTTTCAATTATTCTGATCTTATTTTGGTATAAGTCGTTTATTTTCTTAAACGGTGAGTGCTTTTTATAATTATTTTAGATTCTTGGTTGTGCTTCTGATGTATACAATCTAAATAAGTTTAGGGACTCAAAATAAATACGATTAAATGGTTTTCTTTGAAATTTTAATACAATAATATCTTAGGATTGAGATTTTAGAATTCGTTTTAAATCAAAACATTCGTTCGAGTACAATTCTGCAGCAAACAACAGAAGACTGCAGAAAAAGAGTACATTATCTAATAAAAAAATTACCGATAATTAATATGCCAAATATATAGGAAAAATATAATAGGAATTTAAAATACAAATGAATTAGAAAATAATAAGAAATAATAATTAATTAAAGTCAATAATAAAAGAGTCTAATCAATAGTTCTTGTACGATATCCTGTGCTGCGGCCATCTAGTGCAGATGCAGTACACTAACATTATACAAGTATTTTGGTGAATAATGTAGCCAAAGTTATGGTTTTCTAGTTGTGCACAGCTGGCCATTAAAATTGCAAAACCAGGAACAAATTATCTAATGAACTTCAAAATTACATGAAAGAATGGAGAGGTTGGAATATGAAATGACTACTATTCTATCGCATTTAGGTGACGCAAGCGGGATAAACGACATCTGAAACATTTCATAAAAAAAATTGCGTAGTGGATTTCTGAATAGGAAAGTCCTTTGTAAATTCGGCATTTGTTCAGAATATCGTGTAATGCCTCGAATAATAATAAGAAATGATTGCCAGCAAAGTGTGCGAATTGATTAGAGGCAGGCTTCATTTCTATTGAAAGTGTGGATTATCGTTCCGTGATATCGTTCGTCTCACTGTCATGCGTATATGGAATAAATGGGTTGCTGAGAGATATACTGAACGACATGCAAGATCTCAGCTACCTCCCGTGACTAACTCAGCAGAAAACAGACACATTGCGAGGTCAGTCCTGCAAAACAGTACAACCACATTACAGACCATTAGCCAGGAAATATGCAGAATTGTAACGCGCCCAGTATTTGCTCGTACGTTTGCAGTAGCGTGGACTGTCAACGCGGCGGCCACTACTGACATTTAAGACATCTTACGTCCAGTGGTTTTGCCCTGTCTTCGAGGCCACACAACACTCCCTTCACAAAGCAGCATTAAGAGAGACGGACAATCTGGTGCATCAAATAACAATTCTGGCTGCGGGAGTGGCACAATGTCGCCATTTCAGACGAGTTCCGTTCTGCGTTCAATATTCCAATGAACTTGCACGTGTCTGAAGGCTTCAAGTAGAACTGTCGTCAGCTGCTTGCAATAGATATCGGCATGGAGACTCTTCACCTACTGTGAGGATTTGGGTAGCCATTGGATACAAGACACACACATCTCTATTTCCGATCTGTGGTAATTTGACCATAGGTTGGTACGTTTAAGACATTTTACATCCAGCTGTTTTGCCTTATCTTCGAGGCTATACAAATGCCATCTTTCAGCAACAAGACGCAAGATCCTATGTTGCATGTCATGTTTTGACCTTCCTGGATTCACAGGGTATTCGATTGTTGTCCTGGCCTGCGCAGTCTCGAGATCTGTCACCTATTGAAAACTTCTGGCAATAGGTTGCTGAGAGACTAGCCTACTACTCCTCCCCAGATTATATTATTTATGAAGTGTGGCATAGACTTGAAGCAGCATGGGATGAGTTGCCCGTTTCTGTCATTAAAGTAGAGTTAGACTCCGTGCCCGGCCGTGTGAGGGTCGTTTTAGCTGTCGGGGGGGGGGGCTGTTTCTGTTAATTTCGCACCCTTGTAAACCTCCAAATTGATTACAAATTTAATCTTTTTTTATGTCATAAAATTTACGTACAGCAAGTATCTTTTTTTGCACTTTCTTTCCATCATGGTGTTACAATTTTAATGGCCAGCAGTGTATTTGATGTCTGCTATATGTTCTTTGATTCTAGTTTTAAGTTTTCTGGCGATTACTATACATATTTTTGTAAATTTGATTTAACAAATATTGTAAAACAATGTTTTAAAACCATTAGTATTATGTGCTTTGTTTTTCAAAGAAATAAACTTGATTATTGACATTAATTTTTTTCAAAATGTATGTTGCATACGTATTAACGTAATATAACAATACTTTTGTATAATTTACAACACAACTTGTTTTCTAACGGGTCAACAATTTTTATTTTTATTTTTTTTCGTTATTACAGTCTTGCAAGGTTTGAGTTGTACTTCATGAGAACCAAATGTTTCTTCTAAATTCAACCCAAACTAGATAAACTTCAATCCGAATCAAATCAAAACCCCCAAATATCCAATCTCTAAACCGAAGTAAAATAAAATAAATAAATATTTTAATTCAATTTTAGTAAAATATTTTACAGTTACATCTCTAATATAAATGTTATCTTTTTTATAGTCCGGGAGCCGACCGTCGATTTACCTATGTATCGAGTAAAAGGACCGGACATACATCAAAATGTAGGTCTCAATGTGCACGTTAAGAATATCACTGTCTGCCAGGTCCTATCCTACCGGAACGCAAGACAGCCGCACTTTTATGACGTCAATTTTGAGTGTTTACCTATGTATGGAGTGCAAGGACCAGACATACATCAAAACGTAGGTCTCAATGTGCACATTAAGAATATAACTGGCTGCCACATACATCAAAATGTAGGTTTCAATGTGCACATTAAGAATGTCACTCGCTGCCAGGTCCTATCCTGCCGGAACCCGGTGGCAGCCGTACTTTTATGACGTCAAGTTTGAGTGTTTACCTATGTATCGAGTAAAAGGACTAGACATACATCAAAATGTAGGTTTCAATGTGCACATTAAGAATATCACTGGCTGCCACAAGCATCAAAATGTAGGTTTCAATGTGTACATTAAGAATATCACTGGGTGCCAGGTCCTATCCTGCCGGAACCCGGTGGCAGCCGCACTTTTATGACGTCAATTTTGAGTGTTTGCCTATGTATCGAGTACAAGGACCGGACATACATCAAAATGTAGGTTTCAGTGTGCATATTAATAATATCACTGTCTGCCAGATCCGATACATAGGTAAACACTCAAAATTGACGAAAAAAAAAATGAGTCTGCTACCTGGTTCCGGCAGAATTGGACATGGCAGATAATGATATCATTAATGTGCACTTTTAAACCTTCATATTTATTTGTATATGGTCTTTAAATTCGATACATACAGTGTCTCACATAAGTGATGGGACACTTGTGCATTACAAAAGGAAACTAATCAAATAAATTAAAAAAACATGACACATTTTTTTGTGGGTGTGTTTCATACTTAAATTTAGTAAAGATTATTAAATAACATACATTTTGTCAAAATATTAAAATATTAATTTAATAAAAATACAAATGTTTAGAACGGAGCAAAAACTAGCTCACATAAGTGATGGGACACCATTATATATGCAACAAAAATCGTCTGAAATAAGCAATAAAAATATTTTTTGGGGTTTTATTTTTACTTAAAAGCAATTGCCAATAATTTATAAAATCATCTGCAGTATTTCTCTCCAGTTTGTTTTGGAATTTTTGTGTTTTTTAGCTCTGTGTAGCCATGAATGCTAAACGAAAAGAAACTTCGCCTGAAATTTGAAAATTAGTTATTAATTTGCATATTGAACGTGGAAAATCTATTAGAAAAACTGCTGAAACAGTTAACTTGAGTCATTCAACAGTTTTCAGTATCATTAAACGATATAAAAAGAATCATATGATTCAGGATAAAAGATGACCTGGCAGACCATCAAAGCTATCCAATGGAATAAAGCGAATTATCGTTCGAAATATTAAAAAAATCCAAGAAATAATGCTTCAAAAGTTGCTTCTGATTTACAAGCATTATATGTAATAATTGTTAATCCTGAGACTATTAGAAGGGTAATTCGATCTGCTGGATATCACGGTAGAGTAGCTAGGAAAAAATTCTTCGTAAGTGAAAAGAATAGAAAACCAGACTAGCTTTCGCAAAATCCAACTTAAATAAGAATTCTGATTACTGGAATAAAGTTATATTTGCTGATGAGAGTAAATTTAATATATTTGGTTCTGACGGTAAAATCTTGGTGTGGAGAAAACCCAGGGAAGAATTTCGCAAACAGAACTTGCTACCAACAGTAAAATATGGTGGAGGAGGAGTTATGGTATGGGGGTTTATGTCGTCCGCTGGAGTTGGTAATCTTGTTTTTATTGACAGTATAACGGATCAGTACGAGTATATTGATATTTTAAAGCAAAATTTGAAATCTTCAGCACGAAAATTGAACCTTCATAACGATTTTAAATTCTACCAGGACAATGACCCCAAGCACACTGCTCTGAACTTTAGACTCTGGCTGCTATATAACTGTCCTGAAATAATAAAAACACCAAACTAAAATCGGTGCTTCAAAAAGAATGGGGTAAAATCACTCCAGAAATCACAAAAAATTAGTCGAATCCATCCGAAAAAGATTAAATCATGTTTTAAAAGTAAAAGGAAATCCACCAAAATATTGAAATCTTTTAAAAAGTAAAATTTTTGGATAAATATTTGATGGAAAAGTAAGTGTCCCATCACTTATGTGAGCCATTTTTTGCTCCGTTCTGAACAATTGTATTTTTACTAAATTAATATTTTAATATTTTGACAAAATGTATGTTATGTAATAATTGTTACTAACTTTAAATATGAAACACACCCAAAAAATTTTTGCACATGTTTGTTTATTTATTTTATTGCAGTTTCTTTTTATAAAGCACAAGTGTCCCATCACTTTTGTGAGACACTGTAGGTAGACATTCAAAAATGATGTCATAAAAGTGACATCATGTCACCTGATTCCGGTAAAATTGGACAAAGTAGACCCTTAAGTTTTTAATATGCATTTTCAAACCTACATTTTGATGAATGTCTTCGCCTTGTACTCGATACATAGGTAAACACTCAAAATTGACGTCATAAAAGTGCGGCTGCCACCGGGTTCCGGCAGGATAGGACCTGGCAGCCAGTGATATTCTTAATGTGCACATTGAGACCTACATTTAGATGTATGTCTGGTCCTTTTACTCTATACATAGGTAAACACTCAAACTTGACGTCATAAAAGTGCGGCTGCCACCGAGTTCCGGCAGGATAGGACCTGGCAGCGAGTGATATTCTTAATGTGCACATTGAAACCTACATTTTGATGTATGTGGCAGCCAGTTATATTCTTAATGTGCACACTGAGACCTACATTTTGGTGTATGTGTGGTCCTTGTACTCGATACATAGGTAAACACTCAAAATTGACGTCATAAAAGTGCTGCTGCCTTGCGTTCCGGCAGGATAGGACCTGGCAGACAGTGATATTCTTAATGTGCACATTGAGACCTACATTTTGATGTATGTCCGGTCCTTATACTCGATACATAGGTAAATCGACGGTCGGCTCCCGGACTATTAGGGTACATTCGTAATTATATTGTGTAGCATTTATATTCATCATCAGGTCCGTCCGTCTGTCTGTCCGTCTGCTCGCATGAAACACCAAAAAAACTATGATGGTTTGGAATTTCATATATATATTTGAATGGTTTGAAATTTAACGTATATAATTGCTGCAAAATTTCGAAGAGTTGTCTCAAAATTTTCGAAAATTGAATATAAATTTAAATAGTTATAATCAAAAATTTTCTTCATTATATTAAAATCTATTATACGCAATTGATTCAAAGGTATCCCCTGATAGGTAATGATTCTAGTTGGCCATGGTGATCATTCTATTAAATCTTTTCATATTAATCCAGTAATATCCTATGATATGTTATGTTTTTAGGTTACTACAGAATGACACATAAGTACTATGACGTGATAAAAAAGATAATTTAGTTTGATGTTTTCTTCGTATTTTTGAGCCAAACTATTGTTTTATTGATGTTCCTTGGGATTTTTTTGGTCTACAGGCTGACACATAAATACTGTAAGGGGGTAAAAAAGACGATTTTATTTAATGTTTTTTCATGATTTTTAAGCCAATTATTTTATTCATATTCCTCTTGCTTTTTGTTGTCTAATTGCTATTTTCGTTAATATTGATTAACTCTTTGGCGGGAAAACAAGGTACCTACTTTCCTCCAACAACCCTTCCCCCTATGAAAACTTTGCTGCTTGATGGATCCTAGAGTAAAAAGCCTGAAAATTGTGCTTTGGAAATAACCTGGCCCGATTCCTGCCAGAAATATTCTGAGGCGCCTCTCTTGATGAAATTTCCAGAAGCGCTAGGTCCCTGCATCGCCGCAGGAGGAAGTCATTAATAATAATCTTGATTGTTTCTGGTACAAGATTTTCTTCTCTTTCGAATGGTGAGTAAAACGAGTTGCTTTATAAAACGGGTTCCTTTCAGTTAAAAGTTATGATATTTTATTTACATCAGAGTATTTATGGTGTTACTCTGTAAATGCTGTTTTTGTTGATATTAAGACACTGTATGGCAGGAAAGCAGTGCATACAAAGGTTAATCCTGCTTTCTTCCATCAACCATTTCCCACAATCAAACATTGCTGTTTGAGGGATCCTGGAGTTAAAGTATGAGGATATGAAGCACAAATCCCTGAATTCACCAAAACGCGTTTTGGAAAAAACCTGGTCGAAATCATGCCAGGAATATTCTGTCGCGGCTACCGTGACGAATTTTTCAGAAGCGTTATAGTCTAAGAGCCGACAGCACAAAAACCTATGTTATCGCGCACAAGAAAAAAAACCTTTATTTTATGGAAGAGTAGCAATAGGAAAATCCAGTGATCATGTCTGAATGAAGTGGTGCATAAGCCAAGAATTAATACTACTAGTGGTTGACTCGTACGTTTAGCATTGTGTTTGCCCCACAATCATAAGTATGAAAACATGGAAAACTGGGAGCAGGAAAACACAATGATAAACTTACGAATGAGCCAATAGTTGTATAAATTTCTGGCTTATGCACCGCTTCGATTCCGGCAGAGATGAATCATAGATTCCCCTATTACTACTCTTGCATAAAATAAAGGTTTTTTTTCTTGTACACGATAACATAGCTAGAAAGTTTTTGTGCTGTCAGCTCTTGGACTATTACGTCCCTATATCGCCGCAGAAAAAAGTCATTATGAATAATCTTGATTGTTTCTTCTATAGAATTTTCTCCTCTTTTCAATTTTGAATAAAACGGGATGTTTTGTTCCTTCAGTTAAAATTTATGGTATTTTATTTGCATCGCAGTATTTATATGCCACCCTGTATACTGAGTACATCCTATTTAAGATAGAGTCATATTATTTTCTTGTTACTTAATTTGTTTTATACAGATGTTAATTTCAAAACTGACCTTATCAAAAATTTAAAAAATGGTATTTTTTCTATGAGGCTAATGGTGTTTTTTCTATTGTGAAACCTTCACCAAATAAACATTACAATCTGTAAAGAAACTGATTTTATCTGTTATTTCTGACGTTGTAAAATCTTGGCTTACAATGGAAACAAACGTATGCAGCCAGATTTTTTCTGCGATTTCCCAAAATTTGAATTTTTGAATGAGGCGAGTTTTGAAATTTACGTTCTCATATAAAATCGCAACACTTTTTAATATAAATTCATGCATTTATGCATGAAAGTGCAACGGCTATTCAACCAAGAATTGCAGATTTATAAAACTAGTACTACTAACGCACTGCATCTGTAACGTTTGACCTACAATTTGTGACTTGTTTACGTAAAATTATTGCTTTATACTCAGGAAACTCTTTTTGTTAATAAAATGTCCCTTTCACACACTGAAAAATTTCAGATCCTTGTTACTTGTTTAAATTTTATTAAACGCAATATATGAAAATTTTGCTGATATAAAATAACACTGTAGAATTGCATTTTCTGTAATAATATTCAAAAATCAATTATAAGCGTTAAAACCGACTTTTCATTTTGTTGTGTAGCTTTAAGGCCCTACGATTTTAAACTTAATACCGGAGGAATGAAAAATTATTCAAAATCATTTGTCACAATTGTATTAAACTGTAACACAGTTTTAGGAAATGAAATGCTCATTTTTTTAAAACATCACGTCATTTTTTCTCATTTAAATACATGCACCTATATGCGGTTTTCATGCTTTGTAGTGTAAAAGAAGTACCCCAAAGTTATTTGCATCTAATTCCGGAATAGAAAGAAGAAAATAGCAATATACATTATGGCATTTAGACACAAAACTTAATTTCGGCAATCAACTCTCATTTTTAACATTCCGTTTACAAATAATGTCACTTTCAGAGGTGAGTTCATTTTCTTCATTTGAAACTTTAGCCGGAGCAGGTAGAATAAAAAAATCAATTGTATATACAGTGGCGGTCAAAAGTTTCCGGCTAGCGAAAATTTTTGGTACTTACGTATTAAGGCCACCGCAGCAAACGTTGCGCTAATGCGCCAATAAAGAGCAACCTTGTTGTTCGCACGATCACACAATTATCGTTTGGATTTCTTGTTTGCTGATTTTTGATGCCCGATTTGCCAAAAACAGAACAAGATGCATGTTTATTTTTTTCAGGAGCGATGATACAGGACTTGAGCAGGACTTGAGATAACTCTATTTAGGCCCATTTTACACCGAAATCAGACTGACTACTTTTTTTAAAAATAAAGTGTTTTGAATTTTGAAAATTTTTTGACTTTAAATAAAGTGTTTTATTTTATGATTTGTCTCAAAAATTTTAATTGTAGATTGGCGATACTTAAAAACCGCTAAATCTGTAGTGCGCTGGCTTTAATACGTAAGTACCAAATTTTTCAGTTATTTTGTAAGTTTACCCATATGAAGATTGCATCAAAGTGATACTTATGCATTTTATTGACATAATAGTTAGAAACTTACTGATGGAATAACATATAAATATCAATAAATTTAATTGACAAAATTAAGCACAAGGGAAAACGCATGTTCTCAAAAGTTTCCAGCCACCTTCGCAAGTTTGGAAAAAATGGTATTGTAAAAGAAAATTACAGTGATCAACAACATTTACAATTAGTATTTTATCATATTAGTATTTTATTATCATTAGTAATAAGTAGTGCGGTACAGCAACTTGACATTCATACAATCAACGGTTAAAGATCGTCTATGTTACCTTTTTTCCACATTTCTTGCAATTTTTTCTAAATTTTGGCTGAGTTGGAATATTTATAGTTCTGCGGACATTTAACAACTTCTTTCCAAAGCTTTTCCATTGGATTCATGTTGGGCGTTTGGGCTGGCCATTTCAAAAACAAAATATTTTCGTGCGAAAATCATTGCTTGTCGAGGCTTTCATACATTCTTTTTGTCATTATGTTGTTACAACAAACAATTACGATCAAATTTTTTCCTCTAATAAATAATCTTGCAAGATATCCTTACGCATTGCATCATTCTTTTAGGTATGGATTTCAAATAACAGACTGACACTTTTTGAAGAAAATACTCCCCACAGCATAACATGTCCTCCAGCATGCCTCATTGTAGGAATAACATAGTTCGAATCATATCTTTTGTTGTTAGGTCATCGGACATAGTGTCTGCCATCATTCCCAAAAAAGTTTCAAATTCAATTGATGGAAAAATAGTACTTTTGTCCAGTTTTCAATTGACCGCACTTTGTGTTTTTTGGAAAACGCCAGTCGGGTACGCTAATTTTTTTTTTTTTTTTTTTTTTTTTTTTTTTTTTTTTTTTTTTTTTTTACCAATGAAAAATTTTTGAACACCGACGCTATCATAAAGTTCTGTATCACGTCAACATCTTGACACGATAGACCGACTTATTTAAGCATTACTTTTATTCTGCAAATCGCAGAATATTGCACCAGAATTTTTATAGAGGTCATCAATTGTTTTTTTCCTGGTAATTCTATTCACAATAATAGTAATTTTGCGGGGTCTCCCGGACCTTAGAAAGTCCTGAAAGCCATGGCCATTTTTATATAATTTTTAAGTATCGTTTACAGTCGTTATTGCCGATCGATAACTTTGCCGCATTATCTCGAGAAGATTTGCCCTTTAGCGACAAACTAATCACACTTTTACGAACAATAGTTGTTGGACTTTTCAATTTTGAATTTCAGCTATGCAATTTACGTTTATTCTTATACAAACACAGCCAAAAAACACTTTACCGATAGAAAAAAGCTAAGGAATGATGAGTGGCAGGAAACTTTTGCACGCGCGAACTTCGAATTCTGCCCCTTTGCATGAAGCGTTTTCAGTATCCAATCAAAATAATTACGTGGTCAGAGGCCATTCACATATTCCTAACTTTTGAAGCAATTATGCTTCTTTGCTGAAACCTTCAGGTAAATAAATCAAAGAAACTAACTGGCCGGAAACTTTTGACCGGCACTGTATGTCGTTTTGACAGAATTACAAAATGATGTTGCAGTTTCTTGTTTTTAAATGGATGCTTTTTTAAATAAATCATATCATTTAACTTGTAAACTTTTAATTGTCTTTAACACCATATCTTATAACTGAAATTATATTTTCTTTTTAATTATGATGAGAAAATTGCATAAATAAAAATGTAATAAATATCATAATTTTCTTTTCTATGCAACAAAGAAAGTAACCCGACTGCCAAGATTTCAATGAAATTTAGAATAAATAAATATATATTACAAATAGTAAAAGAATAACTAATGTTGAAAAGTAGCTTTCAGTTAAAAAATAAAGGGTAAAATTGGTTCTGTAAACACCACAAGATCTATTTAAAATCTATAAATAATCGAAAAATACATGAAGCTATACAGTCTCTCAGTATGCTATTGTATAAACTATCTAGATAATTCAGAATTTTTAAAAAAGGTAGAATATCGGATAGTCAACTTACAATAAAATTTATTTTTGATTGCACCAGAATTTTCGGGAACTCTCGAGTTTGAGTTTGTCTTAACATATACTACATACATACAATCATTATACATTTACAATAATAAACACAAACAGCACAAATGCACACAAAAAAACACGAATCCATAACGAATACATAAACACACGCACTTATATGTATTATAAAGCAGAAGTTCTGAAACTTCCAAACGAGTGTCTTCAAAAACTACCCGATGGATCTTTTGCAGATTATATCATTCGATAGGAAATATTTTTGCGGAGGTTTATGATACAAATATACAGGGATAACTCTGATTTTTCATACTAAATTTCGTTATTTTTCGGTTATTTTTGACGGAAGGGTTGCAACAACTAATTTTTTGGCGATAATTATATTTCAAAAAAGAAATGAAATGCTTTCTCTAATGGAAAATAATATAAACATTTCGAAAAAAATACTCTGTTAATTCATTGATTTAAAATAAATAATGATAAAAAGAAAAAAATCCGTTTAATGCAAAATAATATTATGAAAGGAAAATATTTATCTTTAACGAAAAAAAAAAAGAATATTTATAATAACTAAGTGTAAGTAACTCAATGTGAAAGAAAGTTTTGAAGTGACACAATATTTGGCTATTTATTCCTTTCGAGCCAGATTAAAAGAAAGCAATATCTCAAAAATTTCATTAGGTAAAACATAAGTATTTTTTTCTTTCTTTTATTAAAAATACTTTTAAAATTAATTTTCCCGTTATATGTTTTACAGAAGAGACTCGCAGAATTAATTTTTTTAAAAAAAGCTCTAATTGTTATTTGTATGTTGTTTGTTCCAATCTACTTTTGTCGTCAATCAATGCGATTCTAAACCAAAAAAAGCACAAGACGGAGAAAAAACTATTCTCTCTCTCTCTTTTAATGAATGAGAGCATTTTTAGGAAAACATTTTACATTTAACTTAAATACATATATAGCAGTTAATACCACAAAAATGAATAGTATTTAAATTTTAAGGTAAATGTTTTTCCACATATATAGATATTGTAAAATAATTTAACTGCAACTTTAAATTTTTTTTGGCACAGATATCTCATACGCACTACGTTGGTGCGATTTGTCTCTTGCGCCAATACCATATATACATCTGGGTAATTAACTGACGCCAAAGTGTCATTATTTTGCTTGATATGGCAAACCGGATGTTATTGTCTATTTATTAATAAATTGTCTATTTAAATTTTTTTTCTTTTTTTTGTCCAATTATATAAATTATTTTAATCTAGGCACATTTTTCATACATGCACCACATTTGCGCGACTGCAACAAAATGGCGATTTTATGCCTCACTTGGTAACCTGGCTGTTGTTTATTTATTAATAAATTTTTATTTTATTTTATTTTTTAAAGGATATAAATAGTTTTGTTTTATAATTATTAGGGGGGGCTCGCCCCCCTGCTCGCTATGCTCGCCAACCCCCCGCGTAATCGCTTCGCGATTCCAAATTATTGTCTACCCCTGCTTGCTGCGCTCGCCAATAACCCATGGTATGAATAAGCAGTTGCAGACCTTTCAAATGATGTGTCACACAATTGGTGTTGTAAAGAAATTACAAAATGCGCCCCCTCTGAGGGCAGAGGGGGGGGGGTTACACACAAGGTATCCATAATATGAATAAGCAGTTGCAGACCTCTCAAATGATGTGTCACACAATTGGTGTTGTAAAGAAATTAAAAATGTGCCCCCCTGGGGGGCAGAGTGGGTAATGACACACAACACATCCATAATATGAATAAGCAGTTGCAGACCTTTCAAATGATGTGTCACTCAACCGGTGTTGTAAAGAAATTAAAAATGTGACCGCCCCCCCCCTGGGGAAAGCAGAGTGTGGGGGTGACACACAAGACATCATAATATGAATAAGCAGTTGCAGACCTTTCAAATCTTGTGTAACACGACTGGTGTTGTAAAGAAAATAAAAATGTGTCCCCCTGGGGAGCAGAATGGGGGATAACACACAAGACATCCATTATATGAATAAGCAGTTGCAAACCTCTCAAATGATGTATCAAACGACTGGTGTTGTAAAGAAATTAAAAATTTGGCGAAATATTACAGTTATCGCCAAATTGGCGTCACTTTTGACAACTAATTTTGGTCGCCAAATTTGGCGATATATCGCCAAGTTGGCGACAAACTTGGCGATTGTTGGCCATGGTAACCTTTCCTCTCTTTATGGTAACCCATATGGCGATGCATAGACGGAGCCCTTTCCTGATTGGTCTATTCGACTCATGGAAGGAGTGGACAACCCGGATTCGTTAGTTCCGGAAATCTTCCACATCAGCATCATTCCAGGAGTCATTCCTTTTAAGGCTAGTTTTTTTTTTACTATAGAAGGATTAACTAAACTTTTTAAAATTTATTGTTATTTTCTATTTAAAATAACAGAAAATAATTGTAAACTCTATATGTAACTGGTATTTGAAAAATTTTTTTTTCTCCGAATCGGCATCAGAAGCAGAAGAAAAAGAAGAAGAAAAAAAAAACCTCGCCAATGTGGTGCGTATAGGTCATGTATACATTTTTTCACTATACTAAACCTGCTGTATAAATAACGATTATTGTTTTTTCCAAACATGTTTGGCACAGATATTTTATACACATTGAGGTATCTGACTATCGCCAAAACGGTGTTATTTTGCCTGATATGGTAACCCAGCAATAGTTGTTTCTGTATTAATAAATTGTTTATTTACTTTCGATTTCTTTTTAGAAATTTTAGAAATTGTTTTGTGCTGTAGTAACTGTATTAATATTTTCGTTTTAAAATAACGAAAATAATTTTTAAAAATGCACATTTCTTTGCTATTCTAAAACGAGGATTTTGCTGCATTGGTATTGGAAGGAAATCTTGCAAATCCGGGTTTGTGCCGGAGTTTTTTGTGAAATATGATATTTTCAAATGTAAATTGAGTGCTACTTGATTAACACGTCGGCCAGTTTCGCCAAACTCTTCAAATTTACATAAATTCATTTTAAGTAACGAAAGAACAATAAATATAAATAAAAAATACAAATTAAAAGTCGAATTAAAAAGCACTTATGACGTAAAAAATACGCGTATCACGTGTAATATTAATTGCTATCATACTTAGGATCATCGATTATTGACATTTATTCCTATATTTTGCTATTAATTTTTTTCTCGATAGAATAATAAAGTAGTACCGTACATTGTACAAACTCCAGTTAATATTACAAAAATAGAGCTAAATAACTAAATTTAGATGCAAATGCACACACCCACGTAGTAAGGAAAAGGCACAGATGTCATATATGCACCACGTTGGGGTGATACATTTCTGGCGCCCCTTTAACGGAAACTTCGTTTTCAAATGACAGTTACATTTCTATTTTCTATTTTACTTGTCTATGTATAGAGCGTAACATTTTGTATCATTTTAAAATGCAAATGAAAGTAAATAAATAGTTAATTAATAAATTAAAAACAAAGTTGAATTACCATAAGAGGCATAAAATGTTCATTTTGTTTCAATCACGCCAACGTAATGCGTATATGACATCTGTATCAAAAAATGAATTTCACACATCCAAAAAACATTCACCTTATTTTTCTAAGGAAAACTTTATTTATTCTGCTGCATTCCAAAAACGGAACACTGTAATAGATTTGTCAAGAGCAGATGTACGTTGCGAAATATAATATAATATTTATAGAGGATGTATTAAGGTTTCCACAGATACCCATATTCTCAAGTTGAGAGGTTTAGAGTTCAAAAACTATCAAATGAAAATGAATCACTTGAAAAATGTTTAAATTCAATGGTCAGTCTCTGCGATCATAATGCTCACTAATTTAGAAGTATGGTGAATAGACAATATTTAAATTGCTCTTTTCATAATTGCCTCATTTATCTATCAAACTCTACAATAAATGGTCAACTGAAATATTTTTTTCCTAAAAGCCCGAATTTTATCGAATGCATAAGCTAATGCAACAACATAATATTTTATTATTATTTTAATATATTTTGGCGTCAATGGGCCTTGATTCCATGGTTGTTGTTTTTATTTTTGATTCAGTTTTGTTTTTTCTAGCTCGCTGAGCTTTGAACCGATCAAGAATCTCGACAGTAGATTCGAAACAGCTGTTTGCTAACTTTCAATGCATTTTTGGTGCATTTATAATCGTTGGTTTTCTATCTTTAAATAAAATGGCGTTTTGTATGCTTTTCAGAAATGTGAAAGTGCATTCGAGGTGAAGTTGCTTTAAAAAACTGAATCATATTCAATATTTTGTTTTGAAAAATAGACCAGCGCAGCGGGCTTAGCCTGCTAGTATATTATAATTCTGACAGTTATTTATGATTTTTTAAAATAGTATTAATTAAAATAAATTGTTTCTGAAGTAACAAGTAATTATCTAAAACTGTAAGATAATATTTCTAAAAGAATACAAACAAGAAAAAATACTTAAAAGAATTCTCAACTAACACGTTTATCTAACTTACGAAACAACAGTTTGAATTATAGGCAATTACTAAAGTCTGGATACACAGGGAAGAAAATAATTGCATTATGTTTTTCCTTTGGTTACTAAATAACTCTCTTTCCATTTATCTTTACAGAACTTCTTTTGAACTGATTTTATGAAATATGTTGTATAATTAACGTTAGTATATTATATACATTTTTCTCTTCATTCTTCAGTAAAAATGTTTTCATAAGTCACACAAATACTTAAATTTAGCATGAATTAGTAATGCATGCATTAGTTACCGTAATTATACGTAACTTAAATTTTTTCTTTTATTTGGTAAAATATGCATATTTAAACAAATACTTACATTTTATGTCATAGTACAGGGGATCAGGCTTTTTAACCAATGTACTTGTCTCTTCTAAGTAGTTTTTAATACTAAAATTTTTGTAAGTGTCAATTTGATGATAGTATTTAACAAGTTGGAAATTGCACGTGAACGTAGCAAATGAGGTGCGTTCATACGATAACGAAGTTTTAAAAATATTCAGATCTTGCTGATATAGTAGAGCGTACTCCGGATACAGTATACTAATCGAAATCTTTGTTTCCGTAAATATGCAGGAAGTAATTTTTATTACACCTAAGCAACTTATATCTTATTCATAAAATGTGAAATAGTTGAAAATAATTAAAACACGTACCAAACCATGTTTCCCCGTATAGCATTATATAGTGGAATACTTTTGTGTGGTCCTGTAATTTAATAATAAAAATTCTTTGCATCACAGATTGTACAGAATGCATATTTTAGTATATATTTCATAGATTCATGCCAATTCTATTATGTTCGAATGAGTGTAACATCATTAAAATGCATTTGAAACTTTTTCCCCATTGACCGTAATGTAATCCTTTTGATTGTCCCTGTAATTGATCTATGCATCCGATTTTCATAACATTTGAAATGACTCGACAAAATTACGCAATAATTATATGTTTTAAATTTCAAACGATTAAAATGCATTTAAAACTTTTTTCCCTATTGATCGTAATGTAACGGAATCCTTTTGAATGTCCCTGTAATTGATCTATCCATCCGATTTTCATAAAATTTGAAATGACTCGACAAAATTATGCTATAATTATGTATTTTAAATTTCAAACGATTCGGTTGGGTAGTTTTTGCGTTGTTATATGCGGACAGACGGACAGACGGACAGACAGACAGACGGACGGACAGACAGACGGACAGACGGACGGACAGACGGACGGACTGAGTGACAACAATAGATGCTACGTATTTACATAATTACGAACGTACCTAATAAACAGTAAAAAATGGTTCAAAAATATGTCCTGCTGAACACATTAAGTGTAACGCCAGTTGTAGATCAACATTAATTGTAGGCATCAACACGAAAATTTCCATTATTGCCGCGTCATTCGCCAGTGACTAAAAACGTACTACATGGTTATCTCGTCGACCAATTTCACCAAATTATACAAATTACCAAACTCATAGCCAAATTATACATATTGACATAATTTTCATTTTATATAACGAAAAGATAAATAACTAGTAAAATATTCATAAAAATACAAATAAAAAGACGAAAGAAAAACCACTTAATGATGTTTTAAACACATGTATCGTATTTGTCATTGAATGCGACATTCACGATCATTCATTATTGGCATTTAATCTTAGTTTGGCGATGGTTTTTTGGCCGACAGGGTAAATAAGTAGTACCCTAAAGACATATATTGGTTTAAGAAATTACTGAGCATTTATTTAAAATTTACAGAACTTTTAATTTATTACAGGTATATTTCATTAAATAAACAGAAAGTTCAGTGTCCGTCACACAAGGCTGACGTGGCTGTTGTGTTTACTTTAGTGGGTGAGAAGAAGAGATGGGAGGAGAAACACTTGTTTATTTTGTTTTCTACCCACAATAAGGCCAAAGTGATCGTGAAAGTGACTAATACATTGTGAAGAATGGAGGCCGGCAAACGACCCAAACATGACCATCATTGCTTCATTTAAAATAATAGAGAAATCTTTATCGATGATGATAAAAATCAAGCACAAAATTATAAAAAATATAAAATTGAAAAAAGTAAAAGTTACCTGTGAGGTCCTTGGCTTTTGAAGAACAATTAATCCAGACTCATACACAGGAATTAAAACGTAGACAGATTTTTGAAGATGAATATTTTTATTTCATGAAAACTTATTTATTTTTCACGACTATAAATATTTCTTCACAGATATGTATTTCTTTGCACTCGTACATATTAATCATGTACTCTATAGAAACAATTTCACAACAGATGATAATTATAAAATTGATATCTTCTAAAAACAACATTCTCTTTCATAACACATTTTATATGTCTTGACAGTATGAATTAGAAAAATTTCTCATGATATGACAAAAAAAGATAATATTATTTTTCTTTCTAAACATCAATCAACGATACGTACTTTTAAATATATTTATATCAGACGAAAATTTTTCATAGAGATGTACAATATTTTCCTTTGGAACGCCCCGTGATATTTCAAAATTTATATATAATGTTGGGCCAAATAATGATATAATGAAATAATTACTTTAGGAATGAAAAAACTCATGTCGTGGATGAGAATGTCGACCTCCGCATGTTTCCTTCAGAGGGGTAAGAAAAAAAACACAAAGTAGATATTTGATGAACAAGATATGGAGAAAAATGATGATATAATCTTACGTAACATCTGTAACCAGGAAGAAGTAACACTCAGAATCATTTTCTGGATGCATAGGAATGATGTCTTGCTACTCGCCGCCTTAAAAAATCAATTTTTCGAACACTCCTGGGGTGGACATTTTTAAGAATCAACACCTGTTCCATCTAACTGTATCGGGGAGCACCCTTTGTCCCGGAATTCCACTAAAAATCTCAGATCAACCAGCCGCATCCATTACGGCAGGAGTCTAACAGCGCAACTGACGCAGGAGGCCGAGAGCCAGGAGGGAAAAAGAGGCAGGGTTACTATAAATCCGAGAGGCGCCAATTTGGCAGCGAGCGAGAGAGGGGGGCGATGAAGAAATAAGCCAAGTTACGATGCAAAGAATGGATAAATATGAATTTAATACGAACAGAATTGATAAACACGTAAAGAAGGGAGGCCAAAGCAGGTGGCCATGCACTCAATGGCTTAAAATACGTCACCTGCGGAAACTAATTTGATAGGCTAAGGGGGGTGTCTGAATAAGCGGAAGTTCCACCCATAGAACAAGCCAGAAAGTTCTCGAAGGATCTCCAAACCGGAAGGAATGACTTCGAACAGGATTTTACCGGCTTGGAATATTCGAAAGCTAAGTAAGAAAGAAAACATTACAGGCGACGAAAAGAAAAGAAACGAAATCGAAATAAAATTTAAATTGAGAACATTAATAAAAAGGAGGTAATAAGAAATAAAATGGCTAATAAAAATGAATTAAACTAAACATATGGGGGGGGTTATCGAGTAACCACCACATATTACCCAGGGCCCCCCAAAAGAAAATATTGGTGAGATGACAAAAAAATGAAAAATTTTTTCATCGAGACAATATTTTCTGACATATGTACAAATATACCAAATAATTACACAAAATAAATGTATCAGAAATAGTTATAGGAATATAAATAACTGTTTTACATGCTGTTCAAATAATAAAAAAAAATACTTATTGTTATAATAGTAATCCTTATATGTTAACATGGAAGGTATACAAAATTTTCTTCCAGAAGTATCTATCATATATATATAAAAAATTTAAAGTCTATGTCTATGTGCAAAACAACAGTCCTTAAGTTTGACGAGTCTCTTGTTAGGCTGTGCAAAATGCACTACAATAGTAGAATGCTTTAGCATATGTCAAACTATTTGATTATACAATAATATGTATATTTATATTCTTAGTTGTCAACAAAATGAAACATACTGTAACTGTATATGAATCATACAATAACTATATATAAAATATATGGTTTCAAATAACACATGATAAATTGAATGAATTTGTAAGTTGACAATTGAACAAAAAAAATATATATGTAAATGGTGCAGAGAGATTAGTTAGGCTCTCATAAAAAAATTTACTTATATCACCACATAGCCTTTTAAACTTTCAATAAATCTTAAATGAATAACCTTAGCATTATTCAATAACACATTTTCACAGAAAATAAAATAATAAGTTGCAAAAAGAATGGCATATGTTAAATTGGTAGCAAAAGTATAATGTTATATTTCAATAAAAATATCTTCAAAATGAATATAACAATTTTCACAGAGAGAATCTTTACACTCTCATAAAGGAATATTCTTGAACACTTTTCAAAATAAATTGACAATAAATTGCATAAATACCTTTAATACTATACTTCATTCAAAATAAACATAAAACATAAGATGTTTAATATTTTGAAAAAGAAAGGAACTTATATGAATATGAGAATCTTGTATATGACTTGATAATGTCAATTTTCAAACAAAAGAAAAATCAATTATGTCAAAAATTTCTATATAGAAGATATCTAGAACATATTTACTTGTAATTTTCAAACATTTTAAAAAAAATTAAGTAAGTGATCACTTTTGCATTTGTCATATATCAAGTATTTGCTTTATATAAATATATATAATGACTCATTCAACATCTTTGGATCCAAAGTATAAACACTCAAAAGTATACAAAAAAATATTATATACTACTTATGGTGAGTCATTCACTTTCTATATTTCACCAAGAAGAGAAGAAATATTAGTATATATAAGTTTATCATGCACTTTCTTTTCTTTTTTTTTATCAAAAGAGGTTAAATGTTAAAGCATGCATGCATTGTAAAGAGAAGACACAATAGGGAAAATAATTTGATGAGTACTCATCTTTATGTTTACCTTATATCAATTACAATTTCACCTTTCTTATTAGAATGAAACATTTGTCAAAAATCACTTTAAATAATGACATAATATTATAACAAGAATATAACAGGACAAATTCTTTCTCAATTTCAGCACCAACTATTGTAATTAAAGACTTTATAAGATTTAAAAGTATGGCATACATGAGATTATATATCTATTGTAATAATTATGACTTAGAGATAAATGCATTAAATAATAAAACTATTGAAAACCATACATACATCAAGAGGATGACTGTCGAATTGTATCAGGGAGAAGAAGACTTACATAATGAAGAAAAAAATAATAACAGCTGCCTGCAGCTTGGAGAAAAGAAAAAAAAATACATAGTGACTCTTCTTACTGAAATATCAGTCTGGCTAGCATCGACTGATTATACTACAAAGCAATAGTCATCCTGAAAAAGGAAAAAGAAGGTTAGTTTATTTCTTATACAGTTTATGATTGCGAGGGCGAAGATCATAATTTTTATATTGAGTAGACTTGTTTTTAACACCAGTATGAGTGCTATCAGGAGGAGCTTGTGACAGTACTGATTTACTTGAACAAGAAGATGTTTGTTGACACTTAGAAGAAGAAAGAATTGGAGGAGATGTGTTACAAGCAGCATCATGATTTGAAACTTGAGTAGGAGAGTGTCGTCTCACAGGAGTAGAAGATGCATTATCAACAGGAGCTTGATCATGTGATACACTTTTAGAAAAAACTGAAGGATATTGCAATGCTTCATTTCTCTTTTGAAGCTTCAAGATTCTGTTAGTGTGAATCAACATAGGGGAAGCATGACTATTATTGGAATCTTGAATTTGAATGAGCACAGGAGAAATTATTTTCTTCACCACATATGGGCCTTGTATTTTTTTGTTAAACACATTGGGAAATTTTACGTAAACAATGTCATTAACATTGATGTTGGAAAACTTTAATTTTTCTCTGGATTTTTGGTACACCTTTTGTCTAGACGATTCGTTATTCTTGTAAGCTTGATAGTATATTTTTTCAATAACATCCATCAATTTATGAATTTCATATGCAGTATTGAGAATTTTCCATGAAACTTGAGTTTTATAATTGGAATAAATGTCGTTTATTTCTCTTCCAAAATGAAGAAGATTTGGAGTGAATTTTGTGGCTGGATGAGGTGTAGCATTATATATGGATAGGTGAATTTTTAGAGCAGTTGGTATATCACATCCTTGTGAAGCCATTGTATTCACAGACGATTTTATTTGAGAATTGACTCGTTCACTTAATCCGTTGGCCTGGGGATGGGCTACAGAACTGTGTTCTAATTTAATGCCAAGCTTTTTATTAAAGAAAGAAAACATGTCACTAGTAAATTGAGAGCCATGATCAGTGAGCGTTAATTCAGGTTTTCCATGAGTGGAAATGTAATGTACTAAAGCTTTTGTAACAGACTCAGCGCTGATATTATTCAAGGCATATAATTCTAAATGACGAGAAAAATGGTCTATCATGGTCAACACATATTGACGATTTCTCAATGGGCCGAGTAAATCCATAGAGACTTTTTGATTGGGAGCTGTTGGGAGTGGTGCAGGTAAGTATGGAGCAGTGTTTTTTTTATGATTCTTATTTACTAAACAAATTTCACAAGAGTTGACATAATTAATGGTATCTGAAACAAGGGTTTTCCAGGTAAATCTTTTCTTTAAATTAACAATGGTTTTATGAATTCCAGTATGAGTAATATGAGCAATTCTTAAGGCTTTTGCTCTAAGTGACACAGGTAAAACAGCTTTGTGTAGCTCGATATCTTCTGAAGAGAAATGACCATTATAGCAAAGTAACTCATTACTTGGATTAATATAGTAGCCATTTAAACTTTTAGATTTCTTATTATTTTTAAGATCTTCATAAATTTGCTTAATTTTTGTGTCCTTTTGTTGTTCAGAGAAGATGGTGTGATCAAGAATTTCTAATAATGGATCTTGGTTATTATCATTATTAGGAGGTGAAGAATCGCTCTGAAGATGACATGTGTGGTGTATTTTGTCAACTAAACCACATGGAAAGTGAGGAATGTCATTATGTAAATCATTTTGATTATCAACAATAGGTAAAGGTTCTTGTGAAGAAATAAGATCTGGATTATTATTGAGATCTTCAGTAGGAATGTGAGGAGTTCTACTCAGAAAATCTGCTAAGACATTTTCTTTGCCTGGCACATGTTGGAATGTGTACGAGTATTCTGACAGTTCTAACATCCAACGAGTAGTAATATCAGCAGGTGATGTAGCTTTTTTATAATTATTAAGTGGCTTTGCATCAGACAATAGAATAAAGGGTCGACCAAAAATATAGTATTTAAAAGCAGTTATGCCTTTGTAAATGGCATAAAGTTCCAGTTTGATGGCAGGGTAGTGTCTTTCTGATTGAGATAGAGTTTTGGAATAATAGGAGATGGGTTTTAGTTCACCATCAAATTTCTGCATAAGAACAGCTGAAATTGCTGTCTTTGATGCATCTGTATTAACATAGAACGTTTCATTCCAGTTTGGGAGATTGAGCATAGGTTTATGGAAGAAAATGTCTTGTAATTTTTTAAATGCATTTTCTTGCTCAGTTTTCCAAGAAAACTTATTTTTAGGTTTGGTGACTTCGATGAGAGGAGTAATCAATTTAGAAAAATTAGGTATAATTGATCTATAAAATGAACACAAACCGATAAAACTCTTTGTTTGCCTCTTGGTTTTAGGCTTTGGGAAGGAAGTAATTTTTAAAATGTTACTTGTAATAGGAAGAATTTTATGATCTGTGAGTTGGAAACCCAAAAAGTTAATGCTTGTTTGCATGAATGCACATTTTTCAGGAGACAGAGTAATGTTATTGGCAATGAGAGTGTCTAATAGCTTTGTGAGCTTCATGGACATTTCTTCAAATGAATTAGCACCCACTACAATATCGTCTTGATATGCATAACAGGAATCAATTTGAGATAATTGAATAACAGAGTCGATTAATTGTTGGAAAGTGCTGGCGGCCGTCTTCAGGCCAAATACTAGACGTAAATAGGTAAAAATTCCCCATGGAGTAGTAAAACTAAGCTTATCTTGCATATCTTTAGGTACAGCAATCTGCCAGTATGCAGAGGGCAAGTCAAGAGTAGTATAATACTTAAATTTTGATAACTGCACCAATAGATTTTGAATTCTAGGAAGAGGATATGAAGATGGAATTATTATGGAGTTTAACAATCTTAAATCCAGAGCCAAACGATACTTTTGAGGCTTAGACATATCAGTTCTCTTCTTTTTAACAAGAAGCATGGGACACGCCCAAGATGAATTTGATCTCTCAATAATGCCAGCGTTTAACATTTGATTAATTTGGTCAAGAGCTTCTTGCTCAAGTGCCTGTGGCACAGGAAAAGGTAAGGTTTTTACTGGATGAGAATTTAGCATTGTAAATTGAGGATTGACCAGGTCCGTATGACCTAAAGTGTCAAGAGATTTTGAAAAAGCTAAAGCTTTACTACATAATAATTTGGTCAAAGAGTCCCTTTCATGAGGAGGTAAATGTTTTAAATCAAAGTCATTTGGAGATAATTCTTGAATACGTTTTCTTTTAATCTCTTCAGATGGTAAAATTAAATTACAATAATCGTTCTCAAAATCCAAATCAAAAGAGTATTCCTCAATATCTTTCTCATCTACATTGATACATTCGCCAATGATTGAATTTTTATTTAAATGAATATCCAGCTTTGATATATTCTGACATACAACCAAAAATAAATCATTTTGAATTGAAGATTTTGAGTGCAATGATTGATGTAACACAAGACCTTTATTTTTTAAATTGGGTTTGAAAACAAAATATTCAGATGGAGGATTGAGATACTTAACATGTAAATAAACAAACGAATTAGGAGGTATTAATTCTCTATTAAGTAATTGTACCATGTTGGAATTCACCAAGACTTTATTACCACAATTTAAATGAGTTTGCTTTTCACCAACATAGCTACCATCATTAGTATTCTGAGATGAGAAATTCTTGCCAGGAATATTATTATCATTAGATACATAGTTTACCACTTTACCATAATCAGTTGGAAAATAATAAGTAAAATTACCATCAATATAAGGATTATGAAAATTCATAGCAGAATGAGCCATATTATTTGTAAACAAACCATTATTTTGAACATTATAATTATAAGGATAGGTTGTATAATTGTTGACTAATTGTAAATTTGTGTCATCATAATTTGCACATATATTATCAGAATAAATACCATTACTTAGATTATTTGACATAGAATCTTCATAACAAGGCATTTTGTGTGCATCGAGAGAATATGGTGCAATTGAATTCACATAATTATATTCAGGATTCATAAAATAGCAAGTAGGAGATTCATTATAACTTTGAAAAGGAATGTGTTTGTCCTTAATTAGGATAGACTTAAAACTTGGAGAAATAGTAATAGAATACTTGTTAATAAATTCAAATCCAAGTATGGCTTGAAAATGAACATTTTGTATCTTTGTAAGGTAAAAGATATGATGAAAAAAAAATTTATCAATTTTAAATGCTATTTCTATGCATCCTTTGAAGAAAACCTTAGAATTTATGGTAGACACCGATACATTCCTGGATAAAAATTTGTAATGAAGCCTGGATTTAATGCTATTAAAGCATTCTTCATCCAAGAGAGACAAACTTGATCCCGTATCAATTAACGTTGAAATTTCATTATGTTGAATGTTTATGAGTATGCATGGAAGAACATATGAATTATTAAATGAGCTGCAGATGACATGTCTTTCTTGTACATCATCATCAATTTCAAGATTTTGTTTAGATGTCAAAGAATTATGTGAACAGGAAGATTTGTTAAATTTAGATGTCATAGGAGAAGTTTGGACAGCTGTGGATGACACTAAAGTAATTGAAGAGCGTTTGTCAAATTGTTGATGTTTGTTGTTGTTGTCAAAGTGTACTGACCCAGAATGAGAATTACGGGAGAGAAGGCGGTCAGTAGAACCAGTCTCCCTTATCTGTTTAAATGATAAACATTGTTGTTATTTTCAGAAGAAGAGGTGTGGCTTTTCCTTCTGTGAGGGTGAGACGAAATTTGAGTTGAAGAGTTTTGGTTAGACGAATTAATAATATTTTTAAATTTGTAACATGTATCCATACGATGATTGAATTTCCCACAGAACGCACACTGTACAACATCTCGTCTGTGATAAAAGGATGTAGAATTTTTTTTGTGAGAATATTTGTCAAAGGTGGGTTGATAAGGACGTTTCCGGTAAAAATTACGTTGATGAAAATTATTGTTACGTTTATTTGTAGCCTCTTGTCTCGGTGGAGAAGGCGAAAATGTCCTAGAATTTCTTTGAAAATTACGAGAAGCATGAGATTTGTCCTTTTGAGTTTGTAAAGGAGAGTAGTTGGTTTGAGAATTGTGAAAAACTTTATCCTTCGTATGCTTTATAGGGGTTTTATGAAGAACATTATTAGAATTAATAGAATTATCATGGACTTTTTCAGTATCCAAACAATAGGCTTGATTAAAATTCTCATAAGATTTTTTAGGGGGAGAGTCATAAATGTCTTGAAGAAAATTTGCTCGTTCAAGAGCTAACTCGAAAGATGTAATATTTTCTTCTAAAATTTTGCGTTTGATTTGTTTAGGCAAAGCCTCAAGAAAATGAGTGAACTTTAATGAATTGAGAGCAGAAAGATCCAATTTTGGGTAAGCAAGTCGAAGTTGTTTATCCAATCGAAAAGCAAAATTTTTAACCGATTCATTTGAATCTAAACTTAAGTTCTGTAAGGATTTGAGAGAAACAGACTTTTTTGTGGGTAAGAAATAGTCTATAAATGCTTTTCGAATTTCATTAAAGTCAGAGTTCTTGAACTGAGACTGAGTTTCAAGAAAGAAGAGTAAGGCAGTGCCTTCAAGTTTTGATTTAAAGAGAACAAAAAGTTCCTTGTCTGTAAAGTTATTTAGTTCTTGTATGTCAGATAATTGATCGAAGAAGAATTCTACAGTCTGAGGGTTACCGTCGAAGGGTTGGATTGCAACATTTAACTTGGCCTTTCATGGCATGATGAAGAGAGAAACAAAAATTAATCTAAGAGCTCAATATATGACATGATAAATTTGGTTATTGGTTGGTCTTGTGATGAATAATATATCTATAAATTGACCCGTTATTTAAAATATTGATGACTTTCATATACGTCATAAACCATTTTTATATGTTAAAAAAAAAGGAAGAAAACGTATACTAACATATTAGTATGATATGAAGAATATAAGACCCAAAAATTTTATGTAAAAAAATATATATATAATATGGCTCAAAACATATATTATTAGATGTATGACAAGAAAAATAATTTATCTTAGCATGAACAATAATTTTTACTAGCACCTCCGTTAAATAATGTATATATATTAGTTGCAAATTATACCAAGGCAAGAAAAATATATGGATAAATTATGTTATATATATAATGCACTGCTCCAGAAAACAAAAATATTATTTCAGTATAGAATCAATATATATATTGCATTTAATTACTGCACCACTCTCAATAACATATAATTATAAAATATTAATCATTGCATGAAGAAATAATTTTAATAATGAAGATATAACTGAAGATAATGACGACAATATATATATATATATAAGGAAAATACGATGGTAGCAAAGGAAAAAACGGATGGTCATGGAATGTTGGACACGCTTTGGTCAGTGCACCAAAGAAAATAAGAAACTGTTGTGTTTACTTTAGTGGGTGAGAAGAAGAGATGGGAGGAGAAACACTTGTTTATTTTGTTTTCTACCCACAATAAGGCCAAAATGATCGTGAAAGTGACTAATACATTGTGAAGAATGGAGGCCGGCAAACGACCCAAACATGACCATCATTGCTTCATTTAAAATAATAGAGAAATCTTTATCGATGATGATAAAAATCAAGCACAAAATTATAAAAAATATAAAATTGAAAAAAGTAAAAGTTACCTGTGAGGTCCTTGGCTTTTGAAGAACAATTAATCCAGACTCATACACAGGAATTAAAACGTAGACAGATTTTTGAAGATGAATATTTTTATTTCATGAAAACTTATTTATTTTTCACGACTATAAATATTTCTTCACAGATATGTATTTCTTTGCACTCGTACATATTAATCATGTACTCTATAGAAACAATTTCACAACAGATGATAATTATAAAATTGATATCTTCTAAAAACAACATTCTCTTTCATAACACATTTTATATGTCTTGACAGTATGAATTAGAAAAATTTCTCATGATATGACAAAAAAAGATAATATTATTTTTCTTTCTAAACATCAATCAACGATACGTACTTTTAAATATATTTATATCAGACGAAAATTTTTCATAGAGATGTACAATATTTTCCTTTGGAACGCCCCGTGATATTTCAAAATTTATATATAATGTTGGGCCAAATAATGATATAATGAAATAATTACTTTAGGAATGAAAAAACTCATGTCGTGGATGAGAATGTCGACCTCCGCATGTTTCCTTCAGAGGGGTAAGAAAAAAAACACAAAGTAGATATTTGATGAACAAGATATGGAGAAAAATGATGATATAATCTTACGTAACATCTGTAACCAGGAAGAAGTAACACTCAGAATCATTTTCTGGATGCATAGGAATGATGTCTTGCTACTCGCCGCCTTAAAAAATCAATTTTTCGAACACTCCTGGGGTGGACATTTTTAAGAATCAACACCTGTTCCATCTAACTGTATCGGGGAGCACCCTTTGTCCCGGAATTCCACTAAAAATCTCAGATCAACCAGCCGCATCCATTACGGCAGGAGTCTAACAGCGCAACTGACGCAGGAGGCCGAGAGCCAGGAGGGAAAAAGAGGCAGGGTTACTATAAATCCGAGAGGCGCCAATTTGGCAGCGAGCGAGAGAGGGGGGCGATGAAGAAATAAGCCAAGTTACGATGCAAAGAATGGATAAATATGAATTTAATACGAACAGAATTGATAAACACGTAAAGAAGGGAGGCCAAAGCAGGTGGCCATGCACTCAATGGCTTAAAATACGTCACCTGCGGAAACTAATTTGATAGGCTAAGGGGGGTGTCTGAATAAGCGGAAGTTCCACCCATAGAACAAGCCAGAAAGTTCTCGAAGGATCTCCAAACCGGAAGGAATGACTTCGAACAGGATTTTACCGGCTTGGAATATTCGAAAGCTAAGTAAGAAAGAAAACATTACAGGCGACGAAAAGAAAAGAAACGAAATCGAAATAAAATTTAAATTGAGAACATTAATAAAAAGGAGGTAATAAGAAATAAAATGGCTAATAAAAATGAATTAAACTAAACATATGGGGGGGGTTATCGAGTAACCACCACATATTACCCAGGGCCCCCCAAAAGAAAATATTGGTGAGATGACAAAAAAATGAAAAATTTTTTCATCGAGACAATATTTTCTGACATATGTACAAATATACCAAATAATTACACAAAATAAATGTATCAGAAATAGTTATAGGAATATAAATAACTGTTTTACATGCTGTTCAAATAATAAAAAAAAATACTTATTGTTATAATAGTAATCCTTATATGTTAACATGGAAGGTATACAAAATTTTCTTCCAGAAGTATCTATCATATATATATAAAAAATTTAAAGTCTATGTCTATGTGCAAAACAACAGTCCTTAAGTTTGACGAGTCTCTTGTTAGGCTGTGCAAAATGCACTACAATAGTAGAATGCTTTAGCATATGTCAAACTATTTGATTATACAATAATATGTATATTTATATTCTTAGTTGTCAACAAAATGAAACATACTGTAACTGTATATGAATCATACAATAACTATATATAAAATATATGGTTTCAAATAACACATGATAAATTGAATGAATTTGTAAGTTGACAATTGAACAAAAAAAATATATATGTAAATGGTGCAGAGAGATTAGTTAGGCTCTCATAAAAAAATTTACTTATATCACCACATAGCCTTTTAAACTTTCAATAAATCTTAAATGAATAACCTTAGCATTATTCAATAACACATTTTCACAGAAAATAAAATAATAAGTTGCAAAAAGAATGGCATATGTTAAATTGGTAGCAAAAGTATAATGTTATATTTCAATAAAAATATCTTCAAAATGAATATAACAATTTTCACAGAGAGAATCTTTACACTCTCATAAAGGAATATTCTTGAACACTTTTCAAAATAAATTGACAATAAATTGCATAAATACCTTTAATACTATACTTCATTCAAAATAAACATAAAACATAAGATGTTTAATATTTTGAAAAAGAAAGGAACTTATATGAATATGAGAATCTTGTATATGACTTGATAATGTCAATTTTCAAACAAAAGAAAAATCAATTATGTCAAAAATTTCTATATAGAAGATATCTAGAACATATTTACTTGTAATTTTCAAACATTTTAAAAAAAATTAAGTAAGTGATCACTTTTGCATTTGTCATATATCAAGTATTTGCTTTATATAAATATATATAATGACTCATTCAACATCTTTGGATCCAAAGTATAAACACTCAAAAGTATACAAAAAAATATTATATACTACTTATGGTGAGTCATTCACTTTCTATATTTCACCAAGAAGAGAAGAAATATTAGTATATATAAGTTTATCATGCACTTTCTTTTCTTTTTTTTTATCAAAAGAGGTTAAATGTTAAAGCATGCATGCATTGTAAAGAGAAGACACAATAGGGAAAATAATTTGATGAGTACTCATCTTTATGTTTACCTTATATCAATTACAATTTCACCTTTCTTATTAGAATGAAACATTTGTCAAAAATCACTTTAAATAATGACATAATATTATAACAAGAATATAACAGGACAAATTCTTTCTCAATTTCAGCACCAACTATTGTAATTAAAGACTTTATAAGATTTAAAAGTATGGCATACATGAGATTATATATCTATTGTAATAATTATGACTTAGAGATAAATGCATTAAATAATAAAACTATTGAAAACCATACATACATCAAGAGGATGACTGTCGAATTGTATCAGGGAGAAGAAGACTTACATAATGAAGAAAAAAATAATAACAGCTGCCTGCAGCTTGGAGAAAAGAAAAAAAAATACATAGTGACTCTTCTTACTGAAATATCAGTCTGGCTAGCATCGACTGATTATACTACAAAGCAATAGTCATCCTGAAAAAGGAAAAAGAAGGTTAGTTTATTTCTTATACAGTTTATGATTGCGAGGGCGAAGATCATAATTTTTATATTGAGTAGACTTGTTTTTAACACCAGTATGAGTGCTATCAGGAGGAGCTTGTGACAGTACTGATTTACTTGAACAAGAAGATGTTTGTTGACACTTAGAAGAAGAAAGAATTGGAGGAGATGTGTTACAAGCAGCATCATGATTTGAAACTTGAGTAGGAGAGTGTCGTCTCACAGGAGTAGAAGATGCATTATCAACAGGAGCTTGATCATGTGATACACTTTTAGAAAAAACTGAAGGATATTGCAATGCTTCATTTCTCTTTTGAAGCTTCAAGATTCTGTTAGTGTGAATCAACATAGGGGAAGCATGACTATTATTGGAATCTTGAATTTGAATGAGCACAGGAGAAATTATTTTCTTCACCACATATGGGCCTTGTATTTTTTTGTTAAACACATTGGGAAATTTTACGTAAACAATGTCATTAACATTGATGTTGGAAAACTTTAATTTTTCTCTGGATTTTTGGTACACCTTTTGTCTAGACGATTCGTTATTCTTGTAAGCTTGATAGTATATTTTTTCAATAACATCCATCAATTTATGAATTTCATATGCAGTATTGAGAATTTTCCATGAAACTTGAGTTTTATAATTGGAATAAATGTCGTTTATTTCTCTTCCAAAATGAAGAAGATTTGGAGTGAATTTTGTGGCTGGATGAGGTGTAGCATTATATATGGATAGGTGAATTTTTAGAGCAGTTGGTATATCACATCCTTGTGAAGCCATTGTATTCACAGACGATTTTATTTGAGAATTGACTCGTTCACTTAATCCGTTGGCCTGGGGATGGGCTACAGAACTGTGTTCTAATTTAATGCCAAGCTTTTTATTAAAGAAAGAAAACATGTCACTAGTAAATTGAGAGCCATGATCAGTGAGCGTTAATTCAGGTTTTCCATGAGTGGAAATGTAATGTACTAAAGCTTTTGTAACAGACTCAGCGCTGATATTATTCAAGGCATATAATTCTAAATGACGAGAAAAATGGTCTATCATGGTCAACACATATTGACGATTTCTCAATGGGCCGAGTAAATCCATAGAGACTTTTTGATTGGGAGCTGTTGGGAGTGGTGCAGGTAAGTATGGAGCAGTGTTTTTTTTATGATTCTTATTTACTAAACAAATTTCACAAGAGTTGACATAATTAATGGTATCTGAAACAAGGGTTTTCCAGGTAAATCTTTTCTTTAAATTAACAATGGTTTTATGAATTCCAGTATGAGTAATATGAGCAATTCTTAAGGCTTTTGCTCTAAGTGACACAGGTAAAACAGCTTTGTGTAGCTCGATATCTTCTGAAGAGAAATGACCATTATAGCAAAGTAACTCATTACTTGGATTAATATAGTAGCCATTTAAACTTTTAGATTTCTTATTATTTTTAAGATCTTCATAAATTTGCTTAATTTTTGTGTCCTTTTGTTGTTCAGAGAAGATGGTGTGATCAAGAATTTCTAATAATGGATCTTGGTTATTATCATTATTAGGAGGTGAAGAATCGCTCTGAAGATGACATGTGTGGTGTATTTTGTCAACTAAACCACATGGAAAGTGAGGAATGTCATTATGTAAATCATTTTGATTATCAACAATAGGTAAAGGTTCTTGTGAAGAAATAAGATCTGGATTATTATTGAGATCTTCAGTAGGAATGTGAGGAGTTCTACTCAGAAAATCTGCTAAGACATTTTCTTTGCCTGGCACATGTTGGAATGTGTACGAGTATTCTGACAGTTCTAACATCCAACGAGTAGTAATATCAGCAGGTGATGTAGCTTTTTTATAATTATTAAGTGGCTTTGCATCAGACAATAGAATAAAGGGTCGACCAAAAATATAGTATTTAAAAGCAGTTATGCCTTTGTAAATGGCATAAAGTTCCAGTTTGATGGCAGGGTAGTGTCTTTCTGATTGAGATAGAGTTTTGGAATAATAGGAGATGGGTTTTAGTTCACCATCAAATTTCTGCATAAGAACAGCTGAAATTGCTGTCTTTGATGCATCTGTATTAACATAGAACGTTTCATTCCAGTTTGGGAGATTGAGCATAGGTTTATGGAAGAAAATGTCTTGTAATTTTTTAAATGCATTTTCTTGCTCAGTTTTCCAAGAAAACTTATTTTTAGGTTTGGTGACTTCGATGAGAGGAGTAATCAATTTAGAAAAATTAGGTATAATTGATCTATAAAATGAACACAAACCGATAAAACTCTTTGTTTGCCTCTTGGTTTTAGGCTTTGGGAAGGAAGTAATTTTTAAAATGTTACTTGTAATAGGAAGAATTTTATGATCTGTGAGTTGGAAACCCAAAAAGTTAATGCTTGTTTGCATGAATGCACATTTTTCAGGAGACAGAGTAATGTTATTGGCAATGAGAGTGTCTAATAGCTTTGTGAGCTTCATGGACATTTCTTCAAATGAATTAGCACCCACTACAATATCGTCTTGATATGCATAACAGGAATCAATTTGAGATAATTGAATAACAGAGTCGATTAATTGTTGGAAAGTGCTGGCGGCCGTCTTCAGGCCAAATACTAGACGTAAATAGGTAAAAATTCCCCATGGAGTAGTAAAACTAAGCTTATCTTGCATATCTTTAGGTACAGCAATCTGCCAGTATGCAGAGGGCAAGTCAAGAGTAGTATAATACTTAAATTTTGATAACTGCACCAATAGATTTTGAATTCTAGGAAGAGGATATGAAGATGGAATTATTATGGAGTTTAACAATCTTAAATCCAGAGCCAAACGATACTTTTGAGGCTTAGACATATCAGTTCTCTTCTTTTTAACAAGAAGCATGGGACACGCCCAAGATGAATTTGATCTCTCAATAATGCCAGCGTTTAACATTTGATTAATTTGGTCAAGAGCTTCTTGCTCAAGTGCCTGTGGCACAGGAAAAGGTAAGGTTTTTACTGGATGAGAATTTAGCATTGTAAATTGAGGATTGACCAGGTCCGTATGACCTAAAGTGTCAAGAGATTTTGAAAAAGCTAAAGCTTTACTACATAATAATTTGGTCAAAGAGTCCCTTTCATGAGGAGGTAAATGTTTTAAATCAAAGTCATTTGGAGATAATTCTTGAATACGTTTTCTTTTAATCTCTTCAGATGGTAAAATTAAATTACAATAATCGTTCTCAAAATCCAAATCAAAAGAGTATTCCTCAATATCTTTCTCATCTACATTGATACATTCGCCAATGATTGAATTTTTATTTAAATGAATATCCAGCTTTGATATATTCTGACATACAACCAAAAATAAATCATTTTGAATTGAAGATTTTGAGTGCAATGATTGATGTAACACAAGACCTTTATTTTTTAAATTGGGTTTGAAAACAAAATATTCAGATGGAGGATTGAGATACTTAACATGTAAATAAACAAACGAATTAGGAGGTATTAATTCTCTATTAAGTAATTGTACCATGTTGGAATTCACCAAGACTTTATTACCACAATTTAAATGAGTTTGCTTTTCACCAACATAGCTACCATCATTAGTATTCTGAGATGAGAAATTCTTGCCAGGAATATTATTATCATTAGATACATAGTTTACCACTTTACCATAATCAGTTGGAAAATAATAAGTAAAATTACCATCAATATAAGGATTATGAAAATTCATAGCAGAATGAGCCATATTATTTGTAAACAAACCATTATTTTGAACATTATAATTATAAGGATAGGTTGTATAATTGTTGACTAATTGTAAATTTGTGTCATCATAATTTGCACATATATTATCAGAATAAATACCATTACTTAGATTATTTGACATAGAATCTTCATAACAAGGCATTTTGTGTGCATCGAGAGAATATGGTGCAATTGAATTCACATAATTATATTCAGGATTCATAAAATAGCAAGTAGGAGATTCATTATAACTTTGAAAAGGAATGTGTTTGTCCTTAATTAGGATAGACTTAAAACTTGGAGAAATAGTAATAGAATACTTGTTAATAAATTCAAATCCAAGTATGGCTTGAAAATGAACATTTTGTATCTTTGTAAGGTAAAAGATATGATGAAAAAAAAATTTATCAATTTTAAATGCTATTTCTATGCATCCTTTGAAGAAAACCTTAGAATTTATGGTAGACACCGATACATTCCTGGATAAAAATTTGTAATGAAGCCTGGATTTAATGCTATTAAAGCATTCTTCATCCAAGAGAGACAAACTTGATCCCGTATCAATTAACGTTGAAATTTCATTATGTTGAATGTTTATGAGTATGCATGGAAGAACATATGAATTATTAAATGAGCTGCAGATGACATGTCTTTCTTGTACATCATCATCAATTTCAAGATTTTGTTTAGATGTCAAAGAATTATGTGAACAGGAAGATTTGTTAAATTTAGATGTCATAGGAGAAGTTTGGACAGCTGTGGATGACACTAAAGTAATTGAAGAGCGTTTGTCAAATTGTTGATGTTTGTTGTTGTTGTCAAAGTGTACTGACCCAGAATGAGAATTACGGGAGAGAAGGCGGTCAGTAGAACCAGTCTCCCTTATCTGTTTAAATGATAAACATTGTTGTTATTTTCAGAAGAAGAGGTGTGGCTTTTCCTTCTGTGAGGGTGAGACGAAATTTGAGTTGAAGAGTTTTGGTTAGACGAATTAATAATATTTTTAAATTTGTAACATGTATCCATACGATGATTGAATTTCCCACAGAACGCACACTGTACAACATCTCGTCTGTGATAAAAGGATGTAGAATTTTTTTTGTGAGAATATTTGTCAAAGGTGGGTTGATAAGGACGTTTCCGGTAAAAATTACGTTGATGAAAATTATTGTTACGTTTATTTGTAGCCTCTTGTCTCGGTGGAGAAGGCGAAAATGTCCTAGAATTTCTTTGAAAATTACGAGAAGCATGAGATTTGTCCTTTTGAGTTTGTAAAGGAGAGTAGTTGGTTTGAGAATTGTGAAAAACTTTATCCTTCGTATGCTTTATAGGGGTTTTATGAAGAACATTATTAGAATTAATAGAATTATCATGGACTTTTTCAGTATCCAAACAATAGGCTTGATTAAAATTCTCATAAGATTTTTTAGGGGGAGAGTCATAAATGTCTTGAAGAAAATTTGCTCGTTCAAGAGCTAACTCGAAAGATGTAATATTTTCTTCTAAAATTTTGCGTTTGATTTGTTTAGGCAAAGCCTCAAGAAAATGAGTGAACTTTAATGAATTGAGAGCAGAAAGATCCAATTTTGGGTAAGCAAGTCGAAGTTGTTTATCCAATCGAAAAGCAAAATTTTTAACCGATTCATTTGAATCTAAACTTAAGTTCTGTAAGGATTTGAGAGAAACAGACTTTTTTGTGGGTAAGAAATAGTCTATAAATGCTTTTCGAATTTCATTAAAGTCAGAGTTCTTGAACTGAGACTGAGTTTCAAGAAAGAAGAGTAAGGCAGTGCCTTCAAGTTTTGATTTAAAGAGAACAAAAAGTTCCTTGTCTGTAAAGTTATTTAGTTCTTGTATGTCAGATAATTGATCGAAGAAGAATTCTACAGTCTGAGGGTTACCGTCGAAGGGTTGGATTGCAACATTTAACTTGGCCTTTCATGGCATGATGAAGAGAGAAACAAAAATTAATCTAAGAGCTCAATATATGACATGATAAATTTGGTTATTGGTTGGTCTTGTGATGAATAATATATCTATAAATTGACCCGTTATTTAAAATATTGATGACTTTCATATACGTCATAAACCATTTTTATATGTTAAAAAAAAAGGAAGAAAACGTATACTAACATATTAGTATGATATGAAGAATATAAGACCCAAAAATTTTATGTAAAAAAATATATATATAATATGGCTCAAAACATATATTATTAGATGTATGACAAGAAAAATAATTTATCTTAGCATGAACAATAATTTTTACTAGCACCTCCGTTAAATAATGTATATATATTAGTTGCAAATTATACCAAGGCAAGAAAAATATATGGATAAATTATGTTATATATATAATGCACTGCTCCAGAAAACAAAAATATTATTTCAGTATAGAATCAATATATATATTGCATTTAATTACTGCACCACTCTCAATAACATATAATTATAAAATATTAATCATTGCATGAAGAAATAATTTTAATAATGAAGATATAACTGAAGATAATGACGACAATATATATATATATATAAGGAAAATACGATGGTAGCAAAGGAAAAAACGGATGGTCATGGAATGTTGGACACGCTTTGGTCAGTGCACCAAAGAAAATAAGAAACTGTTGTGTTTACTTTAGTGGGTGAGAAGAAGAGATGGGAGGAGAAACACTTGTTTATTTTGTTTTCTACCCACAATAAGGCCAAAATGATCGTGAAAGTGACTAATACATTGTGAAGAATGGAGGCCGGCAAACGACCCAAACATGACCATCATTGCTTCATTTAAAATAATAGAGAAATCTTTATCGATGATGATAAAAATCAAGCACAAAATTATAAAAAATATAAAATTGAAAAAAGTAAAAGTTACCTGTGAGGTCCTTGGCTTTTGAAGAACAATTAATCCAGACTCATACACAGGAATTAAAACGTAGACAGATTTTTGAAGATGAATATTTTTATTTCATGAAAACTTATTTATTTTTCACGACTATAAATATTTCTTCACAGATATGTATTTCTTTGCACTCGTACATATTAATCATGTACTCTATAGAAACAATTTCACAACAGATGATAATTATAAAATTGATATCTTCTAAAAACAACATTCTCTTTCATAACACATTTTATATGTCTTGACAGTATGAATTAGAAAAATTTCTCATGATATGACAAAAAAAGATAATATTATTTTTCTTTCTAAACATCAATCAACGATACGTACTTTTAAATATATTTATATCAGACGAAAATTTTTCATAGAGATGTACAATATTTTCCTTTGGAACGCCCCGTGATATTTCAAAATTTATATATAATGTTGGGCCAAATAATGATATAATGAAATAATTACTTTAGGAATGAAAAAACTCATGTCGTGGATGAGAATGTCGACCTCCGCATGTTTCCTTCAGAGGGGTAAGAAAAAAAACACAAAGTAGATATTTGATGAACAAGATATGGAGAAAAATGATGATATAATCTTACGTAACATCTGTAACCAGGAAGAAGTAACACTCAGAATCATTTTCTGGATGCATAGGAATGATGTCTTGCTACTCGCCGCCTTAAAAAATCAATTTTTCGAACACTCCTGGGGTGGACATTTTTAAGAATCAACACCTGTTCCATCTAACTGTATCGGGGAGCACCCTTTGCCCCGGAATTCCACTAAAAATCTCAGATCAACCAGCCGCATCCATTACGGCAGGAGTCTAACAGCGCAACTGACGCAGGAGGCCGAGAGCCAGGAGGGAAAAAGAGGCAGGGTTACTATAAATCCGAGAGGCGCCAATTTGGCAGGGAGCGAGAGAGGGGGGCGATGAAGAAATAAGCCAAGTTACGATGCAAAGAATGGATAAATATGAATTTAATACGAACAGAATTGATAAACACGTAAAGAAGGGAGGCCAAAGCAGGTGGCCATGCACTCAATGGCTTAAAATACGTCACCTGCGGAAACTAATTTGATAGGCTAAGGGGGGTGTCTGAATAAGCGGAAGTTCCACCCATAGAACAAGCCAGAAAGTTCTCGAAGGATCTCCAAACCGGAAGGAATGACTTCGAACAGGATTTTACCGGCTTGGAACATTCGAAAGCTAAGTAAGAAAGAAAACATTACAGGCGACGAAAAGAAAAGAAACGAAATCGAAATAAAATTTAAATTGAGAACATTAATAAAAAGGAGGTAATAAGAAATAAAATGGCTAATAAAAATGAATTAAACTAAACATATGGGGGGGTTATCGAGTAACCACCACAGTGGCATTCAATGTGTTAAGCAGTTCAGAAGTTACAGACTCTGTACAATGACCAACAAAAGATACAATTTGTGGTTTTCCATTGATCCTGGCTGTTTTTCAGATTTCTTTCATCGCATCGCAACTCTAAAAAAAGTGATGATCCATCTTATTTTGATTACGGAACAATCATAAGAAGTATAGTATCACAGCCTATCTTATTCGTTGCCGACGTACCAGATAGTTTAATCAAATGTCATTCACTGTTTAAAATCTTTCAAAAAGAAAAGGAAATACAGAATAAAAATGAAAGTCATTTAAACGAAAAATTTACTGTTGTACTGTTATGAGGTTACACAGACCATCGCGTCATCGAATTAACAGCTGAATTTCCAGGATTAAATCCGAATTCGATTAAAATATTGAAATGCATCTCGTCTGTAGGGTCATATCTTGTTGGAAACAAAACTCAAACCGATTTTAGTGGTTCACTGATAGATTCATCATTATGTTTTCCTGCAATCAACGGTATGAAAACAAGAAAACACAATGATAAGCATACCAGTGAATCTCTATAAATGTGTTTGCAGGTGTTTTTCACCAAGATATGACTAGGAATATAAGTTTAATTTCAATATCCTAGTCGAATTTTAACTAATACAGGAATTTAAGTTGTTAACACGGTGAGACGATGGTTTGTGTTACCGCCTCCCGGTCCGTGCCCACAGATGAGATAATCTATCCGAACATATTGGTAAAACGTATGGAAGAACTAAAATTTCTGAATACATCATTGTTATAGTGTAGAGAAAATAGTGTAATAAACTTCAATAATTTATATCAATTTCAATATGCTTTTAAAAGTAAAAGGTCATTAAAACACAAAAATACATTTTAAACAATTGTCATTCATTCCTGGCGATGTTTACGAATTATTTTGAAATGCATTGGAAAAAGCATAGACGAAATATAGCATTTTAAATTCAGTATAAAGTGGACAAATTAATTAATATTTTTTCATATTTGAAACTATTTTTCAAGTGTATCGGATCCAGATAGTCTCACAAGTAGCAAAAATGTTTGTCTCAATATTCGATAAAATTGAATATTTGTTCTTTGATGTTGGGCCACATTGAAAAAGTCACACATTCTGTATCGTATTACACTAGTCAACAACAAAAAAAAAAAAAAAAAAAAAAAAAAAAAACTTTTTTTTTTACAGCGCAAATAATTTTAAGTGATTTGTGTTCTGTGTGCTAGAAGTAATGTAGAAAGTCAAATAAAATATTTCTATCACGTCACAATTTTATGACATATCAATATTTATTTGGTTACGTTTTTTACAAATTTTAATCTTAAACTAATTTATTTCGGATAAAAAAAGTTTCCTTTTTAATTTTTTTTTTGTTTGTCGATGACACTTTGCGGTTGAGGTTTCCCTAATTTCCAACCAGCATTAGTCTGCCAACATCGCAGGGTTCCATTTTCCTTATCTTTTTTCAATAATAGCCATATCTTGGTGAAATCGCTCTCCGTGCTCATCACTCATAGTTCCCATATTTTCGGGGGAAAAATCTAAATGCGAATCCAAAAAATGTATTTTCAAAGACATGTTGCAATTCATTTCATGAAAAGCTTGAAACATTTTCTCAAAAAGGTTAACATATTGCGGGGTTTTATAATTCCCTTGAAAATTTTCAGTGACTGCAACGAACGAATTCCAGGCTTCCTTTTCTACATCATTTAAGCATGAAGTGAATGTTGAATCTTTTATTTTAATAAAAGATCCAAAAGCAAATTAGTAGATCAACAAGTCCCAATTAGTAATCCAACAGTTCGCAGATAAAAAGAATGCTTTGATACGTTCACAATTGAAGAGATCACTGGAATGATCGTTTTTTTTTACCATTTGCCAAATTCCCAACTCTACCATTCTATAACGGTTTTCAGAAACTGGCAATGACAAAAGAAAATATTCTACTACAGCGCTCAGCAAAGGTTTAGACACTGGTGTTTTTTAACCTTTAAATAAAAAATACGAACATGTGAGTTTTACAAATGGCTATACTTGTTTTCAAATATATTTTATATAATGTAGAATAAAAGTAATGATTATAATATAATATAATATTTAATTTAACTGAAAAAAGTAAAATTTGCATATTGCAAAAGTTTAGATACTTTTTTGATTTTTAGCCAACTGTTCATGGAAAAATGCAAATTTCCAAATTATGATGTCACATGTCTAAAGTATTTAATTATACCTTGATATAGCATCAGTTAGTGAAGATGCCGCGAGCTAAAAATATTCAATTAGATGAGGTAATTGAAGTAGGAAAGCTGAAATGGAAAGGGAAGACTGTTGCAGAAATTTCAGCAGCATTGAATCATCCAAAGTAGTCTGTCTATGAAGTATAGTCTAAGGATGACTCCTTCAAAACAAAACATAATCTGGACGATCTTGTTTGATGAGAAAATGAGATGACAAAAGGATCCAGAAACTGACATTTATACAAGTAATGACACTTTTGCTAATCACATTAAAAGTAAGTCAGAACTTTCTGTGTCGACGGAAATGATTCGTAAATGAATTAAAGAAACAGGTAAATCAATTTACATGAAAATGATAAAAAAATCAGCTTTAAAATATCGCTATAAATTGGCGAGAATTCAATTAACTTGCAAACATACGTCATATGGACCCAAATGGTACGCTATGATATTCAGTAACGAAAAAAAAGTGGAATTTGAATGGCCCAAACAAGTGGGCATACTATTGGAATGACTTAAGTAAAGATCCTGGGACTTTATTAGGTCGACAAAAAAGAAGGTGACTTTTAAATAATTTGGTCCTCACTTAGCTTTAATGCTCGTGTATCTGTGGAGTTATTCATTGGTTGCCAAGCAACACAAGACTACGTTAAAGATTGATTTTTATTCATTTGGGGAACTTTTGCTGATCTAAAGTATGAATTTTAGCATCTTTTCATGTTGCATACAAAAGAAGAACTACGTTTAACTCTGAAAATACTATTGATCTCAACTGGCCGGCGTGTAGTTGTGATCTGGACTCAATCGAAAACTTTTGTAACATCATATGTCGTAATGTTTATGCAAATTTTTGCTATAATTTTCTTTTAATGAGGTTCGAGCTGCTGTTGAAAATGTTTGGTACAAAATAAACCCCCAAGTGACGCAGCATTTAGTTTTTTCGATGAAAAGTAACATTACTGCATTAACTGCAAACAATGCAGGTAAAACTCGATTTTAATTTGTAATTGTTTTTCTGTAAATACACAAATTATCTATACTTTTGCCACAATGTTAATTTTATTTTTTTGTCATTATATTTTATGTAAAAGGTAAAATTCAAAATTTATTGTGTGTGAATAAAGAATAAGTCACAAGTAATATATGACAGAGAAATTACAAACATTCGATACATACTTCTGAAAATAGAAGCGTAATCGATGATTGTCTAAACTTTTGCTGAGCACTGTACATGTTTAGTACAGATTAGTACGATGGCTCTGATATGTAAGGATAGATTCGTTTGGTTGATTTAATTTGACTTGATTGCCTTATATCTGACTCCGGAATAATTAAAAGATGTTGGCATTTATGGTAATACTCGAACTTTCATTAGCAATTCATCGTACAGTTGATTGTGTAAAATCCTTTTCAAAAGATGATCATGAAAAAAAAAACATTTTTAAGACTCAAATACTATTATTCTTGAGATTATTATTACTAATACTCATAATGTTATTAGTCTCTGTAAAAAAAGAAACATTTTATTTAAAAAATTCATAAATATATAAAATTCATACTATGGTATATAATATACAATTTAAAAGTTGGTTTACATAAATTTAAACAAAACTTATAACTATGCATATTTTACTATTACAAATACTATGCATATTTCTATATTCAGCATTTTTGCATTTTGTCAAATTAATTAAAAATAAAATAAAAAAGTATATTGCCCAGTTAAACTAATGGCATAGAGCTCACAGTCTATGCACACTAACTATATATTACAGCCTTATATAATAATGCTCTTCGAAGCACAAATTAAGGAGAAAAATAGCCCCCGTTCCCTTTCCTTATATCCAATGAACCCAACATTATAATTTTGCATGAAATACCCATTTACACAAATTAAGGGGACGGGCATTAACCCCAGTTCCCCTTCTTATTGCTTATCTAATGAACACCCAATATTAATCACGGAGGTGTCTAATAATTCTGCATGAAAAAATTGTTTTATAAATTATGGGAAGGGGCATTAGCCCCCGTTCCCCTTCTTATACTCATCGAATGAACTCTTCAAAAGTAATCAGGGAAGTGCCTTATCATAATGAACATTTATCCAAAATTTCAAATAAATTGGATATTTTTATCATGAGTTATTGCGATACGTACGTACGCACGTACGTACGTACGTACATACAGACCGGGCGGGCACATAACCGCTCAGGCTTTGATAGCTTGTGAGCAAAGCTATCAGCATAATTTATTTTCGTACTTTTACAGTTTAGTTTCCAACATTTTAGAGGGATTGTACCAACAAATTTGGTAAACAAAAATTCCGGCACAAATGGTTTAAAAGATAAAATAAATATTTGCACTTCTAAGCAGACACTATAAAAGTAGAAAGATGTGGCAATCCAAAAAAATTCTTTTATCTTATGCATCTGAATTCTTCCTGAAAAACGCAGCAAAGCAGTGCCACTTTTAAACCAAAATATAGTCAGTAACAATTTATGTCAATTTATAACTGAATATGAAATTTGATGCGTGCATTAGTTTTGAGAAAGAGCTATTGCAAAATCTTTAAAAAACTGCATAATAACGCCAGATGTTGTGTGATGTACATCGAAAAATAATCAGGATCTATTAGATAGCTTTCAATACAAAATGTAAAAAGCTACCTATTGCAGCCGTCCGGAGGAAAGCACTTCCAGAAAATTTTGGTATATTTTCACCGATCATGAACCCCAGACCCCAAAACCACCTTCCGTTCAAATGTTGACACATATATATTTATATATACAGGGTGATTCATAAAAGATGGGCAGAACTTTAAGGGGTTATAGTACACTTAAAGACAAATAATATTAAATGGGAGACTAAGGGTCCCAGACGTATTCCCAAGGAGATAGGGGGCATTAATGTTTAGGGTCCGAAATTTCAAATGATTATAAAAAATGGAAAAATTGGTCGATTCGTTTGCGGTTTTTGCAAAAAAATTTCTTTATGTCAGTATTTTCTTGAAATAAAATTTTAAAGTTCAATTTCAAAAAATGCTGATAGGGGGCGCTTTAGACTTTGGAGTAACAAACAACTATTTTTTAACGTTATCTTTTGTATTTCTTTAAATGATTTCGAAAGCTTAGACTTAAACTTAAATTTTGATCTAAAAATCTGAGTCCTAACGAGTAGTTAAGTAGCGTAAACTGAAATTTGAAATTTGAAACCCTTCTCCCCCCCAGAACAAAAATCAGTTATTCCCGATCTTTGTGTCGTAGATGAGGCTCTAACTACTGCCGCGTTTTGCTAAAATTATTCTTTATGTCAGTATTTTCTTGAAAATAAATTTTAAAGAAAAGTTTCAAAAAATTCCGATAGAGGGCGCTTTAGACTTTGGAGTAACAAACAACTATTTTATACCGTTACTTTTTGTGTCTCATTAAATGCTTTCTAAAGCTTAGACTTAAATTTTCAGCCCAAAATCTGAATCGTTAGACGTGGTTAAGTTTCTGGGGAGAGGGGTTTGAAATTTCTACTCCTGAGCACAGTTCAGTTTACCATGTCCACACATTGTGTGCTGTGATACGAGGTAAAAAGACACAAATTAGGATTATGTTACCAAAGCATATTTATTAACATGTAATTACAATAAATGTTCAAAATTGTGACCACCAGAGGTTATGCACGCAGAACAACGGCGAAAAATGGAACGGCGAACATTCGCGAAAACATCAGGCTTTTCGACCACTTCCCTTACAGCGGCGGAAAGTCTGGCGACCAGTTCCTCGGGGGATTCAATGGGTGTCTCACCCGGTGACTAGCGTCAGGAATGGAGCTTTAACGTTTGCATGAGCGACGTTTCCAACTGTGCCAGTGCCTTTATGAGTGAATTCCGACTATGCAGTACTTGACGAAAGTTGTATTTTTGCCACGTATCACAGCACAGAATCGTTGGGCATGGTTAAGTAGTGCAAACTGAACTATGTTCAGAAGTTGAAATTTGAATCCCCTCCCCTCGCTACTAAACCACGCTCAGCGATTCAGATTTTGAGCTGAAAATTTAAGTTTAAGTCTAAGCTTTAGAAAGCATTTAATGAGACACAAAAAATAACGGTATAAAATAGTTGTCTAAAGCGCCCTCTATCGGAATTTTTTGAAACTTTTCTTTAAAATTTATTTTCAAGAAAATACTGACATAAAGAATAATTTTAGCAAAACGCGGCAGTAGTTAGAGCCTAATCTACGACACAAAGATCGGGAATAACTGATTTTTGTTCTGGGGGGAGAAGGGTTTCAAATTTCAAATTTCAGTTTACGCTACTTAACTACTCGTTAGGACTCAGATTTTTAGATCAAAATTTAAGTTTAAGTCTAAGCTTTCGAAATCATTTAAAGAAATACAAAAAATAACGTTAAAAAATAGTTGTTTGTTACTCCAAAGTCTAAAGCGCCCCCTTTCGGCATTTTTTGAAATTGAACTTTAAAATTTTATTTCAAGAAAATACTGGCATAAAGAAAATTTTTTGCAAAAACCGCAAACGAATCGACCAATTTTTCCATTTTTTATAATCATTTGAAATTTCGGACCCTAAACTTTAATGCCCCCTATCTCCTTGGGAATACGCCTGGGACCTTTAGTCTCCTATCTAATATTATTTGTCTTTAAGTGTACTATAACCCCTTAAAGTTCTGCCCATCTTTTATGAATCACCCTGTATACGTATATATAACCATATATATACACTGGTGTCCAAAAGTTAAGCATAATTGGTAATTAAGTAATTATTTTTATGTAATGAAAGAAATATGATTCGGAATGTGCTGAAACTCCAGGTGTGTAAACAAAATAGTACGCGTCACATATTTTCGCGAAGAGTTTTCCCCGAAATCGAACAGGGGACCGTCAACAAATTGAAAAAGAACGAAGATCTTTTGGATAATCCTGTCAAAACTAATGTAGGAAAAGCGTTCAAACTGTACATTATGATTAATTAGCTTATTGTAATGTACTGTGTTAATTTTTACAAGGATAGCATGTATACTCGTAGAGAAATTAAGGTTTTTATAAAAACAGTCCTAAATTTTTCCAAGTTTTTTGCTTATAATTTGCAGAATTCTTATTATAAAATAATGTTCTTTTCTGAGAATAAGACAAACATCATTGTACACAATACCTGTCATCAGAATTTAAAAATAATAAAAATTGCATGAAAAATGAGTATGTTTAGTAAATAATTTTTCATTGCGCATGCGTCAACGATATCAAAATGTCATTTGCATATTGTGTTAGCCAAATGTATAGAGCAACTTCTGTAAAAGTTTCAAAACGATAGTTTGAAAATTCTGAAAATGGGAGCCTATAGAATCAACTCAAAATCAGTTATTCCTAAAGGAAGGAAAAATATCAGGGGTTTTACCTAAATATAGTTGTACGTGCAATATTGTGTAGGCACTAAACAATGGAATATGGATACAGCCCCTCATCTTTTTGCTTCATTTAGGGAATAAAGGATTTTGAGTTGATTCTATAGGCTCCCATTTTCAGAATTTTCAAGCTATGTCTTTGAAACTTTTAGAGAAGTTGCTCTATACATTTAGCTAACACAATATGCAAATGACATTTTGATATCGTTGACGCATGCGCAATGAAAAATTATTTACTAAACATACTCATTTTTCATACAATTTTTATTATTTTTAAATTCTGATGACAGGGTATTGTGTACAATGATGTTTGTCATATTTTCAGAAAAGAACATTATTTTATAATAAGAACTCTGCAAATTATAAGCAAAAAACTTGGAAAAATTTAGGACTGTTTTTATAAAAACCTTAATTTCTCTACGAGTGTACATGCTATCCTTATAAAAATAAACACAGTACATTACAATAAACCAATTAATCATAATGTGCAGTTTGAACACTTTTGCTATATTAGTTTTGACAGGGTTATCCAAAAGATCTTCGTTCTTTTTCAATTTGTTGACGGTCCCCTGTTTGATTTCAGGGAAAACTCTTCTTGAAAATATATGACGCGTACTATTTTGTTTACACACCTGGAGTTTCACCACATTTCGATTTATATTTCTTTCATTACTTAAAAATAATTACTTAATTACCAATTATGCTTAACTTTTGGACACCAGTGTATATATATATCTGATTTTTGTCATGCGATAACTATTGTATTTATGAACCGATTTGAATGAAACTTGGTATGTACATAATACATACAAATGTCTTGACCGAGTTCGTTAGACAGTATCATCCGCCATCTTGTTTCAAAATGGCGGCCATTTAAAAATTAAAAAAAAATTAAAATTAAAATTAAATGCGAAAAAATAAAAAGTTGAAAAATATTTTTCTTTTATGTGTTAGAACTTAAAACAACTATTCCTGAACACTTTTTATTTTGTTTATATCTTAAAAAATGATCGAGTTATAGCACTTTGAATTTTTCTTATGGCTGACATTTTGAAACGATCTGATTTTTGTCATGATGTAACTAACGTATTTATGAACCGATTTGAATTAAACTTGGTATGTACATAGTACATACAAATGTCTCGACCGAGTTCGTTAGCCAGCAGCATCCGCCATCTTGTTTCAAAATGGCGGCCATTTACAATTAAAAAATAAAATAAAATTTAAAATTAACAGCGAAGAAATAAAAAGTTGAAAAATATTTTTTCATTTATGTGTTAGAACTTAAAACAACGATTCCAGAACACTTTTTATTTTGTTTATATCTTAAAAAATGATTGAATTATAGCACTTTGAATTTTTCGTATGGCTGACATTTTGAAACAATCTGATTTTTGTCATTCTGTAACTAATGTATTTATGAACCGATTTGAATGAAACTTGGTATGTACATAATACATACAAATGTCTCGACCGAGTTCGTTAGCCTGCATCATCCGCCTTCTTGTTTCAAAATCGTGGCTATTTAAAATTTAAAAAAAATAATTTAAAATTAGGTACAAAAAGGTGAGAAATTGAAAAAGATTTTTCTTTTGTGTATTTGACCTTAATTCCAGGGCATTTTTTGTTTCATCTGCATCTTGAAAAATGACTGAGTTATAGCACTTTCAATTTCCAATGTAGTTGACATTTTGAAACGGTCTGAAATTTGTCACGCGATAATACACATATTTATAAACTGATTTGGATATAACTCCGCGTGTACATAGTACATATCAATGTCTTGACCGAGTTCAAGATGAGTTCATCTGCCATCTTGTTTCAAAATGGCAGTTTTTTAGGTTTGTCAAAAACCTTTTAAATGTATAATGATGTACAAATAAAATATTAGTCATTGAAAAAAGGCTCTTTCGAATGCACTTATCTTAATAATAAATTCCGGAGTATTTTTTGCTTTGTCTTTATCTTAAAAAACGACTGAGATATAGCAGTTTGAATTTCTAATGTGGGTGACATTTTTTAAAAAATCATTTTGCCCGCGACAGTACTCGTATATTAATCGATTTCGATATGAGATTGCATGTCCACATGAATTAAGACTTCACCTAGCTCATTGGTTTGTTTTATCCTCATGTTGCTTAAAAATGGCAAGTACTCATAATATCGTGGAATTTGGCGACTTTCTAAATCGCTGAAAATAAAACCAGGTTGAACAAAATATGACTAATTTCTAAAAATTCCTATTAATAATCAGTATTGACAAAAACTAGCTTTCAATCTTATAAAATCAGGTTTCACTAATTTGAGCTTCGTATGTTTGAATAATATAACTTAATTTAAAATAAATAATACATAAATAAGTATATGAAAGCTACCTCTTCCTCCCGGCCTTGCCGGAAGGACTTTTTTTTATTAGTTATTAACTGAATCTGAAGTTTGATAAAAAAAAAAACAATGCATTAGTTCTTCAGATACATTTATTGCGATATTGTGAAAATACAACATAGCAGCCCCATCAGTAAGGTGATTTACATAAAAAACTAAACTACACTAATATATGCCAGGGACTAACTGAATCTGAAGTCTTAGAAATGCTGTGCATTTTTTCTTCTTTCTATTGTGATAATCATGAATAATGCACCATGGCAGCACCACTTATTGATCGATTTGCATCAAAACGCATTCAGTACCATTTTACATCAAGTACAAACTAAATATAAAGTTTTATGAAAATCCATGCACTAGTTCTTGAGATATGGCTATTGCGGAAATTGTAAATAAAGCAGCACTACCTAATGCGCGATATACACCAAAAGCTAATCAAATCTAGTTTATATCAAGGTCTCACAGAATCTGAAGTTTTGGGAAATTTCGTGCATTAGTTCTTAAGATACAGCTATTACGATATTCACAAATAATGCACATGACTTCGCCAACTGTTGAGCGATTTGCACCAAAACATAATCAGCATCATGTTATCACAAGTACCAACTAAATCTAAAGTTTTATGAAAAACCATTCATTAGTTCTTGAGATAAAAATGCCCTCGAAATTTTTGTCACATACAGATAGACAGACTGACTGACAGACTCACAGACCGACATTTTCTAAAAATATGTTTTTCGGATTCTCTGATCCTTAAAATGTGTAAAACCTTGGAAGACCGGAATTTGAAAATTTTAACGAAATGAATACTTCATTCTAATAAAGATAGAAATAAAAAAGTAAAAATGTGTAAAAAATAAACATAATTGCCGAAATCTTGAAACAGGCATGATTATGAATGCTGATGAATGTGACAGAATCTTTGGGTGAAAGAAATTTCGCATGCAAAATGCAATAATTAAAAAAAACCCTTCTTAAAATAAGTACATTATTTTCTAAAGGGAGAAAAAGAAATGGGTTACAAATGTTTTCATTCATGTACTCGAAATCTTAACGATGCCAGAAGTAGTAGCATTAACGGAAAGAATGACAAACGGTCGCATTTTTTTTCTTCATACAGTAATAACAACCTCGGTCCCAATCTCAGTTAATGATCTTTCAGATTATTTACAAGCTTGCTACAAAATTATTTTTCTAGACACAATCATTCAGATAAAGATGTGTAAAAGTGGCTATGGTATTTACATCAGTTTATTTTTTGTGATATGAATTAATTGTTTTTGTGGAATAAAATCCCTTAACGTTTTCGAACATAGTTAAAAAGGATTTATGAATTGGTACATTATCGCCACCTTTAGGACGTGTAACTATGCTTGAATTACTTTAAAATTGGTACATGTTTCGAGTCAAAAGGGAGACGTGTGCATTTATAATTCGTTTACAGTTATATTCAAAATATTTTCGTTATATTATCGTGTATGAAGAAATTATTTACAATGCTTTTTTCATGATATTAAACTATTTCAAACATATTTAAATTGATATAAATCAATTCCTTACTATATAAGAACCTTATTATACATTTTTGTACCTATAGCATTTATCCTTCTTTTACAGGGAAGCAAAAATTCGCATATAGTACTGATCTTGAGCGACAATTTCTGTAAATGAGTTTTTTAATTATGCGTTTATAAATTTAATTTTTAGGATTCCATTCATCTGATGAAACCCTATTCGTCTTTTCCTCTGTCTGTCACAAAGTCCGTACACAAAAACTATATATGCCAGACAGTTCAAATTTTTGTATTTACAGCTGAATACCTCTTCTCACACAACAAATCATAACATTTTGAGAAAGACTACTATTTTAATTTAAATATTATTTTTTAAATCATCAGTTTATTTTGTTGTTGATTTTTCTCTTCTAACTGTTACCAAGCAAGTTTAAATAAATGTAAAAATTATTTCATTTTTTACCTTTTTACTTTTAAAATAGATGGGGTACTTTTATTGCCACAATTACAAAATTGGTATTACAAAAAAAAAAAAAAAAAAAAAAAAAAAGAATATCTTAAAAATAAATTGAGATACAGCTTTTAAGCAAAATGCATTTAAAAGTACATTTTTTCCCTATATGATGGTGTAAAAATAGAAATTGTGTGATATTTAGAAGCTTAACAGTTTGCAGGAGCTTAAATTTCAAAATTGAAATTTCATTTCTTTTAAATGTTAGACGCAAGTTTAAATAAAATTATTATGTATGTAATATAAATTAACGGATTAAATAGATCACGTAAAAACGTGCTTATTTGTTTTTATTTCATCATATTACATCATATTTATCATCTATTTTGACACGCGAAATGAAATATTTTTTTATATTTATTAAATTATTTTTTATTTAAATTAAGAGCCGCCTCTGGTAACCAGTTTGGTCTCCCTTAAATTCATACTAAGCTTTACAATATTTTATTTTTATTCATAATTGTAATTACTTACGTACCTCCACTAAATCTGCAGATTCTGATAGCGAAATCAACAAATCAATGCGATCAAGGCAACATTTAGGGTAAGATTCTGTTAATATTCTGTTCTAGTTGGTGCGATTGGCGAAGAAATCCCAAAATAGCGTCCCAAAACCTTGTTTCATTTGTTAATTTAATGAAAAAAATGGGTTTTGAAGGCGATATTAACACATTCGCTACCGATCACGCGCCAGCGCGTGATGTGGGGTGATGCCCAATAGCTAGTCACGCGCTGGTGCGGGAACATCTTTCACTGATTCTTTGTAATAAAAAGCAAATCGGCTTCTGGGGAAAATCCACTTCTATATCACATCTTCACGTAAGCGGCAGCGAACGTGTTAAACGAAACCCTCTGTGCGATCTCCGATCACACTTATCCACTTTTTTATTTGTATATAATTTTGTGAGCACAAATACTATAGATCATATACAGATCTGTACAAAAGAGTTAGATTGTATTTCCATTTATTGACGACAATTGCTAAAGAGAATCGGAATATTACTAGCTGACACACCAGACTCTGAACGGGTCCGAAAAGTGGAGAGAGGAATTGGTGTAGTCCGGTATTTTAAATGAAAATAAATCATTATCGTCTGTACTCTTTGAAATATTTAGAAGTTAAAAGCAAAATATTTTAGACAATCGAGAAAAAATATTTTATTTAGTTTTAAAATATTACGTAACCAGACTTTTTTTTCTCGCGTTGTCTGTTCGAGTATTAGTGATTGGTCAATGAACTTGATCCGTTTCAAAACAGTATTCCTTAACCGAACTGTTCGTTAATTGATCATAGATTTTATACTGATTTGTATGGGAATCCAATTAGTTCGTTCTTAAAAAGCTAAATAATATATAAAAATAATAAAAATGTATTCTTTGTAATGTAGGGTTATTATATGACCTTATATAATACACTGTAAAAAAAAAATTCAAGAGGTTACTAAAAATTTCTTAGTAAATTTGTATTCCACAGAATGTTTTAGTAACCATTGCAAACTTTTTTTTTGGAAGTGAAACAAGCATTTCTTTTGTAAACTGAACAAAAGAATTTTTTGTATAACTAACTTAAAAATTTTTAGTATGTGAGCCACCAAGCAAATTTTAGTAATAGCTCCAAAATTATTTTTAATAACCATTATGTGCTCCCGAAGGGAAGGAGCTTCCTTCGAGCTGCATCCAGACTTCTGAAGCGGAACATTTTCGGCAAAACCGCAATGGATGGCAGCACCAGACATTCCTACTTGCTCCGACAGGATTTTCATAATCCCTTTATTAACGAGACACTACATACATTCGGGGCGTATTTGGCGGTGGCAAGTTTCGAACCCGGGACCTTTTAGCCTGAAGTCCGTTACTATAACCACTATGCTATCAAGGACACACCAACTGAGTTTTAGTAAGAGCTATTAAAAATACAAAACTATTAACTCTATTCGTTGCTAACTTTTTTCTAGTAATTCTTACAGATTTTCTTGTAACCGACTAAGATTACTAAAAATTTATTAGTAATTACAAGGATCACTAAAGTTTTTTTAGTAGATCGACCCTTTTTTTTTACAGTGTATGTCAGATAGTATTTTCATTGCTTTGTCCGTGAAATGGCGTATTTAATAATAATATTAATAAATGGCCTGTCTTTAAAAAAAAATATTTAGACATGCTTTCATTGAAAACGGCATTAAATGATATTAGATTGTCACTTTCTCCTTTTAAAAACTGCTCAATTTTCTAAAATATCGTGTTTACTGCAGGGACTCATAAAGATCAAGTGGAGCCTAGAGTCTCTTAATAATTTTTGAACTACATTTCAATTTAAATAGTTAATTTCAAATTAAAATATTTCTTAAAAAACGTACAAAGAATATAAAGTCAGAAATTGCACGCAAATAAGGAAGAACTGTGGAGAAAAACAAAATTGTGAAAATGACTTTCTGTGATTTTTTTTTCAAAAAGTGAAGAACAGTGTTATTTCAAACTAATCACCGCCTTTAAGAAGCAGAAATATAATATTTTATATTGTATCCTTCTTTTCTACTATACTAAATACTTTGGCTGATAGAGGTTTAAAAAACTATGATAAACTCACAAAAAGTCCTATGCTACGTTGTGTTTCTCATTTCTTTCTATTGTGTAAATCGGGTTCTATGCATACGCGACGCTTTTGCTGGGTCTGAATGAAAGAGATGAGATTTTGATGAGCGATCGTTGATATTTTTCATTAATATCTCGGCTAATGATAAAAAATATAAACATCTGGGCCTCAGGTGCACTAGACGTGGAGTGTCTTCTCCAATTCACAGTAAAAAATACAGAAATCGCCATTTTGGAAATTGTATTTTTTTTTAAATCAAGTTTAAGGAGTTGTCTTCATACTAAACTTGTGCCACACTCTGAACATTTTTAATACAAACACACAGTTTTGGCATCATGTTCTGTTTTTTCGGTAAATTTATCTTAGGATAAAAAGTAAGAAGTTAAGATTTATAAACGTTTAATGTTTAGAATTATTAATATTATATTCATTTTTAATACTTGAAAAATAAAGTTTAAGGCCATTTTTTCAGAAATTTTGAATAATTACCTCAATAAAATGTAAAAAAAAATTCATATTCCATTTTTGCTTCGAGTCCATCTTAAGCTATAATTGTCGTCTGTGGCTTTTAAGTAAAACATTTTACAATGATTTTTAAGGAGTTTTCAGCATTTTTAAAAATTCCATTTATTTTAAGAGTTAGCCATACCACTATTTCCAAGGGCAATGCATATGTAGCAAAATTTGCACAACCCCCGATTTCTGCGAGAATGGGTTTTTTCGTCTAAATAACTTTCCTTGATTATTTTCACCAATTATTTTTTCTATAAGCTTTGACTTATTTAATCAGGGTGATTTTCCTATTAAAATAGACAAAAATATATATTTTGAAGAACAAGGGATAAAAGATTAGAAATTATGTAAAAGACTCTCGTCGTGAAGGAGTTAAATGCGGAATTTGTGAATTAATTTTGATAAAATAAGCATGCAGCTAGAGGATTAAGACTTCAGCCGATGGTGACCACAAAAAATGACATCTAATTTTAAGTCTACTGGTATCTATGATTTTTACTTAAAATTTTTCTTTTATAAATTTCAGGGAAAATTAGCAAGTTTTTATTTTTAATAAGTTCGTATGTAAATTATTGTGTCAGACCATTATTTTACAAAAAGAATTACTCTGCACAGGTAAGGCTTAATGGTCAAAGCATTCCTGACCGGCACAGGCTCGACTGGCACCACTTTTTTTGTAAGAAGCATTTTTACTTGCACTTTAAAATATGCGCACAATAAATTTACAAAAAAATTTATTTTTAAAATATAGTGATACAAATATAATGTAAAATTATAATCAAGCATATAAAGCTTAAGCGGATATTCTAAAACACTCGACCAAAAAAGGCTAAATAGCATATATAGACAAAAATGTTTTTACCATTGCAGTTATTGTAACTTTGTTTCAATGCTTAAATATTGACGTGAAAAAATGTCTGTATTTTAAATGATTTAAATACTTCTATCGTTCACCATGAAATGGAGTGCACAGTGAATCGGACAACGTGGTTGCGGGTTTAATAACTAACAAAACGCAATAATCGCACATTCTGATTATAATTAGTTGCATGTTAAATCTCAAATAGATAAAACAAGGCAAAATTTCCCAAAATGGCTGAGGTTTGTCTTTCTATGACGGATTATGGCATAAACTTGCCATTTTCAAAGTTGTTTAAAAATTTCGAATTCTTAAAATTTGTAATTTTTTTAATGTTTGTCCTCTAATTAAAAAGTTTTGTAGCACGAATGAGAATCTATAACAGTGTCCGAGTCACTATAGCATATTTCACAAAACAATAGAGTATATGATTGAAATTTTTTAAATCGCTGAAACGATGTAATTATCAGGCGGAAAAGAAAGCGATTTTAATTACTTTAGACACTAGTTGGGAAATGCTGGGAGATTTTTTTAAATGTAAATAATACACATAATTTTTTTTGTTATATTGTAATACAGATTTATGATAAAACATATAATCCTAGCAATATTTTCAAAGAAAAACCTAAGGTATCGAGAAGAAGAAAAAAACCCTTTATTTTATGGAAAAGTAATAATAAGGGAATCTAATGATTCATGTCTGCTTAAAGTAATACGGTGAATAAGCCAAAAATTAATACCACTAGTGGTTGACTAGTAGGCTTATAATTGTGTTTTGCCAAACGATCATTTCATACCTTTGACTGAACGGCAAACATAATGATGAACCTACGAGTAAACCATTAGTGGTATTAATTTTTGGCTTATGCATCACTTCACTTCCGTCAGACATGGATCATTTGATTCCACTATTAACTATTCTTGCATAAAAAAGAGGTTTTTTTTCTCGTACGTGATAGCATAGGTTTTTATGCTCTCGACTCTTGGACTATTAGGTCCCTGCATCGTCGCAGAAAAAAGTCATTATTAATAATCTTGATTGGTCTCTTCTATAAAACAAAGGTTTTATTTCTTCATCTACCTTAGGTTTTTGTGCTGTTGGTTCTTGTACTAAAATATACATTGCCAGTTTTAAAGCAAAATGTCACGCTTATGCAAGACAATGTACACCCAATTCGCGTAAATATAATCTAATTTCGCTTATGCTACATATTGCTATTACATTTACTTGTGCGGTGAACTATAAGTCTTACAATGCTTCAAAATTAAAACCAACATATTTCAAAATGTGTCAAAAACAATTTTTTTATTAAAAAAACCTCATTTCTTTAGTTTTAAGTGCCTATAAAATAACTACTTTACCACATTAAACTTAGATAATACTGTAAAAGTCAATGAATAACATGAAAAGCAATTTGTCAAAATTTCTGGGAAATATGTGTAAAATTTTTATGTAATGAGTTTTATCAAACATAGAGCTATCAGAAAAATTTATTTATTAGAAATCACTTTTAAAGATTTATTTTATATATTTCGGATACACAAAATTAATATAGAAAAGCCAATTAAGATTAAGTGATTTTGTATATAACTCATAAGAATAGGAACAGGATGTGCAGAGTCATTGTTTACGCGTTACGTAATTTTTCTACGTCCCCCCACTTCCAGTACATATGGTTATCGCAAAGTTACCTTTGACACGCGAATATTTTTATGTTTAATTTGCGCCACTTTTTAAAAGAATTGATTTCGTAGCATTTTTTAATTTTTTTTTGCAAATGTTTTTAAGCGCATATGTAAGTGTTTTGTTTTGAAAAAGAAATGCGTAGTAGCATTAAAAAAAATACTCGTTTGTATTCTTAAACATTGCTGATTTTTTTTTATTCTATGCCATAATGCATCTTCTAACAATTATATAAATAAAACTAAAATAGATTTGAAATTGTAAACAATTGCTAATTGAACAAAAGCAATAATTTTGTTTACCACGAAAGAGGTAAATTTAATGTAGGCAGAGACACAAATAATAAGCGTTAAAAGATGCCGGTAATGAAAAATTAAAGTTTTAAGAATTTTTCTGGAGAACGTTCCTTTAAGTGATGTTTTGCAATTCTAAACATCTGCATGAAATTTCTACAGAAACTCTAATAACTAAAAAATAGTTAATACTATTCTGAAAATAAGTTTATCATTTTCGTAAAAAAAGAAACAGATAGATAAGAAATGTTTTCATCCATTTAATCTAAATCTTAATAATGCCTGTAGAAGTAGCATTAATTGAAGGAACGATAAACAACTACTTCTTTTTCATATGTTCTTCATAAAGCAATAGCAAATTAGGACACAGTCGCAGTTAATGATCTTTAGGTTTATTTACAAAATGATTTTTCTGAGTCGAATCATTTAGAGTGAAACATGTGGAAATATTTACTATCAGATTTAATTACTAATATTTTCACGGAAGATGAGTTTTGATGAAATAGCATTTGGATTCATTTTTGAACATGAATTAAAAAAAAAAAAAGATTTTTTTTCAATAATGGATTTTAAACTGTCCAACATCGTCTGTTTTTAAACACACCTTCTGTTTTAAGAAAAATATTCATACAAATCTACTAATTTGTTGATAAATTTTGCAAGGAATCAACTATATTTTTGCTTTTTTAAAAGAAGCAAAAATATCTGATATTGTTAAATTCGTAGATACATGTTTAATATTTTTTGACGACTTTTTTATATTCGCACAAAAAGGAGAAGATCATTGTATTTGTATTGTCTCTTTTTAAAACATGGATTGAGACATTGTACTGGTTATTTTTGTTATTTTATTATTAGCACTTTTTGCAAAAATGATCACTTTCATAGACCAATACTAGGCCATTTTCTAACATGATCAAGATTTTTTTTTTTTGTAAATTTTTGTGCTCTTGAATATATGCAGGTCTTCCTAAAAATCCCTGACACATTTTAAAATTCAAAATCAAATCAAATAATTATCGTACAAGAAAGTGGTTTATTCTGAAATGCTTCCCTTGATAAAATTTTCTTCAACCCAATGTGAAATTTTAGTGCCAAATTTCGAATCATAGATGACTCCACTTGTTTCAAAGATGCGCTTTTTCTGATTTTAATTAGTTTTGATTTAATTTCAAAATAACTACCTAGGCGATTAGCTTTTTTCACTGAAAGTCGACCTTTCTGAGTAACTGCATCAAAACTAATTTTTTTTTTTTTTTTTTTTTTTTTTTTTTTTTTTTTTTTTTAACGCATCTTTGAAACCAAACATACGGACTAATGGTCACTTCTATAATTGAAATTCGGAACTAATTATATCACTTACACGAAGAAAACATTTTATCACTAGAAGCATTTTAGTTCAAACCGCAAGGCTTTTTGACAATTGCTTAATTTTATTTTGAATTTTAAAATGTGCCAGAGATTTTTGAGATACCCTGTACACAGTAGTTAGTTTTTGCCAACAACAAAGGATTCAGCAATCAAAGGCTTCAAACAATCAAAGGATTAGTAATGTGTAAACGCAAATCATAGTTACAATCTTTGAGTGATATCGCTAAAAAGGAAGCTTAGAACTTGCTATGGCGAATAACTGACACTAACATTCTAACCTTTTGTCATTGTTTGTAAAATTTATAGTATTCAGAAATATTTGTGGTAGATAAAATTCTAAATTTTATAACAAACATAATATAATTTAAAATGTAATTTCTCCTATTACCACAAATGATCGAAAAAATATACGATTATCTTTGTGCACATTCTATATGATCTACAGACAGGTATATGCACTATATGGCCAAAGATGACCGGCCATTTAAAATTTTAGACATTTTGTTAAATATCTAGAAAAATACATGAGGAATTATCTTAAAACTCTATGTATATAAACCAAACAGTACAGATTTTTCCCAAAACTCCACAGGGGACCGTCAACAAATTGAAAAAGTACGAATATCTTTCGTATAACCTCCAAAACTAATGTAGAAAAAACATTCAAACTGTAGATTATGATTAAGTGGCTTATTGTAATTAACTGTGTTAATCTTTATGTGCATAGCATGTATACTCGTAGAGAAATTAAAGTTTTTATAAAAACAATCTCAAAAATTTTCAAGTTTTTTGCTATTAATTTGCAGAGTTCTTAATATAGAATAATGTTCTTTTCTCAAAATAAGACAAAAAACACTGTACACAATACCCTGCAAGCAGAATTAAAAAATAATAGAAATTGTGTGAAAATGAATGATAAGGACCACGCTTAATATTTTCTGTAGGAAACATGTTTTACATAGCAATAATGAATGTTATTTATATATTATAATTAATGAATTGCAAGTTTTTTTAGTGTAACATTACTAAAATATACTTCAAACTATTAGTACGCTTATAACCTAATGTTCATTAATGCTTTTAAATATATCTGTAAAAGAAGTAAAAATTTTATATGCTATGCATTTCTTACGGGTAGCATGATACATGATACTTCATGATACTTCAATATGATGCTTCAATACTTTATATTATATTCACAAAAATCTAAGTATATTTATGAAAGTTAGAACACAAATAGGCAGATACACGAACGGAAGTCATAAATAATTTCAACTTGTTAGTCAGAAAATGTTAAATAACTAATTCTATATATTTCCTTACTCTTCGTTTCACAAATGTATAACTAACAATTGTTTTTTATTTTAATAAACTGCAATAAACTAGATTAAAATCTACAGAACATTTTATTTGATCCATTATGTTAAATCAGTAACGAAAATAAAAAGGTACAAAAAAATTAACGAAAGTTTAAGCTTTGTGATATTTATTTGGAGAAACCTTCTCTACTTTATCAATAAAGAGCTAATAACCTATAAATATAAGTAAATTGGTAGTTATTTTAAAAATGATTTTCAAGTGAAACAGTTTCTAAGAAATCATTTCGCAAAAAAGACTTTTTTGAAACCTTATTTAAGCAATATTTCTCAAAGTATAAATGTAAAATTCAACATTTTTTCACTTAGTTCTTCAAAGTGGGTAACAAAACAAAATTCAAGAAATACATATAGTTTTCAGTGAATTGAATTCGTCATGTTTTCCCCATTTTCCATGAATCATAGACAAAAATATTTTTATAGTTTAAGATTTGAAGGGGAAATTTAAGAATTAAATATGAGACTAAATGTGAGATTTAGAGAGTGAAGGAAAAATAAAATAACAACAACAACAAGAAATCTGACAAAAGACTAAATAAAAAAAGAAACACTTGAATTTAATTTTACTAAAAGCAATATGTATAAAAATATACATACAGTAAACGTTTAGCCAAGCAATCGCAAGGCCGCTTCAGTACAATTTTATCACTGTTAAAACAAACGATAGAACAAATAAAGTACAGTTAAAATTATTTTTTCAAAAATAAACAATATCCACTAGAAATGGTACAGGCTTCATTCAGTGTTGACGAACGTAATTGAGTAAATTAACCCTCTAGAAATAGTCTACCAGGATAACTATTACAACCACTTCAAGAGAATGCTAGACAATTTTTGAATTTATATTTTCTTTTTGAAAGCACTAACCTTTTTTAGGAGTATTTCTATAGATCTCCCCATTTCACCAATGTAAATATTATAGCAATTTTTATTGGGAATGGCACAAACAACACTTATTATATTTAAATTTACGCTTATTAAACAATGAACTCACTTTATTAGTGGGTTTAAAAGCAATACTAAAACTGAAAGATCTTAAAATTTTAAAATTTATCAGAAATGTTATCCTATCTACCGATAAGTATTAAGACACCTGTGACGGAAAATAAAAGAATATTTTTTTTCCTTCAAAAATTATTAGAGCCACGATGAGAAAAAATTACAATCGCAATCTTCCTGTGCACATTTTCTACACGTCCTTGGATGATTCTAGTAATATTTTTTCCATTAGGCTTGGCGAAGACAGATAAATTCAGTCTCTGATTTTGGACAGTTGTCGCAACCTTTAATTGGACGACCCAATTCGTTTAAAAGTTTTTGATTGGTTTTCTATCTGGGCTTTGGATAGCCCAGTCTAGTCGATGAATTCCATTGTTACCATACCAATCCACTGAAGACATCACAAAATCACTCTGAAATTGTCTCATGATGGGACTAACATGTTGCCAACGAGTAGAATTGCCAGAAAGTACGCAGTAGAATGTCATCTAAACTAGTGCAGCAGGCGTGTGTATTATGTTTATCATGAGTTAAAATCAAGCGTTCAGATCACACAAGGAAAAAAATTCCCAGACCACAATTGCCCTCCGTCGAACGTAACTGTCTGTACAATACATTCTGGCAGGAGTCGTTATACAGCAGACGACAAATCCGAGCCCTACCGTTCGAAAGATAGATTGTGAATCTTCATTTATCGTTCTAGAAAACTCGTTTCCACTGCTGTACGGTCTAGTGTCGACGTGCTTCGCATCATCTTAACTGAGTAGCACTGCTGGACTTGGTGATCAAAGGTTTATTGGCGGCAGCACGACCATGGAAACCAAACAGATGAGCTTCCTTGCGAATGGTATTAATCTAAAGAATTCTACCGAAAGCCTGTTGAATCTTTTGGCGTATGTGTGCTGTTGGTTGGGTACGGTTCTTCCGAATTCATTTAGACAGTATACTTCGGTCTCTATCGTCCAATTTCTTCCGTCGCGTCGTTAAACATTGGACATATTCCGCACACCTTCTACTTCAATTTACCTTAGATCACAGTAGATTATTGGAAGTTCAGCTCGCTCAGCGTCCTTAAGGATCGGCCATTTCGGTTGTACTCGAAAATTATACCTTTCTTGAAATGAGATAACATTTTACTTCGTGACATCTTGCATGCGATTGATAGACCAAAATGCGGTAACACAGACAATCAATCCCCTCATCGAGCTCCCGTATAAAAAACTAGGATTAATTATCTCGATTCGCATATTAAAACGCAATCGGTCTGACAAGTCATATCTTGGTGGGAAACACCTAAAAAATCGATTTTAGCGGTTAACTCATAGCTTTACTATTATGATTTTTTACTCCCAATCCTTCAAGTTTTCAACTTTTGGGTGCAGAAAAACACAGTGATCAACCTACATGAAAACCGCTAAAATCGCGTTTTTAGAAGTTTTCCACCAAGATATAACTTGGCAGACTGGTTGCTTTTTTAATATCCGAATCGAGATTTAACTAACCCTAGATTTTTATCCGTGAATTAGATAAGGTGATTGTCTGGGCTGCCGCCTCCTCGTCTATGATGCCGATGTTCTATCAAGACAAAATATTTAACGGTGTAAAGCATGATATGTATCAGGAACACATATATCGGCATTTATATAGGTGTCCAAATACTTTTTGATATATTGTGTATTATAATAAAAGATGAAGGCGTAGCGGCTGCTATTTCTCCTGTGCGAAGGAGAATTCTTTTTTTCAATCAATAGCATTTATGCGCTTATTTTTCTTCCAGTAATTTCACCGCTTAGGAATGCTCTTCAGTCACATAATTTTCAGTAGAAGATATATGTCGTTGACGATTATTAAAGTCTAATTTTTCCAATAACCTACTGAATACTTGAGTAGAAATGTTATTACACAACCTTATGAATGTCACTAAAATGGTAACAACGGATAACTATATAGATAGAAGCACTAGTGTGTTTTTGGAAGCTCATTGGAAATAAGTTCATCAAAATTCCACCATGGCTGAATGGATCAAATTTTCGTAAAGGTGGAGTAAAGTTACCTTGATTTAGCTCAATGTTACCCTGATTGACGGTACGAGTTTGACATTCTGAAAAAGTTTCACGGGCTGAAGTCGAATTCAAGATCTTTGACATAATTCTACAATCTACCACCTAAGAAACCATTTGAATTGAAAACCGAACTGATCGACACCGGGACTTGCAAACATATTTAATTACATATGTTTAAAAACTGCAACGTATAATCTAAAAGGCAAAAATTCCTTTCATTATAGGGAAGAAGGGAAGTAGCGGCTGGTCAGGGAGTGCCGCATCAGATTTATTTTACCATTAAAATTTAAGGGAATCCCTTATCTTATTTATTCGACAAACTTCCATCATTAATTAAAGCTGAAATCTCTATACAATTCTAGTGGTGTGAAAAATTAGATGCAGCACCCCCTGACAAGCCGCTACTGGAGAGGGGGCACATTTGAACATTTTTCCAGAAAAGCAATACATATTTCTTATTTGAATTATATTTATTGCGTTTTAAGTATTACATAAAAAAAACAATGCATTTTTTCATCTTATGAACCAGAAATTAAAAGTTTTCCGAATAAATTAAATAAGTTGTGAGAATTTTAAAATTAAAAGATTTTTGTTCAAACTTGCCCCATGTAGTCCTTTGAACAAGTAAGGAGCATCTTTGAATAAATGTGTAAAATCAAAATATTGAGAATTTTTATAAAAAGCTGCATATGTTTCAGAAATTGTTTCAGAAGTATAAGGTAATATAAAAAAAATTAAATAACTACATTATATTTAGATGACTAATTTTTTTATTATTTAATCAAACATAAATCCATCAAATTTAATGTCAAACCTCATTGTTTAAAAAACACAGAGTGTTCCTCCAGTTGTGTTTGGTAGTGGAAACTTTTTTACAATATCCTTGAAATACATCAATGTGATATCTGATACTTGTGGAAAATGATTTTTTTCATTCTTAAGGCTGTTCTTAAATTAAAAAGGACAACTTTGTGGCATAATTTTTAATTTATTTTTCTTCAGAAACGCCTGAAACTAGCAGATGTTGTTGTTCAGAAACTATCAAATAACACTGATTTTCCGGATTTTTTGTAATCGCCATAGATTTTTTAGAATAAGCCGTTAAAGATGGCGTTTTGAATTACATATCCTGAATATCCTGATGAAAACAGAAAAACCGGTCTGTGAAAGGGAGAAAAAGGCGTGATCATGTGATCGAAAAATGCTTATAACTCAATAATTAATTGATTATCCAAAAAGGGAAAACTAAGTTCGATTCCAAATCGCTTCCATAGTCAGGTTTTGCAATTTCAAATCTTTTTGTTGAAATATGAATTTTTGAATGTGTCAAAACTTTTTGCGCTTGTTGAGCAAGGCAGTTGACTTAGCCACCCTTAAAAAAAAATTCACTCTTTTAATGAAGAAACCTCACATAAAATTCCGTTTTATCCGTTACTAAAGCCAGAAATAATTTTTTGAACTAGTAAAGTTTTAGATAAACCTCCTAAATCATGAATCATTATTGTAAATCCAGGATTTGCAGTTATCCAATAAATGAATGCCAATTTCAATTTAGATTTGAAACTTCCAATGACTGATATATCCAGAGGTTTGAATCTAAGTGTGCACTAAAGAGAATTGTTATCCGTATAAATCCGTGCTCTTTGATATTCTTAATTATCTTCTTTTCACATAAAAAAAATCAGAAATAATAATATTTAGATACATCAACAACTCTTTACTTCGTAGTTTAAAAAGTTCTCTTTAAAATTTTTCAATTATTATTTATCACCAGTTTTTTCGCTGTTCAAAAGTACCCCATCACATGGAGTTGAACATTACAACAATTTTTCCAATTCGTCTGAAGAATTTGGATAAAATAAAGCTTATAAACTGAAGATTACATCTTTATTTAAGTATCGAACAATGAATTAAAGTTTTAGGGATACAAAACTGTAAACAAAAATCTTACAATTTTATTTTCTTAAGTTTAGATTCAAGAGAGAGAAAAATACATACCTCGCTTAGATAATACTGTTTATACAAAATAGTATTATCTAAGCGAGCTTTGTATACTTATTGCATTGAAGCAGTAGTAATGTATTGCTATATATATATATATTTTAAAAATAATTGAATTCATGGAAAATATTTAGAGTGTTGAAAGTTGCCCCTAGTTCAAACATGCCCCTTTCTCCCCTACTAGTACCGATAAACCATTTGGAATTAAAATAAAATGGGACAGAATCTAACCCACCATAACAGAAAAAAATTAAGCTTTCTGGAGCGGAAACCACCTGATATAATACATTAAAAAAAAAAAATCACATGATATCTTTACCAATTAATGTTATTTAGTGAAAAAAATGCAAAAAAGAATTTTATAGGCATTCATTCAAATTATATTTAGGTGAATTAATATTTATATAAATGCTTAGCACCTATAGTTGTCGTTCAGTCCGTTCGTTTATCCGTGTATATTAGAGGAAAAATCCCTGTCGGCTTGGCCTGTAGGCGGAAGTAGATTTCGAAGTTAGGTGCTCATTTTAACAACAAAAATAATATGTGATTAGGATAAACCCAGTTTAACAACTTTAGTTGCCCGCTTTTGAAGAATTTTTAATTTCATTTTTCTGTAAGACTGATTTTCTCAAAATAATTTTAAGATAAATCGGTTCAAATGGCAATTTTGACAGCATTTTAAAAAATATATTCTGACTTTATGAAAAAATCGACCAATGCGCAACATTACATCGTTTCTAAATAAGAGAAACTGTCAAGTGAATGCGTTTGAGAGCAAAATTGAATTTAAAAATGAGTCATTCTATACGCAAATTGTTTTTGAATACATCCTCAATTCTCCAGTCACAATCGCTTGGGAAAATTCGGTTCGAAATGCTAACTTTGACGGCATTCCATTGAAATACATTCTGCTTTTATGAAAAAACTCACCAATATGGCATATTATACATTTCCTAAATTAGAGAACCTGTCATTGGATTCGTATGAAAGCAAAAATGGATTTAAAAATGAGTCGGAAAATAAGCGATTTGTTATTTGAAAATCCTCAATTCTTCATTGATGGCTTCGGGAAATTTTGTTCCAATTGCCCATTTTCATAGTATTTTTTGACATATATTCTACTTTTATCAAAATACTGACCAATACGGCACATTATGCAATTCCTAATAATTGTCAATTTAAAGCGTTTGAGAGCAAAAATGTATTGAAAAAACGAGTCAGAAAATAAACAATTTGTTATTTGAATACTTTATCATTTTCTTAATCACGATTGCTTACGGAAATTCTGATAAAAATGCCCACTTTAACAGTATTTTTAAAAATATATTTTGTGTTTAACAAAAAACAGGCCAATACGTCACATTATACAGCTCTTAAATAAGAGAAACTGGCAACTGGATGAGTTTGAGAATAAAAAGAATTTAAAAATGAGTCAGAATATAAGTAGTTTGGATTTGAGATTTTTTCTTCAACACTTATTATCTTTTAATTTATTTTTGCTATAAGATTTGATCAAAAACTTGATAGTATAAAGGTTGTAGATATTAATGAGAAGATGTATAAAAATTTTAATCGGATTTGATACCTTAAGAATTATCGAAGTTTTGGATTTTTTCTTCTTTAACCCCCTTTTTATTTTTGTTTTTGTTTTTGTTTTCTTTTTTATTTATTTTATTTATTTTTATTTATTTTATTTTATTTATTTATTCATTTATTTATTGCAATCAGAGTTGTTCCTATCAAAAACTTTTAAATACAAAAGTTTTAGATAATATTAAGAACATTAAAAAATAAATATTTGTATTTGATATCTTGAGAATTGACAAAGTTATGATCTTTTATCACGTAATTACTCTAATTTTTTCATCCCTTGAGCCCATTTTTAAATTTTTCAAAAATCTGACATGCATGAATTTTTGGCCCATTTTTTAGAGGTTTAAAGGTTAAACTGATTCGATATCCATTTTAATTAAAAAGTCAAGTTTTTTTTCACGAAACCTTTCCCTATTACTCCCCTCTTGGTCAGATTTTGCCCATTAACGAACTTGACGGAGATTTTATGCCCCTTTATTTTTTGTATGAGTTTGGAAGAGATTTGAGCAGAATTTTAGAAGATATCTTGTCCAGGAAAAATGATGTATATAGATAGAAAGAGAGATATATTTATATCTATCTATCTATATATATGCATAAACTTTTTTAATGATGGTAGTTTTGGAGTCTGGGGGTCATAATTGGTGTAGATCTGTAAAAGTTTTCAGAAATTCCAACATAGTAGCTACCGCAATAGGTAGTATTTCACACGAAATGTACCTAAAAACAACCAAACATAATCGCTGGAAATTTAAAATATATAACTGTTGTGTAATTTTGTCGAGTAATTTCAAATTATATGAAAATCGGGTGCATATTTAAAATACAGGGGCAATCAAAATTATTTTTTAACATTACGGTCGTTCGAAAAAAGAGTTTTAAGCGCATTTTTGTGGCGTTGTACTTTTTCGTACATAATAGAACTGATGTGCTTCTCTTAAGTATATCTAAAATATATATTTTGCACAATTTGTGGTGCAAAGAATAACTGTATTGATGGTGAAAATATATATTTGTGGTATCTGTTGTATAGGTGTAAGCACTGTTTGGGGAGCGTTTTAATCCTATTAAACTATTTAACATTTTATGAAATTGATGTATGTTGCTGAGGTTTAGTACAAGATACTTTCTGCATAATAGAAAGCAATGAGTTTTTACTGGGATACACAAAAGATTTCGGCTACTATACTGTGTCCGAAGTATTGTATACTATTATACCTAGATCTGAATATTTTTAAAACTTTGTTATAACACGCACCTCATTTATTACGCCTCATTTTCAACTTTCATTTATTAAGGGTAGCAAAAAATTAATCACGCATAGCGTAAACCAATTACATGTTACAAAAATCATTATTCAATAAGTTTGCCAAGGAGTCCGATCTTCTTTCACAAAAATTGTCATGGTGGACATTGTTATGTGAAACATCAAAAGCATTTTGAAACTTTTTTTTTAAATCATGAGTAACTTAAACCTTCCCAATTGAAGATCTATGTAATTTAAATAACATATAAATGTAGAAATTAAAAAACTTAATAAAACTAGATTGATTATGTTTGTAAAATAGTATCTAAATATAATAATTGTATAGAAAACTAACCGAAAGTAATTATTTATATTTTATAAGTGTTTAATAATTGCAGTTTTTATCTTATAATTTGTAATTTTAAAATGCTTAATATTTCTTGATTAGGATGACATTTTTATTAACTATCAGAATTACTATAATTTTTAATATCCTTCAAATTTTTTCAAGTACTGCTCATATCGAATTATGGAAATTTTTGTAAAAAACTTACATTGTTAAAAGTTAATTAACTTTGCCTTCTATTGAAATTGCAGCCCTTAGATGGTTTTATGTATTTCAAATTTATAAAAAAGTAATAAAAGATGCGAGATAGTTAAAACCTTATTGCTGCAATTTATTTAAACGTGATTATTTAATTAAGTATTTTATTTTATTTCTTTATGTATAAAAAATAATTTTTCCAAATATGAATTTTTTTTCGTATATTCCAGTTCAGATAATTCGTTTTAGAATGAAATACTTTAAAAGAAACATGAGTGCAATTTCACTGTTTAGATTTCTCTTGTTCAGAAAAATCTTTTTTAAGTTGCAATAAAAATACATGAAGAGTACTAAGGGGGAAAAATATCCCTCGCGGAATAAATGCATGTTTGAAAGTCATAATGATAATTAATAAAAGAATTTTTGTTTTTACAGTAATGTTCATTTCTCTCTAAAGCCAAGAAATAGCACTAATATAATGGGATAGTATAATGACAATAGATAATGAGATTCATCGACTCCGCAGCACCATCATTTATAAATTTATATGTAAAATATTCCGTTAAATTTGCGGAGCAGCAATGTTGCCAGCAGTTTTTACTGTAAAAAATGCAGTAAAATTAGATGTAATAAAAAAATTTACATGTATTTTTACTGCAATTTTTACGGCAAAAACTGTTGGCAACATTGTTGACGACCGTTTTTCCTGTAAATTTAACGGATTGTTTATACAGTGTATTATTAGTGAAAGAACTAGACCTTTACATCATGAAATGTTACAAATAGACAAGAAAGTAAAAAAAGCATAATTACTAAATGGTGTACAAAATGTTGCAAAATTAAAAAACTATACTAATATTTAAGTTAATTTAAGACATTCAAAGATAAGATCTTCGTCTGAGATCTTCACCAGGAAAACATCTTTATGCTGCGTCCAAACAGAGTAAAATCGCCTTGAAATTCAAAAGTTCATGGTCTTCGTCCGAGATCTTCATCAGAAAAACGTCTTTATGCTGCTGCCAAACAGAGTAAAACTGCTTTGAAATTCAAAAGTTTATGATCTTCGTCTGAGATCTTCAACAGGAAAACATCCTTATGCTGCTGCCAAACAGAATAAAACTGCCTTGAAATTAAAAAGTTCATGATTTTCGTCTGAGATCTTCATCAGAAAAACTGCTTTATGCTACTGCTAAGCAGAGTAAAACTGCTTTGAAATTCAAAAGTTCATGATCTTCGTCTGCGATCTTCATTAGAAAAACATCCTTATGCTGCTGCCACATACATATGTATGTGCATGTACATGTATCTATAAGTACATAGACATTGAGTAATTTATCCAACTAGTTAAATATTTTCCCTAGATAAATGTTATTTCCTATTATTCTAATAAATAAATAAATAAAACGGGTCTTCAAAATCTGTTCTGCTCAAATTTTTCTTTTGTTTTAATTAAAATAATTTTGAAATGATTTATATGTTTTCATTTTAGAACAAAATACAAAGATTCAAATAATAATTATTTAAGCTTATAAACCAACAACAAGCTTTCTGTTTGTTACATACATTTTACGAAAATAACTGACATTTAACTTAGAAGAATTGAATTATAGGCAATTACTGAATTCCCAGAGAAGAAAATAGCTACATAGTGTTTTTTCTTTTGCTAATAAATAAGTCTATGTCCGTTTATATAAAAAGTAATTGCTTCGAAATGATTTGGTGTGGTGATATGTGAAAATATATTTATGTTCTCATAATTTAATGACATCTATATTCTCATAACTTAGGCCTATAAATTCAGTCAGTCCTGAAATCGTAGTAAATTATAAAATAAACTTTAAAATATTAAAACAATGATAGAGTAATTAACAGCAAAATATAAAAAAAGTAAGTAGACAAAAGATATTTAACTCTAACATTAAAGATTTTACCCGCTATTTTTAAAGATTTTCAGAAAACTTTTGCTTATATATAAGATTGAGTAAACTATTTTAAATGATACTCAACTATCATTAACATATTTTGTAAGATATCTTGAATCGTCAAATAGTTTTGTATTTTGTTGGTTATATTTTTTAATCAATAAACATAGAATAATATAGCATCTTATTGCATTAAAATGAGAAGAAAAAAGCGGTTTCGCAAAATTAATTTTGATATAAACTTAAAATTTAATTAAATAATTATATAATAACTTACCTCTGTATAACTGCACAGTAAGGGAAAGGAAAAATAACACAGGCCTACAAAAAAAATTTTTTTTTGGTGCCTGAGATTTTACAACTGATTTTGGATATTTTTGGGACGCTGATTCCAAATATGCAATCAGTTTTTCTCTACCAGCTCTACTTTTTTAGATATGCAAAGCGAACTAAAGATTTTTTAGAACTAAAGTGACCTTGAACACTTAAACTGACCTTATGATACATAGCCCTGTAACGACGCTCAAGGCGATTAGAAGGACGTTGAAATACCACAAGATCTTGAAAAAAAGAAATGTGCAAGCAAAACTGAAGATCTGCGCATCCTTATGATTTCGCGCAGCTCATCCATAAAGCCAATTGTAAAAGCCTCCAAGAGATAAGGTTAGTTTCAGAGTTCGCTCCATGGAAACAAAACTGGCTTTCTTTGACTTTCTAAAGTTTTTGAACTTCCATGATATTTGTGTTTAAGGTAGAATTCGTATCAATTTAACGTAAAACTCGTAGTGTTGTAGATTGTTGTGTTTGCGTTGCAGAATGAAATTTAAATGAGTTCAAGTCGAAAAAGTTGTATAAATCATCCAGATAAGTTTTGCTACATATGCGGAGAATAAAAGTTGAAAGAACACAGAAAATATGTTACTGACTTTGTAAAAAGAGCTTATCTTGGATACTTTGGGGTTAGACTTGGTGATCAGGATAAAATCTGCGCACCGCAACAGGTCTGTAAAACTTGTACAGAGCATTTATGACAGTGAGCTGATGGAAGAGAATAAGCCTCAAATTCGGTTTACCAATGGTTTGGAGAGAACTCCAAAACCATTTCTATGACTATTATTTCTACCTAGCACTGGAATACTATTTGAATTAATCGAAACAATTGTAATAAGAAAACTTATCCTGATTAAGTGTCTTCAAGACCCCCACTTCCTCACTCAGAGGAACTACCGATCCCAACGTTTCATCAGCTACCAGAGCTTAGTGAGGATGAATATTGTCCTTCTGATCATCTTTTAGATAGCTGTGAAGGTAACAGTGATTATGAGGAGACGTCATCAATGACTAAATTTTTCAACCAGGTTGATTTAAATGATTTCAAAAGAGATTTCAATGTTTTAAAAGAAGCTTCTGAATTACTGGTTGGTTTCAAGATTAAAAGACAAAAAATTGTTAGAACAAAGAGCCAAACTTACATTTTATCACACAAGACAAAATTGTCTACTACCCTTCTTCTCTTAATAAAAACAATCTTGTATTTTGTCATGAATATAGAGGATTGTTAGAAAAATTGGTTCTTCCTAAATATTTTCCAGATGATTGTCATTGGACAGCTAAGAAGTTACACAAAATACTATTGTTTTATATTTTTGGGATAGCAGTGATAAAACACATCACTAGATTAGAAAAGAGAGGCCTAAGAAAGAAAACATGGATGTTGGAGAAAGGAAGGTCATTAATAACACTTTAGTTGGGCGAAAGAAAATCATACTTTCTGCACTGCATATCAAGCTCTGTCCGATGAAGCAGTTTGTGTAAATTCTCCATAAGAACGGGTTATGATTTGCATATATAAGGTAAAAACACCCGAATTGAGTTATGAAGATATTAAAGCAAGAATGTTTAACGGACAACAAATAAGACAACTGGTTAAGGATCCTGCTTTCGTAAATTCAACGAATGAGGCTGAATAAAAAGCCTGGACTTTTTTTGTGGCAGTTCACAAAAACATTCCGGGCAAATGCAAAGTAGAAATCTATGTAGAACTGGTAAATGAAAAGCATAATAGTTTTAAATCTCTTGGGTGTACTAGAAGCATTAAAGTGCATTATTTACAATGCCACTTAGAGCATTTTCTTGAAAATAAAGAAGGCACAAGTGATAAACATCCCGAAAGATTTCACCACAATATTAAGACTATGGAGGACCGCCACCAAAAAAGATGAGATATGCAAAGGGTTTCAGATTACAGTTTGAATTTAAAAAGACACTGTTCTAAAATATATTCCAGAATGTCACAAAAAAGAAGCTTCCGAAGCATTCAATGAGTATCAGTTTCATCAGTGACGTTTTTCTCTATTTTTGTGAGTAAAAATATTTGTACAATATAATTAAAAAATTATTATTTCAATATGTGTACATCATAATAATAAAAACTAACATTTGTGTATTATAAAAAATAAAAATCCTGTATTTATTTTATTTTTACATACATTTTTTAATGCATGGATTTACCTTAAAATAATGAAACATATATTTCACAAAAAGTTGTTTATCTTAAAAAAACTGAGCTTATAGAGAAAAACTAATGCCATATTTGAATTCAGGACATCAAATTCATATAAAATCAGCTAAAAATACCCCGGCACCAAAACAGCTGTTGACCAGTGTAATCTTACATTGAAATTACTAATTGTCACAGAAATAAAGACCCATAAGTATAAGTCATTTGACTGAAAAGTATGTCTTCTTTCTAAAGTTTTAATGTCTCACACGTGTTAATATAAAAATAACACCTAGTCTAAGAAAAGTAAAAAATGTCGATTGGACAGATTCAATATGATTTTTTTATACATATGCTGTGATTAGTGGAAACTTATTTCATTTTTTAACGCTTCCGGATATCATCAATCCGTCAACTTTCGGTAAGACTGTTCATTGATTTGGTTTTAATTTCAAGAACTCATCAAGGGACATGTTGCGCCAAGAAAAAGTTAAAGAAAAACAGGGAATAATATTTAAAAAAAAATCGTTCAAAAAATTGTCACAAAAACAGGATGAGCGAAAACAAGACAGTTTAATGCATAAATTATTATGATAATATGTATAATTAAAGTCACTTAATAAAGTGAAAATCCAGAGCTAAAAACCATTAAGAGAAAATGACAAAAAGTCTTTACAATTAAAATCTGAAAAAGTGCTGTTTTCTAAGGAAGACAATGTTGCATAAACACAAAGTATAAAATGTATAAAATAATTCTACATAAAAACAAAAGATTATTAAAAGGTGATATAAAAAACTGAACACTCAAATTCTTCATAAACATTATTTCCTTTATCTACATTCAAGTCTTAACTATAATGTCTGATTTCATAGCGTCTTTCAAATAGTGTAGCAGCCGTTTGAAATTTTCATATTAGAATATAATGCCACTCATTCGGCAGCTGCAGAATGCATGAAGCACGATGCGAGTGTTATGTTCGCGGTCGTTTCGCTTTTCTCCTGTTATTCCGCCTCTCTAACTGAAGCCATGAAGAAAGGTCCTGATTCACGCTCAAAGTGCCATAAAGTATCAAGTGGAAGTCAGGTTGAAATGTAAAAGAAAGCAAAGACATGACTTTTTACAGTTTCCCATTGTGAAGACGGTTTTATTTGAGTGTCATTTTCGGTCTTGCTTTGCATGAGATCTTTGGATTCTTTTCGAAGTTCATAAAACATCAGATTTCTGAATTTTTTTTACAGAGAAACAAATGATTTCTGAATTTTTTTTATTGTCTTGAATATTTTTGTGATAGACGATTAATGTGATTCTGTTTTACAACACTCTGTCGATGATGCAAACTTTCTAATTTTGCGTAAGTCATATACTAGTAGTAAAATGCACATTATAGGTTAAAAAATATAGATATATAAATAGGTGAAATCGTCTTTGGTGGAACAGAGCACTCTGTTTAAGAGCGTACAAGATACGGAGTTTTATTGTTGCTTGAGTAAACTAGAATAAGAAAGCTTGATAGATGGTGTTCTCGATTTAACAAGTTTGGCAGATTCAGGGTTTTTTAGTAATTTTATCAAAAAAGATTTATCTTTCAAGGATGCGGTTTCGACAAGAACAAGAGTTTCTACATATCTACCTTTATCGTTTACTCAGCGTTCAGTTTTTTCGCAAAGTTTGCTTCCATATCCAGATTCTACACAACGTGTGTTGATAACGGAATTATGACGGGTAGTCATACTATGAGAATAATATAATATCTCAACTTAAACAACGTAGAATATTTCGGATATAAATTCAGACATGACAGCTGATATAGACATCTTTATTTACAGATGGTAACATAGGGCTACTGAAAGTTCTTGCCTATTTCGACGAATAGTCATATGGAACACATCTATGATTATTTGTTTTTTTAAGTTGTGATGAAATACCTCCTTTATAGAGAATAAAAGTTCTGGTTCTGATATTACACCATAATTTGGTTTTAAAATTTACTGTACTTTAACAGAAATGGAGAAGGAATCTATTGATGTGTATTTCAATAGATATTGTGAGTGACTGACAGAAGAATCTTCCACCAGTAAATCCCAAAACTGCATTTTTTAAAGGAAAAAACTATCTCCAAAGGTACATTTAAAATCGTGTAACCTAGAAACTTATAAAAAATATATAATTAAAAATTTATTGTGCTAAAAATTTATAAAAATTCCTTTTTCCTAAACTTTTTTGACACGTGTATACGTGTTTTTAAAGTTAAGTGAGCACACATATATTTTCTTTATCGTCATATTTTTTTTTCGTTTGTTAATTACCACGAATTTTTAGAATGTTGTTAAGTTAGGTATTGCTATTTTACGTTTCCAAAATACAATAGATACCGGTCAAGACCCGTTTAAAGGGACCAGAGCAAAGTCTTGTATTAAACGTGATTTTAATATCACTACAGGAACTAAGCTTGCTTACTATCTTATCATCTAAATGATCTTTAAAGCTTTCATTTACATGTCTATGACGAATACTATCTTTTTATGCTTATTTATATAAAAATTTAGCTGTATTCAAATTTAACACATTGCTTCTTTTTCAGGACCAATTTTAATAATAATTAAAGACAAATATTATTTTAAAAATTTTTTTCATTGTTAATTACTGTGTTACAATTAAACATAAAACAATAGAACAAAATTTTCTGCAAGCTTCAATTTTGTAACAAAAAAAAATAGTTTTTTAACAGAAGCCATTTATTAACATTACATTTAGTATTTGTAATAAGAAATTCCTCATAATGAATCCTTATTTTTGGATATATGAGATAAAAACTATTTTTATTAGTCGTTGCGCAGAAAAGTATTATTGTTAAGGCAAAAACTAAACAAAACATAGATAATATAAAGGAAATACGCGTAAAGTTGCAGTCGTATTTATTTGTTCTTTTCAAGCTTCGATCATTTTGTTTTTGTCCTAATCTTTGTTTTGCATCTCACTTTTGTGAGATGCTCTGTACTGTCACCGACACGCATCGCTGGTGCTCTATAATGAAACAAGAAACATAATACTGATATAACATACATTGAAAACCTTACTAGAAATAAGTATAATTAACTCTAACTATAAATAACTAAGGTACCCTGGGGTAATAACGCCACGTTAAGGTTCTACCAATTTTCACGGCTCAGTTTTAGTTTGTATTTTTCAAACAAATATAAAATTTGAAACAGCAACTCATTGACTATCTATATAAAAAAATAATTTAAATGATATGTATTCATAAAATGAAATGGCAAATGTAATGGCGTGATTCCTTGACCAATGCTATTTGGCGTTATTACCCACCTATATGGGTAATAACACCATGCAAACAAAACTATGAAATAAGATGGAATAATTGCATGTAGATTGCCCAATTCTAAAAATACAAGCTCTACAAACTTAGAAATTGACAAATTCCATTCTAAGCTATTGAAAATGTTCAATATTTTGTGAAAGTGTAAGAAAAATAAAGGTGTGGTGGTGGTGGGGGGGAGGCAAAAGAATATCAGACCGTGAGCTTCTTTTTGCTTAAAAAGGACCGCTTAAAAAGAATTATTAGAAACATTGCACAGTTTTAACTGTGTTTATTTGAATCAGTATTTAGGATGTAGCTCGGCCACTGTAGGGAATCAACCAGGGTATTAATGTCAAGGATTGGCGTTATTACCCCGTTATAGTTATTGCGCTGTACATTTTAAATTACAAATTATCCCGAGAAAATATTCAAAATCTTCAACAACATTTTGAAAGTTCATGAAATGTACTACAAATTTGTATAATTAAGAAAGTATTTCCAGATAAAAAAATAGTCTTCACATCACAAAACGTATCTCGCAAATTTTAGATCAAGCGTTAATTTTAGTCGCTTGTAAAAACAATAAGACCTAAAAATGAAACAAATTAACTTGAACTGTTTTTTTGCAATTTATATGACTTGAAACCCTTCTGCGCAGAGCACATGGGTGTCATTTACCAGATTATTTCATAATTATGCAAAATATTAGCACTTGGCGTTATTACCCCGCCTGGCGTTATTACACCAGACCACCTTATAATTAATTGTAACTATATATTTAACTATATAATATTTTTATGATGAATCTAAACAAGAATTTGAAGGTATTTGCAACAAAAGATGGTATCAAAATTGACAAAAGTCCGGGCTCATCATCGTTCTTGTTCATATTTTGCTTCCTTTTGGAGTCATGGTAACAATTGAAGTATGTTCTTTCTGTCTCTAATAAGTCTTCTAAAGTTTTAAAATCGTTAGAATTTTTATTGATTACAGTTACATTTCGTGAAAGATCCTTTTATTTTCAATGTGAAAGGGAAATTTAATATTGGGACAGGGGATGAGCTTTAGATTCCTCGCGTTTAGCAACACTTTCATTGATTAAAAATGGCTTAAAAAATGCAATTGTTTTTGTTTGATATTCCAATATCTATTAGAACTACATCAATCCAGAAAATTGACAAATGTTTGTTTATTTTTTTATATCGTCCTGTAACCCCTCTAGTATTACAAAACTATCCACTTGAGTGGGAGAGGAGATCTGGAGCTCCTCAGAGTACGCAGTAGTGGCATGATATAAGGATAGAATACGGACGAATCACAATCTACAAGTGTGCCTCTTTGAGCCCCGGGGTTGGCGGTAAAAAGGATATTTTGCTAATGTGTAACAGGGTCCCCAATAGGGCTAATATGTCCCTAGGCTTTTCTATTATCCTGGTTCTCAGGGCAAGATTTATACCAACGCTTCATAGGATAATCCCGTTGTCGATCTCCGGGCTAATGATAAATCCAGACACACGCTAAATGATGTAACAGGACAGTATCTTTCCATATGACTGGGATGGAGTCCGAAATAGAGCGAACTTCTGTCCAGTAATATTCAAGGAGTCTCTTGATTCGGCGTGGTTTGCATGAACACCATGAAAGGACACCAGGCATTTTCGAGGCTTTGACATCAGTAGTAGGAAAAGGAGAGTTTAAGCTCAGCCGGCGGCGGCACTGCGGCACCGTGCCGCCGCCGCACCACCCAGCAAACCGTACCGCCGCCGCCACCACCGTGCCACCGCCGCCCTCCTGGTCCCTCCTGCGGTACCCCTGCGCCCACCGTGCATCCCCCTCCACAAACGCCCCCTAGTGGAAAAAAGGAACATTCTATTATAGCAGAGAGGTGATCAACCTTCCCTAATTAAAAATATTATCAATCACATCTCAACACAGAATCATACTATATGATGAAGATTAAATTTATATTTGAATTTTGAAGAACCATAATTTTAATGAGTATTATTAATTAAGCGAAACAATAGAAAATCACAGTTTTTAACCATTTTATTTGGATTTCTTCAACTACATGATGAGATTATCAATTTAACTCAAGAAAGTTAAACATATATTTGAATTTTGCTTCATAGACATCTTAATGAGTAGTATTAATTAAGTAAAAACAATAGAAAATATCCAGTTTTATAGAAAAAGACTGATTTCTTACGATTTTTATCAACTATATGATCAATGTAACGACTTAAAAGTTGAAAGTTGAAAGTTAAACATGTATCCTAGTTTTTCAACAGCTATAGCCTTAATGAGTATCGTTAATTAAGTAAAAAAACAATGGAAAATATCAAGTTTTATGGAAAAAGGCTGATCTCTTACGATTTTTATCAACTTAAGAGAGAAAACTTAAACATACATTTCAGTTTTTCAACAGCTATAACCTTAATGAGCATTCATAATTAAGTAAAAAACAATGGAAAATATCGATTTTTATAGAAAAAGACTGATTTCTTACGATTTTTATCAACTGCAACATCAGTGTATCGACTTACAAGTTGAAAGTTAAACATGCATTCTAGTTTTTCAACAGCTATAATCTTAATGAGTATCGTTAATTAAGTAAAAAACAATGGAAAATATCAAGTTTTACAGAAAAAGACTGATTTCTTACTATTTTTATCAACTTAAGAGAGAAAACTTAAACGTACATTTCAGTTTTTCAACATCTATAATCTTAATGAGTATCGTTAATTAAGTAAAAAACAATAGAAAATATCAAGTTTTATAGAAAAAGACTGATTTCTTACATTTTTTTCAACTCAAACTTCATAATATCAATTTGAGATAAAGAAATTTAAGCGTGCATTTCAGTTTTTAAGTGACTATCACTTTAATATCGTCTTAATGAGTTTTGTTAATTCAGCAAAACAACGGAAAATACCGATTTTTAAAGAAAGAAAACCAATTTCATCATACTTTTATACACCAACTAAGTAGAATTTTAATACATAAACGAATTATTTAAAGAAATATTCAACACATACGCACATTTGAACCTACGAAGCATTCTTCATTACGTCATATCCAAGCTAAAACTTTTTTCTACAACCCCTCCACCCATGTACTCCAAGTAGGGGAAACACACAATAGAGTTCTGACGTCACAACTTACAAAGGTATACAAAAAAAAATGTTTACGTTCAAGTAAAAGTATCGCATAGACAGAAAAAAGAAGACATTTAAACTATTTATCCATTCTAGTTTTATAACAGTTACCACAACATCACCAAATTAAAATTTGAAGTCATAATGAGTGTAATTAATTAAGCAAAATAATAGAAATATTAGTTTTTCAGTGAGGAAAAGACGAATTTAAACAAATTTTATTAGTTTTACACTAGTTTAATAATAATTTTAAGAGGAAAAAGACAAATTTAATAATTTTATTTATTTATTTATTTATTTATTTTTTCTTTTTTTTTTTTTAGTTTTACACTATTTTTTCTCATCTCCAACACGGATATATCAATTTTAACAGAAGAATTAAACGTATATTTTAGTTTTTAACAACAAAATCTTAACAAGTATCATTAATTAAACAAAAATAAATATCGGTTTTAAAGAAAAGACGAATTTGAATAATTTTACACTAGTATTTTCAAAAGCAACATGGAAATATTAATACTTATTCACATATTTCACTTATTCACTGTATTCAATACTATATTTAATAAATTTGGATACACTTTAAGAATTTCCTAATCTATATTTTATATATTAGCTGTATATTTAATGTTACCCATGTTTTCAACATTAGTTCATAATCGTGAATTTTGTATTTTAAATACCATGTAGTCAGGTTCAGATTATTTTCACTTGAAATCATACAGAATTTTTTAACAGAGTTTGTTTTTGAAATCATTGAAGCAACTGTATTTAATATTTTTAACACCAATTTTCTAAGATTTTTTAACATTTTCCGGTTATACATTCCTCAAAAGTATATATTCTAAACAATAGAAAGTATTAATTTTAAGAATAAAAAGACGAATTTAAACAAATTTTATTAGTTTTACAATATTTTTTCTCATCTCCAACACGGATATATCAATTTTAACAGAATTAAACGCATATTTTAGTTTTTAAGAACAAAAATGTAATAAGTATCATTAATTAAACAAAAAATAAATATCAATTTTCAAGAAAAGACAATTTTTTACGCAAGTTTTCAACTTTGAAGTACATTTGTTTACATATATTGTTACAATATATTACTAAACTTAAACTTTTTAAAAAGTTTGAATGTCTTTACAAAGGGTTCATATTTATATTTTTCATGTCTTGACTGCATTCGAAATCTTACAACAAAAGTATACTTTTATTATTATTATTATTATTATTCTAGAAAACCTAAAAAGTCATTTCTTGCTGCTTTAAACACTTGGCATATTAAAACTACTCTGAGATATTCTACCCATATAATTAATCAAATTAGAACATGATTCATCTTACATTTCAAAATTTCTGAATTTTTACAATACTTATTTTCATCAAACTTTATTCTTGATCCTATATATTTTAGGAGTACAGAATTTTAACATCTGTTTTTATCTACTTATCAGAAAATTATCAAAACACTCAACAACATTTTCAAAATATGAATATTATCTTTACAGTTTAATAATACAAAACATACACGAATACAAAGTTTAATTTTTACAAACATTTCATATTTCAAACCAAACTTTTCGGAATTTTCACATCATAAGAGCAAACATTAGACGAACTTTTTAACTTTTTAACTTTTTTTATTGGTTAGATCTTTTCATCATAACTTTTAATTATGATAATTATCCATTTTTAGGTTGATTGTCGAAAAACTGTAACTGAAATTACATAAACTTAATGTAAAAAACCATGTTCTCGCACAATTTCTTGAAATTAAACAAAGAATTGACTGTTACTTATCTATTATTATTCTTATTAAATACTTATCTACATCAATATCGACTCTCGATAGTATATAGATATTTCATCATTACACACTTACAACTCTTTTCAAACGTTTATCAGAAAAATAAGTCAATCAAAGTCTAGTAGTTATCACACCTGTTCCTCAGAAATATTACTATCATATGAAACAGTAAAGAAAATTAATAGATATTTAATATTTAATAGCCTCATACGTGAAATTACTGTCGAATGAGAATACTAGTAATTTATAAAATCAACTGTTAAACAAAAAAATAGTACAGATTACCGAAAATTCAAATGTTTTTTCTGCAAAAGTTACAAAAATTAACAAATGAATGACAAGTTAGAGAAATAACTAAAAAAGTTAATGAACATATTTACAAATTTATTAAAATCACACCTTTTTCTGGATTACAAACCACAATTTCTTGAAAAATCTATCACCGAATTTGTAAGATTTTAGTCCTAGCATTAGATACACTCAATAAATATTCAAAATTAACGAAAATATAATTTTTTAGTCTCGTCAATAAGCAGAAATTCTATATTAAAAGAATATTTTCATAGTAGTACTTATAAAAATGAGAGTTTACAAACTGATTTTCATAATTTTATCACATTTAAACTTAATATTTTACATAAAACATTATTTAATCAAATTTTATGCTTTCTAATTCAGTAAAATTCAATACTTTTTTAGTTTTTAAACCAATACCACAATATTTATTTACATCAAACTTGATTCTTCACCTTTTATATTTCCACATTACACACGTGAGATAAATACTAACTTGGATCAGGAGTTGAAGTCAATTGATTCCATTCGATTTTCATCATGTACGCATTGCTCCTACACGAAATTTCTTACTGCTATAATCATCTAATGTATTAAAACTAATCTACTCATATTTTTAATCAATTCATCAGATGTTTCATCTCGCACTTCCGAATTATCGTGCATCAAGTTGCTTAAAATGTAAATACTATCTTTATAGTTTTAATGATATATAATATACATGATTTATCTTGAGTTAGCACTTCCATAGTATTAATCAAATTATATGTTTCATCTTGCACTTGATCTTAATGTTTTCATCTTGCATCTGAATTATCGTCCATCGAGTTTTTTAAATAATAATATATTTATAGTTTTTGATTATACATAGCATGTACAAATACAATCTTTAATTTTAACATTTCATATTTCAAATAACCTATTTCCGAAACCAAGCTATGTGAATTTTACCACAATGCTTATTATCATAGAATAATTTGTGTTTCACACTTTTCTAAAAATTATCAGATATGTACCCCTCAGAGAAATTACTATCATATGAATAAATGAAGAAAATTTAATTTATATTAAATGTACACGAAATTGATTGCAATATACATGTATTTAATAAAAATAAATAAATAAGCGATTATTTATACATTAAACCTTTACTAAATATATATTTCTTTCATTATACAGATGTTTCAACAAGATGAACCAAAACAGCAGCAAACTTCAGAAATTAATGACCCGAATGATTCATCCCTAGCACATGTAGCGTTAACGAATAACACCTATGTGAGTACTTATATGAGAAATACTAGAATTCGTATATGAAACGTAATTAGAGTAAATACAAAATGATTTGTCTTACTACCTACACTTTAACAAGTGCTTTTTACCTATATTATTGAAGAGAATCCTAACTGTGTCCATTTATTTCTACTACAGATGTGCTCTATTTGCTACAAACACTTCTTAAGTAAATGGAATTTAACAGAACATACAAAAATCTATACAGGTGAAAAACCTTACACTTGGAAAGATTACCATAAATGCTGTTTTCAAGGAGACGTGAATCAAAAATGCACACATCATCATATAAAGCATCATCAGATATATGTAAACTTAGCGAAGATATTCAAAAATTAGTCAGACTTTTGAAGAATTTAGAAATAAAGGAAGATATTTAGGCTATTTATCCATCATATTTTCACAATATCTCAAACTTAAAATTTGGTAGACATACACACTGCTGAAAAGTAATTTTGTGATTCTTCTAACCAGTATGAATGTATAGATGTTATTTTGCAGTGTATTCTTTAAATGCTCACATTAAATATTCTTTTATATGCATATATCGTTGTGTTTATTTTTCTAATACCTATTACATTAATGAAATACATAACATTTTAAGTGAAATAACACTCTCACAACTTAAAAAATGCATAAGAACATACAAAAATAAGCAGATGTATGAAAAAATATGCAAATTTACAAAATAATTTTATTGTTTTCTAGAAATATTAACAAAAAATATTTACAATATGAAAAAATTGCAAAAGTGAAAAGAAAAAACACAAATGTAAAACCAAAAACCACAAAGTGAAAAACTCATAACAAAGTTTTTGAAAAAATATTTACAACAAAAAATTTTTTTTTTTACAAAAACCAAAACTTCCAAAAATATTTTTTTCAAAAATTTTTTTTTCAAAAACATTTTTTACAAAAAAATTTTTTTCAAAATAAGTTTTTACAAAAGTAAAAAAAAGAAAATCACAACGTTAAAAAAATGAAAAATTTTTGTTAAAAAAAGTGTAAAAAAAATTGCAAAAAAAGTTGCAAAAATTTCAAAAAAAGTTATGAAAAAGTCTCAAAAATTTTGTTGTTTTTAATAGCAAATGCAATGGTTTCTCCATTGCATACTGCATTAAAACCAACGAAATTTTTGAAGCTTTTTTCAAAACTTTTTTTGAAATTTTTGCAACTTTTTTTGCAATTTTTTTTACACTTTTTTAACAAAAATTTTTCATTTTTTTAACGTTGTGATTTTCTTTTTTTTACTTTTGTAAAAACTTATTTTGAAAAAAATTTTTTTGTAAAAAATGTTTTTGAAAAAAAAATTTTTGAAAAAAATATTTTTGGAAGTTTTGGTTTTTGTAAAAAAAAAAATTTTTGTTGTAAATATTTTTTCAAAAACTTTGTTATGAGTTTTTCACTTTGTGGTTTTTGGTTTTACATTTGTGTTTTTTCTTTTCACTTTTGCAATTTTTTCATATTGTAAATATTTTTTGTTAATATTTCTAGAAAACAATAAAATTATTTTGTAAATTTGCATATTTTTTCATACATCTGCTTATTTTTGTATGTTCTTATGCATTTTTTAAGTTGTGAGAGTGTTATTTCACTTAAAATGTTATGTATTTCATTAATGTAATAGGTATTAGAAAAATAAACACAACGATATATGCATATAAAAGAATATTTAATGTGAGCATTTAAAGAATACGCTGCAAAATAACATCTATACATTCATACTGGTTAGAAGAATCACAAAATTACTTTTCAGCAGTGTGTATGTCTACCAAATTTTAAGTTTGAGATATTGTGAAAATATGATGGATAAATAGCCTAAATATCTTCCTTTATTTCTAAATTCTTCAAAAGTCTGACTAATTTTTGAATATCTTCGCTAAGTTTACATATATCTGATGATGCTTTATATGATGATGTGTGCATTTTTGATTCACGTCTCCTTGAAAACAGCATTTATGGTAATCTTTCCAAGTGTAAGGTTTTTCACCTGTATAGATTTTTGTATGTTCTGTTAAATTCCATTTACTTAAGAAGTGTTTGTAGCAAATAGAGCACATCTGTAGTAGAAATAAATGGACACAGTTAGGATTCTCTTCAATAATATAGGTAAAAAGCACTTGTTAAAGTGTAGGTAGTAAGACAAATCATTTTGTATTTACTCTAATTACGTTTCATATACGAATTCTAGTATTTCTCATATAAGTACTCACATAGGTGTTATTCGTTAACGCTACATGTGCTAGGGATGAATCATTCGGGTCATTAATTTCTGAAGTTTGCTGCTGTTTTGGTTCATCTTGTTGAAACATCTGTATAATGAAAGAAATATATATTTAGTAAAGGTTTAATGTATAAATAATCGCTTATTTATTTATTTTTATTAAATACATGTATATTGCAATCAATTTCGTGTACATTTAATATAAATTAAATTTTCTTCATTTATTCATATGATAGTAATTTCTCTGAGGGGTACATATCTGATAATTTTTAGAAAAGTGTGAAACACAAATTATTCTATGATAATAAGCATTGTGGTAAAATTCACATAGCTTGGTTTCGGAAATAGGTTATTTGAAATATGAAATGTTAAAATTAAAGATTGTATTTGTACATGCTATGTATAATCAAAAACTATAAATATATTATTATTTAAAAAACTCGATGGACGATAATTCAGATGCAAGATGAAAACATTAAGATCAAGTGCAAGATGAAACATATAATTTGATTAATACTATGGAAGTGCTAACTCAAGATAAATCATGTATATTATATATCATTAAAACTATAAAGATAGTATTTACATTTTAAGCAACTTGATGCACGATAATTCGGAAGTGCGAGATGAAACATCTGATGAATTGATTAAAAATATGAGTAGATTAGTTTTAATACATTAGATGATTATAGCAGTAAGAAATTTCGTGTAGGAGCAATGCGTACATGATGAAAATCGAATGGAATCAATTGACTTCAACTCCTGATCCAAGTTAGTATTTATCTCACGTGTGTAATGTGGAAATATAAAAGGTGAAGAATCAAGTTTGATGTAAATAAATATTGTGGTATTGGTTTAAAAACTAAAAAAGTATTGAATTTTACTGAATTAGAAAGCATAAAATTTGATTAAATAATGTTTTATGTAAAATATTAAGTTTAAATGTGATAAAATTATGAAAATCAGTTTGTAAACTCTCATTTTTATAAGTACTACTATGAAAATATTCTTTTAATATAGAATTTCTGCTTATTGACGAGACTAAAAAATTATATTTTCGTTAATTTTGAATATTTATTGAGTGTATCTAATGCTAGGACTAAAATCTTACAAATTCGGTGATAGATTTTTCAAGAAATTGTGGTTTGTAATCCAGAAAAAGGTGTGATTTTAATAAATTTGTAAATATGTTCATTAACTTTTTTAGTTATTTCTCTAACTTGTCATTCATTTGTTAATTTTTGTAACTTTTGCAGAAAAAACATTTGAATTTTCGGTAATCTGTACTATTTTTTTGTTTAACAGTTGATTTTATAAATTACTAGTATTCTCATTCGACAGTAATTTCACGTATGAGGCTATTAAATATTAAATATCTATTAATTTTCTTTACTGTTTCATATGATAGTAATATTTCTGAGGAACAGGTGTGATAACTACTAGACTTTGATTGACTTATTTTTCTGATAAACGTTTGAAAAGAGTTGTAAGTGTGTAATGATGAAATATCTATATACTATCGAGAGTCGATATTGATGTAGATAAGTATTTAATAAGAATAATAATAGATAAGTAACAGTCAATTCTTTGTTTAATTTCAAGAAATTGTGCGAGAACATGGTTTTTTACATTAAGTTTATGTAATTTCAGTTACAGTTTTTCGACAATCAACCTAAAAATGGATAATTATCATAATTAAAAGTTATGATGAAAAGATCTAACCAATAAAAAAAGTTAAAAAGTTAAAAAGTTCGTCTAATGTTTGCTCTTATGATGTGAAAATTCCGAAAAGTTTGGTTTGAAATATGAAATGTTTGTAAAAATTAAACTTTGTATTCGTGTATGTTTTGTATTATTAAACTGTAAAGATAATATTCATATTTTGAAAATGTTGTTGAGTGTTTTGATAATTTTCTGATAAGTAGATAAAAACAGATGTTAAAATTCTGTACTCCTAAAATATATAGGATCAAGAATAAAGTTTGATGAAAATAAGTATTGTAAAAATTCAGAAATTTTGAAATGTAAGATGAATCATGTTCTAATTTGATTAATTATATGGGTAGAATATCTCAGAGTAGTTTTAATATGCCAAGTGTTTAAAGCAGCAAGAAATGACTTTTTAGGTTTTCTAGAATAATAATAATAATAATAATAAAAGTATACTTTTGTTGTAAGATTTCGAATGCAGTCAAGACATGAAAAATATAAATATGAACCCTTTGTAAAGACATTCAAACTTTTTAAAAAGTTTAAGTTTAGTAATATACTGTAACAATATATGTAAACAAATGTACTTCAAAGTTGAAAACTTGCGTAAAAAATTGTCTTTTCTTGAAAATTGATATTTATTTTTTGTTTAATTAATGATACTTATTACATTTTTGTTCTTAAAAACTAAAATATGCGTTTAATTCTGTTAAAATTGATATATCCGTGTTGGAGATGAGAAAAAATATTGTAAAACTAATAAAATTTGTTTAAATTCGTCTTTTTATTCTTAAAATTAATACTTTCTATTGTTTAGAATATATACTTTTGAGGAATGTATAACCGGAAAATGTTAAAAAATCTTAGAAAATTGGTGTTAAAAATATTAAATACAGTTGCTTCAATGATTTCAAAAACAAACTCTGTTAAAAAATTCTGTATGATTTCAAGTGAAAATAATCTGAACCTGACTACATGGTATTTAAAATACAAAATTCACGATTATGAACTAATGTTGAAAACATGGGTAACATTAAATATACAGCTAATATATAAAATATAGATTGGGAAATTCTTAAAGTGTATCCAAATTTATTAAATATAGTATTGAATACAGTGAATAAGTGAAATATGTGAATAAGTATTAATATTTCCATGTTGCTTTTGAAAATACTAGTGTAAAATTATTCAAATTCGTCTTTTCTTTAAAACCGATATTTATTTTTGTTTAATTAATGATACTTGTTAAGATTTTGTTGTTAAAAACTAAAATATACGTTTAATTCTTCTGTTAAAATTGATATATCCGTGTTGGAGATGAGAAAAAATAGTGTAAAACTAAAAAAAAAAAAAAAAGAAAAAATAAATAAATAAATAAATAAATAAAATTATTAAATTTGTCTTTTTCCTCTTAAAATTATTATTAAACTAGTGTAAAACTAATAAAATTTGTTTAAATTCGTCTTTTCCTCACTGAAAAACTAATATTTCTATTATTTTGCTTAATTAATTACACTCATTATGACTTCAAATTTTAATTTGGTGATGTTGTGGTAACTGTTATAAAACTAGAATGGATAAATAGTTTAAATGTCTTCTTTTTTCTGTCTATGCGATACTTTTACTTGAACGTAAACATTTTTTTTTTTGTATACCTTTGTAAGTTGTGACGTCAGAACTCTATTGTGTGTTTCCCCTACTTGGAGTACATGGGTGGAGGGGTTGTAGAAAAAAGTTTTAGTTTGGATATGACGTAATGAAGAATGCTTCGTAGGTTCAAATGTGCGTATGTGTTGAATATTTCTTTAAATAATTCGTTTATGTATTAAAATTCTACTTAGTTGGTGTATAAAAGTATGATGAAATTGGTTTTCTTTCTTTAAAAATCGGTATTTTCCGTTGTTTTGCTGAATTAACAAAACTCATTAAGACGATATTAAAGTGATAGTCACTTAAAAACTGAAATGCACGCTTAAATTTCTTTATCTCAAATTGATATTATGAAGTTTGAGTTGAAAAAAATGTAAGAAATCAGTCTTTTTCTATAAAACTTGATATTTTCTATTGTTTTTTACTTAATTAACGATACTCATTAAGATTATAGATGTTGAAAAACTGAAATGTACGTTTAAGTTTTCTCTCTTAAGTTGATAAAAATAGTAAGAAATCAGTCTTTTTCTATAAAGCTTGATATTTTCCATTGTTTTTTACTTAATTAACGATACTCATTAAGATTATAGCTGTTGAAAAACTAGAATGCATGTTTAACTTTCAACTTGTAAGTCGATACACTGATGTTGCAGTTGATAAAAATCGTAAGAAATCAGTCTTTTTCTATAAAAATCGATATTTTCCATTGTTTTTTACTTAATTATGAATGCTCATTAAGGTTATAGCTGTTGAAAAACTGAAATGTATGTTTAAGTTTTCTCTCTTAAGTTGATAAAAATCGTAAGAGATCAGTCTTTTTCCATAAAACTTGATATTTTCCATTGTTTTTTTACTTAATTAACGATACTCATTAAGGCTATAGCTGTTGAAAAACTAGGATACATGTTTAACTTTCAACTTTCAACTTTTAAGTCGTTACATTGATCATATAGTTGATAAAAATCGTAAGAAATCAGTCTTTTTCTATAAAACTGGATATTTTCTATTGTTTTTACTTAATTAATACTACTCATTAAGATGTCTATGAAGCAAAATTCAAATATATGTTTAACTTTCTTGAGTTAAATTGATAATCTCATCATGTAGTTGAAGAAATCCAAATAAAATGGTTAAAAACTGTGATTTTCTATTGTTTCGCTTAATTAATAATACTCATTAAAATTATGGTTCTTCAAAATTCAAATATAAATTTAATCTTCATCATATAGTATGATTCTGTGTTGAGATGTGATTGATAATATTTTTAATTAGGGAAGGTTGATCACCTCTCTGCTATAATAGAATGTTCCTTTTTTCCACTAGGGGGCGTTAGTGGAGGGGGATGCACGGTGGGCGCAGGGGTACCGCAGGAGGGACCAGGAGGGCGGCGGTGGCACGGTGGTGGCGGCGGCGGTACGGTTTGCTGCGTGGTGCGGCGGCGGCACGGTGCCGCAGTGCCGCCGCCGGCTGAGCTTAAACTCTCCTTTTCCTACTACTGACATCATCTAAAATACTCTTTCCGTCAGGTACATCCATCTCTGAGTTAACTAAAGCTAGAGCAGTTGTATGTTCACTTTAAAGTTGATTTTAGAACAATGGTCAGTTACATCTGAAAATAACAGCCTAATGGCTTTTTTCAAGAAATCAGGATGGTGGCTTACCTCTTTATATCATTTCACCTTCTAAAAATCGTTTTGGGGGAAAACTGGCAAACACAGTGGACCTCGATTGGAAATTGAGTCTCAAATGAATCAATACTGCATACATACGTTCTGTTTGAGCTTTCTGTAGCCAGCGATGAGTAGTAGCAGTATATCAAACTCACTTTCCTATTACTCAACTCTGAGCCAATGGTTCCCACGACACTCATGGTTTGATTTTCTATAGCCCCAAGGATTCCTTGTGGTTCTTTGTCTAGATGGTAGCGGTCACCATTGAATGGTCTAGGTACATTCGTGTCGAGGTACCAAGGGCGACCGTGAGGTAAGGTAATGTGATTCGGATCCCTAATGCGCGTAAGTTTTTGAGATTGCGTGACGTTCGCTGGGCTTCCGGATTTATCATATCCTAACAAGGCGGTATTTATGTTGTTAGGAACAGAGTTTCCACAACTTAGCCGTCACAGTTTTTCTCGATTGGGTGTGGATTTTTTAAAATGATGTGGAACATTTATGTATTTTGGTAAAACTTTTTTATTTCAATTTTCCTCAGTTTTTTGAAAATTGATCCTTGGAGATCAAAAACATAATTTTGCATATTGATATTTCACTTTTATTCTACGACTGTTAGCCATAGTAACTGGAGTTTTGTTAAAAATGCGACAACAAAATGAAAGACGATTTGTCGCCAAAGAACTGGTAATACAAGTAAATCATCTGTCATAAAAAAGAAAATCAGGGGCATTTTGGCATTAGTAGGAAATAGCAAAGCAATAAAATTGAAAATGAAAGAATGCTTGAATTGCTTTTAAAAGCATGCAGTACGAGTGAGTTTTTTGTCAATATCGTGTAAATTAAAAAAGACATAATCGACACTATACACAACGCAAATAAAAAAAGAAATAAGTAACGAAAAATGACAAAGCTACATCTATTTTTGTCTACCTCTACTTTCACGGATGTAATCTCGAACCATGTGCTATGTATCTCGCACATATAATCGGCTATAACAAGCAACAACTAGCCAACTGGGATGTAATATTGTATATATTTTATGTGATTATTTGCATCTATCAAGTAGTAAAACAACTTATGCTTCTGTAAAATAATTATATTTATTTTTTTTCTTTCGCAAAATTATAAAACAACAACACTGTTACTAACTTATTAAAATAAGTCAATTGTGTATAAATTATTTAAGCAATTCTTTTATGTATATCACACTAAAGAAACAAACTTTAATAAAAAATAATTTCTCAAGATTCTTGGTTTTATGTTCCAGATAATCTGTCTCAAGATAATAAGATCACCGTAAGTTAACTAATCAAATATGCAACACTTATAATAATTGAATGTTCCACATTTTTGCTACTTGAAGATCTTTTTTGATAGGATTTTGAAAAAAGGATATAGTAGTAGTTTCTTTAACCAGCATAACAACAAAGGAAGTCACATATTTTGTTTTATCTCTTTTTAGGTATATGCCCGGATAACATTTCAGCAAAAAATTTAGTATTTCTGAATTTGTTGTGAAGGACATGCTATTTTGTTTCTTTTATTATACATCTGATCAGGTACAAAATATTGTGTATTTATATATGTTTGTCTGTGTTTTAAACTTTCCATGTAGTTGTGTTGTGTGTAGTTGTTCCATGTACTTTGTGTAGGCAAACACAGTAAAACCTCCGAAGAGCGGCCAGCGAAGGGACTGAGTAAAAGTGGACGCTTCTTAGAGGTGACCGGTATATGGAGGTTTTGCTTCAACTTACTAGAAAAATCAAACAAAACTGTTTAATTAAAAAAATACTTCAAAAAATGTATAATTTTTTTAATTATTTGTCACATTATGGAAATCTGTTAGTTTCATTTGTTTTGTACATTTCAAACTTAAATTGTTTTCAATCGATGCGATAATATCTGTGGTTTTATTGTACAAATCTTCGTCGTTCTTATTTACAGCAAAAAATTGAATGTCTCAAACATTTGCCAGTACTTCTTCTTAAGACTGTAGTTAGGTCTTTTTTTCTTTTTCAATTTCCGGTTGGTCCTCACTTAAAATTTCAGTGTCCTCATATTTTTTCGAATCCTGAACCATTTCTAGTATGCTTTCACAGGTGGCTGATACGGACAAATGATTATCAATAGAAATAAATTCATCTGGCGTTATGTCGGTAATTTTTGTTCCTATAAATAATGGGTCTATTTCATGGCTAAGATCGTTACGTAATTGTTTTTCAGAGATGTTACCGACATTTGGAAATTTCTGAAAAACAAATTAAACCTTATAAATTTTGAAAATTTAAACTTTTATAAATTTTTTATTAAAGATCAAAATTTAAAGCAATAAAGAGAATGAAAAACAGAGACTTACATGGAATCCAGGTTGGACGAATTACTTTTGTAATGTATACCTGTTCAATTCCTTTACTTATCTTGATATCCAATTAACAGCATGTTAAACATTTAATAATTTGGAGAGAGTAGTCAGTGTTAACCAGTGTGCGTATGAACTAGTGCAAAAATATAAATGTAGAAACAAAGTGCTTCAAACTATATTTTAAATTAGCAAAAAAAGTTTCTCTCTTCAATTTAACGTACTTTAGTTTTTTATGTTACTTTCGAGAGAGGGAGGGTGGGAGCTGGCACAATAGCAGGATGCCCTACATAAACAAAGCAGGTGTCTAAAACAAAGGATTTTTCTAAAATGTCACAATTTACAATGCTCTCGACTTCTTTCGATGGCCGTGTCGGAGTGAATTTCTCTGGCCGCGGCCGGTTTTCAGGTGACGGTATTCGGAAATTCGATCTAATATTATTTCAATATGACTCGTTTCGTACTATGAAAAAATGGCCGGTTGTTAGAGGTGACCGCTTTTCAGAGGTGACCGTTAATGGAGGTTTTACTGTATTTCCTTAGAGGTATCTTATCCTTAAAGAACCGGCTACACTTACGCGTAAATTAAGTCATCCTTAGCAACAATTAAATTTTATTTATCATCTATGAAGCATTACAATTAGATTCTGTTGTTGATACAGAATTCTAACTGAAATTTAGTTGCTGAAGAAATTTTATGAATATTTCATTTATATTAAAAGATACATATGTTGTTAAGGTAAATTAAAATTTATGTCTTTGAAATCCTGACATTCAAAATTCCATACATGAATTCAGATATTATAATTTCATTATAAAACTGTACAATTTTTTAAAAACTTCAATAAATGGAGATTCTTTCATAACTGGTACCTCACGGGGTTTGTTGAGTATAGATAGATTCATTCTCTAGAGTTTAAAAGATTTTCCTGGCTTTAAACCCAGCGGATCGACCGCCACAGAAAGTGAATCTTCTCCCCTGAAGTAAATTCTACAAAATTGGACCAATCACAATGCAATCGAACTGCGTGGTTTTGGCATATAGTACTAAGTTTTTTTAAATACTTGATACTTTCCATAGCATTTATAGTTTTTACTTACCCATCATGCGTAGTATAGGGCAAGTCTTTCAATCCTTTTGAAAATCGAAATTTTTTTGACGGATTTACATGCTTTAGACGCTGGCGATTCCAAAAAACATATTTTTAGAAAATAAAACAAATTTTCGGTCCATCTGTCTGTGTGTTTGTAAACGCTCTATCTCCCGCACAAATTGAATAGAGACGTAAAATTTTGGTGTGTACTTAGTATATAATATCAGTAACCTCGATTGTCCGGAACTATTTTTTCGGACTCTCAAAAAAATTCGTTCTGATGAAAAAAACATAAAAAGTTTCGAATTTTTTTATTTTAATGAGTGGATGTAAAAGACAATTAAATAACACAGATTTTGTATAAAGAACGAACTCAATCGGAAAATAATTATCGAGATATTTTTAATCCTATTTTTCAATTCTTCGATTTTTCATAACTTTGTATTTGATTTGAATTTCTATTCAAAGATATATTTTAATTAAAAATGAGACGCTTAATCTGACGCGGTAAACTGTTAGTTAATATGATTATTATTTTTTTTAGTTCTAAGGATGTTTCTTTTACATAATTCGGTATTACATGAATAGTTTGGCGTCTTATATAATTTTTCGAAATTAGTTCATCAGCAATTCATTAACAGAACATTACTATGTGTTAAAAATATTTAAATACACGTTTAAATTTTATTTCGGATTGGCGATGCATTTTATAAATGGTTTACATATTTTTTATTTTCATATTTTATATTATGCATATCCATGATGGGTAAGTATTACGGTGACCCCCCCCCCCCCCCCCCGCAACGACTAGTTTTAAAAAGACACGCAACAACAACAACAAATAATAATAATAATAAAGTATGATCGCCTGGCTGCGAATATATCAACTGGGCCATTTCGCTTGAACATGAATAAAAATAGACGACTGTCTATAAATTCTCTTTTGCTTTAAATCAACTCGCTAAAACATTCTAACTGGGAGCAGAGTTCATTCACTACTAACTTCCACAAATGTTTTCTTTTAGTTTTCGCCTTAATTAAGGGCAAAATTTCTGTCTTAAATGAAACAAATTTTATTATAAAAAAATGGTGATTATTTTATATATGTTTGTAATGATAAATTTATATGTATAATAATAATATTAGAAATATTTTTAGTTATAATGATACATTTCTTATAAATAGTCCCTGTGTTAATCGGGTTATATTGGTGTGAAATAAATAAATATTAGTGCGATAAAGGTATGAATTAATCCATTGAATTGAGTTTTTTAAAATTACTTGTTTGCCTGAAACTAAACTTAATTATTAAGATTGAATTAAAAAAAGAAAAAAAAAACACATAAAGTAACATAAAGTAAAATGCATGCAAATGGGAAATAGTTAAACATTGCTTCATTAAAAATAAATTAAGAAAGAACACCGAAAAATAAATAAATGCAACTCATTTAATAAGTTATGTAGAAATAACTGCATTTATAATGGAGAAATCAACTTAAGAAGTATTCATTGCAGAAATAAAGGAATATGTCAAGTATTTCTTTCTTCTATTATTTATGGCTTAATTAATGAACTGTTAATCTATTAATATCTATCAAATGACGTGTAAGAATGTTAATCGATAATCTTGCACTTAGCAAACGGTTTCCTTTTTTATGTTCTAATCATCTCGTCATAAAATCATTGTGGGATAATTAATCTAATATAACACACTTAGGGGCCGTCCATAAATGATACTTAGATGGGAGGAGGATGTTTGTGAAATTGTGACAGTTTGTGACAAAAGGGTGGGGGAGTATAAGAAATGTGACAATCCCACATTTTGATTAAAATAAAAACAATAAATGTCAGCAAATTAAACTATAAAATTTGTATTCATAAAGTAAAAATAAGATTTAAAACCAAATACATTAAATTCATTTTCAATGTCCAAAATACTACTGTTTTTAATTTCTTTTTCATATTAACATTTTAATATCATTGTATTTTAATTATGCATTTTGTTGTAAATCAAATATCATACAAAATAATCATGTTTATTGTTATGCTCTCAAATGTCAATGAAACATACAGTTAAAGTTTTAAAAAATAAAATTTGAAATATGATCTATAAAATAGTGCTTTATTGCTGAACTATAAGTATATGTTTACGTAATATAGCGTGACATGTGACAGGAAAGGGGGAGGGGGTATGATGAAATGTGACACTTTGTGACAAAGAGGGGAGGGAGGAGGTAAAAAATATTGAAAAAATGTGCGACATCTTTTTATTTCTGTCTGTTGTCTTCTATTCATATTTTTTTTCAATAAATAAAGAACTTTTATTTTTTTAATTGTCATTTTTGTACAGTTTTATCAATTCTGATATTTCAGTAACCTGTTCATATTTTTTATAATTTCAATGGAGGAGATATTCACAACTGTAAATTAAAAGAAATATTATTAATCACGCATATATTTCAATTTTATATTTTTTGCTTAATACTTCATGAGCATTGTCATTTAATTCTTTAAAATAATAGCAATGTTATATTATGATTTGAGTGCTTAGATTCATTAAAACACATTTTATCAATGTTTAAACTATTTCTATAGTTTGTAACTTATTTTTAAAATGATAACTACGATAGTTTAAATTTAACTGTGTGACATTGTGGAAAACTGTGTTGTAGACATGGTTTTAATAAAAATTTTCTATGCACGATGAATTCCTTTTACCACCGTCTCTTAAAATTTTTTTGAAATGTTGAATCTTTAAATTGAATAGTTTTAAACTTTATTTTTAGCATAGATGTGCATCACTATCAATCTTGAAAACATATTTTCATTGCATCTCATTGTAAACTTGCTTCCATATAAGTAGCTCTAAAAATCGTTTAGAAAACTTGTGTTTATGAATTAGAATCTAAATGAGATCACTTTTCATGATATTTGCCAAATGAAATTTGCAATTAATATTACTGCGATTTTTACGTAAAAACTGCTCGCAACATTGCTGCCAGCAGTTTTTGCCGTAAATTTAACACTTTTTTTACAGTACATTTTGATATTTTTAATATGTCCTTTGCTGTTTTCTAAGATAAATGTTCTGAACTTTTTATCTATTAATTTGTGTTTGTATTCATATTGTATGAGATATATAGCTCTGTGTTTTATACATATGTTTCTTTTTTCTTTTTTGCTATACTATAAACGGATTGTGTACTGTGCATTTTAATAATAAATAAATAGTTTTTAAGGATTACACTTCCTGTCTATTGAATCTTTGTTTATATATTTATATTGTTGCACTTACCAATATATAGCCCTATTGTAGCATGAAACAATATAACATATTATTCAATTTTATGATAATGTATTTTCAATAATAAAATTGAATTTTAAGAATACTGTATTGTTCTAAAATACAGCGTCAACAACAAGAAATGAAAATGCGTCAAATAATGACTTTCATAAAATTATCACTGCTCTAAATAAGTCAATGTGATTAGCTAGAAACTGCTGTTACTTATATAAAACTTAACATAAAAAGGGTTATAAACGTCTAGAAGTTAGAACAAATGGTTTTAATTGCGCGTGCTGTTGAAAAAAAGATTATCAACGAGGAAGTTTATAGAGTTTTTGCAGTAAAAATAACAAGAAATCTGCTTGAATTGTATGGATATAAATGTGGCAAAATGATTGCTAAAGGGTCATTTGGCGATGTTATGGAAATTGAAAACATCAAGAAATCGTCCAAAGTGTCCGGTAAAATAGTGTTGAACAACTGTATTACAAATCGTGAAACTGATGTGTTTCCGAAATTGAACAATGAATATATATTACCACTGCTTGGGAAAGTCAGTTTTATGGATGCTCCAACAACCATTTTTTCAGTTCTTTGTGCCAAGGGAGTCTCAATGACAAGTTCGGGAATGGCCATTTTGTAGAAAAATGAAAAATATTTAACGTATTAAAAATTATCTCCATGACATCATGAGTGGATTACGATGCCTCCATGAGCAGAGCCTGAATCATTTAGACTTGAAACTGACTAATGTACTTATTAACAAAGATGGTAAGGCCTGTATGTGTGATTTTGGCTGTGTCTGCATCGCCGATCCTCGTTGACAGGTTAGTAGTATAACTCTCATATTTTGATAAGTATTTTTTTCATCATATCTCATAAAGTACCTGTTTAATATAAAAATTTATATCCTCTTTGAAAGAGATGGTTTCAGAAGTGGTGTGTTCCTTTAACCGAAGTAAAAATTCTCACAACTGGAGAGAGACATAAACAAGACTTTCTCAATACTAACATGATTATTTAAGTAATTGGTCAGTAAAATTCAAAGCGTAAAAGAAAAAACAAAAATTATATAAATTTAAATTAGTATTTGATACAAAATTAACAATTATGTGCTTTAATTTTGTTTTTCGACAGTTCTGTATTTCACTAGTCAATAACTGATGAGCTCACTGTAGAATCTTTTAAATTTATATGTGCATTATAATGCATTATATTGATATTCAAATAAACATTCTTCTAAAAAATGAAAGGATATGGTAATAAAAAAAATATCAATATTTCCATGTACTTACATTTGCACGTATTTCTTTTCAGTGGGTAAAATCCTAGAGAAAAGTAATAAAAGAAAAAACACCTCCAAATGATTTCAAGACAAATTTTCTAATTTTCAGAAAATTTTCTCCGTGAAGAAGATATTGAAGCAGTCTCAGTAATTAAAGTCACAATTCTTCATTTAAAATAGACCTGTACTTGGAAATTAGAAAAGCAATAGTAGTGCCTCCTCAATCAATAGCCTTTGATGACAATAGCCTCTCCGATTCTGCTGGGCATGGATTTATTCCAAATTACTTTCTTCAAAACCAAGAGTAAAAAATTTCTTCATTTAGTCAAAATTTCAATACAGTCATAATCTCGATGTATATAGTAATCTCAATGTATTTATCCATGTGGCGCCAATAAATCTCATGCCCCAGCCCATATGTGTTTCTTTTATTTTGTATCGTTGTGTTTATGTAGTATTAAGGCCATATTTTATGCTAATAATTATTTATGATGGTTAATGATATGTTTTGAATATTTGTAACTGAGTGTAAGGAGTGCGTAGAGAAATAATATACACTAGAGTGCAAAACATAAATAAAAACGCATATTGTTAATTTCACAAAACAAGAGTTTTCAAAAGGAAATTTTATAAACAGCAAAAGTACAAAATAGGTAAATCACCATGCGACATCATTGTGGCATTATTTGGTGATTAATCACAATGGATTGATCACGATGATTTGAAAATTGAATTTTTAAGGCCCCCACAGTAGTCACAGAAAAAGACACGATGATAATGTAAAGTCTATAGGAGCAATATTTTCAAATATCGCTCTCAAATTTAATATTTTTACAAGATTCTTTTGCACAGGATAGCTGAGGACGATCTACAACCGGCTTAGTCTTTACTTTTTCGATTTCAGTTATATATTTTTTATATTATAATAATTTCAGTTTCAGAGCGGGTTTAAACCGGTTTTGAAGTTTAAAGTAATATTTAAAAAAAATCTGAAACCAAAAATGAAAAAGCAAAAACTACGCCGGTTGTAAATAGTCCTCAGCTATCCTATGCAAAAAAAGCATGTAAAATTATTAAAATTTGAGCGAAATATTTGAAAAGAACGCTTCCATAGATTTAAATGGTCCATAGACTTAGGCCCTTAGATGGAGTTTCTTTGAAGAACTTATAGATATTCTTTTAGAAATATAGAGGATATAGCAGGTGTTATCTACTAAATATAGCATCCCCCCCCCCTTTCAGACATTCTGCAAATGTCTATTTGAACTCATCATATCCTTTGATGAAGCCTGTTTGTAGCAACTACTTCTTTTTAAAATATTGAGAAAATAGGGATGATTTTCTTCAAGGGATATCATCCATCTTTACAGCCATCCTTACAGTCATCAAGGGGTATAACTAATTTAAGCAGATAAACATCTGCTTCACCTTTTATCTACCGACGGTACTTATAAGTACCATTAAAATTACTTATTATAAAAAAATAATACGTTGATTAGTTGTAGTACTGTTTAGAATAAGTTGCAGATGCATTACTTTATCTTGTTCCAAAAGCATTATTGATTGAAAACAAAAATATTTTTAAAAGGATGATTTCTTTTGTCTTTGTATCTTTTCAGCTTTGTTGGCGCTGAGAAAGGGGGGGGGGATTTTTCAATTCTGAAAAATTTCTATATTTATATTTTAAGCACATCATATTTGTACATTTTATAACTCTACAAAATACTAAGATAACAATTTAAATTAAAAGATTTGATTGGGGTTATAAGTATTGCATAAAATCACTGTAAATTCAAATTTAATTAATCCTTCTAAATCCTCCACACTGTAAAAAAAAGGGTCGATCTACTAAAAAAACTTTAGTGATGCTTGTAATTACTAAAAAATTTTTAGTAATCTTAGTCGGTTACAAAAAAAATCTGTAAGAATTACTAGAAAAAAGTTAGCAACGAATAGAGTTAATAGTTTTATATTTTTAATAGCTCTTACTAAAATTTAGTTGGTGTGGCCTTGATAGCATAGTGGTTATAGTAACGGACTCCAGGCTAAAAGGTTCCGGGTTCGAAACTTGCCACCGCCAAATACGCCCCGAATGTATCTAGTGTCTCGTTAATAAAGGCATTATGAAAATCCTGTCGGAGCAGGTAGGAATGTTTGGTGCTCCCATCTATTACGGTTTTGCCGAAAATCTTCCGCTTCAGAAGTCTGGAAGCAGCTCGAAGGAAGCTCCTGCCCTTCGGGCGCACGTAATGGTTATTAAAAATAATTTTGGAGCTATTACTAAAATTTGCTTGATGGCTCATACTAAAAATTTTTAAGTTAGTTATACAAAAAAATCTTTTGTTCAGTTTACAAAAGAAATGCTTGTTTCACTTGCAAAAAAAAAGTTTGTAATGGTTACTAAAAAATTCTGTGGAATACAAATTTACTAAGAAATTTTTAGTAACCTCTTGAATTTTTTTTTACAGTGCAGTCCTTCTAAAATTTATTAAATGATTATGTAAATCTTTCAATTTAGTTTAAACAATTACCTTAAAATGCTTTAGAATGCAAAATTTTCATGAATTCATAATTCGGTAGATAAAGGGTTAAATTAGTTATATGGAGTTTATATTAAACGGTTACTTCTTTAAAAAATAAAAAAAATATTTCAATTTTTTTTTTAATTGTATTTGGTAATCACCACTATCTTTCGTTATTTTTTAATTTCATTCTTGTAATCTGAAAGCATATCACCTGTTTCCTTAATGTATATAGATTAGATTTTCAGTCCATTTTCACTAGGGATTACAATCCCGAGATCCCGGTCCATTTTTAATCCCGAAAATCTCCGGTATTTCTAAGAAAAAATCCCGAGATTTACGAAATTGTATGTTTCTTTCTTTTTTTTTTTTGTGGAATATTATTCAGCTGAAATTAAAAAAAAATATTTAAAAACTTTCTTTTTTTTTCTTTTGAGGGGAGGGGGGGGTGAATCAAATTTCATGTAGATTGTATATGATTGAAAAAAGATATATACCTCAAATATTTTTTACACATATTTCTAAGCGATTAAATCTTTTACAGTGGAAATTTTTTGACTTGCAAACACATGTAACGCATATAGTTATGAGTCAGAAAAAATGAAATCATTTGTTTATTTTGGTTTCACTGCGCGTGTAGAAATTATCTTCGCTTCGTTGGTCATTTTTGAATTAGGTTTTACTGATAAGCGTCACATTTCTGTATGTTATTCATTATGTACTAAATTCGATGCCTTTCTTCCGTTCATACTTTGTTTTAAAGATGTCGAATGAAAAGAATTTCGTAGTTCATCGTAAAGATAAGGATACATCTTCAGTATGGTACTACTATTTAACGTCAAAAGATGGAAAAATCGCTAAATGTAAAAGTTTGAGCGCAGTGCTTGAAACATTAAATGGATCGACTTAAGGATTGCATACACATTTATTTACGAAGCACAGTACCAAAGTTCAGAAAGAATTTATTACATTCTCTCTTCCTTCCACAAGTCAAGATTGCACAGAAAATAAATTATTGCCTTCTAAAAAGCGGAAAATAGAGGACTATTTTAGTAGTGATAATTAATCCCTGGATTTGGTTTTATCGAGAATGTCTGCTAAAGATGGTTTTTCATTTAACGTTTTCATCAGTTCATATGATTTAAGACGTTTACTGATAGTTAAAGGCTATAATGATTTGCCAAAATCTGCAGTATCAGTTCGAAATCGTGCGGTGAAGTATAGTTTTATAATAAAAAAGTTGATTACAAGAGAAATACAAACTTTTAAAACTTCAGTGCAAATTATTAGTTTGACTTTCGACGAATGGACATCTACTGCAAACAAGCGATTTAAGAATATTAATGTCCATTCAAGAAATGTAAATTTGAGCAAATTCTAGAATTTAGGGCTTATGCGCATACATGGATCTTTCACTGCAAAAAAGTGTATTGAAATGCTAACACTGTAAAATAAAAAAAAAATAAAATAAAAAAAAGACGTTGTTGCTATCGTAACTGATGGACCAAACGTAACGTTGAAAGACGGAAAAAAATTGAAGCTGATCAACAGCTTTGTTTCATTTATGGAATTCATTTAGCAGTTTGGGATGCTTTATATTATAATTAACGAAATACAGAACCAGAAACTTCCTGTAGTAAAACTGTAGCTGAATCATGCTGCAGAAGTGAAAATTTAGCCTTACAAGAAGATGATAAATATGAAGATATTGAATCTTTCGGAAGTTTAGAATCGGGGTTTGTTTTAATTTTCGAAGATGAACAGTGCTTTTCAGACTCTGATGAATATATCAATGCACTTATTAAAAAAGTTAGAAAATTAGTAATTTATTTTAAACGATCTGCAACAAGGAATTAAGTTCTTCAAAAGTATGTTAAATCTGAAAAAGGGAAAGAACTTTCACTTCTTTTAGATTGTAAGAATATATGGAATAGCCTAGTAACTATGCTTGATCGATTTTATTTCTTGAAAAACAGCATACAGAAAGCTTTAATCGATTTGGAACATGAGATCTCCATTGACGATTCCGATTTTCTATTTATAAACGAAATTATTGAAGTCAACAAACCGATCCAAATCACAGTAAAAGAAATGTGTTGCTGGGATTCTAATTTGTTAACCACAAATGCAGCCTTAAAAATTGTTTTAAACGAATTGTCGGAGAAAAAAAATCAAAATTTGCTTACAAAATGACAGACGCGCTAAAACTACGCATTATAGAACGACCACGTATGGAATTATCGGGTGTTTTAAAATATTTGCATAATCTTAAATGAGATGACCTGAATGCAGAAACTAGCAGTATGCTTTCTATTCTTAACAAAACTGTTATTGAACAAGTGAAACCAATAATTGAAAGCTAAATAGTGTTGACAATGGCGATTCTGAAGATACAGAAATAACGCATATTGATCCCACTACGAAAAGGCAATGGGATAACCGAACATATAAGGAAAAATTACAAGAAGAAATAGAAAAAAGCTTGCGAACTGTCGAACCTGAAATACAAAAACAAAAGGATTTATCATCACAAATTCGAAATGAGATGTCTCTTTTTGAAATTGGAGGAGTACGGAGGAGTCATCATGGTGAAGTCATCATTTAATATTGGCTTATCAATTGCTTATTGCAAGCTTATTTTCTGACAATTCCTCCTGCGAGTGTAGAAGCAGAACGAGCATTTTGAGTAGAAGGATTTATTGCAAACAAAATAAGAAGTCGACTTGGAGAAGATACTTTAGATGCTGTGATATTTCTTAGATAACATTTTCGAAGGAAAACCGATTAGTTAAGAAACACTGAGCTATTCAAACTAATCTTCTTTTTTCTTATTATGTAATAGTTATTAGTATGTAATATTTTTTGTTATGCAACGTTTTAAAATTTTAACAACTACCACTAATTAGAAATTTAAAGAATACATCTATTTAATTTTTCATTGTTATATGTGTGTCGATGTGTTAAGTAGTTTTATTTCAAGAAAAAAAATATGTAAATTTGTAATCTTTAGTTATTGCGTTATGAGAATAATTCAAAATTTAATTAGTGAAATTAATTATCTTTTCGTATTGCAAATATTTACCCATTTAAAGACTTTTTTAACATCAAATGAAAGAAATTATTTGGAAGATAAAACACATACATTTTTTTGTTATATTGTCAAACATTAACAGCATATTTGTTTTAATTTCCAGTTGTTGTAATCTATCCTGCACTTTTTTATTATTAAAGTAAGAAATTTTGAACTTGGTATATTTTCATAAGTTAGGCTGTATTTTTGCTTTAATTATTTTTTACAATATTGTAAAATATAGCTATTGTGAAAATTGGTGATATTAGAGGAATTCTAATTTTTGTAATCCAAGGATCATGGGATTGAGTCACACAATCTCGAAATCCCGTTATCGAAAATTAGTATCTGGATTGTAATCGTTAATTTTCACACAAAATTGCTTCACATGTAGGCTGCATACAATAATGTACAATTTCATTTTAATTAGAATCCTTCACGTCATAAATAGTTTTCCCTTCAGAATAAAAAAGGCATAAAAAATCCAAATATATATTTGAAAAAAAAAAAAATCTAAAGTTTCATTATTTCGGAATCTCTCTCCATTTTTTTTTAGTAAATACTGAATCCTAATTTTTAGCTTCAGCGAAGAAAAATGTAGTAATAAAAAATGATTTTTTTTCGTCACATTAAGCAATTTCTTTTAATAAAAGAGGGTGTTTGGACGGCAGAGCTTCATTTAATTAATGTCATTAAATGATTTTTTTTTTTATTAACCATGCACTATTCTGTTAATATTTTTATGAAACATGTTTCTTTTCGTTTCTCGAGATGTTTATTTTTTCGCTGTATTTTATGTAGAGTCAGAAAGATTAAAATTTAATAAGATGTATAATAGTAAAGAAATGTCGTGTATTATTAAATAAAATCTGCAAATTTATTTGAAAGCTTATATAAAACTAGTCGCATGTGGCAATAACAAAACTTTCTTCTATCTCATACATGTTAACACTTCTAGAAAAATTAAACATAGCAGCGTCATCGGTTAGGTGATTTACTCAAAATGTAATCAGCAGTAATTTATGCCAAGTTCTAAATGTAACTGAAGTTTGACGACTTAGTTTTTCCGATAAAATCATAGCAGAAATCGTAAATAAAGCTAGATAGAAGCGCCACCTGTTGACAGATGTAGCCAAGGTTCGCATACTCCTTGGAATTTCCAAGGACTCTGGCACCAATATTAAAAATAAGAAAATTTATGTTTAATTTTTAAACCGCAACATTCGCAATCCTTATCTTCATTCACAGATTTTACGATAGTTTTCTGCATTGAAACACTTTGAAAATATTCTTAAAATTTTGTGGTAGAACTGTGCAAACCCTGGATGTACCCCAAAAACTAAATAATACTAATTTATATCAAGAACTAACTGAATCTGAAGTTTGATGGTACGTCCCGTTTTCGGAGCATTTGCTTCTTTATGCTAAATGTTTTCACCTTAAACATATGATTATGTCGAAGAAGGAATATCTTCCATTGTTTATGCCGCTTGATGCAGCTTATATTGAACAGTTACTTCTCGAAAAATAAAAATTTAAACATGTGATTTTTTTATTATATTTGGTATTTCAACGGTATTAATACACTTCTAATTTTGATATTTCTTTTACTTCATTTAATCCGAATTCACTGTCATAATTACACCACACAAATCACAGTTTAATTGGGCTTTGATTGTTGTACACAATTAAAATTTTTACTCCATTTTCTTTCAAAATCGCCTCACATGTAGGCTGTATAAAATAATATACAATTTCATTTTAATTAGAATCCTTCACTTTCAAAAACAGTTGTCCCTGAATACAATAAAGGCATAAAAAAATTCAAATACTAAAAAAAAGAATTTTTCTAAAAGTTTTATTATTCTGGAATTTCTCTCCCTGAATCCTGAATTTTACCTTCGGCTCAGAAAAATGTAATAATATCAAATGAAGTTTTTTCGTCACATAAAGCAATTCTTTAAAAGAGACTGTTTGAATGGCAGAGCTTCATTTAATTAATGTCATTAAATTATGTTTTTTTTCACTTTAACCATGCACTATTCCGTTAATTTTTTTTCATAAAATAAGTATCTTTTCGTTTGTCCAAATGCTTATTTTTGTCGCTGGTTTTAGTGTCGAGTCACTAAGATTAAAATTTAATAATATGTATAATAGTAAAGAAATGCCGTGCATTATGAAATAACATTTGCAAATTTGTTTGAAAGCCTATATAAAACTAGTCGGATGCGGCAATCACAAAACATTCTTCTATCGCATACATGATAATTCTCCTAGAAAAATGAAGCATAGCAGCGTTACTGGTTAGGTGATTCACTCCAAATTTAATTAGCAACAATTTATGCCAAGTTCTAACTGAAACTGAAGTTTGACGAGTTAGTTTTTCTGATAAAATCGTAGATAAAGCTAGATAGAAGCGCCATCTGTTGAGAGATATACTCCAATTTCTAAAGATAACTAATTTATATCAAGAACTAGCTGAATCTGAAGTCTGATGGCACGTCTCGTTTGATGGAACATGATCGTTTTAGGAGCATTTCCTTCTTTACGCTAGATGTTTTTGTCTTAAACACGTGATCATGACTAATATGAAATATCCTCCATTGTTTACGCCATTTGATGGAGCTTATTTGAACTGTTATTTCTTAATAAATAAAAATACAAACATTTGAATATTTTTTACTGTATTTGGTATTTCAACGGTATCAATACACTTTTGGTTATTTTTTTTCTTGTTATTTTAATCCGAATTAACTTTCACGATATTACAACACACAAACCACAGTTCAATTTGTCTTTCATTGTCGTATAAAATTTAAATTTTTAGTCCATTTTCTCTTAAAATTGCCTCACATGTTTGCTACATAAAATAATACCCAATGTTATTTTAATTAGAATTCCAAATTTGAAAAATAGTTGTCCCTACAAAAAAATAAAGGTATAAAAAAGAAAAAAAATCAAACATTGAAAAAAAAAATTATAAAAGTTTTATTATTCTAGAATCTCTCTCCATTTTCTCGGATAAAACTGAATCCTGAGTTTTGCTTCATAAAAATGTAATAATATCAAAGGAAGTTTTTTTTTACATTAAGCTATTGCTTTTAATAAAAGAGACTATTTCAAAGGCAGAGCTTCATTTAATTAATGTCATTAAATGATGTTTTTTTTCTTTAACCATGCACTATTTTGCTAATTTTGTTTATGAAACATGTTTCTTTTTCCTTTTTTTCTCCCGCTGTTAGTTTTTTCGCTGTATTTTATGTCGATTCAATAAGATTAAAATTTAATAATATATATAATATTGAAGAAAGGTTAACATTTGCAAATTTATTTGAAAGCTTATATAAAACTAGTCGGAAGCGGTAATCGCAAAACTTTCTTCGATCTCATTCATGTTAATACTCCTAGAAAATTTGAAGCATAACAATTTCACCGATTAGGTGATTTACTCCAAATTTCATCAGCAACAATTTACCCGAATTCTAACTGAATATGAAGTTTGACGAGTTAGTTTTTCTGATAAAATCATCGCAGAAATCGTAAATAAAGCTGGATAAAAGCGTCACCTGTTGAGAGATGTACCCCCAAAATCTAAAGAATACTAATTTATATCAAAGATTGACTGAATCTGAAGTTTGATGGAACGCCTCGTTTTCGGGGCATTTCCTTCTTTACTGATGAAGTTTATATTAAACAGTTACTTCTTAAAATATAAAAATAAAAACATTTAAATTTCTTTATTGTATTTGGTATTTCAATGGTATCAGTATACTTTTGATTTTTCTTTTGTTCATTTAATTCGAATTCACTGACATAATAATTACACCACACAAACCACAGTTCTATTTGGCTGTTATTGACGTATATAATTTAAATTGTTACTCCATTTTCTCTCAAAATTGCTTACCATGTAGGTTGCTTAAAATAATATAAAATTTTATTTTAATTAGAATTCCTAATTTTGAAAATAGAATACAGAATAAAATAAAGGCATAAAAAATTAATATGTTAAAAAAAAAAGATACTAAAAGTTTCATTATTCCGGAATCTCTCTCCATATTTTTCGAAAAAAAAAACTGAGTTTTAACTTCAGTGAAGAAAAAATGTAATAATGTCAAATGAAGTTTTTTTTTCACATTAAGCAATTGCTTTTAATAAAAGAGACTGTTTGGACGGCAGATATTCATTTAATTAATGTCATTAAATGATGTTTTTTTCACTTTAGCCATATACTATTCTGTTAATTCTTTATGAAACACATTTGTTTTCGCTAGTCCAGATGCTTTTTTTTTTTTTTTTTTTTTTTTTTTTGTTGGATTTAGTGTTGGATCAGTAAGATTCACATTTAATATTATGTATAATAGTAGAGGAAGTTCGTGTATTTTGGAATAACATTTACTATATTATTTGTAAATCTACATAAAAAATAAGAGACATTAAAACCGTAAAACACGCGTAGCAAAAATGAATTTAGATTGGATCTTGAAAGGAAGAAGAAAGACGCCCTAACAAAGAATGACTCGAAAGATTGTAGCCATAATCAAGACTCGACCGCACAAAACTTTATGTCATCGAGCACAAGATAAAATCCTTTATTTTATAGAAGAATAGTAATACAGGAATCTAATGATCCGTGTCTGCCGTAAGCGAAGCGGTGCATAAGCCAAAAATTGATACCACTAGCTGTTGACTCGTAGGATTAGCATTGTGTTTTCCTGCACACAGTTTTCCTTGTTTGCATACTTCTGATTGTACGGCAAACACAAGGCTAAACCTACGAGTCAACCACTAGTGGTATAAATTTTTGGCTTATTCAACACTTCGCTTCCGGCAGATATGGATCATTAGATTCCCCTATTACTACTCTTTCATAAAATAAAGCTCGATGACTTACAGTTTTGTGTGATCGGGTCTTGGACTATCACATAAGGTAAGGCTCCTGTCCCTTCTAGGGAAGACTCTCGCGAGCTGATGTTATTCCTATGGGGAGATTATTTTCTAATAAATTATTTGCATTTATATATTTTAAAATATTCCCTTTTTTTTTTGCTTTGGAACGGTGAGGCCGTTCTCCTGATTTCTCCATGTTTACTTTTTCGAGTTTGGTTGCAGATATTTTTTATAAAGTTAGTTTCTCTTTCAAAACGGTTCCGAAAGTGAAAATAACATTTAACAAAATAATCTGCAATCAAAATCAAAAGAGTAAAAAAATGACCTCAGCTATTCATGCAATATATATATATATATATATATATATATATATATATATATATATATATATATTTTAAAAATTATTGAAATGCAAACGAGTTATTAGAAAATAACCTCCCCATAGGAATAGCATAAGTTCGTGAATGTCATCTCTCATTGGGACAGGAGACGTAAAGGTAAATGAAGCCATATAAGTTAACTATTATTGCCCTGGATTTTGAAAAATGGAAAAGAACTCTCAATTTTTTTTTCTTCGAGCAAAGAAGCACGATGCTTAATTGATATAATTAGAAAAGAAATAATAATAAAAAAAACTTCTTTTAATTATAATAGTAATTTTTTAAATGTTGCACAAATTACAAAAAAAAAAATTCTATGTAATAAGAAAAAAGTTTAGAATAAGAATAAGTATAAGAATAAAGTTTAATTATCAAGAGTTATCTTCCTACAGATAGTTTAAATAAAAAAAAAGGATTTACAAAAACTGTCTACTGTTTGTCCTGACTGTAATAAAATTGAGCAACTTCCAGTGGTAACTGAAAATTTTCGTTACACACACACACACACAAAAAAGAACCTTATATAAATTTTTATTTTCAGAAAACGCGACTTCGTGACTTGTATTATTGCCTTACAACTCATTCGCATTATATTCATTACTAAGTTAACACATAATGCCTTTTTATGACTATAGAGAATAAAAATATTTTTCTTTTGGCGACTCACCGTATTGTATGTATCTGAATGTTTGAAATAATAATTGGCCTGAAAGATATGTTAGATACAATTATATAAGTCTGGAAATCCAGAGATTAAAATAAATGGACTATGTATCCTCTTTATTAATACATAATTCTTTGTCTAATTATGTTTTCAATTCTTGGCTCGTTTTCAAAAAATATTGTATCGGCGCAATTATAACCTATTTATTCTCTTTTTGTAAATCACTAAAATGAATTTAGTAACATAAAGACCAATAAATATTAAAATACAAGAATTTTCTACAATATTATAGTGATAATTTATATCTTATGAATAATTAACATGCCAAAATTTATGTTTCTAGTCCCTTCAATAACACAGACAACGCATTTTTAGAACGTTTTTTGCTCCTGCAACGGCTTTGGGTTGGTGGCGCGTGACATCGACATAAGATGTAGCCTATGATGGAGAAAGGGCTGTCACCATCATTTTGACATCATTACTTTTAAGATCGGTTCGTTATTTGCTGAGATTGCTTAAAAATCGCCATTTAGAACATTTTTAGAACGTTTTTCGTACTTTTCCCACCATTTTGAATTCCGTATTCTTTAACAAATGTCATTAAAAATCATTTATACTTTATAAATAATTAACATGCCAAATTTTATATTTCTAGGTTCTTTAGTAACACTAAGGTCGTATCTTTAGAACGTTTTTAATCCTGCACCGCATTTGAGTTAGTGGCATCGACGTAAAACATAGCCTATGTTGGAGCAAATCGCTAATTAGAACGTTTTTAGAACATTTTTCGCAGGTTTTAACGCTTTTTTAATTTGGTATTTTTTAGCAAATGTTCTTAGTGATCATTTATTTATCATTTATACCTTATAAGTAATTAACAAGCCAAATTTCCTGTATCTAAGCTTTTCAGTATTATATAAATCGCATTTTTAGACTTTTTTTTGCTTTTGCAGACTCTCTTGGTTACTGGCGTAGATATAAGATACCCAATGTTTGAACCGGCGCAAATACCTTCATTTTGATACCATTACTTTTAAAATTGTTTCAGTAATTTCAGAAATTAGCCCCGATACTCGCAAAAGTGACGCCAACTTGGCACTATTTCTGGCATTTCCCAAAATTCTCATACACTCCATTATTTCCATTAATTTATCTTTTAACCAATTATTAATGTTTTATGTGGTGATTTCTGATTTTTTCTATTTAAAAATGGTAACCTACCTAAATAAATATCCTACTTAATAATCTACCTCCACACGAAATTTCAACTTCGTAAATCACCTGCAAGTAGTAAAATATTTCGATGAGTACGACATTCAGTCAGTCAGTGATAAAAATAGTGATTTTCAGACGTCAAATTCTCGTGAACGATAGAATTTTTTTTTTAATTTATAGGATTCGGTAATTAGAAGATGTCTTACATGACACGAAAAACTGCAAGTGCATAGGTCAAATAGAATGTAAATTATTGGGTGGTCAAAAGTGGCCTGAAATGGTTCGTGTAATATAACCCACAGCTGGTGTGTCGCCTTTTTACTTTGTGAACTTGGCTGGCACACTGTCGTGTGTCCAGATTTAGCTGATTCGGAAAAATTTTAATCTTTTGCACTCAAGAGATAAGTCACAATGACCACTAGTGTCCCTCGTTGAGGGGGTGCCCCTATCGCTCTGGAAACAAGTATTTTAAACTATTTTTCTTTGTCTTATTTAATGGCAGAATAATCTGCAATAAAAAATAGCGAAATACATTATAAGATATTAGTGGGATCCAAAAACATTTGGCGTCTCGATTTACGAGAGTCACTCAAGTGCAAAGGGTTAAATCTTTCCCTGTGAAAGTGACCTAATTTCTGCTGGCTAAAGTTTCTGTCTTGATGTGCGTTATTATTGAAAAATCTTCGTGAAGTGCATTTAATCTTCAGGATTTTTTGGGTAATCACATACTCACGGTGAATATAACAGCATGTCCATACTACAAGCGGTGCTTATGCTGTAAAATGGTATTTAACTGATGTAATTAACTTCTTTAGTTTAGTTTGATTAAGTTTGTTTAGTTTATTAAATGCATACATCTGACCTGTGTGCTTGGCATCTGGCACCCGCTTATAAGTGATCGTCAATATACAGGGACGAGATAGCAAAAGAAAATTTACAACAACAGAGAACTATAACCGGGCGCTTCTGGAAGAGTGTGAAAAATGAGTCGAGTACTATATCCTCCTACGGTCACAAGCAATTAGCGACGTGGTGCTTTTATTCTGTGCCTTAACCATTCGACCATGGTAGGATCGCAATTCACTTCTTCAATAAAAAATGCAGAAGCTCTTCTTGTAGGATGGACCCACACTTTCATAGACAACTTTAAAAATAATGAATATACTTTTAAG